>OZ034966.1:8299151-9786651 GCA_964030785.1 Siderastrea siderea | reverse complement strand
TGTTCACGAATCTTAGCCAAACTTGCAGATTAAAAATAATATGGGTCAATCTAAACGGAATCCTCGGCAGTTAAAAAAATTTGGGAGATAATTTTTTTCACAAATGCATCATTAATACACTCTAACTGTACATTGTGAGACACAATAATTCTTCTGAAAGATGGAATAACTTTTTTCTCCTATGTTTGTCTAAATAGCCTCACTGACTGGGAGGATTAGTACACCTGTGATAATTATACTATTATCATTTCATGTTGCATTGTTTTACCATATACAGGTGTAAGAGAACACACAACATACACCAGTGAATTACACAGTAAAATCCAGGTTATGATAGTTTTTTGCTGAAAAAGGACGAAGCAAAAACTATGCAGTGGAATAATAAACCTCTTATTACTAATAGGTGTTTTGGTCAATAAATATGCTCGGACATATTTATTACTCATTGCTCGCATTTTCCATCTGCGGCAACTCGTAAAATATCCACATGTAATATCTACCAAAACACCAAATAAGGTGAATATATTCAACCTTGGTAAGTTTCCTTCTCTTCCTTCTGGTCCATACCACAACAAGTTTGTTGGGTTGCCTGGAGTAAATAAAAGATATTATAATATTACTGTAATTGCCAGAGTGAGGAACAGTCAAGAGCTTTAATAAATATCCAGCCCTGTCAAAAATGATTTGTAATAGCAGGCAACAGAACAGAAGAAGTAGCCAGTAAGGACTGGGTCTTTCCTTCTGCTTGAAGGTTCCTCGGGAACTCCAGTGTGAAGCAAGCAGCAAATGATTGCCTGTAGATGGCAAAATTGTTGGCTGCCGGCACATTTTGACAGGGCTGAATATCCACACATGCTCCAGGCCTCCAAAAAAAAGCCCTAAAACTGGTCTATTGGAATGTCATTTAAAAAATGATAATTATTGATACCCCAAAAAGTTTATTTATACAAAAAATGCACTATAATAAGAGTTGATCCAAAAGATTCTAACAGTCTAAGGTTTCATACTCAGCAAAAGTAACAGGCAAACAAAATATATAAGAAAATAAATGATAATTAAATAAATTATAACCAGTCTGCATGTGAAACAAAGTAGGACTAACAAGTATATTAATTTTCAAAACTGTTCAGTTTTTCTCCAAAAAAACAAACAAACAAACAAAACAAAAAAATTCAACAGACTTTCTCTCACATTAATGTCTAAAAACTGTCATATTCATGAAACTGCCTCCAATGTAACCATATAAAAACATGGAGAACAACAGTAGTCTTACATGTTATATAAGAGGATAATGCTTCCATTGACCTCTTAAGGAAGTGCTTGAAGACAATGTCTTCTAAAATAAAACAAATTATCGCTTCATACATGCAGGTTTTAAAATTAATTAATAATTTTTGCAACAGTATTGTATTTTAGCACTATGTGGGAAAGTTAGGCAAATTACCACGTTACACACTCAAGCTTACATGTACATGTACAATATTGTTCTGTATTTTATCAAGGTTATTATTATATATTATTTTAACATACAAAAAGTGCATAAACTTAGAAACAAAACCATCTATCACGGTACAAACAGTACATGCTGCACTGGTAAAAACGTAAACACAAGTAATCTCGTGACAATCTGAATGCCTCCATTAGACTTCAGTTGACGAATGAATGAACATATTGATTCCACACTTGACAATTATGATATTACACTTGAACAATTAAATTTTAGACAATAAAACATTGCTTCAGAAAACAAGCTATGAAGTTCCTTTCAGTTTCATTACACACCAACGGCTGGTGTGCGGATAGCTATAAGCTTAATTTCAAATCGTATTAAACTAAAGTTGCGTAAAATTAAGAGGCTTAGCTTACTTTGATTCTACATATTAAGCTTACATATGTTAACCTTCATTTCAGCACTTGCTTTTGTAATATTGAATTTCAGCACAATAACTACTTTTAAAGGTTAGGAATATCAACGAGAAATAAGGTCCACTTGATCTTTCCCATCGAGAGAGAATGAGCTGTAGCCAGATTGGGGGCTGAAATTGCGCAAAGCTGAAACCAAAATTTACAAAACTGTCGTCCACTGTTTTCGTTCTCAAAAACCCAGCCACTTTGATTTGCCTGATCTTCAAACAAAACGTTTTTACAAACCATTTCAAATCCTAGTCGAGAGAGAAAATTGACAATTTCGTGGTTGAGTGACAAACAAAATTTTCGGCTTGTGAGAGACACGCCAAAGGTGTGAATAAGGGCTCCAAAGGGCGTAAACTTAATTTTTACTACGAGAGTGGTGCAAACTCACCATTTTCCACCGCGGACACATTCAACAGTCAGCGACTGATATGAGGCAGTGAACTGGAATTTGGACGCCTTTTTCCCCACACGCTGTAACCTCTTCCAAACCGAAGTCATCTTCCATTTACTTGAAGAGTAAAGGCCGCTGTCGCCCACGAGAATAGCACATCTTTTTCATCCACCATTGTTGATAATACATCGCTGGACCTTCGCTGCCGCGTACTTTTCAATTTTGCATCGAAACCTCATCGTATTCGTCAATTCTCTTTTGTCTGTGTCGAATCATCTTCGAACATTCCGAATCATCTTCGTGTCAAAATCGGTCGGTATACGGAACATTAATCCCGAGTCGAATTACCCATAATGCTCTTTACACCCAGGGCTATTTTCGAATCACGGGATCCGCCATTTTCCCAAATTCATCTTCCGGATTTTGGTTTTGTATTTTCATTTACTTGCAAGGTAGGTGCCCTGAAATGGCGCTGTAGTTAGGTCCGGCTTAAGCTTCACAATTATTTTGTTTCCCGTTGCGATTTCATTTGCATTTTCGACCGATCGTTCGGCCAGGGGGTGGGTGACATTAGGTGCTATGAGCTTACATTTTCTGCTGACCACATCTTTCACGTGTTTATATACGACTAAGTGACTCATTTATTACTGAAACGTAGCATGCATTGACCTTTAAACCACACTAGAATATATCTGATCACTGACTTTTATTTTCTCTGTGAAGTATAGTCGAAAGTACAACGTTACTTTAGGGATCAGTTAGAGTTGTCCACGGTCTCATTCCCATTTCGTCCTCTGATTTCGACAGATTGCACATTTTCGTCTTCTTATTTGAAGTATCTTTCCTTTGAATAATTACTTACACTGAGAGTTTTTTCGTTTTCCATTTAAGTTTCCTTAAAATGGCGGCAACAGGACCTTACAACTACTCCTACATATTCAAATACATCATTATAGGTAAGTTAAATACCATGTAAGTTGCGAAACCAACGCTTTACTTTTGTCGTCAATACAGTAGGCTGAGTAGAACATGTACACTCTTGCAATTTTTTTTAATAATTCGAGTAAACTAATTTAATGTTAAATTATTCATTTCGTGGTATTCCGTGATGTCGATTGAATTATTTTAATTGTAATATTTTGACTAGACACGCATCGGTGGCAACAAAGTCAATGGCTTGATAGATATTTTGAATTTTATCCTATCTTTTTGACATAATAAATACGGTGTAGACGTCTGCGTACTATTTATGGCCATTTTGTCAACACTTATGCTGGAAAAGGTCAGTCAAAATGCAGCAGTTGTTTACAGTTGCTTTTTGCTCTCATACACTTCATAGGCAATAATTTATTATTCTTTTGTTTTTGCAAGAAATTATTTTATTTTCTCTTTTCACATGTAGTTAGTTTTGTAGTTCCTTTTTCCTTTCTTTGCACAAAATTGTACAGGCTCTAGAATACTGTTGTCTTGAATGTGGTAGTCTCAAACCAAAACTTGATTTTTATTCCTTGAATGATAATTTGGCACAATCACAACAATAGGGAAGATAGCTGTTTACAAAGATTTTTTTTGTTATGCAAATGTACCAGCTACTGAAGCAAGAGAACTCAATTTGTTTCAACAGCCGGTAGCTGTTTGGTTGGCACATCATATTATATAATATGTGATAAATTAACTGTTCTTCACCCATCACGGATGAACAGTGAAGTTACAAAAATCCACAACCACACCATTTCTGTACTTTCCTGGCAAGGATGCGCGCAATTTGGTTTTAAATCGAAAAGATCCACTTTGAAGAATTTACAGGCACGTTTCCCTCCACAAGTGAACACCACACTATGTCTGTTGATGTGTGACTAATTTCGACCGTTTATGCAAATTGGTGTTGGTTTTCATGCCAGGGTTGTCCACAACTTTTCAGGTAGCTGGCAAAAATTTCTAAGTAGCCGGATAGTGATTATCGAGCCCCGAAGGCAACCCTTCTAGGGGGGTCTGGGGGGGATGCTCCTCCAGGAAATTTTTACATTTTAACTCCCCAGAAATGAAATTTCCTTGATTCTGAGCACAAATTCCCAATAATGTCAGTTCCAAAAGTAATCGTAACTTTCAATTTTACTTGTATAAACTCATGCCTTCAGTGGTTTTCTTCATGTAATTCCCAGAACTCAACGTAATGAACTAACAAGTTGTCTTGAAGGATATATATATATATATATATATCGCAAAAGTAGCTGGCACGAACGACCCATGTAGCTGGTTAATTCTGCCGGTAGCCGGCTGTTAGGGACAAGCCTGCATGCGTGACTAATTTCAACCGTTCATGCAAATTTGTGTTGGCTTTCAAAACACCGTGTCGTAGACTTACTCCAAGTCGACCTCTTCGATTGATATTAATTTGCCCTGTGTTTTGTGAGTTAAGCAAGCCAAGCGAGATTTAATGAGGTCGCGAAGAGACTGAGCTAGCGACAAGGTGGTGAGAGGCCTACTAACCTGTAAAGGACTTGGGAAAGTCGAATTGTGTTGTTCAGTGGTGAATTGTTCGTGGATGCCAGCTAGTAAATGTTAATTGGTGATGTCAGCATTATCTTTGCTATACCTACTGTTAAGCCAACTTGAGTTAGGAGGGAGGAGGCAATTCCTGGGACATAAAATTGATGGTTTACAACCAAACCGTAGAGACTCAAAAGACAATGGCGTGGTGGCCATGTTGGTGTTACTAACAAACAGGAGCTAACAAGGGACCTTTTGTTTATTACCACCAAGGTGACAGTGATGATGTAGCATGTACCCAATAATATGCAGCTACCTTGGTCAGACCTGCCTAAGGAGGTCTTATTCTCCTTTACATACAACTGTAACATCACTTTAGTTTTTATGTATGAAGACAGCTAATTCCTGGGTGGAAATAGAGAAGGAAATCAAGTATCTTCCTTTTACCCAGCCTCCTCTCCTTCTTTGTGGCCTAATGCTAATATATGCACAATAATATTTAAGTTCAAATTCCAGCCATTTTAACATACAACTTCTTGAGTTTCAAGACAGGAGGATTTCATTTGTAATGCTGTGGTTCAATGAAATTCACATTATATTATTCACATTACTTGACTTCTTGATCAGGAAAAAGCCTTTGTTTAAAACAGGAATTTTTATTAGGCTCATGGCTGAGAAAAGTTGTGGCCCTCCTATTCTTGATTGGAATGGAGATTAGAAATATTTACTTTTTTTGAGGATAAAATCCGATAGTGTGACCATTTTAGCCAGCCTCTATTAAGTATTACTTTCCTGTGGTGTTGTTTATTATTGCTGTACAAGGTGGTTCTAGCTTTTATGTTTGAAATGCTGAAGTGTGATATTGAATTGAAAGGTGTTTATAATATAACATGTGCCTGGTATCCCTAGTGGTGCTGTTTCTTGGTGTTCTGCTGTTTCTTTTGTCTCTGTTTTTTCATTTCCATTTTTTGTTGACCACATTTTGAAAAATGAAACAACATGTTGAGTAAGGTGTAACTGATATAAGTTTTCTTGTAAAGTTTTTACTTTCCTGAACCTTTGTAGGTCAAAAAAGTTCTTGACATAAAATTAATGTTAACACATCATCTGAGATTAACTGATTGCACTAATGGAGTACATGTATGTATATTGAAACAGACCTTTTGTTTATCTCCTGTAGGTGACATGGGTGTAGGCAAATCCTGTCTTCTTCATCAGTTTACAGAAAAGAAATGTAAGTATTCAATTAAGTCAGCATTAGTTTGTTAATTTAACAAAGTCAGTTATCCACTTTTATTGCATACTGGAGGTGTGAAAATAAAACTGTAACACTGTGTTTGTTAAAGTTATCTTGCTTTGTTATTAGTTCTTATTTGAATGTCTCAATGGAGGCAGGATGGCTGTCCTCTCTAACCCACAACAGTGAAGCCCTGTCTGCAAATCCATTGCCACACTTTGTAAATAGCCAACTGGTTTAAGCCTCCAACTACACCTGTAGTTGTTTATGTTCAATTTATGCTTCTTACAGTGACTGACATTGATGTACTTATGCAGGTGTTTGCAAATAAGCACTTCACAGTGCTAAATACTTCAATTTAAGAACAATTTTTAGATTTAGATTTAGTTTTGATAACACATCTAACCATAAATTTACATGTACATGTATGTGTGAAATGTAAGTGTTGTCAACAAGCATAATTTTATTGTGATGATGGTGTCATTTTGAAACTGTACATGTTAAGTTCCTCGAACATATATGACTTGATGGAACCCCCTAAAAAGAAAAAATGTTAGCCAATGTCGTGTTTTACAGTCTTAATAGCTGGATTGTTCCAGTGAAAATGTTAATGAGGATACATGTAGCTTTGACTTCATTAATCACATGTGGTTGTAATTTTCACTTCAACTTCAAGTTGAATGATGGCTTAATCATTCAGTTCATTGTAGCATGCAGAGACTGTATGAATATTCAGTTATTGAATAATGGGATCCTCCATGTGTTAGTGAGTCACTTGTTTCTTTAGTTAACTTTTTATCCCAAATGCTCAATTGTTCCATGATTGATTTTTGTCTTTTGTACTCTAGTTATGGCAGACTGTCCTCATACCATTGGTGTAGAGTTTGGCACAAGGATAATTGAAGTTTCTGGACAAAAGATCAAGCTTCAAATATGGGATACAGCAGGGCAAGAAAGATTCAGGTGTGTCTAACATCTACAATGTAACAAATTCCCTTCCCCCAACTTTGTCCTTTTAATAGGAAATTTTAGAAAAAGGAAATTGATGTCCCAGATATTACACTATAGTTGGCAACAGAGTCTTGTTAGATGTTTATTTACACAATGTTGCTCCTCTCCATGGAAAGAAAAACACAACACCTGTCATCGGTATATCTTGATGACAGCAAAATATGCCTGAGGAGAATCATTTCTGGTAGCAGCCTACAACGTCTGGTTACATGTGTGCCAACTTTCTTGTTGTTTAAGGTCCCAAATTGAAGTAATTTTCTGTCGGGCAAATTTTAATAATTATTACCCCAGTGGAGTTCTCTGTCTATTTTTGTTCAATTGTGATGACAATCAAGCTTGTGAGAACCATTTCTGCTACCTTAAGTTTGTAACAATTTGTACATCTACAGTGTCCTCATAATCAAGAGAAGTCAGCGATAACAGAGGGGCCATGTCAGCTGAGTCCCACAAAAACCAAAGATCAAAACTACATAATGTTGTACAGTGTATTGTACCACTTGCTTTCTTATTTAACTTTCCAGAGCCGTAACAAGAAGTTACTACAGAGGGGCTGCTGGTGCTCTTATGGTGTACGATATCACAAGGTGAACAAAACAATCCTTAACTTGGGCACCTTTTTTACTTAAGATAAGCACTGCTTTCAGTTCTTTACCAGCCCCTAGGTCTCTTTTGCAGCCTTTTAACCCTCTTGCTCCCAGAGTCAATTATCTAGACATGTAATGTACCGGTAGTTCTAACTTTTGAGTCTGTGGACGAAATCCTATTGTGTGACCATTCAAATGAAACCTCTTTTGCTGTACTTTCGCATGGTCCTATTTGTTTTGCAGGATTTGAATAAAATGAAATTTGGGATTTTTCTTGAATTTTTACTTTGACCACTACTAGGAGTGAAAGTTCATGAAAAGTGTTAGGTGTAACCTTGGCTATTTCTTTTTCTTACTACAGGAGAAGCACATACAATCATTTAAGTAGCTGGCTCACAGATGCAAGAAATTTAACAAACCCAAACACGGTAATGTGTCAGTTAGTTGGCTACTTATTTATCCAGTACAGGGTGGAGTAATAAGGGAATTAAAATTGTCTTACTCGAAATTGCGATGAAGTTGTTGGCACTGAAAGCGAGACAATGTTGAGCCAGTTGAATCACAAGTTTACTACATGACTTTGTACAATGTTCATTAAACCACCTTCATTGTCACAGAATGCTTTTGTAAGGTTATGATGGAGGCTTAATATTAATTTGTTTTTCAATTTCTATGCAGGTAATATTTCTTATTGGGAACAAGTCGGATCTTGATGCTCAAGTGAGTACAAAGTAAATTGAAATAGCAACATGACTAAGGTTAAGGGACAAAAGTTATTTCATTCAACAAGTTTCTTCAATAGAGGGGGCAGGAGGCAGGCTATTATTTGAGGAAACACACATGTATTCAGCTCAAGTTAACATTTATAGTGCTTTAAATTGACAACCATATATTTCCAAACAGAGAGATGTGACATATGAAGAAGCCAAGCAGTTTGCAGAAGAGAATGGTATGTACAGCTGCACTTGCTGTAATTTGTTAAACATTTTGTTGTTCAAGTATTGCTAGTTGCCCAGTGAGAATAAACTGGATGGTTTATCTATTTAATATTTGTTTTGGCTGTTTAGGCCTGATCAAAAACTGTACTTCTTGGGCCTACTACAAAAACTCTTAATTACCTTTATTGGTCAAAATTTGTGTGCTTGGGGCCAGTTCACACTTGCAACACAGACATAAAGACGAAAATAACCTGCGATCAGGCCGAATTTTAGCATCGCTCTCATATTCTCTTACGTGGGTCGCTCGCTAAAATAGGGTCTGATACAATCTCTCACAAGAGTTCATGTCAGTGGCCAAATTTTGGCCGCGGGAATCTCGCAATCTGATTGGCCCTTTAACAATAGAGCTGTCAACGGAAGTAAATTGTCTACGAGACTTGCTCACAATTTTCAATCCGACCGCCATGGCCAAGGAACAAGTTTGCCGAGGTAAACGTGTCGCTCAAAGATATTCTCGTCGTTCTAGGAGAATTGTCATCATTTCTTTCTCTCCTGAGAATGGCGTCCGGTTTGCCGCAAGCTGTCTCTCACTCGGAGCAGAGAAGTACAGCAACAGTGAAGTATGTATCCCGTTTATCACATCGTGTCTCCAAATTTTCATTTGAAGGCTTTCAGCTAGTATTGAAAATAAAAGCAGAGTATTGGTTGTTTCCGCGTTTTACGAAACAAAACGAACAGCAAGTATCTTTCGCCAAGAGTGATCAACGAGTCAACCGATAATTCCGTAAACTTAACGATAAGCTGATGTTTAGTGAGAGCCGCACTCAGCGAGATGCTGTATTTATTTTTACCTAAGTAATAAAGACTTTCAGTTTATATTATTCATTCAGTGTTACACTTGTAATAATGTCGGTTTAATGATCTCTGACATTGATATCAAAGGATCTGACTAGGCTTATAATAAATGTTCTTCGTTTTAAAATTCGCTGCTGTTTAGAGATGAAATTCGCTTGTAATCTCAAATATTTATCACTTCTGGAACTAAATTAAATTACAAAACACTCTTTTGTTTATAAACGGTTTTATTGATATCTTTTTTCGAAACTGAAGGTATTTCTCTTAATTTCCCAAGGTATTTTACGCAGAAAATCGGTGACAAATGTGTAGAGAATATTTCCGGATACCACCTGAAATGAGAAAGGATTCAAACATGCAGCATATTTTGGTACATGACAACCTCGTCGTGTTCTGAATTTTCATTCAGTTTCAGCTCAGACAGAGCAACTATGTACAATACCGGAGCGCGTACCTTCAAGTTGTAAATTTGAACGCTAGTGCCAAGATTTATCGTAGCCTGTGATTTTCTTATTTTTGCTGACATTTGAGGACTTTTTGCGAATGCCATTACATACACATATGGGAAATTTGCATACCGAGGAGCGTGCAAGCAAAACAAATTTTGATTGGCCGTTTTGTTGAATGTCAATCAATCAAAAAAGTGGGCGGCAGACGTTCCGTAGAAGAATTGTATCAGGCCCTATTTTTCGTTTCGCCCTTCCCGCCGGAATGTTTCACCGAGCGAAACGAAAATAGAGCCTGATCGCAGGTTAAGACGAAAAGAAAAAAAATCATTTTTGCAGTATCCTTACTTATGTTTGTATGTTTTTGTCATTACTGACAGTATTGTTCCTTTGCATTTATGTGACTGTGTCACAAGTGCAAATAAAGGTTTACAAGGATTTACCACAAACCTAGCTTACTTGTTCTAATTTGTTGACACCAAGTGAACATGGCAACTTTTATACTTAGTTGAAATTTCCTTTTCCTTACAGGGCTTCTTTATTGTGAAGCAAGTGCAAAAACGTGAGTATTTACGTTGTAACCTCTGATCTTCTTCGTGCATTATGACCAGCGGCACTCCTCTTTTGAACCATTCTGGAATGAGAATACTAATTTTGTCTTGGAATGGCTTTTTGGCACAATTAGTGTTGCACATTCTCATTCTGGAACTGTTAGAATGGCAGTTCATGGCATTCCATGTATTCTGCTATTTGGGGCAGAATGAACGGGATGAGCATAATTAAAAGTTATTAGTCACTCAGTAATAACAAAATGGCTGACCAAAACAACAGTACATCCACGGCAAATCTAAGTTCCCCCCAGCGAGAATGAAGAAAAAGCTTGCGGTCAACTTTCAGTCCATTTTTGTAATGAACACTTTTTTCTTGTTTCATAGTCCAATAATTTTGATCATTCCCATTCTGCCTACATGTATTCTCATTCCAGAGGAGACCAAGAAACACACCCTAGATACAGTAAAAATAAAATTGGTGATCATCACATTTTGACACAGTATGAACTTTCTGATCAAATTAGTATTTTTTAACTGAATTGATCTCTGTTTTGCTTGCAGTGGTGAAAATGTAGAGGATGCTTTCCTTGAGACGGCAAAGAAAATTTACCAAAACATTCAGGATGGAAGGTATGCGTAGTTTGCTCGTAATGTATCACTACCTAAACATTGGTAATTTGATGTCAACAAAGCTGATGCTAGAAGCTGGTAACACCTTGCAAATACAGAATCGAGAATGATAGACTTAAACATTTAATTGACGATTAATTTTTAAAAATAATTAACGACACCAACAAGAGTCCAATACATGATATATCCCTTTCTTGTCGAAGAGTGCCATGTTGCACTTCTGAAGCACTTCCTAGCTCTTCAGGTAGGCCATTTGGCTTTCTATGGAATACTTAGGTTGGATTAATAAAAAGCTGCCATTTCTTTTGTTTGCAGGTTTCTACAGTGTAGTTTAACCAATAGAGTAATGCATTATTTTCAAATCATTTCCAAGGCTTGATTTAATACAAATTTTGTTAGCCATCAGACCTGGAAGATCTATGAATATAGTTATTTTTGTATTGATATCAGTTCTGATGGTGAAAAAGAATTAGGAATTTGTTAAGGGCGTGAATCATCTGAACTCCCCTGGAGGCTACAGTAGATAATAACAACCTCCTTTTTTTTGGTTTTGTTTAAGTTTGGATCTCAATGCTGCAGAGTCTGGCGTACAACACAAGCCACTGGCAGGTCGGCCATCAAATGCACTGCACACGGACCAGCAGGCGAGCCAGGATAAATGTGCATGCTAGCCAACCATATCAAGACATTAATTTTAATCACAAGAACTTCAAGAAATTTGCCCTGCGGGACACAGAAGAGAACTTGACTTATTTTGAGGAAATCGTACAAAGCATTGGCATAGAACAACATGTAGATATCATGTGATATAAATACTTATTGTTAGTGGTAAAAAGGGTGTATGGCATAGATCTTATGTTTATACCCTGTAATGGTTTTATCATCATGTCCCTGCCAAGGCATGCCTAAAGTAATGCATTTGAGGACATGAGCCCTGTTTTGACAAGACAGTGTTATTTTCTCTGAGAATGCAGTGAATGAATGCAATTGGCTCAAGGCATTTGCATGTTAAACTGGCCTTACATGTAACATTTGTGATAAGCTCTACACTGAGTCTGCAATAAATGCTCACAGTATGTCCTCTACTGTGCCTTTCACCAAAGGTCGATACTCACCCAATGCTTACGTTTTTCACTGTTGTCAATCGCCATAGTGGGTCTTTAGATGTTCAGCTTAGTGAGCTCAAAAGGTTAAGTTCACCTCTTGTGACTAGTTGACCTCAAGATCCTGGCAATTCCTCAGTTTCTGTTTTTCATGGTTTGTTAGTTGTTGGTATTACGATTGATGGCAGTAAAAAATGCAATCATCAGCTGGGTTTTGAAGTTCAGTCAAACCCTTTGTACATGTAACTTGGGTATATTGGAAGTTAGTCTAGAGATCACACGTTTTAGTACACTGAGAGGTGACCTCAAGAACTGTTACTATGTATGAAGATAACATGGATGTCATCACTACTGTTTTTTTCCCTTTCTGTATAAAGTGCTTTTGCTCAAAAGCTTAATATTTGAAAATTTTAATTCAAAACTTAACTGGATGGAAACCAGTAAAAACAAGAGCAATGGCACCTCAGTGGGTAACACAAAATGTGTCTTCATGTAGACATGAATGAATATAAAATCAGGTATTTTCATCTACTAAATGGCTTGTGATTAAATCTCGAGAAGTAACAGAGAACAGTGATTTCATTTAGCATTTAGCTCGGCAAATATAGTGGTAATTACAAGTACTTTTATATGTGATTCAAAAGATTGCTCCAAACAAACAGCAAAATATGTGTACAATGTTCACTTGACTCCCTTTAAAATTTGTAAATATAAGAGAGGTATGGTGAAGGCTTGACCAGTGTAGTTACAGATCTCTGCAAACAGCCAGCTCCCCACAATGAGTCACTGTTTTCTTGCCCTAACCACACATCCATTCACGTAAATACTTGTACAGTCCACTCCCATGTCAGTCATCTCTCAAAAGTGCCCAGTTAATTCCATCTGACAGTGGTCTTTGTGGAGAGGATTGACTATATTCAGCTAGTGGGTTGTGCATTCAGCCAGTGCATGTTTCGTTTTTATAGGGAAGCAATATTAGGGGGAAACTTAAATGTCTTCCTCAGCATTGAATGCTTAAAATATTTCTAGAATGTTGATTTTTATGCAGGCAACCAGGTTTGGGTTTCTGTGCTCGTGTGACTCGTGGAATACCCTTTTATTAGTAATACCACATGCAGTTTCTTGTTGTTATAACATCTTGCATGTGGTTTTAGTCAACATTCCAGAAATATGTTTGGCAGTTACACTGCACTATGAGTATTACCACTTGTCACTTCACGAAAGAAAGGATTCTGGTATCTGGCACACATTTCTCGCAAGTCCCTTTCCTGAAAGTGATGTTATGTACAAACTGTGAAACAATACAGATTCACTTGCTATCGATTTTGAAATCTAAAACCATGCAGTTTATAAAAAAAAACCCTGCATAGTTTGCACTGTTAAAAGTCGTGTTTTTGTTACTTACAAGAAACAAGCATAGCCATGTATTCAAAATACCTCTTTGTTGATCAAGGTTTTTATTCATCTCTTGTTATTGGGAGCATCATGACATTGTACAACAAAATATGCCCAGTGTGTTCACTTAACCCTTTTAAGCCCCAATGCAGGTGATTGGCATCCAAATTCTCCTCATCATATCAGTGCATTATAACACATACAGGTCGTGAGAATTAAGGAAGTGATCTTGACGTTTAAACAAGATCTCCTCAATTAGTATTCAGTGAAGTGTATGGAGACCAGTAACCAGGGCTTAGAGGGTTAAGTGATTTAAACCATCGAGGCAAAATTCAAGAATACTTCTTGTAAACCAACTAAAGACTAAAAGTGATCTTGGTTGGTTTCTGATCTGAGAACTATCCTTGATTTTTGGAATGAATAGCAATTGATCTCCAAAAACATGGTGACCCTTTTGCGTGCCATGCTCAAACATAAGAAGTCGTCAAATGTTGCACAAAACAAAGTAGTTGTAAATCTCAACTAAAGGTCAGCTCTAGTCCTTAGTCATGGTTTTAGTTAGGTGAAAATAAAGGCTTGGAAGAAGGCGGGAGGGGGCCAATAATTGAATGGCAAGAAGTGTTGTTGTGGTAATGGATTCTTTCACTTCCGTAAAATTATATTCTTAAACTTCTTTATACAACCCAATCTGAATTTCATGCTACTTACAGTATCTTCAGACGTAATATGTTGTCAAAAGTCTCTTAAAAGTCTATCAGTTTAATTTTTAATAAATAAATAAATGAATAAAATTAGAATTAAATTTGTTGTCAAAAAACTTATCTTTGAATACCAAGACATTTTTGAGTTGTTTCTAGGGGTTGTAGAACCCATTGTTGGCTAGCTATTGTCTTTGGGTGCATCTTTCTTTGGAATTAACACCAAGAAGGCCACCATTTCTTTTAACAATAGAAACCTAAAAAATAATGGTCTCGTGCACCAATTATTACATTGTCTTTGAGTGCGCATTGCCAATTCTCCTTCGTAATCAACACGTGACTACCGATGGCCACCCAAGTGACGAGTCCAGTAGAGGCTTCAAATGACAAAGATGGAAAATATCTTTCTCTGGTGGCCCGGGGAAGGACTCCGGGGTGGTCAATGTACTTTTAAGGGGTTAAAAATTCGTGGTTGGTACTCCTTAGGGTATCACAATCTTAGCTGATGGACCGCTAGAATTATTCGGGTACCATTTAGGGCAGACGCGAGAAGAAATTGAGAGTAATCGTGTTTTCTTTTCAGCGACGCTCAAGACGAGATTCAAGTACCTTTTGGAGTACCTTTCGAAACTTCTGAGAGCACCCCCCTCCTCACTTTTATATGGGAGTTCCCCTCAGAAAGCATAAGATTTTCTTGCGTGCCAACTTGACTCCTTGACCGACCGCTCAACGCAACGAAAAGGCCCGAGGAAATTTTTCAAACAATTTTCAATACTATATCAATGTAACTATAACTGAGATTATATTATGTGAGATTTTGTAAGTTAGGAGGTTCTCTTTGCAGTGAAAATTCAGTGATGCTTAAAAGTATGCAAACGGTATCTTACTCGACCGTGGGATATCAAAACTAAATTGTTATTTTTAATAAAATAAATATAATACTGTTTATTCGTTACCCTGACAAAAACAACCGACGTTTCGCGAGGTCGCCACTTGAGCCCTCGCAAAACGACGTCTGAGTAACAAGCGCAGAAATTTCATACTGATGACGCGTCACTACCCAGAACTAGGTAGTACTTCTGATTGGTTGAAACGCGAGGGAATTTCGTTTCAACCAATCAGAGGCACTACCTAGATCTGGGTAGTAACGCGTCATCAGTATGGAATTTCTGCGCTTGTTACTCAGACGTCGTTTCGCGAGGGCTCAAGTGGCGACCTCGCGAAACGTCGGCTGTTTTCTCAGGCTATATATTCGTAAAAGAATAAAGGAAATTTAATAAGTTTTATTAAAACTAACATAAGTTGCTCAGGCTAGTACTCAGTCCATGATTTGAAGATGGGAGCAGATTGGATATGGTGAGGCGAGGCGCGCGGCCGGTTTCTCTGGTCCTTTGCAGGAACACCCCTCGCACCTCGCCTCATTCGTATCATTTCTCCTGGCCCCCAGAATCAGATAAATACTCCAAAATACTGGGTACGAGTCTGATGCACACTAAGATTTTAAATAAGCGTCTAACTATTCGATTCATTTCCTTCCACTTGTCGTGGGTGTTATTTGTCGCCCAGTTCTATGTCATCTGTACCACCATAGCGAGGCTTGCTCGTGGCTGAATTAGCTTGGTGTTTTCGTTTCCCAGAAGCCCACTTGCACGCCACACAAGGAGCCATTAAAAATACTTCAAATAAAAATGTTAATACGTTGGTGTACTTTCCTCCTTTGGGACAGCATAAGCGAACTGAGGGAAGAGAGGCAAAAAATTGATCACTAAACCGGTAAATCAAAACGTGACAGCATTAAAAAAACTGTTAAGTGCTAATATTAACCCGATTAAAAAAACCCGATTACTCAGCTATTAGTTTATTCCACCGTCACTCCAAAAACAAAGAAAAATGAATTTAAGGAAATATGAGAATAACAACTTGCTCATAAGCTTAGTGGCCAACACAAGCCGGCGAATATCTGGGTGGGAAAACTCAGAGGCGGTGAGTGTCGTTACTCCAGTTTGGAGACGTCCATCGAGGGTGCAGGTTATTCCAACAAACAGGATCAGGTGCCTGTACCTCAAGAAAAGGGGCGCTGGTGGAGGGGGATTAAATGAGTACAAGAGCTGCTGTATATAAAATTCACGTCCAAGCCTGGTTCACACGTGATGTCTTTTGACCCTTGACATCTTCACGCTGTCAGTGTTCACTGTTTTAGAAAGTGGTTTTTGAGAAACTGACCCCAGCTTGCACTTCGACTAGCCAGACTGACTTAATCATGAACTACATTGCTGAAAGAGAAAAACGCAGCCTAGTCCCTAGGCGTTCCTTCTTGCCTCTGGGAAGGGGTGGGCGAGGGCTAGTCTCTCTCGGTGACGTCACGGCTCACGGTCCAGGTTTGACCGAGCCGAGAACGCCTAGGGACTAGCCTGAGGAAAACAGACTGGTACTTACAAGGCATAAGTAAAACAACTAAGATGAATCCTAAAATTGATATAACAAAAAACAGCGGCATGCATATAGTAACGAAGAGCCATCTCTGACATGCGCAGGCTGTGTACTCGCCATCCTCACTCTCCTCGTCATAGTTCTTTGTTTCGCTGTATTCGTGCGATTTTCTTGCAGAACTTTTATCATCTGCGGCAAAAAATAGAAGAAAAGTTGTCAAGTGGTAAGTTTTAGGATTATGGTTTAGCCGCGAGCACAGAAAAGATCATGTGGGAACCGGCATGAATTTAGCCGACAAGTGCTCGTTTCACAAATGGAAGCAAGGGTAAGAATCCAATAAGCATAAGTACAAGATCTCAGCCGCAGGTACTACGTGTTCGTATCCCGTTTTAAGCTTGGGCTTCTCTCGTAGTGGAAACTTCCGCTTGTGTTTGCGCCTATTTAAACTACTTCGCAAGTGGTGAGCAGACTTCACATGAAAGAAAGAACGAATAGAAATACGATTAAACAGAAACGTAAATGTTATTTTAGCTACAATGAAAGAAAACACAATAAGAAGTGTGCCGAAGATAATTGTCTGTCTCAGAATAAAGAATTGTAAAGATAAAAGACGAGAAATGGCTTGCTAATAAAGTTAGCTACAGTAGGTTTAAACTGCGAATACTTCACAAACGAAAACACGGTTAAGCAAAGAAGATAAACTCTGTGCTAAGTACAAGAAATTAGCAAAAACGTCAACAACTTACGGTTGTCATACAAAAAGTCCATTCCGTTCAACGGAATCCAATTAAATTTGCACTTATATGTTCAGTAATGTCAAAATTGTGCGGATCATAGAAAAACATAAGTAACTCACGATCCTCCTTCATGCAGTTTGCCTCAGTCTACAAAGGTGAAAAAGCTCACGTCACAGGAAGAATGCGACGCTTCACTAAGGCGTCCAGATGTTACTAAATAAATTCTTTTTTTGTCAACAAAACGAAAGACAACAAACACTTGCTTATTTCTAGATTCTTTTAAAGAAAAGCCAAAAAAGAGGGACAAATGAAACGAGATAACAAACGCAGAAAACAGGAAAAAGAAAATGAAAGGGATGAATTAAAATGAGAGAAGAAAGAAGAAGGAAATGAAGAGAAAGGAAAGCAAAGGAGAGAGAAAAAAAAAAAGAAAGCTGAGGAAATGAATTAAGAAGACGATGGTATGGTACATTCTTCCGCAACAAACAGTAAGGTAACGTAACATACTCCACTCTAAAAAAGAAGAACCCTTGGGGCGAGAATATGTAATTACGGTTAAAATTACGGAATATGCATGTGTAAGTTGCGTATATACGTTGTTCTTATAACATTTATACTTTCTTGTTGGAGTTAACCCCCCTGTTAAAAATGTTAGAATTGAATAAAATAAGCATGTATATGGTCAGCATATCCGAGCATTTAATTTGTGACCTTATTTGGGTAAACCAAGAATTTTAGTAGGGAAAATGGAGCATTATGCCGGAGCAATTCAGTGGGGGAAGCAAAAGCACAATATACAATAGACTAACGCCTTTTGTCTTCACTTGTCCCACAGTCGGGGGTCTCTCTATCCTTCTTTGGACAGTCCATGTAAACGACAATTTAGAACAGTTAGCTCCATAATAGCCTGCGAATAAAGTCGCCTGTCATTGCTCCCGGCAGGGTTAGATTGGAGGATGGCTAGCTCCACATATTTTATGAGCCTCAATCCATGAAAGTCTGACTTTCTCAGTACATATTTTATGAACGTTTGGTTTTCTCCCAAGCGTCAAACATTTAAAAATGGCCCGCATGGCCTGGGAGTATTCGAAAGTCATTGTGGAACCGGGCAAAAGGCAATGGCTTTCTATTGCACTATTGATCATTCGGATTCCTACAACCTCCCCTGATTGTACTCATCAGGTTATATATAAAAAAGGCGTACTATTTTAAGTGATGCTTAAATGAAGCGATCTGGGAGATTTCGTACTTAGCAGCCAACAAGCTATTACCTAAAGTATTTGGAAAAGAAAAAACAACAGACTTCGGCCTTCAACGAAAAAAGTTGAAATATCTTAACAAACTGAGCACGATAGTAATAAGTCGAGGTTTTTCAGTTTTTCTTTTATTTTAGAACGGGAAAGATCTAGAGACGAGAATGAAATTCAGGAAAGAAACAAATAAGCAAAAACAACAACAACAACTTGATATCAACGAATGGAATAAATTCGTAGGAATATGAATAAAATGCAAAACGCCATTGGTTATTTGTCGAAATTAGAATTCAGTGTGACACTCGATGAACGATGGGGTTACACCCTTAAATTCATAATAAGGCAAATTTGGCGAGTAAAATTAATTAATGATGCAGTCGTTGTGTCAGCCCACAATTGACCATCGCTCACCACTAGAGTTCTCGTAGCTCAGTGGTTAGAGCATCCGGCTAGTGTACGGAAGGTCGTGGGTTCAAATCCCATCTGGAACTCAGAATTTTTTCTGAGTTTCCTCTCTCCACACATCACTCTATTTTCATTTCAAAAATTAATGTGGCAGCTAATTTTACTCAAATGTGCTAAAATGTGTTGTCTGACGCAAAACGTGTGAGCAACTTATCACGAGTCTGCGTTACGTGATCAGAATTGCAAAAAATAAACTATTCAACCAAAGAAAAGGTGCGTCATAAATTTGTAATCAATAACCCAAACGTTTGAGTGTGTGCAAATAAAATTTGAACTCCATTTACACTGCAAAAAAAAAAAAAAAAAGCGGGTAGACAAGGATAAATATCGGCAAGGGTAATTTTCATTTCCAGCAAGGCAAGAATGAATTGTCTTGTGTAAACGGTGTGAACCTGCCCCTCCTTGCCGATGTATTTTTTGGTTTTGGGACCACGTCCGGACGTTGTCCTTCTTTCAAAAAAAATCGGCGAGGCAAGAGTGAAAAGCGGCAACTTTACTTCCTATCTTGGTGGGGCATGTGCTAAAACCAGGAACACTGGAATGGAACGAAACCACCGGAACCGCCGGAACGAAACGAACGGAATCAGGAACCGCCAGAGTCTGTAAACGCTCATACTGGCTTCTGAGACGTTTTCTGGTGATTGTGAGCATGTCCCAAAGGTACAGCGCATGCTTTAAACCGGTCAGACGACTGATAGAGGGAGGGCAACGTGAAATACAGAGAGAAGCAACAATTACCCGATTTATTACCCGACCTGGCAAAGAAAATCCGTGGCGTTCGATCGACGTTTTCAAGGCCAATTTTAGATGTAAAGATTTTAATTATATATAGGGGATTTTAAAATAGGATCAAGGGTGAGGGTGTGTATACATAGTTTAATGAACTGCCTTAAGAAATTGGTTCTTAGTTTTAAGTTTTTTAACAAAGAATTTTATATGAACCGATTTTATTGTGTATATACTTTGTAAAAAGTTTAATTTTAGTTTTTAATATTTCTATTATTTTGCACGACCTCACAAGCTGCAGAGCTTTAATTTTACCGTGCTAAAATAAAGGCTGTCAGTCTGTCTGTCCCTCTTTGGGCGGAAAAAAACTATCCAGTATATTGGATGGTGGAGGGTTCAATATTCAATTATATCTTTACAGACAATAGTATCAGCAATAACTTCTTTTTCTTTGATTGAAAGAGCCGTAACTCCTGTGCTTAACTGACTCTCCAGTGCGTTACTTTTTTGCCTTCTATCACTTTCTTTCTAAGACGCCGTTACTTTTCGCCAAAATGGTTGAAAAAAGGTAACAGAGCTGGTGACACTGTGGACGCCATGTTGTGTTTAATAATTGCGCATGCTCACTTTCATTATTTCTATCCTTGCCTGCACAAAACATCCTTGCCTATAACAAGTACAAATTGAGAGCGGATAGAGAGGTGCGTGTGTAAACTATCCTTTCCTCTCCAAAAAGTTGAGTTATCCTTGCCAATAATTATCCTTGCCTAACCGATTTTTTCAGTTTGTAAATGGGGTTTTGGTGTTCTTGTTTTTCACGTTTTTATAAAATGAAATTTGGAATATGCCTTCAATTTTTCCCGGGACTGAAGGGAGTAACGAGTATTACTGGTTCTTTTAAAGAACGTTTCGTTGGCACGTAGCACAGAAAATGAACTCGCAGATAAAAAAAAAGTAGCAAAATAAACACAAAAGTCTATTTTTTGTTCACGCCTACACGTCAATTGAACGAGATAGCTTTTCTATACCATTTACTTGCACCAACTGAATTTGTAGAATATTTGTTTGTTTCTTTTCCTTTTGCAAGTATCTGACCTTCTGTTGTTTTCTTTTAGCAGCCATGCAATACATTGCAATACACTTTTTGAATGTAAACCTGCCAAAACTCGGTTGTTTGTTTTTTAATGTTGACATCAAAGTGAAGCCTGAATAACGAATGCAGTGAAATGAAATGCCCACCGACTGATGTAAAAAATCAAAGAACAGAAGGCATAAATAATACTAATAATAAAATGCCATATATGTGGCCCAAAAAATAAGCCATAATTGGAAAAATTACCTACGAAGAAATGATGGTTCCACAGTTTCTTAAGACTAAGTTGAACGTAATCAATCAATGATAAATAAATCATTAATAAACATAAAGACAAAAAATGTAAGCTAACTTTTACCCTTGTCTGTTCAGACTTTCAGATTCTATAGAACTTTGGGAAGGCGACGCGCGAACCGAATTGTTGTGATCAGAAGGAAGTTGTTTTATTATAATTTTCCCTTTCATACGTCTCTTTGCGCTTGGCCCTCTGAACTAAAACCTGAAAGTCTGAAATAAGTTACTTTAACCTTTTCTCCGTCGGCCCTGTCTTGATTCCATCTGCGGTGAGGTTTTGCTTTTTCCTGGTACTAGCAAAGCTTCCTTTTCGGGCCTGGAATCCTTTTCGTCCTTTCGAGATTCAACTTGGCCCCTAGCGCGCCCTGGTTTTTCATGAAGAGGCGGCGCCGACTCGGAGCGCGAGGACATTTTGTAATGACCGGCATCATCTCTCACTCCCGTGTTTTCCTCAGCAAGTTCTCCTTTCTCCAACATTGATTTATACACCGGCATTTCCAGATTGATCTTCGCTTTTGGTGTCTGCGGTTGAACCAGTTCATATTCTTGTCGCAGTTTCTCGACCGCATCTTCGAGCAGCCTTCGTTGACCAACCGGCAAATTCAGATGAGGGAAATCTTCTTTCTTCAACGCGAGGACCGCGGGTAGGCAATCGATTTCATGCGTTTTTACCAGAATGTCAATTGTGCTTTGGTTGATAAAAGAATCTTTCGCCCAAGCTTCAAACAATTCGGCGCTACCAAAAGTATCGTGTCTTCGGAGAGGAGGCGGTTTTCCAGTTGAAGAAGCCGACGATGAATTATCCTCTTTCACTTTGGCAAAGAAAAACATGCTGGCATGCACGAATTCCCTTAAAACTAAGGAAAACCCAACGAATTACTACAAACCCATTTGGGCGTCGCAGACAATAGTTTATTGACTCTTCAAAGAACAGATGAGGAAGCCCATTAATTCAGCAGACCACGTCAATGAATAATATTCAATCAACTACTCCGACGCTTTTCCGGCCATATGGCATTTGTAGAAAGCACTAAACTCGATAACAACGATGCTGGAAAAAAACTCGCAGATAATTTGTTCCAGAAACCGACAGCAGAGTGATTTAATGTCATTTTAAAGGGGAAGATAAGAGCTGCAGAAGGATAAAATTCTTGTTTGTTCAAGTGAAGATCGACATTTATTTCTTTAGCTGTTGCCTAAAATCGATTAAACTTAACCGGATCTTACTTCATGCAGATCGGTGAATTATGCTAAAATAAATGTGTTTTCAGTACAATGAGATACAAAGCTTAAGGCATCTTTTATAGAATATTATGTTTAAAACATAAAAAGTCGTATTTACTACTGGCGAAAACTGAAACAAATATTTTTGTTACTTTTGTCTCACTGGTTTTATGCACATGTGGAAGCGGGAATAATATCGTGTAATAATAGCAAAACTTGTGCTTTTTTCTATTTCTTCTGAACAGAATTAACTTCAATGATGGCTGAAAACAATACTGGCGGAAAAAAGGAAGCGTTGAAAGAAATATACTCGAAATAAAGTGAAGAATTTAAGTAATGCTTTTTTGATAAAAGCTGAAAGGAACCAAATGAGATAGTAGAATTCTTTTGTCCGCCTGCGAATAAATTTTCTTCCACTCGTAAGCTATTGTATTTAAGCATATCACTACGGTTTGACATCCCTTCGAAATACACAGGAGAAAAAAACATAAACACAAAAAAGAAACCTTGAGTGGCAACCTTCATGACTCAATAGTTTATTTCTGGAAACATTTTCACTTGTCCAACTACATGTACATTTAGTTGGTCATTTCTTTAACGTCTAAAGGAAAAAAGCTTTCAAAACCGCAGACCTTCCTAAGATACGTACGGATTAATTCTCTAACAATAAAAGGAGAAACAATTGAATCCAAAGTGAAACAATTAAGCTGGTTGCATTCTAAATACAAGTCGTTATGAACTTGTATTTATTCTACAATTTCTTCCCTCGCCCTAAGCGAGAGAAGAGACATTCAAAAATCGTGGAAGATGATGCTCTTGAACATACATAGGGGCAAAACGGACTTGATAGTACCTAATATACATTTTGCCACACGGCTAATGAGAAACAAAACTGACCATGGAAAAACCCATGATGCTCAGCTTATCACATCCTCTGGTCTTAGTTAAATGAATGTTTTGCATTATTTTGTTGTCTGGGGAAAATCTTTTAGTACATTGATAAATGAAATAAGAATATAAACTCATTAAAAAACAGTTTTTCTTAGGTTAGTAGCTAGATGCTTACGCAAGAATTATTATGCTATTACTAAATGGTTCTTAAATAACTCAGTCACTCGGGTGTTTTTCTGGCGCGAGTTTCATTCACCTTAACAAAATACTGCTACGTATATTTAACTAATGATCGCACAAAAAAAAAAGCGAACCTAGTTATTGCCATGCCGAGAAATCGCGCCTTTTTGTCACTGACGCAGGTTCTAACTTTCGAGTCTGTGAATAATACGAATTCAAATAAAACACCATTAAGCGACCGATCACTGAACAATTTCGGAAACCGATCGAAAAACACCCAGACAATCCAAATAAAATTTTCTCTCTTGTTCATCGTTTCCGATAAAGAAATAAAAAAAAATTAGCACACGAAAAACTACTTAACATATAAAATTACAATAAAATTTAATACCGAATTAGACTCAACTTAATTTAGGTTTAACCCGGCAAAATTTATTTTGATATTTGGGTTTTCCTAATCCAAATAAAAAACGAACAACTGATAGAAAATAAGGCACCATTTAAAGCATTTTAAAACTTTATTTCACTGTTTTTGCAAAATGTGAACAAAACATGAAGTACAAAAATTTTGAATAACACCTGTTGCTATATGCTAATTTTTGTGAGGTCTTGTTTCCGTTAAAGGCTTGCAAATTGATTTTTGCATGGAAAAGCCACGAAAACTTAAACACCTTTATTAGCCAGCCGTCGCCAATATGGCGACGACCGGGTCTAGTAAAAGCCATTTTTTCCTTTCCTATTTTTCTTTTTTCTCTTTTTGTAGGTTACATTAGACTTCCAGTTTTCGCTCGCCCAAACAATTGTTCGTCATAAGCTTTTCGGTAAACATAAGCATTATCTTCGGTCGTTTAGTGTCGATTCACCCTTTTTTTTTATGAAAGTAATAGAACACCGGATAGAAAGAACGAGATATTGCTGTGTTCCATTTCGTTGTTGATATATCAAGAAAAGCATAATTAGTTATGAGTTTGGCGTTTTCGGAAAGTTCCTATTTTACCGTCCACACCAAAACGATAGCCCTCAGTTGTCAAAAGTCTCCACTTTGGAAAACGTTTTCAAAAACCTATCATTTTAGTGCGTATGGGCTGAAAAAACCGCGTTTTCAAACAAAAACGCAGTGTGAACGGGACTTAAAACGACTTAAGATGCAAAAATGCGACCTTCGCGTAGAAGGCACTAGGCCGCTGTAGAAAGTTATTTTCCGTTCTCTTAAAATATGATCATGCTTTGTTTAAAAACTTAAAAGCTTTCCTTTAATAAACTATTTTAGTGCAAACAGTAAATGGATACGTATCTTCTACAGATTAAATTTCACTCGATTTTAATTATTTGCTATCCATTTCTGTCGAATCCAATCATATACACTAAGGGCGAATTTAGACTAAAAGCCGCCCGAACGGCGCTTCTGCTCAAAGGGATATCATGCAAAGGCCAACGAATTTCGAATTCTTAAAATATACTTATGTAGCATGCATGCTCGGTATACAAGAAACCGCCAAAAAACCTTCTAAGGAATAGAAAACGACCCAAGCTTTGCTAACTTTTAGGTTCTTTTTCCAGTAGTTCTGATTGTTTATCGGCCCAATCCACTGATTCAAAATTGAAAAGAAAAAACTAAGTTATCCTATTCCTTCGAAGATCAAACTTCGCTTCATGTGATATGGTTCGGCGGAGCAAATTGCCCTTTCGTATACGGTCGTTGCCATTTTTAAGACACTTGGAAAATGTTTGAACTGTTATTGAAAGTTTTTCTACTAAAAAGAAAGACATTCATAACCCAGAATCGAACCTGGTCCTTATCTCTCCCTTACCACTACACTACCACGCCAATCCGCATCAATTTCCCGAAAAATTAAACGACATATTATAATTAATTGTCTTTCATAACTGATACATCTGTCATAGGTGACCCTAGCCCTTTCCCCAACTTTTAACGTAAATTCAACTTGGGCTTAAATTTTCTTTCTTTCTAAGACTATTTGAAAATGTAATTGTTGCCTTACCGTGACTTAATCCAGAGCATATATTACATCTACCAAGACTAATGGCTTGGTTACCAATGATGGCATCGACCGTCAAAAATGGAAACGACCGTTTACAAAAGGGAAATAGGCTTAGAGCACCCAGTTGTCCGCGGTGTGTAAAAGGTGACTCCAACTGTTGAGTCTGTAAATGAAATTCTGAAGTCTGAACACTCCAATGAAAGCTTACTGAGCAGATCTTTAATTCATGTGTACTGAGTTCTTTCTTGTGGTACCGTTGGTTATGATCTAAAAAGTGCCCTTAACGTATAAGTCTAAGGATAAAACCATAAAGGGTTACAATTTACAAGAAAGCTACTGAGCAGTGTTTTCCTGTGGTACTGTTGGCTGCACATGTTGGTTCTAACCTTTGAGTCCAAGGATGAAATCCTGATGTGTGACCATTCAAATGAAAGCTACTGAGCAGTACTATTAAGTGATGCTGTTTCCTATGCCGCACGAGGTGGTTGTTACTTTTGTGTCTGTGGATGAAATCCTACAGTGTGACCACTCAAATGAAAACAGGCAATCAGTCAAAGAAGGTTGTGAGAGCAAAGAGGGTGCCCAAGAACTCATTGCAAGGAGTGAGCTTTAAACTGTTGGAGTCGTGGAGTCCCCCACACATTTACGTAAACTTAATAGCCCCGCGGTAATAATTGCTATATCCAAGACACGTGGCAGGTTCTTTGAAATTTAATTTTGTTGACCATGTGCATTAACAAGGTGGCTTTACGTTACATTTACAACAAAACATTAAACAGCTGTTCAAAATCTACCGACAAATTGTAATCATTACAGAATATTTTGATATTCTAATACCTTATATATTTCATTTGTATCATTGTATTTTCACATTTTTTGTGCTTTGTGCTCCAAATATGTTTTTCTTTTCCCTTAGTGAAATATTCACCTTACGTCATGAATATGAGAAGAGTTTTCCATTCCAGAAATCAGTTAATAAAAACATCGAACATAAACTGTACATACCCATGAACAACTTAAAAATGTTGAGTTTCGCAACCTTTCACCAGTTTCTCTTGTTTGCCTTGACATCTTTACTTATTTAAAGAAAAACAACTAAACTAACAAGGTTAAGGCTGCAGAAAAACGAATAAAATTTTCAGGACTTGTCTAACCAGACGAATACCGTAATTAAAAAGAAAAAAAAGCAACAACATAAAAAGGATCTTTTAGGAATCAAAATAGAAATAAAGATGAGACAAGATGGCAACAGCTGTTAGTTTTCCTATACAAAGACGTCAAGAGCTTGGAAACATAAAAATCCCGCGCACTTCAGTCGACCCAGGGAACAAACGAGTGAATTGACGCAATTCATAAAGTTTCCTTACGTGGCTGTATCCACAAAGGCTTACTGCAAGGTCATTACAGATGTGTGCAATTATTTCATGCCTCTAAAAACCAATCAAACAAATCTGTACAAAAGTTTTGAAATTGTCCAGTCAGCTGGTACCTGCACTCGTGTCGCCGTCTGCCCCCTCCCCCTCGGGTTGACTTGTGTCTGTATTCTCTGTGGCGGCTCTACAGGGGCGATGAGAAAAAGGTTTAAGCGACAGCCTTGCGAAAAACCGATTTTTGCCATCGATAACAAGAATATCTACATCACATACGATTTTAGAAATAAAATAGGATTGATTGGCACAAAAGAGTTCGATCTCATAGACAACAGAAGCGGAAAAGATAACGTAGATTCTTAGTATCTGGAGGATCCTAACGGAGATGGAGTGGGAGGAGGCTGTAATGCCTCAGGGTTTCAGTGAGACCGTCCTTGCACTTTTGATGGTAAAATCTGTTGGTTAGTGGCTAAGTTGGCGGCGAAAATAAGACCTTCCTTAACGCCTCACCCCCTCCCCCACATTACCGAACAGCTTCAACAGATGAAGGTGGGCCTTTTGGCGTTTTGTTGTGTTTTTTTGAAAGCTTATATGAGGCTCTCTGAAGCAATAAACAGCTTTAACAACATTTCCTCCGTTGTGTTCTCACTGATAGATAACGTCTCAAAATTCAACTTTGAAAACTGAGGTACGTCACTTGATATTTCCCACTTTTTGCTGGGCTATATTGCGCCACGTGACGCAATCACCAATCACACGCCAGCGAAAATATTTCACGGATAATAAGGGAAGAAACCAGAGCTCTTCCTTGCTTACATGCAGGGACTAGTGTTAATAAAAACGATTTACGCTCTACTTACAGCGTGAGGTCCTCTCCGGTTGGTAGTTCAAGGGCAGTCACGTGAACAACGCATTTAGGATCCAAGGGAGGGGGGCACTCCTGACAAAAACAATAAACATTGCTTTTAAAGTGGCTGCGTCTTGGAGATTTCTACAGTTTAAGGGTAAAACTGTACTCAAATTAAATCTAAGCCATTTTTCTGAAACATGAAAATTGAAATACTCTTAGAACACCAAGAGAAAGCTACAGGATCCCTTCACGCTGACGTCGCATGCACTTTGCTCGAATCGCATCGGAATTGCGATCACATGGCCGTGAAATTACAGAAAAAGCGCCAATGTGAACGTGGCTTTACGTAGACTTTTTACGTGGATACAAAACCTTCACGACCTACCTCGGGAAGTCTTGCGTGATAAATCATTCCGTTTTCTCTTTCACTCTTAGCTTTCCTTTCATTCAATAGTTTCTTTATCCTGAAATTAAAAAAAAAATGTATATTTTCACGATAAATGAGAGGGGGGAGTAAGCCTACATGAAACATAATAAAGAGCATAATTTTCAGCTTACTTTTCAAAAGGCGCAGATTCCTCCAAATGAAGTTTGGTCTTTGGCTTAATTTTATCATACTCCTAAAAGAAAACGCAATGTAATTTTGCATATGATATTTTAGTCGTTTCGGCACAGGAGAGAATCTCAAGAAAAATATTTTATTAGGTGAGGTCCTGGTAAAGGAAATTTGTGTAGACCCTATCCCTGCAATTTGAGGACAGTCATCCCTCACCTATTTTGCCACCTGAAAAACACCACTGTTGGAGTAAACAATAATAAAATACCCACAAAATTTTACCTACATGCAGATGTACCAGAAACGATAGCTACTTTAGACAAAGAAATTGTTGGTCCACAGCTTCAAATTCACCTAAAGTGCCAAAAGGGCCTACAATAACGGGTGGGAAGATCTGAATTTCAAACCACAGATCGTAGAATTTCAATCGTGTCGGCGGGTTGGTCGTCTGAGCGGGATAGAAAGGCAACATGACTTTGAAACCGCTACATTAATTTGTTTGTTTGTTTTACATCGTTTTTGCATTTCGAACAGTCGCTTTTGACCGGGTAAATTTTGTTCAGAAAATGACGGTTAGAGACTCCAAAACGTGCCCAGATTAACAAGATCATCGGAAAGGAAAATGATTGAGCTTTTGTCAAGGCCTCAAAAAGGTGGTCATAAACCTAAATCCCCGGCAGTGAAAAGCATCTAATGTTTCCTTAAAATATCACCACTTGATCAAACATACAGGTTATGAGAATAACCGAAATGATGCCAAACATAAAACTTCTCTTGATGTTTTTAAAAACAAATTCTCCCAACTACTAAGAAATATATGGAGAACAGAAAGGAGATAATACATGTTGACATTGGGGATTTAAGGTCAATAATGACGTGGTCGTAAGGATGGCAAACTAGATTTTTATACAACTCATTGTAAATAGTTTTTTGATAATTCATTGTAAATATCTTAGAAAGTTAGGAGGGCCACAGGTTTATTAGTGCTTCGCACTATTCCGTGCTACCCTCATTAAATAAAGTTTTTATTATTATTATTATTTATCCCTGACGAACTGCATTTTTCCCTTGTCACTATGGCTACGCCAATCGCTGTAATTTTCTTACGAGTTACATCTTACCCCTAAGATCCCTAATAGACTGCCTAAGTCCAGAGTTTTAACTTACTTTAGCCAGCTGGGTGGCTTGGTTGATGTGTAGTAAACCTTCATTTAACACCACAATCGACTCACCACACCTGTTCAGCAATCAAAATGAACAAGTAGCATGTAATCAATCAGCAGGAGACTTGCAACATACGTTTTCCTTAGGGTAGTGTTCCGGGACCGTTAGCATAAACGTTGATATCCTCGAATGAGCGCTTAAGGCAAGTATTCTTCAAAGTAGTAGCACAACTTTGGACGTTAATGGAGGCCCGACGTTGTCAGTCGTGACTACAACTGTCCCCGGCACGCAGGGGACCTGTGACGCATAAAACCTTCACTCAGGTAGGATTTTGGCCGTTTCAACCCGAAATCAGTCATCGGGGAACAAATCTTCTTTAGCGTGAAACTTCAAGCGCAGGGCGAGGCAACCTCGGTTTAGGGTTGAGGAAAATCGACGGGAAGTGTTAAATGGATTCGGAGAGAACATCTAGGCCATTGGTTCAAAGGCCATGCGCGTTAGTAAGCCGAACCACCTCATGCAAAACTCTCTTGAAGTCTTAATTGTGGAGAGTGTCAACATGACTCTTGACTGCGACACAATCTGTGTTTTTGCTAGAGTTGGCCCGATGTCCAACTTTGCGAACTGCGGTCCAGGAATTGAGAGTCTGGAGCAAGTATGAATATGGAGGGTCGCATTCCACGCCTTGGGCATTTCGCGCCTCTCGAGTTTCTGCGTTTTTGACTATTCAATCGTCCTTCCGCGAGCAAAAAAGCGATTGTTTTTCTGTCAAACATGAATCACTTACAAAAAGCGGAAATAGAAAACTGAACACCCCATAAATTAGAGTTGAGTCCACTGAAAGGGATAAAAACACCCAGGCTTCATGTTATCCTTCAGTAAAATCCCGGGGGCTACTCAATAAAGTTTTATACGGGGAGGCTCCGCCCGGAGGTTCAAACCCTTACCCTTTCATATACTAATTTTTACCAAAATGGTACCTCTTTTAAATACCTAGAGCAAAATTGCATCCCTTCCTTATACCTCAAGGATAAGCCAAAACAATAGAATTTCCTGTAATCGCCACGTTTTTCCCGGTTTTCAATCGTTCTGATTCATTTGCGTGGTCATTTCTGCCAAAATGTGGCACCCTTTGATATACTTCGCTTTAGCCACCATTTCTTCCACTTTACAGCTGATTTTGTGACCCTTTCGTATACTAAAATGGCAATTTACCCTACCCTTTAACATACTGCGAGCTTAAAAAAGGCACCCCTTTCGGGCAGAGCCTCCCCGTATAGCCCACTATAGTAGGAAGTACCCCCCCCCCCCCCCCGGGAGTAAAATACCTCCAACGAACTTGACAGGGAGCGACCTCGTTCCCAGGAAGGGACGGGTAGAGAAGAGAACCTGAGAATGAACTTTTAGCCTGCGAGCAGATATGCACGCAGGTTAGCAGACTTACTTTTCTTCCGTTTCTAGGAGATGAACACCTTGGTAACTTCTTGCTAAAGCCATGTACGCCTCACCTGTGTAAAAAAGACAAGAAAAACAGGCCAGAGACCCACTGGTTTTTGGAGCTTTTTGACAGGGTAGTACAAATCCCATTTGAGTACCGATTCTACACCACCGTACGTTGTCCTCAAATCACTTAACAAGAGCAGAGGCTGTTGTTTGTCACTTAGATGAAACCACACAGTTTTCACGCTCACGCCATGAAATTTTTGCAGGTTTTAAATTTTTAACATTCTGGAATTTTTCAGCATATCTTTGGCGAGTCACCCCAGCAAAACAACAACAACAACAAGGTCTCACTGCCAAAAATATTGTCAGCAGTGGATTTTTCATTTTCCAGTGCAGGTTAAGATTAAATGTGTCTTACGTGTCAATTACCAACTCCAGCGACTATCATAACATGATTTGGTACAAAAGTGTGTAAAAATTAAATTCATATATTCATGAACAAGTACCTTGAAACTTCAGGTATGCTGACCATTTCTGTCCCTCACGATGCGAGGCCTGTCAAATTTTTTAACCCTTTATGAGTTCAATAGTGGACTGACAATGATTGTATTAGGTATGGTAAACTAAAGCCTGTGTTCACATTGAGCGAACCAGGTGGCCCATTGAAAGCACTGGTTGGATCCAGTTTCTGCTCCAACATGAAGCAACAAGGACCCTTACGATTCCCCCCTAGATGAGTTCTAAGTCCATCACAGGGTTACCCCAGGGCTAGTTGGGTATGCAGTTTCTTCTATAAAACAGTGGCTACACGGCTACAAAGACATAACTCTACCACACCCACGAAGCCGCGTAGCCTGGACAATATATTCAGAGGGTCTATTTCTTGTTCTTTAAATTTAAGAAAAAGGAAGAAGTGTGAGAAAAGAATGAGTGTGTTGTCATGCATCCAAGTTTTTTCAGGGATGCAACTTTGAAGCGGCAGGGTATTGCTTCCTGAGAAAACCACAGAAAAGAAGAAACCAAGACTTGAACCACTGACATTCTAATCTTCCATTCCAAATTCTGAATGCAAAAGTCATCACTTAGCCTCTACTTTAAATTGACATGCACCACGCCTTCACTTTGGCTACATACTATTTATTCCAGTCCCTCTGTATACAAAGTACTTAAGGTTAAACTTCCAAAGTCCTTCCAAAACTTTTTTTTTGTATGTTAGTTTTTCTAACTAATTATAATTGCTTGTAAATTCCTTGTATGAATGTATCACTTGTAACTCAAATGTGAAGGTTGTGATGTGGCAAGTATGAGGCTGGGTACAAAAAAGAAATTTTAAACATCCTTACATCCACCTCCCCTGCTGCCGTTGTGTACTTCTGTGATACATCATGGCACAGCTCACTGATCAGTGAGGCTTTGTGATTTTTGCTGATGGCTCTTCTAATGGTCACACTCTAAAAGATCGATGCAAGAAAACTCCATCAATTTCATTTAATTAATTTGGTGTTTATTTGAAACAAACTGCAACAATATACATCACCAAAATCGTTAAGAGAATAAAAACAAAGTTAAAAAAAAATTAACATGTCAAAGCAATAATTTAATATTACTTGAAGCTTTAATTAAACAACAAAAAATAAATAAAATATGATGCTACTTACCTGGCCTTCAGCAATTGACTGAAGACACAAAGCACTCAATATTGGGACTGCAATTAAGAGAAGATCAAAATTTTCATAATTAATAAATTTAAACAGTTTACATTCAAGACGCTGTTAACAAACTAAGGAAAAGCATGATGTCAATGTTAAAATTATAAATTTCTTCATCATCATCATCATCGTCCTTCCGACATACATCTATTCGCATAGGGCAGAAACAAGATCCCTCCCCTTGTTCCAGTCTTAATCTTACATGTACATCTTTCTCTGATGTAAATTCACCTTTCCTGGTATTCACCAATTCTGCAGGTTTAAACTTCATTACTCAAGAAAATTTTGAGTCAGAATCTGTAAGCTTTCATCCATGTCTGTGGACTTGTTCACGTAGCCATAGCAAGTTAGATTCATCACGCCCTTTATTTGCCACAGTTACATGAACAAGTCCACAGATGCGGGCAAGAGCTTATAAATTCTGATTCAAAATTTTCAGAGTAAAAATGTTATTAAAGCTTAAACCTGCAGGATGATTAAATTCCTGACCCAGGTTTGTGCTGGAGAAAAGCAGTTAACTCAACTAACCATTAAGATCTTTGCTCCCCTGAGCCAAACTTTCCCATGACTTTGTTGACTCAAATATACTGGCTGCTGTCTTGAAACAATTTAAGCTTTGCTAGAAAAACAAAACAAAACAAAGTTGGTGGAGACTAGTCATAAAATGTTGAAGCAATGGCAGTGCTACTGGCTGTGGTCATATTAAGGCAATATATTACTAACTAAAGGCTAAATTTTGATAGGTATTTTTGCATCCACAGGTTTTTGTTTTTGTTAGTTAAACATAATGCACATCTCGAACAGATTGAGAAATTTAAACACACAAAAATACATTGAAACTCGGAATGGCAATGCAAATTTAGGTTTAGTAATGTGCCTTACTTTTCACGTTAACCAGTTTTTTTTCTTGCACAACAAGCTAATTGCATTTTCCTTTGCATGCAGTTATACAACTACCACTTACTTTCATTTTTTCTTCATCCTCTTCTGTGATGCTCTTGTTGAGCTGCAGATGTGAGAACATAAAATGGCTCATTCCAACAAAACAAGAGAGTCATGTTAGAGAGACACCAACAAAGAACCACAGTACTGCAGTACAATCAGGAGCATACATGTACATGTAGCTAGTCTACAGGGCTGAAGGCATAGGCCTATGATCAATGTCCTGAGGTGGAAATCTCACAAGGAGGATGTTCACAAACATTCAACTACTGTTACTGTTTAAACACTCCATATATAGCTTATCGCCATCTGCAACTGTGCAAGAGTTTATACCAATACATATGAAATGTGACTAGGATAAAATTCCTGTTGGTGTCATGTTGGACTACTTGTTAGATTGTTAGCTTTTCATCAGCTGGTAGCAGCTGTTCTTTATTTCACCTTCAATCTTTTTCAACCTGTATGTCCAGAAGTTGTAATTTGTCACCCTTTAAAAATTACACACCCAGTGAGCATGCTCCATGTGCCACAGTCCAGCAGCAAACATCATGCATGCCATCTCTTCATCAACATCACTTGTGACAGTTTTCTCATCAGCATCCATCAAGTTAGACCATTTAAATCTGCCACACCAAACAGAATAGAAAAAAAAAGAGATTCCTTGAGCAAACATTGGTAACAAGCCATCATCTTCTGTTGTCTACCTAGAACTCAAATACTTGTGAAGCCTAATATCTCAGCTTTAATTCATCAATTCTCTGCTTGAAATTTATTAACTAACGGGTAAATGTTCTTGAAATAAAACTCACAGAGTTGTGTGCCACTGCTTCCACACAAAAGACAGGTTTTTACTTTGGACAACTCTGGGACATCTTTTTGACTTAATTTCCCAACGGCTTACATCTAAACTGGCCAAACAAGACACAGAAAATGTAGGAGGTGGAGTTTTAATTCCATGTTTCTGGGGACCCCCCACCAGCCCCTCCCCTGACCCAACATTCTGCTCCAAGTGATAATAAGTGACAAAATTTTGGGTTAAGGGAGGAGTAGGTGGGGGGTTTCTAAAAAGGAGGAATGATTAAAACTTTTGTCACAGGTTGACAACTGTGTTGCTCACAGTGTATTAAACAAACATAAAAAGCAACTTTTGAAAATTATATAAATTTATTTGGAATCAATCAAGAAGCCTTTAATTAACCAAGAAAAATAAAACAAAATAAGATCATTCAATAGGGACTAACCTTAGCCTGGAGTAACTCTTAACCTATGAATAGTAAAAAAGAAAACAATTGAACAATAACTTAATACTTTTTAACAGAATATTTACTGGGGTAACAACAATAGCAATACTCTACATAAAAAAAAAATAATGAAAAAGCAACTATACCATAATTTTTATAATCTACCTTTTGTAAAACACTTTTCAGTGTGGTATTCATGGCAACATACTCTTTCAATGTGTTTACAACTGTTTCACTAGAGCCATCAACCTGCTTCAAAGCCTCAACAATGCCTTCACGTCTGTTGGTAACACAATCAATCGTGAGAAGGTCTACAATGTACATGCCTGACAACTTTAATTTTTGTCCTTCTTAGGCTGAATAATTAACTACATGTTAAAGAAAGATTACATATGTATACCCTTCTATCTATAATGCATTAAGGCCCCCTCCTTATTAAGTAAACCACCTTTGAAAGTCAGAATTTGTAACAATACCCCTCATCTCTAATAAGCTGCCCCCGTCCACCAAGTCTCTGTAACATGAGGCAACTAAGAGTACTGCTGCTTCCCCCTCCCCCTCCCCCTCTCCCTCCGTCACCCCCTCTAGATGGGTGCTAGTCCATGACAGGATTATGCTCAGTAGTATATCACTGGTGCAATCCTGATTCATACTCAAAATATTTATTACTTAATGGTAATATTTATTACTAAAATAGTATATGTATATTATTATTACTTAATGATAATTACTCACAGATGAAAAGAAACCATTTGGAGTTTCTTGGCTTTGGAAACAAGAGGGACCAGGTCTCAAACCAGTAACCTTAAAAACTGAAGTCCTTCACACTAACCACTACACCATCATGCCCTTAGTGTAAGTTGAAAAAAAAAATGAATATGCCCTTACTAGGACTTGTAAAAAATTTAATAGAGGTTACGTTTATAGTACACATAAAAAGACAAGGCAATTTGCAGGGTTACGAGAGATGACTGCTTAAAGGAGGTTGACTGTTATTTCAGGGTCGCTTAATTAATACAGGTTTGACTGTATTCCCACTGAATGTGGGAAAAAGAAAAACTCTGAGTCCCCGATGGGAATTGAACCCATGACCTTTCACACACTCTAACCACTAAGCTACTGGAAGACACATGGTGACCTTGGTAATATTTACTAGGTTCACTTTCTTTTTCTTTTTTTTTTTTTTAATTTTCATTTTTGTTTTGTTTTTGTCTTGCATGCTAATACTAGTGCTAGGATCACAAGTGTCAAAAGCTTCCTGTCGAATGATACACTGGATATAAATTGTTGATCACAATACGAATTCTTAAACGATGTTGAATGGAATCACTGAACGGTGTAAAATGGAAATCAAACTTTATTCAACATCATTCTGTCCCTTTTGAATTTCAACACGGTGGCCGCCACAACAAATGCAAGATGATGAATTCAACAATTAATATTAAACGATCTTGAATCCGTTAAGGCAGCCCTTAAGAACTTTAGTTTTTACTAGTACACCGTACACTGCCATCATTTTAAAGAGGTAACGTTTCTTAATCTCAAAACACTTCAACAACCCTCCAGCTTACTTTCTAGTGAAGTCATGTACGAACTGTTCCAAAGTCTCAGGTATTCCATCGAGTGCTTTTCCAAAATTGAGGCGTTCTGTAAGCTTCTTTCCACACGCTGGGTGTGCCATGCTTGCAGATAAAGTGAAGTAAACAGGGAAGAAATCAGAGCATTTTATGCCCTCATCATGAAATGATGGAGAAAAGAAAATGATGGCTTTCAGTAAAACTGTGTAATAGCAGCCGCTGGCTACGACTTGTGCGGGCGTGAGTTGACATTGGACATTGCGTGATCGCAGATGCCTAAGTGTCACGCGATAGTCAAGAAGGAGGTCATAGAAAGGTGCCTTCTGATTGGTTTAGAGGCTATTCTTTTGAGGTCTGTTTGAGGCAGCCATTTTGATTTTTAAGTCTTATTGACCTAGGTCGATTTGTTTAAGACGCATCCTAGCTTCTGGAAAACACGTAGCAAGACTTCGTTTGTCCTTGTTTGCAAATATGTCTATGAAAGCAGTTGTGATACACGAGTACGGTGATTCTTCCAAGCTTAGTTATGAAGATGTTCCTATTCCGGAACCTGGGCCCGGAGAGGTATATTTACATTTCAAGATTGGACTTATGTGATGTGATTTTGCATGTTTATCAGATGTAAATGTAGCTCAATTCAAGCTCATGCACAAACGTCTTATTTCTACATATATTTTCGAATTTCTTTCTTCCATGCCTGATCGGTCGTGAATGAATAATTTCCACCTGAAAATTTTCAGTGATCACAAGACAGTTTTCTCCATGTCCACCATTTTTGTATGCACAGTGTGTTTTTTTGTAATCACTAATTCTAGTTTTAGCATTTTAAACTTATTGTTAACTTATTGTTTTTCGGTAATTTCGTTGCCGTTCATCCTCGGAGACCCAGAAGCAGATAGTATAGAGGGATGTGGGAAAGTCGAATCGGGCGAAAAAATATCGGCACAGAAAAGACGCGCTAATTTTTCTCCCGTTTTCATCTTCCCTTGCCCCGACTATGTGCTCCTGGGTCTCCGAGGATGATGATTTTAGAACATGACTTTTCTTCATTGTCGTTTAATATAAACACGTGCGCTACCTCAAACGTCATGTGGAATGAACAGGCAAGTCGTTCACCCGGTCGTTCACCAGATTGAACGTTGTTAACTGAATAGAAGCGGGCACTTTTCAGTTCTATGTTCACACCAAAAGCAAATTATCATGGCATTATTAACCATTGGCATTTCACAAATGTAACATTTGTTGCTCAAAATTAACTCAAGATCTTGATCTCTTCTTGGAATAATTGTGGGATAAAAAGGTGAAAAGTACCACAACCCATCCAAAATTTTTCAAAAGAAACATCCAGTAATTGTTAGAATTATTAGTCTACCATAAGAGTTTTCTGTCACGTCTTTGGTCAGAATTCTCCTAAATGCATTCTTGAGTGACTTGACAAACACTCTACATAACTTAATGCACTTTATTTCTGAGTAAATACATGGTAAAATCATGAATTCTTATTTCCTTTATTTCTATGAACAGGTACTGGTAAAAAATCATTTTGCTGGTTTGAACTTCATTGACCCTCATGTCAGGAAAGGACTCATGAAAATAGTAAAACCTGGTGGAATCATGGGATTTGAAGGGGCTGGAACTGTGGAGAAACTGGGAACTGGTGTCCAGGGCCTCTCTGCTGGAGACAGAGTTGCCTTTGCCTTTATAGGTTCAAGTGAGTAATTAGTGGTCACATCTTTACTATTTCTCCTTTAATGCCCAAGAGTGATCTACTTTCTTCTTACACTATTACTAGTTGATGAGGTTATGAGAATAAACTCAGTTCGTGAGAATAAAGGAAATGATCACCAGACATGAAATGTGTTGATATTTAATCAAATTATCACAACTAGTAACAGAAATAGAAAAATTAAAGTTTTTTTTATAAGCAGATGTTTCACTTCCACCTTTCAAATGTGGGATTAGATATTCTACAGTTCATGACTGGGTAAGCTCACCACCAGAGTGCTAGCCTGTTCCAGGCGTTCAGATAGTGGAGCGCGATCGAAAACTCAAGCGAGCGAAAGAGCGGGAAAAAACGAGGGGAGACTGGGGGAGAGAACGAGGGAACGCCTGTGAAATTTTCTCAAAGGAAGCCGTTCCGGTATACCAGAATCTGGTATACCCTCTGATTGGCCAAATTTGACACCTCCTGTCAACACCAGAGGGTTGTTGACGCAGACAAGAAATGTGATATGGCGTGCCCGTGCGAAGGTCATCCTCCATTGAGTCACGCACGGTTAAATATCTGTTTACGGCAAGCGCATAATTATTTAACAACTGTGGATACTTTGCAAATGGAATAAAAAGATTGTCTTCAAAATGTGTTTCTGGGAAGAGGTCTCATCGCCATTCTTCCAACAGGATTGGAACTAGCTTGATCTTTCAACTATTTCCAAGGTTAATCAACGCATTGCAAAGAAACACTGTTTCTAAGATAATTTTGGTCACTCCGCTTGTTGTAATCATGAAAGAACAGCTTCAAAGCATTGGAATTAGAGCGCTGGCTATCGAAGTAGACGAAGAAGAAGCAGGAGAAATGGATCGGCTAGATTATTTATGAAAGTCATGAAAGCCTGCTGTCGAAGGAGTGGAGGAAAGAACAACAACAAACATATCGTAGCCATCGCAATCGATGAAGACAACGAAGTTCATTCCGTCACAGAGTGAAAAGCTTTCTATTCATCAATTTGATAAACCGATGTGTATATAAAGTCGTCTGTGATTCTCGTTACCTTTATTGGTCCAGTAGTGGAGATGACATTTGCGTTTCCGTATCGCAGAAAATTTTGCAATGTCCATTCGACATGTCAGATTTCTTAAAGCATCACCAGTACTTTTCTCAACGCTTCAAACTCGGGAGAAACCTATTTCGGTGAGCATAATTACATAACTTTCTTGTTTACTTTGACCTGACCTTGGGTTCATGTTTCTCTGCCGCTGTTGGCGGTTTAAAGTGGGCGGCATGGGCTTTTTAAAATTAATTTCACAGGCGTTCCCTCGTCCTCTCCCCCAGTCTCCCCTCGTTTTTTCCCGCTCTTTCACTCACTTTATTTTTCGCTCGCTTTATTTTTCGCTCACGCTCCACTATCTGAACGCCTGGAACAGGCTACCAGAGTGCAGACCCCATAGATCCAGGGATGTTAATACCTTCCCCCCCTTTCAGAAAAATCCTGGTTCCTGGCCCTGCAAATGCAGAGAGTGATGAAAGTGACAGAAATATTGAATATCATTAGAGAGGGGACAGGGATGAGGAGTGGGAGGGGGGTGCAGGGGTTCAAGTACCTATCCCCCGGGGGGAACTTCCACATGAAGGGGAAGGGGATGCTTATCAAAAAATTAGAATTAAAGCCCTAAAGGAGACCAATCTGGGCATGGCTCAGGCTTTATTTGACCCCTAAAGGAGACCATGGTAAAACAGACAACCAGATAAAAGCTACATGGTGATTTAAATTGCGCTAAAGATGTTTACATTGAATGCACAGTTATCCATCATAGTCTAGTACCCTGAGCAATACCTGTGTGAGTAAAAATATTGTCTTTCTGTCCTAAACACCCTAAGTGGACCAAACTCTCCAATTTACACCCCTAAGCGAGGCGAGGAGCATCCCCATTGCTTTGATATGTGAATTAATTATAACCTGATGGTGTGTATTTGTTATAGATGCCTATGCTCAGTACAGTAAAGTAGCTGCTAAATTTGCTGTCAAGGTACCAGATGTCCTCACAATGGAGCAAGCAGCCAGTACACTTTGGCAAGGATTCACTGCCCATGCCCTTGCTCGTTCCTCTTACCCAGTCAAAGCTGGAGACAAGATTCTGGTTCATGCAGCTGCAGGAGGGGTGGGAAGCCTGATTGTTCAGATTGCAAAGAATGCAGGTAGACTTAATGTCATAATAAATAAACTTCCTCTTTTTTGGGTGCAACATAAAGTCCTTGGAAAAAATCCAAACAACACACGTAATGACACAAGACAGTTTTCCTGTTTCTCACCTAAGAAAGTGACAGGGATGCTTGTCGTCTCGCTTAGGGGTGTAAATTGCAGATTTTGGTCTCACTTAGGGTTTTCAGGACAGAAAGCCAATATTTTTACCCATACAAGTATCGCTTAGGGTTGTGTGTAAAGAAAATATATCTATATGAAAAAACCAAACGCCGTCAATTTTTAGCATCAATCTTTAGCGCAATTAAAATTACTGTAACTTTTATTTGATTGCCTGTTTTAGCTGGTCTCTTTAAGCAGTCAAATAAAGCCTAAGCCACGCCCAGACTGGTCTCCCTTAGGGGTCTAATTCTAATTTTCCGGCGAGCATCCCCCTCACTTTCATGTGGGAGTCCCCACTGGGGATGCAATCTCAATTAACAGGGAGCAAAACTACAATTTTAATGTGCCCTCTGACACAGGCCAGTCTTATTCGTGCTGCTTGGCCATGGGCTACATTTGGATTTAGGCATCAGCACATGACAGCAAAATAACCACTAAGGGTACATGTTTAAGCCGTCAGCAAGACGTCAGTTGTATGAACAAGTTTTCATGCTAGTGCTTTAAGACACTCACTGTGAAATATGTCCCATCTTTTAGGAGCCTTCGTGATTGGAACGACAAGCACTGAGGCTAAAGCAGCAAAAGCGAGGGAGGCTGGTGCAGATGAGGTCATCCTTTACTCACAGAAAGATTTTGTGGAAGAAGTGAACAGGATCACAGACGGAAAAGGAGTAAATGCAGTTTATGATGGTGTTGGAAAAACGACTTTCCTTAAAAGTAAGAAATCAACATTAAAGACAGCAATTTGTTTTAACTGGTGAAATGGCGTGATTCCAATTTTTAATTTGTTGCAAATCACGGGTAAAACCCTCGTTAGCAACCTCGTTCCCAGGACTTTTTCCCTTTTTTAAATTTGCGGAGGCAAATTTAAACAAGGGAAAAAGTCCTGGGAACGAGGTTGCCTCGTTAGCTTAGCCTCCGACACAGACGTTTTAAGGCTCGTCACCGAATCTATTCCTCTCCTCGCGGAGGAGGAGCGCGGGCTTTGAACAAGGTGGATAATTTCGTGGAGTATTGGGTCAGTTACCCCGACAGTCATGATCAGTCACTTAGAGTAATTTATTTAACCAGTCAGTCAGATAAACTGAATTATTCATTAATCACTCAGTGTTCGTCCATGAGTCAGTTAGTCTTTCAATGAGTCAGTCAGACCTTCCGTCCGTCTGATATATATATAGTCCGGCATCAGATCAGATTTGTCCAGTCAGTGAGTCAATCTATCTGTCAGTCTGCCAGACCGTTTATCACTCCACCCGTCTCTTGTTCTAGCCAGTCAGTCACTCAGAGAGTGCGTCGTTTAAGTCTGCCATAAAGTTTGCAAGTTTTTCATTTCTTACCTTCACTTTTAGATTTTGACTGTTTGGCGCGGAGAGGAACAGTGGTAGCTTACGGAGGAGCATCGGGTCCTGCTGATCCACTGAACGTCGGGATTCTGGCCAAGGGCTCCTTTTACGTCACCTGGGGCGGCATGTTGCATTTCGTGGAAGACCCTGCAGAGTATAGCCAGAGGGCAAACGAGCTCTTCACTTGGCTAGCTGAAGGAAAGCTTAAGTTCAGCGGTGGAATAACTGTAGTTCCTCTGTCTGACGTGAAGAAAGCGCACGATATGTTGGAAGGAAGGCAGACTACCGGAAAAGTTCTTCTCCAGCCATAACGCATCTGATACGTTCAAACCAAAGAAAAGGAACACTACGAAAGAAAATATCGTAGACCAGTAGACCTAGTTTACCGGAAATCAGCTTTGTTATCATTCTTAACTATCAAATCTCGGCTATCGAATGTTTACCATTTACAAAAAAAAACCGGAAATTTCGGTTGAAATGTAAATGGTGAGGCTATTTTGGTTTGCCCGACTGGAAATTTCCCAAAATAAACGGACCGTCTTGAGAGGTAGTCCAAAATTCCCAACCGGAGTATCCGAGCGAAAATTGTATTCCATTTACCATTTTCTTACCAGCTCCGAACCCTGCACCAGTGGTCAGTTAGGGTAAATTAGAGTAAATTGCACAAATGGTACACGCCAATCTCGAACAGAATTTCCCATTCGGCGGTTTCGCTTACCATTTGCACAAACCGTGGACCAGCCTGTTTGGTAAACAACTATCATTCTTTTCCATTTGAAGTATCAGCTACAAGTTGCCATTCGGACCACGCCTATTCAAAATTCCAGGATCATCTCAGAAGAAACGTCAATCAAGAAAATTTAATTGTTAAGTTTTCTGGTATAACGGAATAAATGTACATTGCACTGATTTGTGTTTGTTTTCTTATCTCGCCCACACTCGCCTATGAACGATGGACAAGAGTTGGGGGGGGGGGGGGACTTTCCTAGTGGGAAATGCACTATAAAATAGAAAACAGTAAACGAAAAGGTTGCCCATTATAAGAAACTTGAGAACCCCATTTTTTTCGTCTTTTGATGTTTTTAAAAAACTGACAATCTACGTGCTGTTGTCTAGTGACAAAAATGAGGGGAAAAAAATAAAACCGCTAACAGAAGATGAAGGTAAGCTTTCAGGAACCTTTAATGAAGTGAATATCACTATATTGTAATTCAACTTTATTGCATTCCAAGTTCATGATGCCACTTTTATGTCGTGAGTGACAATCGTGAGGAATCAGAAGTTGAGGCAAGTCTTGATTAACACGAAGGAATTAGTTTCGTAGGCTATAGGTCAGCATGTCGCATGCGACAAAGGTGTACCGTAAATGCATTTCGACCTTAAGAAACTAGCTCTGTGATTCGTCAACAACTAGCTAGGAAGACGTAAGTATTAGGTGCCGCCTATCAAAGTTTCAGTTGTGTGAGGTGAATTTCAACTATGACTTCTTTATACATCTAGGTCCAGTGGCTCGAAAGCTGGGGTGAGAAGTTGAACAATTCAGCTTAAAACATAATCGCTGAAACAAGTCTAAAAGATTGCATGTTTTCTCAAATTTGTGAGTCAATTTTGTAAGAAAACGAGGGACCGGATAATAGTTCACAAAAGCCATCCCTGAGACAAATTATAATTTACAGTTACTACACTTTAAAAACCGGCCACTAGAGCGAAAATAGACTTAATTTAAAATTTCAATGCTCTTGAGACTTTCTTAAATCAACTGATTTAAAACTGAAGCTTCAAACGTGCAGTGAAAAGTTATTTTAAGCAAGATCTAGAGAAACAGTAACTTAACTTATCCTAGACAACTTTGAGAATTTTTTCGTTGAAAACAGTGCACGATGGTATGTCTATAACAGACACATTTGCATCTCTATTCGCTAAGTTCATCACTGCTTTAGAGGCCGTTTACATGAGAGAGGGTACCCCTAGGCAGTAGGGTTACCCTTGGTAGTAGAGTGTCTCTTCTCTTTTGTATTACCCAGTTCGTTTTACATGCGAGGGAGGGTGCCCCTAGGGGGTTGGGTTTCTCTACCTTGAAGGTAGGGAAACCCTACATGGTAGGGACAGGTTTAAACTCCAAATAATGACTAAAAGTCAACCTGAAGGTGCAGAAACGACGAGAGATGCAATGGAGGAAGGTCTGATCGAGGAAAGCGCTTTCGAGGTCGAAGAAATCGACCAATACACCCCAAGAGCGAGCGCGAAATCATTTACAAACGTCATCTGAAACGAAAAGCACCGGCAAGCCAAAGTAAAAGCAGCAACAAGACGAAGTAGTTTTCTTGGTCAACCGAGAAAGTGGAAGTTTTGTTAATTTTGTAAAACAATATTTTTTAAAATAAACAAGTTTTACAACTTAAGTTCGCACAGTGCTGCTCTCTAGTTTAGCTTTTTAAAAGAATTGTTTAATGTTTTTTTTTTAAATTAATGTTTTAAAAAATTGTTTTAATGATTTTTTTTAATTGCCCTTTAGTTTAACCCCCCGAGGTAGGGACAATTCAGCGCATGTAAAATGGCGCTATCTCTTGACCCTGCTAGGGAGGTTGCCTCTGCCATGTTCGAACTCTGCATGAGAACGACGGTATCTTCAATTCAAGTAGGTAGGGAGCCCCTATCCCCTAGGGGCACCCTCTTTCCATGTAAACGGGTCGTTAGCTTGCATTAGAAGATGCGTCCTTAATTCTAAATTGGTTCAATTATTTGCAAGCTAACTTCATCAATCCAATCGATTATTCACCTGCAAAAAAAAAATTGTTGATTTTTTTCAGAAAGAATATAAAAGTAGTCGGGCTGTAAAGTTGCGCAGACAAATGCTATCATAACCGATAAAAGCCTTGTAAAAAAGTACGTACAACAGCACAATCAGGGGCACCCAACGGTTCGTTTCGGGGAATATGTGTTCGGAAGGCCTAAAATCGCCTGAGATTTTCGGATTTAATTGTAGTAAAAGCTAGAGATTTCTTTGGCGAAAGATCACACCGGCCTTTCGTAACAAGATGGCTTATTAGTTCCTATTGTTTTCGGAGGGACAAATATGTCGTTAAGAGTGCAAAATAAGGTCAGCTAGCATTTTCGGAGAGCCATCAGCAGCTGAGAAATTCGGCGGATAGGATAATAATAATAATAACAATAATAATTTAATGCTTATTCGGCGCAAATTAATATATGGATATGATCAAATGCGCCTTACATCAAATTAATTAAAAACCTAAAAATTTACAATAGAAATATACAAGAATACAGTTAAAAACTTCCTAGAATTAAAAATCAAAAACTTAAGATTAAAATTAAAACTAAATCCAAAACTAAAATTGGTAAGAAGTCATGCTAAAAGAGGCTCTAGCTGTAACAAGCAAATGCTTTCTTAAACAAGTACGTCTTAATTGCTCCTTTAAAATTGTCGTAGCTTCTGATCGCTCTTATTTCAGATGGTAATTTATTCCATAGTCCAGGGGCTGCTACTTGAAACGATTTGTCTCCAAGAGTTTTCTTGGTCTTCACTCACCCGCCCCCCGTCACTACCCTTGATGGCTCCAACAATAGTTCCTTGCACGATCGCAGGTTGAATCTGTTGAATTAGGATTCTATTTCCTAAAATTTTTGTGCGGCCTAAATTATCAGCTAAAAGTTCCGAACAGATCAATCTGTTTTAGCTTACACAAATAAGCTTAAAAAGTTCTGAAGCAATCTAAGAAAGCAGAAAATGATATTTCAAGCAATTTGCTAAAATTTTCTCGTTGGGTGCCCCTGCACAATTGAAAATGAGCTATTTATTCTTTCTTAGCTTGTGTCAACCGTTATTTTTTTTATCATAACCACGAAACTCATTGCTGCAGTTGTTGTTATTGTTTTTTAAAAAGGGTATTCAAAAACAAGATCGAAGACGCTTAGTGGCACTACATTTGCGTATTTTTAAATATGCGCTGAAAAGTTAGCAAAAAAACCAGACGTTTCGAGGGTGCTCCCTCTTCCTCAGTGGTTTGGTGGTTGAAGAACCGGCCTCTCGTTAAGGAAATGCGTAAGTGCCAAAAGGTCATCTCCAATGGGGATGGTGGTGTATATAAAGATTTGACATCCATGGTGAAAACATAGTTATTTTCCCCAGGAAAACGAAATGACTCGGTGACTGACGGAGCATGTGTTTCGTATCTTTCACGTAGCTCGGTGGTTTTTGGACAAGCGGGGTGGTAATCTTGTCCAAGTAAGTGGCTATGAGTTCAGTTGGGCAGTTGCAGGCAGAGACTTGAAAGGGCCTGCCAGGATTCCCGTGGAATTTTGCTAGTAAATAACAAGAGACCGGTCCTTCAACCACCAACGCACACTCTTGTTAGCCTCGCAGAATTAGTCCTCACATTGAATACTTTCTCTTTCAATGGAAAGTATTACAGCCAAACCGGAGGGGTCGCTATGGGGAGCTGCCTTGGGCCCAGCTATGCGTGCCTATTTATGGGTCACATCGAAGAACAAATCTTTGATCAGTACCCGGGACGAACAACCGATTTGTATAAACGGTATGTCGACGACATTGCCGGAGTCATTTCCGGTAGTAGAGACGAGATCGAAGGTTTTGCTTCTTTTGTGAGCGACTTTCATCCCAACCTAAAGTTCACTTGGTCCATCTCTGATGAGCAGCTGCCTTTTCTCGAACTCGTTTTAAAGCCAACATTGATCGTCTCGCCACCAGCATACGTTACACCGGAACATAAGGCGACCAAGTAACCGCTGCTTGCAGGGTACAATGCTATTAAAGAGAAAAACAACAGTTTTATTATGAGCATTTAAAAAATCCAAATTGAGATATTTACTAATAACATCTTCCTCTAAAGATTTTATAATTGTCACCCATATCAATTGCAATTAAGATAAGAGGAATTAAGGTACTTCGTTTTCAACTTCATTTGAGCTGCAATATTGACAAATTCTCAGATGCTCAGGGAGTTTAGGGGTGGAATGTCTTCCACTTTCGATTCTTAGGTTATGATTACCTGCCCTAAGTTTTGCTACTGCCCGCCGATACCGATGTTTCTGGTTTGTAATAACGATTCTAGTGAGTTAGAGGTAGCTACATCTCTTTTGAAAGTAGAGCACTGTAAGTTTTTTTGTTGCATTTGATCATTTCATATTCATGTATTTTTAAGCCATTTTTAAATTTTTCAGTTACTTTGGATAGGGGCTGTTTAGTTCTTAGTTCATCCCCGTTAGCATCAATCGTAGCTTGAAAATCGGAGTGAAAGCATGAAAGATTTTTCTAGAGTCTGCCAATTGTGTTGATATTTGAAGCTTTAGTAGGTGAAGCCAAAACTTTAAATTCTACCAGTTTCATTCCGTGCTGCGACGGTTTAAGCCAATGTAGGATTTGTAAAACTGTGAGTGAAAACGGTCAATGGGATCTTTCTCCCATTTTTGTGCGGACGCAGTACGGGCCTATGCGTCCGCATGTTGTCATCGTCTTTCAGACTCTGTTTATTTGAGTTTGGTACGGGTTCCTGAGTCAACAGTAACTCGGGGCAGCGGTTTCCTTGGGGTGGGGAGGCTTATTCAGGGGGGAGGTGTAAGGAAGGGTGTGGTTTTCAGAAACCTTGGGGTTTTTGGGCAGCGGCTTAGTGCCATGGTAACGAAACCGCTGGTCAAAGAATTCTTGAAAAGCTGGAGTGTTCTGTTTCTCTTGATTCCTGAAAATGCTGGCACAAGCTAAGGAGCTTACGCAGTGTGAGTACGATATTGCGTTCGCCTGTTTCTGCTTCATGTTTACTATGAATGTTAATAATAAATAAATGAAATAATGGTTTTCTTATTTTATTTTTGTTTGCTCAATTTTCTGGTTTGATTTCTGACGTATTTTTGGTTGTTTGATTATAAAACTGCTTGTCAACTTGGCTGTGTGAGCGTAAGATTGCGCGTTCTTTGTTTAATCATGCGAGTGTATCGTCTTAAGTTCTGATTATGACACGTTTCGCTCGCTGTTGATGCGACTGATCGGTGCGTATTATTGTTTCAAAAGCTTTGTATGGCACGTTTCATGTTCATCATTTATTGGAAAGGGGCTTAATTTCCGAAAGCACCAAATAAATAACCAACCAAGATGAAACAAAAGTAGCTTTTATTTTTGGAAAGAGCAATAAACTTATTACTTTTTCATATCGGAAAATGAGGAAATTTTAACCGGCGAACATGAATGTCAAGATTGGCATAATTCCACTATGTGGTGATGGTTCGTGCACTTCGCGAGGGACTTCAGTTTTCCGCTTACGTTCAGTAATCGTACAGTTAGTTAAGAACGCACTCTAACTATTTATGAAGAAACAACACTATGCTGTTCGGAAGCTCAACATTTCAGCTAGTGACGACAAAGCAAAAATGAATTACCTACAGCACGTTCGCGTCAATAAAATCACGCAATCATTTTGACAGATCTAACAAGCTGTCACCTTTCAGTACTTACATGACCTCAGCCAAGAGTCACACAAAGCATTGACTCAATGCAGTGGTTTCTTTCCGTTTAGCGTGGTCAGAATTTATTAGGCGGCGCACGTGCGGCCGTCTCATAAAATGCAACGCACATTCCTGAATTTACGGAAGTCAGTAGACTTAGTCTCCGCGCGGGCTCTTAACAATCAGGCTCGTTAGATTAAAAGCTAATCTCTCAAATACCGCACAATTTGCTCGTGATATTACCTTTTTTCCATCTATAGCTATGACGTAACCAGATAGAAAAAAGTAACCGTAGAAAGGAGCGTAATTTTGTTGTTTTGAGTTTCGCAGCGTCTTGAAGTAAAGTAAAGGTAAGCGTTGAAATGTTTATTTCTCAGGGTAGTATTGACAAAATACATTAGAATCACTGGTCGGCATTCGAACAATGGCCTTGTTGTTATCATGAAGTAAATTAAAATGGACCTGCATCGTTGTTTAAAAATAGCTTGCAATTAGCCTGCACTCGTGTCGTTAGGATCCGAATGGAGCCCTTGCCTGAAGGCTGAAACATTTGTCGTGAATGCCTAAGGGCCGTACTTAACGATATCACGGTTTGAGAACTAAGAGGCACCCTTTTAAACCCATTTTAAAACAATTAAAAGCGAGTTTCACTTTCCGTTGCTCGATCACAGAGTCGAATTATGATAAGCAAATCGCGCTCTAAAAACACTCATGTGCACATCGCGGTAACAGTCGGCTAAACACCGATTCAAAACATTTATTTACCAGTTTCAGACGTCCGCACATGTCCGCAATGCGCGGGCCGTTTATTTCAAATTGAGGCTATCATATGCCCCCCCCCCCCCCCCATACTTCCGAACTGTATAGAAGAACGGGGCCAAATAAGGCATCAAATAGGAAATTACATTTGGATATAGTCTTTTACAAGCAAATACGGAACGTATACGAACAACGCTTTGTTATAGCAGCCGCTGGTTACGAGTTGTGCGGGCGTGATGTCGACATCGCGTGACAGCAGATGCCTTGTGCTAAAAAGTGTCACGCGATAGTGAAGAAGATGTGTTTGGAGGTCTGTGAAGCCATTTTGATTTGTTAGCCTTATTGACCTATGTCGATTTGTCTAAGACGCATCCTAGCTTCTGGAAAACACGTAGCAAGACTCCGTTTGTCCTTGTTTGTAAATATGTCTATGAAAGCAGTTGTGATACACGAGTACGGTGATTCTTCCAAGCTTAGTTATGAAGATGTTCCTATTCCGGAACCTGGGCCCGGAGAGGTACGTATAAGCTTATAAACATATTATAAAAGCTCAATTCAAGCTCATGACCAAACTTTTTGCTTTTATTTTCGAATGGCTTTCTTCCATGCCTGAATGAATAAACTGTAGGTTATTATGTGTTATCGTTGTCGTCCCGGTTCCCCCATGCACCTGAAAACTATGGTCACAAGACAGTTTTGCTTATGTCCACGATTTTTGTATGCATAGTGTATTTCTTCTATAATCACTAACTCTAGTTTTAGCCTTTTTATTTTACTGTTCTCAGTGATTATATAAGAGCTTTTCATTGTCATTTATCCTCGGAGACCCAGGGGCAGATGATCAGGGCGAGGCAAAGTCGAAACGGGCGAAAAAAATATCGGCATAGAAAGGACGCGCTAATTTTTCTCCCGCCAGTCGACTTTTCCTTGCCCCGACTATCTGCCCCTCGGTATCCGAGGAGGATGATTTTAGAATACGACTTTTCTTCTTCGTCGTTTAATATTTTTTATAAACGCGCGAGCTACTTCAAACGCCATGTGGAATATTAAAGTGAGTCGTTCACCAGGTTATTAACGGACACGTTTCAGTTCTATGTTTCACACCGAAAGCAAATCATGGCATTATTAACCATTTGGCAATTCACAAATTAATTTTAAACATTGTTCGACATTTGTTGCTTTAATTAACTTAAAAGAAAGCATAGATCTTGATCTCTTTTTGGAATATATAATTTTGGGATAAAAGGGTCGAAACTACCACACCCCATCCAAAATTTGTCAAAAGAAACATTCAGGAATTGCTAGGGCCGATTTACAAGGCACGATGTTTGCTTACGACTGCCGTATCCGACTTTTGTAGCGCACGCTGCGTCAGGCAAAGATCGTATACAACTTGTCATTCTAACATTTTGATTGTGGCTATGACCCAAGAGAGGTACTCCAAGTTTCAAGTGACGGGGAGGATCAAATGGCGGCAAAAATCAAAACCCAAGAAAATCCCTAGGGCTTCCAACAAAACCCAAAAAAATCCCTGGACCAAAATTCAACCCCCAAAATATCCCATGCTGAATTTCCAAGCGTTAAAAATTTCCAGAAAGGATTAAATGATAATTAACATGAAAAAACATTAGAAATTGAATGTTTGTATTTCTTTATATTCATCATACCAGTTGATTTTATCTTTTCCTCATCTGGTCGTCATTTCTAACAATACTAGGGACACCCAAGAACATCTTCTGTTTCAACAATAACATTATGAATGACAACTCTAAACAAGACCACCTGGGCAAGAACAAATTTAGTTGTACTTTATTCGCAGACCTACGCGGCCGGGATATGCAGGCACTACCACGAATCTTCAGATTGTTTTGAACACCCCCAAAAAATCCCTACGTACTTAAATCAAGCCACCCAAAAAATACTTGCCAAATTTTCCTACCCAAAAAAATCCCGGAATCAGAACTATCAAACCCAAAAAAATCCTTCGATCATCCCCGTCACTTGAAATCCGCAGTACCCCCCTGGGGCTACGACTGTCGTAGGGTTTTCAAACATGCTTCAAAATCCTGCGACATTTTTTTGTTGTGTTCGACTTTTGTCAAGATGTAGTAGGTCTGATTTAGACAACACAATAATATTATTCATGTTGTAGACATGATGTGAGCAAGTCACATACTACAGTCGTAAAGAAAAATCTTACCGTCCAAATCGGCCCTTAGAATGATTAGTCTTCCATAAGAGTTTTCCATCATGTAATTGGTCAGAATTGTCTTGTAACTGTACTCTTGAGTAAATTGACAAACAATGTATCATGAATTCTTGTTTCCTTCATATGTATGAACAGGTCCTGGTAAAAAATCATTTTGCTGGTTTGAACTTCATTGACACTTATGTCAGGAAAGGACTCATGAAAATAGTGCAACCTGGTGGAATCATGGGATTTGAAGGGGCTGGAACTGTGGAAAAACTGGGAACTGGTGTCCAGGGCCTTTCTGCTGGAGACAGAGTTGCTTTTGCCTTTATAGGTTCAAGTGAGTAATTAACAGTCACACCTTTACTATTAACAACAGAGATTCCAATCCCATTTGATGGAAAATAGGGAGTAATAGGTTTATTATGATGTGTTCTGCACACTGGTAGGAACAGCCATGTCTAAAACATAAATGACCCTGGTGAGTTAATTCGATAGTCATGTTATATTCAGCTTGCAATCAATGTGTGACATCCCAGCTGCATTGCAGAAGTTAGCCTGTTCCTGCAGGCTCCGATATAGTGGGGAAAGCGCAAATTGTCGAGAAAATGAGCGCGAAAAATATGTGGGGGCTGGGGATAGCTCCCACACGTCTTATTTCCGTGTTCCCTTTCCAATTTCCGTGCCGTCCCTGCTATCTGAGAGCTGGGGGAGCAGGGATGGCGCAGTGGTGAGAGCACTTGCCTTCCACCAATGTGGCCCGGGTTTGATTCCCGGTCCCGGTGTCATATATGGGTTGAGTTTGTTGTTGGTTCTCTTCCTTGCTCCGAGGGTTTTCTCTGGGCACTCCGGTTTTCCTCCCTCCATAAAAACCAACATTTCCAAATTCCAATTCGATCTGGATGTCAAGTGTTTACACATGAGCCCCTGGCTCAGAAGATTTAAGGCAACTTAACTCCCTCACGTTAAATTTGATTTTATTTACAGAAGTGGAAGTGGAAGTGGCGTTTCTTCCATTTCATTTTCATTTTCACAGGATTTAGGTATTGCAATGTTTGAAATGTCCATAGTATTGTAACTATATGTAGTAATAGTAGTGTAACTGTTGTATGTGAAATTTGTTGTGACTACAATAAAAAAAATTAACTAAAAAAACTTTTTTTTCACAGGATTTGACGGGGGAGGGAGGGGAAATCATAAATCAGCAAATTTGCCAATTAAAACTGCAAGTCCCTGAGGGCCAAATCAGAAGCTGATCCATGGGTGTGGTTGAGGGGTTGCACTTGGCTGCAACCCCCCTGCGACCATTTTTTTTTGTCAAATTTGTCTTTCCCTTATTGATCATAAAGACAATACTAGAAAAATTAAAGTTGTTTTACTAGCAGATGTTTCACTTCCACCCTTTGAAATGTGGGATTAGATATTCTACAGTTCATGACTGGGTAAGTTCACCACCAGAGTGCAGACCCCATAGGTCCAGGGACATTTACCTTCCCCCCTTTCAGAAAATCCTGGGAGTGACAGTAATATGAATATTGTTAGAGAGGGGAAAGGGATGAGGAGTGGAGAAGTGGGAACGGGGAGACGGGGAGATGGGGGGTGCAAGCACCTATCCTTTGCTAAGGTATAAATATAAAAAGCAGCTTTTAAAATGTGAGTTAATCATAACCTGATGGAATATATTTGTTATAGATGCCTATGCTCAGTACAGTAAAGTTGCCCCTAAATTTGCTGTCAAGGTCCCTGATGTCCTTACAATGGAGCAGGCAGCCAGTACGCTTTGGCAAGGATTCACTGCCCATGCCTTTGCTTGTTCATCTTACCCAATCAAAGCTGGAGACAAGATTCTGGTTCATGCGGCTGCAGGAGGGGTGGGAAGCCTGATTGTTCAGATTGCAAAGAATGCAGGTAGACTTCATGTGATACTTAGTAAACTTTCTCTTTTAGCAGAAATTTTTCAGGTGTGCCCCTCTAACTGGTCCTGAAGAAAAGAGATGGTGCGTTTTCCTGAGAATCTTGATGTCTCCCCACAACAAAAGTCATCGAGATTCAAGGAAACAGAGGTTACTTTTTCCAAGGGACCTGTCATTAAGTTCTTGTAATATAGCTGAAGGTTTTATTCGTAATTCAGACAGTAAGATTAAAAAAGTAAGGTAAGATTAAGAAGAAGTAAGATTCGTTCTTTGGTTTTGACAGGTGCATTTTGGTTGTTCAATAATTGATTTTTTTTCCTGTTTTGCTGCATCATAAAACTCCAAACAACAAACATAATGACACAAACAGTTTTCCCGTCTCACGCCCATTTGAGGCATGGCTACAAAAGTATCAAGCCACCTTCTGTCATTGTGCAATCACAATAGTTTACCTTTGATGCAGACTCATAAAAGGGAGGGAGACTACAATTTTAATGTGGGCGCCCTGTGACACAGGTCAGTCATATTCGGGCTGCTTCTCCACAAGACTCCAGCTGAATGGACAAGTGTACATGCAATATTGCTTTACGATACTCATGCACTCTAAAATATGTCCCATCTTTTAGGAGCCTTTGTGATTGGAACAACCAGTACTGAGGCCAAAGCAGTAAAAGCTAGGGAGGCTGGTGCAGATGAGGTCATCCTTTACTCACAGAAAGATTTTGTGGAAGAAGTGAACAGGATCACAGACGGAAAAGGAGTAAATGCAATTTATGATGGTGTTGGAAAAACGACTTTCCTTAAAAGTAAGAAATCAAAAAATTAAAACAGGAATTTGTTCTAATTGGGGAAATGGCGTGATGCCAATTTGTAATTTCTTACAAATCACGGGTGACACCCTCGTTTAATAGCTTAACCTCCAACGCAGATGTTTTACGGGCCCGTCACGCAATCTCAGTGGAGGAGGAGCGCGGGCTTTGAACAAGGTGGATAATTTCAAGTAGCCCGACAGTTAGTCACTTAGAGTGATTTATTCGGGAATTTATTTAACCAGTCGGTCACATTAACTGGATCATTCTTTAATCACTCAGTGTTGACAATGTTTGTCCATGAGTCAGTTAGTCAGTAAGTGAGTCAGTCAGAGCTTCCGTCCGTCTGATTTAGTCCGGTAACCGATCAGACTGTTTATCACTCTATCCGCGCTCACATCCGCGTAGTCATTTAGCCAGTCAGTTGCAATTAGTGAGTATGTCGTTTAAGTCTTTCTTGTGCCATAAGTTTGCATATTTTGTATTTCTTACCTTCACTTTTAGATTTTGACTGTTTGGCGCGGAGAGGAACGGTGGTAGCTTTCGGAGGAGCATCGGGTCCTGCTGATCCACTGAACGTCGGAATTCTGGCCAAGGGCTCCTTTTACGTCACCTATGGTGTCAATTTTCATTTTGTGGAAGACCCTGCAGAGTATAGCCAGAGGGCAAACGAGCTCTTCACTTGGCTAGCTGAAGGAAAACTTAAGTTCAGCGGTGGAATCACTGTAGTTCCTCTGTCTGACGTGAAGAAAGCGCATGATATGTTGGAAGGAAGGCAGACTACCGGAAAAGTCCTTCTGCAGCCATAACGCATGAATGCGTTCAAACCAAAGTAAAGGAACGCTACGAAAAAAATAGGGTAAACTGGTAGACCTAGTTTGCCGGAAATCAGCTTAGTTGTCACTCGATGAGTGTTTACCATTTGCAAAAAAAGGGAATCCGGGAAATTCGGTTGCAGTGTAAATGGTGAGGCTATTTTGGTTTGACAGAACTGGAAAATTTTACAAGATAAACGGACCGTCTTGAGAGGTCGTCCAAAATTCTCAACCGGAGTATCCGAACGGAAAATTGTATTCCATCTACCATATTCTTACCAGTTACAAGCCCTGCACCAATAGTCAATTAATCAATTAGAGTAAATTAGAGTGAATTGCACAAATGGTACACACCAATCCCGAACGGAGTTTCCCCTTCGGGAGGTTTTGCTCACCATTTGTACGAATCGTGGACCAACCTGTTTCGCCCTGTAAATGGTAAACAACCATCATTCTTTTGCATTTGAAGTATCAAGTACAGTTGCCACTCGGACCAAGCCTGTTGGAAAATTCGTGGATCCACCTCTTTCAACTCAGTAGGGACGTCAATCAAAAAAATTTGTTGCTAAGGCTTTCATGTATGATGGAATAAATGTACATTGTACTGGTTTTGTGTGTGTTTGTGTCTGATGTCACCTACGCTAGCCTATGAACGATGGACAGGAGAAGGGGGGGGGGGGGCATTCCTAGTGGGATATGCACTATATAAAAGAGAACAATAAACGAAAAGGTTGCCCATTATAAGAAACCTGAGAACCCGATTTTTTCGTCTTTTGATGTTTTTACTGTAAAAAAAATTGACGATCTGCGTGCTGTCGTCTAGTGATAAAAAGTGGGGAAAGATAAAACCGCTAGCACAAGATGAAGATAAGCTTTCAGGAACCTTTAATAAAATAAATATATCACTTTAATACAATTTACATGCTAAGCTCATTACGCCAATGGCTACTACTACCTGTATTTCTTGATCATTCTGAAAGCTACTGATAACAAAGACTAGAGACGGTTTAGCTGGGTGGATGTTAAAAGGAACGTTAATAGGCGAAGTTAATTGATTCATTAAATTCTACTGCTGAGTTCGTATAGTCCAAAGTAGGCGTATCAACCTCTGTAACTCGGTTGGCCAACTTTCAGCCTTGTGGAATTTCGGTCTTTTTGTTTGACTTCTGAACTAAATCGAAATTATTTGAACGCTTTGATGTAACATGAAGACATTCAATTCTGTTCTTTGAGCAGCTTGGAAGTCGGTGAAGTATGATCGTTCGGTTGAATGTAATCCTCTCAGAGGGTCCGTTTGTGATAACTTTGACTGACGTTTCGACAACTTGAGCACTCACATAGCTTCGGAAGGGCTTCCATCAGCTCATAACCATGGAGCTTCTAACCGGTACCGCCAGGAACTCGCCCGTGAAAGCAATCAATGAAGAAAATCCCTAGGAAAATCACTTAAAATTGCCTGCTCCCCCTGATGTAAGACCTTTCTTCACTTCACCTTTTTGCACTCACTCGCACTCGCATGGGTGAGCTCATGGGTGGTTGAGTTCAGGAATGAGTTCAGGGATGAATTTGTTGCGGATTTTACGGGTGGGGGAATTTATAAAGAATTCGAGGCTTATTTTATGGGTGCTTTCATGGGCGAGTTCATGGGTGATTTCAAGGATGAATAGATGAGTGTGTTCATGGGTGTTTCTGTGGGTGAGTTCGTGGTGAGTTTATGTGGGCGTTCGGTGGGTACGTTAATGGGTACATTCATAGGTGCGTTCATGGATGAATACATGAGTGCATTGATGGGGGTGCGCTCGTTGGTGCGTTCATCAGTGGCATCATGAGTGACACCATGGGTAACAACATGGATGATATCATGGGTGAGAAGATTAGTGATTTCATATGCTAAGTATAGTGAGTGCTGAGTATAGTGATTCCGCCCAAACCATCCGGTCAGGACCAATAGAAGTTAAGCATGTGAAAACTTGTGATACTTTTTGTTATGCAAAGTACGTAACTGGAGAATTATTAATGTGGAATACTTGTCAATTTTTTAAATTGACACAAGAAATTCTGCTAGCTGATGATTATCCTTTACAGCGAAAAAAGTCAAAAACATTTCCTAACTTTGTATATTCTGTTGCCGCTACAAAGTAAAATGTTCGTATGTGATGTTCGTTAGAAAGCCGTGAAGCGAAATGTGTATCAAAATATTCCTGTTAAGCACTCAGTTTCACTCAGTTGCTCCAATTTGTAATGAGCTCGTTTACATTTCCATTCTTGACAAAAAAGTGCGTTGCTAATTAACCTGTCGGGCTGGTGTCTTTGCAAATGCATTTGGTGGGCTCATTTTTTAAAATTGATTTTATTTTTCTTTTTTGTGCTTAGATCACTTGTCAAGTCCATTATTGTAAATGTTCTCCCCAGTCAAACCTGTAGGACTGTTTAATTTAAACTTTCTTTGAAGACGTAGTGTTTCAAGAAAGCTTTGTAATCATCGCTTATTCTTAGTACGCATTTCAAATTGTCTGACTTAAACTGGTTATTATTGCATGCACATATTTCCATGGACCTAGCAGATGAATGCATATTTATTCATTAGTTCAATTCCAGGCACTCGGAGTAATTCTCTTATAGACGCCTGATAGAGATTCCCCTCGTGTTTTTTAAGAACCATGGAGTACCCCCTTTAACTTTATTTCTCTAACTGCAGTGTAAATTTTCTGCAGGATAATGAGAATTTTCAACTAAACTACAAAACTGCTTGAAAACTAACACGCGGGCTAAACCACGCGGGATGGCGATAACGTGTCTGGAAGAGTCAGGATGGCAGGATGGTTCCAAAATAGCTGCAAGATGAGGGATTGAAACATTCCTCTTTCCGAGGGATGACTCGACTGGTAATATCACTACTCTCCCTCAGTGCGATGCTAATCTATTGTAGGGTTACCCCCTTTCCACCCATCATTTAAATTCTGTTAGGATTCCCTAACGGTTTGCTGGTACCTGGGTACAGTTGTTTTTATTGTTCAGTAGTTGAAAAGAAAGGTTGACCGAGAAGGACATTATTCGTGTGTAACGTAAAAAGGCCCACAGAAAGAGCTCTGTTGTTCAACATGACTGACACAACGGAAGTTTACTACGCTGTGGTAAGACTGGGCTCCTTGAAGCGAACCTTATGGCTGGGTGAATAGTGTTCATATGGTGTAAGAACTTTCATATACCTTCCACTAAAGTTCTAAACTAGAGATGAAGTAGGAATTTAAATGCCTCAAGTTTTTTTTAGACACTGAGAAATGTAGCTGTCTGTCAGTTAGCGATCCGTATATTACAAAATTCTGTCCGCGAAACAATGAGCAGGATTCTAACGGATCTTTCAGCCAGATAACAGCTATCACTGTATATGGATCTTGAAAACTCAGAAAGTTTGGATCACGGTTCCTCTACTTGCACTTTGCCATGAATAGCATCTTTAAACTGGGACCACGCATGGACAGAGCCTTGGGGAATGCGGCAATCCTGATACTGAGCGGCAATCTCACTTTCCGATAGAGCCTTGTTCCACATGTTCACCTCTGACAACTGACCAGGCCCAAACGCGTCGTCGGTGTCGAACCCGCCTCCCATACTGTCCTGGTCCTGTCCCAGCACAGCAGTACCTCCACTTTGGATCACATGACCTTTCATTAGTCCTCCACCACTGGCTGTGAGTTGGCCATCCATGTACAGTTGGTAGGTGCCAGCAGTGTTGTCCCATGTCACGCAAATGTAGTGCCACTTAACGTCTTCGATCTTGTTTTTGAGTACCCTTTAAAACAACAACAACTGCAGCAATGAGTTTCGTGTTCATGATTCGGCTGACAGAAGCTCAGAAACAATAAATAGCCATTTTCAGTTGTCTTGTTGTACTTTACAAGGCTTTTATCGATTATAATAGCATTTTTCTGCGCACATTTACAGCCCGAACAACTTTTATATTCTTTCCGAAAAAAACATGAACAATTTTTTTTGAAAGTGAATAATTGATTGGATGAGCTTGCAAATAATTGAATTAAGGAAGATACCTCTAATTCAAAATTGAGAACGCATCTTCTAGTGCGAGCTAAAGCAGTGATGAAATTAGCGAATAGAGATGCAAACTTGTCTGTTATAGACATATCATCGTACACTCTTTTCAACGAAAACAATGCACGATGCCTTTCCCCTCTCAGCCCTGAGTACAGAGAACACTTTCTTCTTCTCCTGTTGTTCTAAAGCTCATTAACGGTGGCGTACCCAGGGGTAACAAAGTTGTAACTGTAACTGAAGTAAATGTTTCGTTATATCTTACTTAAAATAACTTTTCACTGCAAGTTTGAAGCGTCAGTTTTAAATCATTCGATTTAAGAAAGCCTTAAGAGCATTGAAATTTCTCGAAGAGCTCCATTGAGAAGTTGAGTACTAAAATCAATTTATATTTTCGATATAGTGACCGGTTTTTCAAAGTGCATAGTAGTTGCTGTAAATTATAATTAGTCTCAGGGATGGCTTTTGTGAAATATTTAACAATTATCCTGCGAAATCGCGCGGAATATCACCTGATACTTAGCCGACGAGGCCGTAGGCCGAGTTGGCTAAATCAGGGGATATTCCGCAAGATTGAGCAGGATAATTGTTTTATTATTCAACAAATTCTCATCGACTACCATTTTCATAAAGAGAAAAACTATGGTTCTATGATGAAAACGCTAAAAGCTAGCAACACGTAATAAAAATCAAAACAGAACTTCAAGAAATCGAAGTTTTCTGCCGTTCACTTAAAAAAAGACATTTACAAACCCATGTTTGGAAATGAGAAGACAGAGTAAAAAAAATACTGCTACCTTACCGAGAATAAGTCCTCTTCTTGTGAATTAAAGTCTTTTCAACTTTACAACTTTCCGTGAGCAAGTGTGCTGCTTCGTTCGCAATATCATTTTCTTTGTTGAGTTCTCACTATGAAAATTCCAAGTCAACCTCTGGATATCTTTGTGAGCTGAAGCAAATACTTGTTGACTTTTTGAGAGCATTTAATCGTGGAAGGTTTCTTGGAGGGAGTTAAAATTTCCGGAGAACACTGCTAAAACTGCCTCGCTTTTCAAAATGTCCGCCAAACAAGCAATGAAAGAAATCTGCAGTGCTCTTCCAAATATGGTCATTTACGTATATCGCAGGATATCTGTCATGTACGGATGACAGATATTGAGGGCTTCCTTACCATATATGGGCATAGTGACAATTTGTTGAATAATAATATATAATATATATACGATACTTAAGTCAGAATAACACTGAGAGACTAGTCCCTGCTTTTGTGACTTCAAAATTGGACAGTTGCAACAGTCTGATCTATGGATTGCCAGCATGCCAAGAAGCAAAGTTACAGCGAATTCAAAATTCAGCGGCGCGACTTGTAGCAAGGGTCAAGAAATTCGATCACATTTCTCCAGTTTTAAATAACCTTCACTGGTTAACTGTGAGGAAGCGAATAACCTTTAAGATTCTTCTCATTACTTACAAGGCGCTTCATGGTCTGGCCCCTACATATCTATCGGAACTGCTCACTGTCTATAAGCCATCCCGTTGTTTACGATCTGAAATCTCTAGTCTACTTGTAGTCCCCAAATGTAGGACAAAATTGTACGGAGAAAGAGCCTTTGCAGTTGCGCAGCTCCTACATTATGGAATAAACTACCTAGTGAGATTAAGAACTCTGCATCTGTAGCCGCTTTCAAAGCGAGTTTCAGAACCTTCCTTTTCAAAAATTAATTATTATTACTGTTATGTTAGTTCCTACCGTTGAATAGTTATTGTAAATTAGTATAGATTTAGCATAGTAACTAGTATTAGTATTAGTTGATTTCTTTTATTTGCATAATTGTAAGAGCACTGAGACTCTGTTAAGTGCTCCGAAAGCCGAACCCCCAGCTGAAACCCCCAGCTTTCGAACTACTGGACCTAGAGAAGTCCTAGTTGAAATTTACCTCACACAACGAAACTTTGATAGGCGGCACCTAATACTTACATTTTCCTAGCTTGTTATTGACGAATCACAGAGTTAGTTTCTTAGGGTCGAAATACATACACCGTACACCTTTGTCGCATGCGACATGCTGACCAATAGCCTACGACACTAGTTCCTTCGTGTTAATCAAGACTTGCCTCAACTCACGATTATTGCTCACGACATAAAAATGTCGTAGGATTTTGAAACAAGTTTTGAAATCTTACGACATTCGTAGCCAGAGGCAGTGATAAATGATGTACGTTGTTCACGATTTTTTCGATGACACGAGCATCACACGCTACAAAAGTTGCATGCGACAGTGTTGAGCAAAAGTCGTACCTTCTAAATCGGCCCTTAGATTGCGATGCAAGTTTACCTGTGTTCATCCTCAATATCGATTTCAATTGTTGGAGAAAAAAGCGCAAGATATATTCCATTTCCCCATGGTGATGACGAGGTAGAATAGCTGTAAACTGTCTGTTCAACGTTCGCGATTGCATCAGAATCCAGTTTCACGAAAAGGCACAGAGTGAATGCTGTCAGGTCCTCTTTGATGGCGTTTTCCTTCATGGCGTAATTCTCCGTGGAAAGTGACGGAAATATCATTCGGTACACTGTTGAGAAATAAAAACAATAGAAAGATATAAAACAGTTGAAGTATCTCAAAGGGAGTCCAAACAAACTACCAGCTGTATAAGAAACATTGATATTTTCTAAACTTTTGATGATTTCCAATTAAACGGTCTTGAAGAAGCGTGCTTTAATTTAAAACCTTTAAGCGATAACTTAAAGGTTCCTAAAATCGCCAACCGTTTCATGTGCACCTCGACTAATTTAATGTTATTTACTGCATACCCGCACGACTAATGCACCCTTTGCAGAGTATGCATATAGAGGACTGGGTGATTGTTTCCACGATAATTGCGAGATCGAGACCTCGAAAAAAAGGGATCATAACCAGTTGCACTTCAATCTTTCTGACAATTCCACCCAGCACGTGCGGAGAGTTTTCGGCCTTTTCCGCTACATCACGGCAACTCAAAAACCCGTAAAAAATGGAGCAAAAAGTTGTCCTTCATGCAGAATGGCACACATTCTTTCCGATCAAGGACGCTTCACAGTTGGCTATTTAAATAGTGTTTCTTACCTTAATTCATTCTCACCAGTAGCGTAATTCGCGTAGTGGTTTTAAGAAAAAAGTTACGTCGTCTTTTTGCTTTTCGTTTTCGAGTAAATTTCGGTCCTGCTCGATCTATTTTTGCCCTTGGCACAAAGTGGTTTTACTAATGTTGGTACTAGTTATTGTTGTTCAGTAAAATTGCAGCCAACCTTTTGTGTTCAAATAACAGTGCACCAGAGTTGTCTCTGCCGAGCTGGCAGGCTTCAACCAGTTTTTACAGAGAGCTTCCTCTCCTTCACTCGCCTTGACTTCCTCACACGACTCTGCAGGAACCTCACGAATGGAACCGAGAGGAACTGCGTGGGCAAAAAAAAAAACAACATGCACGTTTGTATTCTGTTACAATCATTTTTATTTTCTTGTTTTTATTCACAAAGATGTAATGCAACTATTGTAATATGATGCTTACAACACCATGCACAAGTTACTACTTCTTATATGTGATAGTCTACCATATATAAAGAACAACAGCTTATAGAGCGCCTGCACATGAAGCAAACGGGAGTACAAATCAAAGAAATGTCAACAATATAATGGTTTTAAGACTTAACCCATCAGCTCAGCTTAGTGAGTTGTCCTACATGATTTCCTTTAAAAGGTCGTTTGATCATTCCATTCAAAGAGTTTAGGGTTTTTTGCTTTTCCGGAAACACTGAAGGACGCTAAGAGACTTGAAAAACCTTATATTTTATTTTCTGTTTTTTCGCATTTTACAGGTCCAAATGTAATATCCCAGCTGGTGACAAAGAATAGAAATACTGTGTTTGATGAGACATCATTTAGTTTTCGGGCGGAGTATTACCGCCAGAGAGAAACCGCTAGTTTTGTTCGATTTAGCCAGTCTTAGAAAACCGGGCAGAAAATTGATATCTCGCTACACAGCCAGGAATAGATGAATGGGGATTCTTTCTCGCTCTCTATATTTCGAGTTTGACCCCAAATGCATTCGAAAATACCTACCTCTATTCAACTGGATTGTCATGTAAATCCGAGCTGGGTCGGTTACGTAATCTTCAGGTCTCGCCTCCTTGGATCGGTTATTTAACTCGCAGATTTTTTCTTCCAAGACATAATTGTAGCTTTGGCATTTGAGCTCATTTTGGCACCTTATCACGCAACCAGACGGGTAGTTTGCCTTGAACATCTCAAACGTGTGACCTTGAAGCGCTTTGCCAAAACTTGAACGTCGCGAAGTGCATTTGCTAACAGCTTTTGAATGAGGCAACCACGGCGTAACATAGAGAACTACAGCAAAAGCCAGTAGGTTCTGAGACAGCTTCATCATCTAAGCGCGGGGCATAGAGTCCAGAAGAAATTTAAAATATATAAGAACAGTTAGAATTCAGTTAATACCTTCATTAGCTATGAAATTACCACGTAGCGACTTAGGTGATAACAGCCTGCATGGGATATTTTGATATCTAGGTGTAAATTGTTCAAATATTGCAAAAGAATTTAAAAAAATATTAAAGCATTGTAAAAATGCATGAAAGTTGCAAGTCAATTTTTTTTAAACAGGGCCTCATTTACTATTAAATTTGACGGCAACGGTCTGAGAACGATTTTTGATGAAAACTAAACGTAAACAATAAATTTGGCAACCAAATTTTCCGTAAACATCAGTTATCAAATCAAGGATACAAAACATGCTAGTAATTTACCAAAACTGACTGCAGTTCAAATAATTTCAGACATTAGGTTACTCATTTAAAAAAAAACAATCTCAGTGGATTCCCATCCTAGCTGACACCAGGAGCGCTTACCATTTGAATGGAATTCTCGGTGGATTATTTTGGACAAATGGAACTGCACTTTTTCTCAACAAGAAAACGGAACGGATTGAGCCGTATCATTTGATTCGAGGTTTCGGATGCAAGTGTTTTCCCGCGCCATTAAACTCAAAAGCTCGAATCATGAAAGCCAAAGTAAAACAAAAGTACCGACGGCCAAAACTTAAATCGTTCTCACCTTGAGTGCTACAATTGTGTTGCAAGAAGTCTGTTAACAGTACCCACGAGAATAAAACAGCTGTCACGTCACGAACGGTTTGGAACAGTAAAGATTCATCACTTGAATCCGCCGTCTTGGGCATTGCTGTCTTCTCGGAAATAGCCTGGCACTTGTAATCGTGGACAAATGGTACAGAAATTTCCGGGAATTCCGGTGAAAGCGAGAAAAAGGAATACCTCGGAAGGTATTACCTTCTTTCCGAAAACATTCCACCGGAATGAATCGTTCCATTTGAATTCTCCCCGGAATTTACCGGGTTTTCGGTACAAATGGTAAGCGCTCCAGCAAAGTGCTTCGGGATCACTACTTTGTCGAAAAAGAAGAACTTGGTTTTAGATTGTCCTCGAAATATTGTAAATAACTGCCCTCGAAACTTCGTTCTCGTCAATTTATTTAGCCCAGCGCTTTATCAATCGATAGGGAAATTTTTAAGCTAAGTTATTGCTAAGATAATACATGCGCATCCAATAAATAGGGAAGCCATCATGCATTCTAATGAATATCTAGTTAAAGAAAGTGTTTCAAGTTAATCCAGTTTATTGAGATATCTTGAAGATTTTCAAGAGAAATGGCGGTCTAGAAACTGCCCGTGTGTATTTTAGACTAATTAAAAAAAAAACAATTTCCTTAAAAATGAAGTTCTAGATAAAGAAAGTGTCTCACGCTTTTTAAAATGTATAATCCAACTTATTAAGAATTAATTTCGTGAAGTGTTCTAAGGAAAAACGACGGTGTAGAAAACACCCTTGTGTATTTGACGGTTAAATTTAAGACTAATTAATGATTGACGTCTAAAGAAAACCATTACTTACTACTCTACTGACTTTTCTAGAAATTAACCGAGTAATTTTTGTGTGTGTGTGTAATTTGGGTGAACAATTTTAATTAAAATGAACAAGGGCATTTTTAAAATATAAATATAGTTCAAAATATTTACCCGGAGAAGGAATAAAATATTTTAGCGGACTTATTTCTTTCAAAGAATTTCTTACCTTTTGAACACAAAATTCTATCGCTCTTTTCCTTTTCAAAAAGTGACAAAAAGGCAACCCTGATTGCTTCAGTTCTAGTAGAATAAGATGACACACTCAGTGTTTTGTAGCAGTGGTATGCACTAGGTGTCCCATCCATAAACTTTGTTATGCCATCGTGACATATTATACATGATTTATAGTTAGTACCTGCTGCATTGAAACACTTTCAAAATGTATTAATAAGCAACATGAAAATGCTATTGAATAGGATTCGTAAAAATCGGAAAATTGTTCGAGTTAGTTATTTGTAGTTTTTCTTTTCGCAGGCCAGGGGCCTCCGGGTTCTCATTTGTGTACAATGTACAAACAAATGCACCAGCTTCATTTACAAAACTAATTAATTTTTGCGGTTAGAAAGGACTGTTTTCAGACTACGTTTTGGGTTGTTGGGTCCGGAAAAACGGTGCAGCTAAATTGGACTTTTTGGGCGTGTAAATTTTGGCCTCATTCGCACCTCACCGTCATTTAGTACCATCTAGTACTAGGGTACCCCCTCCCCACCGCCCATAGGTTAATGAGACGTGAGGAAATCGTAGTAAGCTTTGCAAATTTAAGATAAACGCAAATCACCAAATCACTAAAACATTTCTTGCAATTTACATTCTATATCATTGATTTGCTTATTATGCTCATTAATTGCTTGAACTTAATTGCTTGATTACATTCTACTACTGAGTTCGTGATCGTATTTTTAAACAATTTCGTAGATAGGGCGAATTCGAAAGACTAACTTTCGAACTTTTGATAGCATACTTTAATCCCTGTCTAGGAACATTTTGAAGCCGCGTTGGTTTTCGCTCTTTTTCTTTTCATTTTCGAACTAAATCGAACTTATTTGAACGCTTTCATGTGGTTTATCAAAGACGGGCCCTTACAAACTAAAATCGATTATGGGCGGTTCTATTCACGGATTTTTCTATTGGGTATTCTAAATTAATTTTCGTGATCTGTTTTGGAAATTGCAAAAAAAAAAAAATGCATATCGCAGAAATGAAATCTGCAGCAAAAAACATCATACCAAACCGGGGATACTAGAATTAAACCTTTGAATTCTCCTACAGCCCTTTCATTTTCAGTTTTACCATACAGTATGGCATGCGTTCCGTATATTTGGGTGACTACTTGTCGAAAGTCGATTTGTCTTGTAAATTGTCTTATCCATTTTATCCAACTTAGTTTGTTTTCACCGCTAAATGTCTTATTTTGGTAAAATCAACCTAGTGTAGTTTCTAGCGTTTTTGTTCCCTCTTTACATGAGCTAGATTTCAAATACATGAATTGGCATATTCTGTGTGTATCTTAGAACATTAATCAATAAGAGATTTCAAAGAAAGAATATCCTCTGTGAGCGCAATGACAGATGTTTCAATTACACGATCATAACAAATACACTTATAGTTATACGTGTAATTTACTTTCCAGTTTGATCCAGAAAAAGCTACAAAGCCTCAGAAACACTAAGGCCCGAAATATGTGCCTCATGTGTCAGTTGCCGACATTTGGATCTTCTCTTTGAGGAAAATGCTATATTCTGTCCTGGAACAATTAATTAGTAGCTTTGAGCCCTCCAATTTTTCGGTTCGTTAGAATCGACTCTACCAGAGCTTTCCCATTTTTTTTCACCTTTCAAATGGTGTATTTTGATTCGTATGATGTCCAAAACCCTCTAGAAAATCGTTGCGTACAATAGTCGGTTGGGCCACCATTTTCCAAAGGATCACCTAAAGCCTCATCCTCGGAGAACCAGGGCAGATAGTCGGGGCGAGAGACAGATAAAACGGGCAAAATTTATGCGAGCAGGAGCCTGGTGCGATCGATAGCTATATAGTTTACAAGTCGGGCTGGAACAGCCCCTTGGAGGATACCTTTAACGGACTAGCTCAAGGGCCCATTTGTGTTCTTGCTTCTGATTGAGCACAAATTTTGAGGCATTGGAATTTTTGTGCCCAATCAGCGATCAACTTATTTCACTGTAACTTTCGTGACGTCTTATACAGAGTGTAACTGTTTCCACGCGTGTCTCTTTATCGTAATTGTGTAGAAAAATCTTGTATCGAAGAGACAGAACGACTCGAAGAGGTAACTGTTCTTTAGCGCGTATTTAATTGACGTCCTTTCAGCTTCAGGTAGCGAACAAACTCACAAGAAATAAGCGTGACTTATTTGAATATCCCTGAATAATTATTATACAAGTTTTCACACATAGTTTATAATGAATCATTCCATATGCATTCACAAGGAAAATAATAACGTTCTAGAATGTTCCTTATTCACACTATAACAATGGCAGTTCATTAACGATCGAGAAAGAAAAGACACGTAATCTTGTATCACAACAGTACCTTTGCTAAACCTTTTACCCAAATCTCATGCACTCGTGCGTACTGAAATCAACTTTCTATTTCGCTCGTTCGATAGGCCTACCATCAAAGAAAGTTTTCAATAGTAATATGCGAACCCACAAAGCCGAGAAATCAGGAAATTTGGAAAGGGTACTTAAGGAAAAAAAAAACAACAAGTACGAAAATCAGACTGAGGTATTGTGAAAAGTTCACACCTTAGGTGTGAACTTTTAGAAGCGTGCAGTTTGGAGCAAACGCAAAGACGTGTTGTAGCTCGCACGTAAATCTTAACTGCACGCTTCTAAAAGTTCACACCTAAGGTGTGAACTTTTCACAATACCTCAATCTGATTTTCGTACTTGTTGTTTCAGTTCTTTCTCCTTGAGTACCCTTTCCAAATTTCTCGATTTCTCGACTTTGTGGGTTCGCATATTACTATTGAAAACTTTCTTCGATGGTTGGCCTATCGAACGAGCGAGATGGAAAGTTGATTTCAATACGCACGAGTGCATGAGATCTGGGTAAAAGGTTTAGCAAAGTTACGCTCTGTATAAGACGTCAGGAAAGGAACGATGAAATAAGCTGATCGCTGTTTGGACACAAAAAATAAAATGCTTCAGAATTTGTGCTCAGAAGCAAGAACGCAAATGGGCTCTTGAACTAGTGCGTTAAAGGTATCCTCCCAGGGCTGTTCCAGCCCGACTTGTAAACTATCGATCGCACCAGGCTCCTACTCGCATAAATTTCGCCTGTTTTATCTGCCTCTCGCCCCGACTATCTGCCCCTGGGTCTCCGAGAATGCTTAAGCCTCCAAATAAGCGTGTTAGAAGAATTGCAATATTCTAACTCTGTCCCCAAGAAAACCACGGTCAAAAAATAAGCCCTCTTCGTCCCCACCCCCATATGATAGCATTAAGCAACCAATCAATCATCCAGTGACCTTGAACAACTTACCAGAACCAGGTACCAACCTACGACCAGAAGTTGTAGTATCCTATAGGTCCGTCTTGATAAAGAAATTCGATTATGGTTTTTGTTAGATAAATAATCATGCGTTCGACTACACGAGTTTCATTTCATTCGTGTCGACAACCAAAGTTCTGCGCCAGGTGATGTGTAACACAATTACTACCGCAGTTGATATTTCTTGATCTGAGTTTGGTTCTTGAAAAGTGGGAGAGTTTGGATCACGGCTCCTGTACTTTCACTACACCACTAATGCCGTTTTTAAACTGGGACCACGCATGAACTGAGCCTTGGGGGATGCGGCAGTCCTCCTGGTACTGGGCGGCAATCTCACTTCCCGGAAGAACTCTACTCCACATGTTCAGCTCTGACAACTGACCAGGCCCAAACGTATCTTTGGTTTCGAACCCGCCTCCCATACTGTCCTGATCCTGTTCCAGCACAACAGTACCTCCCCTTTGGATCACATGACCTTTCATTAGTCCTTCACCACTGTCTGTGAGTTGGCCATCCATGTACAGTTGGTAACTTCCATCGTTGTTGTCCCATGTTACGCAGATGTAATGCCACTCAACGTCTTCGATCGTGATGTTGAATTCCATTTAAAAATAGGAAAAGAAAAGGCAAGAGTTTCGTGTGTTTACTACAAAGCAAGAATCGTCTTTCCGTTATCGAGGAAAAAATATGACAAAATGTTGAAGTGTTTATAATGCCTTCTCGAACTGGAGCGCCGGGAATATTGCAGGTGAAGCTTTGGACTTTATGAGACGCCGGATATTATTTTCGATGACCTACTGCAGATAGACCTATCTCAAAAGACAAAGAACCAAACAAGGAGGGGGTTAGTTTCTTTGCTCTGACGAAGGGCTGACGCTCGAAACGTCAGCTTTCAATCTCTTTACGGTGGCCAATTTACCTTATCAACTCAGGTGATAAATCCAAAGTTTTTCTATCTCAAAAGACCTACACGGTTGGCGCGTAACTCCGGTTTATATAATGTGAAGCAACTAGGGGTACATGTAAGTTACTGCTCCCCACCAGCTGACATGCCAGTCCATTGCAAAGTTACTCCTAGCAGTTTGTCGCCAGTATCCATTTATACACCCATGCGGAGAAAGACAATATGGAGTGGTCTCCTATCTAAGGAAAATAAACACCATCGATCCTCCAATCTTCTGATCGCAAGTTCTGGAGTAAACGCTACCTCACCTCGCCTCCACTAATCAGAGAATTGTAATCTGCCAAAAAATTAAACGCCTTAGTGAACGAATCGAAACATCAAATCACTTACCCCTAGTACAGGAAGTTATATAAACATAACCTGTACATTAACTTCCATTTTTCAAACTCATTGCTTGACTTCATCTTCCTGTAAGTAAAACATGCCATGATAAAGATCTTGTTCCAGTTCTGATTTCATACATTACACCAACCCTCTACAATGCGGGAACCCCTCTCTAAGGCACATAACAAGAGCTGGTCTCGGGAGTGTTAACTGTAGTCGTTGATGAATCGGAAAATATGGAAGGTAATTGTACTATCATTACTAGCTGTCACACACGGAGGAAACGCTTAACAAGTAAAACAAATCTAATTGTAATCACCTCGCAACATCCTCAACACAGATTTGAATGGTTGGTGAAAGAAAGTCAAGGTATATTCCATTTCCTGTTGGTGACGACGAGGTAGCATAGTTGTAAACTGTCTGTTCACTGTTCCGGATTGCATCAGAATCCAGTTTCACGAAAAGGCACAGAGTGAATGCACTAAGGTCCTCTTTGATGGCGTTTTCCTTCATGGCGTAATTCTGGCTGAAAGATGTCGGGAAGATCATTCGGTACGCTGTTGAGAAAACAAAAATGATAAAAGAATATGATTCAGCTTACAGTTTGGTCATTACTGTGATGCATTGAGAGTGGTGGCCTGCCTTCTATTCAGTGTCATATACAGGTATATGTGGACGGAGTTTGTCATAGAATGTAGCTCCCACTGCGTGCCTATGTTTGACGTCAACATCCGGGACACCTGCCATGTGCTTTTATCGAAGAAGAACTAGTCGCCGCGCAGTTTGCGTCTCAACATTGTTGAGTTATGGACGACACCTTGAGTTCTGTCGTATTCCGTGATTTTGCTCGTTAAAAGGGTAATTTCTGTTCGTGGAAAATCTGCCTTATTGCCTAACTGGATGTTTACCCAACGAGTGATGACTGGAACATTTGTGGAATTGTCAATAGGATATTTATAAATAAATGGTTGAGTTTTCGCTTTCGAATCTTACGGGTATGTGTGAACTGCGTAATATAGAGGGTTTTCACGGCAGCCATGTTTGAGGCTAACAACAATTAAAACTATTTGTACAATAACAGAAATTATTTCCCAAAGGACAAACATTTTTTGTTTTGTACCTTCAATATGTCTGCCCGCGTGAAAACCGTCTATTAGTTGTCGTTCCTACTCCAAGGGTTTTTCTGCGTGTTGCCGTCCATACCGGCAAAAATTCCTTGCAATAAAAGTGCCATTAGCGATCTGGGATCTGAACGCTACCGGTTTGATCAGTTGTGGGAATTACCTTTTTAATCCGATTAGATACCTCATTGAAGTTACCAGGTTTGCCACCTTTTTTAGCGGATTCGACCAATTATCGATCTTTTATTTCATTTTCCTTTTTTTTTCAATCGCTCTCTGGGCAAAGAAGTATGGAGAACTGAGCATATACCACTAGAGTCCACTACAGTTCTCCAACACAGTGCACTGAATGGAATGTGTGTGGTCTCTGCGAAACCGTTTTCTTGTCCACGTTTTCCATGTAATTTCTGACAGCAATAGCCCCTTCCACAAATAACTTTTCTTATATATTCATTTCAATGTATTTGATTGTGGATATGAGGCCACAGAAGCTGTAATATTGTCCTAAATTGTCTCAAGTTCAAGTTCCAATATATACGGAAACAGGAAAAGTTAATTGAGAAAAAGGACTACCGTGTAACACTAAATTTTTGCGGGAGTTTAATTTTGAGGGTGGCCGACTTTTTTGCGGAAACTACTTCTGGCGAATGAGAAAGACTGGTTTTCCTTACTGGGGATTTATTTAATTTTTGCGATTTTTAGGAAGCTAGTCGCTTTCAACTGAATTATATGATACAGGTGAAACAACATGCAGATGTAAAACACGTTGTTCATTGTCATTTTATTGCAACTACATCTTGCCCTCTTCCCCTGGTGCTGTGCTTTGTTGTGGCGGGGAGACTTGCGTGCCTGTACGGCCCCTAGGGCTATGTCAGCTTATGCTCCTGGTAGGTTCAACCATGCTGAATTGGTCTACGGGAGAGGGCCAGACTAAACAGCGCCCTGGCCCTCCAGGTTGGGGGTTAACAACCCTACCTTGTAAAAAAAACCCATGTTACTGAAACCTGAGGCCTTATGTACCACTCGGCACGAAGAGGATGAGTGAGTGTGTGACATCTTGCCCAGGTGTGGCTGATTGCTCTGGCAATCGATCAGTAAGAACATACGGTACCACTTGATACATTATCCCCCTAGTTATCACTGGCATTCTATTTTTAGCACTGGTATTCTATTTCGTCTCCAGAGTCACTTACAATCGATATTTACCATCCAAACTTTATTAGCTATTAGCAAACAGTCTACAATGATTTTACATTACATAATATATAGATTTAGCCAAGCCTAAAAGCGGAGCCCCCCCTTTTTTTTGCTGGCACTTATTAATTTGTAAAATTACTCTCATTCAAGTCGTTAAATTAATTTTGTACCTTCAACAACAGCGATTGAAAAAAAAAAAGGGAAATGAAATAAAAGATCGATAATTGGTCGAATCCACTAAAAAAGGTGGCAAACCTGGTAACTTCAATAATAAGGTATCTAATCGGATTAAAAAGGTAATTCCCACAACTGATCAAACCGGTAGCCTTCAGATCCCAGATCGCAAAGCGTCGTAAGCCGGTGATTAGTCCACTAGGCCATGAGCGTTTATTGTTGTTCTCGGATGTTAATTTTACTACTTACTTCTTCTTCGTGACAAGCTCCCTATCAACATGAAAATGCTGGTGTTTTTCCTGGCAAAATGTGTTCGGACCGCCGCAAAAACCATGGTTGTGGACAGAAAAAACCAAAAAGCACTAGCTCTGCTATATTTGGCGTCGAAACCGCTGCGCAATGCTGCGAACTCACGTTGTGGGCCGACCGAGTTCGCAACAGAACCGCCAAGGCAAATTTGAACTTTTCGCCTGAACTTTATCGCCTAATTTTTTCCGCCTAAATTGAACTTTTCACCTTCCACCAAAAAGACAACTGAGCATTCTTTTGAGCTTTTTTCCCCATTAAAAATTTGTTTTTGACTTTTGTTGTCTTTGCTTGTTTTGTTACAACGCGGGTCACCATGCGATTTTGCGCCAAAAACACGGGATTCAGCACAGGGTTATAGCCAGTGTATGCCACTTCATATTGGTGAACCTGTGGTATCTTTTGCCAATCATCTCTCCAGTGTTGTACTTCAATTAGACTGTTCAATAGTCTCGTAGGCCGAGCAGTCTCTTTCTTCTCTTAATTTTTTATCGGCAAAAAATGACGAGAAGATAAAAGTGCGAAGCAAGAGCGCGAGCTATGAAGCCGTGAGTCGCCAGACTGGTATTCCTGTATTTGTTTTTGTTTTGTTTTCGTTTTTTTTTACGGTGGAATTGCATAGTTTTTACATTTCCGTTCGTATGTAGGGTCACAGGTAAACAGTAAGAGTGCTTACAGTCTATTTAGGAAAACCATGCCCCTAGGAAGCCAGAAAACTCCTTTAGACCTATTGAGCTGGTGGGAAACCCAGTCTCATGATAGATGTCAGTGTGCTGGATGCCGATGCATATTCCAGAATTTTACACTTCAAAGTCTGTTATAAACTTGATACGAGCAACTCAGCTTCACTCTCTGTACTTGTACTGACAGATGAGTCGAACAGATCTCACTAATCGCCTCCCTTCAACGAATAAAATCTTTCGCCGAATGGAGAAACATTATTTCTCCCTTATCTCCTCCAATACCTTCCCACATGTCTCGTTTTACTCGCACCCAATCTCCCCTCAACTTAAAATCGAATAAATAAGGACTAGGCACGAGTCACCCAGATGCAGTTATAATTTTAAGACGCGTTAATACAAAACTATGCAAGCCAACCTTTAGTCAAATAACAGTGCACCAGAGCTGCCTCTGCGGGGCTGTTAGACTTCAACCAGTTTTTACAGAGAGCTTCCTCCCCTTCGCTCGCCTTAATTTCCTCGCACGACTCTGCAGGCACTTCACGAATGGAACCGAGAGGAACTGGGTATATAAAAAGGAAGTATAGAAAGCCTTTAATAATCTCACCCAGTATGGCATGTAGTTTTCACCTTCTTGTAGACTAGACACTAGAGAGTACGAAAATCTTTAACTGCCTTGCTTCTCATAAACTGGGCAGAAATGATTTGTTCTTTAAGAAGGAAACGTATTCGTATTGCAGTCATTCAATGCGAAATAGTATTCAAAAATCCCCTATTGATTCTTCGTTAAATAGTGTATCCTATACCAACACTAGTTTTAACATTCCAACACAAATGCACATTTAAGTGAACTAAGCATGGAGAGGTCAAAATCGTACCACGTGCCAGCGCTCAAGTACGAAAAACACTTTAGGGCCAACAATATTTTGCCTTGTTGTTTTGAAAATCCGTGAAACAGGTTACTGGCCTGAAAACTGACCACTGCCTAACTTTCGGTAATCTTCTAGTCATTTTTAAATTTCTAGACTTTTCGTTTCCTGCACTCGCTGGCAAAAAGCCGTGTCACTTGTTCGTTAAAGGACAAACTCTGTGAGTAACTTTACTCGTTTTCGGTGTCATTTCTTTGAGTCAGTTGTCTTTAGCTAGATGACCTAGATGTCTTTAAAAATAAGCCAGTACCTCTATTAAACTGTTTTGTCATGTAAATTCGCGCTGGGTCGGTTCCGTAATCTTCAGGTCTCGCCTCTTTGGACAGGGTATTTAGCTCGCAGATATTTTCGTTCAACATGTAATTGTAGCTTTTGCATTTGAGCTCATTCTCGCAGCTAATGGCACAATCCAGCGGACGATTTGCCTTCAACTTATCAAAGGTGTGACCTTTGAGCGCTTTGCCGTAAGTGGAAACTCGCGAATTGCATTTGGCAGCGGCGTTTCCGTGAGGTATCCAGGACGCCAAATAGAAAACAACAGCAAACATCAGCGGTGTCTGAGACGGCTTCATCATGAAAGGGACCTTGGTATCCAAAAGAAATCTGAAATGAATATCCCAATGGTTACGATAGGTGTAGAGCAAGTTAATTGGTCCTTTTCATTTCGTGTCTGGAAAATTTTTGTTATGTCTCCTTCCCCACCCAAAATGAAGTCTGCGAGTATGATCTAACTTGTTTGGGACCTCACTTGAGAATCGTTAGCAAGCGGTGAACAAAGCTCGGTCCCCTTGGTGCGTCTCGTTATTGCATTTTGCGGCCTAGTCACCTCATTCTCGGAAAAACATAATCAAAATAAATAAATAAATAAATAAATAAATAAATAGATAAATAAATAAATAAAAAGAGAGATAGAAAGTCAAAATAAACGCAGAAACACAAATCAAAGTGCAGTGCTCTAACCAACTGAGTTATCAAGTTAACTGGGAGCTGGTCATTTAAGCGCTACGAGTTCGCAAAATGACTAGCTCCCATTGAGCTTGAATTGATGGCTTAGTTGGTTAGAGCGCTGCACATGCAGGTATCTCAGAGATCTTGGTCGAGTTCAAATCTCGTTCAAGCCTGAATTTTTTTCATGTTGTTCTTTTAACAGCTGCTCAAGTTGATATCACTGACTGCGATGGTCGTCATCATTTTATATTTCATCGGCAGTTCACATATATGAGTTCATATATTCACTTTCAAACTGAGATGATAAAGATAACAACGCTGCTATGATCGTAATTATTGCTTTTAAAAGCTACTTTACCTTGTTATAAATTTTTTCTTATGTCTCGTCGACCTCCTGTCCAAAGAATTGGAGAAATTCCAAACCTGCTGCCGTTTCTGGAGCACCTGCCAATGTTTTCTTTTCGAGCGCGCAACTTTCTCATGAACATTATACAGTGCCATCACAATTACACATGATTGACAGCTAGCACCTGCTACATCGAAACACTGTCCAAATGTCTTAATTATTGCCGATGACTCTTAAAAATGGGAAAATTGCTTGAGTTTCTTATTTGCAGGTTTTCTACTCGAGGGTCAGGTCCACAAACAAGCCAAAACAAGAATAGTAAATACATCTCGACGTATTAGGTTTCATTTTCAAGAAGGTCAGTGTTAACATGTTTCGGATGAAACTTCATTCATCTTCAGTACAAGTAACAGAACCCGCAAGTGGGTGTGATATAAATGTAAGATGGATACGATAGTGTGGAAGAAATGGCTAATTGCAAAGTGACAATATATGTAGAACATTTAACTAATTACAACGTGACAAGAAATATAGAAGATATGACTAACTGCAAAATTTGACTGTTGTAGTTAGATGTTCTACATTTACTATTGTCACTGATATGCTTCTGCAATTTGTAATAAGCTACTTTTTCCACACTATCGTATCCTTCTTACCTTTATATAAAAAAAATACATTGAAAAAGGGAAAATTATTTCCTGCCGGCTGGTTCTACGGAAATTTGGTGTTAGTAAAGGTTGCAGTTGCAGACGGCTACATTAACTTATTTCGAAAAAATAAAATGTATTTGAATTGTAGCTTGCTTGAAAATTTGCAGCATATGCAGTACAATTTCTCCATTGGTGAACCTAGCAGGGAGAAAGTTAAATTAAAGACAAAATTTCATTTTGAGGCACACTAGCATATTAAGTTTCAAAGCAATAAACTAAAGATACAATGCTTTGTGCAATATCGGAAGATAACATTTCTGCTTTAAAGACTGTCTTTCTTGGACACCCTATTCGTAGAGCGCTTACTTTGCTGTGTTATTGAAGACCTATAATTATTTTGTTTATTATTTTGTTCAATATACTGTTAAAGTTTTGTTAAGTGGGGCACTACTTGTTCATCCAACTCTGTCAACATTGATTATTTTCATATTTTTGACAACCTGAGCGTTGCTGAGGTTCACGAGACGGGAGAAAATCGTAATAAACATTGAAAAATAATTTAAAACGAACGCGAAGCACTCAAAACACCGCCAAAGCACCAAGCCTACAGTGTCTCGCAGGTGGTCGTGGACTCGAAAGACGCGATTAAGACGGATTCAAACCAGTCACTCGACACTTTAATCTCCCTGATCATTCTAGCCAATACATGACGGTCTGACACATACACACACAAAAGAAGAAAAAACCGTAAAGAAAAGACGAAAAATAATCTATCAAGACCCTTAAATGATGTAATAGTTCTTACAGTGTACATTGTTTATCATTATATCATTAATAGGCTCATTAGGCTCATTAATGCTACTGGCAAATACTACCGACTCTTAAATGACGCATGGTCTGGTTGGATCGTCCAGTTATGATAATGAAACGTTCGACGATCGAACTTAATTGTTTGATTAAATTCTACTACTGAGTTTCGTAATCGAGCAAGATCGCATTTTTAACTAAACAAATTTTTTTTTTTTTTTTTTTTTTTTTTTTTACAGTATATAAACGCACGCTTGGTTGTAGCTGTAAATACTAATTACACCTTAGTACTAATACACCTAATTACACCTAAATACTACTGATAACTTACATTTGGGGTATACATGCTTTTTTTACCATTGCATAATTATTACACTGAAATTACACACACCACTTACTACTAACTAATTACGCTGCTTGTCATACTACACTTGATTAGTTGTCACACTATTTGATTGCTACACACACAACAAACGGAAATCTCGATGCAATGTCTTAGCTATTAGAAGGCTCCCACGCCAAGGCAACCAAGGAATTCGCGTCAGGGGAGGTTAATAAAATATACATATGCTACATACATAATTGATTTCTAAAATAAAGTGCTCAGGAGATCCCATTTTTTTGGAATAGAGTGCGCCGTTTTGACCTCTATGTCAAACATCGACTTAAGGTATTGTAGAAAACCTGCTACTTGAGGTGAAGTTTCCTTTCTTTTACAAATCCATATAAAATGTCTAGCCATAAGATAACAGAAATTTAGCTGTTGATGACTTTTGGAAGAGTCCAGCATCAGTCCTAATGCAACAGAGATATTCATTGTGTAATTTTCCGGAAGGATTTGGGATAGAGTTAACCGTGCGTTTAAGCTGTTCCAAAAAGAGGCCACTTTAGGGCAAGACCAGAAGAGGTGTACAAGTGTCTCTGGTTCTTGGTCGCAAAAGGAGCACTTTGGGTTATCGTTAATTCCAATTTTGTTTAGAAATTTGTTAGTTGACAATCGTCTGTGTAAAAGCTTAAATTGAAATTCAACGAGCCTTGTACTCTTAGTACATTTGGAGGCTAGTAGGTATGTCTCACGCCAGTTAATACATTCCTGACTGTTTAGATTGCAGTCCTTTATCCACTTCTGTTGATTTTGGGTAGGAGATATACTTTTTTTCGATATGAGTTTGGTGTATACGATTGGACTTGCTCTGTTGGATTTCAACAATCGTGCTAAAAAACTTTCATATTTAGCGTTGTTTAAAGTACATTTATCTTTAACTGTATTCCAGAGACGTTTAAGTGCAGACAGAAGTCCGCAGTACCCTAAAGGACAAGCATTTAGGCTGTATTTATTTTGTAGGTCAGTTAAGGATAGGAAATAATTTGAGCCATCTTTCAAATGTTTCACTTGTAAAACACCTTTCTGGAACCATTCTCGATAAAAAATGGGGCGGTTGTTAATTCTAATAAGTGAATTATGCCACAGGCTTTGATCAAGAAATTGACTTTCAGAAGTTATTTCTTCTTCAAAATTAACTTCTGCCCAAATTGTCAGAACCTCACTTACAAATTGATTATTAATCTTGAGGGTTTTGATGGTGTCTTTCGTGTTTAGATTGCTTGTGAGGACTGTTGCGCCTCCGGATTTCTCTAACTCAAGATCGAAAAAAAGTTTCCATTTTCCCCGGTTCTCTTGATCGAGATATTTTTTGATCCATGTAGCCTTTAGAGACTTGCTAAAAGATTCTATATCTAACATTTTAAGGCCGCCATTTGAATAATCATTGATCATTATGTCTCGTTTGATTTTGTCGCCTTTATCATTCCAGAGGAAAGAGAAGAATAGTTTATTCACTTCTTTGATGGCTTTCGCGTTTGTGCGTAAGGGAGACAGCACGTAAACAAGTTGAGAGGCGACCAGGCTTTTTAGAACCGCTATTTTACCAATCAGAGTGAGTCTGCGGTACTTCCAGCTGCTTAAAATGTTCCGAATTTTATCTAGTTTTTCGTTATAGTTTAAGGTTGCGGTTGCTTCCGGGTCAACTGAGAGCCAGACTCCTAAAGCTTTAACCTTGTGTTTTGGCCACTTAAAGTTCCTTCCAGGGAGTGATATTTCTTCGTTACCGCAGTTTGCTCCTATCCAAAGAGCCTCTGTTTTTTTGTCATTGAGCTTCAGACCGGAAATTTCATAAAAATCGTCCAATGTTTTGAGGGAAGCTGTTAAGGATTCCCTCGACCCGTCTAGTATTAATGTCGTATCGTCTGCGTATTGACTCAACTTAATTTCTTTATTGTTTACGAGAATACCACTGATATTGTCATTTTTACGGATTGCCTTGGCTAACATTTCTGCTGCTAAAACAAAAAGGTAAGGCGAAAGAGGGCAGCCTTGTCTAACACCTCTTTGTATTTCAAAAAAATTCGTTGCCCACCCGTTGTTTAAAACGCAACTTTCTGGCCGGTAATAAAAAAGATTTATCCACTTTATGATGCTAGCTCCGAAACCAAAGTATTGAAGAGTTTTCCTAATAAAAGGCCACTCTATCGTATCAAATGCTTTTTCAAAATCCAAAAACAAGAGTAATCCGGGTATGTTTTTCTCTTTGGCGTAACAGATGACGCTGTCAATGAGTCGAATGTTTTCTCCGATGAATCTACCTTTTATAAAGCCCGTCTGGTCATTATTGATAAGATTAGGGAGGAAAACTTTCAAACGGTTGGCAATTGATTTAGCCGCTATTTTGTAGTCGCAATTGAGGAGGGTCAAAGGTCTCCAGTTTTTAATAAAATAGGGTTCTGCATCTTTCTTAGGGATGAGCTTGATGATTCCTCTCCTCTGGGTTATTGAGAGTTGGTCCTTTTCATAGGCGTAGTTTAGACTTTTAATTAGGATAGTAGATAAGTCTTTCCAAAAAACCTTATAAAATTCGGCTGGTAGGCCGTCAGTACCAGGGGTCTTATCTGATTCCATGTCTTTTAGAGCCTCTAGACATTCTTTTTCCGTTAACGCCCCTTCACATGCCTCCTGTTCGTAGTCATGAAGGACATTGTCGTTTCCATGCTCGAAAAAAACTGTTGTATCATGATCATTGCTTGCCTTATGTTTAGATGTATAAAGGTTCTTATAGAATAACTCACATTCAGATAAGATTTTTTCGTCAGAGGTAACAAATTCATTGTCATTACTAAACAAATTCGTATATCGAACAAAGTCGAAAGACCAGCTATCGAACTCTTTGTAGCAAACTTTAATCCCTGCCTTTAGGAACACTTTCAATCATCTTTGATTTCGATCGTTTTCGTTTGATTTCCGAACTAAATCTAACTTATTTGAACTCTTTGATGTAAAATGAAGAAATTCGATTATGTTCCTTAAGTTAACTAATCAGTTTCACAAAAAAGTCATGCGTTTGACTTAGAGAGATCGTACACATAAGTTTCGTTCCATTCGTTCAGACAACCAAAGCTTTGCGCCATATATAACACGACTACAAACGCAGGTTACGTTCTGTGCTGAATTTACACGACTAGCCATTTAACTACCTACTATCACTCCAGTTTTAGATCTTAAAAAGTCAGACAGTTTGTATTACGGTTCCTCTACTTGTACTGCACCATAAATAGCATCTTTAAACTGGGACCATGCATGGACGGAGCCTTGGGGGATGCGGCAGTCCTGGTATTGAGCGGCAACTTCACTTCCCGGGAGAACCCTACTCCACATGTTCACCTCTGTCAACTGACCAGGCCCAAACGCGTCGTCGGTGTCGAACCCGCCTCCCATACTGTCCTGATCCTGTCCTAGCACAGCAGTACCTCCACTTTGGATCACATGACCTTTCATTAGTCCTTCACCACTGCCTGTGAACTGACCATCCATGTACAGTTGGTAGCTGCCATTTGTGGTGTCCCATGTGACGCAAATATAGTGCCAATCAAAGTCTTCGATCTTGATGTTGAATTCCCTTAAAAAATAAAGAGGTTGGTGTTTCTACTGTAAAACAAGAATGGTCCTTATGTTATAAAGAAGAAGATAATATATAGATTTAGCCAAGCCTAAAAGCGGAGCACCCCTTTTTGTTTAGTTTGTTTGTTTTTTTGCTAGCAGTTATTAATTTGTGAAAATACTCTCATTCAAGTCGTTAAATGAAAAAAAAAAAAAGGAAGAAAAAAATTCCTACCCTCGCTGAGAGTCGAACCCGGGCCGTTAGCGTATGAAGCCGGATATTAGTCCACTTGGCCATGAACGCTTGCTGTAATTTCCCAACTTAATTTTAATATTTATTTCTTTCTTCGCGACAAGCTGCCTATCAGCATGAAAATACTGGTGTTTTTCCTGGCAAAATATGTTCGGAACCCCGTAAAAACCATGGTTGTGGACAGAAAAAACCAAAAAGCACTAGCTATGCTATATTTGGCGTCGTAAACCGCTTGCGAAAAGCTGCGAACTCAAGCAGTGTGCCGACCGAGTTCGAACAGAACCGACAAGGCAAATTTGAACTTTTCGCCTGAACTATATCGCCTAATTTTTTTCGCCTAAATTAAACTTTTCCCCTCTCACCGAAAAGACAACTGAGTATTCTTTTGAGCTTTTTTTCCATTAACAAATTTGTTTTTGACTTTTGTTGTCTTTGCTTGTTTTGCTACAACGCGGGCCAACATGCGATTTCGCGCCAAAAACACACGGGATTCAACACAGGGTTATATCCAGTGTAACCCTGTGGTAAGCCTGTGGTGCGGACGGACGGACGTACGTACGTACGTACGTACGTACGGACGGTCACGTGTCTATTACGTCACTACCAAAATTTCTTGGCTTGATAGGTTACCAAATTTCCTTAGCAATGGAGCTCCGCTGACGCGCTAGCGCGCTGGCTCCGCTATGACAAACTGTTGTGAGGGTTTGTCGAACTGGGGTGTCGTTGGGAATATTGCGGGTCAAGCTTTGGACGTTAACTAGAAGACAACGGATATTATTTCAGATAGACCTATGGCAGCACTTTTAATTTCGAAAGACCCACACGGTTGGCGTTTCACTCCGGTCTCTGTAGCATAAAGCAACAAGGAGTACATGCCAGTTACTGCTCCCCCCTGGGTGAGATGCTAGGCCATTGCAAGGAAACAACGGGTCACGAGACCTTAAGCCTTGGACCATGGACCCTCCGATTCTACACTACTACACCACCGCCCCTCCACTAAAACGCCTTGGTGAACGAAACCAAAACATCGGATCACGTACGCGCAGTACAGGAAGTTGCATATATATAGCCTGCACATTGGCTCTGAGCTTGCTTGACTTTCCTCCCCTATAAGTTATTTACTCGTTCACTTGCTAATAAAGAGATCTTGCTCCCATTCTTAGGTCATGGAATACACCAACACTCTGCAATGGGGAACCTCTCCCTAAGGCACACATCAAGAGCTGATCTCGGGAGTGTTAACTATAGTCGTCGATGAAGGGGAAAAAACTGAAGTATTAATGACTAAGATAATAGCTATCATTACCAGCTATCCCACACGAGGAAAACGTTTAATTAATACAAGTCTAATTGAATTACCTGGCAACACTCTCAATACAGATTTCAATTGTTGACGAAAAAAGCGCAAGATATATTCCATTGGATGATGACTGGGTAGCATAGCTGTAAACTGTCTGTTCACCGTTCGCGATTGCATCAGAACCCAGTTTCACGAAAAGGCAGAGAGTGAACGCAGTTAGGTCACTCTTGATGGCGTTGTACTTTATGACGTAATTCTGGCTGGAAAGTGTCGGGAATATCATTCGGTACACTGTGGAGAAATAAACAGGATAGAAGAATATGATGCAACTTACAGTATGGTTATTACTGTGGTGGGCTGAGTTTGCTATTGGTTCTCATCCCTACTCCAAGAATTTTTCTATGCGTTGCCGTACATACAAAAGCTCCTCGTAAATAATAATTCCGTTTGCGATCTGGGATCTGAAGGCTGCCGGTTTCGGCAGTTGCGAGAATAATCCGATTAGTTCACGCCTTGTTATTGAAGTTACCAGATTTGTCACCTTTTTAAGCGGATTCGAATAACTATCGATCTGTTATCTCATTTTCCCTTTTTTTAAACACTCTCTGTTTAACAATTAAAAATACCAGTACTAACAGAGCAAAGAAGGTACGGAGAACTGAGCAATACCGCTACAGTTCTTTAACACAGTGCACTGAATGGAATATCTGTGGAAACGTTTCCTCGTCCACGTTTTCCGCATATTTTCTTAATTTCTGATCTGACAGCAATACCCCTTGGCACAAATAACTTTTCTCATATTCATCACCATCTATTTGAATGAGGATATGAGGCAATTTCGGGCAGAAGCTGCGATATTGTCCTAAATTGTCTCAAGTTCAAGTTCACGTTCTGTTGTGATTTGGAAACAAGAACAGTTATTTGCGAAAAAACTATTAGATCTGCACTGCACGCCACGGCATATGAATCTCGCTCCTTTCGTAAATTAAGAAAAACGTGAAACATGGATATTCTAAAAGATTGCAGCAGTTCCACGCAACTTCAAAGGTTTCTGTTCTCTTGTTGTTACAGTAGTGCAGGTAGTGTAGCGGAAAAAAATTGGAAAAAGAGCTTATGGGATCAGCGGTAGATAACACCTATGCCCTTCTTAACGAGGTAACGCTTTTGAATTTATGAGTCAAGGTCTCTGAAAAATGTCCAAACCAGCTGTAGCCCTTAGATCCCAGGCAGTTGCACTTGATTGTTTGATAACATTGGTATCTTTTGACAATCACCTCTCCGGTGTTGTAATTTGATTAGACTTCAATAGTCTCGTAGGCAGTGAGCAGTCTCTTTCTTCTCCTAATTTTGTCGGCAAAAAATGGCGAGAAGATAAAAGTCCAAAGGATTACGCAAGAGCCGTGTGTCTCCAATCCATTCTGGTTTTTTTTTATTGTTGAATTGCATAAACTTTACATTCGTTCAATCGTGCGTAGGATCTGACGTAAACAGGACGACAGCTTACATGTCTATTCGGGAAAGTCATGCCTCCGGGAAGCCAATAAACACTCTAAAAAAATCGACCCATTTAGCTGGTGTGAGACCTAGTTCTTCATGATGTCAGTGTGTTGGATAGCGTTGCGTATTCCAGAATTTTACACTTCAAAGTCTATTATAAACTTGATACTAGCAATTAAACGTCAGTCTAGATCTGTACAGATGAGTCGAACAGATCTCGCTAATCGCTTCCCTTCAGCGAACCTTTAGCCGGATGGAGAAACATGAAAGTTCGGGTTTTTAAGAACAAGCTTAGCTGATTACTCTGAAAATTTTATTTCTCCCTTATCGCTTCCAATCCCTTCTTCTGTGTCTCGCTTTGTTCACGTCCAATCTCCCCTCAACCTAAAATCAAATAAATGAAGACTAGGCACGAGTCTCCCATATGTGGTTATAATTTTAAGACACGTTAATACAAAACTATATGCAAACCAACCTTTTGCGTCCAAATAACAATGCACCAGAGTTGTCTTTACGGAGCTGCTACTCTTCAACCAGTTTTTACAGAGAGCTTCCTCTCCTTCACTCGCCTTAATTTCCTCACACGACTCTGCAGGCACCTCCCGAATGGAACCGAGAGGCACTAGGCAAATTAAAGGGAAGTATATAGAAAATTAATAATCTCACTCAGTATGGCATTCTATTCAGTTACACCTTCTTGTAGACTAGACACTAGAAAGTACGAAAATCTCTAACTGCATTGCTTTTCAAAAATGGGAGAAATAATTCGTTCTTTAAGAAGGAAACATGTTCGTATTGCGTTATTACGAGTCATTTATGTTAAAGGCTATTTCGAAAATCAGCCATTAACTTAATTAAGCATGGAGAGGTCCAAATCGTACCACGTGCCCGTACTAAAGTACGAAAAAGGCTTTGTGACCAACAATGTTTTGCGTTGTTGTCTTGAGTATCCGTGCCGAATGCAGGCTAGTGGAAACTGGCCCTGAAACCTAACTTTCAGTAATCTTTAGGTGAGATTTGATTTCCCTCGAAAATCTCGAGAAAGCTATAAACGTTTTTAGTGTTTTTGCTTCCTGCACTCGCTGATAAAAAGTTTAAATAAATAAATAATTAAAATTAATTATTAATTAAATTAATAAGTAAATAAAAAATTAAGCTGTTTTACAGGTTTATTAAAGTACAAACACTGTGAGATGCTTTACTGGTTTTCGGTCACATTTCCGCTTTGAGTGTTATCTTCAGCTAGATGACCTAGATGTCTCTGAAAATCAGCCTACCTCTATTAAACTGTTTTGTCATGTAAATCCGAACGGGGTCGGTTACGGAATCTTCAGGTCTTGCCTCCTTGGATCGATTATTTAGCTCGCAGATATTTTTGTCTAACACGTAATTGTAGCTTTGGCATTTGAGCGAATGATCGCAACCGATGGCACAATCCAACGGGCGGTTTGCCTTGAACTTGTCAAAAGTGTGACCTTTAAGCGCTTTGCCGTAACTGGAAACTCGTGAACGGCATTTACCAGCGGCGTTTCCATGAGGTATCCAGGATGCCAAATAGAGAGCAAGAACAAAAGTCAGCAGTTTCTGAGACGGCTTCATCATGAAAGGGACCTCGGTATCCAGAAGAAATCTAAAATGAATATGGATACGAAATGTTTAGACGAAATTATCTTCAAAAGGAGCTTATCCTGCGTGCAAGTGGCCTTATTCATTTCGTATCTGAAAAATATTTGCTGTCTATCCTTCCCCGCCCAAAATGAAGGATTTAAGTTTGAGTCTGCTGAACAGTCAGCTGACTTGTTTAAAATTTTGCTGGAGAATTGTTAGTGAGCGGCGAGCGAAGCGAATCCTTCGAAAGATTTTGGCACTTCTCTCCGGCGCAATCTTCTCGCCAGCTCGCCTCCCTTTGGTGCGCCTTGTTATAGCATTTTCTGCCTTAGACAGCTTATTCTTGTAAATCATTATCAAGATCAATTAATCAACCAACCAACCAACCAACCAACCAACCAACCAACCAACCAACCAACCAAGCATCCATCCATCCATCCATCCATCCATCCATCCATCCATCCATCCATCCATCCATCCATCCATCCATCCATCCATCCATCCATCCATCCATCCATCCATCCATCAATTAATCAATCCATCAATCCAACAATCAATCAATCCGTCAATCAATCACTTTATTATTCCAAGCGGAGTCGGTGGAAACTTTCTTGCTTTCCGGACCGCCAGTTCTTCGGCGGAACGATAGACGATGACTCCAACTTTGTTTTTTTGCTTTCCTAATGTAAACTTAAACGTACATGCACTGCAACTCCAAGCTATCTGCGACGTTGAAATACAAGTAAAAGCGGCGTACTTTTCAAATTCGGCTTGTAGTTTCAAGCTGTCCAGTAAACAAAAACGTGTAACCTTGCGTGTTCCACGTTACGTGATAATTCTGGATGCCATGCAAGGTGGTTACCGTGTGAACGATGATAGTGTTTGTAGATTGACGACATCTGCGACGACATTGGTGACAGAAGGACAACAATGCAATTTGGCATTTTGGTAAAATAAATCCAGAAAAAATACAAAAATAGGGAAAAAAAGAAAGAAAATAGAAAAAAAATTTTGATGTTAGAATGTGTTGTAGACGGGCTTAATCTCACTTGTTATCTGAACATTTTGCCAAAATTTTGTATAAGGCAGCGAATAAATTTATCGGCAAATCTCTTTCTGATGTTTTCGACCAGAAAGGAAGTACTTATTTTCGCATTGCTTTACTTTTTCTACTGGATCTTCTGATGATTTAGAGTTCACTGTCAACTCTTGACTAACAACTGATTTGAAAAATTTCCACGAAATGTCTCAAACTTATTACTTATGATGCATCTCCCTTAAGCTATATCTCGTCAATCATTTTCAAAACAAAACATATATTTAGACTTTTACCTTCGATCTTCAAATGGAAATTTTGGCTTAGCTTTATAACTTGCGAATACAAAGCTTTACTTCGCTGTACATCAACAAATGTTTCTAATCTAGTAAAATATTAGTTTGCTTATTCTTTTTGTACAGCAAAACGTACATAAACAAAGGCCCTTTTAGTAACAACGCTAGAGTTTACAATCCTTTTATGATCAAAATATTGTTTGTGACATTATTACTTTCAAAGGCTCTCTTTCCTCGTTATAGATTTTTCTTTCGTTTGCCCTCATTTCCAATGAAGAGGCAAAGTTTACTGTTTTCGGAGCATTTTCCCTTGTCAGTAAAAACAAGTAAAACAGGTAAAAGTTTACCTTCCCGAAAGAAGCCATAAGCTGAAAATAATTTTCAATTAACACTTGCTAACATCTCCTCTCTAAATTCTTTACTTCGACCGCCTTTTAATTCCAATTTAAATCAGTCTCAAAGTTGTTTGCCTAATTCAAGGGCAATTTAAAAGTACCCTCAGATATGTTCATTCATGATCGTTTACGGAGTTATGTCATTGCTATTACGCGTGGCCATTAATACCAAGAGAAAAGTTTCAAATGAGGTCAATCTCCACATAACTTAAACGGCCGAAATGTGTTTCAACTTGCTACGAAGCCTCTCCTGTTAGCTGCGTCTCGTCCATCATATACAAAGCAAAACTGATATTCCTTTACTTTCATCCTTGATGTTTTAAGTTCGAAAAAAATGTCGTGGCTTTATGACCCGCAAATACAAAGGATTTATTTTGCTATATATTCAAATGGTTTCGTTTCCTATGTATGCAATTTAGTAAAATTTTAGTTTACTAATTCTGTTCCCGAACAACGAAGAATTATGATCACAAAGGCTGGACAGTTTCTAAAGTCGGTAGAGTTTAAAACTGAAGTGATAACAACGTTACTATAATCGAAATTATTGCTTTCAAAAGCTACTTTACCTTGTGTCGTTATAAATTGTCCTTTCGTTCGACCTCCTTTCCAATCAAACCGGCTGCCGTTCTTTGATCACCTGCTAGTGTTGTCGTGTCGAGCGCGCAACTTTCTTATGATCATTATACACTATTAACTCGGATCTTATGTACTCCAAATTTATTACAATTAAATTTATTCCCGGCGTAAGCTATTACGTGTTTTAAACAGCTTATTTACCCTTATCCCCTGAACCTTCGGTAAAAAAAAAATCTTCCAAATTATTGTTTTCGATAGAAATTCACCTTCCAACCCCTTTTAGAAATCCATGTCCATAAGTTTATATTGAATAAATGGGAAGTTGAAGTTGCATTTGCAATAATATATCACCCGCAATGGTGCCCCCGAAGACCACGTTTTTTCCCCTGTTTTCCATTATTTTAAAAGTATTTTATCTTTCATAGATAGCCTGTGATGTCCTCTACACACTAGTTTGGCATTATGAATTTAAATTCAAAAGTCAAATTTTTAGAATTCCAGAAGGAGGGGAATGAGAGGTGAAGGGGTTGCTATGTCGTCCAATTTAGAAGCGTTTTGCAAATTTTTAAAAAAATAATCTAAACCATATACCCAGGAGGGTCAGAAATTGCATGTTTAATAATGTTTTTACCAAAAATTTAGTATGTGGTTGAACGAAACATCGTTTTTTTGCTTTCCTTTATACGTTTTTTGCTAATGCAAGGTCTCCTTTAGGTAGTAAAGGAAATGTTCTTGTTTCAAAAATTGCGAGACTTCAAAAAATATGTCTGCCAATGTCATTAACATTTTCCCCATATTCACACCAAACGTTTGAAAAACAAGTACTGAAAGAAAACAAAAGACAAACATCTAGTAAAATAGGTAGCTGTCAAAAATATGCCCTTGAGCGACCAATGGTCAAACAGCCGTAATGATTAAAGAGGCTTTTCCCATTAAGCTGTATGTTGTAAATACTTAAAACACTCACTTTTACATTGTTGTACTCAGTTTTCCACTGACTCTTCTGATGATGTAGGTTGCACTGTCAACACTTATACTAATAAGGTTGAAACCTTTCTACGATTTTTTTCAAAGATTCTTAAAACGTTACTCAAACGTCTTCCATACCTGTGCACGGTTTCGTGCCATACGCTTGGGTTTTCTTTTACCCCATAAACATGACTTAAAAGCTGAAACTAAGGACTCAAGATTTGAACCACAATTGACAAAGCAGGTGACCTCTTTCCCCTTCCCCACTTTCTCATCATCATCATCATCATCATCATCATCATCATCATCATCATCATCATCATCATCATCATCATCATCATCATTATCATCATCATCATCATCATCATCACCATCACATCCTTTATTTAAACACGATAAAAAGTTAAAGCATAATGCTTGCGGGGTCGTATAATTAATTAGGTATAGCACTTAACTACGATACTTCTACTAAGAAGACTTCTGTGGGCCTGAAGGTTTAACAGCCTGATGATTTATGTTCTTGCTACGGGGCGTTATGTAAGTTATCAGATGCAACCTCTGACCTCCTCTTGCGAATTATGCCCGTTAAATTTTGTTTTTACTTTCTCAAAATGTGTTCAATTTTAGCTTATCGCATGCAGAGTCGTGGAAGAGAGTCGATTTTCGCAATTTTTTTCTAAAGAATCTGCAGTTTTAGGTACTCTTTGCAATATGGCCCAAAGTTATTTCCCTTGCGGCAAGTTCGTTTTTCTTAGCGGCAGACAACGGAGTCGGCGGAAATTTTCTTGCTTTCCAGACCGCCAGTTCTTCGGCAGAACGGAGGACGATGACTTCAACTTTGTTTTTTTTTTGCTTTCCTAATGTAAACTTAAATGTACATGCACTGCAACTCCCCGCTATCTGCGACGTTGAAATGCAAATAAAAGCGGGGTGCTTTTCAAATTCGGCTTGTAGAGATATATTTCAAACTGTCCAGTAAAAAAAACGTGTAACCTTGCGTGTTCCACGTTGCATGATAATTCTGGATGCCATGCAAGGTGGTTACCATGTGAACGATCGTAGTGTTTGTAGATTGACGATATCTGTGACGACATTGGTGACAGAAGGATAACAATGTTATTTGGTATTTTGGTAAAATAAATCCAGAAAAAATACAAAAATAGGAAAAAAAAGAAAGAAAATAGAAAAAAAAACCGTTTTTGAGGTTAGAATGTGTTGTAGACGGGCTTAATCTTACTTGTTATTGGAACATTTTGCCAAAATTTCGTATAAGGCAGCAAATAAATTTATCGACAAATCTCTTTCTGATGTTTTCGGCTAGAAAGGAAATACTTATTTTGGCATTGCTTTACTTTTTCTACTGGATCTTCTGATAATTTAGAGTTCACTGTCAACTCTTGACTGACAAATTTGAAATATTTCCACGAAATGTTTCAAACTATTTCTTATGATGCATCTCCTTTAAGCTATATCTCGTCAATCATTTTCAAAACAAAACATATACTTAGACTTTTACTTTCGATCTTCAAATGGAAATTTTGGCTTAGCTTTATGACTTGCGAATACAAAGCTTTACTTCGCTGTACATTAAAAAATTTTATAATCTAGTAAAATTTTAGTTTGTTTTTTCCTTTTGTACAGAAAAACTTACATAAACAAAGGCCCTTTCAGTAACAACGCTAGAGTTTACAACCTTTTTATGATCAAAAAATTGTTTGTGACATTATTACTTTCAAAGGCTCTCTTTCCTCGTTATAGATTGTTCTTTCGTTCTTCCTCATTTCCAATGTTAGAAGCAAAGATTGCTGTTTTCAGAGCATTTTCCCTTGTCAGTAAAAACGAGTCAACAAACCAAAAAATACATATGTTTTAATAATAGTTGCGATTTTATCTTAAAACAGATAAAAGTTTACCTTCCCGAAAGCAGCCATAAGCTGAAAATAATGAATGGCAAAAGAAGGCAACAAATCTCGTCAGGGATTTAGGAGATTTCCACTTAACACTTTATTTCGATCGTCTTTTAATTCCAATTTAAGTGTCAGTCTCAAAGTTGTTTGCTTAATTAAAGGGCAATTTACAAGTACCATCAGATATGTTCATTCATGATCGTTTACGGAGTTATCTCAGTGCTATTACGCGTGGCCATTAATGCCAAGAGAAAAGTTTTCATTGAGGTCTAATCGCCAAATAACTTTTAACGGCCGAAATGTTTTTCTACTTGCTACGAAGCCTCTCCTATTAGCTGCGTCTCGTCCATGATATACAAAGCAAAAATGATATTCCTTTACTTTCATCCTTGATGTCTTAAGTTCGAAAAAAGTGTCGTGGCTTTATGACCCGCAAATACGAAGCATTAATTTGCTATATTTGCAAATGGTTTTGTTTCCTATGTATGCAGTTTAGTAAAATTTTAGTTTACTAATTCTGTTCCTAAGCAATGAAGAATTATGATCACAAAGGCCGGACAGTTTCTAAAGACGGTAGAGTTTGACTGAAGTGATAACAATTTGCTATGATCGAAATTATTGCTTTTAAAAGCTACTTTACCTCGTTATAAATTGTCCTTTCGTTCGACCTCCTTTCCAACGTAACCAAACCTGCTGCCGTTCTTTGATCATCTGCCAGTGTTGTCGTGTCGAGCGCGCAACTTTCTTCTGATCATTATACAGTATTAACTCGGATCTTATGTACTCCAAATTTATTACAATTAAATGTATTCCTGGCGTAAGCTGTTACGTGTTTTAAACAGCTTATTTGCCCTTATCCCCTGAACCTTCGGTAAAAAATATCTTCCAAATATTCTTTTCGACAACAATTCACCTTCCAACCCTTTTTAGAAATCCATCTCCATTGGTTTATATTGAATAAATGGGAAGTTGAAGTGGTATTTGCAATAATATATCACCCGCAGTAGTGCCCCCGAAGACCTCGTTTTTTCCCCTATTTTCCAATATTTTACATTGTAAAAGTATTTTATCTTTCATAGATAGCCTGTGATGTCCTCTACGCACTAGTTTGGCATTATGAATTTAAATTCAAAAAGTCAAATTTTTATAATTCCAGAAGGAGGGGAATGAGAGGTGAAGGGGTTGCTATGTCGTCCAATTTAGAAGCGTTTTGCAAATTTTTAAAAAAATAATCTAAACCATATACCCAGGAGGGTCAGAAATTGCATGTTTAATAATGTTTTTACCAAAAATTTAGTATGTGGTTGAACGCCGGAAACATCGTTTTTTTTTTTTGCTTTCCTTTATACGTTTTATGCTAATGCAAGGTCTCCTTTAGGTAGTACAGGAAATGTTTTTGTTTTCAAAAATTGTGAGACTTCAAAAAATATGTCTACCAATGTCATTCACATTTTCCCCATATTCACGCCAAACGTTTGAAAAACAAGTACTAAAAGAAAACAAAAAACAAACACCTAATAAAATAAGTAGCTGTCAAAAATATGCCCTTGAGCGACCAATGGTTAAACATGTACAGCCGTAATGATTAAAGAAGCCGCTTTTCCCATTAAGCTGTATGTCGTAAATACTTAAAACACTCACTTTTACATTGTTGTACTCAGTTTTTCCACTGAATCTTCTGATGATGTAGGTTGCACTGTCAACACTTATACTAATAAGGTTGAAACATTTCTACGGTTTTTTTCAAAGATTTTTAAAACGTTAGTCATACGTCTTCCATACGCTAATAATAACGTTCAGGAACACCTGTGCGCGGTTTCGTGCCATACGCTGGGGTTTTCTTTTACCCCATAAACATGACTTAAAAGCTGAAACTAAGTACTCAAGTATGAATCACATCTGGCAAAGCAGGTGACCTCTTTCCCCTTCCCCACTTTCTCATCATCATCACCATCATCATCATCATCATCATCGTCATCATCATCATCATCATCATCATCATCATCATCATCATCATCATCATCATCACCATCATCATCATCACCATCACATCTTTTATTTAAACACGATAAAAAGTTAAAGCATAATGCTTGCGGGGTCGTATAATTAATTAGGTATAGTACTTAACTACAATACTTCTACTAAGAAGACTTCTGTGGGCCTGAAGGTTAAACAGCCTGATAATTCATGTTCTTGCTACGGGGCGTTATGTAAGTTATCAGATGCAACCTCTGACCTCCTCTTGCGAATTATGCCCGTTAAATTTTGTTTTTACTTTCTCAAAATGTGTTCAATTTTAGCTTATCGCATGCAGAGTCGTGGAAGAGAGTCGATTTTCGCAATTTTTTTCTAAAGAATCTGCAGTTTTAGGTACTCTTTGCAATATGGCCCAAAGTTATTTCCCTTGCGGCAAGTTCGTTTTTCTTAGCGGCAGACAACGGAGTCGGCGGAAATTTTCTTGCTTTCCAGACCGCCAGTTCTTCTGCAGAACGGAGGACGATGACTTCAACTTTGTTTTTTTTTTGCTTTCCTAATGTAAACTTAAATGTACATGCACTGCAACTCCCCGCTATCTGCGACGTTGAAATACAAATAAAAGCGGGGTGCTTTTCAAATTCGGCTTGCAGAGATATATTTCAAACTGTCCAGTAAACAAAAACGTGTAACCTTGCGTGTTCCATGCCACGTTGCGTGATAATTCTGGATGCCATGCAAGGTGGTTACCATGTGAACGATCATAGCGTTTGTAGATTGACGACATCTGCGACGACATTGGTGACAGAAGGATAACAATGCAATTTGGTATTTTGGTCAATCATTTTCAAAACAAAACATATACTTAGACTTTTACTTTCGATCTTCAAATGGAAATTTTGGCTTAGCTTTATGACTTGCGAATACAAAGCTTTACCTCGCTGTACATTAAAAAAATGTTATAATCTAGTAATTAAGTTTTAGTTTGCTTATTCTTTTTGTACAGAAAAACTTACATAAACAAAGGCCCTTTCAGTAACAACGCTAGAGTTTACAACCTTTTTATGATCAAAAAATTGTTTGTGACATTATTACTTTCAAAGGCTCTCTTTCCTCGTTATAGATTGTTCTTTCGTTCTCCCTCATTTCCAATGTTAGAAGCAAGGATTGCTGTTTTCAGAGCATTTTCCCTTGTCAGTAAAAACAAGTCAACAAACCAAAAAATACATATGTTTTAATAATAGTTGCGATTTTATCTTAAAACAGGTAAAAGTTTACCTTCCCGAAAGCAGCCATAAGCTGAAAATAATGAATAGCAAAAGAAGGCAACAAATCTCGTCAGGGTTTTAGGAGATTTCCACTTAACACTTTATTTCGATCGCCTTTTAATTCCAATTTAAGTGTCAGTCTCAAAGTTGTTTGCTTAATTAAAGGGCAATTTACAAGTACCCTCAGATATGTTCATTCATGATCGTTTACGGAGTTATGTCAGTGCTATTACGCGTGGCCATTAATGCCAAGAGAAAAGTTTTAAATGAGGTCTAATCGCCAAATAACTTAAACGGCCGAAATGTTTTTCTACTTGCTACGAAGCGTCTCCTGTTAGCTGCGTCTCGTGCATCATATACAAAGCAAAACTGATATTCCTTTACTTTCATCCTTGATGTCTTAAGTTCGAAAAAAATGTCGTGGCTTTATGACCCGCAAATACAAAGGATTTATTTTGCTATATTTTCGAATGGTTTTGTTTCCTATGTATGCAGTTTAGTAAAATTTTAGTTTACTAATTCTGTTCCTAAGCAATGAAGAATTCTGATCACAAAGGCCGGACAGTTTCTAAAGACGGTAGAGTTTAAGACTGAAGTGAAAACAACTTTGCTATGATCGAAATTATTGCTTTTAAAAGCTACTTTACCTCGTTATAAATTGTCCTTTCGTTCGACCTCCTTTCCAACGTAACCAAACCCGCTGCCGTTCTTTGATCATCTGCCAGTGTTGTCGTGTCGAGCGCGCAACTTTCTTCTGATCATTATACAGTGTTAAACTCCAAATTTATTACAATTTCATTTATTCCCAGCGTAAGCTATTACGTGTTTTAAACAGCTTATTTGCCCTTATCCCCTGAACCTTCGGTAAAAAATATCTTCCAAATATTCTTTTCGACAACAATTCACCTTCCAACCCTTTTTTGAAATCCATCTCCATTGGTTTATATTGAATAAATGGGAAGTTGAAGTGGTATTTGCAATAATATATCACCCGCAGTAGTGCCCCCGAAGACCTCGTTTTTTCCCCTATTTTCCAATATTTTACATTGTAAAAGTATTTTATCTTTCATTCTTTCATTCCAATATTTTAAAGGTATTTTATCTTTAATAGATAGCCTGTGATGTCCTCTACACACCAGTTTGGCATTATTAATTTAAATTCAAAAGTCAATTTTTTATAATTCCTGAAGGAGGGGAATGAGAGCTGAGGGGGTTGCTATGTCGTCCAATTAAGAGGCGTTTTGCAATCAAAAAAAAAAATAATTTAAACCATATATCCAGAAGGGTCAGAAATGGCATGATTAATGTTTATACCCAAAATGTAGTATGTGGTTGAATGAAACATCTTTTTTTAGCTTTCCTTTATACGTTTTTTTGCTAATGCAAGGTCTCCTTTAAGTAGTAAAAGAAATGGTTTTGTTTTCAAAAATTGCGAGACTTCACAAAATATGTCTGCCAATGTCATTGACATTTTTCCCGTATTCACACCAAACGTTTGCAAGACTGGTACTAATCAAAAGGAAACAAAGAAAAAAACCCTTGATAAAATAGGAAACTGTCAAATTAATGCCATTGAGAAATTTGGTGAAACAATGGAGATCTTTTTTAGCGACCAATGGTTAAACAGCCCTAATGATTTATTAAATACTTGCTACGGGACTTTTTCCATTAAGTTGTATGTCGTAATACTTAAAAAGACGAAGAATTTGTTGCCTAACTTATTTTGCTGTTTCCAGTTCGAAAGGAAACACTCACTTTCACATTGTTGTACTCATTTTTCCACTGAGTCTTTTGATGATGTAGGTTGCACTGTCAACACTTATAATAATAAGGTTGAAACGTTTTTACGATTTTTTTCAAAGACTTTTAAAACGTTACTCATACGTCTTTTATTCGCTTGTAATAACGTCTAGGAACACCTGTGCGCGGTTTCGTGCCATACGCTGAGGTTTTCTTCTACCCCATAAACATTACTTAAAAGTTGAAACGAAGTACTCCAAATGTCGTGTTTCTCGAAGCTTTTTGCTTCTGAAATGTTGTTAACCAGAAATTTACCAAATCCGAATAGAATTTGTCATCGAGAAAAGTCCCATTGGTTTTAATTTTCGGAGTTTGGATCTTTGGACTGGAAAGGAGGCCACAAAATTGGCGTCAAATTTAATTTTTAGCATCAAAATATCTGACAACGGTTTTCGAAAGAACTAACGTGCCAGGAGGATGTAAAAACTACATAGAAAATTTGGAATTTTGTGCTATTTTCAGTAACAAAATGGCAGAGAATTCAGAACGTTGTATCTCTTAAGTGGATGTACATAGTTCAAAAATGTTTTCGGTTCCAGATCCTCATGATATCTGCTATTAAACACCGTCATTAGGCGCAAATTTTGTGATGACATGTTCCTGACAGACACACGAAAATCTGAAAATCTTAAAACCCAGGACTTTTTAGAATGACTAATTCTATTTTATGGTATGAATATCCGCTCAAAAATGAATTAGTAATAAACAGCACGGAATTTTAGCTGTCGCACATAAAGTAGAGAACAAGTGGAATAATACGAGGCAAGAACGCCCTACTTCGTCTTCTTCCAGCTGTTCTAGAGTATCAAAACAAATGATACCGCTTGAGAGTATCGAGACCCACATAATCGATAGTGTCGATATCGGCAACCCTGGATTGGACAACCCTCGTGTATTCCCAACGAGGAAGACAAATAAAGGGAGACCGCCCACGATTACTGCAAGTGGGAGTGAAGAACAAAAGGAGAAGCTCTTTAAGCCATGGAATTTACCGGTCAGACAACCTGATGAACGTGCGAGACGTATAATGCTAAGAGAGGCACTGAGGGTCGCGTTAACAGTGATTATGAAGAACCCGTGTACACCTTTGATAACGAGATCAGGAAGCAAACCAAATGCGGCCCGATTGGCTTGAAGTTGACTGGAGTACTGGCCCAGATCTTCATGATTTGGTGGGATAAGGAATTTGCCGCGAGGCATTGTGGTGAGAATGAACAAACGGTATGTGGATGATATCAACTTGGCTGTACAGGCCACACTACCTGGAACGAGGTACAAGAACGGTCAAACCTACGTAATTCTACGCAGGCGCCACAATGGCAGCCACACAAATCTTCGCTCTTGTTTTATTTTTATTTAATCTTAGCTTGAGCAGTCTAGAAAGTCATTATTTACGAACCAAACCTTCGCTAAATTCCCAGCGAACTTTCATGGGTGATTTTCTGGGCAAGAACACGCTGGTGACAGTATTTTTCTGTCCGAATGTCAAAATTGTTAGTCGCCTTTCCAGTCGATGCTTGATACGTCAGACGATAGCAGTGTGGTCGAAGCATGGTCTACTGGTCGTTGCGTCCAAGGAACGTACAATCTGCATAAATCTCTGTATCTGTATGGATGTGGAGGCGAACCCAGGTCCGAACAGTGAAACCGATACGGGCACGAAGACAAGAACTGAAAACAGCGATTTGATCAAGCATACAAGAAGGGGAATCGTTAACACTCAAGCCCGCTCCGGCAGTCATCCAAAGTCTCAAATCGCTAGGTTTGTTTAAGTATCGAGGATCCCGAGGAGGACTAAAGCGTAGCGAGAGTCGGTGGAATTTATTCGACAATTTGGCCGTTACACTGAATAAATCCATTCCTGTGATTCAAGGCATTGGCAGGACCACTCGCCGTCTTTATAGGGTTCCATCTCAGGCGAACTTGATACCAGTCACTCGTCAGGTTTCTCCCATTGCGCGAAAGTCTAACACGGATTTTGCTGTGCCGAAATTCTTATTTACGAACATATGTAGTCTCGCCAAAACTAAAAATCGGGTTAGAGCGGCTATTGCACTCGAAGCCGATTTGAATATGAACGACATCGATGTATGCATTGTGTCAGAGACACACCTAAACCCTGACACACCAGACAGCGTGGTCAGCTTTTCAAACTACAAGATCTACAGACGGGACAGAAATTGGTTTGGTCTGGATATCAGGAGCAAAGGCGGAATCGCTATTTACGTGCGACGTAACCTAGATGTTATTGATGTCTACAGATCTAAACTTTACGAACTGATATGTTTGACTTTACGATTACCGTCAGGACATCGGATGCTTGTTTGTGGCGTTTATCATCCGCCAAAATACAATTACAATGAACTTGATTTAATGAGCTACATAATTGAACATGCAGATAATGCCTTAGACTCCCATCCGGACACGGTCATTGTCTGTGGTGGCGATGTTAACAAGATGGATCTCAACCAATTGCAGCAATTATCGGGTTGGTATGCGCTTGTTAATTTTCCAACAAGAGGGAAATCGTGCTTAGATAACATTTTAACCAGTCGCAAAGACCTCTTTGGCAACTGTTATCCTTTGGATATGCAAATCAAGACTGACCATTCTGGGGTTATCTTGCCAGCGGGATCTAAGCTTAAACCTATTCGCACCAAGGTCTTAATTCGGGATCGCCGCGCGCATCGGAAGATTGCACTCTATCAAGCTCTCGAGAATGAAAATTGGAATCAAGTTCTGTCTGCTAACCATCCGGATCAAGCGGTCGAGAAACTCGAAGCTGTTATTCATAGGCATTTGAATAACTGTATGCCGCAGCGAACGGTATCTATATCTACGCGGGATCCACACTGGATGTCTCCTTTGGTCAAATCCATGCTCAAGACGAAAGCTAAGGTTTCCATCTCCAATACCGAACGCTTACAGCATCTGAATAGACGCATATCCCAACTTATAAGTGAGAACAGGACGCATCTATTGGCTAATCCGATAGGCAGCCAGAAATGGTGGAAGGAAGTCGATTCTCGATCGCAGCGACGCACAGCTGCCGGCAGTGTTGCCCTGGACAGCGAGAGATTAGAGCAGTTAAACGACTACTTCGGATCTCTGTGTACCGACGACAGCTATATCGAGCCACTCTCTGTAACTATTGATGATAGTGTACAAGTACCGGAAATCAGTGAACTGCAAGTCTGGCAGTCTTTATGCAAGTTAAAACGGACTACCGTCGGTCCCGATAACATCCCTTTTTGGATCTGGAAGGTCTTCGCTGACATTTTCACCCCTGTCGTCACAAAGGTGTGGAATCTCTGCCTCCTCACTCAGTCCTGGCCTCGATCATGGAAAAGAGCGAATGTTTATCCACTCCCTAAAGTTGAACTTCCTATAGAAGACAAAGACTATCGAGGAATTAGCATAACACCTGTCATAGCGCGTGCGTTTGAAAAGGTAATTTACAGGAACCATACGAAAGATATCGTGGAACAGAATCTCAGCTCAAGTCAATTCGCATATAGGGACGGAGGAAATTGTACAGACGCTTTGCTAGCTATTCAGCACACTGTATACAGCTACTTAGATCAACCTGACTGCAAAGCTGTGCGTCTTTTTACTATGGATTTTAGTAAGGCTTTTGACTCTGTCAAACACTCCTTACTGTATGAAAAACTGAAAAACCTTCCACTGAACCCCTATGTTATCAATCTCTATCTTGATTTTGTAAAACACAGGCAACAAAGAGTCGTCCACAATACATTTTCAGGGCTTTGGAAAGAGGTCAATCAAGGCACTACTCAGGGTAGTGTCAGCGGCCCCTACCTATTTACTATTTTTCTAAACGACCTCGAGATTAAAAATGGCTCTACAACTTGTTTGTATAAATATGCGGACGACTCCACCATAATTGCACCGGTGTGGAGGGATACAGACTGTTCAAGCGAGTTAGTAATGCAGTTCTTAGAATGGTCAAAAAACAACTGTATGACCTGTAATCCTAGTAAATGTAAAGAACTTGCCTTTGTGAAAAAAGGCAATGCACAAATCTTTGAGAGAGTAGCTGGAATACCTCAGGTTAAGGAACTTGTTCTGCTGGGTGTTACTTTCCAGTCTGACACCCGATTTAACACTCATGTAAAGAACAAACTCACAAAAGCAAACAAGTCTCTCCATGTGCTCAGGACGCTTAGAAGAGAGGGGTACAATCAATCAGAAATTGACTACCTTTTCAATTCTATTGTACTACCAAATATCTCATACGGGCTTGCGGTGTACGGAGCCGCTGAAGCTGAACTAACAACGCTCCAGTGTTTTTTGGATAGGTGTAAGAAGCGTAGGTACATCTCACATAGCATAGATATCCACGATCTTTTAGAAAAACAAGATAAGAAAATACGCACTAAAGTTATGGGCTTAGAGGGTCACCCGCTGTATAACATGTTGCCGGAGGTTAAGAACACCAAATACGAGCTTAGAAGAAAGTCGGCCGTGAAACCTAAAATAAACACGAAGCGCTTCATGAGCTCTTTCATTAACCGCCTTACTTTTAAATACAAGTTAGCAGTTTTATTTCATTAGAATAATAGTGTTAGTTCATGTAATGTAGCTTGCTTTTTACCCTCAATTTTTGTAACATAGGATATGTGTGTTTATCTTATGAAATAAAGACTTATTACTTATTACTTATTACGTGGATGAAAGTTCCGTTACTGAGAATGGAAGAGTCAGTAGTGACGAAAGGACAATGGCGTTCATTAAACAAGTAGGAAACGACATCCACCCATCGATACAACTTGAAGTAGACTATCCGTCTATGCACTAAGACTGAAAGGTGCTTATTCTCGACCTGAAGGTATGGGTAGAGTCAAGGGAGAAGAAAAGGGAGGGGCAAGTCGGGAAAGTGTCAGTGATCATGTATGAGTTCCACTCCAAGTGCATGGCCTCTAAAGCAGTCATAAATGCTAGATCTGCCTTAAGCTGGAGTACCAAGAGGACAGTGCTAACCCAAGAAGTCCTAAGAGTTCTAATAAACTGTAGCAAGTTATTACCATGGGAGAGGGTGGTGGAAAATGTTAATGAGATGGTCCTGAGGATGCAGTACTCGGGATACAACAAGAAGTTGAGATATGAGGTTGTCGACTCGGCCCTCAAGGCGTATAAAACGAGGAATGAAGCTGATCAAGAAGGAGAACGACCGTCACATCGACCCAAAGAGTGGAGGAAAGACGAACGAGAACAAGAAAAGGTGAGGAAGAAAAACGACTGGTAAAAGCGGGGCGGAAACGAGGCAGTCATCTTTGTGCCAGCTACACCGAATTCACAGCTACAGGGGAAATATCAAAAAGAGATAATACGGCAAGGTTTCAAGATCAAAGTAGTAGAAAAGGTTGGTATTGCAATTAAGAGATTGCTCCAGAGATCTGATCCGTGTAAACCATGACAATGTGAAAGAAAAGACTGCCTGGTATGTAGAACGGATGGAAAAGGACCGTGTGATAGACAGAGCGTAACATATGAAATCAAATGCACCGAGTGTAACAACATCTACGTGGGAGAAACATCAAGAAGCTCGTATACCACTGGAAAGGAACACGAGAAGTCATTTAGCAATAAGGAAGAGCGATCGGCCTTATGTAAACATTGTAAGGAGAAACATAACAATGAAGTGCAGAGATTTCAAATGAATGTTACCGGTGTTTACCCTAACGACGCTATGCTGAGGCAGATACCTGAGGGTGTGAGGATAGAGAAAGTACCTAGAGACTCCTTAATTAACTCTAAGAACGAGTGGAACTTAATCCCGCATGGCGGCGCGCTACCATCAGAGTAGGACATCCCGTCACGACTAACATGGAGTCAAAGAAGACGTGGGCTATTCCAATGGTTTTTACATGAACACTTTTACATTTTAGTAGTTCTTACATGACCAGTTTGACAATTTTATTTAGCGGATGACGAGGCTCGAAGAGCGAAATATATTCCGCAATGTTAACAGTGTTTATACCGTTTTAAAGTTTTTAAGTGCGTCGAATGTGGATCAAAGACGTTATGTCTTGTTATTCTTCTTGATGACGTAATTTTTATGGGATTAAAAACAGACTGTTTGCCCTGAGATTTCCCCAATTTCCTTCGGTGAAATTCCTTAAAATTTGGCAAAGACATCAAACCTATTTAGCTTTTCTTGTTGCCTATTTATTAGGAAAATTTGTAAGACACGTTTTCGGCCTAGTCAAAAAACACAAAATTGCTAAAACGTAAAACCCAGCTTGACAACCCCTACTTTTTTCGCTTTTAAACGTTTCTTCTCGTCAGTTTCTATGCGGTAAGAGAATATCGGAAATTTTGACCGAAGGAAATTAAAGAAAAATAAAATCAAAGCCATACAAACACCAAAAAATGTCGGTGTTTGGATAGTTTTAATTCGAGACTAAAAGTTATTATTTTAAAGGTGACTATTGTACAACTTAGTTTTGTCCTATTTATATTCCAGTAGCTTTCATTTAACTAGTAGAAAAGAGAACGCGAAAATCAACTTTCGAGAGATGTCACTTGCGGGCGCTTTTCGTTCTAGCATAACCCTATGGAGCCACCTTAAAACACGTGAAAGAAGGTCAGATTTCACGCGTTATGCAAATTTGATTCGTTTTTGAACTGAAACTAACTTCGGACTGTATTCGCTGTTTCTTACAAATTCTTTAACAGTTATCATTGACTTTAAGTTTCAATATATGAGCTTCATTTACTATTTCATTTTTTTAATCGAAGGATAAAGTGCACGAAAGAAAGGTTCGATTTGTTTCCACATCGCTCCCGCAATTTATTTTGAGACTCACAGTATGCAAAGAACTAAAAATAATCCCAGGAAAAAAACTTGCTATTTTACTTTATTTCTTTTTCTATCACCGTAACCTTCGATTTTTAACATAAGTTACATCTAACGGTTTCGCTTTTGACGGCAGGTTTAGCGTAGGCAATTTCAATTCTGAAAATTTTAGCTTCGTTGTTTACGTCGCATTCGGTGTTTGTTTTGTCGTCTTCGCGTGAAGATTGATGACGTAATTACCAAATTAAATCTCCGTCAATCAGCATTTTGCATCGAAATTTTCGATGCAGATATTCAAATCCCTGAGACGTCGCTGCAAGCTCTCCCCTTTTTCCTTCCTTCTCGCCACCACACCCGAGAGAGCTTGCTCGCAGGCTACACGACTTTCATCGTCGATGTTTTAAGTTCGAAGAAAATGCTGTGGATTTATAACCTGAAAATACGAAGCTTTAATTTGCTACATTTTCAAATTGTTTTGCTTCCTATATATGCAAATTAGTAAAATATTTGCTAACTCAATCTTTACTTAAACAATGAAGAATTCTGATGAAAAAGAGCGGATAGTTTCTAAAGACGGCAGAATTAAAGATTGTGGTGTTAACAACGCTACTATGATCGATATTATTGCATTTAAAAGCTACTTTACCTTGTTATTTATTGTCCTTTCGTTCGACCTCCTTTCCAACCAAGTAGAGAAATTCCAACCCGACGCCTTTTCCGGAGCACCTGCCAGTGTTTTCGTGTCGAGCGCACAACTTTCTTATAACGTCGAAGGTAGATGCGTTTTGCAAATTGTTTTAATAATTGAACCATATACCCAGAAAGGTCAGAAATTGCATGTATAATGTTTATACCAAAAATGTAATAAGTGGTTGTATGAAGCATCGTTTTGTTTTGTTTTCCTTTGTTAGTTTTTCGCTAATGCAAGGTCTCCTTTAGGTAGTAAAAGAAATGTTTTTGTTTTACAGACATTGCGAGACTTCACAAAATATGTCTGCCAGTGTCTTTAACATTTTTTTCCATATTCACACCAAACGTTTGAGAAAGTGGTACTAAAAGAAAAAAAAAACAAAACAAAACAATCACTTTACAAAATAGGTAACTGTCAAAAAATATGCTCTTGAGAAATTTGATGAAACAATCTAGATCTGTTTTTTTTGGTAATTTTAGTACGGTAATAAATTTATGCTGTTGTACGTAAAATCAATTTTTATTCACATATATACTTTGTATTATCTTGTAAACGCCTCTGTTATACGGACATTGTATAGGTAACTGTTTCTTGTTCGTGTTATTACTAATACCCAATAAAATATTAAAAAGAAAAAACAATCTAGATTTTGTTAGCGACCAATGGTTAAACTGCCTTAATAATTTATTAAGTACTTGCTACGAGGCTTTTTCCATTATACGGTATGTGGTAAATACTTAAAAAGACGAAGAATTTCTTGCCTAACTTATTTTGCTGTTTTCAGTTCGAAAGGAAACACTCACTTTCACATTGTTGTACTCATTTTTCCACTAAGTCTTCTGATGATGTAGGTTGCACTGTCAACACTTATACTAATAAGGTTGAAACATTTCTACGATTTTTTTCAAAGACTTTTTAAACGTTACTCATACGTCTTCCATTCGCTTATAATAACGTTTAGGAACACCTGTGCGCGGTTGCGTGCCAAACCCTGGGGTTTTCTTCTACCCGGCATAAACATGACTTTAAAGTTGAAATTAAATACTCCAAATGTCGTGTTTCTCGAAGCCTTTTGCTTCTGAAATGCTGTTAGCCAGAAATTTTACCAAGCTAGAATAGAATCTGTCATTGAAAAAAGTCCCATTGTTTTTAATTTTCGGAGTTTGGAACTTTTGGACTAGAAAGAACGCCACAAAATTGGCGTCAAATTTAATTTTTAGCATCAAGGTATCTGACGACGGTTTTAAAAGAACTGACATGCCGTGAGGATGTAAAAACTACATAGAAAATTTGGAATTTTGTGCTATTTTTAGTAACAAAATGGCAGAGAATTCAAAACACTGTATCTCTTAAGTGGATGTACATATTTCAAAAATGTTTTCGGTTCCAGATCCTCATGACATCTTTTATTAAACACCGTCATTAGGCGCAAATTTTGTGACGACATGTTCCTGACAGACACGCGAAAATCTGAAAATCTCAAAACCCAGGACTTTTTAGAATGACTAATTCTATTTTATGGTATGAATATCCGTTTAAAAATGAATTAGTTATAAACAGCACGGAATTTTAGCTGTCACACATAAAGTCGAGAACAAGTTGAATAATACGAAGCAAGAACGCCCTACTTCGTCTTCTTCCAGCTGTTCTAGAGTATCGAAACAAATGATACCCCTTGAGAGTATCGAGACCCTCACAGCATTCCACCGTATCGGTAGCGTCGATATCGGGCCAACCTTACTCATCACGTGATGACAAGATTAAACATAGGCACGCAGTGCGTGCAGAGCCAATGACGTTTTGTTCCGCAACAAGGTGAAATTTTTGAGGACAACCTATGGATTTCACACCACCGCAGTGCGGACTATGCGGTCGCCCCCCCACCCCCCTCCCCGACAACTTGCGGTTAATGTAACACGTCATCGCAGAGGAAGGAATCAACATAATCAGTCAATTATAGCGTGACATTAAAATTGCGTGTGAAGTACCGTGTGGCACTAAATTTTTGTGGGTTCTAATTTTTGCATTTTTTGCGGTTTTTTTTCACGATCCACAAAAAAAAGTACCCGCAAAATAAAGTCACTGCAAATTTTAATTCCGCAAAAATTCAACCGTAAAAATTATATACAAAAATAACTAATTAAAATCGCCTCCGTTTACTTAACGTCTCTTTTGTCCAGAAGGAAAATGATGAAATTACAAACAAAACGTTCAGAAATAAAACAATGAAATTGCAGTCAGCGGTACATGACAAGTATTTCGGTAGCTTCTAACTGAAAAGTTTTACAGGAGTTAAAGGAACGGCTGAAGGTACTCGTCCTGAAGATGAAGAAAATACTGGTTTAAATGAGAAATACTATAGATAACTGGGTGGATAATGCATCAAGTGGTACCCTAGTTATTGTCTATCCATTGTAGTATAATAGAGTGACATTACCATGTTGTTTTATCTGTATTTTGATTGCATGTACTGTATTTTAACAGATCCCATAAGACACGCTTATAGACAACTTCCTTAAATTCTTCGAGCCAACTTTTAATACTTGTGTCAAGGAGGTCGCGATAATTATTATCATTCACTAAAGAACAATTAAACTTCCAAAAGCTTGGACCGCGTTCACTGTCATCTACACCATTAATCGACAATGTAATTGCAGAGTAATCTGATTTAATAGATGGTATTATGTCTGCTGAGACGATGTCATCTTGCAAACCATCATTTACTAACCAAAAGTCTAAACGTCTCTGAATAATTGGAAATTTTCTGTCGCCACGTAAAGCGTTTCTCTGTCGGGTTTCTGACTCGCCATATATCTATCAAATCCTGCTCCAAACAGATGTCATCTAGGATTTTGACCGATGGGAGGGGGGGTGGGGGTGGGTCGGCATAACAGCTAACACTAGGCCAGGTAACAGCTAACAATAGAAAATTCGCTGTAACAGTTAAAATAAATAAAAAAATAAACATTTACTCAAAGATCGAGAACGTGGCCTTTTTTCGCATCTTAGGGGCCGATTACATGAGGCGGGCTAGCCCGGTTAGCCGGGCTGGCTCGGTTTGGCGGGATCTTGGCACGTCTGTGAAACATATTAAAAATCAACTTTGCGATTACATGGAAAAATCTCAGCCCGGCTAGCTGGGATCCCGCCATCGCGATGCGGGCCAGTAATCGCGATTGCCGGGCCAGCCCGGCTAGCCGGGACAACACTTTCTCGTCACTAAATTTCGCTTCAGAGCAAAATGGTTCACCAGAAGATCGATATTTCTCTTTCTATATAACACATAAAGGTTTATCAGACCAAAAACTGAAAATAATACGCCAAAATAATGAATTGGCGAAAATAAAAACACTTGGTTCATGCTCTTTGATGTAGCCATCTTTTCACACGACAGCTTCTAAATTTAGCGGCAGGCGGGCTGGCTCGCCTCATGTAATACCGGGCTGAGCAGTCATCTCGGTACACCAAGCCAGCCCTGCTAACCGGGCCAGCCCGGCTCATGTAATCGGCCCCTTAATGGCAATTTCATCAGTAACATCACTTCAGTTCTCTATTTTTCTTGTTTCATTTAGTATCTAGAATGTGTTGTAACAGTTAACTGTAATTTCATATGTAACAGTTGACAGTAAAAATTCGGGCTGTATAACACTTAACAGTAAAAAAGTATATGGCCCATAACACCCAACAGTAAACTTCATCTAGTCCCTTATATAATAAAAGACTTACCCTGATCAGGACAACGATCTCTAAATTAGTTTCCTGTTTAAAATACACAATCTCTTGCTTTACACCATTTTAAAAAACGGCACAAGCCATAGATCACGTAAAAACTGTATCAAGAACCCCCCCAACCTCCCCTTCTAATAACCCCTACTTTCTTATAAGCCCCTTCTTGAAGTCATTTTTTTATAATCCCCCTCCCTTCTTCAAGGCAATTAGACTATCCTAACCTCTGTGCAGTCTCCTTTCCAGTTGGTGTACTTTAATAACTGCTAGACAAAAAAAAGTTGGCTGGTTTTTCTCGATAAGAAGTAAGTTAACAGTGTTTTAATTTAGTGCTTACGTTCTTTTATAATGACAGGTTAATCGATTTGAAATAAGCCCCCTTCCCCTTCTCTATTTAACCCCCTATCTGAAATGTTATGGTATTTTACTACCACAATCGAGCAACCGCAGCATGTCTTGAACAAGTTCTCCCCCTCTTTAGATCAGACTTGCATACACCCGGTTCAGGATGGAGAGGCCAATGATGCTGTCATTGTTAGTAAGATGACATATATTATTTTTTTAGGCGCTGTGTACAATGCAGAAAAAGGAGGAGTATTCGAACAAATTTTATGTTCGCTAAATTTCCAAGACTGCCCAATGGTAAAATTGTAGTCTGCTTGTACCTCTGGTGCAACGAGAAGAAGCAAGCAACAGTGGCTCGCATGTTGGAGATCAATCCCGCCCCCATTTGTATGATGTACCAACGTTTTAGGGACGGAGTTTGGGTTCCTGGAAGGCAAATCAACTCAGCTACTGACCTGTTACAACGACTGGGTGTTACCTAGAAACAAATCATTGCCTACGGATGTTGTATTTCTTGATTTTAGTAAAGCTTTCGATTCGGTTCCCCACGAACGTTTGGTCCTCAAGTTAAAAGGTTATGGAATTGAAGGTAGCCTGCTGCAATGGTTTAGAAATTTCTTAACTAACCGTCAACAGCGCGTGGTAGTGCAGCGCACTTACTCTTCGTGGTCTTCCGTCAGGTCCGGAGTACTTCAGGGAACAATCCTAGGGCCTATTCTGTTTCTCGTCTACTTTAATGATATATCATCCAACATATTGTCCTATCTTAAAATGTATGCTAACGACACAAAAGTTTACAGAAAGCTGTCAAACCTGGAAACTGATACCCGAGCCTTTCAATCCGATATCGACCGTTTAAATGGCTGGGCTACTCTGTGGCACCTAAGTAAAATGCGAGACAATGCGCATTACTCAAAACCGCGACAAGTCGCTCCCCTCCTATACAATGAGTCCAGAACTAAAATCTGTCAAGAATGCAAAAGACCTGGGCGTCCTGATCTCGTCTGATTTCTAGTGGAGCGCACATGTTGACGCCGTTGATTACAAGGCAAATTAAGTCCTAGGCGTAGTCCACAGAACGCTTGGGCCTTCAAATCAGGAAGCCTTTTCCATACTATATAAGACCTTCGCACGTTCTTTTCTTGAATATGCAGTTCCACTCTGGTGTCCTTACCTGGTCAAAGATATTCTAGCACTGGAAAGAGTCCAGAGGAGGGCTTCACGCCTTGCTTTCGGCCAAAAAAGGGGAGAAATGGACTACGAAGATCGACTTAAAATCCTAAATTGGCCCACTTTAGAGAAAAGGAGACTCTTCTTCTCTCTTGTAGAATGTTTTAATACTGTGTTTGGACTAAATAATTTGAAATTCAGTGACTTTTTAGAACTAAACAAGAGTAACCGCACTCGGGCCAATCATTCTTTCAAACTGTAGGTAAAAAGCGTGAAATTTAATTCTTATAATACTCGTTTTGTGTACGTGTTATTCAAGAATGGAATAATCTACCGCAACAGGTGGTAGAGGTGGGAACTTCTAAACTTTTTAAAGCAAGATTGAAATCTTTTCTTAAAGTGTAAATATGTAAATTGTTTCTATTGTAAACAGTCAAGAGCAATTCTCTGTAAGAATCAGACAAAGTGGGAAATGAAAAAATTTTGACCCCCCAACTTAAATTTGTATGCAAGTAGATATCCACGGGGGATGTTCGAAAATGGCTATTATTGAAGTCATAACTAAATTGTTGCCATGGTAACAGCGAATGTTTGTTGACGCCCGAGAACCCAATTTTGAACTCAAAAACTGTTGTGAAAACTGCAAAATTTAAAATGTTATTTCTCAAGTTTATTAAAACACGACAACTCGAGACTTGGGACAAATGTAAAACCACTATTCTAGTTTCTTTCCTTGTATATGACGATTCATTACATTTATCGTAAACAAAATAAACGGCGAATTAACTACACCGTATCTCGGCCATTTTAATTCGTGAGTAAAACAAGCAGTACATTTCTTTTAATATCTCCAAAAGTACATCAGTTCTAGAATTGAAACTACATGGATAGCTTACAACAGACATTGTAGTTACTAAATCTGTAAAATTCTCAGCGGGGCGGGCTTATTTTGTTTTCATAGCAATCAACAAAGAAACCATAAAAATGAGATTTCTTAAATTTTGTCAAAATTAACATTCCGTAAATTTGCTGGAAAAATCGGAAGAAAGCTGAAACGACCTTGAGATTTAAAGAAAATTGTCTGTTAAGTATTTCTCTGATAAAAACAACCGTTCATAAACCTTATTTTTGGAAACAATTTGAATCGAAGGACAGCTTACTTGACGGCTTTGTTCATTTCTCCACTTTTCGACTCACGTTGAGCGAGCTGGTTCTTTCTGTACAGCACTCGCATTGTTTGAAAATCCACTGTTCCGAACCTTTCCTTCCAGCTAGTAGTGTTATTTATCCCCAGCAGTGGTCCATCCCCTTATTTAAGCCAGCTGAAAGCACTGTCGGCAGAAATAAGCCAACATGGAGTTCAGTCAGTACAGTTACATTTCCACCGTAGCCTTTCGCTCTACTTCTCGATCAGACGTCACCATTCGCTCCAAAAGAGGGAAAGATGCATCCTTTCAACTACGATTCCATTTAGCCAAGCATTTCACTCCAACTTACGGTGTAAAAACTGCAGACAACAACTTTCTTCGAAGTGGAAGAGACGACAACATACGCCGTGGGACGTTAACGGTCAGCGGTGTTTACTTCAACAACTTTCCCTTCATAGTTTGCCTAACACCGGGTCCTTTATGTTGTTGATATGACATTCAAAGCATTTCAGAAAGCCAGCAATTTTCTTTTATTAGATTCTATTTTTTAAGTTGCTCTCTAGTCCTGGTCCATTAGCTGTAGGATTAACAGTTTCTGATAGAACAAACGTACAGTGCGTTTTCCAGCGCTCACACCATTTTCGCTGCGAACATAAAGCGGCCTTCACACGTCAAACTAATGTTGGCCAACATTAGTTTGATGTTTGAAGGCCGCTTAACACTGCTAATACAAGTCGACAATTAACAATGCATCGGTAAACTTAATAAGGAATGGCTATTTTTATTTTCCATTCTATTCAGCTCTGTGCCTTTGTGCTTTTAATTCAATGAAGGCCTCAATCCTGATTGTTTAGACCTTTCGTACTTTGGAGTACAATTTTTTCCAGCCATATTTTTACAACTTTGTAAAACAACAAAAAACACCAACAACAGCGCAAAACAAAAACAAAACAGAAATTAAACAAGAACAAATAAAAAAGGCCTACTGTTCTTATCATTCAATTCTTCTTTTCTTCCTTTTCGTTTTACACAGTTGACGGAACTCTTCGTTTTCGAATGGATGACTGTGGGACTCCTCTGAAGATCTCATGATATCATTTTTACCTCTGGGAATATTTTCGTTTTGGGCAGTCGGATATTTTGACGCACTGAGCTGCTTTCTTTTCGCCGCAATGCGAGAAACGTAAGACGAAATTTGCGAGAGCATGAGGAACAACTCAATTGTAAACAATCCTGATTACTGGAGCCTGTAGTCGAGTTTACGCATTTTTTGGCGAATTCTGTACCATCGGTCTTGTTACTTGATTTCTCCCCTTCTCTCTGATTTCTCTTACTTTATATTGTTGTTTTGGGTTTTGACTTTAAAGCCCAGTCCACTTGTTCACTGCGCTAAGGCAGGAAAGTTCTTGAGTTTGGCGTTGTTCGAAATGTTTTGCATGACTCAACTTTGCTCTGTGACGCTTCGCAACCCCTCCCCTCCCCCTCCCCTAGGAGGATGACGTAAACAAAGCCTTACTTGATGAACACCGCACTCACAGTATTTTTCTGGTGCAGAATATCGCACAAACGACTTTGTATCCTTTTTCGCGGACGATACGCCACTTGAAGTAAGAACTGACATTAAGAGATCTTTGGAGGATGAGTCTCACAGGTATCCACACGTATACAAAAATCTCCAGCTGCGCAAAATGACAAAAGAAGAATTGTCATCGCGAAGAATGACAACGCTTAATCCATCTGCTAAAAGTACGTACGATTTGCACATCTCAGGAAAAAGAAATCAGCACTACGTTAAAAGTGTTGGTTCTCTTTTGTTTGTTTGTTTGTTTGTTTGTTTTACAAAGTTGTAAATGGCTGGAAGGAATTGTCCTCGAAAGTGCAAAAGGTCTGTAATAATCAGGATTGAAGTCTTCACTGAAGGCACGCTAGTTAATAGAATGGAAAATAAGAAAAGCCTTTCTTTCATCAGCTCACCAATCTATTGTGTCGGCGGTCTCATTTTTGCGGCAAAAATGGTGTGAGCGCTGGAAAGCGCACTGTACGTTTGTTCTATCAGAGACTGTTAATCCCACTGTGAATGGACCAGGACTAGAGAGCAACTTAAAAAACAGAATCTAATAAAAGGAAATCGCTGGCTTTCTGAAATGCTTTGAATGTCATATCAACAGCATATAAAGGACCCGGTGTTATGCAAATTATGAAGGGAAAGTTGTTGAAGTAAACACCGCTGACCGTTAACGTCCCACGGCGTATGTTGTTGTCTCTTCCACTTCGAAGAAAGTTGTTGTCTGCAGTTTTTACACCGTAAGTTGGAGTGAAATGCTTGGCTAAATGGAATCGTAGTTGAAAGGATGCATCTTTCCATCTTTTGGAGCGAATGGTGACGTCTGATCGAGAAGTAGAGCGAAAGGCTACGGTGGAAATGTAACTGTACTGACTGAACTCCATGTTGGCTTATTTCTGCCGACGGTGCCACCAAGCCTGATTTCAGTGGGCTTAAATAAGGGGATGGACTACTGCCGGGGATAAATAACACTACCAGCTGAAAGAAAAGGTTCAGAACAGTGGATTTTCAAACAATGCGAGTGCTGTACAGAAAGAACCAGCTCGCTCAACGTGAGTCGAAAAGTGGAGAAATGAACAAAGCCGCAAGTAAGCTGTACTTCGATTCAAATTGTTTCCAAAAATAAGGTTTATGAACGGTTGTTTTTATCAGAGAAATACTTAACAGACAATTTTCTTTAAATCTCAAGGTCGTTTCAGCTTTCTTCCGATTTTTCCAGCAAATTTATGGAATGTTAATTTTGACAAAATTTAAGAAATCTCATTTTTATGGTTTCTTTGTTGATTGCTATGAAAACAAAATAAGCCCGCCCCGCTGAGAATTTTACAGATCTAGTAACTACAATGTCTGTTGTAAGCTATCCATGTAGTTTCAATTCTAGAACTGATGTACTTTTGGAGATATTAAAAGAAATGTACGGCTTGTTTTACTCACGAATTAAAATGGCCGAGACACGGTGTAGTTAATTCGCCGTTTATTTTGTTTACGATAAATGTAATGCAACGTCATATACAAGGAAAGAAACTAGAATAGTGGTTTTACATTTGTCCCAAGTCTCGAGTTGTCGTGTTTTAATAAACTTGAGAAATAACGTTTTAAATTTTGCAGTTTTCATAACAGTTTTTGAGTTCAAAATTGGGTTCTCGGGCGTCAACAAACATTCGCTGTTACCATGGCAACAATTTAGTTATGACCTCAATAATGGCCATTTTCGAACATCCCCCGTGGATATCTACTTGCATGCAAATTTGAGTGGGGGGTCAAAATTTTTCATTCCCACTTTGTTTGATTCTTACAGAGAATTGCTCTTAATTAGTGTACATACATTCTCTTTATTTTTTACTTTATCTTATGGGAACGTTATAGGGTTACTTTCGTGTTTCCTTTTCAAGATGTATTTTATTTATTTATTTTTCTCTAGATCTTGAATAAACTTGTATTGTATTGTATTGCATTATATTGACATTTGCGGTTGGGATCTTCAGCAGCGGCTGATTGTTCCTTTTGGGGCGCCTTTCGTTGCAAAAGTGGATGAAAGCAAGTTCGTTCACAAAGTCAAGGTAAAGTTGTATAATACTTCAGAATCATACATATTTAGTTCTTGGTGACGTGAACATATGGCTATGTTTCAGAAATCAATTTTCGTGACTCCTTTGCGGAAGGATAGGGGCCACCGTCCTTTTCCCGTATCAACTTTATACTTTGACACAGCAACAAAATTTCTTGAAAATAGAAAAATACCTTCAAATATTTTACAAGCAAATGACGAAATGGCCAACGTTCCTAATATGAACGACAAATCAATAAAAAATTTTGAACTCTGATCAAAGACTACTGAAGACTAATACTGAACTCTGATCAAAGACTAATCTGAAGTTTAGACAACGCCCCGAGTGTATGGGGTATATAGGGAGAAAAGCGGTTTAATCCAACATCACTTTTTCTAATACAACTTTTTTGTTTAATTTTAGGCAACAGAGGAAGAAGACCTGGAAATGAAAATTGAGTTTTCGTTGTTATTACAACACAGTTTACTCAAGCTCGGGGACACTTTGAGGTTGTGAGGCAACAATAGATTATTACATGCATGTAACGAAGACATAGTCTGTCTACTGTATACATCGTTAGTATTAAGCCTTTAGTATTTTTGCGACATTCTGCTTGTAAAATTATGACTTATTCATTAATACACCGTTAGACGGCCAGTCCTAGGATTAGCTATGCTAAATTAAGCACTAAATAAACTGAAACTGAAACTGAAACTGTCGTGACAGGGCTACCCTCATGCCAATCTTGCAGAGGGATTGCTTCCAGGGACGGAGGTCCATAGCGACGACTGGGGAGCATGCCAATGCATGTCCCTAATGTTCAGACACACCGGGTTGTGTTGCATGCGGCCAATTTTGTGGAGCCTATCACTGGTGTCCACACACAAGAAGTGGCGTCGGCGTGGAACCAATTAAGTACAAAATTAAAATGCAAAAAGGCATCATGCACCACATGTCAATTTACAATCGTTTCTCAACGAACACATGTGGGGTGATTGGAGAGGTGACAATGACGTCTTCAAAACTTCAATTATGTGTTCAAGGAAAATGCACACAAGATAAAGAATAAGATGAAACAGCTAAGCAGCTTGTGTTGGGAGAGGACTGGGGAAACAGGAAAAATGATTAAGGCTATTTTTGACCAGAATTTGTGGAATTCGCGGCGCTTTCATTATTCTTTTCCCAAGATATCTCCAGCCGTCTTTGCGCACTTTATTCTTCTCGAAACGATTGTGTTTTTCAGGTGCAGTTGGCTTGCAATCAGCTTCTACATACATCGAAACTTAACAACTAAAAACATTTTTCAAGTGTTCAATTAATCAAAGAACACTATTAAATGGGAAACAAATAGATTCAGCTGCTTTATACTGTTGGACAAAATAATATTCCGTTTGGCCTGGTTTATTTGCCCGTTAGAAAATTAGTATTTCTTCGTAATATCGGTGAAATCAGTTGACATTCTGATAGAAATTCCACCTCACAGGAAAGTTTTGATTTGCACTCTAGGGTTTTCACTTCATGCATATTATCAAAATATGGGCTTTTCTCACCATAAATCGGTGCTTTACACAAATGAATTCAAACTGTAGCATCTTTATGTAGTCAATGTTAGGTTCCAGAAGTCGACAAAACAGATAAAATAACACAAACTCGACGACCTTTTCGTTCAAAACTTTTTTCAAAAACATGATTAAGTGATTGGCGCGCGCACAACAGCACCTCGGACAAAAACCAACTGTTATAAACTAATCAAAATACGTTTATATTCTTGCTTTACCTTTCCTTTTCGATAACGTGGAGTCTAAAGTTGAAGATCGCTTTCCTTTATCTTTCAAACGGCGAAGCAATTTACATTTCTGGCCGCTTTTTGAAGAGAAACTTTGAATTTCTGTTTTGAATGGAAGGGGCCCAACACTAACGGGCGCGAAATTTTCGACCAATCAATGGCTCGCTTTTGAGACGTCAATACGTAGTTATATTGACGTCTCAAAAACACTCGAAAGAAACTGAGAATCGTGCCAATTATCAATAATACAAAAAAGAGGCATTATTAAACTTATCCCCAAGAAGGATGGACACCGTTCCGTAATAAAGAATTGGAAGCCCCTAACCCTTCTTAACTGCAACTATAAAATAGCAGCAAAATCAATCGCTAACCGCTTGAAATCTGTTATTCCCAGTCTTATCAATAGCGACCAGAAGGCTTTTTAAAAGGTAGATTTATGGACGAAAACGGATCCGCCTTTTGTGAAAGTGTCATTTGTTTCGCCAAAGAGAATAATATTCCGGTCCTAATCCTGTTCCTCGATTTCAAACTTGCAAATTTGTTAACAGCCCTTTAGTGACTGATCACTGATAGCCATCAATGTCTCTGTTACATGTTCCGCATTGAAGTGGATTAGGAAGAAGTCCTTGTAATTGCAACCAGTCCGTCATTTCACCTTCCACCAGTTTTGTAATTTGTAACAAGTTCCCACTATAATACAGCAAAAATTCGGCTGAAAACAGCTTGGTGACTAAATTATTTTTATTGCAAAATAGTATGGGAAAAATAGAAAAAGGTGGTGTGTGGTCCACTGAAGCTTTAGGTTCACTCCAGTGGATAGACTCAAGATTGATCTTATGGGCTTTGGATAATCGTAACGACAGTAAATCGATTGTTACTGTTGTGAACGACTAGCATTTCATTCCTGGAGTAACTATTGACCAAATCTTAAAAACTTATGTGAAAAAGTTCTGTGTACAACACTGTCACTGCAGCTCCCGCTGTGAGGTGTTATGCAAAAAGAATAAAAAAAAATTATGGCAAGGTCAGTGTGGGGTCTGTTTTGAAATCATTTGTTTGAAGTTTTTACCTAGTACATGTATACGTGTCTTTAGCGTGTTTAAATCCTTTCAAAGAAGTTGGCCTCCTTCCATTCAAAACAGAAATTCAAAGTTTCTCTTAGAGCGCTTTTCAAATGAGTGTCGTAAAACCAAAACCTGAAAGCATAGTTAATAAAAGAATCTGGTTATGAAGCTTAGCTAAGTCCTTTGTTTTATGTTTTTGTTACCGCTTTTAGCCTTGACAGTGCACAAACGACAATAGGTTTTGAATTTTGCACGAGCAACTAACCAATAAGAATGTCACTGTTAAGTAAGCCATAGTGTGCGAACGTAAAACCAAAACATTGTGCACTGTCGTAGTACTTTCAACATAAATTGCGGCACCTTTGTTAAGGCCTTTGAAACTTGCAAAGTTTCATAACCAGTCCCTAGAGTAACTATGCTGAAATTAATTCCCCTCGCCAATTAACCGGCGCAAAGCGTGGGAAAACGCGTGCGAGCAAGTCGTGATTGGTTTGCGTTTTTACTTGTGATTGGTCGAGAAAGTGGCGCGAGATTTTTTAAGCAAAACGCCAATTACTTTCGACACTCAATTGAAAACCGCTCTAGCAGTTTGAATCTAAATGAATGATTTCGTGATTAAGTAGGAACCTTTTCCCAAAAGATTGATCTACAATTTTGGCGAACGTCCGGCTAAGGTAGTGGTATAAAAGACAGGATATACCCAACTTTAATTATTCTTTACATGGAAATGTCTAATTAGCTTTAAGGTTTTGTACTTCAACAAGAACAAACTTTCTGTTTTATAATTTATTGCTCTATGAAATTTCGACGTCTTGATGATAAATGTATTGCTTTGCACACGTTTGCCGATATAGACGTGCTATGCTGTCGGCAAATTCGGTAAAACCGATATGGGTCTGCATGAGTATGTTTGCGTCAGTATCAGGATTGCCGCATCACTGACGGCTCTGTCCGTGCGTGGTCCATGCCATTTATGGCTCAGTGCAAGTAGAGGAACCGTGATCCAAAGATTCCACTTTACAAGATCCAAATTCAGTGACAGCAGTTAGTTAAATAATCGTGTGGACTGAAAAATAATAAGCACAAAATGTAGCTTGCGGTTATAACAATGTTTACGTAGAGCCTGGCACAAAACTTGGGTTAGCTTATGGAAAGAAATTTCAACTGGAACTTGATCGAAGTGATGGGATTTCTTTGAGTTTGATTGCTTAAAACGTATCGAACAGAATCGAATTCTCTCTGTTACGAAATTGACGATAAAAGACAGAAGTGATACCCTCTTAATTTGTAGTTCAACTGAGCTAAAAAAAATGTATAATTGAGATAACTTAGGAAAACCCAGTTCCCTGTTTTTTAAAACTGTGTTTAGTTTTTCCATTTTTGGATGCTTTCAAGAATTACTGTAAAAAGAAAAGATATTATTCAATTCTAAATCTCTGTTATTGTAGAGAACATAAAAAGACACTGCTCTGTGTTTTAAAACTGTGTTTATTTTTCCATACTTGAATCCTTATAAGAAAAACACGGAATAAACGAAGTTATTAAATTCTCAATCTTGGTTATTGAATTTCCAGCTTTCTGATTGGTTTACTGCACACAGGTTATCAGCGAACAAACGTGCTTTTTTTCCTTTTATGGAAAATGGATGCCAAGATGTCAATTGCCGCGGTGTTCAAAAGTTTTCGCTGCGAAGTAAAAATTTTGTCCAAAACAATGTCTAAAAATTCAGCTAAGAAGTTGAGAATTTAATACAACGATTATTCCACTCGCTTGTTAAATTATTATGGCACGTGTTTAAATCCTTTCAAAGAAGTTGGCCTCCAAATCAATGTTTATCTAATCACTAAAACCCATCATTATTCCGGTGGAATTGATCGTGTTCGGTAAATTTCCCTACTGCTGTTTAATTAGTGTCTAGTTCATAATAAGACTTGTCCTGTTAATAGAAAGTGACTATCTTTTTCTGTACGCTTTACTTCACAAGTGCGATGCAAGTTTGCATAGATAGTACTGATTTTCAAGATTAAATTGCTATGATTTTATTCTCACGAACGTACGCGAGAATCGATGCTATCGTTTTTCTCCACACGAAAGCTCTTCTGGCAGAAACGAACCATATCAGGTTTCTAGTTTTACCAATACCTATTTATGAGTAAAAAATGAAAGAAATCGATTTTTCAACTCCCACAGCCGAATGCTCGATTCTCACAGCAAGTCATTCTTAATTATTTTCCCTTTTTGTAACATTTTAGATGAGGCAGCTTCTTTGGTAATGTTGAAAAAAGTTATGTTATATGCTTACAATTAGTTTCAACTTTATTTATAGTTTTCACAATAGAGGAACTAAGAAGTGCCAAAGTTTCCGTGAACCATTTGTTAATAAATTAAGAACCTGACTTGACATAACAATTAGATTTTTAATATTTATAGTTTCCACGCAGACAAACTACATAGTCTTTAGCAAATTGAAATCACATGACATTCTGTAACTATTTTAAGTGTTATATTTCCAAAAAAAAAATTAACTTAAACTTAGAAATCAAAACATTGAACGTTTAGGGGTGACATCTAAGGTTAATTCAAACACATGCAACAGAACACTGACGATTTGTGACGAAATAATTCAAAACCCTACATCTGACTGCGAAGTGAGCTCTTGCACCCCCAACTCTCCGTCTCGTCTAGAAACAAAGTATATTCAAAGTGCATTCACAATGTTGGTCAAGGAGGTTCTAATACGTGGACAAAGTCTTTACGTTTGGTCATTCATGTGGACGCTATTACTTTTCGGTCATCATGCTGTACATAGTGGCTCCACCTGCTGATTGTGTCGACGGAATTTCAAAGTGTAACTCCCTTCATAAACCCCTACAGGTAGGGCTGTTAGTTTGTCAACTGATTTTAATTTCTTTCTGTTTGATGTTATTTGGTAATGATAGTGTCATTTATATGGCGCATTTTTTCCATATCGATTTGTTGACTTTTTCACAAGTTTAGTTTGAGATCGGGCGTCAGAATGTAAAAAACGTCCATCCAAGCCGCCAGTAATCCAGGTTGTGATCTCTCCAACTGACCCAGAAAAAATATATTAAAGACCCATTGACACTTTCCATAATGCAACGCGGTCGTAATTGAATTTCGTGGACCACGAAAATACTCAGCCCTCGCGACTGTTTGAAAGATCCAAAGTAATCTGGTTCCATCGCGCAATGTTCGGCCAATTTTGCTCACCTGTGAAGTATAAAGAAACATATAACATATATTCTACGTGATATTTCGCGTTGTGATGTGTTAGAAGCCATTTTTGGTCGCGATTGGAACTTTTCCGTAGAGCGATGCCGCCAAAGGCTCGAGAGTGGCCGGCAAGAAACTGCAACCTTCGGGTTTGGCTCACAAATTTGGTCTTTCATGTAAATGAAATAAGTCTACTAGATCGCCTATAAGTGCCCCTCACAGTGTTTTAAAATTTATTCTGGAATCGTTTTGTTATCTCTTTTTAGTGTACTAGTTTACTGTGAGGTGAATTTTTCAACATACGTGACCAATAGACCAGAACAAAGTATTGTCTGCACGGCAAAATAGAGATGCAGTACAAAACCTCTCGGCTCGCTGGCGGCTTCGTTTTGTTCTACATTGAAATAAAACTTTCGGCGAAAGTTGAAGAGGTTTTCCGCGTCTATGGCCGTCGAAATGTTTTCGATGTGAGTTTCAAAAGTGGCTAAAAACAGCGTCCGCCGGCGGTGCTCATTTGAAATTATGCCCGATGCAAATTAGTTGCAACGGACAGAAAAGAGCCGACTTGAAGTATGTTTCTTATACAGAAAACTTCACGGCTCGCTGGAGGTTTCAATTTCGTTCGCATCGATCTCAAACGTTCGGTGAAAGTAGGAACAATTTTCCTGCGTCTTCGGCGTTATTATATTGGAGGCGAAGGCGGATTGAGCGGCCCAAAACAAAAAAATTGTCCGCAAAAATTGTTTGGCGGGCTTTTGATATCTGACAGGGCTGCTTGTTGAGACTAAAAAAATTACTCACGACAGACATTTCAAACTCAGTGTTCATTTCTTCCTCGAGACGAGAGGCTGTAATTTTTCCTCTCGAGAGATCGCGGCCCATGTCCGGTCGAATCAAGATAAACAATGCGCAGTGCCTCACGGTAAGTGCCAATGGGTCTTTAAATAGCGATACCAACACTGTGGACTACGCTCCCAGTTTCTTCGCGAACAGTAATGGGGCTAGGTTCTCAGTTTTCCGCCGCCTGGTTATCTTGGTTTATAAGATAGGACGTCGGCCTTGGGAGCGAAACTGTCCAAAATAATCCTGAGGTCGCACGTGATCACTAGCTGGGGCAAGCACCATGGCCTAACTTAAGAAGTTTGCTACGTATTTTATGAAAAGAACATTGTAAAGTAGCAATGCTCAGGCTTCCACTTTCGTGATCCCTTACCAAGGGTTATAAATAACTGGTACAGATTATGCTGGCTGTGTTAACCCTGGGGTGTACAAGAGGAGGGAGGGGTGGATGCCCCCATAATGTTTTTCTTCAATTTTTCCAAGACGATTTTTTGTCAGAACCTGCCGTTTACAGTAGCTATAGACATATTCCTTAGACACAATTTGATGAAGTTTGGTGACAATCGGTTTTTATGGTTACGAGATATGACGTCATACGTAACAGCTGGTCAAGCCATTTTTGGGTAAAACTGTGTGTTTTTCGGCTTTTTAGGTGAAAAAAGCACAAATTGTACACAAAAAGCAGCAAAGTCTTCAATTATGTCATATTTTACAGGAAGAGAATTAACAATTTCCAGTTTCTGCCATTTTTTATGATTTCTAATTTTTGGTAAAATTCAAGATGGCGGCCAATATGGCTTCCATCTTAGATGACGTCATAGGCCCTCAGCAGCACCCCAACCCATAATATAGACTTCATCTTGTAGAGCACATCAAAAGCTTTCTACCAAAGGCAAAATCTCTTCAAAATATTGAAACACAGCAAAAACCCGGGGGAGGGTTTCAACAACCCCCCTTGTACTACGGTGGGGATGTGACTTTGTTTATACGTCCGAGGGTTAAACATCTTGTCTCAGTTTAAAAAAATAGCGTCATTGGGCGATCACGTTGAGCTGTAGTTGGCTTGTCTCCGACACCTGTTTGTAAAAAATTAGTTAGGGGAGTAAAAAGAACTCACACCCCCTCACTGAAAAAAGAGAGGGACCTGTCTTGGTCTGGCCAGTTAAGATACATTTATTGGCTGGGTGGCCGAGGTGAGTTCACTCATGCGCTGATTGCGGCTGTCATTTGCGCCTAATCTCCCAGTTGCTGTGAAGCACATTTGACCATGTACATACGAGAAATGCAGTATATAAATTTCATTAATATAACAACAGACTCTCCAGTTTACACGAAGGGGTCTAAGAGACAGCAGCTTAATGTCACCCCCAAATAACACTAGACTTTCAAATTTTGACCGCCTGAACTGTGGCACACTTGCATACTTCCCTGTCTTCCCCTTCAAAATGTCCAAATCCTGTTTTCAACTCTGTACCTTTTTCAACATTTTGCAGGGGTGAAGGGGTGTGCAGACTTGGAAAATTTTCCAGTCATAAAAGTTCGGGGTCGCTTGTAAAGGGTTATATGTAACTATATAGTGGATGGTTAAGAAAAATCCCATCTCTTATCTCATTTACATTATCAGAGAGTGAAAACTGGAACGCACGGCTGAATACCATCAAATCACTGAAGTACGCATTTGTTGTGGTTCTGGAGTCTCTTTTCAAGCCAATGTCGTATACTGCATGGCCAGAATTCCTGAAGTTTATATTGGAATTGTCGGGAACAATGCGATTGCGTTTCATCTCTCCATTTATAAACAATCTCGCTACACGGTCTGCACGAGTCCAGGTCATTGCCACGTGACTCCAGCGACTAACGGGGACAACATCTCTGCAAGAAAAAAATGATGTTACCTCTGCTATATAACCGAAGGTTCAATGGTTTATTGAAGATGAGCGTCGGTCTTGACAAGGAGCATCACTACTCCCCCTGGATGGGATGTTAGTCCATCGCAGAGTCCCCCCCTACCCAAGCTTTTCTGTTTGGGATTCCCTAACGGTTTGCTGGTATCCATTTATACACCTGGATAAAGAGAGGCCATGTGAAGTAAAGTTCCTTGTCCAAGAAAACAACACGATACAATGCAGAGACCTCGAACCACCGACCCTTCGATCTCGAGATCGTCAGATCGAGAGTTCGACATCGTCTCCATTATAGCCAGCAATGCTAGTTACGATAGGAGTGGAATGATTTAACCTTCGGCCGTACAAGAGGTGGGGGGGGGGCATGTTCCCCCCATAAGGTTTTGCTTGAGCTTACGATGAATTACCATCTATCCATGCCGTTTTCAGTAGCTGTGCGCATATCCCTTGACACATTTTGACTCAAGTTTGATGAAAATCAGTTGCTATGGTTACAAGATTTGACGTCATAAGTAACTGGTGGTGAAACCATTTTTGAAGAAAAATGCGTGTTTTTAACCCTTTTTTGGTGAAAAAAACAAAAAATGATTACAGAAAGCAGCAAAATATTTAATTTCGTCATATTCTTCATGTCCAGCATTTTCAATTTTGTTTTCAGTTTTCTCCATAATTTCTAATTTTGAGTAAAATTCAAAATGGGGGCCAAGATGGCCGCCATCTTGGATGACGTCACAGGCCCCAAGCGGTGCCGCAACCATACTATATGCTTCATCTTGTAGAGCTCATCGCAGGCTTTTCTACCAAAGGTGAAATCTTTTCGAAATATTGTACATAACGAAAACCTAAGGGGGTTCCATCAACCCCCGCCCCCTCCTTGTACCACGGTGGGGGCGTGACTTTGCTTGTACGTCCGACGGCTAAAATTGTACATTGATGTTTAGAAGGCGTCGTAGGAGTCTGTCATAATGTGTTAAATTCTTTCGCTGCATGCTTTGATGTAATTTATTCAGGCTCGAGGTAATTAGTTATTCGAAATGAAGTGTTATAGGACACTTGAAAGGATGTACGACCACAGTTAGGATCTCTACGAATTAAAGGTTCTTCTTTTGAGTTTACCACGAATCCTGTGCTGTTATTACATGGTGGCAGCGGGAGTTTAACTCTGTTCATCGTTTGACAACGTAAACCGTCTACGATGCCAGGAGGTGAAGGAGATTCCGGTTCAAGCCTTGGTGCAACGGCTCAGCCGCAAGCATCGCAATCAACAATGTTTCACCAGATCTTGCCGCCCCAGCATCTTGATCTGAAGACAACTGGAGAAATCGCCGAAAACTGGAAGTTATGGAAAGAGAAATACAACAATTATTTCGTCATTTCTCGATTGGAAAGAGAAAGTGCAGAGTATCAGCTCGCTATGTTCAAGCACGCAATCGGCGATGATGGTCTCAAGGTGATCAAAACCTTCAGTTATTCCGAAACGGAGAATGCGAACGACTGGCGTGTGGTTATGGGCAAGATGGAAAAGCATTGCATCGGCGAAGTAAACGAGATTTATGAGAGATATTGTTTCAACAAGAGGGACAAGCTTCCAACGGAAACGGTCGACAATTTCGTCGCTGAGTTGAAAACCTTGGCAAAGACCTGCAACTTTTGTGATTGTTTACGCGATAGTCTCATACGCGATCGTATCGTACTGGGAATCAAGAGCGAGCAAACCACTAAAAAGCTTCTAAGGATGAGAGACCTCACCTTAAATAAATGTATTGATGTTTGTCGCAGTGAAGAGGTTACCGCAATGCAGATGAAGTCGCTCGTCGAGCCCGTTGACACCGTTAATCAGGTCAAGTCGAAGAAAACAAAATCGGATAAATCTTCTGATGGAAAGTCAAACATGGAATTGAAGAAGATCTCCTGTAAGTTTTGTGGATATGAGCATATATTGGCAAGAAAGAAGTGCCCAGCGTGGGGAAAGACGTGCAATAAGTGCAAAGAAAAGAATCATTTTGCCAAGAAATGTACTAAGAGAGTACCTGTTTACAATATTGAAAGCGAAGAAGAGCCTGAAGAGATCAGTGTCGTGAGAATACAAGCTGTTAAAGAGAGGGTTGTAGTTGCCGAGATGTTGGTTAAACAGCGACCAATTCGATTTCAAATAGACTGTGGTGCAAGCGCGAACATTTTACCTCTCAGATATGCCGAAGGCGAGGAACTCGCTCCGTGTTCGCAAACTTTGGTTATGTGGAATGGTACTAAAGTAAAACCTGTTGGCACCTGTGCTTTGTTGGTCGTGAATCCCAGGAAAAATGAGAAGTTCAAGGTCAGATTTGTGGTTGTCAAAGAAAATCTGACGCCTTTGCTTGGTTTAAACACGACGGAGAAGATGAAGCTGTTAACTATTCACAAAGAGAATTTCGTAAATGTTGTGGAGAATGTGAGTGGTGGACTGATAGATAAGTACCCAGATGTTTTTGATAAGGGTCTTGGAACGATACCTGGAAAAGTGCATCTTCAAGTCCATCCTGGTTCTAAGCCTGTGATCCTCCCAGCAAGGAAAGTTCCTGTGTCTATTCGTGAGAAGTTTAAAGAGGAACTGCAAAGGCTGGAAAGTCTGAAGGTCATTGCTCCTGTTGACGAACCGACCGAGTGGGTTAGTCAGATTGTGGTTGCTGTTAAGAAGTCTGGTGAGCTGCGTGTTTGCATCGATCCGAAACCTCTCAATGATGCCTTAAAGAGAGAACATTACCAAATTCCTGTTATTGATGATTTGTTGCCTGACCTCACAGATGCACGTGTGTTTACTAAGACTGATTTAGCATCAGCTTTTTGGCATTTGGAGCTTGATCATGAATCTAGCATGCTCACAACCTTCGCCACACCATATGGGCGATATCGTTGGCTTCGTTTACCCTTTGGTCTCAGCGTCTCAAGTGAAATATTTCAGAAGCGTCTCCACCAAGAGCTAGATGGTCTTCCCGGTGTTAAGTGCATTGCAGATGATGTTCTGATCCATGGCACGAACGAGGCCGATCATGACAGCAATTTGGAAGCGTTTATGAGCAGATGTCAACTGAAAGGCATCAAACTCAACAGTCAGAAGCTAGAGTTCAAGTGTGATGAAGTTCCATTCCATGGACACCTGCTTACCGCCGAAGGTCTAAAACCGGACCCTGAGAAAGTCAGGGCGATCGTTGAGATGCCACGCCCTGAGAAGCGAGATGACATACTGCGGCTAAATGGAATGGTTAACTATCTTAGTCGTTTTCTTCCTAATCTGTCTGATGTCATGAAACCTCTCCGTGATCTTACCCATAAAGATGCGGTATGGTGTTGGGATGACCTGCAAGAAAAGGCATGGAATGATGTCAAGAATCTCATTGTATCTGCACCTGTTTTGGCGTACTACAAGCTCAGTGAAGTGCTTGAAATCCAGTGTGATAGCAGTCAGAGTGGGTTGGGCGCAGCACTTATGCAAAATGGGCACCCCATTGCGTACGCCAGTAGAGCCTTAACAGAAACTGAATCACGCTATGCGCAGATTGAGAAGGAGATGATGGCAATTGTTTTCTCAGTGGAGAAGTTCAATGATTACACGTTCGGCAGGAGGACTATCGTCCACACTGATCATAAGCCTCTAGAATCGATCGTCAAGAAGCCACTTCATCGTGCTCCTAAGAGATTGCAAGGAATGATGATCCGTTTACAGAAGTACGACTTAGAAGTCCGATACGAGCGAGGGAACAAAATGTTTCTGGCGGACACACTCTCCAGGGCGTATCTTCCATCGTGTACGCAAGTTGAGTCGGAATTTGAAACCATCAACATGATGAACTATCTACCAATATCTGAAGCAAGGCTCCTGCAGATCCAGCGTGAAACAGAGAAGGACGAGTCCCTTCAAGCTTTAAAGGCCGTTATTCAGCAGGGCTGGCCTGAACACAAGAGTGCCCTGCCACCCGTTGTCTCTCCGTATTTCAACATGAGAGACGAAATGTCCGTTCAAGATGGGCTTATTTTCAAGGGAGAGAGAGTGGTGGTCCCGAAAGCTGCAAGAGGCGAACTTCTCAGGAGAATTCACAACTCGCACCTGGGAGTTAATGGTTGCCTTAACAGAGCGCGCGAGTGTCTTTATTGGCCTGGTATGACAGGGGACATTAAGAATCATGTGTCAACCTGCGAAGCCTGTCGGGAATACGAGCGAAGCCAGACCAAGGAAACGCTCAAGAGTCACGAAACGCCAAGTCGGCCCTGGCAGTACGTTGCAGCTGACCTGTTTGAGTTAGAGGGAAAGAGCTACCTGGTGACGTCTGACTACTTCAGTGATTTCTTCGAACTTGATCACCTTAGAAGCACATCGTCCGTGTATGTAATCAAGAAGCTCAAAGCTCATTTTGCAAGGCACGGTATACCAGAACAGCTGGTCACCGACAACGGACCACAGTTTACGTCTCGCGATTTCCTGAAATTCTCAAAAGAATGGGATTTTGATCATCGTACTAGCAGTCCTCGTCATAGTCAGTCCAACGGCAAGGCAGAAAGTGCCGTGAAGGAGGCAAAGAAGATCCTCGTGAAATGTAAGAAGGCTGGTTCTGATGCGTTTCTTGCTCTACTTGACCACAGGAATACACCACCTACGGGAATTCAGATCAGCCCGGCTCAGCGCCTTCTAAATAGAAGAACAAGAAGTCTTCTACCCATGTCTGCTGGTCTACTAAAGCCGTCTGTAGCTGATGAAGATACAACCCGTACCAAGCTTCGCCTGCGCCAGCAACAGCAAGCTCGTTATTACGACAGAGGCGCCCGCGACCTAGATCCTTTGGAGAAAGGTGATCCTGTAAGAGTTAAGCCTTGGCACGTTGGAAAGAAGGAATGGCAGAAAAGCGTTGTTAAGAAGCGTTTGGACGAAAGGTCGTACGAAGTGGAGCTTCCCCAAGGAGTTCTTCGGAGAAACAGAGTTCATCTTAGGAGGACCAACGAATCTGCTCCTACAGCACCGGACACCCAAGATGAGCAGTGTAACGAGCCACAGCCACAGCCACAGCCACAGCCTCAAGATCCTGTGTCTGGAACCCGCGGGTTGCCGTCCCAAACTGCAACTGAAGCTCCGTCTCAAGGTGCTACTGTAGTTCAGCCACCCGCTACTCCTGTGGAAGCACCAGAGCTAAGAAGATCTCAGCGAGTCCGCCGAGCCCCAAAACACCTTGAGGACTTTGTTTTGGCCTAAGTGCCTAAGCAGTGAACTGTCTGAACTGTTGCAGCTTTAAGAACTCTTTTTTGTTGTTGTTTTTATTTGACGTGTTTATTTTCTTTTTCTGTTATAAAAGAGAGGGTGTCATAATGTGTTAAATTCTTTCGCTGCATGCTTTGATGTAATTTATTCAGGCTCGAGGTAATTAGTTATTCGAAATGAAGTGTTATAGGACACTTGAAAGGATGTACGACCACAGTTAGGATCTCTACGAATTAAAGGTTCTTCTTTTGAGTTTACCACGAATCCTGTGCTGTTATTACAGAGTCTTGGTCAACAAGCGTTTTCTCTGTAGGGAATTTTTTATTTTTCTACTGGTACACTTTGAGCATGCGCAAACGAACTCCCGAGATTCACCAATCCTCACCCAGGGTTTAGTACCTCAGTTAACGTGGGATTGAGAGAGTCCTGAACTTGAAAGGACTAGGGCTTGGTGTGAAATGGGGGCCCGTAGAAAGAAAGGAAGTGGGGCGGAACGGAAATTTGTTGTATATTTTAAGGAAAAAAAGGGTCTGTCAGGTTCCTACCCTAGATCCGCTAAAGCATTATTGCATGGTAGATAGTCTTAGGAGACTATACATTTATCTGTTTGTTTTCGGCAAATAAGAGGGAGCGGAAATGACTTACCTCGCATTCGTGCAAAAATTAATGACAAATATACCAGAATCGGCTTTGAATTGACTGCACAGTCGGCGATTTGTTTGAAGAAAAAATCGGAAAGGCCGAGGTGATGACCAGTCGCCGTAAATCGTCTGTTCACCCGAATACTTCATCAGCTTGATCCACACCGCAATAGTCAGGCTTGTGGTGTGGATTGGAATAGCCGGAGTTTCAGCGTAAGTCCCACCACTGCCGTCCAGATAAAGAACCGTTCGTCCATCTCGCTGCTCGTATTTTGAAGCTCCGTGTAAACTGCAAGAAAGGAAACGAACTGTTCAAACTGCCAAAATCATAAGAAAACACCTTTTTTTGAAACGAGTCTGCTTTGTCGCGGTACCATCTTGATGGTACGTACACAGGGGGAATTTCCAAAAGCCAAGACGCTGTATTTACAACCGACACAAAGGACGATACCGAGCTAGAAACTTGTGAAAAGATATATTCTTAGGTGTTCCTACACCTGGTGACGATAAAAATTTAGCAGGCTTCCCGAGTTTTGATTTTAGAATTTTATGACCTCACGTGCGAACCAGCAATAGCTCCTGAGCTAACATTTTTTTCTTCAGCTGTTGCGCAAGCCAATCGGAATGAATTACACTGAATTTCACATTGACGCGGTTTGTTACTTTCAGATTTATCAACCCATCACGATCGTACTTTCAAACTTTTGTAAGGTTGAGACTTTGAGACCTGGTTACTATTGAATTTTCGAATGATATAAACCTTCCAGGTTTTGTAACGAACCGTCAGCAATTAAAAAGAGTGAACAGAAATTTAACCCATAACTTTACGATAACGGTGCAGTACACTGCTAACTGAGCTATCGAACCAACTAGGAGATAGTCAATTGCTATTTGGTATTAAACTCGTGGACGCCGAAAAAATAATATGAAACATGACCTCAGTTATTCATTACGGCCACTATATTTTGGCCCATAAATTGCCCTTTAATCAGGTCACTAACGTTAATATGACAGACTCTCACGCCCCTTTGATGGCCATTAACAGCCGGGTTCCCTTGTTTCCCTCTTGCTAACACCGACACAAGTTGATACAAGGCAAATTTGCCACTGTATTTTATTGACATTGAATTTGACATACAACAATACAGAATAACATTCGTTAAAACAATTATTTAAGGAAATATTGGCAAGGGAGCTCATGTAGAAGAGATAGAAAAGACATAGCAGTGGAACTCACCCGATATCAAAATAATTAAACCTGCCGACGTTCATCATATTTTCTGTATAGCTACCGAAACTGCACAATCCTAGCACTGTTTTGACAACTTGAAAAAAAAGCGACTAGGTCACAACCATGCATGCATTAGCCAAGCAAACCTGACACGCAAAATTCACAGTCTTCTGATTCGTTCCCTATTAAATTCGCGGGAGTGTGCATATCAGTTAGTACCTGAGGAGCTTGTCAGTGCCATTAAGGATCCAGTGAAAAGGAAAGCCTGTAAAATTGAGCAAGATGACAACAGCATTCATTTCGTAGCTCTGCGTGATACTCGTAATGCGTCAAATACCATACGTATGCATGCCATTATATTCAATGATTTTTTGTGAACGAAAGATATTAGAGACCAGGGGTCCGTTTCTCAAAAGTCCCGGTAACTTTTCGGGCCCGGAGCTATATTTTAAAATCAAAATCTATAGAATGGTGGTGTAGCTTTTAGCCCGCAAACCAGCTCGACTTGTTTTGTCAACTTAGAATTTTACTTCTTAGCTTTAAAAACAAACAAAATTTGAATCTGAATCCGAAAAGTTATCGGGAGTTTCGAGAAACGGGCCCAAGAACACATCCCACATTGTTGGGGCAACTCCTAACATTTTTTAGACTGCCCTGTAGCCTGCCCTGACGACGTCTTTTAGACTGCCCTGACGGCTCGCCATACCTGTTTATAGACGTAAGGATAGACGTTTCATACCCGTTTTTGACGTAAGGAAATAAATTGCGTACAGTGTCGGTACACACGTGAAGGATGCACGAAATGTTGCGGCGTCTATCGCTGATTATACAACATGGGATTGGACAGACTTGCCCTACAGTCGAGCTCAGAATTTTTTTGGGAAGCACGACCCCCCCCCCCCCCCCCACCAAAAAAAAGGAAAAAACCGCACAGACCGGCCCACACCACCGGAACCGGAAATGAGAAGCGAAGAACTTTTGACAAAGTCTAGCGATTGGATACCACCGAGGCTAAGGAATTTTCACTTTCCGTAAAAAAAGTCTTGAAAAATTTCTTTCTCTTTTTTCCTTTCCACTGATTTGAGAGAAATTTGCAATCCCTTGTTGAAAAACAAATTTGGCCTCCGATATTATCTCAACGCATTTGTCATGGCCGTCCTTAATTAAACTGTTTTGATCAGCAAGAGAGTTCGTCGCCACTCCTTTTAATCTCGTGCTTGAAAATTTTTGGTATATTTTTTTACAAAAATTCGTTCGAGAGGAAAAATTTTTGAAAGTTGCCACTCAGGACATGGCATATTATTTTCCTTACATGACAAAAAGCAGAAATATACATTTTAAAATAACTTCTCTGCGACTTCTCTCTAAGATTGAGAATTTACTAAAGAAAGATACTATAAGCCTGAGACAGCCCATCTTGGCAGGGTTGGCCGTGACGGCCTGCCGGTACTTTTATAGACACGAACAAGGAGATTCTCTTAAAAAAATAACATGCACGAAGTGATAAAAACCTTTAGAAAGCTTCAGATAAATTCATCAATAATCAGCTGTATTAACTAGTTTACCGAAGCATGCGTTGATCCCATCCCAGACTGTGTTTAGAGGACAGGAGCATTCGTAACCTCCAACTGTGTTCACACAGATCGAGTCACAGTTGTGAATACCTTCTATGCATTCATCTGTATCTGTTGGAACGTATTTAAAACAAACACATTACGACGAGAAAATCAAGGTTGGCACACACACGCCCCAAATAGTACTGGTTATTTAGTATAATTTTAATGCTATATTCAAAGCGCTACCCAGTGAATATAACATTTCAAGGTGCGGCTGCTAAGCTGTTACTTTTTTGTGTGTGTTGTTTGTCAAGTTTTAGCTCGGTTTGTTTTTTACTTTTTGATTTCCACATCTCAAAATTATACTAAAATAATTATTCGCCTCAGGCTCAGTAAATATTGGCAAATATTTACCTCGCCTTTACCCTGCGAGCAGATGCCCTTCGATCTTCCTAGATAAGTCGGGAAGAGGAATGGACCTCTGCCAGCCGCCTCGAGCATGCGCTAAATTTAAATGTAACCGAGCCTTGTCGGCCTCGCTTCAATTAACATGTTTACTGAATGACAGCCGCTTCCACAACAAACTATTCAGACTTCGGTCGTAATACAAGAGAGTTGAGGAAAGTTTTAATTAAATCGTAAGGCTGAGAATAATTTTGTTCGAATTTATGTCACAGGTTGAAAACTTATCAGCCTCGAAATATTTAGCTGATCAAGAAACTGCGATTTGTCGACTGTCAACGTGATGTTACAGTCCAGTGATTTCCAATTTAATAGCGGGTCACGAAGTCTCGCATAGAAATCTTGGTCTTCGAGATTTATTTTATTTTGTCTCTCTTTTTGTCCCTGTCATTCAGAAGTATTTTCGTGTTGAGTCTCTTTCGTCCTCAACATTCGCGGCTTTCATTAAACAAAACGCATTTGTGTCGAGTTTGTTTCGTATTCAAACTTCTCGGCCGTCATGCGGTAAATTATATTTTGTACTGAGACCGTTTCGTCTTCAAAATTACCGGCCGCCAGTCGGCAAATAATTGTTTCTCTTGCCGTTTGCTTGTCTCTCCGTTGACCAAAATAAATGTCATTTCGCCATAAAAAAGCGCGTTGAACTACACATTCGCGTAGCCCTTCGCATCGATTCCCGCTCAAACCAGAAGTAAAATTTTTGGTCCGAAAGCAACCGCAACCCAGATTCTTTTGTTCCGGTTGGTAAATTAGCGATTGCCATGGCCGGTTGGCAAACAGACAAAAGAATCTTTACCACACAGAAAATTAAGCAAGGCCTTCGACTGGTGTTGTGTGAGATTGCTTATTCCATGAGTATTCACTCTTCCCAGTGCACTTTTCACGGCTTTAAGACATCCTACGAAAGAGAAACGTCCGCTGTTGTGAACTTCACGAGCGTACCGAACTTACCGTGGCCGCGCATTTAGTCAGCAATTTCTAACAAAGCACATGCGCACTCCTTAAAAACTGGAAAAACTGGTTTCAAACCGGACTGTTTCATCCGTTTCGGTGGATGAGAATGTCGAGGCGGCTGGCAGAGGTCCCTTCCTCTTCCCGACTTATCTCGGAAGATCGAAGGGCCTCTGCTCGCAGGGTACCTCGCCTTCGGCTCGGTAAATAATCGTCAATAGTTACTTAGCCTTCGGCGAATAATTGTTAAATATAACACGGGATTGAATCCAACCACCCCCTTCTCCCCGAGGTCAAAGGAATTTCCTTTCCCTCGTGTAAAATTTTCTTTCTCTCGTTTCCTTTCCACCGAGGTCTGAGAAATTTTCTTTCCATCGCTGGAACAAACAAACTTAATGGTGGCCTAATTTTGCCGCGGCGGTCTTTTGTTAAATATTTTTTTCTGCAGAAGAGCACGTCGCCATTCACCTTATATTTAGTTTCTCTAATACATTCAAAATGGTTGTCGTAAGGTGTAATTATTTCCCGCTATACATTGTCGTTAAATCCTGGCTTAAAGTACTCCGCCCTTTTAAAAAACTTCAATTCACTTTTTTCCTTCAAAAGAAGCATTTTAATTTTACAGTGCGCAAGTTATGCGTCTATTTATGGATTTTCATACAATAGTGAAACGACCAAGCTCTCTTCATGTTGCACTATGAATTACCATTGAGGTTAAAATTTGTGAGTGATAAAATAATGTGCCTGCTACTAATAAAGCCTATTAAGACAATGAATATAAATCTAATTTCGCGTGATATTAAATATCTGTTTAACGTGCGGTAAGTCGTGAAATTATAAACTTAAGGAAAAATATTTCGAAGATAATTAAGAGCCATTTTCTGAGAATATCGAGAATCGAAAGACACTCACAAAAAATCGAATTTTCTTTATTTTGCCAAAACATCCCTTTGGGTAAGCTAATTCAAGAAAAAATAATCCAAAGTTCCAACGAGTTATTTAACGGACGAAAATTTAAAAAGTTCGAAAAATGCATAAGATGGCGATTTTAGGGTCTCTAAACGGCTCAAATTCTCACTCAACTTTAAGAAGCCGGTGAGAGCGTAAAAAAGATTCTTTGAAAACGAAAAAAAACCACGAACATTATTTAACCTTTCTACTTTAAAACTGTGTTATAAATTTGCCAATGTTTGGTTTCGAACATTTTCAAGCGGCGTTTTTATCGAGCCGCTCTTAACCTTGTTTATCACAAGGTAAAATGAAGGCCAACTTCGGCCACTTAAAACGGCATCTGGTATGTATCGTTCAATGATTAAGAGTACACAGAAAGAAAGCTCTGTCATTGTACTTTTAACCAGGAAAGTTACAGCTTTGGGAATCAAATACTTCCCCGTCAGTAAATTTTTACTGTTTAGTAATCTGAGCGGGTAGAATTATATGCAAATTACAGATTTAATTCCTGGAATACTGCTAACAATTACATTTCGGTCGTTTAAGATGGGCTCAGTATTAGTTACGCATGCACGCACAATGTTTTTCTTGATCTTTGAAAGAAAGGTCTGCTTTCTTGAGTCTTGCTGAGTCTTATGTTAAAACAAAGCAGATTTTTAACGGCATTTCAACAAGACAGGAATCCACTCATTCAACTTAACCAAGATAACATCGAAAACACAGAGAAACGACGTACTTTGCCCCCTACCTTGCCAACCGAAAACGCAACAATGCAACAGAAAAACATTCCAAACTGTAAACAAACGAATTTTCAGTTTCCTGATTGAGCGAAGATATTTTAAACTAATCGCCTAGAGGAATACGCGGAAAGACAGGTGACCTCTGCACTGACCCGCACGTGTCACAGCACACTAACAGACAGAGTCACGTATTCGATTTTTGTTATATTATGTGATTTGAGATAAAAACTTGGTGGAAAGTTAAAAAGAAAAAAAACTTGCAACAGATAGCTAGTGCTTTGTTGGATTACATGTTAGCACAAGCTCCACAAAGGAGTTTTTACAGCCACGACTCTCTCTATTAAGCGTGGTAATTTCGCAATGTACGTGCTGTTGTAATTTTACTACTAATTTAATTACAGCTCATGAAATAAAATAAATATTGCAGTAAGATACATTCACAGTGTGTAAGTACTGATATATGGCGTCGCGTAGTTTTTCCACTCTTCTGGAGTGGGTTACTGTCTGTGGATTAAGCAGTTGTTACCGAGGCCACGTTGAAGTTGTTTCCCTTAAAGAATGCACGAGACACATCTCGCGTCATCTTCAGTTGTACGGACTAAGTGCAGATAAAGCGGTTGACAGTGAATTCATGTTATTGTTAGCCCGAGCAGGTAATGTTATTGCATTTTGTTCTGGAATTACTGTGTTCCATAATTTTGGCCACAGATACTTCATGGCATTCAGCTTATCTAGGTTCTGCAGAGTCGCGCCACTCCCATGCCCGCGGGACGTTCTCGTCCTTGCTCCGAGGGTTTTTCCCCGGGTACTCCGGTTTTCCTCCCTCCATAAAAACCAACATTTCCAAATTCCAATTCGACCTGGACGTGGGGCCATAAGGGAGACTACAGTTTGACTGTAATTATGCACCCTACTGAAATAAAGTGTTTTATTTATTTTATTTTGACCAATGTTTGGGTGTAGGGGTGACACTGCGGGTTTGACACCCTGGCCCTGTTTAGGACAGAAAAACGAAATGGAATGTCGATCGTACTGACCATACCCGGTTGGGGAAGACGGGCATAAAATTATATACCATGCTTAGGGACAGAGACCAAAAACCGTATCATGTCTAGCGGCAAACCCCAGTATAGTCCACATAAGGGAGTAACCCTCCCTTCCGGGCGGGGGGAGGCGGGTGGTGGTGCCGTGTTTAGCATGACGATAGCACGATGTAATTTCAGACGCCGAAAATTGAACTTCAATGCAATCTTCCTTGGTAGTAGTTCGAACGAGCGAGACGCGGAAGCCACGCAGGCCGATGCGAGAACTCGCCCACAGGATGCCTTCTCTTGCTTTGCCATTTTACCTAAGTACGATAAAAAAGCAATGCTGATTCAATTTTTCGCTGGTTAGATCCTTTACTACAGGATCCGGTACTTTTATTTTGTTACGGTGGTCCATGCAAAGTTTACTGTTTCCATTTTAGCTAGCCCCTTTTTGGTTTTTGCGTCATGGGGTTGAAAGCTTAGACTCTTCTACTGAAAAAATGCCTAAATAACCAAAAATCAAAGATAAATATACTTTGAACTCTAGGCTTCCAACCTCATGACGCAAAAACCAAATAGCAAAGCGAGAAAGGGTATCATGTGGGCGAGTTCTCACATGGGCCCGCGTGGCTTCCGCGTCTCGCTCGCTCAAACTGCTGCCAAGGAAGATTACATCAGGGGACGTTCAATAATCACATCGTGCTATCGTCGGAAGGGAGGGTTACTGCCTAATGTGGTCTATACTGGGGTGTGCCGCTGGAGAGGATATGGTTTTGATCTCTGTCCCTAAACATGGTAAATTATTTTATGCGCATCTTCCCCAACCTGGTATATACGTATGGTCAGCACGATCGACATTCCATTTCGTTTTTAAACAGGGCCAGGGTGTCGAACCCGCAGCGTCACCCCTACACCCAAACATCGGTCAAAAGACCCTTTCTCCCCCCCCCCCCCCGCCCCCATCCCCGGAAGCCGGAGGGCATAGGAGTAGCGCGACTCTGCAGAACCTAGAATAAGGGACGCCGAGTGCTCTGAAGTATCTGTGGCCAAAGTACTCCAGCATCTTGCTATTTCAATGACCCAAAAAGATTATTTTTGATTTTGATAGAGGGAAGGTCGGAGAGTGTCATTTAGCTATGGACAATTTTCTGCAGTTATAGTTGTGTGTTCTAGATCAACTCAAAAATGGCCTATTTCGTGCTTTTTCGCAGATACGAAATTTATGTGTCTAAAAACGTAAAGCTGTTCAATAAGAAGTGGTTTTATTCCGCTTATCAGGGTTTGAGCAACCTCTTCTATGATGGTTTGTACCACACATAAGATGTGAACTTCATCCATTTAATTTAAAGGTTTTCAGAGACTTACGAAACTTGGCCAAATTTAGGTGTAGAAATGGCGCCCACGGGGGTCACAGAAAGTGATGCTTGTATTTCTAACACCAGAGCAGACAAAGAGCTATCTCTAGTATGTTTGTCCATTAGTCCACCTAAACTACCAGTAGTGTTAGTATGAAGTATTTTTGCTGACCCCCTTCCTTTAAGGTTTCTTGGATTTTGCACGGTTTTCTCTGACAACGACTCTTAAGAGCGGCTATGTGTAACTTTCACCTAGGACCATGCAAGATAGAAAATCGAAAATTGCCAAACTTTGTCACAATAAAGGTCTTCCCAAACCATTTATATAAATGTAAGTTTCAGCTTATTTCGGTCGATATTTTACCGTTGCGACGACTTTATCATTCCGATGGCTCGGGAGCGAGTAAAAACGACTTGAAAGTGTCACTTAAAACAACCGCTCGTCTTGAATTGTGAAGACAGGAATATCAATATCAAAGCCATGTAGTATAAGTAGGATATTCCCTTGTCATGTTTGCTTTGTCAAATTTAAATTCGATCGAGACCAGAATTTTTGAGAGATTTTTAAAATTTAACCGTTTCGAGCGGCATAGTTGCACGCTAAAAAATGTTGAAATTCAGGACCAAAAAAAGCACTCTGGTATATGGCTTTCGCAGCTGAGACTACACTTGTTGGAATAAGCAATCTTTCGTCTACGAAGACGACCCTTTGACCTATAACTTTGGTTGTTAGTGATTAACATCGGCAAATTTGCATAAATTTGAAACATTTGTTTTTCACAGAAAACTCGTTTTTTACCTTCATTGTTTCTAAGGTAAAAATACCAACGTAACCCAATAAAGCATTACCTAACTATCTATGTAGCAAATCGTACCTTAATAACCATTTTCTGTGAAGAAATGACGAGATTTCTACTAGCCGCCCATGACACTGATGACAACCGTCGAGACCAACCGTCGAACATTTTTGGGTAAATGATGGATGTACTGTCACGCAATACACAGCGGTCTTAGATTACAAAACCACGTGGCCAGGAAAAATGCACACAGCTGTCAGCAGTTATCGTAAACAGCGAATCGAATCTCCAATATGCGGGAATGGACGGAAACAAAAGAGATGTCTAAGACTTTGCTTCTAATGCAATTAAAATACAAACCAGTCTTTATAGAATTCGTACTGTAGAATGTGAAATTATCTCTCTTATCTCTCTTAACCAAAGAAAAATAAGAGCCAAATAAAGTTACCGGTCATTATGCCTGCAGTTGCGAAGTACTTCCACAATCATAATGTAACAAACATGCCTCGTGTCAAAATATCCCGACACAAATCTTGCACGTGGGTTGAACTGTTTGGATCGCCACCAGTCTGTCAAACCTCATAAGCTACCATGCCCGAGGTCATACAAGAAAGACTGAGGGTAATATTCTCTCAGTACGGTCCCGAGCTAGCGAGAGTTTAATAAGAAGAAGTTTAGTATATGGTTGTACCTAACACTTTATTACTTGAAAAGTGAGCCGTGGCGGATTGAAATGAATGAAACAGTTTACCGGAAAGCATACAAAACTCTGCAGTTTCTGATTCCACACAAGAAATTTATATTGCACCCAAGGGGGGGGGGGGGGGGCGGTACTCCATTACATAAGCTATATAGGTATGTGCGGCGCCAATGGATATGGTTTTTGAGCCTTTTTGGTCTGAAATAGGGTATGGATTTTGACCATTTTGGTCCGAAATAGGGTGAGGTCTGTGCCCCCAGGGGGGGGGGGTACTCCCTTATATAAGCTATATTGGTATGTGCGGTGCCAAAGGGTATGGTTTTTGAGCCTTTTTGGTCTGAAATAGGGTATGGATTTTGACCATTTTGGTCTGAAATAGGGTGAGGTCTGTGCCCCCAGGGGGGGGGGTACTCCCTTATATAAGCTATATTGGTATGTGCGGCGCCAAAGGGTATGGTTTTTGAGCCTTTTTGGTCTGAAATAGGGTATGGATTTTGACTATTTTGGTCTGAAATAGCGTGAGGTTTGTGCACTCTGATATGGGATCTGGTAAGGTTCTTACAAGAAGCTACCTTTTTATTAATTTTCTTCTCCAAAGAACTAAAGTTTGATTAACGTTGGAAATTTGAAGCCCTCCTCAACTGTTTACGCAAACGGAATAGGGTTAGGGTCTGGTCTGAAATAGGGTATCAAATTTTAAGTCAGGTCTGAAATAGGGTAGGGAAGAATCACATATCTTGGTCTGAAATAGGGTAAGGGTTTCCAGAAGCGTGCCGCACACCCCCACCCAAATCTTTGGGAAGTACCCCCCGGGGATATCGCACAAGAAAAAGTAAAAAATTTCAAAGAAACTGTCTCTTTTCATTTAGCTTCAAATCATTCCAACTATTTGAATCAAATGTACTTTTACATTTTCTATATTTCCACTTTACTAGCCGGGCATTAACATCGCTCATAATGCCCGTGGGCATTACGGAAAAATCTGGCCCCGAGTATTGGCCAATCACAGTGCGCGTTATATATTTACAAGCTCTAGCCCTATAATAAAATTGGGGAATGCAGTAAAGACATCAAGGGACATCTGAGAAGTTGCAAGGTGTCGGATGCCTCATTAGATTCAGAAGCAAAGCTTTTGCTGCCAAGAGCAGGTAACTGTACTGTTGAAAAATTTGGGTACTAATTGTTCTAGACTGCAAAATAATTTTTGCTGTTCGCTCTCTTTCTGTGCCTCAAATAAGAAATTAAGAAAAAGAAAACTCGCGGAGGCACGAATCTTCCGAAAAAGGTTAACTCGCTTGGCGCGAAGTGCCGAAAGCGTGGATTTTTCCGCGCAAGCTACACACGCCCCGCGCGTTCGTACGATGCACCAAGAAATATGTAATGTTTTGCGCTCGGTCTTTAGCTTGGATACAACTGTACATGCCACCACCAGGAGTTGTAAAATCTTGCCTAAAGGCCAAATAATACGGAAAACATTAATAAGCGCAACGATGTTGCGCTTATTATCACCTTCGCGTCGCGTGTTCAGGTTGCAGAAAGTTAGTTGCTTCTACTTTTCGAAAATAAAGATTTGTTGCGTGTATAGGTGAGAACACTCTCAACTTGTAACGCATTCTTGTTGCGCAACACGTTGCAAGAAAATATTGCCGGTATTACTGAAGCGAGATAATGCAATAACTCCTGGTATCCACATTTGTTATCACCTGGGGCGCAACACCCCTCTCTCCATCTTGGGGTACAACCATAGGTAAGTGAGGGGTAAACAAAGTTATGCACTGCCCAAATTAAAAATTCTGGCAAGATACCCGCCTGTTACAATGAGACATATTTGGCAGCTAGGGTGGATGAATACGTCCAAGGGATATATTCCTTTTGACCTAAATGAAAACAGGAAAACTCAATGTACCTTGGCACAGATTCTTACGTTTGACGATGCTCGGAACTGTTTTGTTTTTTCTAATTTTTAAAGGCATTTTTGAGGCCAACGAAGTTCGTTTGGGTTTAACAATATGCCCGCGACACAGCGAAAGGTTTGGAATCCGCTGGAGATCCTGCAAGAAATACTGCAGCTGTCCAAGTGAAGTGTCCGTTAAATATTCAGGTCCGTCAAATATTTAGGTCCAATTGGCAGCATTATTTGGTAGGGCAGATAGTAGAGAATTACAGTTCAATCGATCCGAGAAGTTGCAAAGGTGTGTATTAGTATACCGCAGTTTTGTGTGACAGGAACTTTGTGGTAGTAACCAGATTACATAGATGATAGAAAGCTGTTTTGTACGGTTAATTCACTTGCTTGTTTATAGAAAGGGCATTTTCAAACCATACGCCAGTGTTCTTGGCTGACTATTTATATAGCACCCGTTTGCATATATGTAGTCGTCGGCAGTATCGTGGAAGCCACTGAAGCACACCCGCAAGACAGTTTTCCATTACCTAGTGTTGGCAACACTAAAAACGGAGGTTTTCAAAAAAAAAAAAAAAAAATTAGGGTGGACCGGAATATCTACGTTTGTTTATCAAGAAATGTTTTTAGGGCAAAGGGGGCCCCGCATACCCCTATAATGGATTTTCTTTTTTTTGTTTAGAATGGTTAAAAATAAAACCTTCATCAGCATTAAATTTATCAAAGGCACGATCTATTTAGAAAAGTGGCACTTATTGGAGTATACAACAGCGACCAAAAAAAAAAAGACACACACACACAAAGAAAACAAACAAACAAATAACGAGCCATGCCCAGAGATCAGGTAGCCAGACAGCATTCCAGGAGACAAGAGCAGGAAAAAACATCGGACAGATTCTGCCGTAGGATAGCAATTAAAAAATAATAATAAAAATCCAGGCATTTTATCTTTGGAGGTCCTTTTAACATGTCCGATAATCAATCCCGTCGCTTTTATATGCCCTTCCTCTCATCCCCTCCCCTCTCCGGCTCTATACGTTGCAAGTTGTTAAGTACTTTCAATAGCATCTGAGCCTTTTCTGCTGCCTTGTCTTTCTGTGAACTGTCCACACTTTTAAATTGAGGATCGTATGTGTGGCTCCAAAATAACACGATAAAAGCCAGGATGGGACCTCTCTGGTTTGTAGTTAAGACCAGTGTATATTGCGTGACAGCAGCGTTTTCTCGGCCACCCAGAAATGTTCAACGGTTGTCACTGACGGCCAGGAGAAATCTCGACCTTTCTTCATCAGAAAAAGTCAGTAAGGTACGATTTGCTTTATAAATAGTTGGGTACCACTTTATTGGTTTTCTTCACCACTCTTTCGAAAAAAAACTGAAGGCAGAAAAGCGAGTTTGTTGTGAAAAGAAAAATGTTTCAAATTTATGCAAATTTGCCGATGTTAATCACCAACAACCCCGAAGTTTGCCTTGGCCAAAAAACGTATTTGCTAGCGAAAACCTGTCCTGTTTTCGGCTGATGACTTTATTTGAGGCTCTATTAATTAGTAAGTACCAAACATTGTGATACTTGTTTTAAAAAATATGGAATTAGCGCGTGTTATTTGAAAACGCTGTTCATTACTTCCCGCCTGTCAAGGTCAAAAGGTCGTCTTCGCTTGGAAAATAGGGTGTAGATAAAGCGCTTCCAAAATTTACCATTTCATTTACCCAAAATTTTTTTTCCTTAAATCGTAGAGGAAAGATTGCATATTCCAACAAGTGTAGTCTCAGCTGCGAAAGCTATATACAGTGAAACCTCGATTTAAAGAAGTGCCATGGGACTGGGGAAATTGGTTCGTTATATCGAGGACTTCGTTATGTCGAGGTTTGTTTCCATACATTTTGTAATTACTGGGCTGAAGAATATGGTTCGTCATACCGAGGACTTCGTTATATAGAGGTTCGTTAAATCGAGGTTCCACTGTACCAGAGTGCTTGTTTTGGTCCTGAATTTCAACATTTTTTAGCGTGGGACTATGCCGCTGGAAACGGTTAAATTTTAAAAATCTCTCAAAAATTCTGGACTCAATCGAATTCAAATTTGACAAAGCACACATGACAAGGGAATATCCTACTTATACTACATGGCTTTGATATTGATATTCCTGTCTTCACAATTCAAGACGAGCGGTTGATTAAGTGGCACTTTCAAGTCGGTTTTACTCGCTCCCGAGCCATCGGAATGATAAAGTCGCCGTAACGGTAAAATATTTACCAGAATAAATTAAAACTTATATTTTTATAAATGGTTTGGGGCCGGAAGACCTTTATTGTGACAAAGTTTGGCAATTTTCGATTTTTCTATCATGCATGGTCCTAGCTATAGGTGAAAGTTACGGATAGCCGCTCTTAAGTAATTTTCTATTTTGATTCATACCTTCACAGGTTTTTCCGTTTCCTTGGTAACCTTCATGGCAAGTGCAAATAAATGAACCTGCCTTGTTTTTGCAGTCTGCTTTAACATCGCAATCATGTGTATTGGATGCACATTCATCAATATCTAAAAGGACGATGCACACAGTCAAGCCCGTTTATAAGGGAATAAAATCCTTGCCATCACGATCTAGTTCCCGTAAGACCAGAATTCAGGAAAAATAAGTGAGTTTGCTATATAATAAATCGAAAGATTTATTACATGTTTTTAGTATCCTGAATCGAAAAATACCTCTACGATTGGCTTTACCAAAATGTAGAATGTTATATGAATAGACTGCTTGCATAAAGCTTCATTCGTTATTCTTGGGTCTTGCACAATTTAGTTAAGGTGGGAGTAATTAAAAGCTTGCTGTGTTAATATATGGTTAGAGTGTTAGGAAAACGTTTCTGTTCTTTGAGGTTTTGTTAGCCTTACCTAACAATCTAATCGCTCATCGGCCATCGCTTTATTTTTGTATTTGATCACTTTGTATTACCTAAAACACTGGCAATTCAAACAAGAATTAACAGGGGTGTAATTTTGCGCAGGTTTTTAAGACAATGTTTTACTGCAAAATCTCGTTTTTTTCCTTCAAACTATATGCATGGACATCTTGGTCTTTAGTTTCCTTCGACTTACAACAAGAGAAACCAGATTTAGTTTCTAACAACCTTGAGTGCATGCTTCCCCTTTAAATCCTGGATCAGGACAGAGACAAGAAAATCCACCGCTGTCATCCGGGAGACATGCTTGCTTTTCTGGACAAGGAACACCGCAGAGATTCTGTTAAAAGAACAGAAGAGTATAAGTTACATAATTTGTAGTTCTTTTATAGCCGACACGCTCCCAGAAGAATTGCGGTTTTTCAAAGGATAATGGAAAAAGAAAACGGACGGCAGCTTTTTCGGTCCATTCTTCAAACATTCATTTCACCAAACACCCAAGATGCTTACGAATCATCTTCACTGAGTCTGTATCAAGACACAGCCACGGCTTAACAGTATCTCAGAGACTGTCTGTATCAGTAGTAAACAACATTATTATATACACAAGAGTGTTTTAGTGAAAAAACAGACCACTCTTCTACATCCGGGCTGTCAGTAAAACGCCGACTCGGGGCAATTATTTGGTAATAGATTCCTTCTGGTCGAAAAAGTATCTGTCAGTTTAAAACGGAAAATCCTTTTAAAGAAATTATGGACAAATAAAACTGCGCATGTGACAAGCTTCTTTAGTTCGTATGGCTCATTTTCTTATCGTCTCTACGAAGAAGTTTACGTCTCTTGTAAGTTTTCATTTGATAAAAAAAAAATGCAATGCGGAAATCGGGATTCGAATCCGGCACTACTGCGTGAAAACCTGGAACCCAAACGTCAAATCTCTGCCGGTAAAGGGTCTCCTGATTCATCCGATATCCTATTCATGCAGTGCATGCCCGCGTTAAAGGCAAGGAGGTCGGAACTTGCAAGGCTTTGCTACCCCATTTTAGCTGTGTAGATTACACGGAAACAAAATAAATAAAATTTACATAAGATGATAACAATGTGTACACTGCGTAGCACCTTCAACTCGAGAAATAGTTAGAAATTGGTTACAGGCGCTATTGGTGGTCATGTAAGGTCTCCCACGTTTCAGCATTACTTACTGCCTTCGTGAACAACCTGAAGAAGGCAGTAAGTAATGCCAAAACGTCGGTGTCATTATATGGCCAACATTAGCGCTTATAACAAATTTCTGTTTCTCTAAATAACTGATTTACAGCCGATTTCACCACTACATGTAGACCCGGGGTTTTCTAGCATGATTCGCTGGCTATGATTCGCCCGTCTTTATTCTCTCATAATCACAAAGCAGTGAATTGAAGGAAATGAGCAAATCCTTTGCTTGTTGTGATTGGTTACATCTCAGGAAGTTAGTATTTCTTCTGTAAACCCTCCTCATGAGCAAACTCCCAGAATTATCTCGTGGCCATGGGCGAATCATGGCATGAGGCGAAGCTTGATTTGGCCGTCAGGATTTGCTCATGGTCACGAAATAATTCTGGAACTCTTCGCATGAAATGAGTTTACAAAAGAAACACACATTTCTGAGATACAAAAAGTCATGAAAGAGCAGAATATCTCTATTTCTTTCATCGCTTTGTAGTTAAAAGAGGATCAATCAAGATGGGCGAATCATAGCCGGCGAATCACGCCGAATCCTGGGTCTACTGCACATAGCAGTGAAACCGGCTGTAGTGTTTTCCCTATACCTCAGTTGCCTGCGGTAGGCCACTGCTTTTTAGGCTAAAATTAGTATAGCTGCAGTAATTTTTTTTGTGTTTGAGTCACTCAAACAGCGGCTGTGCAGGTAAATAGCAAGCAAACTTTGCGATTTTCTTGCTTACGAGGATTGCATCCTTCCTGCCATGTTCGTGAAAGGAAAACGCGGAAAAGACTTAATGAACCGAGGGCAGCTTGTCACATGCACTTATTAGAAAGGATTTTCCGTTGTAAACCAACAGATACTTTTTCGACCAAAAGGAATCTATTTGCAAATAAATCGCGAAAAAAAAAATACACCGACCCGAGTCGGCGTTTTACCGAGACCCCTACTCTGGGACTGGAGTGGCGTATTTTGCATATCCTCTTTATTGAGGATATCTTTGACGTCATTTCCCACTTTTAGGTGGTTGTTTGTGCAAAGTTTGCCAAACACCAGCAAAAAAATGACGACCGATGGATTGGAAAGTTCACTAAAGCCGACATAAAATCGTTTATCGAGGAGCGGGAAAACGTTAACACGAAGAAGAAAGTTTCAGATACGATTAAAATTATTCGAGGAGTTAGTTGCAAGTGAAGCCGAAAGGAGATCAGGAATTTCAACATTTCTGCCTTCGAACTGCAACAGCTCGCGGTAAAGTTTGTGCTCAAACTTTTACCTGTATAATAAAGATAAAATTACATTTTGGCTTGAAATATGAACTTTATTTTCTTGTGGAAAAAAAAGAAACAATATTTTACTCGCTGTGCTCCTTAACGTAAAGTATATATATACCTAATTCAATAAAGGCTGCTTTGGCAATTGGTCATTGGCAATTGGGCATTGAGCATTTGGGCACATGGAACACAATACTTTGCTTTGCTTGAGTGACCGCCAAACAATAGCTTCCCAATGCGCAACTGCCCAATGCCCAAGCAACCTTTATTGTTTTCGGTGTATTTATTACCACTCATATCTTCATATCTTCGCCCCGTTTTGTAATATCCTCTATTTATTTTATGGCCAGACTCTGGATATAAGCAAGTGTGCGATCTGATTGGCTTCAAAATGACAGGCTATCAGCTTATATCTATTCTGTGAATAGAACTTCTACTGATTCCACAAAATTGATTGCGACAATACAAAAGCTTATTTTACAGAAACGTTTCTTTTGAAGAGTTCAAACGTTTCTTATGATCAACGGCTTTTCTACGTAATCAAACAATTTTCGACGAAGTGGAGTCTACACATGGCAACCTCGGCGCTGTACACATTGGTTGCTATGGGAACAAAAACGATTTAAATTCTTATTTATTCATTGATAACCTGCAGCGAGATAGCCTGTTCCAGGCGTTCAGATAGTGGAGCGCGAGCGAAAAATAAAGCGAGCGAAAGAGCGGGAAAAAAACGAGGGGAGACTGGGGGAGAGTCTCCCCTCGTTTTTTCCCGCTCTTTCACTCGCTTTAGTTTTCGCTCGCGCTCCACTATCTGAACGCCTGGAACAGGCTAGCAGCGAGATTGTCGGCTGAGAAAACGAATGGGTTAAGTATTTAATACATGCACGTACGTGTCTGTGTGTCTGTGAGAGGTCTTCATTTCTTGCAGAGCTGTCACAGAGACAATTTTTGTCTTCGGTTTCCGGTTAATTCACTAAATTTAATGTGCCATGGTTATCTCACTGTTAGTTAGCGATACGCTCGTTAATATTTTACCAAATAGCTTTCGAAATCAATTAGAATTGAATCCCTGTTTGATGACAAACATTCTGCCTGTTTAATGACGAACATTGTGCTTGTTTGATGACGAACTTTTTTCGGGCCCAAAATGATTTCGGGAGTTTGTGAAACGCACACCTTATGACAATTTCCCGATCGATCCTTCTTCCAACTTTAATATCCGTAAGTGATTTCTTTGGCACTTAATTCTATACTTGCAATTTGAGGTTAATTCTCCATTCAGTCAACAAATGCAAATAATTTCTCGCTTTATTGTAATGCCGTGTTAATTGTCTCCTCCATAAGCTTTTATTTTAGACTCCAGCAAAAATGGGTTAAGTATCGATGGATGTCTTATCTTTATTTAATACAGGTCTGCTTGTGTGTTTATGTGTGTGGGTGGTCTCAGCATTTCTTACAGAACTGGCACTGAGACAATTTTTCTCGGTTTCCAGTTAATTCAATCACTAAATTTACTGCGTCATGGATATCCCACTGTTAGTCATACGATTAATGTTAATAATATTTTACCAAATCAATAAGAATTGAATCCCTGTTTGATGACGAACATTGTATGGATTAACGAAGCATTTTTTTTCGGGCCTGGGTTTGTGAAACACACGCCTTTCAACAAATTCCCGATGCACTTCGAACCTACAGACTCTAGCAAAACCTCACTGCGAACCAGTGGAGCGATATACACCAATCCTTCCTCTTTTGGATTTAACTTACCACTGAAGGACGATAGATGAAGCCCTCTCTCTTTTCAAGGTGACTCAGGTGCGAGGAATGATGAGAGCTGCTCAGTTCGCAAGCTCGTTTTCCGTTTGCGCCCGGCAGAGGTGGTCCAAGGTTGTAGGATTTGCAGGTGACCTCCAGATAACACATAAACTGGCACAGTTCTTCGTCAAGTGTCAGAACGGTTTTGATGATGCTTTTGGTAAAGGCACGATCCTTGAACGCGACTTCAAAATCCAATGCTCGGCAGTGCTCTGGATAAAAACGAATGACACCAAACAGAGTGACGATCGTAAACTAGTAATTTAAAGTAGTTTGACAAAACAGCAAGGAAATGTCATCCAGACTGCTGCTTTTTTCTTGGCGTAAAAAAAAATTGAGATTTGCTACCTCTAAAAAAAACTTTATATGGCATTATAGTTTAGAGCTGAGTATGCTTCGAAACTGATTTTTACTAAGTTGATAACGTTTGCGTAATTTCGGCTATCGAAGCCTTATTCTTCCAATTTTTTTTAATATTAAAATATACGTAAATGGGAGTGGGCTCTAATCGTACCCTGGACTTTCTGTAAATTGGGAAATTTTAATTTTGGAGAATAATTCAGGCCCGACCACTTCAAGGATGACAATTTTTCAGACGAATGTAGTAGTACATCAGAAACCTTTTCTTTAATAATAAACACTATTAATAATAGCTGGATGTTATTAGCACGTTGATGCACAACAAAGTTTTTGAGTCATCGTCTGAAGGTTTTGTGAGAATTTTGTTCCAAAACGTTGTTTCAGAGAAAAATGTGAAATTAAAGTGGAAGTTAAATTAGAGACAATGTTTTTGCTGAGGCATTGCGAAAATGTGTAACTGGAGGAGTCTGGTTCTGCCTTCTCTCTTGGCAAAAATATTATGCAATTTAATATTTTAAATTAATATCCTACTCTGCTCGTTCAAGAGCGATAACTAACCAGACAGTGCATCCTAAGTGAATGTGAAGTTATCTCAGTTTTAGTTTTCTTATTACTCACCTTGCGCATCTATTTGGTTCATTTGAAGCCAAGTTCCCCAAAGAACAAAAAAAGAACTTGCAAGGACTGAGAAAAAGCAGCCCCTCATACTTACAAGCACAAGCTATTAATTGGTAAACCATTCACTCCATCTGTAATATTAATGCTTTGCATATCTCTGATCAAAGGTGTGAAGGAAATATCAATTGTGATATATATAACACACTTATCCCCCGTTAACAACAGATGGCGTTTCTCACCAGTGTTCAATATTTCATTGATCAGTTGATTTGTTTTTGTGTCTTGTTTTTGTTCTTTTTTCAGTTCTTTTTCAATTCTTTGTTGTGGAAAGCATTCAAGAAGGAAAAATGAATCTAGATAAGGAAAAGAATTAAGAGAAATAAAAATAAACAAAACAAAGACTTTCCACGTTATTTCTTTTCTCTAGTTTTACAATGCACTCGAATCTTAGAAGCTACCCTGTCTTGCCAAGTTGACTATCAATTCTATTTAAAACGTTTCAGTAGATCCGTTAAAGGTATTATATGAAGTAGCTCCTAAAAAAACGAGTTTTAGTTTCTTACTCATTGGTCTCTAATAAAAAGCTAATGGGCACAAAGTATTTTTCCTGGTTCCCTTAGAGCGCTTTTCAAAGGTGTGTCGTAAAACCAAAACCAAAGTTATTATCCCAGCCAATCACAACAAAAACAAATTACCCAATGAGCCAATCAGAACTCGAAGCAAATACATGTAACCGGCGCAAAGCGCGGGAAAACGCGTTTGAGCAAGTTATGATTGGTTTGAGTTTTTACTTCTGATTGGTCGAGAAAGAGGCGCGAGATTTTTAACCAATCACAGAGCGAAGTAAAGCAAAACCAAAGCAAAACGCGAATTACTTTCCACACTCAATTGAAAACCGCTCTAGCAGTTCGAATCTAAATGAACGATTTCGTGATTAAGTAGTATATAGGAACCTTTCCCCAAAGGATTGATCTACAATTCTTACATGGAAATGTGTTTGTTCGCTAGGGCTAAGAACGAGTAGTACCTTATAGTTACAAGCACAAGATAAGGATTCAACATCCATGCTCCTTTGTAACGTTTAGTCTCATGTTTGTTTTTTGGCAACGGTCTAAAGGGCCGAACACTCAAAAGCCAATGCTTCTTAAATTGATTCGGACTTTAACAAGTTTTATAAGATATACAAACAGTACCGTGTTCTTAGAATATTTTTACGTGAACATTCTCGTATCGCCTTTTGAGAAAACACTGTGGAAATGGAAGATTTTTAGCATCATAAGGCTAAAAAAAGCTTCATTCCGATCGGCTAAGAGCAGTCAAATAAATCTTTAATCTTTGATTTGCACTGCAGTACAATTTAATGTTTCTTTGTTGGCAACATCACAGTGTCACAGTCAGTGATTAAGAAAGATACAAATTGGTTGTTGTCATTTATCGATGAAACATTGTTTTATTGAATGTAATTGTCTGTCCAAATTGAAAATTTTTTTATAGTAGTTTACACTTATCATTATAATTTTGCGTGTGTTTTACTTTATGGCTACATTTTGACCGTAAACAGCGCCTGAAGGACTCCAAATGCGTTTGAAATCGCGGCTAATTTGTCAATCCATACTTTTCTTTCCAAACCAAAACAAAATGACCTTTACTACGTCTGACGTGAACGATCCGACCACTTCCTCAGTCACATGATAAATGGGTGATCGTACGATTACTTGCGCAATCATGATATTTCGAAAATTCTTTCAAATTGCGCACGTTTCAACGCTCGTGCAATTTGGATAGAACTTCCAAATATCTCTCGTAGTGTAAATCTTTAATTGCACTCGCGCTCAAACGATTACCAATACTCAACCCCCTAACACTTCATGTTACACATCAGGCAGGATCCCCGGCCGCAGATGCTGTCCTTTTATTAATTGACGACAGATTATTTATTCAAGTTTTGTTTTGCATTTAAAATACATTTAAGTTCAAAGTTTAGTTATATTTGTTACAATGAAGTGGTTAGGAAGAGAAACGTTCTAGAAATTAGTTGTTCATAAATTATGGCTCACTAAAATAACAGTAATGTTAGTCAATTGACACCCTCCATCACTTCAGTCGAAAGACTCCAAGTCGATATATTTGTTACAATGGAGTAGTTAGGAAGTAAGTAAGTTTGATGGTTTGCAGTTTGAAATATCCCTCCAGTTTCAAAAGACAATAGCGTGGCGGTCATGTTGGTGGTACTAACAAAAGAAGCCAATGAGAATCCTTTTGTTTATGACCACCAAGGCGATAGAAAATGATTTTATGGCTAAGATTATTTTTCCTGACGATTCAGAATTTTTTTTTTCGAGCTTGGTAGGGGTTTTCATAAGAGTTCACAAAGAGCACAACAACACATGAAAGCGTCTTAAACCAATAAAAATGAGACGAATACAATGAGAGAGCCTGACCAATAAAAAAATTTAAGCTACATGGAAATAATGAATGTCAGTGCCAGTGCTAGTGATTAGGTGTAATGACCAAAGTAAAGCCGCGCACTTGACCCGAAAATAAGAGCAGGTGTTCTGAAAACGGTAGTGGATTTGAAATCTTGCCACTTCGTTGATCGACAAAGGTTAGGCAAAGAAAACTGGGAAATTTTACAACAAGCTCGAGGTAAGAGAGCCTTTGAAAGTGTAGATCATAGTGGCGTTGTAAACTCTTCTATCTTTATAAATTGCCCTTGTTCATATAAATTCTTGATTGTCAAAAGACAAAAAAGAATACGTGAGTCAAGTTTTACTCAGCGGTATAGGAAAAGAACAGTGTAAGAAAACGAGCTACTCGAGCTTACAACATAAACGGAATGAACGTCATGGAATATGTTTTGTCAATTACACGGTCGGCGTGACACAATTAACTATCGGGATGTGCCGGGATCGTAGCAAATAGAAAAAAACTTTGGCTGTTTAAGTGAGGTGGCGATGAAAGAGCACACCTCCTTTGAATCACCTTTGTTAGCATTCAGTATGGTCAAGCGTAAGGATAGATCCATAATTTTAAACGATGATCAATTTAAACATCTGAGAGTTCTAGCAAATCGTCCTTAATTTAGGAAAACATCCCTGAGACTGACTTTAACTAGGATTCAGGTACGATCGAAGTAAAGAATTTGGAAATGTTAGCAAGTGTTGAGAAATGTTACGTAGCAGACGTCTAAAGACGTATCTGTCTTTGCCAATCAGTATTTTTTTCGCCTGCTTTCGTCCCTGTTTTCGCTCATTTGAGAAAGCTAATACTTAAAGTTAAAATAGCAACAGTTATTAAAACAATGTACACATTTTTGATTTGTTTTCGCTAACAAGTATGTGTAAAAATGTTAACCAAGGCAATTTTTACGCCCTGCAAAATTTCATCGACTCCTGTTACTGCGACAAAAAGTCTGTTACTTTAGGAGGTGGAGGGGGGATGCAGGGATCTGCAGTTTACCGATTATAGTCACGTTCCCTAAAATATCTATAATGAGACGTATTGTTCTAGTTGATGTTCCAGCAGAGTAGATTTTGACTGAGCAGTTTCTTCTGGTAAACTCATTAAAAATTTATCTTCACTTCACCAGTGACCACCCGATCAGAATCGTGTCTACGCTAGTGGCTTTCGTGGGACAAATAAGAGTCTACCCGCCGTGAATTCCAATGCCTTCTTATTGAGCTTCTTTGTCTTTTTTCAGAATGACACTTGCTGTGGTGATATTATATAAACTAGGTGTTTAAATCTGCAGAGTGATAATCTGTTTATTATTTAAATTGCAAAAAAAAAAATTTTAGAACTTGGAAGAAAGAAAAGTGGAAAAAATTGAAACGGACCTTCAAAACTGCTTAAAACTTTCCAAGTACCTTTCATCTTCGCGTGCTAGTCACTAATTTATCTCTAGCTCTTGTTTGAAACTTCTAATTTCTAAAAATTGCTCTAGGGCAATGGCCATTGTTTTGACGCACGGAAAGTTTACACGGGGAGATTTTTGGAATGTAACTTTCCGTAAGCTGTCATGAAATATGGATGAACTCAGGTCTACGCAAAATGGGGTAAATAGCAATGCGCGTAAGAGTATGTTTGCTAGTGAATGAAAAGGTTCATTTATTTATTGACTAAAGGTTTAGTGAAGTACTTGAGTTTAGTGAAGTCCTTGAAAGACAATAGACGTCCAATAGCCGATAGAAAATAAGTAAGAACATTAACCAGGGGAAATAAGATTCAATTCGAGAAAGTAGGAGTATACTTTATATCGCGATCCGACGTTTCGATTTTCGAACAGGTGAAAATGATTGTAGAAGCTGAAAAGTGAATACAAACAAGTAATAAAAAATGACGGGGCAAAGTGATTTGCATATCTTCATTCATTCATTCATTCATTCATTCATTCATTCATTCATTCATTCATTCATTCATTCATTCATTCATTCATTCATTCATTCATTCATTCATTCATTCATTCATTCATTCATTCATTCATTCATTCATTCATTCATTCATTCATTCATTCATTCATTCATTCATTCATTCATTCATTCGTTCGTTCATTCGTTCATTCGTTCATTCGTTCATTAGTTCATTCGCTCATTCGTTCATTCGTTCGTTCGTTTGTTCGTTCGTTCGTTCGTTCATTCATTCATTCATTCATTCATTCGTTCATTCATTCATTCGTTCATTCATTCATTCATTCATTCATTCATTCATTCATTCATTCGTTCATTCGTTCATTCGTTCATTAGTTCATTCGCTCATTCGTTCATTCGTTCGTTCGTTTGTTCGTTCGTTCGTTCGTTCGTTCATTCATTCATTCAGTTTTATTTTGTTTTTGGTTAGAGATTGGGGAATGGGGGAGGGGATTTCATTCTAGACCACACAGACATCATTTTAAAGAAATGAAAAAGACCTTTTGTGCGCATGAGGCACCTTCTGCAAAACATCTTTCTTTACACATCTATGTTCATTTTAGACTTCTTTCAGGTACTCGCAGCTGAGGATCCTTTCGTCGGTGATGAAGTTGTCTCAGAAACTGCTGATGTTTGCTGTTGGTTTCTATTTGGCTTCCTGGATACGTCATGGAAACGCCGCCGGCAAATGCAGTTCGCGAGATGCCATTTACAGCAAAGCGCTCAAAGGTCACACCTTCTACACCTTCAAAGCAAACCGCCCGTCTGACTGCGTCATACGGTGCGAGAACGAGCTCAAATGCCAAAGCTACAATTACGTGTTGGACGAAAAGGTCTGCGAGTTAAATAACCGGTCCAAGGAAGCAAGACCTGGAGATTACGTAACCGACCCAGCTCGGATTTACATGACAATCCAGTTTAATCGCGGTAAGTATTTTTAAATACATCTAGCTAACACCCAAACCTAAAATGGCACCCAAAATGAGTACAACTACCTTACAGTATTTGTTCTGTGACAAACCAGTTTGAAAGGTTTTCTTCAATGAATACAGGTACCTAAGAGGTTTTCAAAAGATTTCGAGTAACTGTTATCCCATATATTCAGTTTTCAGTAACCTGTCTCTAGTGCCCTCACATCAGACTATGCTAGAACGCAAACATATTGTTAGCCACATCTGTTACTCTTTCTGCTAATTTACTTAAACTTAACTACAAATGCTCTGGAGTGACTCATGTTTCCTACTCAAACCCCGAACGTACAAGCAAACGTGGTACCCCCAACATGGGTGAAGGGGTTTGCTTTGTTGCAATATTTGGAAATGCTTCTTTTGATAAAAAAAATAGCGTACGCTATCTGCAAAATCAGGGTAATACAATGACTTATAGCGCTGCTGTTTTAAAAGTCTCTTCGAGATAAGCAAGCACTCATGAAGGGAGTAGTTGCTGAAAAAAATCTCCACCCTCCTCCATAAGAAGCAAAGTAACTCATGATCTTCTTGCTGAGACGACATATATGAAAATGCATGTATTAATTTTTCCCCTTTTATTTGTACAGTTCCTCTCGCTTCCATTCGAGAAGTGCCTGTAGAGTCGTGCGAAGAAGTTAAGGCGGGTGAAGGAGAGGAAGCTCTCTGTAAAAACTGGTTGAAGCTTGACAGCTCCGTAAAGACAACTCTGGTACATTGTTATGTGGACGCAAAAGGTTGGTTTGCAGAGTTTTGTATTAAAATTATAACCATATCTGGCTGACTCATACCCGCCTAGTTATGTAATTTATTTTTGGTGGAGGGGAGATTGGATGCAAGTGAAGTTGGACGTTGGGTGTTTTGGGACTGGATAAGGGAAAAACGATTCGCATTTTCGGTTTCCAAAATTGTGGGCAGACTAATCAACAAGGATTGCTTCTTGATCTTTCACGGGGCTTTCTCTTCTAGTGATTCGGCCGAAATGTTCGCTGTCTGAGGTAAGCGATTAACTAGACATGTGCAAGTCACCTTGCTAATTGTCATTTGATGTTTAAACCACTATATGTGTCTGTCATATATTCATCATATGTTACACCATCTATTCAACATAGGGGATATTAAAGCCCTCTATTGACCCTGCTTCCATCGTAGCAAACTTCACAGCACAGGTTGTAGAACAACGTACCGGTATTGAGGACGAGATGGGCTCAATTCTTGTTATAATCTTGATTTTTTAGCCTAATAAACAATTGTTTAAATTGCTGACATAAATCTAACATCCACTTATCTGGCATTCTAAGTTGTGGAGTCATCACCAGCACAAGAGTCATCACCCACGCTTAAACGTAAACAGATTATAATGAAAATGAAAGTAAGAATAGAGCTGCTGGGCTTCAGATTTGAAATTAGGAAAAACACTCGGAAAAAACGGACAAGAAAATAGCTTTACAGCCATGCAATGCTGTTCCCTCATCATTTATATAAGATAAATCGCCTCTGTTTTAAAGGATAAGACTTAACAGTGTTACGACTGATCAAATCGGTAACGCGTAACCTTCGGTTCTGAGATCTCAATAAGAATTTAAAAATAGAGGGACAAAAGAAGTCGGCAACGCAGAAAAAAAAAGCCTTGGTAAAAGAACAGAAACCAGCAATAACAAACTCAGCACACACATAAGGGGTATTATAGCGGTATGACTTTCATCCCGGTACACGTTCATCCCAGTTCCCCCTTGCATTGAGGCTCTGTGTTCGTTTACTGGATGATACCATTACAGCCATACCAGTGCGAGTCATACCGGTACGAGTTCACCCCGGTTGCTGTACTGGTATGTTTATACCAGTAACGCCCTCCAAACTAAAATGTGGCATTACGATTTAGGCAAGTTCAGTGTAAAATTACCATGTCACATTGAAAAGTTTGGATATTCCGAAAGAAACTGGGTAAATGAAAGGTGGAAAATGGGGAGGAAGAGAACAAACTTTCCAATTCGGTCAAAAGTCTTTATTCTACTCACTGTTGCTCTTTATTTCTTAGAGACTACAAAATTACTGAACCCCCAAAACGTACTGAGAAAAAACGACAAGTTACCTCTGATTTTAAAGGGATTCGGTATTTCTGAACCCCCTAACACTTAAATAAGCCAAATGGGCTGGTTTTCTTTGATTCTACAAGGGCTCAGAAATTCTGAACCCCCTAACACTTATACAAACCAAAATGGCTGGTTACATCTCATTGCAAAAGGGTTCTGAACCCCTAACACTAAATGAACAAAAAAGGCTAGTTACCTCTGAAAGTAAAAGGGTTCAGAAATTCTGAACCCCTAACACTAAATGAAAAAAAAAAGGCTAGTTACCTCTGAAAGTAAAAGGGTTCAGAAATTCTGAACCCCTAACACTAAATGAATAAAAAAGGCTAGTTACCTCTGAAAGTAAAAGGGTTCAGAAATTCTGAACCCCTAACACTAAATGAATAAGCAAGGCTAGTTACCTCTGAAAGTAAAAGGGTTCAGAAATTCTGAACCCCTAACACTAAATGAAAAAAAAAAGGCTAGTTACCTCTGAAAGTAAAAGGGTTCAGAAATTCTGAACCCCTAACACTAAATGAATAAAAAAGGCTAGTTACCTCTGAAAGTAAAAGGGTTCAGAAATTCTGAACCCCTAACACTAAATGAATAAGCAAGGCTAGTTACCTCTGAAAGTAAAAGGGTTCAGAAATTCTGAACCCCTAATACTAAATAAATAAAAAAGGCTAGTTACCTCTGAAAGTAAAAGGGTTCAGAAATTCTGAACCCCTAACACTAAATGAATAAAAAAGGCTAGTTACCTCTGAAAGTAAAAGGGTTCAGAAATTCTGTTCCCCCTAACACTTAGTTGAATAAAAATAGCTGGTTACCTCTGAAAGTAAAAGGGTTCAGAAATTCTGAACCCCTAGCACTTAATTGAATAAAAATGGCTGGTTACCTCTGGAAGTAAAAGGATTCACAATTTTTGAACACTAACACTTGAATAAAAGTGGCTGATTTCCTCTAGAAGTAAAGGGTTCAGAAATTCTCATCCCCCTAACACTTAACCGAGTAAAAATGGCTGGTTACCTCTGAAAGTAAAAGGGTTCAGAAATTCTGATCCCCCTAACACTTAATTGAATAAAAAATGGCTGGCTACCTCTGAAAGTAAAAGGGTTCAGACATTTTGACCCCCCTAACACTTAATTGAATAAACAATGGCTGGTTACCTCTGAATGTAAAAGGGTTCAGAAATTCTGAACCCCTAACACTTAATTGAATAAAAATGGCTGGTCACCTCTAGAAGTAAAAGGGTTCAGAAATTCTGATCCCCCTAACACTTAACCGAATAAAAATGGCTAATTACCTCTGAAAGTAAAAGGGTTCAGAAATTCTGAACCCCCTAACACTTAATTGAATAAAAAATGGCTGGTTACCTCTGAAAGCAAAAGGGTTCAGAAATTCTGAATCCCCTAACACTTAATCGAATAAAAATGGCTGGCTACCTCTGAAAGTAAAAGGGTTCAGAAATTCTGATCCCCCTAACACTTAATTGAATAAAAAATTGCCGGTTACCTCTGAAAGTAAAAGGGTTCAGAAATTCTGAACCTCCTAACACTTAATTGAATAAAAATGGCTGGCTACCTCTGGAAGTAAAAGCGTTCAGAATTCTGATCCCCCTACTGACACTTAATTGTATAAAAAATGGCTGCTTACCTCTGAAAGTAAAAGGGTTCAGAAATTCTGACCCCCCCCCCTACTACTCAATCAAACACAAAGGACCGAGTTACCTCTGATTCTTCATGGTTTCAGAAATTCTGAACCCCTAAGACTTAAATGACCAAAAAGGGCTGGTTACCTCTGACTTTTGAAGGATTCATAATTTCTGATCCCAGCTAACACTTACATGGACAAGAAGGACTGGTTACCTCTGACTGTATAAGTGTCCAGAATTTCTGAATCCCCAAACACATATCTAATGAAAAACGGCTAGTTACCTCTAACTACAAAGAGATTCAGAAGTTCTGATTTCTCACCCCTTATTGACTAAACAAGCTGGTTATTTTGAGTTATTATTAAGGCCTCAGAAGTTTCAATTCCCTGTCCCTTATAATAACTGATTGAAAACGGCTAGTGACCAGACCCATTGAGAATTTCTGATCCCACAACCCTTATTGAATTTCTGATCACCAACATCCAATGGTACAAAAATGGCTAGTAACGTCTAATCAAAAAGAAGTCAGAAATGCAGTAGTTCCAGAAAAAATCCCCCATCCCTGACCGGAAATGTCGTGACAGTGTTTACATTCGAAACCGGACGAGACGTTTTATGTGTTCTGTTTGATTGACATTTGTGATCATAGGGAGTCGAATTCCATTGTAGTCGAGAAGAATTATGATTCATTGTAAATCGGGGAGAGGTTCGTTGCGAAAGACACTATAAAAGCGTAAATTGGTTGTTACAAGTGAGTGAGTTATTTTGTACCCCACAAGTTCGGTACAAAAAGTGGTGCCGGGACCAGGATCTCGACCGTGGAACGGCGGAAACAGGGACTCAAGAGGAACATTTCAGGAACAGAGGAATTGAGGCGTCGTTTATTGCGTGGTCGAAGCGTTGAGTAAACATGAAAGACGCTGAAGCAGAAGCGGAGGGTCTTAGCGAGGACGAGAAAAAATTCGAAAAGGATATCAAAAAAGAAATCGACAAGCTTGATTACTATTTGGGAGATACAGAAGAATTAATCGAAAGCGGCGATTTTAAAGAAATGGCAGTGGTGTGCAAGAGAACCGATGAAATACTGGATCGGGTTAACGACCTCGTGTCCCAAATGCAAGAACTGAAATTGGGACGGGATGTTTACACACCAAGAGACGTGCGACAATGGAAAAAGGATACAAAGGCGAAATATTCTCCTTTCATCGACAAAAGAGAGAGCTTGTTGAAGGTACTGGAGAAGAGGGAAAAACAGAAAGCCCAACCGACCGAGAGAGAAAACTTGGAGTTAAAATATGAGAAAGACAGGCGATATCAAGGTGAAATGCACGAAAGACAAAGGCAGATGTGGGAGGAAAAACTTGACGCAGAGCTTGAACATACGCAAAAGAAATTGGAATTGGAAAATAACGTTCGCGCTACGACAAAGAAGTTACCAAAGCTGTGGGTCACTCCTTTTAAAGGAACACCTACCGACTGGGTGAGATTTGAAAACATGTTCGTGACGCAAGTTTACAACAAACCGATATCAGATGAAGAGAAATTTGGATATCTCTTGGAGATGGTCTCGCCCAAGGTAAGAGAACGCGTTTCAAATCTAAAACCTAGTACAGTGGGATATAAGACGGCGTGGGACAGATTGGAAAAGGAATTTGGTCAAACAAAACTCGTAGTTAACGCTCACATGGACGAGATCATTAATTTACCTGTCATAAAGGGCACAAATTACTACAGAGTGAAGGAATTATATGAGAACCTAAGTAAAATATGACGCCCTACAGACTCTGGGGGAGGCAGAGATGCTAAGAGGGCTCGTTGTGACCATAATCACACGTAAAGCCTGATCTAGTGAGAACAGACGATGACTGGGAGAAATGGTCAATGACCGATTTGATCGACAATCTACAACAGTGGTTAAGAAGGCATAAAGTAGACGATTCGCCTGGAAACAGTGGGGAAGTGCGACAGAAAAAGGAGAAGCATTGGTACCACAGAGAAAAAGGAGACCCCATCTGTATCTATTGTGAGGGAAAACATTGGGGAGATGCATGCGAGGTCGTGAAAACAGTGGAGGCAAGAAGGTAGTTCTTCCAAGAGAAGAAATTGTGTTTTAACTGTGGCCGCCTAGGACACTGGGGGAAACATTGTCGCAGCTGAGGGTGTTTTAGATGAAAGTCCAGGCATCACACAAGTCTTTGTGACAACGTTCAAGATGGAGCACCAGGTGAAAGCGGAACAGTGCTAACAAGCTATTCCCCTTCAGTGGAAGAATGGTCATTGCCCGCCATAATACCTGTGAAGATAAAAGGAAAAATTTTCTGGGCCTATCTCGATACAGACAGCCAGAGCTTCTTCAGCAGGGAGTCAAGTGACTATGAGCGACTTTACAGCTTAGATGTCTTGGGGGTCAGGGACAGAGGTGAAGATGACGAATTTGATGTCCACACGGAATTCAAGGAGAACGTAGTAAGGAAGCCTGACGGGAGGTACGAGGTAAACATTCCTTGGATACCGGGAGCCAAGCTGGATGAAACCAATGAAGAACAAAGCCGGAGACGCTTACAAAACATGGAGAGGAAACTAGGACGAAACGAACAACTGAAGGCTGACTACAAACAGATAGTCGAAGAACAATTAGAAGAAGGAATAGTCGAAAGAATCCCAACCAAACAAACGGGGGAACAGGTGTTCTATCTGTCACACAAAGCTGTCGTTCGAACGGAAGCTGTTACAACAAAGGTAAGAATGGTGTTCGACGCCAGTGCCAAACTTCACCCTCTAGCCGCAAGCATAAACGAATGCATGTACATTGGCCCTTCCCTTGGGAAGGGCCTTCTTTGGGACATAATGATCAGATCAAGGATGTCTGAGAACCTTCTGCTGGGAGACAGCAAGAAGGCATTCCTACAAATCGGGATAAAGAGGAAGACAGGGACGCTTTTCGGTTTCTCTTCAACCTTAACGGAAAGGAAGAACATTTGCTATTTGCAAGAGTACCATTCGGTGCAGAAGCCAGTCCCTTCATTTTAGGAGCTACTCTGTGACACCACCTCGATCAACCTCCGGAAGAGTTCGCGGAGACGGTGGAAGAGTTGAGAAGCAACACTTATGTAGACAACCTTCTGAAGACAGGAGGACAGGTAGAGGAAATGGAAAAGTTTAAAGAAGAAACTACTCACATACTGGAAGATGCTAAATTCACAGTGCACAAGTGGGAGTCGAACATAAAGGAGTTGGAAGATCAGAACATGCCGAACCCCAGCAAGATACTAGGACAGGTTTGGGACAAAGAGGACGACACTCTAGAAATCAAAATTCCACCATTCAGCAAGGATACGCCCGTTACGAAGAAAAGCATCCTTAGTCATCTGGGGAAAGTGTATGATCCACTAGGTATCCTGTCCCCCACCATGGTCGAGGGCAAACACATTTACAGAAAAGCTTGTGACGAGAAACTGGGATGGCACGCAGTGGTATCTGAGAGTTTAGCCAAGGCATGGTTGAAATGGATAGCTCAACTCCGAAGTGTGAAGGTTCCTAGAAGCCTTGTGAGACAGTCTAATGAGGTTAAATCTATCACTCTCCATCTTTTTGCCGACGCAAGCAGCCTGGCCTGTTCCGCAGCAACGATAGCTGTTGTCAAGCAAGATTCTGGCACAGTGCAAGGACTTCTGACCTCGAAGTCAAGAATCTCCAAAAAGAATACTACGATGCCCAGGCTGGAACTGGTGGCAGGACAAATGGCAGCAAACATGGCAACAAATGTTCGACAAGCTCTCAACAGGTGGCCTGTTTCATCCATTACCATATGGATGGACAGTACAGTGGCCCTTTATTGGCTGAGGAGTCCTGGGAGGAATTGGAAAGTGTTCGTGGCAAATTGTGTGCGGAAAATCGCGAAGATGACAGAAGAGCTCAATATTTCCTGGAAATATTGCCCGACAGACAAGAACATAGCAGATCTAGGAAGTAGCTAGAGGCGCGTCTTTGGACAAGATGGAGAAGAGAAACTGGTTCATTGGACCTGAGTGGTTGCAGCATGAAGACGAATGGCCAGAACAACCAATATTAGCACGTTCAACTGAGGCGAGCAAAGAAAAAAAGCCATCGAGCGAGGTCGTAGCGTGGTGGGGGTGGTGGCTATTTGCTTGTTCAATGAATTGCGTGACTTCGTCTTTGTTTATATTCCAGGTCGATAATATATCATCAATATACCTTTTCCAGACGAGTGGTTTTAGAACGCTACGGATGTGATTCTACCGTCCCCATAAAAATGTTGGCAAAGGCGACTACCATCTTAGTATCCATGGGTGTTCTATGTGTTTGGAGTTAGGTTTTTTTTTTATTAAAATTGAATGAGTTTTCTTGAAGGACGAGTTTTAGCGCTCTTTTGAGATATTCTGTCGGGATGGGGGTTTCTTTTATATAGAAAGCGTCATATGCTTTGCACACTGTTTCTACCCCCTCCTTCTGAGGTATATTTGTGTCTAAGCTCGTAACGTCCATTGAACAAGGACAGCCTTTTCTGGTACTCTCGTTCTTTCAATGAAATTGATAAAGTCGGTCGTGTCCTTTAGATATGATTTTTGCTTTAGTGCTATGGGTTGCAGCAGTTTGTCTAAAAATGGTGACAGTCTCTCTGTCGGACCATCGCAACCAGTTATTATAGGTCTTCCAACCAGAGTTAGTTTGTGTAGTTTTGTAAGCGTGTAGAACACTGGTACGCGAGGCGGGTTTGGCGTTTGACAAAGCCATCGTTTAGTCATGTCATCAATATGTTTGTGTTGGTGGAGTTCGCTAACTAGTTGTTTAACTCTGAGAGACGTCTCTAAAGCCATAGCACTTTCAAGGGGCCTGTAGTGTTCGACGTTGTTTAATTGAATTTGTCCCTCTTGGACTTTATCTTCAGTGTTCAGGACGACAGTGCGTGTCCCTTTGTCCGCTTTTTTAATATTTATGTTGCGGTTTTCTCTAAGTGTTTTAAGGGCCCTTCGTTCTGCGTTAGATATATTATTCTTTGGCTTTTTAAGTTGTATCTCTGCAAGTAGAACTTTAATCTCTTCAAGGTAACTTTCCAAAGCTACTGATGGTTGAACTGGCGGAATCCAGTTGATTTAACGTGGAAGGGGTGCGGTTCGTTATCTTCCCCATGAAAAATATATTGTAAGCGCATTCTTCTAGCAAAAAAGTCAAAGTCCTTTAGGAGCTGGCGCCTTATATGTATTTCGTCTTCTTTCCCCTTGTGGAATGGCTGATACTTTTACGAAGTATCGTAGTTGATAACTCCAGTTTAACAGCCTCTTAAGAGACTACAGTCAATTTTCTCTAAGGAGGATTTTACTAGACACTGATACGCATTCATACCAGTGCGAGTTCATCACAGCTCTCTCCTGTGACTTTGTATTCGTTTACATGACACCTTGTGCAAAAATCCTATGTCAGGACGAGTTACACCGGTGCGAGTTCTTCCCAGTAACTTTATCTGATCGATTCTCTTTTCCCTGTAAGAAAACTCATAATAGTACCATATATAGATGCTGTATTCGTTGCATGTTTCTTTTATTGAAGCTCACAACGCCAGAAAACGGCTTATCTAAAAGAGGTGTGAAGTTTTCGGCTCCTACCAGAATAAAACTGGCATCGGAATTATGTAAACACTTTTTCAATGTTTTTTTTTCTTACAAAAAAATCTTTAATGAGGGGGCCTTCATCACAAAGTGATTTACACTCCTGGGAACCTTCCTGGCCTATGTCGCTTACGAACCTCTTATTAGCGCGGTGGCAGAATTATATGCGGTACTGTCGTCCTGCCAATATGAAATAACATCCAAGCTATCTAATTTGTTTGCGGAGACTTTGGTGGAATTTCCAGTGTTTGCCTTAGAAGAACTAGACTACGAACGGTCTCTCTTTCCGTTCAGGAAAGTCGAGGGAAACGAACAAGCGATAGAGCGACGCGCGTCACGTTTCAACGCGGCAGGCGATCAGTTGCGCTCGCTCAATTGTTCGTTTTCCTCGACCATCCCTGAGCGGAAAGAGAGGCTGCTCGTAGTCTATGGAAGAACACAATCTGATAGAGACTTTTCTCACAAGTTCTTGCTATTTAATAGAAAATATTTCTTGATTCTGTCAGTGCAAAAACAAGAACATCGTTATTTTTAAGGGACTTCAACAGCAAGATCGAAGACACTTAGTGGCACTACATCTGCGTGACATGGGACAACACTGATGGCAGTTACCAACTGTACTTGGATGGCCAACTCACAGACCACGGACAAAATCTGAGGACAGGCCATGTGATCAAAAGTGGAGGTACTGTTGTGCTCGGACAGGACCAGGACAATATGGGAGGCGGGTTTGAAATGAACGGCGCGTTTGGACCTGGTCAAGTTTCAGAGGTGAACATGTGGAACAGGGCTCTATAGGGAAGTTAGATTGTGGCACAGTATGAGGATTGCCGAATGACTAACTGCTTCGTCCATGCGTGGTCCCAGTTTAAAGACCCCATTTATGGTGCAGTGCAAGCAGTGGAACCCTGATCCAAAAATTCCACTTTTCAAGATCCAAATTCAGTGATGGTAATTAGTTAAATAATGGTGTGGACTGAAAAATGATAAGCACAAAATGTAACTTGCGATTATAACAATGTTTACGTATAGCCTGGCACAAAACTTTGGTTAGCTGATGGGAAGAAATTTCAACTGGAACTTGATCGAACTGATGGGATTTCTTTGAGTTTGATTACTTAAATCGCATCGAGCAGAATCGAATTCTCTCTGTTACGAAATAGACGATAAAAGACAGAAGTGATGCCCTCTTAATTTGTAGCTTAACTGAGCTAAAAAAATGTATATTTGTTGAAATCGATTTTTCAACTCCTAGCGGCCGCCGAATGTTCGATTCACTCAGTTATATCCTCTGCTTTGTAATTCAACGCTTTAGATGAGACTGCTTTTGTTGAAAATTTATGTTATTTACTTAATTAAGTTTCAACTTTATTTTTGGTTTTTACAATAGAGAAACTAAGAAATGCTAAAGTTTCCGCAATAAATTACGATTTACATAACAATTAGATTTATAAGGTTGGTTTACATAGAGAGAAACTACATGGTCGTGTAACAAATTGGATAAAAAAATCACATAATATTCTGTAAATATTTGGAGTGTTAAATTTCCAAAAAAATTAACTTAAACTTAGAAATCTAAACATTGAACGTTTAGGGAGACATCTAAGGATAATTCAAACACATGCAACAGCACACTGACGATTTGTGACGAAAATTTGCAAATACTTCAGACCTTTTACTTTGTCTTTTTGGTTAAGTCAATTTACCTAATACGTCAACTCGCTTGATGTTTAAACTCAAGTGAAATGTAGCAAGACGCGTAGTACACTCTCATTGACTTGAATAGTTACCGGCACACACCCGGGGCTTAACCTACACGGTATCTGGGGAACGTAGCAATGCAACTTGGACTAGCTATTACCACTTCTCATCGTATGGAATGCCAGTCCAGGGTTATCCACACAGTTTTGTTAGTTCCCTAATGGTTTTTATATGGATTTGTTCACTATTTACAATTTGTGTGAGATCGAACGACATAATGTCCGTCAATTTTCGTAATCTGTTTGCCGTCTGACCCAGAATAAATTCAAATAGCACAGATTACAACTCCATGGACTACTTTCCAAGTTTCTTCGCGAACAGTGATGGGGCTGAGTTTCTAACGGCCTAACTGCAGAAAGAAAGGTCGTGGGTTCAAATCTCACCAGCTGCGGCTGAATTCACGAAGCTCACTTCAACTAAAAAGTTCCCTACGTATTATAGAAAAGAAGCAATACCCAGTTTTCAGCTTCATGAATCTGGTCCCAGGGGCCCGTTTCTCGAAAGTCCCGGTAACTTTTCGGGCCCGGAGCTGTATTTTAAAATCAAAATTTATAAAATGGTAGTGTAGCTTTTAGCCCTCAAACAAGCTCGACTTGTTTCGTCAACTTAGAATATTACTTCTTAGCTTTCAAACCAACAAAATTTAAATATTTAAGGTAAATTTTACGCTCATAAAGTAGGTTTCACGGCCCGAAAAGTTATCGGGACTTTCAAGAAACGGGCCCCAGGGTCATAACATAACGGTACAGATCATGCTGGATGTGTTCAGCACCTTGTCCCAGTTCAGGTGATAGAGTCATTAGGCAGTAACGTTAAACCGTAGTTGGCCTTGTCTTCTACACCTGGTCGTACAAATAGTAGGAAGTAAAAGCAGCCCATATCCCTTATCGAACAGAGAACTCTTTTAAAACACTTATTCTTGGGTAGGGTGGAGCTGTCATTGCGCCTATTATCGTGACGTCCAGTTGCACCCCTTTATTGCTGTGAATCGAATTTGATCATGTGCATATGAGAAATGCGTTATGTAAATCTTATTACCATAACAGTTACCCAACCAATTTACATGAAGAGGTGTAAGAGACGACCTAACTTTGAACCTCATAAATCCTGGAAGATACACATCCACCCAAACTTTCAAATTGTTAGGACACTTGTATACTTGCTCCTTCTTCCCTTACACGATGTTGAAACCCATTTGTTTCCTACGGTGGCTCATAGGGACAAAACACTTCCACAAATCACAAAACACTTCCACAGATCGAAAACAATTCTACTAATACAAACACTTTCACTAATCACAAAACATTTCCACAAATACGAAACACTCTCACAAATCACAAAACACTTGCACAACCTAAATAACTTATCGAACAGTTAACACGTGCAGAGTGCCTCTTGGCTTGGCTACTAAGGCTCTAAGGCCGGGATACTAAGGTCTGTTCGCACTGTTTCGCGGGTCGAGCAAACTTCGAACTTCAACTGGAAGGTGAGTACGTGTTCTATCGTATATTTTAATGCTGTTGTTCGGTCTGATTTGCTAGTATTGCTCCCTGTCCACCTTTGTGGCCGTTTAAAGCATTTTTGTAAGGATAATGTTGAGTGATGACTTAAACTGAGCTGTGCAACTAAGCGACCACCAACGAAACAGTGCAATAGCTTGAGGCATCTTCCTGACGGCCAATAATATATGAACAGTAAACAAGAAGACCGAAAATAGATTATTCAATTAAATTCTTGTCTACCTTTCACATCGCTAGCATTATAAAGGAAAGGAGTATGTGACCACGGCTCTGTCATGTTCATGTTGGTAAATAATTAACTGCCAAGATTACAACACCTGCATTCTTTTATTTCAATGTGGTGCGCTTGCAGCTACAGAACTGGCCACCGTTCTGTACAGATACGGATACTATACAGATACTGTATGTAGACTTTAGAAAGTTTATACTCAGACTTTTGTAAATGTGATTAATTGAACTTTACTGTATTCTACATATTACAGTAGAACCCCGGTAACTCGAACTCTGAAGGGAAACGAAAAACAGTTCGAGTTAGCGGGGTTCGAGTTATCGGGGTCGATTGAATATTCAATTTGCCAAGGTAATAATTGATACACGCCGGGCCAGCATGAGGCCTGAAGCGGCACTTTAGGAATAACTTTTGTGTTTTTAATCCAGTGAAGCTCAAACTTTGCAACATTACAGACTTTTCAATTGCAAACAATCGCATGATTTTTGTTTTTCGATTTTAACGGGTTTTGGCGGAAAAATGACGTCATACAGATGACATCAAAATTTTATTTTCACCGTATGACTAAACTAGTACACGATTTGGAAAGAATATGTTGAGACAAATTCAAATGTGAAAAAATAATTGAAAAAGCTGTATCGATTCAAAAGATATTGCATTTTGAAATTTGCCAAAGTTCTAAATATAGTAACAAAATGGCAGGAAATTCAAGATTCAGATTGTCGTATCTTTTGAACCGATAAAGGTTTTTCAATTATTTTTTCATATTTGAATTCGTCTCATCATATCCTTTTGAAATCACGCAATAAGTCAGTCATCAGGTGAAAATAAAATTTTGACGTCATTTGCATGACGTCATTTTCCCGCCAAAAACCGTTAAAATCGAAAAACAAAAATCATACGATTGTTTGCAATTGAGAAGTCTGTTACGTTGCAAAGTTTGAGCTCCACTGGATTAACAACACAAAAGTTATTCCTAGAGTGCCGTTTCAGGCCTCATGCCGGCCCGGCGTAATAGTTTATCGATTTTTCAGCACTTCAGTATACAGTACAGTGCAAATTAAACTTATCTCGTCAGAAACTCTCACACGATCATGCATTTTTATGATAAGAGTGGCAAATGACTGTCGGATACGTGATCTATTCGTTGCTCTAATTAAAATCAAATTGCTGTAGTGTTCGTTTTAGTGTTTAAATCCGATTACACGACAAAACGAGCTAATAGGATATTTCAATGGGCATCCGTGGCGAGCTGCAAGAACCAGAATTCGAGTGATCGGGGTAAATGTGACCCAAATTTAATCAAGGGAAACGAAATTTAGTTCGAGTTAGCGGGGTTTTCGAGTTACCGAGTTCGAGTTAACCGAGTAAAAATGACTGAGAAGTGGGGTCAAATCCAAGGGAAATGGAAGTTTGTTCGAGTTAGCGGGGTTGTTCGAGTTATCCGAGTTCGAGTTACCAGGGTTCTACTGTGTTATCATCTGTTTCCTCGTCCGGTTTTCAGGTTTTGGAATACTACAGTAAGCCAGGGGATGCTCAAAAGGGCATACACAAAACCTTATACAGGGCACTGTAAAAACCAACGTTGTTATATTGACTTCCTTTTGTACTTGCCTTCATTTTCCAGATGTTTTGTACACAGTGTGGAAATCAAATAAGCCAAGGGCAGTGTTTTTGTGCTGTATGTGGCTCAAAATGTCCACCAATGTCCAATACAGTTGTACCCTTTGTTGAAATCGAAAGAAAAGATGTCCCCACATTCGAAGATTTTTTAAGAAAAGGAATTCGGATTTTGATGGCTTGACACAAGTCAAGGCAGCAGAAAGAAAGGATCGGTTTGTTCCAAAACGAAAGAAGAAGCCAGGAGCTGACCTGGTGAAGGTTAGTGAGTCAAGTAAATGGTAAATATTATTGAACTTATTAGATCATTAACTGTGTTCTTTTAAGAATTTATCTTTTGTGTGTGCAATTAATGATCCACACCATAAGTTATGAGTGTTCTGAAATCCCGTGAAGTTATCTAACAGCTCAGTCAATTTTGTACAATTATCAAAGTACATCACAAGTGTTGCACAGAAGATTATAAAATACGGTTGCTAGCTTCTTCATCATACAACTACTGACGATGATTTTCAAACAATATGAAAGCATGTATGTGGGGCTTTCATTCATGAATAAATCTGTCAGCAACTTTCTGTTTGACATAGTGAACATATGAAACACATATGTGAGAACTCCATTTGAAACAAAGAAACGATCTTCGCAGAGTAAGAGCAATTTGAGGCAACTGATTTTTTAGCAAGGAGAAAAAATATGTGGGAGCAGGGATGGGGCAGGGATATGTGGGGAGCAGGGATGGCGCAGTGGTGAGAGCGCTCGCCTCCCACCAATGTGGCCCGGGTTCGATTCCCGAAACTGGCGTCACATGTAGGTCGAGTTTGTTGTTGGTTCTCGTCCTTGCTCCGAGGGTTTTTCCCGGGTTTTCCCATTTTCCTCTCTCCACAAAAACCAACACTGCTAAATTCCAATTCGATCCAGAACAGTGGACGAAGAGACACTCTGTGGAAGTGCCACTGCAAATTCCCATTTATTTTATTTTATTTATTTATTTTATATTCAAAGATACAAATGGATCCTGTTGTAGCCTTGAAATTGTTTTCAGGCTAGAAAAGCAGTTGCTAAGTGTACACTGCAGTGATCATTTCATTCATAATTTTCAATATTTTGCTTTAAGACTAAGTTCTTTCAATTTTAAACCTGCTAGGGGGAAAAGCCCTGTCATTAAGAAGTTGTAAAAACATCTGATACCTTTGGCTGTACACAACAGTCTCCCTTGTGAGTGCAAGTTAATGAGTTAGGTTGACTACCCATGGTCAATCAGATTGGCTAGCCCTTTTGTAACAGTGACTGTAGAATAGCTTCAACATGATTACCTTATTATGAATGGTTCTTCCTACAGTGTACAGTACACGTAGCAACATAACTATGTGACATAATTTAGTATATGTCATCTTGTCTATTTCATTAAAGCTATGTTATTTCTGTTGTGTCTTTTTCCATGGCACAAGGAATGCTTCCATGAGCAAATAGTACTGTCTTACCATCAGTCTCAAGGTAGTACATTTTTATAGTCAAAGCTGTTTGTTCATTTTTTCCTCTGATAAATGTTGGAATTGCCCATAATGTTAATGGTGAAGTGAAAACGAAGAAAAGCACACTTATGCCAATCAGTGTGCCTAAAACTTCTTCAAGTATCGTTGTGAGAAGGGCTGCCTTAGACAAGCACCGGGCACATAACTCTAAGCTCCCAGATAGTTTGGAATGGAAATTACTTTACCCAGATTTCCAGGAGGATATCAACATTCCTGGTTCACATCAATTTTTTACAGTGCAAAAGTACAAGGAAAGTCTTGGCAAGTCCTATCAGAGAATTAACTTGTACCTATGCAGAATCAAGGATTTAGAAGGTATTTGTTATCATAATACTATTTACCATTGTTGCATTGTTGGAGTGTTATTCAATATTTACATTTATTTGAAAATGACAACAGAAGTGATAGCTTTAATTACTTGAGTAATTTTAGTAAGTTTTGTTCTATTCCTGTTTAATGTTAGATGATCATCATGATGATGCAAATGCAGACAATATGGATGATCCCAATGAGGTATATTTAGTGTTTGCTCCTTTTCAAAAAAAGGTCATGAACATAATGAGTTTGTTTCAATTCTCTGGGTTGTCTTGTGGATCTTTTAATGATGCTGGGACTCTTTTTATCTTTATGACAGCCCCTTGATTCACCAGCAAAGTCTGGTTCCAATTTTAAATCAAGAAGTGATGAAAACACAGTCATGGTACGAAGAAAAGATGATGATTTTGACAATTCCCTGAAGCCAGTATTGCCATTAGACAACTTTACATCCTTCAATGTGGATGATGTCAATGAGGTATTTTCTCTGTTTGGGGGTGTTTATTTTTATGGATAGATAGTTCCTGTAATGTATGAACTCCACCCCCCCAACTTTTTTTATCCTGCCCCTTCCCTATTACAATCCTTTATTTTTGAGATGGAAGGTACTACCAGAAATGATAAAGTAAAATTAGCACATATTTAACGCTAGACTTAATATCAGATAAAATGGCAGTTTTTAGTGATAATAATAGTGATCATATATGCAGTATTATGTGCAGTGATTGACTGTTTTTATCAGTGGGACATCGTTGTTAGTGGAGGTGAACTGTATTTAAAACTAAATAGTTGGACTGGTGGCTTTGAGTTAATGATGAACATTAGATTTTCTGGTATGCTGGTAGATTTTTGCACTTATATAGATGCCGTAATTACAAACTTAATGGGTGACCCCCATTCTTTTATCGTGTATAAATAAATGCTACTACTACTACCATTTATTCTGCCAGCTCCTCCCCCCACTTTGAAGCCTTTCTTTGTAATCCCCCCAAACAAATTCCACCAGCCCCCCCCCCCCCCCCCCCCCATCTTATTAAAAAAATGAATGGTCCCGTTGTTTCTTTTAAAAAGGTAATGAACGAAATGAGTTTGTTTTTCTTGGTCTTCATGTGGATCTTTTCACGATCTAAGAACTCTTGTTTTCTTTATAACAGCCCCTTGATTCATCAGGAGAGATTTAATTTTAAAGTAAGGAGTGATGAAAACACAGTCACAACACAAAGAAAAGACGATGGTTTTGATGATTCCCTAAAGTCAGTATTGCCAGCAGACACACCATCCTTTAGATCAACTCCTGCACCCCAGACAGAGGGAAACACAATGGAAGAAAAGGCCAGCGAACCTTATGATCCCTATGACATCTACTGTAACGTATTAGATGAGGCTGAGGCTGACGAAGATCTTGCTGATGAAATTCTGTTAGATGATGCATGGTTCTGCAATGAGATGCTGGACAGCCCAGGGAATCATGATCCCAATATAGGCTTGTTAGTAAATATAACAATATCAATCTTTAAATAGGCCCTCTACAAGTGGGCATCTTTTTTTATTAAGAGTGTTTTTCTATAACTGAAAAATTTCACTCTTCAAAGCCAGGAGCGTCAATTCCTGTTTGTTCAATTCCAGACATTCTGATATTGCCCAACATAAAAATAATATCCTTAAAATCAAAAGGTTATATAGCCTGTAGTATGAAAAAAGATGGTTGCTGAAGAGCATTTAGGGCTTCTTGAACAATCCTCAAAATATTTTAATCAATCATTTAAACTCACTCATAATCTCTTGCTGGTTACATGTATTTGCTAACAGTGACTTGACTTTTGAAACATTCTGAGTGAATATTCTTTCATTATGGGTAAACGAGTGACTCCCGATTTTATTGTATCGCTGTGCTGATGAATTATGGTTAGGAAATATTGCGATTTCTGTGTTTCCAAAAGAACAATAGTTACAGTACTGTGTTTATGAAATTTAATTATTATTTTGAGTTGTATATTTTAGAGTTCCGCTTGAGTCTGTGCTGCGACCATTCTACGAGAAAGCGGAGCATGCAGGAGAAGACCAGATGCAAGTTGTGAGGGTGAGAAGGCCGCACATCTGGAAGGATGCTTTAAGGGCTTTTGCAAAGCATGACTTCATGGCTGGGGTGCTGATAAGCGTGCACTTCATCGGCGAAGAGGCAGCGGACATGGGTGGTCCCCGAAGAGAATTTCTTAGGTTGCTGATGAGAAGTTTGATCACTGAGTCTGGCGTTTTAACAGGCAGTGACAAAAGAAAGGTTTTTTCCTCGAGCCCCTTACTCGTTTCCCAAAAGACGTATTTTCATGCTGGACGAATGGTAGCAACAAGTGTTCTTCAAGGTGGACCTGGTCTTAAATGCTTGGCCCCAGCTGTCTATGCATATTTGTTAGCTGACGTTGACAAATGCCGTCGCCTTGTCAATGTTGAGGACATCCCAGATGTAGAATTTCGGGAGAAAGTTAAGAAGGTATTGAATTTCGTTTAAGACAAAAAAGAAAGCAACACTTTGTGTGGTTTCAAATAGGATTGGAGATTGTCTGTTAAGCACCTCAGCAGTTTTGAAAAACTAATGATTTAAGCATAGCACCTTATCGTTGTAAAGTGATAATTCAACACCATTTCACCCATAATAATAATTAGCATGCTTTAAGAGATGAGCTGTTCTTCAAACGGTACACAGAACTCACAGTTATTCTCGATTTTCCAAGTTTATTCGCAGCTAAAACTCACTACAAACTCACGGTAAAACTCGCTGCTTATTGGCTCTCCGGTTTCTGAGAAGTCCCTCCACGTGTTCGTTACCTTATTTGGTAATGCTATTGAATGTCACAAACTATGGGGGTGGGGGTCGGTCAAAACTCTCGTACAGAGAGAGAGTATTGTGGGAATTACGGTGCGGTTATTTCCATATTGGTCTGCGTGAAAGGCGTACGCATAGTGTTCCCACTGCAATTGAATTCACCTTGCATTGTGTCAACCGATCGCATTGTGGTCGAAAAGTAGTATTGTTTAATCGACTATTTTTGTTAAAATTATGATAACAACCTATGTGTTAACGAGAGAATACGAACAGCAAATAAATGCTATATTGACATTTTTTTTCAACAGATTCAGTCCTTGTCTCAAGATGAATTTCAGGATGGAGTGCAAGAGGTCACTGATTTCTTGTTAGACCTTGGCATCACAAAAGTTAAGTGGAATGTACAGGAGAAGGCATTGTTGGTGCAAGTGCTTTGTGAGCATTTGGCAATAAACCGTAGCAAAGCATCCCTTGATCAATTTGTTGATGGACTTAAATCTGTGGACATGGACTTTTTTGAAACGATCAAATCTGATAGCCTTCTCTTTGAAAAGGTGTTCTGTTTCGTGGAAGAGGCGCTTATGCCAACCGACTTCAGACGCCTATTCAACTATTCCTTATCCCCTGTCGGTGCCAACAATCGTGAAGGAGAAGAATTAACCCTCTTGTGGTGGGAGGAAATGATTGTTCAGGAGACGATTCCCCTGTCGAAGATCCTGGAATTTTGCACTGGAGCTGATGAGGTACCACCTTTGGGCTTCGACAGAAAAATCGAAATCAAGTTTTTTAACCAGGAGAGTGGTTTGCGTCGTTTCCCTTATACCTCGACTTGTGCGCTTGACATGTTTCTTCCACGGGCCGTGGAATCCTTTGACGAATTTTAAGAACTAGTGAGCCAGGCCGTTTTTGACACCTGTGGTTTTGGAAAAACCTATGCCACATGACTTTAGGCAGCAAACTGATATTGCCTTGTTTTTTTAGCTCGCCCTTTTAGCTTCTTTACATGATATCAATCATCTAACATGCGTGCAAGAGCATCTTTTATGCCATTCATATGATAGTTTAAATTAGCAAGCATGAGGTTACTGACACAAAACAACACAGCAAAATGTTTCTGTTCATTTGCTAAAGCAAATTTCAAGTTTTCTTCTGTGGAACAATAGTATTCCAGTAGGCTATCTGTTTAAGTCATTAATAAATGTTACATGGTTTGTGTTTAATTGTCTCCTTTTTTCACTGTCCCAGTCCACTATACATTTGTCCCCTTTACTAACTGGGGAGGGCCGATAATCTATGGCTGACACAAATGATAAAAGCCTACTGGGAAACGCGTATTAGACAAAAATACAATTGGAGAGCTTCTTCCCAACTGGAAGGCATTCGCAAGTGACCAAACACATGCAAAAGGTAATCCTTGAAATCAGCATTGGCGATCATTGGTGGTTCAGCTACCTTCTGCTCAGCCCATGTGATGTCCATTTGTGAAACATATTGTTTTCTGTCTGGAACACCTGTAAATTGATCCAAGAACTAAAACTCTTCGTTTCCTTAAATGGTTTGTTGGCAGCTATGAGTTTTATCTTATCAACAAAGCCTTTCTTTTGCTTCGATCAAGTTCTCGTGGTAGCAAATATTACATAGGTTAAACGAATGCAACAACAAGGTTGTTCCAGGCTCTCGATCCTTCGCTCGTGCTCGCCAGCTTTTTTCGCCCCACTGACCGAGAGCCTGAAACAGGCTAAAGAATTATCCCTTCGGATAGCATCCTAGTTTTAGATTTGCCAGTCGCAAGAAAAAAGATTGTGTTTATTTTCATTGGTACTTGATAGACACTACCTCAGCTGCTTTTCTAGGACGTCTATTGTTCTATGAGCCTTGCGTGCTTCATTCCAGGTGACTTAAATAGTCAACTTTTGATAGCTATCATTTCGAGGACCAACCAACAAAATGTGCAGTTCTATTTATTGAGCAACTGAAAAAAGGTCAAATCTTATTCCGTAACAGCCTTACCTGATAACTCTGATAAGAAATACCGCTCATCAGGTACCCCCGAGAGACATTCAGCCATTCTGTTCTTCCGGATTCGATAACTGTTCCATTCAGTCGCCACCAAATCCAACTCTTGCTGAATCAAAGCCATGAAGGAAAACTGCAGACAGCAAACATGAATGAAATTCCAGGCTCAAAACAACCATAAGCTGTTAAGTCTTTGAACAAATCAATCCACCATTCGCTGTTGTTTTTCAATGCGCTGGTTAGCTGGTGAACTACTATATCTATGGCTGTAAAGCCCTGAATATGGATTACTTGCATTCCGACAAAAGACACCCTGAATTGCGGCAAGTACAACATTCTCTGTTCCACAGTCGGTTTGAACCACTCTCGGGCACCCTTTTATTTGTTTCACGCAGCTTAGGTAATAGTTTGCAATAACAGAAGGATCGTGATTAGTAGCAGCAACCTGTAGAAACATAATTCTTCTAGAATAACCATCAATGCAGCCACTTATATGAAATCCATAGGGGGCTAACTTATCGTACCCGTCAATATGCCAAGCAGCGTTTGGCCCAGGGGATCTGTACGTTCTCCTTTCCAGTCTTCGTTGTCTTCGCTGAGAAACACCATTCGGATCCATGATTTTTAAAGCTTCTCTCACCACATACCTTCCAACCGAAAGATCGTGCTTTCGCTGAAGCCTTCGTGTCATCGAACGATAACCGAGAAGTCTGCCTGAGCCACGCAGTTCAAGAGCAATTGCTCGCCGTACGTCAGCGATTGGTGATTGCACACGTCTTCTTCGTAAACCAAGCTTTTTGTTTATGAAGTATTTCAGTTGCCTTAATGTCCAAGATATTCCATGATAGACCAAAAGAAACATTAAGATTGTCGAATATTGGTATCCTGCTCTCCAGTACGATGCTACACATTCTTCCATTGACTGAAAGCTCTTTGTGCAAAGGCAATCCGGAAGCCCCTCACTGACAACTATATGAAGCAGTATAATCAAAAAAGCGACCCAAATCTTCATTCCAAACAGTATTCTTCATTCAGCCAGCTCGGAATCTGCAAAAGCAACAACTTTAAGTTAAGTTTTCCCGAATTAACCATCTCCGTGGTCATAAATTCGAAGACGGGACTAAAACTAGGACCGGAGAACTTACGGGGAACGGCAACAAAAAAAATATAAATAAATAAATAAACTGACAAAACAAACAAACAGAAAAACAAGCGCGGTCCCCGGTAACCTTTCTGGCTTGCTGGTATATTGGAGGATAATGCCTTTGGCTGAAAGATTGTCCTCAAAATTTCACAGCCTCGTTTCTCGGCTACTGTTCATTTTTCGGACAATCTTTCAGCCTCGGGCATTATCCTCCAATATACCAGCCACCTAAGCCTAGACACAAATATCCCGAAAAATGCTCTAAAAATCTATCCGGAAATTCCCAGTTTTTCCCCTAAAAATCCCTCAAAAAATCTCTAAATATCCCCAATATTTTCTAAAAATCCCTAAATATCCCAAAATTTTCCTGTCTTTCTCGAGTGACACTGGGCAATAGAAATAGCTTTACTTGGCGCCTTCGCGGGCTCCGCCATGTAAGATGCACACTGCGCATGTTCAGCAGTTTTTGAACACTGTCCTTGGAATGATGGAGTGCATTAGAAATAGGAAACACCGCTGCACAATTGGATTGCAGTCTAGCAGTCACTTAAGTAAACAATGGGTCAAAATTATCATTTCATACGAATTTTAAATAAAGCAGCAAAGAAAATGGAACAATTTTTCCCTCAAATCATCTAAAAATCCCCCACAAATCCCATTTTTTTCTAAAAATCCCCAAAATTTCTAAAAATCTCATGATGCTCTAAAAATCTTGAAAAATATCCGGCTTTTTGGGTCTACGCCTACAGCCACCTTAAGGGATTTATTTACTAAATATTCCCAAGTTTACGCCGCATTATGTCAAAAACATTACTTTCGTTAGCCGAAGCGAAACGCGCGGCCATTTTGTTTCGCTTCGGCTGCTCGGAATGTGAATAGCACTTTGCTAATCACCTCCTAGTCAGCCAATCAGAGCACGCGAAAAGCATTATTCACTTGTGTGGTATAGTAATAAGTGGTAAAGGGTTTGGTTTAAATGATTTGTTACAGTAATTTTGAATTTTTAGTGAAGAAAACCGTTGACCACGGTTCCCCTTTCCCGTTCGCTCCCTTTTTCTGATTCTACTTACTAACATACTCCCTCTGAAGTACTAGCAATGTAAAAGGTAGAGAAAAATTTAATCGGAGAATCTTTTCTCGCAGAATCTTTTCTCGGCCTCCTTGTTTACTGTCAATATTCTTCCTCGTTTGAAAGATGCCTCAAGTGACTCAACAATTGTATTGTTTTGTTCGTGGTCTCTTCGTTGTATAGCTCAGTAGTCATCGCTCAGCAATTTTGCAATGCTTTAAACGGCCACAAAGGTGGACAGGGAACAATACTAGTAAATCAGACCAAAAAACAGCATTAAAATATACGATAGAACACGTACTCACCTTCCAGCTGAAGTTCGAAGTTTGCTCGACCCGCGAAACAGTGCGAACTGACCTTAGTATCCCGGCCTTAGAGCCTTAGTAGCCAAGCCAAGAGGCACTCTGCACGTGTTAACTGTTCGATAAGTTATTTAGGTTGTGCAAGTGTTTTGTGATTTGTGGGAGTGTTTCGTATTTGTGGAAATGTTTTGTGATTTGTGGAAGTGTTTTTGATTTGTGGAAGTGTTTTGTGATTTGTGGAAGTGTTTTGTATTTGTGGAAGTGTTTTGTGATTTGTGGAAGTGTTTTGTGAGTTGTGGAAGTGTTTTGTATTTGTGGAAGTGTTTTGTGATTTATGGAAGTGTTTTGTGATTTGTGGAAGTGTTTTGTGATTTGTGGAAGGGTTTTGTGATTTGTGGAAGTGTTTTGTCCCTATGAGCCACCGTAGTTTCCACTTGGCGCCTTTTGTTTTGAACATTTTGTGAAGGGGGAAGAGTGTGCATACTTACAAAATGACAAACGTCCCAAAAAGTCTGAAATTGTAGGTAAAGGGTTAAATATAACTGTATAGTGGGTGGTTAGGAAAAATCCCATTTTTATCTCATTCACGTTATTAGAAGGTGAAAACTGGAACTCGCAGCTGAACACTATCAGATCGCTGAAGTACGCATGCGTCGTGGTTCCGCTGTCTCTCTTTAAGCCAATGTAGTCAATGTCGTATACTGTATGGCCAGAATTCTTGAAGTTAAGATTTGAATTGTCTGAGACAGTGTGATTCAATTTCATCTCTCCATTTATAAACAGTCTCACTACACGGTCTGCACGAGTCTAGATCATTGCTACGTGGCTCCAGCGACCAATGAGGAGAACATCACTGCAAGGAAAAAAGGGGTGTTTCTTGGTGTTACAGAAAGCATTGTTGGTTAGCCACTGTGTTAACGTCTGGGTATTGTTTATTGTCATTTCGATCTTTTGTTTTACGTCATTTGGTGATCGCATTATCGGTGCCACCAAGAAACTGACGAAAAAGGTGAGGTTGCCACTGCTATAAAACCAAAGGTACCAAGTGGTTTATTGAAAAGAAGCTTAAGTCTTGATATACGAAACGAAGCAAACCCACCCCACGTCTAAAGTGGGTTGGGTTGTATAGTTAATATCACACGCCAAAGTCACTGCTGAAACGTCTGACTTCGGCATTGATAAGAGCCAGTTAAATTCTATTTATAGTCGGAAAAAGTTGATGAGGTAAATTGGCCACCGTAAAGAAATTGAAAGCTGGTTTTTCGAGCGTTAGCCCTTCGTCAAGGCGAATCAAGGAACTGTGGGTTGTGTGTGGTTTACAAGTAGAACGGTGGAGCTGCACTACTGGTGGAAACAGATGGCTACGTAAAAAAGAAAATAAATTAGTTAAATGAAAAGCGTTCGTTAATACCATGGAGGTTAAGATTGTCGATCTGAAAGATGAATTTTTTTCTCTAAAGCTTTTAACGGTTTTCCGTATTGCCCTGATGTCAAAGGCCGTCATCTGTTACCCTACCAAAACTGCTGTTTGATCTGCAAAACTCGAGCACAAGTTTTATTCTCAGTGACGGATCAAGAGCTTCCTTTTTCGTCTTGCCAGGCTAACCTTACCCCACCCCACGGCGAGAATTGGAAATTTCTGGATTTTCTGCTTTCACATGCGCAAGTCTTTTGCCTCCAGTTGGGGATGAAAACCATATTTGATAACAGTTTTCCAAATTTGGCACAGCACTTCATTTCACCATTGTTTGTTTTTGCATTTGACGAGCGCTTTAGTTTAAAAACTAAATGCCTCAGATAACTATCTGTCATCGAGAAAAGTAGCAATACAGTGGTCAACATTTTTACAGCTAGTGCTATAAATAAGAAACGTATACTCAAACACCAAAAAGCCATTGTTGAAGACTTATCATTGAGTTTGCAGACTTGCCACAAGTCGTCTTCGTAATCCAAAGAAACCGTAAGATTAATGTACCTCGTTATTTAGAAGGTGTTCTTGGAGTCTCGGACGAGTGGCGTTGACTCCCTAGGGAATTTGTACTTTTGCATTAGTGCACTGTGACCATGCAAAAGCGGAATCTCCAAGATTCGCCAAACCTCACCCATTGTTTAGGTAGGGTGTGGGGATTAGGTGAGTCCTAGCAACAAATCTAGAGCTTCGTGTAAGGTGGGATCCCGTTGTAAGAAAAGTGGTGGGGGCAGAATGAAAATGCGCTTTATATTTTTAGACCAAAATAGGGTCCGCCAGGTGCTTCCCCTATAACCACCAAAGTAGTACTGTATGGTAGATAGTCTCAGGGGACTACAAGTTTATCTATGTGGTTTCAGCAAATAATAGGGACCGGAGATGACTTACCTCGCATCTGTGCAGTAATTAATAATACCCTGATCAAATTCGTCTCTGAAATGGCTGCACAGTCGCCCATCTGTTTCATTGTAAAAGCGGAAAGAATAAGGAAACGACCAGTCGCCGTAAATCGTCTGTACACCTGAATACTGCATCAGCTTGATCCACACCGCGATCGTCAGGTTTGTCGTGTGGATCGTAATAGCCGGAGTTTCAGCGCACGTTCCACTACTGCCGTCCAGATAAAGAACTGTCCTTCCATCTTGCTGCTCGTATCTTGCGGCTCCTTGCAAACTGCAAGAAAGGATTAGAAACATATAGGTCCTGGGTTACATTTTCTTCTAGGGAGTTACGCAAGCCGGTCGACGTGAATTGCTCTGAATCTTCCCAATGACGCAGGTTATTACTTTTGAATTTAGCAACCCGTCACGAATGTATTTTGGGGCATTGCCACGTTTGGACGTGGTTGCCATTTTCGTGCAGCAGTTAAAAATGATAAATGACTTATTTTTTGAAAGAAATCCCCTCACGGTTTTGTAAAAATTGAACCTACAGTTTTGTGATAGCAGTGCTGTATTCTACCAGCTATCAAGCCAACCAGGAGCTAGACAATTGCTTATTGTGCCCGAAATCGGCCCGAAAATTTCGAATCTTTCAGAAACGCAAGCGAGGTGCGTAAATTCACAATTATTCGATCCTTACTAATAACACTGGTGTACAAATCAATTTCAAATCGAGAATGTTTCAAGACATCAATACCTCAGTAACTTGTGCGTGCCATTAAAGTGCATATGAAGCGAAATTTGTTTTTACACAGTTATAATATTTACCGTTTGAAATATATGATTCCAAACTTTGAGATGTCTAGGATAAAAATTGGCGATTTTACGAGCGCTGAAAGTTGGGCTGTTTTGCCTCGAAAAATGGCATTCAAATCGCGCGGCCAAAATACCACGTGACAACAGCCCGTGACGTCAATTTGGGTACACAGACTAGCAATCCAATATGGCGGTAAGAGAGAAAGAGGAGGCAAGAGGAGGGAGATACTACGTTGCTCGCGCCCCTAACGGTCGAAGTTGTGAAAAATGCGAGGAAAAAGGGATTTCGTATGCATTAGTTTCCAACTAATCCGGTTGTGAGGGTAAAGTGGATCAAATTTGTTCGAAAACACCGGCCCGACTTTAAAGATCCCAGTGACTTCCAAGTGCACTGCGCTCTGCTCGGCGCACTTCGAGGACGATTGCTACGAGTACAAATTATCGGTGATTGATGCAATTGAGCAGAGTGGGAGAGTAAATATCCGAGATTATGTAAAGAAGACCGCTGTGCCCACGAGAGATACTGTTGTTCCTGCAGCTCCAGGAGAAGTTCCCAGTGATCGAACGAAAGGACAAGTAAGCCAAATATTTGTGATATTAAGACTTACATGTTTGATCAGTTACATAGCACATGTATTCAACGGTATAAACTGATATTGTTTGGTAGGCTAAGCTCACCCTACTGTTGATACATAGAAAAGCACAGGCATACATCATTTATTGTGTTAGTAATAACCCGTGTTAAGGATGGTGCTCGTATGGGATTCCGTTGCTATCTAATGACAGATTACGATATGTGCTTTTCTAACAAAAGCCTTGACATCAACATGCAAATTCTGCTGTTGTTCAGTTATCACTAAAATCCTTTTTTCCCTTGTTCTCAGAGTGATCTGACTGACATTAATTCATCTCCTATTTAATTTCTCTGAAATCACCTGAATAAACAGTATATGTACAATAATTATTGTTGTTTTCTGATTCATGTACAGAGCAAGAGGTATTGCAGCAGAGCAATACTGTTTCTGTTGAGAGAAGAACCACTGGCACCAGAACAGCTCAAAAACCTCAGAACAGTCCAAATGCAAAAACCAGGTCATACCAGGACAAGCTGCCCAGCAACATAAATACTGTCATTATAACATGCGTGTTTTATTACTTTTGTCAACATAAGAAAATTGTTGTTCTTACTTTGTCAAATTTAGTTTGGTATTCTATTATGTGCACACCACTTCCATAATACACAAGCCAAGCCAGTGGTTTACCATTGTTGTTTCAGTTTTAACTGTCATTTTTAAAAATTGTTTTAAATAAGTACTTTTGGATACCTTTTGGATATTTTCGGCATGCAATATACATTTTACAGTTATGGTTTTAGCAGTTGTTTGCAGTGGTCTCAATTAACACAAACGACACGTTGACTTGCGTAGTGGGTGAGACTATACGCTAAAAAGTCAAAAAGTCCAGTCTCTAACAAGGGTGTGTGTGTGTGCGGGGGGGGGGGGGGGGGGGGCTCAATTACAAGGAATGGCCCAGCGAAAATGTTCAGTACTTGACTGGTTTGTGAGAGTCTCGTTGTCCTCTAAATCACAAGTTAAATAATCGTAACAAATAAATGTTCTGTTTAATTCGAACAGTACTGATGGGTTTTATTCACCATCATCATTATCGTTCCTTCCCCTCAAGCTTCAATATCAGGGTTATCAATATGTAATCTCAATACATTTGCACGAAAGAGCAGCATAACTGGATATATCCTATGGGTAGTATGTAGCATGTAATGGTGACTGGACTGAGTGTAGTACAGCTCAGGACGTCATCAGACAAGTAAATTGGCCAAATGAGTAGCCGGGATTGATTTGAAATAACGAGCAGGATTACCCCCCGATTGCTCTCCCATTCTCAAATCCTTGATTTAGCAAACCTCATCATAACCGGGGGGGGGGGGGCGGGCACTTGACCCATGTTTTGGTATAGGGTTTGAAACCCTGACCTTGTTTAAGACAAGAAAACGCCCAAAATACCTACCCTGTTTAAGACAACACCCTTCATTTTAGGTCCCTGCATAGGACAAATGACACAAAATACAACCTGTTCAGGACAGACAGAAAAAATTGTATACCCTATTTAGGACAAAGAGGCCAAAAGCCATACCCTGTCAAGTGGCACATCCCTGAATAAGTCACAGACAGAAAAAATTATGTACCCCACTTAGGACAAAAGGGCCAAAAGCCATACCCTGTCAAGTGGCACAACCCTGTATAAGTTAGCCCCCCCCCCCTCGCCCTTCCCAGCTTATAACTCAGACCAAGGGTCATTTCCCTTTAATTTGTTCCACTGCAATTTTAACCTGATATTTAAAATTCCCATTTTTGTTTCGCTTTCCCTTGAAGGTTCCAGAAATTGGGTTCTGCGGGACAATGATGTTGTGCAAATAGCAAAAGCACGATTAGAATGTCTATGTGAACTTCTTTTTAATCAAAACGTTAGGATATATTGTTTTACAAACAGCTGAGAAACTGCCCATCTCACTGAACCTGATTGGAATGACTGATGCATATATTGCTAACCCCGTATTGGGCAGCTACGTGGTTGCACTCCAGCTACCTAGCAACAGGTGCACAGTAAAGGCAACGATGCACAAGGAAGCATTTTGTTATAGATAAAATTAGTAAGAATTATTATATCCTCTTGCTTGTCTGTGGAGAGCCATAAAAGTCAGTGGATGGTCCATCGATAAGCGACAGCCCGGATGAATCTGCAAGAAAAGAAACTATGAGTCCCAAATAACAATAGTTTCCATTGAATTCAGGCTGTGCCTAAGTGTCAGTAAACTGAAGAAAACCTGTAGGTATACGACATTCTACTTATCATAACAAAATTGATAAATGCAATGCGTCGATCAAAAAAAGAAAAGAATCAAAGTCGAGATAATCGATATAGCCCGCATGGACAAGCGCGGCTTGTAAACAAGAATATTCACCCGCGGGCGAGATATATAAACAAATAAATGTTGTCACTGTATGTCAATAGTTCATGGAGTGTATACTTGAGAAAGATATGAACAGACCAAAACTTTTGGTCGTATACTTCATTGACCCAATGAGAGGAAGATTAAGCGACTAATCAGCAGCCGTTTTGTTCGTGACTGCATTGTAGAAGCAAAAGCTAATTCGAGGTAACACGACGAGAGCGACCGGACAATTCAATGCAAATATCATATAGGTCGAACGGGTCCGGGTTTTGCCGCCTGTCGATATAGCGAGAGCCAGGTTCCAGTAGCAAGGACTTGTACACGTTAAAAAAAATACTTCGCAATTATACGTACCATGCGTTTACGGTATCTTGCTTCTAACACTGCTCGCGTAAGTCCTTCCACTTGGGCTTCTCGATTCCTTTGTCGTCTTCAACTTCGGCTAGTGGTTCTTCCTGATCTGATTTGGTCCTAAATTTAACTTCAATATCTTGATTTCCCTCCTCTGCAATATCCTTTTCGTCGCAGCTACTCGATGATTCAGACATTTATTACCCATTTCCGAACCACTGGACATGGTTTTCTCCTAAAAATCCTCCTTCGTGACATAAAATCAGTAAGCGTAAACAAAACCTCTGTCCACAGAATTACGTCACAACCAAGGAATTTCGCAACAAACTCGATGCAGTCCTCTGACCATTTTTCGGGTCAAAATGGCCCAACTTTCAGCGCTTGTAAAATCGTCAATTTTTGTCCTAGCCATCTCAAATTTTGGAATCGTGCATTTTAAACGATATATTTTACAACTATGTCAAAACAAATTTGGCTTCTTATGCACTTTAAAGATCCAGTGAAAAGGAAAGCCTGAAAAATTAAGGAACATAACAACAGCATTCATTTTATTTCTCTGCCCGGTACTCGTAATGTGTCAAATACCAATAAGTGTGCCGTTAAATTGATATATGAAAACGCGCTCTTGATTTTTTTAATAAGCAATTTTTCCACTCATACTTGCTGGATACTCTCAATTTCGGTATCCGTCGCTGAATATTTTTTTTTATATTTTTGGAAAAAAATTTCTTTTGAGGCGACAACTTTCGAAAGCCGCGACACAGGACATGTCATATAATTTCCTTATAGGAAAAAAAGCAAGGATATACATTTTAAAATAATTTCTCTACGGTGAACAAATCAGAAGACTAGAAAGTCAATAACCGAGATTGAAAATTTACTAAAGAAAGATACTAGAAGTTGCGACGGCGCCACTGACAGGGTTAGTCTAGCGTTTTTAGGGTGTCGTGACGGCCCGCCGGTACACTTTAATAGACGTACATGAATAGGGAGAAGTTTCTCTCAAACCAATATCATGCACAAAGTGATAGAAACCTTTAGAATGCTTCAGATAAATTCATCGAAAAACAGATTTATTTTAAAAAATTGACTAGTTTACCGAAACATGCGTTGATCCCATCCCAGACTGTGTTTAGAGGACAGGAGCATTCGTATCTTCCAACTGTGTTCACGCAGATCGAGTCAAAGGTGTGAATACCATCTATGCATTCATCTTTATCTGTTGGTATTTAAAACAAAAGCATTACGACGAGAAAATCAAGGTCGGCACACATGCGAACGTCACATGAAAAGTTGCACCAAGCACTTTTCATTCATTCATTCATTCATTCATTCATTCATTCATTCATTCATTCATTCATTCATTCATTCATTCATTCATTCATTCATTCATTCATTCATTCATTCATTCATTCATTCATTCATTCATTCATTCATTCATTCATTCATTCATTCATTCATTCATTCATTCATTCATTCATTCATTCATTCCTTCCTTCCTTACCTACATGTTTTTAATATCCTGAATCGAAAGAATACCCCTACGATTGGCTTTACCAAAATGTAGAATGTTATATGAATAGACTGTCAAATTTTACAAAATGTCAAATTTTCCAAAAGTGACATCCGGCTCGTTAATCATCCCAACATGAACATCATTATCTCTTAGCCAGGACAAGACGTGTTTCCAAAAATTAGAGGTTATCCTACAGGAGAAAAGTAAATGCTCGACGGATTCCGTTGCCTCCTGACAGAAAGTGCAGTTTGGTGATTCAACTACACCAATTAAATTAAGTTTCTCGTTTGTCAAGATTATACAATTTAGAATCTTATATTGAAATTCCCTGATTTTAGTGTCTAAAGTGCATTGAAAGGCCAATGTATAAACCTTTTCCCAATCAATCTCTATATTTGAGTACTTGTTTGTTAATTTCTGTTTAGCAGTGGGCGCAATTTGTTTTTGCTGCAGAAAGATTTGATTGATCTGTTTAGGAGAGATGTCAAGGATTAGTACCACGTTACCGCTTGCCATTTTAATAGTTGGAATACTTGGAATGGGGTCGGCTACTGTTACGTCAGAAGAAGCTTTAATAAGTGAACGCCTTTCTGTAGGAATCGAGTTAATAATACTCACAAGGAAAAATCTTTGTTCGGGGTTGATAAGTAAAAAACAAAAAAAACATTTATTTATACTCGAAATTATGGAGCTTATTAGGCTCCTAGCTTAGATAGCTAATGGATGGAGTAAAGTAAATCAAACAAATGAAACAAATATTGCAAATGAAGCATAACATGTTTTAAGAATCCCAACTGGCGGGAGGCAAACCAGTCGGCTATTTACAAGCGCAGCCGAAGGATTTATAACTCGGGAGTGCCGTGAAACAAATCCATGAAGTGCTCAGAGTGGGATTCGAACCCGGGACCCACGGTCTCGAAGTCCAACACCCTAACCACTCGGCCACCTTGCCTTCCCGCAAACAAGTGAAGTGAAGAAATAGCGTACGAGAAGGAGTTGTTTGCAGAAATTAAATCTTCTTGTCCCTTCTGTACATCGATTTTTTATTATAACAAAGAAATTTGATATACCAGACAATTTCGTTAATGATTTCTTTATAACAACTTGGAGTTTTCTCATTTAACTCTGACTTCGCGTCGAAGCATTCTTTGTAAAATGCTGGTAGATTGATTTTCAATTTAGAACTTTGAAAATTGCAGTGTAATACAAAATGTCCTCCAGCTGGTAACAGAAGTTTGTCTAGGATTGTTTTGCAAAGGCTTGAGTAATCTTCCAATAATTTCTGTATACATGTTACTCGTTTTGCACTAGTCATAGATTGAATGTCTAACATTTTGAGTCCTCCCATTTCTATATCAGATATAAGTGCAAGACACTTCACTTTATCTTTCCCATTCCAAATAAAATTGTAAAAAATTGAGCTAACTTCTTTAATTAGTTCTTTTGAAATAGGTATAACAGATGCTCTGAAAATAAGCTTTGGGATAGCAAAGGTTTTGACTATCCGTATTCTTCCTAAAAGGGAGAGGCCTCTCCATTTCCATACGTTGATTGATTTCTTTATACTCTTTAAAGTTTGACTAAAGTTAAGGTAATTTCTTTGTCTTTCATCATAACCAAAATATAACTTCACAAATACTATGTTTTGGGGAGTCTTTTTCTTGCAGAATATTATCTCCTAGAGGTGGGATTTCTGTCTTTTCATCATAAACCTTTAAGCCAGGACACTCACCAAAAGATTCGAGAATACGAAACAAATTTGTATAAGATATTTTGTCTTTTATGATACAGTTTTATCATTTCTTCTCCAATTTTAAGTCCCTGTACACTACTGTCCTGTCTTATTTTTATAGCCAAAGTCTCTAGTGCTAATATGAGGAGGTAAGGAGAGAGTGGATCCCCCTGACTCCCCTACCTAACGGAAAAGGACCAGTCGTAAAGCCATTGTTCATTACACAGCTGCATTTTTGTATAGAACGCGCATCCACTGAATAAAAGATAGACCGAAATTAAATTTGTGTAAAGGTCTGATTAGAAATTGGAAATCTAATGTATCAAAGGCTTTTTCAAAGTCGATGGCGATCAGAATTCCCGACCAGCTATTTCGTTTGGTGTAATCTACGATATCGTCAATCGTTCTAATTGCATCAAATATGGACCTACCTTTAACGAATGCGTTCTGGTTAGGATGTATTAAATTTGGCAAGACCTTTTCCAAACGCTTTGCTAAAACTTTGGAAATAATTTTCGCATCGACATTGATTAGCGACATAGGCCGCCAATTTTTAATAAGTCTTTTGTCCTTTCCTTTTCTCTCAATTAAAGTGATTATAGCCTGTTTTTGTGAATTTGAAAGTTCTCCGAACTCATAAGAGTAGTTGACGCAATCTACTAGAGGTCTCCCAATCAAAGGCCATAAAGCCACGTAGAATTCTATTGTCAATCCATCGTTCCCGGGAGTTTTATTTTTTTGAAAGGACTGTAAAACGTCAAAGCATTCATTGTATTCTATCTTTCCTTCACATACGTTCCGCAACTCTTCAGTCAAGGTTGGAACTTCCTTTAAGTCATCTAGAAATGATGATGTAGAAAATTACTCTCTTTGTAAAGATTGGAGTAGAAGGATTCTAATTCACTCATAATTGTTTTGGGGTTAACTACTATAGTTCCATCGCTTCTTAAAATCTTACTTAAACAACTTTTTCCCTTATTTCATTTTTCCAAATTCAAAAAATATTTGTGCTTTTTTTTCACCTTTTTCATACCAAGTTGCACGGGAACGAACAATAGCACCTTGAGTAATGTAATCATACAGTTGGTCATATTCCGCCTGTAAACAACATTTTGTCTCGATGGGGCTTTGTCAAATTTTTTGGTGCAGTTCTGTAATTTTTCTTCTAATTCATTAACCTTAGCTGTCCTATTCCGAGCTTTTGTTTTACCATAATTTATAGTAAACTGTCGAATTTTGTATTTTAACAGATCCCATAAGACACGCTTATCGACAACTTCCTTAAATTCTTCGAGCCAACTTTTAATATTTGTGTCAAGGAGGTCGCGATAATTATTATCATTCACTAAAGAACAATTAAACCTCCAAAAGCTTGGAACGCGTTCACTGTCATCTACACCATTAATCGACAATGTAATTGCAGAGTAATCTGATTTAATAGATGGTATTATGTCTGCTGAGACGATGTCATCTTGCAAACCATCATTTACTAACCAAAAGTTTACACGTCTCTTTTAATTGGAGTTTTTCTGTCGCCACGTAAAGCGTTTCTCTGTCGGGTTTCTGACTCGCCATATATCTATCAAATCCTGCTCCAAACACATCGATATCATCTAGTATTTTGACCGATGGGAGGGGGGGGGGGGTGGGTGGGTCGGCATAACAGCTAACACTAGGCCATGTAACAGCTAACAGTAGAAAATTTACAAATATTAACAAATATTTACAAATATTAAATATTTACACCAAGATCGAGAAAGTGGCCTTTTTTCGCATCTTAGGGGCCGATTACATGAGGCGGGCTAGCCAGGTTAGCCGGGCTGGGTCGGTTTGCCGGGATCTCGGCACGTCTGTGAAACATATTAAAAATCAACTTTGCGATTACATGGAAAAATCTCAGCCTGGCTAGCTGGGATCCCGGCATCGCGATGCCGGGATCTCGGCTAGCCGGGCTGAAAATTTACCATGTAATCGCGATTGCCGGGCCAGCCCGGCTAGCCGGGACAACACTTTCTCGTCACTAAATTACGCTTCAGAGCAACATGGCTCACCAGAAGATCGATATTTCTCTTTCTGTATAACACATAAAGGTTTATCAGACCATAAAGCTACGTAAAACTGAAAATAATACGCCAAAATAATGAATTGGCGAAAATAAAAACACTTGGTTCATGCTCTTTGATGTAGCCATCTTTTCACACGACAGCTTCTAAATTTAGCGGCAGGCGGGCTGGCTCGCCTCACGTAATACCGGGCTGAGCAGTCATCTCGGTACACCGATCCAGCCGTGCTAACCGGGCCAGCCCGGCTCATGTAATCGGCCCCTTAATGGCAATTTCATCAGTAACATCAATTCAGTTCTCCATTTTCTTGTTTCATTAGTATCTAGAATGTGTTGTAACAGTTAACTGTAATTTCATATGTAACAGTTAACAGTAAAAATTCTGGCTGTATAACACTTAACAGTAAAAAAGTATATGGCACATAACACCCACCAGTAAACTTCATCTAGTCCCTTATATAATAAAAGACTTACCCTGATCAGGACAACGATCTCTAAATTAGTTCCATGTTTAAAATACACAATCTCTTGCTTTACACCATTTTAAAAAACGGCACAAGCCATAGATCACATAAAAACTGTATCAAGCCCACCCCCCCAACCTCCCCTTCTAATAACCCCTACTTTCTTATAAGCCCCTTCTTGAAGTCATTTTTTAATAATCCCCCTCCCTTCTTCAAGGCAATTAGACTATCCTAATCTCTGTGCAGTCTCCTTTCCAGTTGGTGTACTTTAATAACTGCTAGACAAAAAAAATGTTGGCTGGTTTTTCTCGATAAGAAGTAAGTTAACAGTGTTTAATTTAGTGCTTACGTTCTTTTATAATGACAGGTTAATCGATTTGAAACAAGCCCCCTTCCCCTTCTCTATTTAATCCCCTATCTGAAATGTTACGGTATTTTACTACAACAATCGAGCAACCACAGCATGTCTTGAACAAGTTCTTCCCCTGTTTAGGTCAGACTTGCATATGCCCTGTTCAGGATGGAGAGGCCAATGATGCTGTCATTGTTAGTAAGATGACATATATTTTTTTAGGCGCTGTGTACAATGCAGAAAAAGGAGGAGCATTCGAAAAAATTTTATGTTCGCTAAATTTCCAAGACTGCCCAATGGTAAAATTGTAGTCTGCTTGTACCTCTGGTGCAACGAGGAGAAGCATTTAGCAACAGTGGCTCGCATGTTGGAGATCAATCCCGCCTCCATTTACATGATGTACCAACGTTTTAGGGACGGGGGTTGGGTTCCTGGAAGGCAAATCAACTCAGCTACTGACCTGTTACAACGACTGGGTGTTACCTAGAAACAAATCATTGCCTACGGATGTTGTATTTCTTGATTTTAGTAAAGCTTTCGATTCGATTCCCCACGAACGTTTGGTCCTCAAGTTAAAAGGTTATGAAATTGAAGGTAGCCTGCTGCAATGGTTTAGAAATTTCTTAACTAACCGTCAACAGCGCGTGGTAGTGCACCGCACTTACTCTTCGTGGTCTTCCGTCAGGTCCGGAGTACTTCAGGGAACAATCCTAGGGCCTATTCTGTTTCTCATCTACTTTAATGATATATCATCCAACATATTGTCCTATCTTAAAATGTATGCTAACGACACAAAAGTTTACAGAAAGCTGTCAAACCTGGAAACTGATACCCGAGCCTTTCAATCCGATATCGATCGTTAAATGGCTGGGCTACTCTGTGGTAGCTAAGTAAAATGCGAGACAATGCGCATTACTCATAACCGCGACAAGTCACTCTCCTCCTATACAATGAATCCAGAACTAAAATCTGTCAAGAATGCAAAAGACCTGGGCGTCCTGATCTCGTCTGATTTATAGTGGAGCGCACATGTTGACGCCGTTGAGAACAAGGCAAATTAAGTCCTAGGCGTAGTCCACAGAACGCTTGGGCCTTCAAATCAGGAAGCCTTTTCCATACTATATAAGACCTTCGCACGTTCTTTTCTTGAATATGCAGTTCCACTCTGGTGTCCTTACCTGGTCAAAGATATTCTAGCACTGGAAAGAGTCCAGAGGAGGGCTTCACGCCTTGCTTTCGGCCAAAAAAGCGGAGAAATGTACTACGAAGATCGACCCAAAATCCTAAATTGGCCCACTTTAGAGAATAGGAGACTCGTCTTCTCTCTTGTAGAATGTTTTAATACTGTGTTTGGACTAAATAATTTGAAATTCAGTGACTTTTTTGAACGAATTAAAAGTAACCGCACTCGGGCCAATCATTCTTTCAAACTGTAGGTAAAAAGCGTGAAATTTAATTCTTACAATACCCGTTTTGTGTACGTGTTATTCAAGAATGGAATAACCTACCGCAACAGGTGGTAGAGGTGGGAACTTCTAAACTTTTTAAAGCAAGGTTGAAATCTTTTCTTAAAATGTAAATATGTAAATTGTTTCTATTGTAAATAGTTAATTAGTGTACATACATTCCTTTTTTTTACTTTATCTTAAGGGAACGTTATAGGGTTAACTTTGTGTTTCCTTTTCAAGATGTATTTTATTTATTTATTTTTCTCTAGATCTTGAAAAAACTTGTATTGTATTGCATTATGAACGACAAATCACTCAAAAATTTTGAACTCTGATCAAAGACTACTGAAGACTAATACTGAACTCTGATCAAAGACTAGTCTGAAGTTTAGACAACGCTCCGAGTGTATGGGGTATATAGGGAGAAAAGTGGTTTAATCCAACATCGCTTTTTCTAATACAACTTTTTTGTTTACTTTTAGGCAACAGAGGAAGAAGACCCGGAAATGAAAATTGAGTTTTCGTTGTTGTTACCACACAGTTTACTCAAGCTTGGGGGTACTTTGAGGTTGTGAGGCAAGAATAGATTATGACATACATGTAACGAAGACATAGGCTACATCGTTAGTATTAAGCCTTTAGTATTTTTGCGACATTCTGCTTGTAAAATTATGACTTATTCATTAATACACCGTTAGACGGCCAGTCCTAGGATTAGCTATGCTAAATTAAGCACTAAATAAACTGAAACTGAAACTGTCGTGACAGGGCTACCCTCATGCCAATCTTGCAGAGGGTATTGCTTCCAGGGACGGAGGTCCATAGCGACGACTGGGGAGCATGCCAATGCATGTCCCAAATGTTCAGACACACCGGGTTGTGTTGCATGCGGCCACTTTTGTGGAGCCTATCACTGGTGTCCACACACAAGAAGTGGCGTCGGCGTGGAACCAATTAAGTACAAAATTAAAATGCAAAAAGGCATCATGCACTACATGTCAATTTACAATCGTTTCTCAACGAACACATGTGGGGTGATTGGAGAGGTGACAATGACGTCTTCTTCAATTATGTGTTCAAGGAAAATGCACACAAGATAAAGGGTAAGATGAAACAGCTAAGCAGCTTGTGTTGAGAGAGGACTGGGGAAACAGGAAAAATGATTAAGGCTATTTTTGACCAGAATTTGTGGAATTCGCGGCGCTTTCATTATTCTTTTCCCAAGATATCTCCAGCCGTCTTTGCGCACTTTATTCTTCTCGAAACGACTGTGTTTTTCAGGTGCAGTTGGCTTGCAATCTGCTTCTACATACATCGAAAGTTAACAACTAAAAACATTTTTCAAGCGTTCAGTTAATCAAAGAACACTATTAGATGGGAAATAAATAGATTCAGCTGCTTTATGCTGTTGGACAAAATAATATTCCGTTTGGCCTGGCTTATTTGCCCGTTAGAAAATTTGTATTTCTTCGTAGTATCGGTGAAATCAGTTGACATTCTGATAGAAATTCCACCTCACAGGAAAGTTTTGATTTGCACTCTAGGGTTTTCACTTCATGCATATTATCAAAATATGGGCTTTTCTCACCACAAATTGGTGCTTTACACAAATGAATTCAAACTGTAGCATCTTTATGTAGTCAATGTTAGGTTCCAGAAGTCGATAAAACAGATAAAATAACACAAACTCGACGACCTTTTCGTTCAAAACTTTTTTCAAAAACATGATTAAGTGATTGGCGCGCACAACAACACCTCGGACAAAAACCAACTGTTATAAACCAATCAAAATACGTTTTTATTCTTTTTTTACCTTTTCCTTTTCGATAACGTGGAGTCTAAAGTTGAAGATCGATTTCCTTTATCTTTCAAACGACGAAGCAATTAATATTTCTGGCCGCTTTTTGAAGAGAAACTTTGAATTTCTGTTTTGAATGGAAGGAGCCCAACACTAACGGGCGCGAAATTTTCGACCAATCACTGGCTCGCTTTTGAGACGTCAATACGTAGTTAAATTGACGTCTCAAAAACACTCGAGAGAAACTGAGAATCGTGATACTGCTTATGAATCGGGCCAATTATCAATAATACAAAAAAGAGGCATTATTAAGCTTATCGCCAAGAAGGATGGAGACTGTTCCGTAATAAAGAATTGGAAGCCCCTAACCCTTCTTAACTGCAACTATAAAATAGCAGCAAAATCAATCGCTAACCGCTTGAAATCTGTTATTCCCAGTCTTTTCAATAGCGACCAGAAGGCTTTTTAAAAGGTAGATTTGTGGACGAAAACGGATCCGCCTTTTGTGAAAGTGTCATTTGTTTCGCCAAAGAGAATAATATTCCGGTCCTAATCCTGTTCCTCGATTTCAAACTTGCAAATTTGTTAACAGCCCTTTAGTGACTGACCACTGATAGCCATCAATGTGATTACCACCTCGCGAAGAAAGCACCATGTCTCTGTTACATGTTCCGCATTGAAGTCCGTCATTTCACCTTCCACCAGTTTTGTAATTTGTAACAAGTTCCTATTATAATACAGCAAAAATTCGGCTGAAAACAGCTTGGCGACTAAATTATTTTTATTGCAAAATAGTATGGGAAAAATAGAAAAGGTGGTGTGTGGTCCACTGACGCTTTAGGTTCACTCCAGTGGATAGACTCAAGATTGATCTTATGGGCTTTGGATAATCGTAACGACAGTAAATCGATTGTTACTGTTGTGAACGACTAGCATTTCATTCCTGGAGTAACTATTGACCAAATCTTAAAAACTTATGTGAAAAAGTTCTGTGCACAACACTGTCACGGCAGCTCCCGCTGTGAGGTGTTATGCAAAAAGAATAAAAAAAAATTATGGCAAGGTCAGTGTGGGGTCTGTTTTGAAATTATTTGTTTGAAGTTTTTACCTAGTACATGCATAAGTGTCTTTAGCGTGTTTAAATCCTTTCATAGAAGTTGGCCTCCTTCCATTCAAAACAGAAATTCAAAGTTTCTCTTAGAGCGCTTTTCAAATGAGTGTCGTAAAACCAAAACCTGAAAGTAATTCCCCTCGCCAATTAACCGGCGTAAAGCGTGGGAAAACGCGTGCGAGCAAGTAGTGATAGGTTTGCGTTTTTACTTGTGATTGGTCGAGAAAGTGGTGCGAGATTTTTTAAGCAAAACCCGAATTACTTTCGACACTCAATTGAAAACTGCTCTAGCAGTTTGAATCTAAATGAATGATTTCGTGATTAAGTAGGAACCTTTTCCCAAAAGATTGATCTACAATGTTGGCGAACGTCCGGCTAAGGTATTGGTATAAAACACAGGATATACCCAACTTTAATTATTCTTTACATGGAAATGTCTAATTAGCTTTAAGGTTTTGTACTTCTACAAGAATAAACTTTCTGTTTTATAATTTATTGCTCTATGAAATTTCGACGTCTTGATGATAAATGTATTGCATTGCACACGTTTGCCGATATAGACGTGCTATGCTGTCGGCAAATTCGGTAAAACCGATATGGGTCTGCATGAGTATGTTTGTGTCAGTATCAGGATTGCCGCATCACTGACGGCTCCGTCCGTGCGTGGTCCATGCCATTTATGGCTCAGTGCAAGTAGAGGAACCGTGATCCAAAGATTCCACTTTACAAGATCCAAATTCAGTGACAGCAGTTAGTTAAATAATCGTGTGGACTGAAAAATAATAAGCACAAAATGTAGCTTGCGGTTATAACAATGTTTACGTAGAGCCTGGCACAAAACTTGGGTTAGCTTATGGAAAGAAATTTCAACTGGAACTTGATCGAAGTGATGGGTTTCTTTGAGTTTGATTGCTTAAAATGTATCAAACAGAATCGAATTCTCTCTGTTACGAAATTGACGATAAAAGACAGAAGTGATACCCTCTTAATTTGTAGTTCAACTGAGCCAAAAAAAATGTAATTAAGATAACTTAGGAAAAACCAGTTCCCTGTTTTTTAAAACTGTGTTTAGTTTTTCCATTTTTGGATGCTTTCAAGAATTACTGTAAAAATAAAAGATATTATTCAATTCTAAATCTCTGTTATTGTAGAGAACATAAAAAAACACTGCTCTGCGCTTTAAAACTGTTTATTTTTCCATACTTGAATCCTTATAAGAAAAACACGGAATAAACAAAGTTATTAAATTCTCAATCTTGGTTATTGAATTTCCAGCTTTCTGATTGGTTTACTGCACACAGGTTATCAGCGAACAAACCTGCTTTTTTTCCTTTTATGGAAAATGGATGCCAAGATGTCAATTGCCGCGGTGTTCAAAAGTTTTCGCTGCGAAGTAAAAATTTAGTCCAAAACAATGTCTAAAAATTCAGCTAAGAAGTTGAGAATTTAATACAACGATTATTCCACTCGCTTGTTAAATTATTATGGCACGTGTTTAAATCCTTTCAAAGAAGTTGGCCTCCAAATCAATGTTTATCTAATCACTAAAACCCATCATTATTCCGGTGGAATTAATCGTGTTCGGTAAATTTCCCTACTGCTGTTTAATTAGTGTCTAGTTCATAATAAGACTTGTCCCGTTAATAGAAAGTGACTATCTTTTTCTGTGCGCTTTACTTCGCAAGTGCGATGCAAGTTTGCATAGATAGCACCGATTTTCAAGATTAAATTGCTATGATTTTATTCTCACGAACGTACGCGAGAATCGATGCTATCGTTTTCTCCACACGAAAGCTCTTCTGGCAGAAACGAATCATATCTGGTTTCTAGTTTTACCAATACCTATTTATGAGTAAAAAATGAAAGAAATCGATTTTCAACTCCCACAGCCGAATGCTCGATTCTCACTGCAAGTCATTCTTAATTATTTTCCCTTTTTGTAACATTTTAGATGAGGCAGCTTCTTTGGTAATGTTGAAAAAAGTTATGTTATATGCTTACAATTAGTTTCAACTTTATTTATAGTTTTTACAATAGAGGAACTAAAAATTGCCAAAGTTTCCGTGAACCATTTGTTAATAAATTAAGAACCTGACTTGACATAACAATTAGATTTTTAATATTTATAGTTTCCACGCAGACAAACTACATAGTCTTTAGCAAATTGAAATCACATGACATTCTGTAGTGTTATATTTCCAAAAAAAAATTAACTTAAACTTAGAAATCAAAACATTGAAGGTTTAGGGTGACATCTAAGGTTAATTCAAACACATGCAACAGAACACTGACGATTTGTGACGAAATAATTCAAAACCCTACATCTGACTGCAAAGTGAGCTCTTGCACCCCCAACTCCCCGTCTCGTCTAGAAACAAAGTATATTCAAAGTGCATTCACAATGTTGGTCAAGGAGGTTCTAATACGTGGACAAAGTCTTTACGTTTGGTCATTCATGTGGACGCTATTTTGCAGTACTTTTCGGTCATCATGCTGTACATAGTGGCTCCACCTGCTGACTGTGTTGACGGAATTTCAAAGTGTAACTCCCTTCATAAACCCCTACAGGTAGGGCTGTTAGTTTGTCAACTGATTTTAATTTCTTTCCGTTTGATATTATTTGGTAATGATAGTGTCATTTATATGGCGCATTTTTTCCATATCGATTTGTTGACTTTTTCACAATTTTAGTTTGAGATCGGGCGTCAGAATGTAAAAAACGTCCATCCAAGCCGCCAGTAATCCAGGGTGTGATCTCTCCAACTGACCCAGAAAAAATATATTAAAGACCCATTGACACTTTCCATAATGCAACGCGGTCGTAATTGAATTTCGTGGACCACGAAAATACTCAGCCCTCGCGACTGTTTGAAAGATCCAAAGTAATCTGGTTCCATCGCGCAATGTTCGGCCAATTTTGCTCACCTGTGAAGTACAAAGAAACATATAACATATATTCTACGTGATATTTCGCGTTGTGATGTGTTAGAAGCCATTTTGGTCGCGATTGGAACTTTTCCGTAGAGCGATGCCGCCAAAGGCTCGAGGGTGGCCGGCAAGAAACTGCAACCTTCGGGTTTGACTCACAAATTTGGTCTTTCATGTAAATGAAATAAGTCTACAAGATCGCCTATAAGTGCCCCTCACAGTGTTTTAAAATTTATTCTGGAATCGTTTTGTTATCTCTTTTTAGTGTACTAGTTTACTGTGAGGTGAATTTTTCAACATCGATACGTGACCAATAGACCAGAACAAAGTATTGTCTGCACGGCAAAATAGAGATGCAGTACAAAACTTCTCGGCTCGCTGGCGGCTTCGTTTTGTTCTACATTGAAATAAAACTTTCGGCGAAAGTTGAAGAGGTTTTCCTCGTCTATGGCAATCGAAATGTTTTCGATGTGAGTTTCAAAAGTGGCTAAAAACAGCGTCCGCGCGCCGGCGGTGCTCATTTGAAATTATGCCCGTTGCAAATTAGTTGCAACGGACAGAAAAGAGCCGACTGGAAGTATGTTTCTTATACAGAAAACTTCACGGCTCGCTGGAGGTTTCAATTTCGTTCGCATCGATCTCAAACGTTCGGTGAAAGTAGGAACAATTTTCCTCCGTCTTCGGCGTTATTATATTTCTTTTAAATGGGATTTTTGGAGGCGAAGGCGGATTGAGCGGCCCAAAACAAAAAAATTGTCCGCAAAAATTGTTTGGCGGGCTTTTGATATCTGACAGGACTGCTTGTTGAGACTAAAAAAATTACTTACGACAGACATTTCAAACTCAATGTTCACTTCTTCCTCGAGATGAGAGGCTGTAATTTTTCCTCTCGAGAGATCGCGGCCCATGTCCGGTCGAATCAAGATAAACAATGCGCAGTGCCTCACGGTAAGTGCCGATGGGTCTTTAAATAGCGATACCAACACTGTGGACTACGCTCCCAGTTTCTTCGCGAACAGTAAAGGGGCTAGGTTCTCAGTTTCCCGCCGCCTGGTTTTCTTGGTTTATAAGATAGGACGTCGGCCTTGGGAGCGAAACTGTCCAAACTGATCCTGAGGTCGCACGTGATCACTAGCTGGGGCAAGCACATTGACCTAACTTAAGAAGTTTGCTACGTATTTTATGAAAAGAACATTGTAAAGTAGCAATGCTCAGGCTTCCACTTTCGTGATCCCTTACCAAGGGTTATAAATAACTGGTACAGATTATGCTGGCTGTGTTGACCCTCGGGTGTACAAGAGCAGGGAGGGGTGGATGCCCCCATAATGTTTTTCTTCAATTTTTCCAAGACGATTTTTTGTCAGAACCTGCCGTTTACAGTAGCTGTAGATATATTCCTTAGACACAATTTGATGAAGTTTGGTGACAATCGGTTCTATGGTTACGAGATATGACGTCATACGTAACAGCTGGTCAAGCCATTTTTGGATAAAACTGTGTGTTTTTCGGCTTTTTAGGTGAAAAAAGCACAAATTGTACACAAAGAGCAGCAAAGTCTTCAATTATGTCATATTTTACAGGAAGAGAATTAACAATTTCCAGTTAACGCCATTTTTTATGATTTCTAATTTTTGGTAAAATTCAAGATGGCGGCCAATATGGCCCCCATCTTGGATGACGTCACAGGCCCCCAGCAGCACCCCAACCCATAATATAGACTTCATCTTGTAGAGCACATCAAAAGCTTTCTACCAAAGGCAAAATCTCTTCAAAATATTAAAACACAGCAAAAACCCGGGGGAGGGGTTTCAACACCCCCCCTTGTACCACGGTGGGGATGTGACTTTGTTTGTACGTCCGAGGATTAAAACATCTTGTCTCAGTTCAAAAAAATAGCGTCATTGGGCGATCACGTTGAGCTGTAGTTGGCTTGTCTCCGACACCTGTTTGTAAAAAAATAGTTAGGGGAGTAAAAAGAACTCACACCCCCTCACTGAAAAAAGAGAGGCACCTGTCTTGGTCTGGCCAGTTAAGATACATTTACTGGCTGGGTGGCCGAGGTGCGTTCACTCATGCGCTGATTGCGGCTGTCATTTGCACCTAATCTCCCAGTTGCTGTGAAGCACATTTGACCATATACATATGAGAAATGCAGTATACAGATTTCATTAGCATAACAACTTCTCTCCAGTTTACACGAAGGGGTCTAAGAAACAGCAGCTTAATGTCACCCCCAAATAACACTAAACTTTCAAATTTCGACCGCCTGAACTGTGGCACACTTGCATACTTCCTGTCCTCCCCTTCAAAATGTCGAAATCCTGTTTTCAACTCTGTACCTTTTTCAACATTTTGCAGGGGTGAAGGGGTGCGCAGACTTGGAAAATTTCCCAGTCATAAAAGTTCGGGGTCGTTGGTAAAGGGTTATATGTAACTATATAGTGGATGGTTAAGAAAAATCCCATCTCTTATCTCATTAACATTATCAGAGAGTGAAAACTGGAACTCGCGGCTGAACACCATCAAATCACTGAAGTACGCATTTGTTGTGGTTCTGCTGTCTCTTTTCAAGCCAATGTCGTATACTGCATGGCCAGAATTCCTGAAGTTTATATTGGAATTGTCGGGAACAATGTGATTGAGTTTCATCTCTCCATTTATAAACAATCTCGCTACACGGTCTGCACGAGTCCAGGTCATTGCCACGTGACTCCAGCAACTAATGGGGACAACATCACTGCAAGAAAAAAAAATGTTTCCTCTGCTATAAAACCGAGGGTTCAATATTTTATTGAAGATAAGCGTCGGTCTTGACAAGGAGCATTACTACTCCCCCTGGATGGGACCACCGACCCTTCGATCTCGTGATCGTCAGATCGAGAGTTCGACATCGCCTCCATTATAGCCAGCAATGCTAGTTACGATAGGAGTGGAATGATTTAACCCCCGGGTGTACAAGAAGTGGGGGGGGGGGGGGTGAATTACCATCTACCCATGCCGTTTTCATTAGCTGTGTGCATATCCCTTGGACACATTTTGACTCAAGTTTGATAAAAATTGGTTGCTATGGTTACAAGATTTGACGTCATAAGTAACTGGTGGTCAAACCATTTTTAAAGAAAAATGCGTGTTTTTTTTACCCTTTTTAGGTGAAAAAAGCAAAAAATGTTTACAGAAAGTAGCAAAATATTTAATTACGTCATATTTTTCATGCCCAGCATTTTCAATTTTCTTTTCAGTTTCCTCCATAATTTCTAATTTTGGGTAAAATCCAAGATGGGGGCCAAGATGGCCGCCATCTTGGATGACGTCACAGTCCCCAAGCGGCACTGCAACCATAATAAATGTACATAACGAAGACCTAAGCGGGATTCCATCAACCCTCGCCCCCTCCTTGTACCACGGTGGGGGTGTGACTTTGCTTGTACGTCCGAAGGCTAAAATTGTACATTGATGTTTAGAAGGCGTCATAGGCGTTTCGGTCAACTAACGTTTTCTCTGTAGGGAATTTTTTTATTTTTCTACTGGTACACTTTGAGCGTGCGTAAACGAACTCCCGAGGTTCACCAATCCTCACCCAGGGTTTAGTACCTCAGTTAAGGTAGGATTGAGAGAGTCCTGAACTTGAGAGGACTAGGGTTGGTGTGAAGTGGGGGCCTGTGGAAAGAAAGGAAGTGGGGCGGAACCGAAGTTTGCTGTATGAACTAAAATTTTTTTCTCCTAAATATGATAGTTTATGACTCCTTCATTCTAAATATGTAAGTTTTGCTGAGACGAACCCTTTGCATGGGATATTTTCCAGCCTCAAAGTTCGAATTTGGCAGCCGAAAAGTGTCTGTAACGTCACAAATCGCGCAGAAGACAAGAGTGTTATGGCTGACAAGAGGGTTTCCAGAGGAGAAATTATTTTGGAGTGACTCGTGGGCACAGGATTGTAAGCTACAAGGGCAGGATTTGCGCAATGAGAGCATGTGTGTGTCGTTTCTCAAAAGGAAACGAATTAAGAAGAGAAGCGGACCCATTTGAACAGTGTTCGACTCGGTAGGAATTTGATTCGACCCGCATTACTGTAGCTGCTTCTCGGAAAAGCGGCAGCATTTGAATGTGGCGTTAACATATGTAACTTCTGCCACTGTTGGATTAGTTCTACTAGTGGCAATTATCGCAATTCAAGATAAAAGATCGAGATAAAGGTTTTCAATATTTGGTCCACAAAACTATTGCTATATGCATCTGTCCACTATTACCTAAAAGCACCCAAGATCTACAACGCATAACTGTGCTACAAAGTTTTGTTTACATTTCCGTTTTTCTGGAAACCACATGTAATACGTTTCTCAAACGGGGTGTTCATCATAGAGTTTGAAAGGATAACAATGAACGGAACTGTCTTGACAGACGACAATACAAGACGTTTTAATTAATCAGAGATAGCTATAGTAATATTATGAATCCCTCGTTTACAACGTTTCGTCAAATAAAAGGAAACAGTTCAGCTCAGCATTGATAATTTTTATTGCAAGTCACTCTGCCTCCACTGCATTTGATTGTCCTCTTGTAAATTAAAAAGCACCATCATTTGAAGCAGATTTGTGCCTCTCTTCTTGTTGACCCTCCTCCTGTTATCTCAAGAGGACAATTAGCCTGCGAGCAAGCTCTCTCGGGGTTGGGGGTGCGATAGAGGGAAAGATGGAAAGAGAGAGCTTGCAATGACGTCTCAGGAATTTGAATTCCGCCCCCAGCGCTGCTGTGGCTCCCCGTTGTCTGAGCTGTTAGATTTTGGCCAATCAGCGCAAACCAGAAACGAGCTTCAATGTAACAAACATGTTAAACACGTGAAAGAAGGTCAGATTTCACGCGTTATGCACATTTAATGCGGTTTTGAAGTGAAACTAACTTCGGATCGTATTCGCTATTTCTTACATATTTTTAAACAGTTGTCATTGACTTTAAGTTTCAATATGAGCTTCAGTTACTATTTCAATTTTTAATCGAAGGGTAAAGTGTGCGAAATCAATTTATTTTGAGACTCACAGTACGTAAATTCAGGGCACTGTGAACTAAAAATAATAACAAACTTGTTATTTTACTCTAATTCTCTTTCCAACATCAGAACCTTCGATTTTTAGTATAAGCTAGCACATTTAACGGTTTCTCTTTCGACAGCAGTTTTGGCGCAGGCATTTTCAATTCTGAAAATTTTACATTCGTTGTTTTATACGTCGCATTCGATGTTTGTTTTGTCGTCTTCGCGTGAGATTGACATGACGTCATTACCAAATTAAATCTCCGCCAATCAGCATTTTGCATCGAAATTTTCGATGCGGATATTCAAATTCCTCAGAAGTCGTTGCAAGCTCTCTTTCCATCTTGCCCTCTATCGCGCCCCCACACCTGAGAAAGCTTGCTCGCAGGCTAGAGGACAATATAATATGAAATTTCACAAACCACACGTAACACCGTATAATTGACCCTTTTGCAGCACAGTCTTGGTGATGTAGGTTTAATTTGAATCTATGGCATAAATTATTTAATCATTTTTATTACTGAAGGGCAATGGAAATATGTGACCTTCATTTGCCATTATTTAATTTTCTGGCAGGCTTTGTATTGGAAATTCCTCACACACTAAATTGTCTAATTAGCTAACAGAAAATAAATGGCTTGAAATTTACAACAATAAAAACACGGCACCTCCATTTGAAAATTATCTCCAGCTGCTGATTAAGATAAATAAAACACGCTATTTAGAAATTACTAATGATGTCTCAGCCTCTTACATCAGGCATGTTGTAATATTTCAAGCAAATTTTGGGTATGCCTATCTGTTCAATGTACAAAATACTTCCTGCTAACTAATAAGTTTATATCAGTGTTCTCTCTGCAAAAGCCCTCATTCGAAAGACTCGCCGGGCCAGCGTGAGGCCTGAAGCGGCACTCTCGGAATAACTTTTGTTCATTTGTATGACGTCATTTTCCCGCCAAAACCCGTTAAATGGAAGAGCAAAAATCATACGATTGTTTGCAACTGAAAAGTCTTTTATGTTGCAAAGTTTGAGCTTCACTGGATTAAAAACACAAAAGTTATTCCTAGAGTGCCGCTTCAGGCCCTCATGCTGGCCCGGCGTGAGAGCCGAACAACTGAGTCTATCTTTCTCTTGGAGTGAAAACCTATGAAAACATGAACAAATTAAGTAACAAACAAGTACACCGTAAACTTGAGCTTCCGTGGGATCGGTCTGAGTAGAATAATTGAAGTGCATGTAACGAGGCTCTGAACAAAAGAAGTAAAGTCACGGCTCTAAAGTCACGGCTGCGTCAATTTCTCGTTAATAACACATAAAAGTACAGACCATTCAATTCTGGAAGCTTCTCCTTCAAGCCAGTCAAGCCAGTAGAGCCGAAAGTTAGTCAATCTCAACAATTCAATTCGCCGTCTTGCGTCGCGCAAGATTGTTGTTGTCGTTGTTTAGGCTTTATCCACGGACGACAAACCCAAAAACCGCACATCTTCGAAATCGCTTCAAGCTGAGTCTGAGCGTTTTCCTCAGTCGTCGGTGGTTTTCTTTGTACATCAATATTAGCAAGGAAAATGTAAGTTTCATCGCTCGAACACTTGACAAAGACCAAAGACACAAACATTCTGCGCGATTTGTGACGTCATACGGCCTGCGACCTCGGCCAAACTCGTTCCCAGTCTTCGGAGACACGATTTTGGTCATTTTTGGGTACTTTCAACGGCAAAAAAATGGATTTTTGTTTCTTGCCATCCATTTTCTCTTGCCATTTAGGAATTAACACATAATGAACTACCAAAAAGTGCAAAAAAAATTTAGTTCATAGGCACTTTAAGGAAAAAAAGGGGCTGTCAGGTTCCTTCCCTAGATCCGCTAAAGAATTATTGCATGGCAGATAGTCTCAGTAGACTATACATTTATCTGCTTGTTTTCGGCAAATAAGAGGGAGCGGAAATGACTTACCTCGCATTCGTGCAAAAATTAATGACATATATACCAGAATCGGCTTTGAATTGACTGCACAGTCGGCCATCTGTTTCAAGACAAAATCGGAAAGGAAAAGGTGATGACCAGTCGCCGTAAATCGTCTGTACACCTGAATACTGCATCAGCTTGATCCACACCGCAATAGTCAGGTTTGTGGTGTGGATTGGAATAGCCGGAGTTTCAGCGTAAGTCCCACCACTGCCGTCCAGATAAAGAACCGTTCGTCCATCTCGCTGCTCGTATTTTGAAGCTCCGTGTAAACTGCAAGAAAGGAAACGAACTGTTCAAACTGCCAAAAATCATAAGAAAACACCTTTTTTTCAAACGAGACTGCTTTGTCACGGTGCCGTCTTGATGTTACGTACTCAGGGGGGAATTTCGAAAAGCCAAGACGCTGTATTTACAACCGACACAAAGGATGATACCGAGCTAGAAACTTGTGAAAAGATATATTTTTAGGTGTTCCTACACCTGGTGACGATAAAAATTTAGCAGGCTTTGCGAGTTTTGATTTTAGAATTTTATGACGTCACGTGCAAACCAGCAATAGCTCCTGAGCTAACATGTTTTTCTTCAGCTGTCACGCAAGCCAATGGGAATGAATTACACTGAATTTCACGGTGACGCGGTTTGTTGCTTTCAGATTTATCAACCCATCACGATCGTATTTTTAAACTTTTGTAAGGTTGAGACGTTGGGACCTGGTTACTATTGAATTTTCGCATGATATAAACCCTCAAGGTTTTGTAGCGAACCGTCAGCAATTAAAAGAAGAGTGCACAGAAATTTAACCCATAACTTTGCGATGACGTTGCAGTACACTGCCAACTGAGCTATCGAACCAACTAGGAGATAGTCAATTGCTATTTCGTATTAAACTCGTGGACGCCGAAAAAATAATATGAAACATGACCTCAGCTATTCATTGCGGCCACTATATGTTGGCCCATAAATTGCCCTTTAATTAGCTCACTAACGTTAATACGAGAGACTCTCACGCCCTTTTGGTGGCCATTAACAGCCGGGTTCCCTTGTTTCCCTCTTGCTAACACCAACGTAAGTTGATGTAAGGCAAATTTGCCACTGTATTTTATTGACATTGAATTTGCCATACAACAATACAGAACAACATTCATTAAAATAATTATTTAAAGAAATATTGGCAAAGGAGCTCATGTAGAAGAGATAGAAAAGAAATAGCAGTGGAACTCACCCGATATCAAAATAATTAAACCTCCGACGTTCATCATATTTTCTGTATAGCTACCGAAACTGCACAATACTAGCACTGTTTTGACAACTCGAAAAAAAAAAACAACAAAAAAACTTGCAAAATTCCCATCGCATAGCAAAAGCGACTAGGTCACAACCATGCATGCACTAGCCAAGCAAACCTGACACGCAAAATTCACGGTCTTCTGATTCGTTCCCTATTAAATTCGTGGGTGTAGAAATCAGTTAGTACCTGAGGAGCTTGTCAGTGCCATTAAGGATCCAGTGAAAAGGAAAGCCTGTAAAATTGAGCAAGATGACAACAGCATTCATTTCGTAGCTCTGCGTGATACTCGTAATGTGTCAAATACCATACGTATGCATGCCATTATATTCAATGATTTTTTGTGAACGAAAGATATTAGAGACCAGGGGTCCGTTTCCAAAAGTCCCGGTAACTTTTCGGGCCCGGAGCTATAATTTATTTTAAAATCAAAATCTATAGAATAGTGGTGTTGCTTTTACCCCGTAAACCAGCTCGACTTGTTTTGTCAACTTGGAATTTTACTTCTTAGCTTTAAGAGCGGTTTGCTGTAAGAACCGACTAAGGGTATGCAAGATAGAATAATCCGATTTTCTCAAAATCTGCCAGAATAAAGGCTTTGGTGAACTAGCTCTAAAAATATAAGTTTCGGGTCGTTTAGATTTTCATTTATTTTTTAGCGAATATTTTCGTATTTTGCCCTTCGCGGCAGTCAAAATCAACGCCCAAATCGGGACTTTTCCGGAAGCTCCTGTTTAAATATCGAAAGCGTCCTAAAAAAGATTAACCGGGGAGTTAAAAGATCTTTTTTCCTCTGTTTATTAGCAGTGTCAAAGTTTCATTAAAAGCAAACTTGAATTTTTTAAGAAATTTTAAAATTTATACCCAACAACGGTCGTTACCGACAACCCAATTTAGGCTAAATTCAAGGCTCAAAAAAGCACGCTGGTACGTGGCTTTACACAACGAGACTATGCTCCGGGAAAGAACAATCACTTCAACTAAACATCGGCCGAAAAACATTTCGGGACAAATGAAACGGCGAATTTTAAGAGCGCTTTGAAAACAGGCTACTTGACTGATATGAGCGACCCTTTGACCTTTCATGTCAACGGAAATCAACACACAGCAGCTCTTAAAATGTGACTTTCCTTCGCCAGAATACGAGTTTGCTTGTTTTTCTAGAATGTTTTCAAGTAGAGGAAACCAGGATTTTGAATTTGGAGGCCTTTGTTCCCAATATTAAGCGATGTTGGGCAATTTAGAGACGTATGTTATGAAACTGACCTACTTTGTTTATCACCGAATTATACATTCAAAGTCTGGTTACGACGTAAATGCGGAATCAATAACGAAGTAAAAAACCGATTCATGAAATGTTTAGGAAATAGCTCTTACCTAATTAAGTGAGCTTTTCCTGGCTGGAAACTGCAACTTTCATTGCAAAACACATAGCGAGATCGCCGAGCCATGTTGCACGTGAGTTGTCAAATGTGTCTACAGTGCGGCCGAGGTTCCGGCCCTATGTTAACGATTAACCAGATTTTAGGCCCGCATAGCGTGCAGTCGGAAACAACACTATGGTGGCGAACGCTTTATTTTTATATTTTAATATAGTTGAAGAAACAGAATTTTAATATATTTTTACAGTTTTTTTAGCTTAGTTAATTGTTGTAATTAGGTTTTTTAAATGTATATAAATATTTTCCATTTTATATATATTAATTACGTTTTTAGTTAGGCAGGTTAGGTGTCCACAATTAGTAGAGGGGACTTTTCCCCTCAGCTACTACAGTTTTGACACGTTAATAAAGTTATTATTATTATTGTGCTTGATAGGGAAAAAAGTAGGGGAAAAAGGAAAAAGAGAGCTTTTATTACATATATACTTATTATTATATATATTTTTTACGTCCAAACCGGTGACACGTACTACTAAGCAAGTTCTCCCAATGTCGGTGAATTAGAGCCTTATAGTGCTAGCCCGCTTGCAGACGTCTCCTATTTCCTTTGCTTCACAGATGTCTTTCTCCCTTGCTCGTCTTCGATGATACAGCAGCCACACCCGTAGACAAGCCTTTTCATGCTGTCTTTCCTATGGATGTCGCACAGGTTTGAGTTGTCGTATGCGATGAGGTTAAGGAGAATTTTAATTTTATACTTAAAAAAGTACTTCATCCAGTACAATCTGGCAGGTATTACCGAGATTTTCTCACTTAATATCTCCCGTTTGGGCAGCGGTACCTCTGCCTGTCCCTGGAAAAATGCTGAATACCCGGCATATCATCAGGACAATGATTCTCAACAAGCGAGCATGCTTACCGGTAGGAAACAGATTTTACTGCATTCAGCACAGCAACCATGTTAAGACCCTTGCCCACCTACATTGCAAGAGCGAAAAACAAAAACAAAAGCAAAAACTGCCCGTGTCACCGAGATTACATCACAAGAGAGCTCTGCTGTATAATTCAAGAGATTAAGAATCCCACGATCGACACCGCTATCCTACTACATGAGTACGCTGGGTGCTAACAACTGCTGTGTAGCATCATGTACTCTAAAGAAGGTCAATACCTGGACGGGCGTCTGCAGAGTGGATTTCGGTGACCCAGAAAGAGAAAAAGGGGCTTGTGACATAGAGGTAGACACTATCCAAAAAACCCTAGCCTGCGTAGCAAGCGTTTACGTAGGCCTAGGGTTTTTCGTACGTTCGAAGCATTTTTCGCTTTTTGGCCTCGCGAAAATTGGGGCGAGCGCAAAAGAAGCGGGAGAAGGGGCAGGAGAAGGGATGAAAGAAAACGCTTGCCTGCAAACCCCGCGATTTAGAAAAACCCGTACGCCAAAGAACGTCAATCAAATCAGGTAGGTTAATTTGAGCGTGACCGCATCAACACAACTAACTGTTTCTCTCCAGCTGGAAAATTTCGATGTTCAGGTTTGACTCTAAAAGGCGGCTGTTCGGTGGCTTCAAATCTCAGGGACTTTCGGGAAGCTTTCTCTTTCCACATGGACTGTTAACTGATGGAGTTTTGAACCACCGTTTAGACAAGTTGATACGCTGATTTGGCGGAGCTTGGGAAACAGGAGACTTGATATACTTATTGCATTCCGAATAACTTCGAATAATGCCCCTAAGTTCCTAATTTTGCGAGCACAAAGATTGCATACACGTTCCGAAAATAGCTACAAGTTTTAAACAATTTCCACTCTAACCACGCTGAAAATATCAGCAAGAATTGCTCCTTAAGAATCCTTTCTTTCCGACGCTTTGAAAAGGTTCCCGAAGAAATAAAACCGATTTTCCTAGCGGAAATAAATTTCCAAATTTGTTAACTTTGAAATTACAACGACAAATCCTGAAGTGCCCCTTTTGAGTTTCCAACTTTCGAGGCTTCGACATCACGGCGCATCTCCGAGTGCTTCGTTTCTGCAGTTCGTGGGTTTGACTTACGTGGAGCATGTTTTGATTTTGACGAAAGTAAATTTGTAACATCTGGTGATCTGTGATTTGTTGCTTTATTGACAAGCTGTCACGCTATGAATTCACCCAACCTTGAGTGCTAAAGGGGCATTTTACAAACTCTTGCCGGCAGGCGTTTCCTTTTTTTGCCTCTCCTCCTCTCCCCCTCCCCGCTCCCGATTCTTTTTTTTTGCGCTCGCCTTAATTTGGCGCGGCCAAAACACGAAATGCCTCAAAAAGGCGGAAAAGTCTACGGAAGTAGAAAATAGCTTCCTCAAGTAAATTCGACGGTGTAAACATGCTAAACAAGCTTGAGTTCACCAGTTTGGAAAGCGAGCGTTTGACGTCGGGAAAAGGAAGCATATCAGCAAATCAAAATTGAAGATGAAAAATACTGGCCTAATTTTCTCACTGAAACATTTGCCATGAAAAAGAGACTACTAATCAAAGTTGAGACCACTTTCCCCAAAACGTATTAGGAGCAAGTGAGGCAACGGGTAACGGCAGTTTTTTTTTGGGAGGGGGGGGGGGGCCGCAACAAACTAGGTACAGGCAAGAACTTGACAGATATTTGAGTTGATAAGGAAGCAGATAGGTCGAGGTTGTTCCCCAAGTACTAGTTCCTCACTGCACGATGGATAAGTTGTTCTCGTTCTCTTCAAGAATAATTTATAAGCTGCGTCACTCTGATAGGCGAATTGGCTTTTTACTTCGTGGTAAGCGTTTAAGTGATAGTGTTGCGCTAGAGAAGCAAAAGTTCTATACCCTATAGATTGTATTAGATCAAGCTTGCACAGTTATAGCACGCCATCGCTTACAACACTGACCTGAACTTGTGCGACTTGCATAAGAAATGCAGCGTGAAAATGCTAAGCATACCCATGCTTAGGACTGTTTTTTAGTATTTTGGCTTGGGCAGGTGTATTTCTCGCATAGCGTAAGGTGCAATATCTTTCTTCCTTAGCGGGCATTAGACCTTCTAATTAAAGACTCTTATCAAAGAACTGAATAAAATGCGGCCAAGTCCATTGTTGAGTTATGCAACCAAGGTGAGGGGGAAGGGGATAAGGACAGTAGAACAGTAAAAAAGTACCGGATGAAGCACTTAAATTTTAAAACCTGTGCGACATGTATAGGGAGGCTGAGAAGGCTGATAGGGCTGAGAACAGCCGTGCTAAAGACTGTTTGTGAGTATTATGGCGTGTGCACATATGTATCCCATGCAAGGCAGAAATCACAGCACCTTCTGCTGTAGTGGAATTGAACAAGTCGAGGGAATTGGCTGCTGTTTCATCGAAAACTAGAGAAAGACACTGAATTGTGTGTTTTCATGTGGTTTATTTACTAAAAGTATGTTTCACTAAGAATGGGAGTTTGAAGAGCCTTCTAGAGCGAATGGAATTGAACGAATTTTGTGTGTTTACTGCGCTTCAGACGCTTGTTCAACAAGACTCTAACCTTTCATACTACCACGCTAAATTTTAGCGTGCTCCCTTTGATCGAAATCGATCAAGTGACGCGATACTGTCTCTCCTCAGTGGCACCTATCAACGCATATTGACAAATCGCGCTCAAAATTTAGCGTTGGACGATAAAAACAATAGAGGGATTCTGTCTCAGGTCCTATGTGTGATAGGTTCCCTGGGAAATTTGATGTGCAAACTGCATATAAGCCCTCGAACTACGTTCTTGGGCTAATATTTGTTGTGAACATCAAATTTCCTCGAACAACCTATCACACGATAGTGCCATCAACAGAAAAACTCTATTGTTTAAATAGGCCACCGACGTTGGGTGAACTTGCTTAGTAGTACGTGTCACCGGTTTGGACGTAAAAAATATATATAATAATAAGTATATATGTAATAAAAGCTCTCTTTTTCCTTTTTTTCCCCTACTTTTTTGCTTATCAAGCACAGCGTTCGCCACCATAGTGTTGTTTCCGACTGCACGCTATGCGGGCCTAAAATCTGGTTAATCGTTAACATAGGGAACTTCGGCCACACTGTAGAAACATTTGACAACTCACGTGCAACATGGCTCGGCGATCTCGCTATGTGTTTTGCAATGAAAGTTGCAGTTTCCAGCCAGGAAAAGCTCACTTATTTAGGTAAGAGTTATTTCCTAAACATTTCATGAATCGGTTTTTTACTTCGCTATTGATTCCGCATTCACGTCGTAAACAGACTTTGAATGTATAATTCGGTGATATTAAACAAAGTAGGTCAGTTTCATAACATACGTCTCTAAATTGCCCAACATCGCTCAATATTGGGAACAAAGGCCTCCAAATTCAAAATCCTGGTTTCCTCTACTTGAAAACATTCTAGAAAAACAAGCAAACTAGTATTCTGGCGAAGAAAAGTCACATTTTAAGAGCTGCTGTGTGTTGATTGCCGTTGACATGAAAGGTCAAAGGGTCGCTCATATCAGTCAAGTAGCCTGTTTTCAAAGCGCTCTCAAAATTCACCGTTTCATTTGTCCCAAAATGTTTTTCGGCCGATGTTTAGTTGAAGTGATTTTTCTTTCCCGGAGTATAGTCTCGTTGTGTAAAGCCATGTACCAGAGTGCTTTTTTGAGCCTTGAATTTAGCCTAAATTGGGTTGTCAGTAACGGCCGTTGTTGGGTATAAATTATAAAATTTCGTAAAAAAATTCAAGTTTGTTTTTCATGAAACTTTAATTTGACACTGCTAATAAACAGAAGAAACAAGATCTTTTAACTCCCCGGGTTAATCTTTCTTAGGACGCTTTCGATATTTGAACAGGAGCTTCGGCAAAAGTCCCGATTTTGGCGTTGATTTTGACTGCCGCGAAGGGCAAAATACGAAAATATTCGCTAAAAAATAAATAAAAGTCTAAACGACCCGAAACTTATATTTTTAGAACTAGTTCACCAAAGCCTTTATCCTGGCAGATTTTGAGAAAATCGGATTTTTCTATCTTGCATACCCTTAGTCGGTTCTTACAGCAAACCGCTCTTAAAAACAAACAAAATTTGAATCTGAAACCAAAAAGTATCGGGACTTTCGAGAAACGGGCCGCAGAACACATCCCACATTGTTGGGGCAACCCCTAACATTTTTTAGACTGCCCTGTAGCCTGCCCTGACGACGTCTTTTAGACTGCCCTGACGGCTCGTTATACCTGTTTATAGACGTAAGGATAGACGTTTCATACCCGTTTTTGACGTAAGAAAATAAATTGCTTATAGTGTCGGTACACACGTGAAGGATGCACGAAATGTTGCGGCGTCTAGCGTCGATTATACAACATGGGATTGGATAGAGTTGCCCTACAGTCTAGCTCAGATTTTTTTTTTTCGGAAGTGCGACCCCCCCCCCTCCCTTAAAAAAAGAGGAAAAAACCGCACGGACCGGCCCACACCACCGGAACCGGAAATGAGAAGCGAAGGACTTTTGACAAAGTCTAGGGATTGGATACCACCGAGGCTAAGAAATTTTCCTTTCCGTAAAAAAAGTCTTGAAAAATTTCTTTCTCTTTTTCCTTTCCGCTGATTTGAGAGAAATTTGCAATCCCTTGTTGTAAAAAAGAAATTGGCCCCCGATATTAGCTCAACGCATTTGTCAAGGCCGTCCTTAATTAAAACTGTTTTGATCAGCAGAAGAGTTCGTCGCCACTCCTTTTAGTCTCGTGTTTGAAAATTTTTTTTTCGAGGCGAAAATTTTTGAAAGTTGCCACTTAGGACATGGCATATAATTTCCTTACATGACAAAAAGCAGGAATATACATTTTAAAATAACTTCTCTGCGACTTCTCTCTAAGACTGAGAATTTACTAAAGAAAGATACTATTAGCCTGAGGAGGCCCACCTTGGCAGGGTTAGCCGTGACGGCCTGCAGGTACTTTTATAGACATGAATAAGGAGTTTCTCTTAAAAAAATAACATGCACGAAGTGATAAAAACCTTTAGAAAGCTTCAGATAAATTCATCAATAATCAGCTGTATGAAAACAAAATTAACTAGTTTACCGAAGCATGCGTTGATCCCATCCCAGACTGTGTTTAGAGGACAGGAGCATTCGTAACCTCCAACTGTGTTCACACAGATCGAGTCACACGTGTGAATACCTTTTATGCATTCATCTGTATCTGTTGGAACGTATTTAAAACAAACACATTACGACGAGAAAATCAAGGTCGGTACACACACGAAGGTCACGTGAAAAGTTGTGCCTAGTAGTACTGGTTATTTAGTATAATTTTTAATGCTATATTCAAAGCGCTACCCGGTGAATATAACATTTCGAGGCGCGGCTGCTAAGCTGTTACTTTTTTTCGTGTGTTGTTTGTCAAGTTTTAGCTCGTTTTTTTTTTTTCACTTTTTGATTTCCACATCTCAAAATTATACTAAAATAATTATTCTCCTTAGGCTCAGTAAATATTGGCAAATATTTACCTCGCCTTCGGCTCGGTAAATAATCGCCAATAGTTACTTAGCCTTCGGCGAATAATTGTTAAATATAACACGGGATTGAATCCAACCACCCCCCTCTCCCCGAGGTCAAAGGAATTTCCTTTCCCTCGCGTAAAAGTTTCTTTCTCTCGTTTCCTTTCCACCGAGGTCAGAGAAATTTCCTTTCCATCGTTGGAACAAACAAACTTAATGGTGGCCTAATTTTGTCCCAACGCCTTTGCCGTGGCGGTCTTTTGTTAAATATTTTTTTTCCGCAGAAGAGCACGTCGTCATTCACCTTATATTTAGTTTCTCTAATACATTCAAAATGGTTGTCGTAGGGTGTAATTACTTCCCGGTATACATTGTCGTTATATCCTGGCTTAAAGTACTCCGCCCTTTTAAAAAACTTCAATTCACTTTTTTCCTTCAAAAGGGGCATTTTAATTTTATAGTGGGCAAGTTATGCGTCTATTTATGGATTTTCATACAATAGTGAAACGACCAAGCTCTCTTCATGTTACACTGTGAATTACCATTGAGGTTGAATTTCTGAGTGATAAAATAATGTGCCTCCTACTAATAAAGCCTATTAAGGTGGCTCGATCGGGTTTTTGAGTGACGATACCTCTTAACTTTGAGCAACTAGCGTACCACAGTGAACAACCCAATAGAAAATCGATCGTTACTGCTAACCTAGAGAAAGATGAAAGTTTTAAATGAGGTACGTTTAATCGAAATCGCAGTTACCATAGCAACGTAATGACGTCATCCCCCATTTTACATGAGAGCTAATTAATTGTCACCGAGAGACAATTCTGGGAAGCGCTCGACTGGATCTTCGATCTGACATATTTGTCTTCACGTCTACAAAATTTGAAGAATTTCTATGAGAGAGTTTTCGAGAAATTTTCGGGTGAAGTTTTAAGGTGTTAAAAAACAACAAAAACAAAATAATTTTGAACTGTTATTGAAAAGTATGTCCACAGTGACTTGATGAAACAACATTTTGGTTTTAAATGAATGATACGTAATCTAATTGCTTTATGTGAAAATTTCGGGGAAATCGTTCCATTTGATTTTTAGAAACGTTGGCTTGAATATGAACTGGTTTAGTGTGCTACGCGGCTTTTTAATCAAAAATCGACCCTACACTTATTAAAATGATTATGAATTAAAAAGCGGTAGATGAATTTTTTTTAAACTTTGCTTTTAAGGAGAATAATCAATATTCAATACAATCCCCGAGTCTCAAACTCATTGAAACGTTGTAAGGCTATCAATTTAAAGCCTAAACTCAGGAAATTATTGGACTGAATTTTACGCCAGTGGCTTGTTGCTCTTATTGTGCATCTCCATTGTTTCGAATAGGTGTACAATTGTAAATTTCAGTACATCATGAATTCATATAACGCTTGATTGCTTTCCGAAGATGTTCCAAAAACGTGCTGAGACTGGGATAAGATTGGAGGAGACCTACGTCTACTGACCTGTTTAAATTTTTCGTTGACTCCTTGCCATAAAAATTTATCTGGAACACTGAGCACAGCAGCTTTCCGTTTGCGCTCACTGCTAACCGACGTTTGCGCTTACTGCTAACCTTGAGGTTTGCACTCACTGCTGTCAGCCTGTCCATTGTTATTGTAATGCTGACCTGGTACATTAGCACGTTTTTCGTTTTTGCTATGGTAACTCCGATTTCGATGAAACGTACCTCATGTAAAACCTTCATCTTTCTCTAGGTCACCAGTAACGATCGATTTTCTATTGGGTTGTTCACTGTGGTACACTAGTAGCTTAAAGTTGAGAGGTATCGTCACTCAAAAACTCGATCGAGCCACCTTAAGACAATGAATATAAATCCAATTTCACGTGATATTAAATACCCGTTTAACGTGCGGTAAATCGTGAAATTATAAAGGAAAAAATTCGAAGATAATTAAAGGACACTTTGACACAAACACCATCAAATGCAATTTAAAACTCTCTGTAATTTGTAGCAGGTAATGCTTATCCCAGTCACGCACCTTGACAGGTTTTCCCGTTGCCCACGTAACCTTCATGGCAAGTACACGAGAAAGCGCCTGGTGTGTTTATACAGTTTGCTTCAAAAGCGCAGTCATGCGTGTTAGCTGCACATTCATCTATGTCTGAAATAAATAACGGGAAGCACAACATACCATGTGGTGGTTTTTCTTGGAAACTAAACTGAACACATACTTTATTTATACTTTAGTAAGTGGTTCTTTGTTATTTACTTATTTATTTAGTTATTTATTTATTTACTTATTTACGTATTTATTTATTATACGGATCAATGCCTTCGTGTAAGGACAGCTGGAGTGGAAATACGTAAGCAATTTTTAAAAATCTCGTCCCTCCGCTCCTTTTATTTTCCTTTAATTTAAAAAAATAAAGTAGAACTTTCTATCAATGTTGGACTTTATCAGGATTTAATAATAGCGGAGCCTGCGGGCAAGCCCGCCAGCGGAGCCCATTGCTAAGCAAATTTGGTAACCTATCGATCCGAAAAATTTTGGTTGTGACGTAATAGTCACGTGACCGTCCGTACGTACGTACGTATGTCCGTCCGTCCGCACAGACTCTGCGGGAGGGGGAGGGGAGTCCCAAGATAACCCGACGGGGGGTAGAGAATGCCATCTTTTCTTGGCGAGAAATCACACGGTGCTTTTGGGCAACCGGCGTTTTTCTTGGCTGGAAATCGTCGTCCGTCGACGGCTTCTTTAGCAAAACGATTGTACGAGAGTACTGAAGTACTTCACAAAAAAACACATCTAATATCTATAAATGGAAAGAAAAGGTTCAAAAGAATACTGGTAAAAGTCGAAAAGTTCAAGTTACAAAAGCTGCCTTCAAAGGACTTCATCGCTTTGTTTTCTTCACAGCGGAGAGCTTGCCCTGTTCTGAAACATAACCGAGTAAGTGAAGTTGAAGGGTCTCAGGTACATGATTTTGAGTATTACGGTCAAAGAAATTACCTTTTGAAATGGGAATTTAATTTATGTCATTAGAAATGTGTCATTTACTTTTGACTTTAAAAAATTATAAAAAAACCAAGCAAGACGGCTCGTGAGTAAAATATGTGTTCAGTTTGATGCCCGAAAAAAAACACTTTTAATTTGTTGTACAATGTTGATCAAGGTGGCCAAACAAATTCAACATTGTTGTTCATACCAGATAACAAAGAAAGGTTGAATCAACATTGTTCAACTTGTAGCCAAATAAATTCAACGTGTTGCATTCAACAATGTTCTGGAAATGTTGAAGCTGTTTGTCCAATGCTTTGCAGATGTAGTTGTCAACAAATCAACAAAATGTTGAGAAACTCTTTTCGGAAGCGGACGAGACAAAAAAAGCCCCGAAATATATTTCAGACCGAAAAGTTTCAGGACTATTTTTTGAGAAACGAACACCAATTTATTCCTTGGCGGCTCCGCTTTTAGGCTTGGCTAAATCTATATATTACTTCTTTTGATTTGAAAGCATCCACGCACATCTAATTGTGCGTTACAGGTATTGCTTAAGTTTTATTACGTCTTTCCTAATTACACACCTTGACAGGTTTTCCCGTTTCCTTGGTAACCTTCATGACAAGTACACAAGTAAGAGCCTGCTTTGTTTGTACAGTTTGCTTCAACAGCGCAGTCGTGCGTATTTGCCGCACATTCATCTATGTCTGGAGTTAAAAAATACATGACGCAAAACTGATAAGATGTAGTGATTTTTCATAGAAACTAAGGCTATGTCCACGGGCACAAAATGGTGTTATGTTCAGACAGTGAGTACCCGAAATGTGGTGATGTACACATTTGATAAACCGAACACGTGCTCACCGCGTTTAAACTGTGCGGATCTTATCATGCACGCGTTCCTAGTTCAATATTTCTGTTTGACTACTGCTTTGTATAGCTTTTTTACTTTGTTAATACCGTGCTTCTGAGACGGTATGGATGAGGACGACAGGTGAAGATTAGCGCGAATTGGCACAGAAGCCTGTGTTACTATTTCAAGATTACATGTGTTCCTTTGCTGACGGGAATCAACGTCCAAGGCGAGCAGCTTGGAAAATTCCACGAATCGAGCATGTTTTGGAACATGAATTCATTCATTTTCCTAACAGAAAATGGCTAGAAAGTTACCACCGCCATTTTGAAAGGTGAGCGCAGCAGGGAGTTATGGGTATAAGACAGTGGACTGTGGGTAAAGGTGCCCCAGAACTAACGGAAAACGTGTGCACACAGGGAACCGGTGCCCACTTTAGTGCCCCAATACAAGGTCTCGACCTTGTACCCAGGCACTGGTACCGATGGTGCCCGAATTTTGGCGTAGTCACTTGAGCAAAAAGGTGTGTTCGCAGTAGCGCTCAGCGAGAATCGTACTCGGGTACTGTGCTCGGGCACCAAGTGTGAACATAGCCTAAGACCCCAAGGCATATGCCCTATGAATTGGAAACTTTAAAGACCCCACGGAGATATTCCCTGACAGTTTTGGTTACTAAAACGCTTAGAACAGAGCTAACAGAGTTGTATGAACGCTATACAAGTGGTTATTGTTATTGCAGTCATCACCGACTGTATTTGCAGATCTGACTTAAGAGGCTCTGACTGTAAATATCGAGAATCGGTGGACAAGCTCAAAAAATCGAAAATCCTGATAACTTGCCAGAAGAACACCTTTGGGGAGCTATCTTCGAAAATATTACTTAAACCTTCTGGGATTCTATTGTTTTCGAGAAATTCGGAAAAAACGGTTTTGCTTAATTAATTATGCAAAAATCAGGTTTAAAATTAAACAAATTGAATGCGCTTGTTTGTAAACAAGTTGCAACGCCAGAAAACAATTTTAATTTTAAATAATAGCAATACTCTTCTACTTTCTATCAATGGGAATTGCATGGAGTTTTGCTTTATTTATGTGGTTTGGTGGTTCTTTGAAACAAAGGCATTTTGCGCACTTCCGAAAAAGGTAAAAATTGGTAAACTTCAGAAGCTTAAGATAGGTCTTGGTATGTCTAATATCGAATTGAAATAAACACTGTGATAAAGTTTGGCACTACTTCTATTATGATAGGAAATAAAAAATCTGGGCAATTCAGGCTCGCGCTGACAAAAACAAAAATTTGTGAACCAGTGTTGCCAAAATTTGCATAATTTGGATAATAGGAAAAGAACTGTAATGGAAGGACGACTTGAAATATGACAAATCGTTTACCGTAACTATTTTCAGATGGTCTTTCTACTAGACGATGCATTCGCTGGTATCGTCATTTATCTTTCCGAAGAATTACGAACAAATTTGGAAAACTGTTGGTGAACTTGGCTTAACAGTGCAGTGGGTTATCATATTTTGTCAGATGTCTTTACTCTGCAGCACCAGTGGCCTTTCTTTGTTATTTGCAGTTTCTTTGGGAAAATACTAATGTTCTCGAAAATCCAAACGGTTTCTTTTATTAATCATTAAAGTTGACGTACGCGTATAAATTGAGAGCTAAAATGGCTGTGTAAGGTAAGGAACACAAAGTACCATTCAAAATAATCGAGTCACGCAACCGATCACTGCACGTTCATGCAAACTTGAAAATATTCTTCAATGAAAATCTTTTCCTCCAAAACTGTGAAAGAGTTCTCAGCGATCTTGCAAAGTAAAACCAAACAAACTGTGTATTGATATCTCTTAGATATACAGCCGCATTAAGAACTCATAAATACCGATCCCGTCCGTGGTTTGCGTTTAATTTTAAACATATTTATACAAGTGTAATAATATTGATAGAAACATCACATGTTTTGACAAATACGTATAAATCATAATAATAATATTGCACTTTTGCTTCCTGGCCAAAATAGTGTCATTTCAAAACGTCGCCCAAAATCTTAATAACCGTTTGAAAAGAGCGATCGAGTCACGTACACAACAACATACTATGTCGCAGTTTTCTTCTCTCGAAGAGAAAGGTGTCACTAATTCTAGACTTGCCTGTCGGAATTTTCGTCCCAGTAGAATATCAACTGCACATGACAGTATGCCCCAAACACAGGGATGCGTACGGTATTTGCTGGAGAACTAGCCATGTATAAAACAGCGGCCAATGTAGGAGACCGCATTCAAAAACTGCCATAAGTAGGTTGACAAATTGACAAAAATATTCACGTGACACAGGTCACGCAACAACTTGTGTAGAACTTTTAAAAGTTCTTCTCCTTCTCTTTAGTTTTACGTAGAAATAGTACAAGCCCAAAACAATGCAAGAATAGATTGAAGAAATGTTTTAGTCCATTCTTTGTGTGTCTTCAGTGAATAAAATTCTCTAAATTAAGCTCACCCAAACTACTACTTCATTTCATTATGCAAATTTTGGCAACACTGGTTCACGAATTTTTGTTTTTGTCAGCGCGAGCCTGGATTGCCCAGATTTTTTATTTCATATCATAATAGAAGTACGGCCAAACTTTATCACAGTGTTTATTTCAATTCGATATTAGACATACCAAGACCCATTTTAAGCCTCTGAAGTTTACCAATTTTTGCCTTTTTCTGAAGTGCGCAAAATGCCTTTGTTTCAAAGAACCACCAAACCACACAAATAAAGCAAAACTCCATGCAATTCCCATTGATAGAAAGTATAAGGGTATTGCTATCATTTAACATTAAAATTGTTTTCTGGCGCTGCAAACGGTTTTAAAGCAAGCGTTTTCAATTTGTTTAATTTTAAGCCTGATTATTGCATAATAAATTAAGCAAAACCGTTTTTCCGAATTTCCCGAAAACAATAGAATTCCAGAAGGTTTAAGTAATATTTTCGAAGATAGCTCCCCAAAAGTGTTCTTCTGGCAAGTTATCAGGATTTTCGATTTTCTGAGCTTGTCCGCCGATTCTCGATATTTACAGTCAGAGCCTCTTAACCATCTCTAAAGAGAAGCCTATGGGTGTTCCTTTGAACAGTGGACATTATCACTATTTGTCGCACACATCTAGTTCTGTGTTATGGAATATAATACAGCTTTTGTAATGACACCCAGCCCTTGAAAAAAATGGCATCCAAGAAATTCCTTTCACCGAGTGATGGAGAACGTTGGCTTCATTCAGGTAAAATTGGGCGGCTTTCAATTTGAAATCCCGCATAATTAAGTCGCAGGTGCCTTTGCCAATCCCATCGGTATTGATCTCCGTTGTTGAAATTTGCTTTCGATTCAAACCTTCAGACGATTCATGAGGAGTGCACTGCATGGTCATCAGATCTCATCAGAGCCCTGGACAGTTTCTCGTTGGTATTGTCGTTACTGCTCATGTAGTTAATTAGGTATGGTGGCAATCTCGTGAATTTCAAAGCAATGTTTATCGTGTTACAGACGTTTTCATGACAGAAAGGACTCTTTGCTGACAAATCGTAAAAAAACTACACGGTATTCTTTTGCCACTCCATAAAGCATTTGATTGATTTTTTAAAGAATATATTGACAGAATTTGCCAGCTTTTCTGTTGCTTGATCAGAGACTAACTAAAAAAGGAGAATTTGAAATAGCCACATAACACAACCACACATGCAAGTGCTGTTGTTGGCCAGAAAGTGAGAACAAGAAGAAAAGTTGTTTTGGCAAAGAGAATGGCGAGTACAAAATTAATGTAAATTTTGATTCATTAAGGAATCAATCATTAAACAGTTACGATCACTGACCTACGCATGCGTCTCCTGTAAATCCAGCAACTGGACAGCGACAGGAAAATTGTCCACCGTCAACTCGAAAACACGCTTGTTTCTCCGGACACGGAACACCACAGAGATTCTGTAAAAAGAGTATTCAACTTTGTTTTGTCTATTTAGGACAGATAGTATGTCCAAAAGTGTTTTCTATGAGGTCCGCATCATGGGCTGATGTCATCATATCACGTGGGATTTACGTCTCTTGGATCTCTTGCCTTTATCCAAAACTTTCAAAAAGCATCAGAATTGGTCGAAAAGTAATCAAAATCATTAAAAGTACACTAAAATGAATTAAAAGTGCAATGGTTACCCAAAGAAAGTTATGATTTCCATTAAAATAAGGAAAATTCAAAATTCTGAAATGACTCCCTGCCAAAATGTGGTTTCCTTTGCCAAATTTAATGAATAGGGATTTGCGATACCAAATTGATCCCAGATAAATTTTAGGAAAAGTCTCCACGTTTGGTGGCTTAAGGCTTTGCATCACCTTCATCCTCCCTCCCTCCCTCCCACCTCCCCTGGTTTGAATGGGGTTAAACTACTCAATTCCGTTATTCAAAAGTTTCGCAAGACCGTCGTTTAGCTCTTGTCAAAGAAGGGTTAGTGTACTTTCTCACACTTGTAACGTAGTTGATACGCTACGTTACACGACAACCGTATGCAACACGTTACTCACCACAGAAGAATGATAACTAAATCCGGGCCGCGACACAAGGTCATCAGGGGAGAAAACGTGGTGAGAGCTGCTTAGCTCGCAGACGTGCCTCATATTCCCCGAAAGCTCCTGGGGTGGTCCAAGATTGTACGATTTACATGTAGCTTCAAAGAAACACTCCAACTGGCACTGATTGTCGTCTTTTGCTGTTATGTTCTTCAGAATACTCTTTTTAAGAGCGGAATTCTCGAGCACATTAATATCCCTGAATTCCAATGTCCGACAGAGCTCTTCAATGGAAAATACAATAAGAACTGAATTTAAAAAATTTGATAAAATATCTTTCTAACTCAGAGCGCAATAAAAAGTTTTTAACTGTTAAAATGGAATATTTCGTAAGGTAGTTCATCTTGATTTTTCCGAGGCACACCAACCCAACTTTGAACGGCCAATACTTTACTGTCTGAGCTCGGTGACGCACGCTGCTTCACGCATTTACTAGAGACTGAATGAACTTTTCAGAAAAGTAGGTTTCATTGACATCGGTGTTACCACAGCAACGAAACGATGACATCACGATTTTGTATATCAGCAATTTTCTCGTCATCTAGAGCTAAACTTTTAAAACAACCTATTGTTCCTTATAGCCTAGGTGTAGATCTTGAAGACTGCAAAGATTGAAAAAATTCTATGAAAGGGTTTTCGAAAAAAATTGGTTGAATATTTTCCAGTAAAAAATTACAAATTTACGTGATCTTCTATTGCTTCATCGGTTCCAGTGTTTTGCTGACAGATTAAAACAATGTTTTACCATATGTCATAGCTGTAGCATACAACTACTTTTCCTGAAGGCTTTATCCGGTTTGCTTCACTAGATTTCAAATGATGTAATCAGATGTAATGTCTCAAATATGCTCATTTTGCACAGAGAAGTAACGTCTTTGTTACGGAAGCTTTTATTCAAAAACTGGTCGATGGACTTTCTTTTAAATCTTGTGATCGCAAGTCTGACATTGCATTGAACTATCCCTGTAAATTTCACGCGCATTGAATCATTTTAAGGGCGCAAGATAACAACAATATCAAAAAAACACGCAAGGAATTAATTGACACTGCGCCTTCTCCGCTCACAAGAATTTCACTTGTATGATACCGAGCATGCCCAGAGGCTACGCTAGAGTGTCTAAGGGTAGCAAACGCTGGCGTGCAGTTCGTTGACTTGTTAAATTACGCTTACTTAGGGTTGAAACACATTCTTGTACTTGAACTTTGAACTTTACTTTTAGTCTAAATTTCTTCTTTCTAGATTATGGTATAAGCAAAACCATAATGAAAAAAAAACCAAAAAAAAAAACAACTGCAAAGAAAAAACAACGAGCGAGTTGGTTTCCGGATATTTCGGACAGTCAAGCCGTCCTTCTTCGGGGGATTTAATGGAAATACGGATAGTCGTTACAATATGTTGCAAAATGGTTACAGTTTGATACAATTGTTTGGAATTTCAAATTTTAAACAAGTCAATGGTAAAATAGAATAATAAACATAAAGAAGTGTACAAAAAAACATTAATAATAAATAGTCATCTTCTCCGTTTATACCAGGTGGTTGTATAGTTATAGTATCTATATAAAATGATTCACGGGCCCTACGTATGGATTCTCTTTTAGAATTAATGAGTTCGAGTGGAATAAGTTTGATGTGTGTGAATTTGTGTCTTTTCTGATTAAAGCGCTGCGGTACTGCATCGGTAGTCTTGTTTTGTATGGCTTACGGTGCTCTCCAAATCTGTCACGTAGCGCAAGTTTTGTCTGTCCGGTGTATTCTGCTGGAGCATTTGGAGTGTTTTTACATTTTCGGCATTGGATCATGTCATGAGGTTTTTCCATGCACATGTGATTGCTTGCTTGATATGATGTACTTGGCCTGTGTTTTTGAATGTACATGATGACAAACCGTCTTGAATGAAGGAGCAGGTTTTACATTTTTTGAGCTACATTCTTGATTGTTCTGTAAGCCTCGTTTTACTTTTTATGTCTGAAAACTATTTCCTAACTTTCACGGTATCCCGGGGATTACTCCAAGTGAAGGTGGAGTAAGCGGATAAAGATTTTATTTACCATAACGGGACTTACTTTACTTACTTTTTTCAGTTTCCGAAATTATTTCGACTGGCTAGTGAACATTTAAAATGGGTACCACGACGACAGAAAAATTTAATGAACGCCAAACTTTCGATTCTAGGAAACATTCTCAGGGAAAAAAACCTGTCGACGAGCTCATCTTAGAAGAAAAATGTAAACGAGAATATTGCCGCGCCCTGAAAAACAAAACAGGTTTTGGAAAGAATTTGTCTCTGCTTGGTTTATTGCTCGGTATCAGATAACATAAAACTCTTAGCGCCGGACAACCATGACAGTTATGGGAGTTTCAAAAGACCTTTGAAAGAATGCAATATTCAGCTACACTAGTTAGGATGCGCGACTTATCTGTCTTAAGACTAGAATATAAACTAATTTTTCCCCAGGCAAAATAACCAATGTGCTTTAAGTAATGAAGACAAATAACCTACCTTCCATGCAGACTAGATGAAATAAAGCCAAATTATTACACACCATTAGAACCTCCTTTGCACTGGCTATCGTTTTGAAATTTTAACCGGTATTTGTGCCTATTACGTTGAGGTCTTAATTTCGCAAACGAAAAATTCAAACACAGCACCTGCCGTACCTAAGCTTTTGAAGGTTTTAACCTTGTATACAAGAAACAAAGAAAACGCTTGGCCTAAACCTATAGATAAAGAAATACAGGTGGAAGAGAGCCATATTTAAACTTTTCTGCTAATTAAGTTATGTGCGTTGTCCCAATATAATGTGATAGTGCTTGTCAGTATGCGTCCACAAATTCTATATAACTCCTGCTGCGATCGTCCAGGGGATGATTTTAATAACTAGATGCAGTATATTCTTGCGATGCTTTCTAACTTATTTCGTCCTCTGGCGGACTCCCGATGGACCTTTTTAAAAAACGGCGCACAAGATTCTTGCACGAGATTCTTGCTGTTTTCAATTTTATTGAAACCAAGTTTCTTCCATTGTTGTTTGCATTTTCATAGACAGAGTTGATTAACACGGCTCGAGAGAACAACGGGAAGGCAGCGTATAATAATGATTATAATAAGCGTTTTTTTTAAACTGAGGCTTTTATGACGTCATACAGCTACCACTGGAGCTAAATTCTTTTAGCTGAATCATAGCGGAGCTCCTCTGCGGCCGGGCCGCCATGGGTAAGGAAATTGGGTAACCTGTCGATCCGAGAAATTTTGGTTCTGACGTCCACGTACGCCCGCCTGTACGTCCGTACAGACTCTGGGGAGGGGAAGGGGAGTCCCAAGGCAAGGCAGTGGGGGGAGAATGCCTTTTCTTCTTGGCGGGAAATCGCGCGGTGCTTTCGGGCAACCAGCGTTTATCTTGGCGGGAAATTGTCGCCAAGAGGATTGCCCTATTGGGGCACACACCAAACATTTGCTGAAAGAATAAACGTTTCCGGGTAATGTTTCCTGGTTTGCAAGAGCCATAATATAGTCCTGTCAGGAGCCTATTATCCTGGTCCCGTATACAAAAGAAATAAATTATAACTTGGAAACGGTCAAAATGAAACCCTTACTAAAGCCTAGCTGTGAATCTGGTCCCCAGCATGTCAAGTTAATTAAAAAACGGTTGAAATTGGGATTTCCGTGTCAGGTTCACCTGCAATTAAGCGAATTTACTCCGAAGAACTGACAACTGATATACCTAATCCAATAAAGGTTGCTTTGGGTATTGGGCAATCGCGCATTGAGAAGTTATTGTTTGGCGGTCACTCAAGCAAAGCATTCCATTGTGTTCCGTATGCCCAAATGCTCAATGCCCAATTGCCAATGACCAATTGCCAAAGCAACCTTTTTTGAATTAGGTATATATGTTACAGGTCAAATTTAACTTTAGGTAATTCTTTTCAACCTAGGTAAATTTTATTTTAACCTAGGTTATTTTTTTTTAACCTAGGTAATTTTTACCTATCAACTGTCTGAAAAAGGGCTTTCCCTTTTTTTGGGGTGTAGTAAAAAAAATTGGGGCATGGCATTTTTTAGGGGTTCTGAAAAAGAATAAAGAAAAAATAATAATCGACCTTCCTCTTCTCCTTCTTTTACCTTCCCTCGTATCTCCCACATCCTACCCAGCCCCTACCCCTGATGTTCTCAGTACCCTCCCCCCCTGACCACATGTAACCCCTACCACTCCCACATACAATTGTCAATTATTAAGAATTTGTAATTTTTTTAATGCACTTACCAGGATTCGAACTCGAGACCTCTCGCTCAGTTGTCCTTCTTCATCTCCACTTGACCACGCAAGCAATCGTTGCAAAGCACCGCATATTTCTTGTGGCAACTAGTGATTGGTCCCAGACTCCCTTGGCCAAAACTTTAATTTATTCATACCTGCGCGGTTACTTAGTGCATGGACTTCTGTTCTCAAACGTTGATTTCAAAATGGCCTCTTGTGCAGATGAAACAGTATTTTACGAGAAATTGGATGCCTTAAAAGCTTCAAGCAAGGGAAAACAAAGCCAAACAACATTGTTTATTTCCGACAACTTCTACGATAACGCCAGGCTTTCAAAGAAAACTTAAGTAACATTCTTAGAGAGAAAAAGGCTGAGCTCAACAGTTGGTGCGGTGTACTAGGTGAAGCAGCTTACAAGAAAAACATAACCATACATGCTGCAACCAAACAAATTCCATACGTTGCAGTCTTTGGGACAAAACCATGGAAGGAAACAAACAATAATGGTTTATCAACAGAGGATAATGATGAAACAAAAATTGTCACACCATCTTCATCATCCCAGAAAAGGCAGTTAGAAGAGCAATCGGAGCAAAGAAAAAAGATGCAAAAAACTGTAAATGAAAATCAAGAGCAATATAATGCAAAAATGAAACAAGCCAGGAAAACAAAAACTTCCTTTAAAGTCGGTGACATTGTAGCTATAAAAATTGATAAGGTAGATAAGACCTCGCCTCTCCATCCAAATGTCCTTATTGGCAAAGTTCTCCAGGTTGAAAATAACTATACCAAAGTTGTTACAAGACATGGAATAATTTCAACTTCTATTTCAACAAATCGCTTAAACAAATGCACAGCTACAAATAATGTTTTTGATTACTCCAAGGAGATTGCCTTTTCATCAGCTTGCAAACAAGAAATGAATTACAAATAAAAAGATCAGTAACATTGTTCATGTCCAGTTTACTGTTACCGGTACTCTTCAAGACAATTAATTTTGTTACTTAAGTAGCACATTCCTCTATATTGTGCTAGGTATGTTTTAACTTAAATGAGTCCATAGTCTTGCTTTAGTAAAAAGAAAATCAACGGAAAGAAAATCAATGTAATATGCTTAAGGGTACCCCAAAACAAAACAACCCCAACCTTGCACAAAAGCAAACCAAGCATTGAAAAACTAAGGACTTAGCCCTTATCACTGAAACACGTGTAGTAGCCCTAACCTTCCATGAAAGCTAACCATTTGAAATAAGCGCTTAACCCTAATCACTAAACTAAGGGCTTAACCCTAATCACTGAAATGCACGTAGTAGCCCTAACCTCCCATGAAAGCTAACCATTTGAAATAAGCGCTTAACCCTAATCACTAAACTAAGGGCTTAACCCTAATCACTGAAATGTGCGTAGTAGCCCTAACCTTCCATGAAAGCTAATCATTTGAAATAAGGGCTTAACCCTAATCACTAAACTAAGGGCTTAACTCTAATCACTGAAATACGTGCAGTGGCCCTATCCTTAATGTTAATGAAAAATAACTGAAACAGTATCCTTATGCAATTACCAACTTAAGTTTAAAAAATTTTGGAAACCTAGTTAAAAAAACCCTAGCTGAAAAAGATCTAACCTAGGTTAAAAAAAATAACCTAGGTTAAAAAAAATAACCTAGGTTAAAAAAAATAACCTAGGTTAAAAAAAATTTAACCTGAATTTGCATTTGACCTGTAACATATACAACAATCGTTCGTTGTTTCCATCGTGATTAGGAGTGCCGATATAAGTATAAATGAATAGCTTCTGAGTTTTCCGGTCGAAGCGTTATACCACGAAGCTATCCAAAAAATTGAACGTCAAAGCTCAGTCACATTCTAGGAAACGGAGCTTATCGTGAAGGGAAAATTCGAGGAGAACACAGCCGTAAAAGACGGAATTAGTTTGGGAAAAAATTTTCTCCTTCTAGTTTGATTTCCCGGTAACGGATATATGACAATTAACAGGCGACCATGAAAATTATACGAGTTTTAAAAGAACGGTAGGAGATGTTAAATTCAGCTACACTAGTTAGGATATGCGAGTTATCTCTCTAGAACCAACTTTTGCGCCGCATAAAATGACCTAGATATACTAAATGTGCTAAAATCAAGTAACCTACCTTCCAAGCAAACTAGACGAAATAAAACCAAATAATAACACATCATTAGAACCTCCTTTGCACTGGTCATCTTTCTGAAACCGCTATTTGTACCTAATACGATGAGGTTTTAGTTTCGCAAAGAAACTCAAACACAGCACCTGCAGTACCTACAAGAAATAAAGGTAACAGCTGGATAACTACAAAGATAACGACGGTAAGAAGAAGGCAAAATTTAAACTTGCCAGCTAATGAGGTTACGTATGTTGTCCGAATGTAAGTGTGTTTGCCAGTACATCCACAAATTCTATAGAACTCCTACCGCGATGGTTTTGATGGTCTTAAAAAACAGACGCAATATCTTATTCTTGGGATGCTCACTACCACTGAGATATTCGTCTTCAGACGAACTTCCTAATGGTTAAAAAAAAACGGCGAACATGGATCGAGATTCTTGCTGTTTTCAATTTCATTGAAACCATATTTCTTGTATTCTCGCTGCATTCTAATGCACAGCGTTGATTAATTCAGCTCGAGAAAACAGCAGGAAGGCACAGTGTAATAATGAGTATAATAAGCTTTAATTAAACCGAGGGTCACTGACTTCAAATACGTCTCACTGTTACCAATGAAGCCAAACACAAACATTCTTTTATTGTTTAATCTTTCAGCTGGATTTTAGTGACAAGAGAAAACTAGCCCAGTTCGCAACTTTAGCGACGGTATACGGATTTTGCCAAAACATAGAGGTTGAATTTTAAGGGTAAAGTACTTTATAATTTTTGCATATAACAAGAAATTTGCAAAGAACCCTGAACTAAAATAACTGGCCAGAGCGAGACTAACATTTGGTGAAATTAATTACTTCAGTCCTTTAGTTAATTAACTTCTGATTCCCCGAACTTGAAAACATGCTGAAATATTGTTCTAAAAAGGATAAAAGGATCGCGCAAGTCATAAACGTTTCTAAAGCAATTTTTTCCGGTTTGGAAGAGGCTTATTCTCGTCAAGTAAATAGTATGAATAAATTAAAATTTAAAACGGTCAAAATGAGTCAGGTTACCAGCAATTCAAAATGAAATATTGTAAATCAATTAAATTTGGGATTTTCACATCACGTTCATATGCAATTTAACGTAAGCACTGACGACTGATATACATGGGTACAACAAGCGTTCTTTGATTTCATGATGATTAAGAGTGTGTATATGAAACACAAATTTATGTTCAATGTTTATACGGCTTTCCATGTTTAAGGTGTTTCGATACAGTTTTTTTGGAACCATACCTCACTTTTAAAATCGGCTCTTAGACAGTCTTCATCTTGTCTGATCAACGTGAAATTTGCAATACTTGTTGGTTTTGGATTGAACCTTAGCGTGGTTTACATTTTGTAAAAATCGATATTTCCATGACAACGATAAGCAAAAATCCTCGAAAGCAGTAAAATTAAAATTTTGCGCGATCCAGATTTCACTTTGGAAAGAAAATACCAGCATCTTAAACTGTGGTGTATGGCAAACAAAATATACAAGAACAAAAAAATTCTGTATGTTTCTTTTGAACTAAATCGCAAAAACATTTTCAACCTTAGTTTTTGCCTAGTAATAGTAAATGCACCGAAAAATAATCAATGCTTTGATGAAATGGCTTGAAAATACTGTTAAAATGTGTCTTTTACTTACTATTTTACGCTTAGAAAGTTTTGTTGAAACTGGTGTTCGCGATCTCGAGAACGACTTGTTTTTCTAAGATCATTCGTGTAATAATTTTGTGGTAATTTTTGAATTTGAGCGCTTTTGCGAAAGTCATGAGAACGGCTCGATAGATTTTTTTAAAACATTAAACACGCGTGCTTGATGATGTGACCAATTTTACTTTTGAGTCTTATTAACATTGATTCACTGGAACACTTTTAAATTTAACGTTAAAAAGAGGATGTATGACCCGGCGGAGAAGGTTGCGTTACAAATTCACAGTTGGCAAGTAAATGCTAATATATTCAAAGTAATGCGTAATTCATTGCTTCGTGATTTTTATCTTGCCTTTTATTGCCTTTCCGTCGGTTCATACATCCTCTTTAACGTTAAATCTAAAAGTGTTCCAGTGAATCAATGTTAATAAGACTCAAAAGTAAAATTGGTCACATCGTCAAGCACGCGTGTTTAATGTTTTAAAAAAATCTATCGAGCCGTTCTCATGAGTTTCGCAAAAGCGCTCAAATTCAAAAATTATCACAAAATTATTACGCGAATGATCTTAGAAAAACAAGTCGTTCTCGAGATTGCGAACACCAGTTTCAACAAAACTTTCTAGGCGTAAAATAGTAAGTAAAAGACAAATTTTAACAGTATTTTCTAGCCATTTCATCAAAGCATTGATTATTTTTCGGTGCATTTACTATTACTAGGCAAAAACTAAGGTTGAAAATGTTTTTGCGATTTACTTCGAAACAAACATACAGAATTTTTTTGTTCTTGAATATTTTGTTTGCCATACACCACAGTTTACGATGTTGGTATTTGCTTTTCAAAGAGAAATCTGGATCGCGCAAAATTTTAATTTTACTCTTTTCGAGGATTTTTGTTTATCGTTGTCATGGAAATATAGATTTTTACAAAATGTGAGCCATGTTAAAGTTCAATCCAAAACCAACAAGTATTGCAAATTTCACGTTGATCTGACAAGGAGAAGACTGTCTAAGAGCCGATTCAAAAAGTTAGGTATGGTCCCCAAAATACTGTATCGAAACACCTTAAATACCGTAGGTTAGGGAAAGACTCCAAACACTCATGTGCTGGGTGGAATTGCTAGGGAGATTAAATTCCTGGATATACTCTCCTAGTTTATGGTACACAGGTGTGCCACTCCAAAGTTTGGGTATAGAGTTTCATCATTTTGGTCTGAACCTTATGGTATAGACTACTTGACTATTTTTTTCCGGAATTGGGCATGTTGGGGGTGCTAGTCTAAGATAGATCAGAATTTAAACTTGGAAATATTTCAGACCTTTTAGTTTCATTGACTCTCCTGTAATATGAAAGAGTTTGAACTGTCGTCGATTCTTGCTTTCTTTTCGCCCGGGCTTTACTTCTACGGGCAAGGGGGAGAACTTTTTGTGACAATAGTTACTGTTGCTCTTTGTAAAGTGTATAATGACGTTGTGAATATTATTAAATATTATTATAATATATATTTGTTATAATCAATTTAGAATCCTGATCTTTGTCAGGTATAGCTGTTTCTGTTTAAATGAAATCTTAGACGTGGTATTGGGCCTGTTGTAAAGAACGTCAAAGACACGCAACGCAACAAACACAACGCAACGCAATCCGTGATACCAAAGTTTGTAAACTGAGCATTATACCCAATACTCTGTAAACTGCTCGTTTTCTTGTAAAACGGTTTTTTGGACAGCAGTTAACTTGTAAAAGCGTATACTGGGCATGTTCTAGAGCCCCACGAGGCTGGATCTCAAGCAAACTGGATCAGTGGGGTGGTGAGACTGTTTCTGTGTGAAATCTTCCTACATCTTTAACAATACTCTATAACGAGGGTCAACAAAATGTTGAAATAACGTTTTTAATGTTTCTCGATAACTGGTTTACCATCAGAGCGAGATAGTTCTATTGATCCAGCGTCCTCGAGATAGTATACTAATGGATTGTTGTCACCCAATTTTCATTTCCTTTTTTGGAGGAGGAGGGAGGTTGGGTACTGGTTACCTTGTTCACAGTCATCTGACTATTCTTCAAAAATCGGTTAAAAAGACGGCGACATTATGTACTTTCGAGTCTACGCCCGAAGCAAGAAGAATTCCAATTCGAAGTCGCGAACTCAAATCAATTCAGAATCAGCAATTGAGAAGACAGTTCTGGATTGTTGCCGTAGGAAAGTCATTAAGTTTTTGCAAATCGACCACTTGTCAAGCAAACAGTTTATTAAGAAATTGTGCCGACTGCGAGATATTGCGTAGTTTACAGGTTATTGCGTATATTGCGCAGTCTACAAATTTTGCTATATAATTTGGGTTGCGTTTCACAGTTTACAACAAACCGCGAGATTATCTTCTTGTGACTCGTCATTGTCAATAATCGCTTTAGGTCTGAACATTGCTCAGAGGACCTAGTCCACATTCGTCGCTCCAGTTCTCCACTCCATTCGAATGTCTGACGGCACACGCCACCGAGAAGGGACTGGCGAGAAATCCGGGTAATTTTGTTTGTTCTCCTTCCGCCACTTGATTCTGAGATTTTGGAACCAGATTTTGATCTGTTGTAAAAAATAAAGGCACGCACATTATTCAACTCATTAAACTTTCGATGAAATCATTTCTGTAAGATAAATTAAAACTATTTACGGTGATATTCGAGAGTGGATAACAATGTTTCGGTCATAGATTAACAAGGTTTGTTGCAGGAGTAAACGTGTTTGAAGAGATTTTGTTGAAAACATTCAGGAGAATGCAAAATGTTTCGTAAGTCATTTCGTAAGTCGCTCGGAACATTCTCTGGCCTCTAAGGATCTTAACAAGAATTTTAAAACTCTAAAGAAATGTAAAAAGAAATTTGACTGCCTCATTTACGAAATGTTTTTTATCCACCAAGTCTCAATGTACAGACCGACTCAATTAGTGCGAAGGTTTTTAAATAATTAGTCTTTATATAGTGAGTTTTTTGCATGCTTTTATTGTTTTAACAAATTCTTTTTACACATACTTTTAGCTACTTTTACATATTTTTACCTCATACATTTTCCTTACATATTTTTGCCCCTTTGTCACTTTATATATCTATGCAAATTCATATTCTCAACATTTCGCTTGATAATGACCGAAGAGCGGTCGCAACGTCGTGAATTTTTACCGTTAGTTTTTATTGTCAATGCTCAGTACTACTGAAATATTCGTCTTCAGGCGAACTTCCTAATGGTTAAAAGAAAACGGCGAACATGGATCGAGATTCTTGCTGTTTTCAATTTCATTGAAGCCATGCATTCTCGCTGCATTTTAATGCAGAGCGTTGATTAATTCAGCTCGAAAAAACAGCAGGAGGGCACAGTGTAATAATGAGTATAATAAGCTTTAATTAAACTGAGGGTTCACTGATTTCAAATGCGTCTCACTGTTACCAATGAAGCCAAACACAAACATTCTTTTATTGTTTAATCTTTCAGCTGAATTTTAGTGACAAGAGAAAACCAACCCAGTTCGCAACCTTAGCGACGGTATACGGATTTTGCCAAAACATAGAGGTTGAATTTTAAGGGTAAAGTACTTTATAATTTTTGCATATAACAAGAAATTTGCAACGAACCCTGAGCTGAACTGAAATAACTGGCCAGAACGAAACTAACATTTGGTGAAATTAATTACTTCAGTCCTTTAGTTAATTAACTTCTGATTCCCCGAACTTGAAAACATGCTGAAATATTGTTCCAAAAAGGATAAAAGGATCCCGCAAGTCATAAACGTTTCTAAAACAATCAGTTTTCCTGGTTTGCAAGAGAGTTATTCTCGTCAAGTAAATAATATGAATAATTTATAACTGAAAACGGTCAAAATGAAACCCTTACTAAAGCCTAGCTATGAATCAGGTTACCAGCAATTCAAAATAAAATTTTGTAAATCAATTAAATTTGGGATTTTCACATCACGTTCATATGCAATTTAACGTAAGCACTGACGACTGATATACATGGGTACAACAAGCGTTCTTCGATTTCATGATGATTAAGAGTGTGTATATGAAACACAAATTTATGTTCAATGTTTATACGGCTTTCCATGTTTAAATACCGTAGGCTAGGGAAAGACTCCAAACACTCATGTGCTGGGTGGAATTGCTAGGGAGATTAATTTCCTGGATATATTCTCCTAATATATGGTACACAGGTGTGCCACTCCAAAGTTTGGGTATTGAGTTTCATCATTTTGGTCTGAACTGTATGGTATAGACTACTTGACTATTTTTTTCCGGAATTGGGCATGTTGGGGGTGCTAGTCTAAGATAGATCAGAATTTAAACTTGGAAATATTTCAGACCTTTTAGTTTCATTGACTCTCCTGTAATATGAAAGAGTTTGAACTGTCGTCGATTCTTGCTTTCTTTTCGCCCGGGCTTTACTTCTACGGGCAAGGGGGAGAACTTTTTGTGACAACAGTTACTGTTGCTCTTTGTAAAGTGTATAATGACGTTGTGAATATTATTAAATACTACTATAATATATATTTGTTATAATCAATTTAGAATCCTGATCTTTGACAGGTATAGCTGTTTCTGTTTAAATGAAATCTTAGACGTGGTATTGGGCCTGTTGTAAAGAACGTCAAAGACACGCAACGCAACAAACGCAACGCAACGCAATCCATGATACCAAAGTTTGTAAACTGAGCAGTATACGCAATACCCTGTAATCTGCTCGGTTTCTTGTAAGACGGCTTGTTTGGACAGCGGTTAACATGTAAAAGCGTATACTGCGCATGTTCTAGAGCCCTACGAGGCTGGAACTCATGCAAACTGGATTAGTGTGGTGGTGAGACTGTTTCTGTGTGAAATCTTCCTACATCTTTAACAATACTCTATAACGAGGGTCAACAAAATGTTGAAACAACGTTTTTAATGTTTTTCGATAACTGCTTTACCATCACAGCGAGATAGTTCTATTGATCCAGCGTCCTCGAGATAGTATACTAAAGGTTTGTTGTCACCCATTTCATTTCCTTTTTGGGGGAAGGAGGGAGGTTGGGCACTGGTTACCTTGTCCACGGTCACCTGACTATTCTTCAAAAATCGGTTAAAAAGACGGCGACATTATGTACTTTCGTGTCTATGCCCGAAGCATGAAGTATTCCAATTCGAAATTGCGAACCCGAATCAATTCAGAATCAGCATTTGAGAAGACAGTTCTGGATTGTTGCCGTAGAAAAGTCATTCTATTAAGTTTTTGCAAATCGACCACTTGTCAAACAAACAGTTTATCAAGAAATTGCGCCGGTTACGAGATATTGTGCAGTTTACGGGTTATTGCGTATATTGAGCAGTTTACAAATTTTGCTATATTGGATTGCGTTGCACAGTTTACAACAAGCTGCGAGATTATCTTCTTGTGACTAATCGCCTTAGTTCTGAACATTGTTCAGAGGACCTAGTCCACATTCGTCGCTCCAGTTCTCCACTCCACTCGAATGTCTGACAGCACACGCCACTGAGAAGGGACTGGCGAGAAAATCTGGGTAATTTTGTTTGTTCTCCTTCCGCCACTTGATTCTGCGATTTTGGAACCAGATTTTGATCTGTTGTAAAAAATAAAGGTACGCTATTATTCAACTCATTAAACTTTCGATGAAACCATTTCTGTAAGATAAATTAAAACTATTTACGGTGATATTCGAGAGTGGATTAACAATGTTTCGGTCATAGATTAACAAGGTTTGTTGCAGGAGTAAAAGTGTTTGAAGAGATTTTGTTGAAAACATTCAGGAGAATGCAAAATGTTTCGTAAGTCAAACAAATTCAAAGTCAATTCAGTCACCTAGAAAAACGAGAAACATGGAGATAGGAATTTCGATGAAGTAGAGCTTCAAAAGAGGCAGATTTTCCATATACACACGACTTAAACTACATCTCTTGACGCAAGCATCACTTGAGAATAGAATCCAGTGCCCAGTTTAGGTTACAGTATTGACTACTTACAGTTTGGACACTGCAGTCAGCTTTAAGATATACATAAAAATCATTAATTGCTCCTTTAAAAGTATAATGTTTCTGCACGTGTATAACAATGTTGTTTACCACATAGGCGGAGAAACCACGGTTAATTTCAAATATTTAGTCCATAGCTTCATAACGACAGCAAAATCCCTATATAGACATTCCCGTTGAAGACATGTCATGTTTAGTTTACTGAACTTTACTCTGACTCCAAAAACCAAACTGGGTGGCCAATAGCAATAAAAGGAAGAATGGGAATGGCCTAAAAGCAACTTGTGCGGACATTTTCTGTTCGAAAATTATGTTCGGGAATTTTAGACTAATTTCAAGAATTTCCGCTTGGTCTAGAAATTTTCTGTTTGGGAAAGAGCATATCTACAGTGTCTGCACATTTAAGTTTCACGTAAAATATCTGAAACTGTTGGGTAAATGAATCAGGACGGCGAAAGAAGCTAACCTGAGTCTCGGTGAGATTCAGCGCCTCTGGCAACTGGTGTCTCTCAGTTCCCACCATATACTGCCGCTCTTCAAACTCGGATTCCAGGCGGCTAAGCTGTTCACACGTGAATATGGTTCTCTTTCGACGTTTTTTCTTGTTGGTTGCGGCAGCAGCGCAACGATGCTCTCTTGAACCCTCTCTGCTGTCTAAAACAAACGTAGTCATTAGACCAGTTTGTTTCCAAACATCCGCCAAAAGGTACAGCCTAATCGAATCGTTTGTTCAGTCAGACAAAAGGGTGGATCTCACCCCGGCTAGTATCAATCGTATGGCCTTCCTTTGACTAGTAGAATGCTCCAACCATGGAGTTAGCCGTAACATTACAAGTTTCATTTCATTTGCAATTAAGGATTATGTATACAACCTGAAAACTGCTAGAAATTGTTATGTCGAAAGTCTTGAGTGTGGTGATAAAAATAGAGAGCGATGCAAAGTGTTCGGCTTGGTCAATTTGTCAGTAGACCTTGTTGTTTTAAACTGTCAGCAGTATACAGAACACGCTGGTAATAACCACAATTCTCTGTAATAAGGGAAACTGTAAATGATGTGCTTGCAGCGCAGCTTTGTCTTTTTACGTGTAGCTTTGACCTAAATTCTAGATTTAGGCTATTTATGTCCATGGTGATCGACCCAATTGCGGAGTAAAGCAGGGCATAAATTTTAATTATTATCGCGATCCAGTGGTCTCTTTTGATTGCGATTGCGACGACGTTATTTTGTGATAATGTCGTCTCAAAATGCTGGCTTGTGATTGGTTCAAAAACTGTTATGACAACGCTGCCAAGGTTAAACTTCAAAACTTTTCTTCACAAAACCGCCGGCAAAATTTTAGTTTTTGCTCAGTAATATAGTTGGAAAAACCTTTATTACAATGTGATTCATCCCTGCAAGCAGCCTACCTTGACAGATTGCCCAAAATCTGAGTGCTAAAACTGTGTATTTTTCGTTAAAACATTTTGTTTTTTTTTTTTGCTTTTTTATTTCGCTATGCGCCCGCTGTATTGCGTTATCATTTGTGTTCCACTTTTAGCCTGAAAAAGAAGTTGATTTTCACGTTATTCTATTATTTTGTCGATCCCCGTCGTTTGAAAAAAATTATGTTGATGCACTGAAAGAGTTTATTTTGTTTCATTAGGTAATTTTTGGTTGAAAAAACATGAGAGGACGGATAAAGCGTTAACTGTAAGTATCGTTTCACGCAGAGATTTTTTCGGCTTTTCTTGGGAAAGTGTGAAAATCTGTTTAACTGTTGGAAATCAAGCTATCATCGCTTCTTAATGAAGCCACGGTGAATGTTGTAAAATGACACTATGTTCTGAATGAAAGACGTAAAGTTCTGGTTTTCGTCGAAACGTGATTCCCTGAAATAAATAAAAGACTGAATTTTGTGACATTCCGCCACGAGTAAGTTGTACACAGTCTTTCACCCCTTGGCTAGCCGATGAAATTGTTTTTGAAGGCAAAGCTGTGTTCGAGTTCGATCAATTTATGCTCGCTATTTATCCTCCGACTATTCGTGCGGCTAACAAAGCCTAAATGAAGGAGTATCAGAGGAAGCGATCTAAGACCATCTAATGTCTCTCAATAATTCACGCGGATTTCCGTCCATCCTGTTAGTAAACTTTTCGATTTTGTATACAGCGGGTAAAACTAAGCTCTCCAAGATGGAAAGAAAAACATGAGGTTCTTTGATATCCTGTCACAATCAACCAAAAAATGGAGCAGTGTGTCTGGCTTTTCTACATAGCGAGCGTTAAAAACCGCCTGCCGCGAGAAAACGTGCCTCGCTTTTGCACTGAGCCGACAACAACGAGTGTGTAATTGTGCGCCCCAAAATGTGCCATTGTACAATCTCTACAGGAATTATTGTCACAAGCTGCGTGTATTCCTTTCCAACTGATAAGATTTTCTCACTATTTCGAAAAGTTCAGTTTTCAGTATCTTATTTTATTTTTTTATTTATAGCATCTTACTGCAACCAGATCTTGTAAACAAACTAATGTGGATTAGCAGAAATTAATTTTAATAAATGAATTTGGTATCGAACTTATCATACAACGCTGTTTTGCGTTTGTTCGAACCACACAAATTTCCGCCAAAAAATTATAGTGCTTTTATTGAGCACTGATCGAAGCCGATCCAAAATATTGGCGAGAAAAATCTGGCATGTAATTCCTGCAACTTCGCGTTTGTTATAAGCAATGATTTATAGCTGTAATGAGGCGACGAAATCTTAAATGCAACCAAGGCATATCTGAGGTAAATAACAACACTGTTGAATTCAGTGAATCGCAGATCGAACGCTTGGGGTCGCCTCTCATATACCGGACACGTGGCTTTGTTCAGTTCTTGTAGCCCTCTAATATTTTTCCATACCGACAAGACTACTGAGCTAGCAGCTGCAATTATACCGGTAATGATTTTGCACGGCTTACATACAGATTCAACTTACCATAGTCCACTACGCGAGACTTTTGTAAAGGACATCAGGGACGATTTTTCTAATCTTCTTCACTGTAATCTAGCTTGAATTTATCCCATTGTTTGATACCAAACGAAAACAAACAGACTTCCAGGATAACGTCAATCTAATCACATGGCTTTTAGGTTTCGGAAACGTGTGCATTGACGGTATTGGAAGGAAAAAAACACTGAAATCAGCGTTAAACAACCACTTGTGACATCCCATCGTTTCTCAAGAAAATGAAACCAGAAACTGCAAGAAAACACTTCACTGATCCTTTTCGTTACTGGCATCCGGTGACAAATAATAATGTACAAAAGTTAAAAGTCCTCCCGGTCGCGCTCCTGGTGGAAAGTTTATTCTTGGCGAAAGTCCATCGTGGAGTTTTCTTCTCAAATGCAACAGTCAAATACTAGTCGCATCCAACCAACAGAACAAGCGTTATTATTTTCCTTTTCGCCGCGTTTTTTTTTTTTTATTTTAATTTTAATTTTTTTTATTTTTCGATTGCTAACACCTTGAGCGGTCTCACCTTGCCGCAGTTAAATTGTTTTACAAAATGTTTTTGGTTCGGGTTTCCTATTTGATTGACCAAAATTGTCTGGTAATGACTTGTGAATGATGCGTAACACTCCTCTATGGGAAAATCAAGTCACGTTTTATTATGACTTGATGACATGTATAAGTCGGTCGTCTCCGCTGTTCTGGTTTACATTTGATGCAGTGACATTTCAATTATGAAGCAGCAGATTAGGACGCCTTGTGGTAAGCCCATTAGATACGCTTGAAAAACCCCTCACAAATTCTTAGAAAAGTTTTCTAAGAATTTGTATGGGACAACAGGAGGTACTTACAGTTTGCGCTTTCTCCGTCCTGTCATGATTTTGCTGCAAAAGGAAAATTGTTTTCGTGAGCAAGTACCGCCCAATACGGAATATATTTTCTCCCAACTAGCCGTCATTGTAAAGCCGTAATGTAGTCTCAAAATCGAATTTAGTTTATAGAAAATCAGAGCAAAGGTTTTTCTTACTTGACAATCATTGTGCCATAACCCCACATGGTCTCAATCCTCGTTCATTAGACAGTAGAAACATTGAACTAAACTATACCATGAAACTGGCTTGGGGTATCCCTGCTGCTGTCTTTGGGAAAACTTCGAAGACAGCGAATTTAACAAATAGGGCTTTATGAAGTTCAACTTTGCCACATCCCGAAATGCACCAAAATTACCGTGTTAAGCTACACAATCTCTCTTTTCTTCGTCGTTGGTTGATGCTTGATGACGGCTTCAAACTAAAATGTTCGGTTGATCTCAAAAAAAGTAGAGGGAAAAAATTGAACGATACTGGTGATATCGTTGTGAGCTCTCTGTGCAAACCACGACAAAAGGTGACATAACGTACATCTAATATGCTACACCTGTGACATCCATCATATATCCAAATTTGGTTAAACAATTTGGTCACGATATTTGGTAACGCAATGCAAACAAATGCAGAGAATATTTGCATACGAAGAAACAGAAGTTTGGAAACGTGAAAATCGCCCATCTCGGGCTTTTTCTTTCTCTTTTTGGAACGTAAAGGAATGTTAACGCTGAAAATTAACAAGAATGAAGTAGAGCGAGCCCGTTTGGTTAAAGAAGCAAAATTTCTCGTGTTTTTGTGTACGGCAGAATTCAACTTTACTAAGCCCTATTTGTTAAAACTTTGCTGAGTTCGAACTGGCCCCAAACAAAGCAGCTTGCATACCCCAAGCCACTTTCAAGGTATGGTTTATTTGAATGTTTGTGCTGTCTATTGAATGAGGATTGAGGCCATTTAGAATTATGGCACACGCTAAATCAGTTTCTACGTGATCATCAAAACCTGCCTTTTAGTTTGGAATTGTTTGTGTTCAGTACATTTCGCTACTGCTGTTTCACAACTGTCTAGTTAATGAAAAAGACTTGTTCTGTCGATAGAAAGTGCCCATCTTTTTCTCTGCCCTTTAGTTTACCAGCGCGATGCAAGTTTATAGTACTGATTTTCAAGTTTAGTATCCTGTGATTTTGACCTCTCGAACCCCGTTTTTCTTTTTTTTTTTCGAAAATAAAGCGCTTCTGGCGAAAACGAACCACATCAGGTTTCTAGCTTTACTAATACCTTATTATATGCAAAATACGAAAGAAATCGATTTCTCAACTACTGCCGCTAAATTGGAATTTTGCTTGATTTTTACTGAAAGTCGCTCTTAATTCCTATTGTTTTCGGAGAACAAATATGTCGTTTCGAATGTAAAATCAGAGGTCAGCTAGCATTCTCCGACAGCCCTTACCAGCTCGGAAATTCGGCGGATAGGATTCCGTTTTCTAAAATTTTCTGCGACCTAGAGTTTCAGCACTTAAACGCCGAACAGTTCAAGCTGCATTAGCTTTCAGAAATATGCCTTGAAAAAGCTCTGAAACAATCCAAGAAAGCAGAAAATGACGTTTCAAGTATTTTGCTAATATTTTCTCGTTGGGTGCCTGTTTGGTTTCCGATTCTGATTGGTTCAGTCCTTTCGCGATTGCTAATGTCATTACTTGGATTTCAGTTTGGTAAGAAGCACTACACACTGCTCTTGTGCAAGCAATATTAGTTGTCATTTACAAACACAAGTGTACAATATATTACAGATTTGACAATATGATCTGCTGGCGTATTTACTTTTTTCTCAATGAATCATTATTGGGCAGTATTAAAAAACTAGGACGTTCTCGTTTTCTCTAAATTTGAAAAAATAAATTATCCCTTTTATTTTACATTAAATTCCTTTTTAAAAGTATTTGAAATTTTCTTTTTCAACTGCTAGCCATTAGTTCATCAAAATTGTTATTGACTTTTAGACTGAATCAGTTAAAAAATGAAGGAAATCTAAGCGGAGAATTCCTTTTTGGGTTTCAGTAACCTTCAGTAAAACTTAAAACCTTTTTTATACATTTTAACTCACGGGATACATGAAATAAGTTGTGTTTCTTCTGTACTTGGAATCGAGTTTCTTGTATAATTATATTAGCTTAGATTATGAAAAAAACTGATTGAAGCCAAACTGCTAATTTCAAGCCCTGTTAAAATAAAAGAAAAGCACTATGCTAAAGAGATATTTTTCAACTCACCGTTGTTGAGATAAGCATCATCACTACGTTGCATTTTGTGCTTGCGTGACATTCTCGACTTGCGATGTTTGAAAAAATTGAGCGGGAACTGGCGATAAACGCGTGTTGCGCAGTTTCGCTGCGACACCGTGAGGCTGAAAAGAGAGCAAACGCCACGCCATTGAAGAATCAACCGGAAGCTGAACACGTGCTGCTGGATACATTTCCGCTGGGTAAAAACAACATGGTTGAAACGGAACGGAACGGGGATTTCCGGGTGAAAAAGTGCATAACGGACACAACACCGGAGCCGAGGGGAAAGGTAATCGATATCCACTAATTTGCAGTATGTTTTGCTGTTTCTTTCACACTGGTAATGAAAGGTTAGTTTCTTCGGTAACCATGGATAGACTGTAAGAACTCATTATCTAGGTATCGCTTACATAATAAAGCCAACCACATTTACACAGTACCTTTTACGGAACATTGTAAGATTTCACCTCGTTAATTGTAACAATATATTTTTTTTAGCTATCACACTGCTTAACATTGGATTTAATTTGATTCGAAGACATAAATAAACAAACCTTTTTTTAACAAATTAAAATCGCGAGTTATATTTTTCGTCTTTTGTTCTAAATCGTTTTCAATGTTCACATGTCAATAAAAGTCTCTGAATTGTTACCGGACAAGAATTACAATGGTGTCACAAGACATATCAAACACAAGCGTTCCGAAAAAACACACGCAAAATATCCTGCTTAACATTGGATTTAATTTGATTCGAAGACATAAATAAACAAACCTTTTTTTAACCAATTAAAATCGCGAGTTATATTTTTCGTCTTTTGTTCTAAATCGTTTTCAATGTTCACATGTCAATAAAAGTCTCTGAATTGTTACCGGACAAGAATTACAATGGTGTCACAAGACATATCAAACACAAGCGTTCCGAAAAAACACACGCAAAATATCCTTTTCAGTTGAAACGTTTATTTCATTGGACGCAATCAATGGAAGTTAAATTTGTTCGCGTTTGATTTCGCCTTCCTTTCATACGTTAATTGTATACCAACTGCAATGCAGCGTTATAAGCCGCGGAAAATGATATTTGTATTGACTGACTGAAATGAATTTCTTAGGTCATTAGTTAAATTTGTTCATCAGTTTCAGTTTCGTGATTTGGAAACGACTTTGAACGGTTAAAAGCTTTAGTAAAAAATGGGGAAGGGAAGCTGGCTAACAATCCGTGTACTTTTGGGCCAATCGATATTTGATTTGAAATAGGAAAGACAAAATCAGAATTTTTGTGCTTTTGGATTTTTAAATACAAATCGAAAAGTGAAAATCATCCATTTTTTTCTGACATGCGATTTTTCAGCTTTCTTTTTGTTGCGGAAAATGTAATTTTGAAAATTAACTTTTTTCAGAAAATTTCAATTCTGATTTTGTATTTTCAATTTGAAATCAATAATCGATTGTTTCGAAGGTACACGGATTCGTGGGTAATCCGTGTACCTTCGTGCCAATCGATTTTTCATTTCAAATTGAAAAAAAAAATCGGAAGTTTTGTGTTTTTCGATTTTCAAATACAAATTGAAAATTGAAACTCATCCATTTTTTCCTGATTTTCGAGTTTTCAGCTTTCTTCTCATTACCGAAAATGTAATATTGAAAAAAAGACTTTTTTTAATTCTCTTCTACCTATTGAAAATAAAAAAAAATGAAGATATTTGAACTTTTGATTTTAATTTAGAAAGTCAAATTTCGCATTGATCCCACCTTTTATCTCAAAACTAAATCAAAACACTACAAAGAGCAGAGGTTTCAGGTGGGGAACTTGCGCAATTCACCCTCCCCAGACAGTGCTTTTCTCGTTCTCTTCGCTCTGTTTACTTCTGTTTTCTGGTTAAAGTATTATTTTTTTCATAGAAAAGTCCTAAAAATGGTCAAGAAAAATGTTAAGAGCATGTCGTTGACTGGAGCAAAGATTTTTTGCGCTAAATCCGTCAAATGTTTTGATCGCCACGCGCCTCAAACTCGGATAGATTGACTGAACAAGCCAAAAATATTTTTGCGTGCAGGTTCATGGAAATATTGTATTCGACAAGTAATTGTAAAGATGTGTAACTGTAATGATCAACATTTCTTTTTCAAAAAAATATCAACTAATCTACAAGTTAACACGGAAATTCTGGTCAAATACAATCAAAAAGCTGATAGTAGATGTCAATAAGTTAGCCCATGTTGATTTCACAATCGAGTACAATTCATTTCATCAGAACTAAAGTGACTTCTATTTGTGACACTTGCTACGCAAGACATATAAACCATCGGATCAAAATGAAACATGCGTACGCTAGCAAACAGAATAAGGGCATTTCCAAATGAAAATTGTAACAAAACAAACCTAACATACATTCGGATGTTATCAACGTCTGTTCAACTTCAACGAATACTTAAAGTTTATCTGACGGCAGTCATGGTAGTTCAAGTCCACGGCTCAGTTCATTCTTTTATCAAATCAATAAGTCCATCCAATCCCCGCACATTCAAAGTGGTTGCATCATCAGTATTGCAATGTGGGCATGTAGTGCTGTCCGCCACCCACTGGCGCACACACGGGTCAGCTCCCAAAATACTGTTGCAGCACTGGGCCATGCGCACCGGAGGGCTGCATATGTCTCTGCAAATTGTCTTTGAATGTCGCTAGTTCCCTTCTTTGCAGGTCCCCAATCTTGTTGTTAATTTCTACACAAAGTTCGGAAACTCGGGCAACGTTCTCGTCCATCGCATCCATCCTCAGCATCAGCAAGAGAACAGAGGGAAATAAAGCGAAAAGAACAAGAAAAGCACTGCCTGGGGAGGGCGAATTGGGCAACACCCCCCCCCCCCTTCCCGAAAAGTCTGCTGCTTTTAGTGCTTTGATTTAGTGTTTTGAGAAAAAAATGGAATCAATATAAAGTTTGACTTTCTAAATTAAAATCAAAGGTTCAAACATCTTGATTTTTCTACTTTCAATCGGTACAAGAGAAATGAGAAAAGATCACAATTTTCTGAAAAAGTTAACTTTCAATATTACATTTTCCGTAACGAAAAGAAAGCTGAAAAATTGAAAATCAGAAAAAAATGGATGATTTTTAGTTTTCAATTTGTATTTGAAAATCGAAAAATACGAAAATTCTGATTTTGTGTTTTCAATTTCAAATCAAAAATCGATTGGCGCCGAGGTACACGGATTGTGGGTCATTCGTCCATTTGATTCTCAATTTAAATCACAAATTGAAACTCGATGTCAGTTTTTCATTTTCCTTTCTTTTTTGTCCCGCGTAATCAATAAACACAGTCCCATAAAATTTTTATCGTTTTCCCCTTGAGTCAAAGATAAAAAATGTAACAGATACCTCTTATTTTGTTTTCTACTTTTAAGAGAAAACCAAACAGTCTATTATATTAGTTGTTCGCTGGAAAACCGTTGTCACAGTCTTGTGTCATCGACGATTACGTGAATTTAGACGAAAGTTAAAAATTGAGAATTGAAATCAACTTTCAATTTCTGTTTTTGGGCGAAGAATTCATCAATCGATCGCACTCCAAGTGACAAAAGTACCCAAGAGGGGAGGAGGAAGAGGCCGTGTGTCCGCCATCTTGAATGTCGGGAAGTTCCTGGGAACCAGTTTAGAAAGAAAGCAGGAAATTTGACAGTTGAGCTGTCTTCACTTTACTCAGGCTAAATATGGACGACGCAAACGTCGAGTACGAAAGAGATCTTGTTGCGACTCAGGGTAAAACACACTCTGAAGTCAGTTTGTTGCTAAAAGAAGCGTATCCTGGTAGGAGAGGCCTCAGCTCCAGGTCAGTTAGAACGTTTTGTTTTAAGAATGGGATACACGCGAAGAATCGCCTGTCAAATGATGAGCTGGAACAGTGTACGAAGGAAGTTATTGCTCAGGTTGGTACACTAGAACTGTTGTATTTTTTGTAAAGAAAAAACATCTGTTTTACTGTGCTGCGCGCGCTACCGTGAACACCAGACAAAATTTTTGGCATTTTTGACATATTTTTGACAAGTTTGCTGTTTTATATCCTGCGACTGGCCAATCACAGCGCAGATAACCTTGTAAGTCGGAGTAATCAAGCATGAACTCCAAGAGTTATTTTCACTCCTGGCGACCTACCAGGTGAAGGTGAAGTACGGGGAGGAAAGATTTTGTACTTTCTTGATCAGGGATATCTCGTTTGATAAGCTGATGCAGGAGATAAAGAAGAACTGCTCACCGCTTGTGCACTTACCTGCTTCAAACATTCGTGTACGGTATCGCGACCACGACGGCGATATGATCAATCTAACGGAAGATCCAAGTGATTTTGCTTTCGGGGAAATGCTAAGGAGTGCGAAAGAAGTAAAAGGGAGAACAAAAAGATTTTTCTTCAGGCAAGTGAAATCGATTCACCACTACCGAGAAAAATTAGACGAACTGAGCTGGAAACGTCGATTTCTTCGGCTTCTGTCGACCACGAGTCGCCTTTTTACAACCGAAGTATTTATGAAGTTATGAATATATGAAATTCATATATTTGAACTGCGGAATGAAGAATTAAATGTAAAGAAGATCCTCGCAGTTATTAACGCAACTTATGCAGTTGCGAAAAGAAAGCCCGAAAAAAAAATCAGGCTTGCCGGGATTCGAACCCTGACCTCTGACCTCTGCGCAGAGGTCAGGGTTCGAATCCCGGCAAGCCTGATTTTTTTTCCCGGCTTTCTTTTCGCAACTGCATAAGTTGCGTTAATAACTGCGAGGATCTTCTTTACATTAAATTCTTCATTCCGCAGTTCAAATATATGAGTTTCATATATTCATAACTTCATCTTCATCTTTCCCGGGTATATTACGAACCAATTTAATGACCAGCTCCCAGTTGGCTTGTTAGCTCAATTGGTTAGAACGCTGCACCGGTATCGCAGAGGTCAGGGTTCAAATCCCGGCAAGCCTGATTTTTTTTCAGGCTTTCTTTTCGCAACTGCATAAGTTGCGTTAATAACTGCGAGGATCTTCTTTACATTTAATTCGAAGTATTTATCTTTCACACCAACACCGGGTACTCATCCCGCCGCAGCAACAGCTCCAAAACATGCTGAAAAAAGTCCTTTAGACTGCCAGTGACAGGAAATGGAAGAAAATCTTCAGGTTTTGAAAGTACAAATTGCTAGTGCTAAGCAAGAGCTGGACAAATTGAACAGTGCATCCAGACATTTTCAGTCTCTCAGTGATATTCGAGCTCGACTCTGTAACAACGGCCACTGCTGTGGGCATAGAAAAGCAACGTGTTCAAAATCTCCTTGCACGGACATTAGTTTATGTAAAGTGAAGGAAAAACACCCAGAACACAAAACGAAAATTACCCAACGTAACTTCAGCGTGAGATTAGATCTCTGGAAAACAAGGTACAAGAAGAGTAAACTCATCTCAAGAGATTCACAGCCGCACGTGAGCATGCGAAATCTTCATTTTTCTATGTTATGAGACCTAGACTTTCCCTGCTAGCAGAGGCCCCTTTTCCTTTGTATTCGCTGAGCTGACGGACGGGACGAAAAGGGACCTCTGCCATGGGTCGAACTCCCTTTGATTCAACCGCCGTCCATGGTCGTGGACGGCGGTTTCCGAAACGCACGCATGCATATTGTTTGCTGACCGTGACTTGAGCCCACTGTATCTCGCGCATTCCTTTACAGTTATTCCGCTGTCATTTAGTGAGCTCGTATAGTAACATGCCGTCCTGGAAAGAGAACTAAACTGGTGAAGAGTTACAACGTTTATTTTCTCTCGTTTTTGTTAACATGGACGACGGAAAGATAAACAATCGAAAGAAGAAGCTCCAAGAAACACTCGACAAGTTAAGCAATGGAATTTAGAGCGAAGAAAACATCTGTCAAGGCGAAGGACAACTTTCCACCTCCAAAGATTTTTCGAGCTGCGGACTTTTTGTGAAATGCTCCAGCACTTCTACGAGTCTACGGTAGAGTAAATTATACATTTGATTGTAAATTTGTATCGAAATCGCTTTTTAATTGAGGGATTCTTCATATTCCTTACAGTTTTCGTAAAAGTTTTGAAAAACGTGCACAGTTCGCATCACCAACTGCTCTTCAAAATAACTTGCACATCGAGCGAAATCGCTTGCGCGTAGCTTCCCTCGAAGAAAGAATTGAACGCGTTTGGTCTTCAGAAACAAGTAAAGGCGTGTTTTAATAAATGTATTATTTATAAAAGCTTACTGTCTCTTCTTCTGTGTACCTTCATTCATAAAATTTCGAAAAGTAGTAATCTGACCTAAACAGACACAAATGCTCTGTTGTGGTTTGATTTCACGCGCGAGACAGCATGAGAAATCTCTTGCGGAAATTTTCAAAATTTTGACTTTGAGATTGTATTTTTGGCTAATTCTTATTTGACAACTGGTGTATTTTATTTAAAAGTAAGAAATTTTAACTATTCTAGATCAAGTGAGTGTTGTTTTTTCGAACCTACAAATTGTCCTTTCGTATTGCACATGGGTTGTTTATTACCAACTGCTAATTTAGTGAAGCGATCATAAAACACGCAGCCTTCAATGGGTTAAATTCTCTTTGATTCCTGGAGTTGTGGTCATGTTAAAAAGGCTTCCTTGTCCAGATAACTTGAAATTAATACCGTAGATTAGACAACAGCTATCTATAGACGAACTGTCTACTTTTTGTAGGGTTTTGGTGAACTCGCCATTCACGACAACAAAACTGTGCATGGGAGTCGTCAGCTGATCACGTGCTAAAAGCATCACGTGACATTTCGGTCGCTAAGTAACCGTGGCGCATGCTCAACACAGTTCATTTCGACCCATGGCAGAGGTCTCTTTTCGTCCCGTCCCTCAGCTCAGCGAATACAAAGGAAAAGGGGCCTCTGCTAGCAGGGAAACCTAGACTAAAAGCGCAAAACCAAATAAAGTACGGGAACAGAAGTCGGTTGGATAGGGATCTGATAATTTTACAAAGAGCGCTCAAAAAAGGTTCCCGAATGGTGCCAAACAGAAGACTGGAGACTTCCGTTGATTATAGAACAATACGATAACTCAAATGTAAACATTTATTTTTAGAAATTGAAGCTTAAAATGAGCTAAGTATTGTGTTTTTCAGATTCATTTGTTGATGTTCCTGAAATGAGTAAATATGAACTTTTGTTGTGTTCAGATACATCTTGTGGCAGTTTCTTCGGAACTGCTTTACTACAAACTCTTAGTTAGAAGTATCCACAGTGCTTGAAATATGCATAGAGTTTTTAGCAGTAATGTTAGCACCGCTTCTGCTATTGCGATTTTGGTTTCGTTGAAAGCCAGCGCTTGGTGGCGACGTAAAACTGCCTTTATCTGGTTGAAGCAATACTCGCAAGTGTTGAAATGCGGTGAGTAAGGTGGCTGAAATAACAGTCTGACACCGCAATCCGCCAACATGGCTCTAAGCACATGTTCAACACGATGGCCGCGGTGGAAGCCACAGTTACCATGACCACGCAGTCCCCGCGCTCAAGCACTACATTCCCGTCAGTTCGCACCTCTATCTATCAAAGAACTTCATCAAAGAAGATTAGCAGTTCTAATCCATTAGATGGACCGTCTAGTATATTGTAAACGTCCACGCCGCAAAAAGAATGCAAAAGATTTATTGTAAAATTTGCATTAGATGCATAACGCTGAATTTCAAAAGCACTGGTTCTCCAAGTGGCGCGCTCCCGTATTTTCTGTTTCCTGTAGTTTTGATTTCACTGGATTCATCAAAGAAGTGCAGAGTCGTTGGGTTAATGTTAGCTATTTCAGTAAGAAAATCATCAACTGCTTCTGTTGCTGCAGGGGTTGTGGATTCAAGTGGGATGGTTGTTACTTTCTTTCTTGTCATTACAAGATCTTCGCGGATGACTTTATTGATCTGGGATACGCTGGGTAGGTTGGCGGGGTGAACAACACCGTCTAGTAGAAGTCTTTGTTGTATTTCGTTCGAGAAAACGCTCAGTTTCGTTAGTTTCTGTGCTTCTATATACTCCAAGACGTTCTCATCGATTTTCGGCTTAGGATAGTCAACTCTTACGCCTCTAAGGGATGTATTTTGTACATTGTATCGGTCTATCACTTTCTGTACAAAACCGGGACTCGATCGAATTTCACGCGCGATTTGGCGATGACCAAATCCGTCGTGATAAAGGTCTGATACTCGTTCTCTGTATGTCGCTGGTAGGAGTCTTCCATTATCAAAGCTTCCACCGTACCTATTCAGTCTCAGTTGAACATCAGCTGGTGTAAGATAAAGTAAAAATATTTTTTATTAGGAAGACAGTTACCATAAAAACGTACGATCGTGATTACTCGACTCTGACCATTTGAGAAAAGCAAAACTTACAAACATTTGCAACCCGAGCGTGTAGCATTGCAAAACTCCTAAGGACTTCACTTGATCAGTATTTGTTGAATTACTTTCACAAACCGTGAACTTGGAAAAAAGCAAAATCCAAAACTTAAAAAGTGTCGATCGAATGCTATAGTTTTAGATCCACAACATAAAAAAGACCGCCGCTCACGATCAATCAATGGCGCCGAGAGTTCACCCTTGATTACTCCGACTTACAAGATTATCTGCGTTGTGATTGGCTAGTCGCAGGATATCAAACCTCGAACTTGTCAAAAATATGGCAAAAAATGTCAAAAATGTTTGTCTGGTGTTCACGGTAGCGCGCGCAGCACAGTAATTGCTGATTAGTCTTCATCTTTTGTTGATTTCTTCCGGCATGCATCAAGCTTTTTTGTGTGAGGAGAGGGAGGGGAGGTGCGAGAATGGTTGGGCATAAAAGAATGCTGATTGTTACCTGTTGATAACATAACATGAAGAGAATTTTCGTAAAGCCAAAACAATTAACCTCTACGGGTCTTGAAAAAATGTGTTAGAAGGTCCACTTAAAAGGAATAAGAGCTCCTCTTCCGGGTGAGTGGTTGCCATACGGCCAAGACAGTTACTAATAATCATTGATCATTGATCAGTTACTGATAATCATTCATGGCCAATTTTTGTTAGTAGCATCATCATGATAAGGGAAAAAACCCATCTTTTCATCGTTCATGGTCAAAAAGTCAAAATTTAGTTATTTTTGCAAAATGCAAATACTAACCTGGCAAACCGACGACACCCATAGCATAGATGCATTATTAAATAAGTTCTTGATGTTTATTACTCAAGGTTGGACCCACATGGGGTAGAAAAATGGTAAAAGGATATATGGCCAGTTGTGGTATAACAGCTGGTGACAAGCGCATTGGAAGAGCTTTGTCAATCGTGTCTCCTCTGTACCAAGTCCAGAGGAATTCCAACACTGCCAGGCAAACCAATCCATTTCCTTATCATGCTGACTATTTTGGTCACAAGTTGCACATGAACCAAAATTAGAAACTGACAATGTATGGATTAACTGAGAGTCAGTCCATGTGATGGCTATAGTGGAGGGATTGTAGCTTTTGCAACAATGCCAGTGAAGAACAATGTTTTGATCTACGAGCAGGGTTACAGGTATTTGACAATCCTTTTAAAATTGCAACTCTGTCGACTATAGGTGAGAATTATTGCAATTGTCATCATTACTACATGACAGTCACTTGCTGACTAGAAGTATGACAAGAAAAACAAAAACTTCGTTCCAGTCAAGGATATGCCCTTAACATTTTTTGTGATCATTTTTTGGACTTCAGCACGGGAACAGAGGGAAATAGAGCGAAAAGAACAAGAAAAGCACTGCCGTCCGACCCAGTTCGGATTTACATGACAATCCAGTTTAATCGCAGTAAGTATTTTAAATTACATCTAGCTAACACCCAAACCTAAAATGGCACCCAAAACGAGTACAAATATCTCACAGTACTAGTATTAATTTTGTTCTATGACAAACCAGTTTGAAAGGTTTTCTTCAGCGAATACAGGTACCTAAGACGTTTTGAAAAGAATTTCGAATAGCTAATATCCCATTCAGTTTTCAGTAACCTGTCTTAAGTCCCCATCACATCAGGCTATGCTAGAACGCAAACGTATTGTTAGCCACATTTAGGTATTTTTACTCTTTCTGCTAAATTACTTTAACTTAACTAAAAATGCTATTGAGTGACTCACGTTTCCTACTCAAACCACGGACGTACAAGCAAACGTGGTACCCCCAACATGGGTGGAGGGATTTGTTTTGTTACAATATTTTGAAAAGCTTTCTTTTATAAAAAGATAGCGTACGCTACCTACAAAATCAGGGTAATATAATGAATTATAGCGCTGCTGTTAAAAACGTCTCTTCGAGATAAGCAAGCGCTCACGAAGGTAGTAGTTGCTGAACAAAAATCTCCACCCTCCTCCATTGTACATTCTTGGGTTGGAAGACAATTTACCTCTCACGAATAATAAGAAGCAAAGTAACTCATCATCTTCTTGCTGAGACGACATATAAGTAACTGCATGTATTACTTTTTCCCTTTTATATGTCCAGTTCCTCTCGGTTCCATTCTTGAAGTGCCTGCAGAATCGTGCGAAGAAGTTTAGGCGAGTGAAGGGGAGGAAGCTCTCTGTACCCGCCGTGTTATTTAATTTATTTTTGGTGGAGGGGAGATTGAATGCAAGTGAAGTTTTACGTTGGGTGTTTTGGGAGGGATAAGGGAAAAACGACTCGCATATTTGGTTTCCAAAATTGTGGGCAGACTAATCAACAAGGATTACGTCTTGATCTTTCACCGGGCTTTCTCTTGATTCGGCCGAAATGTTCACTGTCTGAGGTAAGCGATTAACTAGACCTGTTCAAGTCACCCTGCTAATTGTGATTTGATGTTTAAACCACTATACGTGTGTGTCATATATTCATCATTTGTTACACCATCTATTCAACATAAGGGATTTTAAAGCCCTCTATTGAACCTGCTTCCATCGTATCAAAGCTTCACAGCACAGGCTGTAGAACAACGTACCGGTATTGAGGACGAGATGGGCTCAATTCTTTTTATACTCTTGATTTTCTTAGCCTAATAAACAATTGCTTAAATTGCTGACATAAATCTAACATCCACATATCTGGAATTCTAACTTGTGGAGTCATCGCCAGCACAAGAAGTCAAATTTTATGTAATCACTATCTTCAGAGGAGATATTTTCGCTCAGATTTGTGTTACACCCACGCTTAAACGTAAACAGATTAGAATGAAAATGAAACTAAGAATAAGGCCGCTGGGCTTCAGATTTGAAATTATTCAAAACATGCGAACAACACGGGCAAGAAAAGAGCTCTACAGACATGTAATACTGTTCTCTTAGTCATTCATATAAGATTACAGACCAATAATAAATCGCATCTGTCTTAAAGGATAAGACTTAACAGTGTTATGACTGATCAAATCGGTAACCCGTAACCTTCAGCTCTAAGATCACGATAAGAATTTAAAAATAGAGGGACAAAAAAAGTCGGTAACGCATAAAAAAAGCCTTGGAAAAAGAACGGAAACCAGGAATAACAAACTCAGCACACATATAAGGGGACGTTAACATTGTAGCGGTATGACTTTCATGCCGGTACCCGTTCATGAAAGTTCCCCCTTGAGGCTCTGTATTCGTTTAGATGATACCATTACAGCCATACCAGTGCGAGTCATACCGGTACGAGTTCACCCCGGTTGCTGTACTGGTATGTTTATACCAGTAGGAAACTCACATGTGAAATTATTATCATTAACATACTCCAATCCGTTAGTGGAAGGCGAGCTGGCCCTCACTATCCAACCCTGTTTCAGCAAAGATAATCAATAATATATAGGTTCAGCCAAGCCTAAAGCGGAGCTGCACTTTTTTATTGCTGGAACTTATTCATTTTTATAGTAACTACCAAAAAAAAAACAAAAGAATGAAAAAAAAAAAAAACAACAACAACAAATTGGCGCTGCCGTTGACGCGCAAGGGGAACGCGCTAACTACTTGACTTAAACCTGCAATGTCGCCAAATGCAGTCTTCATTTTGATACTTAAACAGCTGTGTATTGATCGCAGCTCCGTCAACTAGACAAGCGGGTGTTTTTCTGGGTGTTCGGGCCGCCACAAAAACCATGGTTGTGGACAGAAAATAAAGAATAGCACTAGCTCTGCTATAATTTGCGTCGGGACCGCTACGAAATGATGCGAATTCAAGCGTTGCGCCAACCGAGTTCGCAGCAGAACCGACAACAAAGATGAAGTCCTCGAAGGCAAATTTGTAACTTGAACTTTTACACGAGCCATAATCGGGGACGGAGACCGTCAGCGCGGGGTCGACGTGGCCCCATCGAAAAAGTCAAATGTGCTATTTTTAGAGAAAATTGTGCCACCCTTCGACGTCATAAACGTGCGTGGGTGCACGCAATTTTGCTTACAACGAGGGCGGGCTGGATATGACGACTAACCGAAAAGGCGCCAAAACCTTGCGAAGTGTTGCAGCGTTTCTTTGCGGAGCTTAATGAATCAATGAAACTGCTCCGAAGTGAACGTACAAGCACAAGGTTTGGGAAAAATCTGCCTATTATGGACTCTGAAATGTGGCAAGTGTTTGATTTTTTTTCCTGAAAAATTGTTGTAATCATCGTTCAAAGCGGATTGAAGCTGTACGATCTCACCGTCATAGCTGCGGAAGTTTAAATGAACGAGTTTGTAATCGTTCTGTTCGCACAACGCTGACAATGGAGCCATCATGTGTTTATTTAATCGAAGTGAAGACAAAATTAATATTTTAACTTGAACGATTATTTCCATGCAGCACACTGAAACAAGACTACGGAGGTGAGGAACATTAGAATTCACCATCTTACTTTTTTAAACGCAAAACACAAAACGCAGTTGTTCTCAGTTTAGAGCCCGCGGACGGAATGGTAAAAGCGACACTCAAACAACTGTGAAAGCGATTCAACGTGTTTTACATGGCACCCGATTCATATCTGAACATTTGGAGCTGCTGGAACAGATAGAGCTAAAACGAGTACAGGTAAACCAGTATCAATTTTCGTGGACTATAGGCAAAAATGTAGGCCTTTCTGGTACTCAGATTTGTTCAATGATTGTTGTTCCGACTGCTGCATGATTTTTGTACTGAATCGCCATAAAAGTTTGACAATTTTTATTAAATGCTTCTCTCTCATTTAACTGTGCTTTATTGTGTCTTGTCTCGATATTTCGGAGTCAAAGCCTTCCGTATAAAACCTACTGTTCGTGAAATTTTAAGAACAAGTGACTGACTTGACGATGAAAGAAGTTGTAAACGCGGCGCTGAATGCTTAATTAAAGTTCTATTTCTACCGTTTTTTTCGTCCTAAGAAATCAAGCACTGTGAAACAACTTAGGTTGGTGTCTCAGTGACGTTCAGTTGTAATTTCTCCTTAATTTAACTTCGATAAAAGGTGATTTTTCTCGCCGAGTTGCTGGCGGAGAAAAAAATTAAGCTCACTCTGTCGTTGAAACCCTTGCAATTGCCACGTTCACTGCGCTATGTATCCCTTCTAGGTTCGTAACTTGCCCAGTAAGTGGAGACTGGGACGAGTCATGGCGGCGTGAGGTTTTCTTTACTCCCTGCTCATCATCTTTCTTAAAATCGTAAGACCTGATGGCTGATATGATCTTGAACTACGTATCTTGAACTACAAATCATCTGGAAGCTCTCCAAATGGAAAAGGAGACTCGCCTGAGCACAAGAACGCAAAAAATACAGAGGACAGCGAACCTCAATCAACACGAACGACAACAGCGCGAAGAGACCCACACGACGAAGGAGAAGAAAACGATGTTGTCTTGACTGCGCTAGAGATGACCGATGATCTGGGGGGAATCCTCAAACAGATTTTAGAAAAATTGAAAAAGCTGGACTCCATAGAAAACGCAGTCAGAAAAATCGAAGTAAGTTTGGATAAACTCGAAGCGAGAACTGCCAAGCTCGAACCCTTCTGTGAAACAGCGGCGAGCGACATTGAACAGTTGAAGGTTGGCCAGGACCTCATCGAGAAAAAATCAAGAGAAAGCCCAAAAAGCTACTGCGAAGAAATTGGAAGCCCTCGACAAGAAACTTGCTGAACTGGGAGAGAAAGAAAAGCTAATCAATAGCAAGATTGAGGAACTTAACGCGAAAGATCTATACCTTGAAGCCTACCCGAGACGGGAGAACATAAAATTTAATAATGTCGAGGAATCATCTCCTTCGGGCTCTCGAGAAGAAGATACAGAAGACGTACTTAGATCATTTATGGAACGAGAATTAGGCTACGGCGACGCAAGATCTGTGCTGGAGATCCAACGAGTGCATCGACTTGAAAAAAAGAGGAGCAATGGCGAACTGAGGCCAATTTTAGCAAGATTTCTGCGCTACAGTGACTGTGACAAAATACTCTCTTTAGGGCATTGCCTCAAAGGTTCAAATTTTCAGATGTTTAGAGATCTCCCACAGGAGCTGATTCGAAGAAGAAATCTCCAAATGGAAACCTTCAAGGAGGCAAAACAAAATAACATTCCTGCATCCTTTAGTCGGGCACAACCCGACAAGCTTTATGTGCGAGGTAAGCTATGGCCAGTGGGCCAGCCCTTAGTCGTTTTACTGAGGACCGTAGCTTAGCGTGATTTCCTTGTTTACAAACTTATGGCGAGCGGAGGAGGACCTTTTTTTTTTGTATTTTGTTTGTTTATTGTTTTACTACATAAAAATACAGCAAAAAAAGAAATGTACAGCACAATAAAAGGAAAAAACAGTTAATTACGGAAACAAAAGGTTACAATTTTCGAGTTTACAAAACATACAATTTAACATGGCTAATTTAATTTACAAAGTGACAGGTTACAAAATAACAGGGTTTACAAAGGCCAACAACTTAGGTATATTACAGCAGTCTGATATGTAATTTGCAGTATAATTTGAAAAAAGGTGACAACAACTAATCAAGGAGAGATAAGTGGGAGTAGAGGTTCCCACTTTTCATAATGAAAACCAATTTTATTATTTTCTCTCGCAATAGAACGTTCTATATAATATGTATTCTTAATTTTTTCTGTTAAATGCAGAATAGATAATGGAGTTTTGTTTAGTTTACAACGATACAGAAAATATTTGCTTTCCAGGATAATGTAAGTTGTCAAGTTATTGTGAATTTTTAGGTCTTGGTTTCCGAAAAAAATATCTTTTATGTGAAGAGATCTGCTCCAGTTCAGCTTTTCTCCGAAAGTAGAGCATACTTCACTCCAAAAAACTTGAACTCTCGGGCAGAGGAAAAGAAAGTGTTCTATGGTTTCTATATCATTTTCGCAGAAATAACATAGAGGAGATTCGATTTTCTTAAACTTAAAAAGCATGTCATTTGTATATAAAATTCTATTAAGTATCTTATACTGAAATTCCCGCAGTTTTGTGCTTAGTGTTGCTCTAATAGGTGTTAGATAAATTTTTTTCCATTCTAATTGAGACTCTTCGGTGTTAAAGCTTTCCTCATATTTCTTCCTAGCAGTAGGCTTAGTGCAAACTTTTGAGACGAATTTATTATAAAGCGATTTCGACTGAACGTTTTCAAGTGGGATTGTATCACTTTCGTAAAGTATATTAAAAGAATTAGGCTCAAAGGGAGAGGTGAGAAGCGCTATAGATGATTTACTTCCATTTAACAGGTTACGCCATACCAAAGGCATGGCGTCCAGCATACTAATCAATAAATACATGTCGCTGGGGGATAGAATAGATCTCAGAGGCTCCATGTTGAAAACTAGCAACCCTGCACCGTCGTAAAGGTCGCCAATCTTGTTTAGACCTACACTACTTATTCTTCGGTTATATACTGAATTTTTGCCAATGCAAATAAACCTATTATTCCAGAGGATCTGATTCGCAACATCCTTTGTTGTACTGGGGTTGTTTTCATTTAATGAGGACCAGGTTTGGATACATTTTTTATAAAACTCTGGAACAGCAACTGGTAATTTCCTATAATCAAAGTTACAGTGAAACAAAAACTTGCCCCCAACGTTCTTCAAATAGAAATTAAGAAAAAGTTTCCAACTTGCTGGGTAATTATCCAAATATTTCTTGATACACAATATTCTCTGCGTTGAAATCATAGATGCAATATCTGGCATTGTCAAACCTCCTTCCTCAATGGAGTTTATCAAGGCTGCACGCTTTACTTTGTCTTTACCCTTCCAAATAAAAGAATAAAGTAATTCATTGATTTTTTTGACAAAATCAGATTTTTTACACGAGATCAAAGCAACACGATAAAGGATTTTCGGTATGGCAAAGGATTTGATCACTTGAATCCTTCCAATCAACGTAAGACCTCTCCAAGACCAGCTTTGTAGCAATTCTTTTAAAGATTTCTCGATAGATTAAAAATTTTTTTCATAAAAACGCGTATGATTATATGTAAAATATACCCCCAGAATTTTGACAATACTGCTTATCTCATTCACGCCTACATCCGTTGGTTCTAACGTCATATTTCCCAGAGGCATTACTTCCGTCTTTTCATGATTCATTTTTAATCCCGAATAACTTGTAAATTGTTCCAAGGTGTTGATTAGATGAGAGAATGAAACTGTGTCGCGCACGAATGTTGTCATGTCATCAGCAAAGATCACTAACTTAATCTCATTACCGTCAACCATAATGCCTCTTATTTGTTCGTTGTTTCGAATGTTAATTGCTAATAATTCGAGGGCTATTATGAAAAGATATGGTGACAGAGGGTCACCTTGGCGTACACCTCGTTTAAGTTGGAAAAAAGGTGTGGCGAAACCATTGTTAAAAACACAACTTGATATATTCTTATAAAAAGTCTTAATCCATGCAATAAGAGATTCACCAAAACCAAACGCTTCTAAAGAATGAAATAAGAAATTCAAATTCAATGAATCGAAAGCTTTTTCAAAATCAATTGCAGTCAGAATAGCATCATAGTTTTTCATTTGGGTGAAGTCAAAGATGTCGTTAATGGTGCGGACAGCATCAAATATGTTTCGTCCTTTGACGAAAGCACTTTGGTCGTAATGAATTATGCTCGGAAGCACTTTCTCTAGCCTCATAGCAATGGCTTTAGAGCCTATCTTAACATCGACATTTACCAATGATATAGGTCGCCAATTTTTTATCCTTCTTCTGTCCTTTCCTTTCTTCTCTATTAGTGTGATTGCAGCTTGTTTTTAAGTTGTTGATAGTTCCCCGCAACGATAAGAGTAGTTGAGAGAATTAACCAGGACTTCACCAATTTCAGACCAAAATACTTTATAAAATTCTGCCGATAGCCCATCGTTTCCTGGTGTTTTATTATTTTTAAATGCAGATAAAGCCTTATAACATTCTGCTTGGGTCAGCTCTCCTTCACAGCTGTCGCGCATTGGAACAGATAACTTAGGAATTTGATCATGATTATTCAAAAAGGGGCAAGATGTCTGATCGATCTCCACATCTGTCTTTTCATCATATAAATTAGAATAGAAGGAATATATTTCATTAACGATTATACTTGGATTTGTGCTTTCTTTTTCGTCTGTCAGTAATAGCTTTCTTAGACAGGTTTTTGTCTTTTTATTATTTTCTAGATTTAAGAAATATTTAGTGTTTCGCTCACCTTTTTCGAACCATGTTGCACGGGAACGAATGATTAACCCTTTCACAATATAGTCATATTCTCTTTCATATTCGCTTTTGGCTGTTTCTAACTTTTGTATATTTTCATAAGATGGTTCTTCAGCAATTTTTTCCTCGCACATTTTTAATGTCTCTTCAATGTTTTTCAGTCTTTCTCTCTTTTCACGCGCTTTTTGTTTACTGTAAGAGATGCTTTCCCTACGAATATTATATTTGATCCAGTCCCATACTATTCGGTAATCTGTGCAAAAATTAATCTCGCTCAACCAGACGGGAATATTTTCTCTTATCAATTCAACGTATGTCGAGTCTTCAAAAAGGCTATTGTTTATTTTCCAAAACGAAGGGCCATGATTCTGAGTGTCTAAAGAGTTAATTTCGATAACAACTGCCGAATGATCAGTTCTCACCGCAGGTACGATTTCTATTTTAGCGACATCATCTTGAAGTGACTCCGGAATGAACCAATAATCAAGCCGTCGTTGAATAAGTGGTGTTTTTGTCTCCAAGTGAACCTTCTGCACTCGGGATTTTGGACTCTCCAAATGTCAATTAAATCATTTTCTATAAAAATTTCTTCCAGCGCTTTAACCGAGTCTTTTAAGACTGGATTGCCACCAGAGCAGTCTTTAGATGGATCTAGAGTGACCTTAAAATCACCTCCGATTATGATTTTACATTGCTCGTAGCGTTCGTCACTGTTAATGAGATCAGAAAGTTTGCGGAAAACGATGTTTGTTCAGTTGAAGTGTTGGGTACGTATATATTGACTAAAAGAAACAATTGGTCTTGGATAATGGCTTCAAGACAAAGGAATCTTCCTTCCTCATCTGATTGGACTGATTTTAGTGTGAAATCGAGCGTGTTTCGTACAAGTATGGCGACCCCACGACTATGCACAGTGCCGTGCGCGAAATAAGTTTCGCCTCGCCACTGGGATTTCCATTGATTTTCTATTTCTTTTGTGCTATAAGTCTCCTGGAGAAAGCAAATATCTGCATTCTTTTGAGTTAACCAATTGTAAATTGTTTTCCTTTTCTCGAAAGTGCGAATTCCACGAACGTTCAGCGAGATAGCTTTGAATTGTATATTTGTTGTCATTATTCCAGCTTATAATTATTTAAATTTGCGTTTCCTCGATAGTTGTTGTGTTCAAAAAGCATAATAAAATTATTGACTGACTTAATGGCCCACATAAAGACAAATACAACAGAAAAAACATTCTACTAAAAATAAGAAAAAGTATGAATCACAGCCAGTAAAGTACTGTTAAAGCTGTGTCGACAGGATCCAAGCAATAGTTAGTAAAGGCGCAATCTGTATGGATTAGTGCGACCCCCGGCCCTTATAATTAAGTGCGTAAATTAAATAAGCATTCATAGCTTCTTATAAATGATGTTTACCTTATATTTTAGTGCAAATGTTCCGGTTGAAAAAATAGAAAATGTCTTAAAGTTCTCCACATCGTCCTAGTTTAGGAATCCAGCTCTTCGATGTCAAAGGGTTTGCCTACAGGCCAGAACTTTCCACCTATGTACAACTTCTCTGGCTCGGCCTTACTAAACACTGCGTGAACCTTATGCTGCCTTGCTTTCTTTAAAATGGCCATCTGTGCTTTTCTCCTCGTGACGATCTCCCGTGGTAAATCTCTGTACATCTGAAAATCGGTGTCACGAAGGCGAAAACCCAATGAGAGAATCTTGTCACAATCCTTGGCTCTAAGGAATTTAGCAAGGATTGCTCTCGGCCTTATGCTTTCACTGGTATTCTTTCCGACACGGTGAACTCTCTGTATTTCAACTGTTCCAGCTTCCACGAAACCGAGCTCCCGTTCGAGGAAGCCACGAATTATTTCTTCGGTATCTTCTCTTTCATCTTCTTCGGGAATGTTTACGAACTTGATAGACTCGCGACGCGAGTATGCCTCCAAGTATAAATCTTTCGTTTTTAGCTGTTCTTGAAGTGCAGCTAATTCTTCCTGTTTTTTCCTGAGTTGAAGTAATTGGCTGCTGAATTTGTCCATTTGATCTTTAATTGCTGGTACAGTTGGAGAATTAGTTAGCTTCTCGTCCAACGTGTCAATTCTTTTGTTAACGGCTTCGATGTCACATTTTGTCGAAACCTCAGCTTCTTCCAGCTTCGTCATTCTCTTTTCAAGGCTAGCGAGGTTAGTCTCTACATTCTTTACCGACACTTCAATGTTATTTAATTTGACGAGTATTACCTCTAATTTGCTGGCAACGTCGACGGTCATCTCAGGCGCTATAACAATTACGTTCTGGTCTTCTTCACTTTCGGCGATTTGAGATTCGTTCTCGTGGACCGTATTCCTTAGCTTTTTCGGTTCATTTGCATCCTCTCCTTCCGACCCTGATGACCGGTTTCTTCTTTTGGAAATAAAATTCGAAATAACCTCGGCCATAGGCTCTGAACAAGAAGCTAGAAAAGACTAAATTTACGGGCGGGTTGTAGCACACGTCTTTACGCCGCCATGATCTCGTCCCAGTCCAGCGGAGGAGGACCTACTGGTTAAGCCAAACGGAAAACTATGGCAGCAACTCTCCGACTCGCGGAGTCCTATTTTTTCTTTTTATTGTATTTGCATGTCAATTTACATTTCTTTTTTTTTTTTTGAGTCTTTTTTGCGTACTTTAGGATTAATTTTTCTTTTTCATAATTTTCTTGACAAAATGCAGGAGTGCTCCTGGGCGAATGTGATCAATGTCATGTAGTTTTAAAGACAACAGAATACGGATCTTAAAATAGGATCTATCAATGTTCAGGGATTAGGAGACGGACTTAAGCGAAGAGAAAGTTTTAAATGGCTTCCAAGTAAAAATCTGTCAATATATTTTGTTCAAGAAGTTCATTGTACTGAAAACAATATGCACGACTGGCGAGCTGAATGGGGTTATCAAGCCTTGTTTAGCTGCACTCAAGTAAAAAGGCAGGTGTTGCCATGTTTTTCAATAACAATTTCTCCTTTCAAATCTCAAAGACTTATTCGGATCCCGGGGGACGCTTTATTATATGGGACTTAATAACCAATGGTAAAATTCTAACCCTGGCGAACATATATGCTCCAAATGAAGACGACCCAGAATTCTTCAATTCATTTTTTAATCATCTGTTAGAAATCAGATGCGAGGAAATCACCATCGGTGGCGATTTCAACCTAGTTCTAGATGTTGAAAAAGACAAAAAGGGTGGTCTTGCCAGGACTCATAAAAAGTCTTTAGATGTAATCAGTATTTTCTGTGAAAGCTTAGATTTGACTGATGCTTGGAGGGTGCTAAATCTCGACTCTTCCAGGTTCACTTGGCGACGTAAAAAGCCTGAAGTCCACTGTAGACTTGACTTTTTCTAGTAAATCAGAGCACTTTTTGTAACACTTCTGAAGCAGACCTAATAATACCAGGTTATTTTATTCTAGGATCACTTTACAAATTTCGTTACATTCCAACAAAAGAGGCAGAGGTTTCTGGAAGCTAAACACCTCTTTGTTAAAGGACACCGAATACGTGAATCGGATCAAATTAATCATCAATCGAACCAAAGCAACTTAACTTAAAGAAACTTAAAGAATGCACTCCAAAATTCAACGATTTTTTATCGTACTTATGTCACGTTTTCAAAATAGAAAACGATGGTGGAACAGTTGCAAAGAAATGGGAACCTCTTCTTCCAATCTTGCAATGACAGACCTGACCCCCAAGAATCATTTCACAAACCTAACAAAACCTCTTAGTCCTTTCAACACGGTCGTACTTCTGCACCATAGTATTACAGAAATGTATCGCTGTTCTTTTTTGCCCTTTAATTGCTTGCTTGTCCGCTTTTTTTTCTTTTCGCTTCCTTTCATTTCGCTTCTTGTGCTAATTAGTTAATCAGTGCTTTTTCCTTGTAAGCGGGTGCTAATGGGGTTAGTAGTTAACTGACAATTGGCCAAAATAATAGTAGTTAACTGACATTTGGCCAAAAAATTAGTAGTTAACTGATAAATTAAAAGTCAACAGTTAACTGACATTTTATTAATTATATTGAATGCGATTGTTGATGTTTTAAAAGCAACAAAGATTTCTTAACAGCGAGGCTATTTCGTGACATTTACCTGTCACGCTGCATGACCTGGTAGCGGTATTCACTGTTATTTGGGTCACTTCCGATGCAAAAGTGCCATGCCAGCGTAACTTGGACCTTGATCTCTGTGATGGCTTTGAGTGGCGTGGTCAAAGTAGACTGTGTGACAGGCGCAGAAAGGGATGAAAAGGGGAGAAATTATTCTCGAGGACGGAGGGGAGAGGAAGGGAGTCATGCAGACCTTCCAACCCCATTTTATAACTATGTTGAATGGAAATTGAGAAACACGAATTTCGAGTACTTAAGGTGGCCGAACACAGTTTTCTTGTACCTATGCATTATTAGTCGTTATATTCAAACCGCACTGGCAATTGGGCAGCCAAAATTAGCAAGGTGCAAAATCGGCTAAAAAAGATTATATTTTGATATGTTATATTGGACTAAGTACCGTTGCCATGGTAACATAGCTGGTAATAAACCAGCATTAAATAATGGGTCTGATTTATTTTCGGAAAATCCAATCGATAGATTTTTTCCATCATTTGTTGCTAGGAAAATTGGAAAAATACTGCCCTATTGACACTGGTCTGGTGAAATTTTGACAGAGAGATCTTCTGTAATTTTGTGTTTTGTATTTCAACATTTTCTGAACATGTCCTCCTTTGGATTTCAATTTTTGTGTACAGGCGAGTTAAGCGTGTTCTGAACTATTATTCTACCAAATTTCATGAAATTCGAACAAGCGGTTCCGTAGAAAACAGTGCATTTCCACTAAACCATGTAGTCACAATCTTCTGGTTAACTGCGCATGCGTTAGATTTGACAGGGTCTCGATCTTTCTCCATTCATACAAACAATCCCGGAAAGGCAGGGTCCAATAGTATTACCTTTTAATACATTGAAAAACAAACGTTTTTTACACATAACAAACTGTTTGATTGTTAAGAAGGAATATTAAATAGTTCTGACCAATCACGATTTTGGTGAAAGTAAACTACGCCTGAAACAATGTCCTGGTAGTGGGCGCGCCCTCTCCATTCCTCTTGAGCTCCGCGCTCGTTGTTCGCTTTCGCGAATAATTTCAACCCTTTTTCATCCCCTTTCCGCGCCTGCCACGCAAGCTATGGTCATCTCGATAAAAACTTGGAATAAGTTATTCTAAGTTTTTATCAAGATGATGACAAAGGGTCGGCATTCGAACGATACAGAGGTCGCGTGCCGTTTGACTTGGCGAAACACAATTCAATGGATATAGTATGTAGACATTTGACAGATTTTATGGGAATTTTACAACAAACGGTAAAGTTTAAACTCGGTGCGTTTGACTTGAAGCTGATCTGATTAGATATTTGATGTCCAGCACGCGACCGTGGGTTGACCTTGTTTAGCCTGGTTTAGATGACGTCAATAATTGATTACGGGTCAGAATGACAGACCCTCTGAGCAGACTAAACAACTAAACAAAAACAAAAACAACTTTCTCATCTTTCTCAATAGTTCGGACTCTCTTTCTCTTTCATTATGAGTAAGATTTCTAATTTGATTGTTCTTTTTTTAATAATTATTTTCATGTCTGGAAATTGTAATTTATATATTGATTTGAGTAAGGTCCACCCCCAAGGATGATTGACCTGCTGAAGTGAGGAAAAATTCGGGTTATGAAGCAATAATTTTTGATGTAAGAAAAGGAAAGTTAATAGCTAACTACAATATTTAGTAGTTAACTGACAATTGGCCGAAAAATTAGTAGTTAACCGACATTTGGCCGAAAAATTAGTAGCTAACTGACAATTGGTTACCCCCATTAGCACCCTCTTGTAATTATTTATTTAATTCTTCCAATTGTAACACTTGTAACACTGGTGCACTGTCAAATAAAGCATTGTCAAAAAAATGCCCGGTAAGTAATATTCAGTACTAGGGCAGCATGAAGTTTCACTTCAACTTTCTCCTTCTCATCGTAGTAGCCAGTTTTTTTCTTGTTTTTCCAGTTCTCTATTTTTTCGACGATTGATAACGCACCGCGAGAGCATTTCATTGAAAATAAAGCGCGCTTTACGCTATTTTTTTGTCTTCATTTCGGCCACTTCGGTAAAGGCGGACATTATTTCAGAAAACATACGCTGAGAAATCTCGGCAAACGTTTTCTTTCCTGATTCGGTAGTTGGAATCTATGTTACTACTTTCTTTTGCAGTGGAAAAAGTGAATATGATTTATTAGTGCGTGACGTTTCTTCACACCGTGCTTGGACATTCATTTTACAGTCTTTGCGGCTGCCCTTTAATCTCTCTACGTCCTCAGAGGAAATATGTTTTCCTGCCCTTATTCGCCTTCAACTGTTTTATCGTAGTTCGACGCCTTGTTTGCCCGCAAAACGTTTCATCCGTTTAACGGGAAAATTCTAGTCCGACATGTCCGACGCATCTTCGCCGCTGGAGTGTCTAAAATATTCTCACCGCCATCGTCGGAATCACTTGTATAATAGTCATGTTAAGAGTCACTATCCAGAAAGTTCTCTCCAAGGGCTTGCCTCAAATTTGGAAGTGATACTGATGACAAACTGAATTTCTTCATCTCCAACGAAGGTCATTTCCGACGCCATTTCATTTGTTTTTCTTTGTGCGGAGTCCTCGCAACATACACATGCGTGTCACGGGCGATGGCGCAATTTTTTTCTAAAAATAGCACATTTGCCTTTTTCGATGGGGCCAGCGCCACTACTGAAAATGGTTTTTTGTTGCGGCCTCCGTCTCCGATTATGGCTCCTGACTTTTCGCCTTCCACCAAAAAGAGAACTAAGTATTCTTTTGAACTTTTTCTTTCCATTTATAGATATTTGATATTTTTCCTCAAGTTCTAAACTCCATTTTTGTCGAACTGAATCGTTTTGCTATAACCTCTTTTTCAAAAGCGACGGTGGTCATGCGATTTCCCGCCAAGAAAAATGGTATTCTTTACCCCCCGTCGGGTTGTCTTGGGACTCCCCTCCCCCTCCCCTAGAGTCTGTACGGACGTACTTATTTACGCTGACGTTACAACCAAATTTCCTCGCATCAATAGGTTACCAAATTTGCTTAGCAATGGTGCTCCGCTGGCGCTCTACGCGCGCGGGTTCCGCTAAAAAAAACTATAAAGTGGATTATATACTTCTCATATTTTTATTTCTCCACAGTGTACCGATTGATATTTCCGCCAAGTTCCTCGCAGAATTACGCTTTGAAGGGAAACGCTATCAAGAATGACCTTACAGCATTAACTCTCTGTCTGTGAAATTGGATCCTGATGCACTAAGTAACTCCGGTTACCAGATGATATACAGCTTGCTACCCTGTCGTTACCTTTTGGCAATGGAATATTTCTTGCGCTTTTTCCTCCAACAATTAAATTCAGCAATGAGAGACTTGCATTAAGCGACCACCCCTCGTGGAATGGCAGGTACTTTTACTAGTATCGTAGTCGTTAACTCCGGTTTATCAGCCTCTTAAGACTCTTAAGAGACTACAGTCAATTTTCTCTAAGAAGGTGTCTACTTGACACTGATACGCATTCATACCAGTGCGAGTTCATCACAGCTCTCTCGTGTGACTCTGTCATCGTTTACATGACACCTTGTGCAAAAAACTTACGTCGGTACGAGTCACACCGGTAACTTTCAGTCTGATCGAGTTTCTATTCCCTGTAAGAAAATTCATAATATATATATATATATATATATATATACATATATATATGCTGTATTTGTTGCATGTTTCTTTCATTGAAGCTCACAACGCCAGAAAACGGCTTATCTAAAAGCAGTATAAAGTTTTCGGCTCCTACCGGAATAAAACTGGCATCGGAATCATGTAAACACTTTTTGGAATCCTTTTTTTTTTCTTACAAAAAAGTCTTTAATGAGGAGGCCTTCATCACAAAGTGGTTTACACTCCTGGGAACCTTCCTGACCTAGCTCGCCCACGAACCTCTCATTAGCTCGGTGGCAGAATTATATGTGGTCCTGCCACTATGAAATAACTCCAACCTATCTAATTTGATTGCGGACAATTTAATGGACAATTTAATGGAATTTAGTGTTCGCCTTGGGAGAACACGATCTCAGAGAGACTTCTCACAAGTTCTTGTTATTTAATAGAAAAATAATTCTTGATTCTGTCAGTGCAAAAACACGAACATCTTTATTTTTAAGGAAATTCAACAGCAAGATCCAAAACACTAAGTGGCACTACATCTGCGTAACATGGGACAACACTGATGGCAGTTACCAACTGTACTTTGGTGGCCAACTCACAGACCATGGACAAGGTCTAAGGACAGGCCATGTGATCAAAAGTGGAGGTACTGTTGTGCTCGGACAGGACCAAGACAATATGGGAGGCGGGTTTGATATGAATGCCGCGTTTGGACGTGGTCAGGTTTCAGAGGTAAACATGTGGAACAGGGATCTATCGGGAAGTTAGATTGCGGCCCAGTATGAGGATTGCCGCATCACTCAAGGCTCTGTCCATGCGTGGTCCCAGTTTAAAGACCCCATTTATGGTGCAGTGTAAGCAGTGGAGCCCTGATCCAAAGATTCCACTTTTCAAGATCCAAATTCAGTGATAGCAAATAGTTAAATAATCGTGTGGACTGAAAAATAATAAGCACAAAATGTAACTTGCGGTTATAACAATGTTTACATATAGCCTGGCACAAGACTTTGGTTAGTTGATGGAAAGAAATTTCAACTGGAACTTGATCGAACTGATGGGATTTCTTTGAGTTTGACTACTTAAATCGTATCGAAGAGAATCGATTCTTTCTGTTACGAAATTGACGATAAAAGACAGAAGTGATGTTCTCTTAATTTGTAGTTCAACTGAGCTAAAAAAATGTAATTGTAGATAACATAGGAAAAACCAGTTCCCTGTTCTATTAAAAGAGTTTTTTAGTTTTTTCATTCTTGGATGCTTGCAAGAAATACTGTAGAATAAAAGATATTATTCAATTCTTAAACTCTGTTACTGTAGAGAACATAAAAAACACTGCTCTGTGTTTTAAAACTGTTTTATTTTCCATACTTGAATCCTTTTAAGAAAAACGCTATGAAGAAACGATGTTATTAAATTCTCAATCTCTGGGTTATTGAATTTCTAGCTTTCTGATTGGTTCCTTGTACACAGGTTACCTGCCAATAAAGCTGCTTTTTGCCTTATATGGATGTCATGATGTCAATTGCTGCGGTGTTCAAAAGTTTTCGTTGCGAAGTAAAAATTTTGTCCGAAACAAAGGGAAAAAAATTCAGCTGCGAAGTTGAGAATCCAACTTTTCTGAAATGATTTAACATGTACCATAATAATTTAACAAGTGCGAGTGGAATAATAATAATAATAATAATAATAATAATAATAATAATAATAGTAATAATGATAACATTTGTTAATAAATTACGATTTACTAACAATTAGATTTTTAAGGTTGGTTTCCATGCAGACATTTAATATTCGTGTGGCAAATTTCATGTTCCTTTTTCTTATCCTAAAGATATGTTAGTGTTGTCAAGGAATATTATTTTGGGTGAGCTCCGTTTGCTGGGATAGAAATAAATGACACATTCTTTTGGGATGAATTTGGCCACTGGAGTGGCCGTTTATTTAAAACAATCATAGAAAGTTTTAGATATCCAAACATACAAGGCATAATCCCAGCAAAGGTGAGGGCACACCCGCCATCCTGAGGCTGGAAATGAGAACAAATGAGGGAAGGAGGGCGGGAAAATGATCTTGACTTGCTTAAGTTGCAAAATTCTTAACACCAGTGTCTCTGTTTAACCGCCAGAGGTAGTTCACCATTCTCACATGCTTCATAAAGACTAGACTGTTGTGTCCCCCGAATGGCAGCATGCCCGGATGCTGGTTACAGATTAACTGATTGCGTGACAGTCACACAAAACAATTTATTCCTTCTTCGGAATAAATCTCCCTTGTAACTTAATTTTAAGTGTTATATTAATTTCCAAAAGAAATTAACTTAAACTTAGAAATCTAAACTTTGAACGTTGAGGGTGACACCTAAGGATAATTCAAAAACATGCAACAGCTCGCTGACGATTTGTGACGAAATATTTCAAAACCCTACATTTAAAACATTGCCAAGTGATTACGTTTAATTTCGGAACGGCTCTTGAACCGCCAAATGCATAAGTGTTATTGTATTGGCTTTGACAATTGACTGTTCAAAAGACAGTGTTTGACGCTGAAGCCTAAGTTTCGAATGCCTGAAATAATATATATCAAATTCAACAGCAATTAAGCGAATTGACTCCGAAGAACTGATTACTTATACACAACAAGCGTTCTTTGTTTTCATGGTGATTAGGAGTGCTGATATAAAACATTATTTTCTGTTCAATATTTATATAGCTTCTTATATTATCGACGTGTTAGCGTGTTCCAGGCTCTCAGATTGTAGGGAAGACGTGAAAATAAGACAGGAAACGCAAAACTAAGACACGCGCGGGATGTGGAAGCTACACCGGTTTTTTACGCACACGTTTTCTTAAGTCACTATTTTCCCACTATCTCGGAGTCTAGACCACTCTAACGTGGCTGAGGGAAGGGCCAAAAACACGCATATCCTGGACAGAATTGTTAAAGACGATTAGATTGCTGAGCAGCTAGTTTGCATTCTTGGGCATACTCTCCTATTTATGCAATACAGAGAGCCGTTTGACTGTAAATCTTTGTCACTTTAATTTGGTCTGAAATATTGTATGGATCACTTGACTATTTTGGTCCAAAATTGGGCATTTTGAGCTTTCTAGTAATAAATTGAATTTGATTTGGAAATACTTCAGACCTTTTACTTTGTCTTTTTGCTTAAGTCAATTTACCTAATACGTCAACTCGTCTGATGTTGTAACTCAAGCGAAATGCGGCAAGACGGGCAGTACACTCTCATTGACTTGAATAGTTACTGGCACACACCGGGGGCTTAACTACACGGTATCTGGGGAACGCAGCAATTTAACTTGTACCATTACCACTTCTCATCGTATGGAATGCTAGTCCAGGGTTATCCCCACAGTTTTGTTAGTTCCCTAATGGTTTTCATATGGATTTGTTCACTATTTACAATTTGTGTGAGATCAGACGACATATTATCCCGTCGTAATTCGTAATCTGATCACCGTCTGACCCAGAATAAATGCAAATAGCACAGATTACAACTCCATGGACTACCTTCCAACTTTCTTTGCGATCAGTAATGTGCCTGAGTTCCTAACGGCCTAACTGCAGAAAGAAAGGTCATGGGTTCGAATCTCTGGCCATGTCACCAGCTGAGGCTGGATTCACGAAGCCCACTTTAACTAAAAAGTTTCTCTACGTATTTTATTTTACTGAGATTGTAACTAAAGGTTTAAGTAGAACTGTATACAGGGTCTGGAAGGGTATTTTCGGGATCCGGGATTTGACCAAAATACAGTGCGGGATTCGGGAAAACGCAAAATATTTTGACGGGATTCGGGAATTGACTACATCCCGGGAAGCGGGATTGAAAAGAATTTGAGCACGGGACGCGGGAATTCTTGCCCGATTGTTGGGAATCCGGGAAATTTTCACCGCCTAGATGAACACAATGACCGCGAAAGCGAATCAAACAGGCGAGTGCTAACTGGCAAGTCTCTCCTGTTGAAAAACAAAAACAAACAACTGTCAAGTGTGACTAGTTAATAGTTATCTAATTGAAACTGTCAAGTAATCCTCAAATAAAACAGAGGGTATTTTGTTACAAGCAGATGCCTGGAGAGTGAACGTGTCGCACGTGGTTTATTTAATACTCGATAAATTCTAATATCGCTCTTGCTCTTCGCTCGTTTACTTTTATTATAATCGAGAGGTTCCACCAGGATCGTTTTACCGCTTGATATGGCAAGCAATGATGCCAGCTCTGCTTCAATGGAGAGCACAGTCAGAGTTTTGGTGTCATTCTTCCTGGCCACAGACGAAACTTCTAGCGCCAGAAGTACGGGGGCGACGCACAAAGAAAAGTTTAATGTTCCGCTCAGCGAGGATCACAAGGATCTTTTTATATTTCAAAAGTATTTGAAAACTTTTACCGGACTAGATGACATCGCAAGAAGTAAAGGCCTCGGGGAAAACCCTGAGGTCACGATTGCCAGAGTCAAAAAGGCATCATCAAGCAGTGGCGTCGAAACTTTCTCCTGTGCGCACGCGTACAGGAAGACCCATCACGCTTTCATATCGGGCTCTTTCATCGTACTAAGGTATGAAGAGCTAATTCCATTTTGCCCACAACACACGTAAAATCAAAGTAACAACCAAACGGGCAAATCTACATCTTAAATTCATTAGCTTATACAAAAATTAGTCCTTTTGTAAATGAACTTTTGCGGAAAGAAAAAACGGGATTCGGGAAAGCGACGACAAAGAGTGCGGGATTCGGGATTCGCTTGAAAGAGGAGCGGGAATGCGGGATCAGGAGCCCCCCTTCCAGACCCTGTGTATAGTGGGTGGTTACCAAAAATCCCATCTTTTATCTCATTTACGTTATCAGAAGGTGAAAACTGAAACTCCCGGCTGAACACCATCAGATCGCTGAAGTAAGCATGCGTCGTGGTTCCGCTGTCTCTCTTAAAGCCAATGTCGTATACTGCATGACCAGAATTCTTGAAGTTAAGATTTGGATTGTCTGAGACAGTGTGATTCAATTTCATCTCTCCATTTATAAACAGCCTCACTACACGGTCGGCACGAGTCCAGGTCATTGCCACGTGGCTCCAGCGACCAATGAGGAGAACATCACTGCAAGGAAAAAAGGGGTGTTTCTTGGTGCTACAGAAAGCATCGTTGGTTAGTCACGGTGTTTAGGTCTGGGTATTGTTTATTGTCATTTCAATTTTTTGTTTTACGTCATTTGGTGATCGCATTATCGGTGTCCCTAAGAAACTCCCGAAAAAAGTGAGGTTGCCACTGCTATAAAACCAAAGGTACCACGTGGTTTATTGAAAAGAAGCGTAGGTCTTGATATACAAAACGAAGCAAACCCACCCCACGTCTAAAGTTAGTTGGGTTGTATAGCTAATATCACAGGCCAAAGTCACTAATAAAACGTCTGACTTCGGCATTGATAAGAACCACTTAAATTCTATTTAAAATCGTAAAAAGTTGATGAGCTAAATTGGCCACCGTAAAGAAATTGAAAGCTGGTGTTTCGGGCGTTAGCCCTTCGTCAGGGTGAATCAAGGAACTGGGGGTTGTGTGTGGTTTATAAGTAGAACGGTGGAGCTGCACTACTGGTGGAAACATATGGCTGCGTACAAAAGAAAATAAATTAGTTAATGAAAAGCGTTGGCTGATGATTTTTCTCTGAAGTATTTTACGGTTTTCCGTATTGCCATGATGTCAAAGGCCGTTACGTGTTACCCTACCAAAACTGCTGTTTGATCTGCAAAACTCGAGCACAAACTTATTCTCAGTGACGGATTAAGAGTTTCCTTTTTCCTCTTTCCAGGCTCACAGTACCCCACGGTGACAATTGGAAATTTCTGGATTTTTAGCTTTCAGGTGCGCAAGTCTTTTGCCTCCATTTGGGGATTAAAACCATATTTAATAACCGTTTTCCAAATTTGGCACAGTATTTCATTTCACCATTGTTTGTTTTTGCATTTGATGGACGCTTCAGTTTGAAAACTAAATGCCTAAGATAATTTTGGCTGTCGTCAAGAATCGTAACAGTAAAGTGGTCAACAGTTTACAGGCAGTGCTATAATTAAATTAAAAGCTTTTTCTTGAAGACCAAGAGCCATTGTTGTTGAATACTTGACATTGAGTTCACAACAAGTCGTCTTCTTCATCCAAGAAGGACCGTAAAAACTGGATCTTGTTATTTAGAAGGTGTCCTTGGAGTCTCGGTCGAGTGGCGTAAACTCCGTAGGGAATTTGCACTTTTTCACTTTTTTTTCACTGTGATCATGCAAAAGCGGAAACTCCAAGATTCACCAAACCTCACCCATGGTTTAGGTAGGTGGGTCTACCTAACCCGACCTTACATCTTAGATAGGGTTGTGCTTGGTGAGTCCTAGCAATAGGTCTAGAGCTTCGTGTAAGGTGGGGTCCCGTGGTGGGTTGGATTGAAAATGTGCTTTATATTTTTAGACCAAAAGAGGGTCCGCCATGTCCTTCCCCTATAATGTAACCGCCAGAGCATTACTGCATGGATAGGTAGTCCCAAGGGACTAAACGTTTATCTGTTTGTTTTCGGCAAATAGGAGGGAGTGGAGATGACTTACCTTGCAGTAGTGCAAACAAAAATAACATCCATACCAGAATCGTTTCTGAATTGACTGCACAGTCGGTCATCTGTTTCAATGTAAAATCGGAAAGAATGAGGAGACGACCAGTCGCCGTAAATCGTCTGTTCACCTGAATACTGCATCAGCTTGATCCATGCCGCAATAGTCAGGTTTGTAGTGTGGATCGGAATAGCGGGAGTCTCAGCGTACGTTCCACTACTGCCGTCCAGATAAAGAACTGTTCTTCCACCTTGCTGCTCGTATCTTGCGGCTCCTCGCAAACTGTAAGAAACGATTGGAAACATATATGTTCAGGGGTTCCATTCTCTTCTTTGGAGTTACGCTAGCCGGTCGACATGAATTGCACTGAATCTTCCCTGTGACGTAGGTTATTACTTTTGAATTTAGCAGCCTACCACTAATGGATTTTGAATGTTGGGACTTTGCTGCGTTTGGACGTGGTTGCTATTATCGGGCAGTAGTTAAAAATATAAATATAAGCGGGTCATTTAATGAATGAAATCCCCTCTCAGTTTTATGAGCAATTTTCAGCAACTTAAAGTCTGAAAACAATTGAACCTACAGCTTTGTGGCAACAGTGCTGTATTCTACCAACTGAGCTGCCAAGCCAACTAGGCAATTGCTTATTGTGCCCGAAATCGGCCCGAAAAGTTTTGGATCTTTCCGGAATTACGCACGCGAGATACCTAAATTCGCAATTATTCGATCCTTATTGATATCACGGGTGTACAAACCAATTTCAAATCGTAAATGTTTCAAGATATCAATACCTGAGTAACTTGTTCGTGTTATTAAAGGTCCAATGAAAAGGAACGCCTGAAAAATTAAGGAACATAACAACGATAATTTTTATTCCTCTGCCTGGTACTCGTAATATGTCAAAAACCAATACATATGCAGTTAAATTGAGATATCAAAACGCTTTATTGACTATTTTTTAATGATTAATTTTTCCAATCGTACTTGTTGGATATTCTCAACTTCGGTAACCGTCGCTGACGTGGCCTAATTTTGTCCCAACGCTTTAGTCACGGCAGTCTTTAATCTTAAATATTTTATCATCAGAAAAGTACGTCGCCATTTGCCATATATTTAGTTTCTCTAATACATTCAAAATGGTTGTTGTAAGCTGTAATTATTTCCCGGTATACATTCTCGTTATATCATGGCTTGTAGTTTTCCGTGGCTTGAAAAAAATTCAATTTACTTTCTTCCTTCAAAAGCTTAAGGGGCATTTTAAATTTACAGTGTGCAAGTTATGCGTCTATGGATTTTCATATAATCATGAAACGGCCAAGCTCTCTTCATGTTACACTGTGAATTACTATTGATGTTAAAATTTGTGAGTGATAAAATCATTTGCCTGCTACTATTAAAGCTCATGAGACAATGAATCTAATTAAGACTTAATTACACGTGATTTTAAATATTATTAAGGAAAAAACCATTTCGAAGATAATTAAGGGCACAACTAACACAAACACCACCAAATGCAATCTAAAACTTTCCGTAATTTGCAGCAGGTAATGCTTCATTTTTATCGTGCTTCTCCTACAATCTCGGACAAAACTGTTAAGACAGTTCGGAATGAATGAGAACTTTGACCGAGAAAACCACTTACCACAACAAATCTTTCTCACTCTCCCCCTTATCAATGTTGCTTTGTCACCAAAATTCCCCCTAACGAGACCTCAGTCCTTTCAAACAACACTGAATGAGTGGAGGGGGGAGGCAAAGCATTTCCGCAATCTTGTCGGTGTTTCAATATAGGGAAATCGAGAAATACGCGTGCTTATATTAGATAGATAGATGGCTTTATTAAGAAGTAAAATCATTGCAGCCCCCAGGCCGGTTGAAATGTGACCTACTTTACAGTGTAAATATTAAAAATATATATGAATATATGATAACTACTATATTATTATTGGCTTTGTCTCAACTAGTTTCGTCCAAGATTGTAGTCACGCACCTTCGCAGGTTTTCCCGTTTCCCACGTAACCTTCACGGCACGTACACGAGAAAGAGCCTGGTGTGTTTATACAGTTTGCTTCAGCAGCGCAGTCATATTTGTTAGCAGCACATTCATCTATGTCTGAAATAAATAATGGGAGGCACAACATACCATGTGGTGCTTTAACTTGGAAATTATTTAAGCACATACTTTATTTATACTTTAGTAGGTGGTTCTTTATTATTACACCAATGCCTTGGTGTAATGGAAGTTGGAGTGGAAATACGTAAGTGTGATGGGCGTATTTCTGACCGCGTTGACCTTCAGGACTTTGCCCCCCCCTCCAGCCCCCCCCCCCCCTCCCCTCTGTGGATGTTAAGGTTCAAACGCGCTGGGGTGTCTGCAGCAGCGCTGGTCTTTTCGTGCATCTGTTGTTGAACGTGTGAGAGAAGGGCCAGATCATCGACAAAGTCCAGGTCGTCCAACTGCGTCGAGAGTGTCCACTGGATGCCATTTCGCCTTTGGGCTGTGGATGTCTTCATGACCCAGTCTCTTGCCAGGAAGAACATTAAGGGCGACAGCAAGCATCCTTGCCTCACTTCGTACTTCAAAGGCGTCAGCGGCTCCTCGCTTGTCTCGATGTCAGCCTTCAATGCTTCAGCTCGGATGCTTTCGGGTCCTGCAGACTTGCCATTCCTCAGCTGCTTGATGGCGTTGCTGATCTCCCTTTCTTGGGTGCACAACAGTCAATTGGTAGGTCGCTGTCAACTGGCTGAATGTCTGGTGGGTCTGGGGGAGCTGGTCGACTTAGCAGCTCCTCAAAATGTTTCACCCATTTTCTCTTTTAGATTAACAACGTTTAAAGTCACCGCAAGCACTTTGTGCCCCTCCCCACCTCCCTCCTGGTTACCAAGGCTGAACAGGGTTTATAAACAAAAATTGACTGCCCGATAGAAATTGAGGAAATGAATGGACGAATGGGGAAAATTATATTGAATGGGTGTGTGATAAAATCACTGACTGAATTATTTATTTAGGACAGATGAACGGATGGTTGGACCATTCCTTCCTTCCTTCCTTACTTCCTTCCTTCCTTCCCACCTTCCTTCCTTCCTCTCTTCCTTCCTTCCTTCCTTCCTTCCTTCCTTCCCCGCTTCCTTCCTTCCTTCCCCTCTTCCTTCCTTCCTTCCTTCCTTCCTTCCCCTCTTCCTTCCTTCCCTCCTTCCTTCCTTCCTTCCTTCCCTCCTTCTTTCCCTCCTTCCTTTCCTTCCTTCCTTCTTCCCTTCCTTTCTTAGTTCCTTAATTTATTCACTATGAAATTGTAATTTTAATTACAAGTCATTTACAAGTCAATTAAAAGTCATTTTCTATTTTGATTCATACCTTCACAGGTTTTTCCGTTTCCTTGGTAGCCTTCATGGCAAGTGCAAACAAATAAACCTGCCTTGTTTTTGCAGTCTGCTTTAACATCGCAATCATGTGTATTGGATGCACATTCATCAATATCTAAAAGGACGATGCACAAAATCAAACCCTTTGTGAGGGAAATAAAATCCTTGCCATCACGATCTAGTGCCTGTAACACCAGCTTTCAGGAAAATAAATGCGTTTGCTATATAATAAATCGAAAGATTTATCACATATTTTTAATATCCTAAATCGAAAAATACCTCTACGATTGGTTTTACCAAAATGCAGAATGTTATATGAATAGACTGCTTGCATAAATAAATTAAATTCTACGTTTGCCTTATGTTACTCGGCGACCGACTCGAGGAAACTTCATGAAATTGGCCGGAGTTAAGCTTCATTCGTTATTCTTGGGTCTTGCACAATTTACTTAAGGTGAGAGTAAAGCTTGCCTACATTAATATGTGGAGAGAGTGTTAGGAAAACGTTTCTGTTCTTTGAGGTTTTGTTAGCCTCACCTAACAATCTAATCGCACGTCGGCCATCGTTTTACGTTTGTATTTAATCGTTTTGTATTACCTAAGACACTGGCAATTCAAACAAGAATTAACAGGGGTGTAATTTTGCGCAAGTTTTGACAACAACATTGTACTGCAAAATCTCTTTTTTCCTCAAACTATATGCAGGGCTATCTTGGTTTTTAGCCTCCAACAACCTTGTGTGCATGCTTCCCCTTTAAATCCTGGGTCAGGACAGAGACAAGAAAATCCACCGCTGTCATCTGGGAGACATGCTTGCTTTTCTGGACAAGGAACACCGCAGAGACTCTGTTAAAAGAACAGAAGAGTATATCATAATTTGTACTTGTTTTATAGCCGACATGCTCCCAGAAGAACTGCAGTTTTTCAAAGAATAATGGAAAAAGAAAACGGACAGCAGCTTTCTCGGTCCATTCTTCAAACGCTCATTTCACCAAGCACCCAAGATGCTTACGAATCAACTCCACTGAGTCTGTATCAAGACAAAGCCACGGTTTAACGGTCTCTCAGAGACTGTCTGTATCAGTAGTAAACAACATTATTATATACAAAAGAGTGTCTTAGTGAAAAAAAAAATGAGCCCTCTTAAAGTTCATACGAAACTACATCCGGAGTGTCAGTAAAACGCCGACTCGGGGCAACTATTTGGTAATGGATTCCTTTTGGTCGAAAAAGTATCTGTCGGTTTACAATGGAAAACCCTTTTAAAGAAATTATGAACAAATAAAACTGCGCATGTGACAAGCTTCTTTAGTTCGTATGGCTCATTTTCTTATCGTCTCTAAGAAGAAGTTTACGTCTCTTGTAAGTTTTCATTTGATAAAGAAAAATACAATGCATCTCAGGAAGTTAGTATTTCTTCTGTAAACTCATCTCATGCGCAAACTCCCACGATTTTTTCGTGACCATGGGCGAATGATGGCATGAGGCAAAGCTTGATTCGCCCTTCATGATTCGCTCATGGTCGGGAAATAATTCTGGGAGTTTACTCATGAAATGAGTTTACAAAAGAAAGACATATTTCTGAGATACAAAAAACCATGAAACAGCAGAATATCTGTTAATTTCTTTAATCGCTTTGTAGTTAAAAGAGAATCAATCTTGATGGGCGAATCAGAGCCGGCGAATCATGCCAAATCCTGGGTCTACTGCACATAGCAGTGAAACCAGCTGTTGCATCCTTCCCGCCATGTTCGTGAAAGGAAAACGCGGAAAAGACTTAATGAACCGAGGGCAGCTTGTCACATGCACTTATTAGAAAGGATTTTCCGTTGTAAACCAACAGATACTTTTTCGACCAAAAAGAATCTATTTTCAAATAGATCGCAAAATAGGTCGGCGGTTTACCGAGACTCCTACATCTTGGACTGGAGTGGCGTATTATATTTTGCATATCCTCTTTATTGAGGATATCTTTGACGTCATTTCCCACTTTTAGGCTGTTGTTTGTGCAAAGTTTGCCAAACACCGGCAGAAAAATTGCGACCGATGGATTGGTAAGTTCACTAAGGCCGACATAAAATCGTTCAGCGAGGAGCGGGAAAACACGAGGAATAAAATTTTATGTGACTTTAAATTATTCAAGGAGTTAGTTGCAAGTTAAGCCGATAGGAGATCGAGAATTTCAACATTTCTACCTTCGAACTGCAACAGCTCGGGGTAAAGTTTGTGCTCACACTTTTATCTGTATAATAAAGATATAATTGCATGTTGGCTTTGAAAATGAACTTTATTTTCTTGTGGAAAAAAAACACAATATTTTACTCGCTGCGCTTCATAACGTAATATATATATATATATATATATATATATATATATGTATAACAAATGATGAACAGATCAACTGTAGATTTGACTTGGCATTTTATTACTATTTAGTTTCGTACTACACAACTTGTGTGCAGCACTCATCAGATAAAATTGCCAAATGCGAATTTACATCTTTACACTGATTTGAAATGCACATGCGACCGTTGGAAATATGATAGCTAGAAAAAGTGGACGCTTTTACAAAACAATAGAAAGTGAAAAATTATAATTAAACTCTGTTATTATTGCGTGACAAGAGAAGCTTCAAAATTTAGCATTTTTCAGGAGGAAATTGTTTCCGTGTCTACATGAAGTTATCAGTTCATTTCGTTTGTTCAGAGAGCCTAACTCAGGTTTACAAATAATAAAGTACTTCTCCCAGAGGCATAGATTACATCGATTAGAAGCGGGGTTATATGGGGCAGCTTGCTTTAAAATTTTCCAAGTGACTTTGAACTTCGACTTATTGTAGACACGCAAACAACTCAACTCGTTTATATATATATATATATATATATATATATATATATGTATATATATATATATATATAAATTTAACACAAATGAAGACAAACTCTAACTTTTTTTGTTTAACACCTATATTTCGAGTACATTCAGTACTCTTCTTCAGGGTGACTAAAAACCGTTACAAGAATCGTATTACAATATTCAAACTGTACATTTCAAAATTGCGTTACTAAGGACACGCGTCTTAAACGATTTTTATCGCGCGCGTACACCCGCACGTGACTTCTTGTTTTGTGCGTAAAATCCGTCATTGTCGTTGAGGCCATGGGGCGCCAAGGTCGCCAGTTTGTAAATCCAGTGATTTTCTCTTTCTCGTAATTCTTTTTCTCCTTTGACATGGTCTATCAGCTGTATTTACATGTCTTCTAAACCTCTGTGCCCGTCACTATTGAAATGTCTGTATATGAGGTCATCTTTCCCTTTTTGATTTAAACTTAAATTAACATGAGCATTGACCCTGCTTTTATGATTATTAAATCGGGTTCTAAACCTAGTCGTAGTAGATCCTACATATTGCACTTTGCACTTAGTACAATTGATCAGGTAGATTACGTTACTACAGTTGCAATCTAAGTTATAATTAATTTTTAATTCTTTGCCATTCTCATTGCTACAAAAGGTGTCACCTAGACATAAAAAATTACATATTTGACAGTTTTTTGAAGTACATTTCAATGTTCCATTGATCTTCTCTTTCGGGGCGTTCGTAAAACGAGCACGAACCAGGTATTGAGCTAAGCTCTTTGGCTTCCTATACGCCACCATTGGTACTTGTGGAATGGCTTCTTTACACCTCGTGGATGAATGTAAAACTGGATGTAGCTTTTGAAGTAGCTATAGACCTCCAATATGCGGGAGGCCAGGATGGTAGGTTACCACAAACGGAACCCGAGTGTTTTCTTTTCTCGGTCTTTCTGCTAAAACTTCCTCTCTCGACGTTCTCCTTGCTCGATCTATTTGTTCTTCCACATACTTCTTCTTGTATCCCCTCTCTTCTAAAAACTTGCATAAATCACTAGCTCGTTTCTCAAAGAACGAGTTCCTTGAACGGATTCGTCTTAATCTCAACGCTTGCGCAAAAGGGATCCCTTTCTTGCAAGCGTTTGGGTGACACGATGTTTTGTGGAGGTATTGATGACTATCTGTTGGCTTTATGAAGACATCAGTCTCGAGTTTCCCAGAATCATTGATCACTTTCACATCTAAGAATTCTATTTCACTACACGACCATTTTGATGTAAACTTTATTGTTCTATGTGCATTGTTGAGGTACTCGATGAAGCTTTTAAGACTGTCTTCCCCCTCCGTCCAAATAATGAAAATGTCATCAATGAAACGCCACCATGTGTGAGGTTTAATTTCTGCTTGCGAAATTAATTGTCTCTCTAGTCTATCCATGAATATATTGGCATACGATGGAGCCATGCGAGTTCCTATCGCTGTTCCCAACTTCTGCACATAGTGCTTGTTATCAAATTCAAAATTATTATTCTTAAGAACGAGCTCTGTAAAATCAACTATGTCCTGTTTGAGACCACTGTTCTCCGATCGATCTGAATGATGAGTATTAGAAAGTCCCAGGGCCTCTCGGACCGCCTGTAACCCCTCGTCGTGCGGAATGTGCGGATACAGACCAACAACATCTATTGTACATAAAATAGCTCCATCAGGCAATGTTCCTACGTTCTTCAATTTGCGTAAAAAGTCATTGGTATCTTTTATATAAGACGCTATATTTGGTACCAATGGTCGCAAGTGGTGGTCTACAAATTGTGAAATCTTCTCTGTAGGTGTATTACAACCTGATATCACTGGTCGTCCGGGACATCCTTCCTTGTGAATTTTTGGAAGTAAGTAAAATCTTCCTGCTCTCTCTTCCCCTGAAGCCATAAGATATTGCTGCGTTTCCTTGTCAATGTTGCCCTGGTGATATGATTTCTGAATCCGTTCATTAATCTTTTTTATCATGTCTTTAGTTGGGTCTTTCACTAACGGTTGGTATACCTCCTTATCATCAAGTTGTCTCATCGCTTCCCTTAAGTAGGCTTCTTTATCCATTACAACAACCGCAGACCCCTTATCCGCTTGCTTAATGATTATGTCATCATAACGACGTAAATTTTCAAGTGCTGTTTGAAATTGAAGAACGTAGGACACCTAGGTGACACCTTTTGTAGCAATGAGAATGGCAAAGAATTAAAAATTAATTATAACTTAGATTGCAACTGTAGTAACGTAATCTACCTGATCAATTGTACTAAGTGCAAAGTGCAATATGTAGGATCTACTACGACTAGGTTTAGAACCCGATTTAATAATCATAAAAGCAGGGTCAATGCTCATGTTAATTTAAGTTTAAATCAAAAAGGGAAAGATGACCTCATATACAGACATTTCAATAGTGACGGGCACAGAGGTTTAGAAGACATGCAAATACAGCTGATAGACCATGTCAAAGGAGAAAAAGAATTACGAGAAAGAGAAAATCACTGGATTTACAAACTGGCGACCTTGGCGCCCCATGGCCTCAACGACAATGACGGATTTTACGCACAAAACAAGAAGTCACGTGCGGGTGTACGCGCGCGATAAAAATCGTTTAAGACGCGTGTCCTTAGTAACGCAAATTTTGAAATGTACAGTTTGAATATTGTAATACGATTCTTGTAACGGTTTTTAGTCACCCTGAAGAAGAATACTGAATGTACTCGAAATATAGGTGTTAAACAAAAAAAGTTAGAGTTTGTCTTCATTTGTGTTAAATTTATATGATCGTTATGAGAGACTACAAGAATGGATGCTTGTGAGAAGTATATATATATATATATTTATTTATTACCGCTCTTATCTTCATATCTTTGCGCCGCCACCGTGTAATAGAGTTCTAAAGCCATTACGTCACGTTGTCATGACAGCAAAATTTTCTGTTCTAAGCAAAAGCGCATTCCATTCAAAATGGCGTCGCTTTCTATCGCTTCGCTGCTTTCTTTCTTCTCAGAAGAAACGAAATCCATCAAAAAAGGAGAAAATCATTACAAATAAGAACATGTAGAGGTATTTACTTACCAACAGGGCGTTTTACGTGGAGAAGAACACGCAAGCATGAAAAAGAAGGGTTATAAAGTCACGGTGAGTTAAGCTGAACGAAAGCTTTAAAGTCGGTTCAGTCACTAATTTGTCACGGCGTGTTTTCGCCTAGTTGAATTATTTGATTCTGTATAAGAACTACAGATAATAAAGAACTTTTTAATTAAATATGAAGATTTTCTTTTTAGCGTGATAGCGTTGTAGATACATTCATATTTTCAGTAGCGCTCGAGTCGTTACGTGCCGAAACTTGAAAGCTAACTTCACCGTGTTTGTTTGGGTGACTTCGGTTCTGTCTTCAAGGCAAAAAAAGAGAAACCCCTTCACTCGTAAAACGTCTCCTTGGAGAATATGATTTATCCAGGGTAAAAGCTGTACAATGGTGATTTAACACGCTGCGAACAGGAAAAACAGTGAAAGATACTGGGATCTGGTTTCATCCCTCTGGAATTCTTGGTGCTTCTCCGGGTGGCATTGTTGACCATGAACTGTTCTTGAGGTCAAGTGTCCATACACTGAACGAAACCTCACCATCGAAGAGGCGGTCAAATCAGAAACATTTTGCCTTGAGAAAACTGAAAGTGGACGGTATGCATTGAGGAAACACCATGTTTATTGGCATCAGGTCCAAGGAGAAATGTACTTTGTTGTATGGACTACAAAGGATGTAGCTATTCTAAGAATAGAAAGGGAAGAAAATTGGGCGGCCAACACCCCACGCTTAACAAATTTTACCTCAAACACATTTTCCCAAAAACAGTGGAAGGAAAATTGTAGTGCAATTGATCTTTTCAAGATTTTTAATCTGAGTAATGGACACAATAGTGGGCTTTTTTTGGGGGGGGGGGGGGCTATGGTAATCTGAGACTGGTATTGTTGGACCTGGTGTTAACATTACTTGGAGTTGTACTTTTATGTAAAATGAATATATTTTTGTCTTGAAAAGGGTCAGGGATAGAAGGCCTCAGTGGCGTTACCCCACCCAAGCCTCCCTTAAGTGCCCCTACCAGGAGTTTACATCATGAGCCAGATAGTAACCAGTAGTTGTAGAGTGGGCTGAGGTCAATCAAAAATATCATCCAGTGGATTGCCGATTCACAACCTCTTGTTATGGACCAATAGACACTAAATAAATGTGAATGTAAAGAAGATCCTCGCAGTTATTAACGCAACTTATGCAGTTGCGAAAAGAAAGCCTGAAAAATCAGGCTTGCCAGGACTCGAATCCTGACCTCTGCGATACCGGTGCAGCGCTCTAACCAATTGAGCTAACAAGCCAACTGGGAGCTGGTCATTAAATTGGTTCGTATATTCATAATTTCAATAGACACTAAGGAAAGCAAAATGGAATAACTAGTTTCTGATAAAGAAACTAGGGAGCACTCCCTAATTGCCACTGTCAGGGATACTTCGACACAGGTTACATGATGCTCATAATGTTAGAAAAGTTTAATTCTTAATTCTTTTTTTTTTTTTAATGTAATCACAGTACTCAATAACATTTAGTGAATGTAACCAGCAAATCAAATTTCTTCTTGGTAACAGTTAACTTTTATTAAGGAACAATCAATACAGATATTTAAATAAATTATTAATATCACTCAAAGTCTGTTGCTTCACATCCTTCCTTGATGAGTGGAAACTGTAAATTTACAAGAGCAGCACACAGTTGAAAAAGAATGTCCGCCTAACAGCGTAGGTAGGACGGAACGAAACTTAATATTTTAAAACTTTTTAACCTAGCGTTTGCCCTCCCTACATGGATCCTTGCTCTGGCAATTGATTTTGTGGCCTTTGCCTCACTTTCTGTAAATACACCATTATTCAGAAAGGGTGGTATGTTAAAAGAAACACCATTTGGCAGAATATCTTGAATTAAAAAACCTTTGTCTGCCATAATCGTATCCCCAGGCACAAAATGATTCAATAATCCCGACTGCTGTACAATATAGCCTTATCAGAAATTGCACCAGGGTACAACTTGCTTACATAAGTGATAACTGCATTTGGTGCCATTCCTACAATGGCCTTTGAACGAATTCATACTCCTGTAGCTTGAATATGTAGCATTTTGTTGACTCATTAAGCTAGGGGTTGCAGCCTCAATGTCAGTGCAGTCAACAACCATTCTACAAGAAGTAAACTGAGAAAATGAAGATGGTGCGAATAGCTTATTTTTATCTCTAGGGGGGGGGACAGATGTCATGATACATGTATCTTGAAATAAAATAGAATGCAAAACATGAATAAAAGTAGTTACAATATTTGCTATTGTTCCAACACTGCAACTGAATAACTGTGCAAGGTGAAGGTTGGTGTAGCTTCGCCTTATCTTCATTAGAGTTATAAAAATTTGATCTTCAAAAGTGATTGATTCCACTTTCTAACCAGAAAAGTAAGTGATGGAATCCTTGAATCTTAATGCATGATTTACTCCAATATCAAAAACCTCTCTAGTTGGAAGCCCTGTTTCCATTCTTATAACCTCTGCAGTCAATCTTGAAATAGTGTAGCTTTTCTTCCAGTAATTTTCTCTGGCCTGTACGTCTTGAAGTTCTTTATTTACTTGATCTAACTCTGCCTCCAGAACAATTTCCTTTGTGCTGGCTTTCTTTGTATCCTTGGGGCTTTCATTTTGCTGTTGCTCCTTTCCTTTAATCATTGCCTCCACCATCTCTTGCAATGTCTCCTTCTTTGCTGCTACTTTCTTCTTTTTCTTTGGTGGTCCTCCTTAAGCTGGGAAAATCTTGTCTTCATTTCTCGCACAAATCTCTGGTCCGAAAGCTTTATTACCATCCCTGAAATGGCAGCTGCACACTCTTGTCAGTATTGACTCGGCTCTGTCTTTCTTCCTGTTTTCCGAGAGATATATGAAAGAAGAAAATCACTCAAGCTTATTTCTCAACTGCCCTTAAGTAGTGCAATTAAAAATGTTAAAATAAAGGGCAAAAAGTGTGCTAGAATTCGATCTTGAAACGCCAAAGAAAGCCATGTGATTTTACACTGCGAGATTGCACATACTGCGAAACCACATCATCACACACAATCAGGCCGCGAATGATCCACTTTCTTACTTTCTTCGACTGAAGACGTTTAATGATTGTTTGGTTCGGAAAAGTTAAACTTATATAATGTATAGGGGAAGGTAATCCACGGATATTGCCAAACCAAAACAATCCGCCGATCGACATCGAAGACACCTGAACTCGAGTTGTTGTGAATTGTTTCGCAGAAGCTTTACGTGTACAAACACTATATTTCAGTTTTATGCTATTACAGTATTTATGAGCAAAAAAAAAAATACAAACCTTAGCATCGTCTGTATTCTTCGTTCTTCTTTTCCTTGCCAAAGAACTTCCACGTATGGCTCTCGGACTGATGGTTACAGTCGGGTGCGAAGCACTGAACCATTTCGACCTTTTTGACTTTCTTAGAGTAAAATTTACATTGCGTAACTCTAGGAGAACCCTAAAGCAAAACGTGACAAAGACTTTTATGGAGTCTTTTCTTTTTCTCGCATGGTTTGCTTGAAGAAACATAAGCTGCGTGACCGACGCGCCATTGTTTTGTTCAGTCAAAAGGGATTGTTTAGAACAGAAAAATTTAGCGCCATGGCAACGTGACGTCACACTTTAGTACTCTATATCCTCCATTTATTTTATGGCCAGACTCATAAGCAAGTGTGCCATCTGATTGGCTTCAAAATGACAGGCTATCAGCTTATATCTATTCTGTGAGTAGAACCTTTACTGATTCCACAAAATTGATTGCGACAATACAAAAGCTTCTTTTACAGAAACGCCGTTTCTTTTGAAGAGTTCAAACATTTCTTATGGTCCAGGCCCCGATTCCTGGAAAGCCGATTAGCGCTATTCGAGAGTTAAATCTCGCTAATCCAGGATTAAAATTTATCATTCGGTTAGATTCCTGTTCCTGAAAGCACGACTAACACTAACCAAGTGATAAACGAGAGGTTAAATTTAATCCACCAAGCGAGGTCAATTAACTCACTGATCGGGGGAAAAACTTGATCACTACAAAACAAAATGGCGGACTTAAATTGTGCGATATTGCTAGTTTAGTTGAGTAAGGAAAAAGAAAGAAGGCAACTTATACCAGATAAATTACTCTTAGCAACTTAAAAAAACAAATAATTTTGCTGCCTGCACAAATTCGAGCTGTAATCGACTGAGTTTTGGGCGCAAAAACCTGCAGCGAAATGTGATGGAGCAAAAAGGACTACAAACACGCAAATCGAGTAGTCGAGTTTTCGATTTTAGTATATATTGTAAAACACTATTAAACAATGTCATCAATAGCTCCATAAAATTCTATTAAACGGTAACTCTGGAAATGTGGCTTCAGTAATAGGATCTTCACAAAGCAGAATTTATGAACCGATCTTCAGGACCACGAGTAAGCTTATGATAAAACGAAACTGAAAGACATGAATTTCGAAGCCACCTTTCATCGCAAGCGATAGCGCAACTAATCAATTCTTCACCGAACAATTTGCCGGTTTTGGGTTTCTACAGAAGAATTATTGAATGAAATTAAATATTTATGGCAATTTTGCAAAAGCAGAAGGCGAAGTTTTATTGAAATAACGTGAATATAAGACGAAAAATTTTGACGATTAATTAAAGCGAAGTTGTTTTCGTTCTCAAATAGTGCTGACACTGAAACAGAGGTTTTTCACTGATTTACAACAAAAGCAAAATGTCAAATTTCTGTAACAGGAGAACGTAACAAAACAGATAGGCTACAAATATCAAAGACGATTATTCGGCACAAATCAATACTTTATTGTTAACATTTTTCCGAGAGGCAAACAGTTTCGATGGTTGAAAGATCAAGCGGTAGTGAACTCACCGATTTTTCAGATATAGCACACATTTCACCTCGAATCAGCATCACTTTGCACTGAACCTTGATTTCCACTTTCTTTTTCTTTGAGGAAAGGTTTGAAGTTTTGTTTTTTCACAACCAGAAAAAGGGCAAATCGTACCGCGGTCAAATATCGACAAAAGACTACAACAGGTATCGATCGGTAAAACGAGTATCTTAGTCGACTTTTTTCTCCCGCTCTGTCGTTTTCCCGCGCTTTTATATGCTGATAACTTGTTTAACCGGTTTAATATGAGTTTAACCGAGGGACAGTTAAACGAGGAATAACTCTGCTTTCAGGAACTCCTTTTTATCCCTGGATTAGTTATTCTAGCGATAAGGAATTTAATCGTGGATTAACTGCTAATCGGGGGATAGTTTAATCGGCTTTCCAGGAACCGGGGCCTGGGCTTTTCTACGCAATCAAACACTTTTCGAAGAAGTGGAGTCGCACACATGGCAACCTCGGCGCTGTACACATTGGTTGCTATGAGCACTGACAAAAACGATTTAAATTTTTATTTATTCATTGATAACCTGCAGCGGCATTGTCAACTGAGAAAGTGAGTGGGTTAAGTGTAACAGAATTGTCATCTTCATTTAATACATGCACGTACGTGTCTGTGTGTCTGAGAGAGGTCTTCATTTCTTACAGAGCTGGCACTGAAACAATTTTTGTTTTCTGTTTCCGGTTAATTCACTAAATTGGACGCACCATGGTTATCTCACTTTAGTCCTGCGCTGCGGTCGTTAATATCTTACCAAATAGCTTTCAAATCAATAAGAGATGAAACCCTGTTTGATGACGAACATTCTGCTTGTTTGATGACGAACTTTCTTCGGGCTCAAAATAATTTCGGGAGTTTGTGATACGCACACCTTATGACATATTTCCGATCCTTCTTCCAACTTATCCGTAAATGATTCCTTTGACACTTAATTCTATACTTGCAATTTGAGGTTAATTCTCCATTTAGTCACCAAATATAAATAGTTTTTCGCTTTATCGTTATGCCGAGTTAATTGTCTCCTCCATAAGCTTTCATTTTAGACTCCAGCAAAAATGGATGGATGTCTTATCTTTATTTAATACAGGTCTGCGTGTGTGTTTATGTGTGTGGGTGGTCTTTATTTCTTACAGAGCTGGCACTGAGAGAATTTTTCTCGGTTTCCAGTTAATTCCATCACTAAATTTACTACGCCATGGTTATCCCACTGTTAGTCATACAATTAATGTCATTAATATTTTACCAAATCAATAAGAATTGGATCTCTGTTTGATGACGAACATTGTATGGATTAACGAAGCAATTTTTTTTTCGGGCCCGGCTTTGCGAAACACACGCCTTACAACAAATTCCCGATGCACTTCGAACCTATCAAAAATGATTCCTTTTGCACTTAATATAACTTTACTTCCAATTTGAGGTTAATTCTCCATTTAGTCAGCAAATACCAATAGTTTCTTGCTTTATCGTACTGCTGTGTTAAATGACTGCTCTATGATGGACAGAATAACGCAAAATTTAAGCTTTTTTTTCAGACTCCAGCAAAACCTCACTGCGAACCAGTGGAGCGATATACACCAATCCTTCCTCTTTTGGATTTAACTTACCACTGAAGGACGGTAGATGAAGCCCTCTCTCTTTTGAAGGTGACTCGGGTGCGACAAATGATGAGAGCTGCTCAGTTCGCAAGCTCGTTTTCCGTTTGCGCCCGGCAGAGGTGGTCCAAGGTTGTAGGATTTGCAGGTGGCCTCAAGATAACACATAAACTGGCACAGTTCTTCGTCAAGTGTCAGAACGCACGGTTTTGATGATGCTTTTGGTAAAGGCGCGATCCTTAAAGACGACTTCAAAATCCAATGCTCGGCAGCGCTCTGGATAAAAATGCATATGAATGACACCAAACAGCTTCGTGATCGTAAACTAGTAATTAAAGTAGTTTAACAAAACAGCAAGGAAACATCATTCACACTGCTGCTTTTTTCTTGGCGTAAAAAATTGTGATTTGCTTCCTCTAAAAAATACGTTATATGGTATTATGAATTAGAACTGCGTATACTTCCAAACTGAAGTTTACTAAGTTGATAACGTTTGCATAATTTTGGCCATGAAAACCTTATTCTTAGGTACAACGACTTTTTTGATACTTAAATATACGTAAATAGGAGTGGGCTCTCGTCGTACCCTGGACTGTCTGTAAATTGGGAAATCTAAATTTTGGAGAATAATTCAGGCCAGACCACTCAGAGGATGACAACAATTTCGCAGACGACGGCAATATTTTTTGTGTCTCTCCGCTGAAAATCAGACATTCTTTTTTTAGTATATCAAAAACCTTATCTCTCCTGATAAACGCTATAATAGCTGGATGTTATTAGCACATCAGTGATGTACAACAAGGTTTTTTGAGTCATCGTCTGAAGGTTTTGTGACAAAACGTTCTGTATTTTCAAGCCCAGAAAAATGTGACATTTAAGTGGAAATTAAATAGGAGACAATGTTTTTGCTGAGGCATTGCGAAAATGTGTAACTGAAAGAGTCTCAATCTACCTTCTCTCTTGGCAAAAATATTATGCAATTTAATATTTTAAAATAAAATCCTACTCTGCTCGTTCAAGAGCGATAACTGACCAAACAGTGCATTCTAAGTGAACGTGGATTTGTCACAGTTGTAGTTTTCTTATTACTCACCTTGCGCAGCTGCTCGGTACATTTGAAGAGAAGTTTCCCAAAGAACAAAAAAAGAACTTGCAAGGACTAAGAAAAAGCAGCCCCTCATAACTTACAAGGGCAAGCTAACAATTGGTAAACACTCACTCCATCTGTAATGCTTTGCATATCTCTAATCAAAGGTGTAAAGAAAATGTTACTTGTAATATATAACACACTTATCTCCCGTTAACAACAGATGGCGTTTCTCATCAGTGATCAATATTTCATCGATCAGTTGATTTGTTTTTGTTCTGGAAAGCATTCAAGGAAGAAATATTAATCTAAATAAGGAAAAGAATTCAAAGAAATAAAAATTAAAAAACAAAGATGTTTCACGTTTTTTCTTTTCTTTAGTTTTATGATGCACTCGAATGTTAGAAGCTACCTGTCTTGCCAGGATGACTATCAATTTTCCTTAAAACGTTTCAGAAGATCCGTTGAAAGTATTCAGGATTAGATGAAGTAACTCCTAAAAAACGAGTTATAGTTTCTTACTCATTGGTCTCTAATAAAAAGCTAATTGACGCAAGGTATTTTTCCTGGTTCCTTTAGAGCGCTTCTCAAATGAGTGTCGTAAGACCAAAACCTGAAAGTAATTCCCCTCGCTTTCCCCTGCTTTGCATATCTCTAATCAAAGGTGTAAAGAAAATGTTACTTGTAATATATAACACACTTATCTCCCGTTAACAACAGATGGCGTTTCTCATCAGAGATCAATGGTTCATCGATCAGTTGATTTGTTTTTGTTCTGGCAAGCATTCAAGGAGGAAATATGAATCTAAATAAGGAAAAGAATTCAAAGAAATAAAAATAAGAAAACAAAGATGTTTCACTTTTTTCTTTTCTTTAGTTTTATAATGCACTCGAATCTTAGAAGCTACCTGTCTTGCCAGGTTGACTATCAATTTTCTTTAAAACGTTTCAGAAGATCCGTTGAAAGTATTCAGGATTAGATGAAGTGACTCCTCAAAAACGAGTTATAGTTTCTTTAAAAGCTAATTGACACAAGGTATTTTTCCTGGTTCCTTTACAGCGCTTCTCAAATGAGTGTCGTAAAACCAAAACCTGAAAGTAATTTCCCTCGCCAATTATAACAGGCACAAATTAAAAAAAAGGAAAAAGAAACAATCAGAACTCGAAGCAAATACATGTAACCAGCGCAAAGCACGGGAAAACGCGTGCGAGCAAGTCGTGATTGGTTTGCGTTTTTACTTGCGATTGGACGAGAAAGTGGCGCGAGATTTTTTTTAACCCATCACAGATTGAAGTAAAGCAAAACCAATGCAAAACGCGAATTGCTTTCGACACTCAATTGAAAACCGCTCTTGCAGTTCGAATCTAAATGAACGATTTTTTGATTACTTCGGAACCTTTTTCCGAAGGATTGATCTACAATTTTGGCGAACGTCCGGCTGAGGTAGTGGTATGAAAAGACAAGATATACCGAACTTTCCTTATTCTTTACATGGAAATGTCTAATTAGCTTCAAGGTCTTGTACTTCTACAAGAATAAACTTTATGGTTTCTTATTTATTGCTCTATGAACTTTCGACGCCTTGATGATTGTATTGTATTGCACACGTTTGCCAATATAGACGTGCTATGCTGTCGGCAAATTTGGTAAAACCGCTATGGGTCTGCATGGGTATGTTTGCGTCAGTATCAGGATTACCGCATCACTGACGGCTCCGTCCATACGTGGTCCCAGTTTAAAGATGCCATTTATGGAGTAGTGTAAGTAGAGGAACCGTGATCCAAAGATTCCGCTTTTCAAGATCCAAATTCAGTGACAACAGTTACTAGTTAAATAATCGTGTGGACTGAAAAAATAATAAACACGAAATGTAGCTTGCGATTATAACAATGCTTACGTAGAGCCTGGCACAAAACTTGGGTTAGCTGATGGAAAGAAATTTCAACTGGAACTTGATCGAACTGATGGGATTTCTTTGAGTTTGATTACTTAAGACGTATCGAACAGAATCGAATTCTCTCTGTTACGAAATTGAGGATAAAAGACAGAAGGGATACCCTCTTTTTAATTTGTAGTTCAACTGAGCTAAAAAACTGTAATTGTAGATAACATAGGAAAAACCAGTTCCCTATTTTTAACGGTGTTTTTAGCTTTTCCATTCTTGGATGCTTTCAAGAAATACTGTAAGAATGGAAGTTATTATTCAATTCTAAATCTTTGTTATTGTAGAGAACATAAAAAACATTGCTCTGTGTTTTAAAAACTGTGTTTTATTTGTCCATACTTGAATCGTTTTAAGAAAAACACTAGGAATAAACGATGTTATTAAATTCTCAATCTCTGGGTTATTGCAGAATTTCCAACTTTCTGATTGGTTCGCTACACACAGATTATCAGCGAATAACCACGCTTTTTTCCTTTTATGGAAATTGGATGCCAAGATGTCAATTGCCGCAGTGTTCAAAAGCTTTCGCTGCAAAGTAAAAATTTTGTCCAAAACTATGTCTAAAAATTCAGCTAAGAAGTTGAGATTATTCTGCTCGCTTTTTAAATTATTATGGTACATGCTAAATCATTTCAAAGAAGTTGGCTTCCAAATCAATATTTATCTAATCATCAAAGCCCACCGTTCATTCTGGAATTGTTTGTGTTCGGTCAATTTCGCTACTGCCGTTTGATTAATGTCTAGTTCATAAAAAAGACTTGTTCTGTTGACAGAAAGTGTCTAATCTTTTTCAGTGCGCTTTAGTTTGCTAGCACGTTGCAGATTTGTATATATAGTACTGTTTTTCAAGATAAATTTCTGCGATTTTGTCCTCCCGAGCGTACGCAAGAATCGATTTTCTCGTTTTTCTCCAAATGAAAGCTATTCTGGCGAAAACGAATCACATCAGGTTTCTAGTTTTACCAATACCTATTTATGAGCAAAAATGAAAGAAATCGATTTTTCAACGCCTACTGCTGCCGCCGAATGTTCAATTCTTCCTGAAAGTCACTCAAGTATTTTCCCTGCTTTGTAGTTCAACATTTTAGATGAGACTGCTCTTGTTGAAAAAGTTCTGCTATATACTTACAAATTAAGTTTCAACTTTATTTTTAGTTTTTACAATATAGAAACTAAGAAGTACCAAAGTTTCCGCAAACCATTTGTTAATGAATTACGATTTACATAACAACTAGACTGTAAAGGTTAATGGTTCAAGCCTACGAACTACATAGTCGTGTAGCAAATTAGATTAAAAAACATAATATTCTGTAACTATTTTGAGTGTTATATTTCCAAAAGAATATTAACTTAAACTTAAAAATCTGAACATTGAACGTTTAGGGTGACATCTAAGGATAATTCAAGCATATGCAACAGCACACGGACGATTTGTGACGAAATATTTCAAAACCCTACGTCTGAAGCACTTTAAAGTGATTACGTTTAATTACTGAACGGCTCTTGAACCGCCAAATGCATAAATGTTAGTGTTATAGGGGTAATGGATTTGGCAATTGACGGTTCAAACGACAGTTAACTTTGTTAACGTGTCATGTTATCTAGAGTACACAGTTATGTCGAAACTCTTCATAAGCCCCGTAAGGCTGTTAGTTCGTCAGCTTTTTCAATGCAATTTCCTTTTGTTTAATAGTATTTGGGAAATGATAATGTCATTTATATAGCGCATGTTTCACGTGTCATAACGCAAAAACGCCCATCAGGGCGCCAACAATCCAGTTGTGATCTCACCGCCTGAGGCAGAAAAATGTAAATAGCACAGTTTACAACACCATGGACTTCCTCCTCACGTCGAACTGAGGTGGAAACTGTCGAAACTGTCGAAACTGAGGTCGCAGGAAATCACCAGCTGGGGACAGCTTCAAGACCTATTGGAAAAAGTTTCCTAAGTGTTTTATGAACTTAAAAGACTATTTTAAACAAGCAATTAACTCAGGCTTCAGCTGAATCCCGCCCCAGGGTCATAAAATAACTGGTACAGATTATGCTGGTTGTGTTAAACAACTGGTCTCAGTTCAAAAAATAGCGTCATTCGGCGATGACGTTTAGCTTTAGTTTGTTCGTCTCCGACACCTGGTCAAACAAAATAAGTACGAACTCACATCCCTCATCGGAAAGGGTAAGGGACGTGTTGTGGTCCTGCCTGTTAGGGTTCATTTATGGGCGGAGTGAGTTCACTCATGGGCTAATTGCTGCTGTCGTTAGCGCCTAATATGCTGACGTCCAGATTCAGCTTCCAGTTGTTGTGAAGTGCATTGGATCATGAACACATGAGAAATGCGGTATATAAATCTCATTACCATAAAAACTATCCTACTGATTTACTGACATGAAGAACTGAAAGAAAAACCAGTTTAATTAATATTAATGCCACCGCCAAAAATAACAAACTAAGAACTCGGACCTAAGGACCTAAGAACTCCGCCAGAACTGATGGAACACTTGCACATGTTTCTGTCTTCCCTTTCAACTCTGTATCTTTATTCAACATTTTGCAGAGGTGAAGGAGTGTATGGACTTAGGTGGGGGTTAAGAATAATCCCATCTTTTATCTCACTCACGTTATTAGAAGGTGAAAACTGAAACTCGCGACTGAACCCCATCAGATCGCTGAAGTACGCATGTGTTGTGGTTCCGCTGTCTCTTTTCAAGCCAATGTCGTATACTGCATGGCCAGAGTTACTGAAGTTAATATTGGAATTGTCGGGAACAGTGTGGTTGTATTTCATCTCTCCATTTATAAACAGTCTCACTACACGGTCTGCACGAGTCCAGGTCATGGCCACGTGACTCCAGCGAGTAATTGGGACGACAACACTGCAAAAAAGGTGATGTTACCATTGCTATAAAGCCGAAGGTATACCGTGTGGTTTATTGAACATAAGCGTCGTTGTCGACATACTTAGCTTCTAAAGAGGTGGAGCCGGTAGCACAGCAAATATCATACGCCAAAACTGAAAATCACTACTGAAACGTTTGACTTCGGTCCTCAGACTCATCGAGTAATAACAATTGAAAAAAAGCAAACCATATATAGCCAGGATGGTACAACAAGTAGAGTCACGCGTCCAATCTACTGGATTGAACGAACCATAAGGTTCATCAAGGACGGCGCTTAAATCTGGTTTCCATAGCACTGGAAAAGTTGAAAATTTACATGCACATGCAAATCGTAATTTACATGTTTTTTAAATTTACATTTACATGTTGGAATTTTGTAAATTCAATTTGTATGCTTTTTTACATGTTAAGGAGAGGATGTAGATTTGTCGTAAAAACGAACTTAAAGAACATGTAAATGAGAAATATGGTGCTGTTCTATACCCTGTAAATAACATGTAAATTTGGTGGCCCAAATCCTGTAAAAATCATGTAAATGGAAAAATAAAGGGAGACTGGCCAGACAATGTAAATAGTGTGAAAATTGGAAAAGGGAGACTGTCAAGAATATGTATCTGACATATCAAGTAAAAAAAAAATGGTAAATCAAATTTAACGTCTTAGTGTGAGAAGTAGTCGCCTAATCTCCCGAACCATGGGCTCATGTGTAAACACTTGACGACCAGGTCGAATTGGAATTTGGATGTGTTGGTTTTTATGGAGGGAAGAAAATTTGGAGAACCCTAAAAAAAAACCCCTAGGAGCAAGGACAGAACCACTGGAACCGAACCCGGGTCACAGAGGTGGGAGGCAAGTGCTCTCACCGCTACGCCAACCTTGCTCCCCACAAATGTAAAAAAAAGGAGATCGCAGAAAGAAAGTAAAACAGAGAGATTGCCTAAACCCAGAAAACGACATGAAAATCAAAGAGGGAGACTGCACAAACCTTCTACATAAAAGCCAGATAGGTGTGGGAGGCCTAAAAGGTAATGGTCTTGTGTCATTTTGGTATGAATTAGGGTAAGGTTTGCGCGTTTTGGTCTGGAATTGGGTATGGTCTTTCGAAGAAGCTACTTTTTACTATTTTCATCCCTTAAGAATATAGGGAATTTGAAGCCCTTCGCAAACGTTTTACGTAAATTGAAGCAGTTCCTAGGTAGTTGCGATCCTTTTTAGGACAGTTTGATAAGGGGCATCAGATTTTGGGTCAGGCCTGAAACAGGGTAGGTGAAATCACATATTTTGGTCTGAAATAGCGTAATTGTTTCAAGACATTCGCTGCACACCGCCCACCGAAATTTTGGGGGTTCCTCCCCCCCCCCCCCCCCCCCCTCACCCCAAGCTAAGTTTTTTACACCCACTTCAAGATGAGGGACATCTGCGTTTTTCATTATCTTGAACAACCTATTCACACGTTTAAAATGAAGCACTGTTTGACTGTTTGGCTTCAGCAACAAGTCGCAGTTTATGTGAGGACGAACATTTCCGTAGTGCCAATTGAGAGAAGAAACAGAGAATTGATTTAAATCCAACCAATCTGTGAATTTTGAAAACAGATTTTTTTCGTTAAAAACGTTTATCGGCCGCCAGTTTGAAGTAGGCATAACAAAAACATTACCCGTTACCGGTATTGCTAAGAAGAGGATAGTGGATAAGGAAAAAACAAAAGAAATTGAGCGTGATACAAAAACACTGCAAAAACTAGCCCTTCTCGCGAACACGATTCTACATGATTTGTTTTTCTTACACAAGGACGAGAATCTCTTTAAGTACGATTTTTTCCTTTTGAATTTCCTCTAAAACCTGTTTGTCAGTCGGAGGTATTTCATGCGAACGTAAGTGTTACGCCCTTTTGAATTTCGTTATACTAGTACATTTCTATGCGAACTAACCACACCAATTTAAATAATCGACCGTTTCCTCAGCGAATTTAGTTAGAACATTCCAAAAATAATTCTTAGTGTTCATGGTTTTATTAGTAGCACGTTAATCATAGCCCTGAGGAATAACACGGTATGCTTCGATGTGTTTATGCCAGGATCTCTGCAAACTGAGCCAGCATGGCTAACCAGGCCAGTTTGGCTCATTGGCCTCTTAAGGCCGCGGGTGAGAAACTAGGTTATCAGTATTCATTTATTTAAAGCGTATGCACGAAGTGCGACGAATGGTAGCGACATTGTACGCAATATTCATGAATAGTCTCTTCAGTAAGATTTTCAGTTTTGAGTCAATAATTGCGCGTGCGTTAAATGGTGTGCCACGGATATTTTCTGACTTTTAAGCATTTTTAAACAAAAAAAAATACTGTCGAAGTCCGGCTTTTTTTTTTAAGTTCAAACGTTAACAGAAACCTTTTTAGAAATTTCCAACAAAATAAAACAAAAGCTATAATACTCCTTTTAGCTAACATAGGGCTTCGAAAACACTTACATATTCTTCAATCCAAATATTTACGATCTCTAAATTGCAACGTATTGTTCTTTTCTCGACAACGAACAATAGCCGCTAGAATTTGATTTCCATAATTAGCATAATCTCACCTTAAACATTTGCGTTTGTTCGGTAAGCCTTCGGAAGCCCTAAAACTACCAATTTTGTGTCCAAGAATACAGCGCAGAAATAGCATTTCCTGAACTGACGCAACAGGCAGATAAACAAGGTCTACTGTAGAGTGTCACAACAGAAGCAAATTTTTTAAACAGGTTTTTCTACAAAAGATTCAAGGCTTCAAATTGAAATAAGGACGATTTTACTCATTTAAAAGCTTACAACTTTCAATGGAACTCGAAATCCTATAATCGGCTTCTGTTGTGACACAATAGAGGTTTTAACTGATCAGTGAGTGGTAAAATCAAGACGTGTCGTGTTCTACACGAGAAGAAAACTTAGACACGGAGTCGCGTTTTACAAAATCTTAACTTTGGGAGCTCATAGCATCGCAAAGAAGCGCAATCTATCAAACCAAACACAACCTTGTTGCACTTCCACCATTCCCTGTTAAAGTTTTAACGGAATCGGCTCCCAAACTTTCAAGATATAAAGTTTTTTAACGTAAGACCTCCACCAAAATTTTGTCTTATAAATTTATTCATGAGCAGCTTGTCACCCGCGGCCTTAAGGCCCAGTAATACGGGCAACATTTTCGTGCAACTTTCTGTCCAACAATGTTGCGTTGCAAGTTGAGATTGTTTGTTGCACATATTACCACCTCTGCGTATTTCAAATTTTCATGTTGCAAAAAGTAGAAGCAACATCTACTTTTTGCAACATGAAAATTTGTTGCACAAAAAATGCTTATATGTGCAACAAACAATCTCAACTTGCAATGCAACATTGCTGCGCGAAAAGTTTTGCGAAAATGTTGCCCGTATTACTGGGCCTTAAGAGGCCAATGAGCCAAACTGGCCTGGTTAGCCATGCTGGCTCAGTTTGCACAGAATCCTGGCATAAACACACCTCACACACTTTGCAGTTACATAAGAAAATCTTAGTCCAGTTAGCTGGGATCCTGGTAAGGCAATGCTGGGATCCCAGATAGCCAGGTGGGCAATTTTTAGTGTAAGGGTGTATGCTTAGCAAACTGGGCATACACTTCCTTGTGACCCACTTGTGCTTCAGAACATAACAACTCACCAGTAATTCAATATTTTTCTTTCTCTTTCTATATAACACATAAAAGTTCATTATACCTTAAGGCTGAAGCCAAATAAATTTGTATAAGAATATGGGTTGGGTGCATCCTCACCCTTGGGGGGGGAGGGGGGCAGGGGTGCTCAATAAAGTTTTATACAGAGAGGCTCTGTCTGGAGGTTCATACCCTTCCCTTTTAATATAGTAATTTTTACCAAAATGGTACCAAGAGCAAAATTTGCACCCGTTTGCTATACCTCAAGGATAAATCAAATTAAAACAATAGAATTTCCTATAATCGCCTAATTCTCCCCGGGCTTTCAGTCGTTCTGTGTCAGCTACTCAAAGGTCGCAAGCTTTTATGTGTTTTGTGTTGTCATTTTCTACAAAAGTCTGGCACACTTTCCCAAACTTTTCTTTAAGCCACCATTTCTTCCACTTTTCAGTCGATTTTGTGATCTTTTCATATACTAAAATGACAATTTTTTCCTACCCTTTAGTTTACTGTGAGCTTAAGAGCGACTTTCAGTAAAGATCGAGCATTCGGCGGCAGAAGTTGAAGAATCGATTTCTTTCATATTTTGCACATAAAAGGATATTAGTAAAACTAGAAACCTGATGTGGTTCGTTTTCCCCAGAAGCGCCTTATTTTCGAAAAAAACGTGGAAATCAATTCTCGGGTTTGGGAGGTCAAAATCACAGGAAATTAATCTTCAAAATCAGTACTATAAACTTGAGAGATGACGAAGATGACAGATTATATGTATGTGCATATGTCCCCCATACATGCCCCATACCATAGGCTTTCCATCTTAAGTTACTTTAATTTGGATCAACCACAGCCGGCAGGTACACATATTAATTGCAAAGTGAAGTTAAAAAGTTTGAAAAGTTTGTTGGGCTACACTAGAACTGTACTTGTATCTCAGCTGCTTAGATGTGAACACTTTCGTAGCTGTTGAAATCATTATTGTGTTTCTTAAATCTCCTTATGTTAATATTAATGATCCAAAACAATTGCATTTGTGTATTTATTACAAATTTAACATAATGGCAGTATGCCAAAGAGAAAAGCTTAACAAGTAAACTACATCTCACTTCTAGCTGTCTTTATTCAGTCAAGTTTTGACAGTTGCTCTTGTTATTCTTAACAAAACAGGAACAACTGAAAACTGAATGCAGGACAGTAGTGGTACCAGTTAACATCTTTCTGGTTAAGGCTTCCAATTCTTTTTAAGGACATTGTCTCGTTTTGTTACTGCGCATACATTCTGCGCATCTCGGGATATTCGGGTTTCTTAAGGAATTTGCCCACTTATACAGCAATGTTTTTGTGCGGTTTAAGACTATGTGGAAACAGCAGATCTTAGCAAGGGCTTCTAATAACCCTTGCTAAGATCCACTTTTTCTCCAAAAAATGCATCTGTATTAATAAGGAGGCACCGTCCTTAAGAAAAATTAACCTATCAACATGTTTGTCACATATGTTGGGTCAGATTTGTTGTATTTCCACTATATTATAGTACCAATCTACTGGGACGCAAGTTACATGTACATGCAACTCTGGTTTTATCAACAGAACCATTATTTTCTTTTATAAACCCGAATTGCTCCCATGTGCTTGCCTTTCCGTTTTTGTTTTGTACGATTTCAAAAAAATCTGGCCATATGAGCCTTCGCGACAGCCATGTTTGTTGACAATGTAACGATCAATTCTCCAAGAGGGGGGTAAGGATAATATTCGGACCACCATTTTGCACATAGACAAGACCCTGGAGACAAACAAAGTCTGTTTTTTATGAAAACAAAGTAAAATTGTTACTTGATTTCAAAACAATGGACAGAACGTACAGCAGAGAACAATAGAGGCATTTTTCAATGAAGGGAAAAGGACTACAGGTCGTCATTTTAAAACTACCTTAGCTTTCGATAATTAAAAGAACTTTCGCGATTGTCATCGCTAGTTGAATTTTGCGATCAATGCATAGCTATCGGAATACTCCAATTGCAATGCATTGATAGTTCGATCTATTGTTACACTCCTCTGCATGTTAGGAGTCTATGCTACTTTTCATCCTGTACAATGTCGTATAAAGTAGTGATAAAACAAATTGTCATTTGACAACAATACACATATAGCCCAGAACCTCATATGGGGTCACTTTTTAACGCTTAGGTTAGGTGTTGTTGTACATATTATCTCCTCAGGCTGTGGTTGGTTGACGGAAAAGTAACTTAACAATATTATAGAATACATGTACCCGTTGAATAGGGCATGCATGGGGATACAACCTTATATATTCAAAATATTAGTCAAAGTAAAGATGTTGCATTCTTAGCTAGAGTAGGGAATGAAAGAGCTATATGAAACTTACAGGAACCGAAATGTCTAAAGCTGTTCTTAAGTTAAACTCAGATCATTACACCATAGTTGCCTTGTACCCGCTTACTGTTTGCATTTTTTTGTTTGTTTATTTCCACAGGTCTCAAGATACAAAGCGAATCCCACAACAAAAACAAAATAAAATACATGCAATGGCATAACCAATATGAAAAGCCAAGGGCATCACAACGATTGCTCAGTGTATTTTTTATGTCGTCACTTTTTGACACCCGTAAGTGGTAACAGTCACACAGATGCGGATTCATTTTCTTAGGTGCTGCTGCTGGTGCACGTTGATGTAAGCAATGTGCCTGCATTATTTTTGCATTACTTTTCCTGAATGTCTCTATTTTTAAAAGCCCTTTTTGAACGGATGTATCCATGCCTATTATGAATTCATACAGTGTAGTGGGAGTAGACCGGTGTGTGGATGCAAACCTACTGAGAAGGTGTGCTTATAAGGTTTTCTACGCTGGAAATGTTGAACACGTTATTTCATCAACAATAAAGACTACAGAAAATGCTTTTTGTCTTGTCATCTCACTACATGGTCTACATACAATGTAGTCGCCCTTTTTCAATTTATATGATATTTACAGGCTCTTTCATTCAATTTACATGACAATTTACGAAAATTTGCAGGCCCTTTTATTCGATTTACATGGTATTTGCAGGCTCCTTTATTCTATTTACATGAAAATTTACAGGCTCCTTTATTTGATTTACATGATATTTACAGTCTCCTTTATTCGATTTACATGATATTTACAGGCTCCTTTATTCGATTTACATGAAAATTTAGAGGCCCCTTTATTTGATTTACCTGATATTTACAGGCTCCTTTATTCGATTTACATGATATTTACAGGCTCCTTTATTCGATTTACATGAAAATTTACAGGCTCCTTCATTCGATTTGCATGATATTTACAGGCTCCTAAAAGCATTTACATGTCATTTACAGGTACCTTTTAGTCGATTTACATGCTATTTACATGATCTATGTCCCTTGGTTTGAGAAATTTACAGGATCGTCTTCATAATTTACATGTTTCCCTCAAATTATTTACATGTTTTTTACAGGAATATCTCAAAACATGTAAACGGGTAAAAAGTATGGAAATTATCATTTACAGTATCTTTTTGTCGATTTAAATGTTATTTACATGTTTTTTACATACTACGTAAATTTTCACCTTTTCCAGTGTAGCATGAAGCGACTTGAATCATCACAACTCCTCCCCCCCCCGCCCCCCAGGGCCGCCCCCCAGGATGGATGGATGCTAGTCCATCACAGGATACCCAGCATAAAGTGACTAGAAGCATCATTCCCAACCCCCCTCCCTGGATGGATACTAGTCCTTCACAGAATACCCAGCATAAAGTGACTGGGAGCATCACTACTCCACTGGATGGGATGATAGTCCATCACAGGATACCCAACATAAGTGACTAGGAGCATCACAAGTCCCCCCCCCCCCCTGCTTTATTTGTTGACACTCTGCGAAGACAGGCAAAGGTAAAGTTTTGTGTCCAATCCGTAAGGCGCATCAAGGCCGGCGCATAACTCTGGTCTCAATAGCAGGAAGCGACTAGGAGCATCGCTACTCTATAGGATGCTAAACCCTCGCTAGTCTGTAGCCATTTATACACCTAGGTAAGTCGAGAGACAATGTGAAATTATGTTCCCTGTCGAGACCCCGAACCACCAACCCTTCGACCTGGTGAAAGTTCGACATCGCCTCCATTATAGTCAGTAGTGCTAGTTATAATAGGAGAGGCATGATTTTAAATGATATTGATGTTTAGAAGGCGTCATAAGAGTCTCGGTCAACTAGCGTTTTCCCTAGATCTGTAGGGAGTTTATTTTATTTTTTATTTGTGTACTGTGAGCGTGTGAAAACGAACTCCCGAGATTCACCAAATCTTAGTTAAGGTAGGATTGAGAGAGTCCTGGACTTGAGAGGACTAGAGGTTGGTGTGAGGTGGGGGTCCGTGGAGAGAAAAGAAGAGCATTATTGAATGGTAGATAGTCTCAGGGGACTATACATTCACCTTTTTGTTTTCGGCAAATAGGAGGAAGCGAAGATCACTTACCTCGCTTATATTAGTGCAAACATTTATGACATCCATACCAGAATCGTTCCTGAATTAACTGCACAGTCGGCCATCTGTTTCAATACAAAATCGGAAAGGATAAGGTGATGACCAGTCGCCGTAAATCGTCTGTGCACCTGAATACTTCATCAGCTTGATCCACGCCGCAATAGTCAGGTCTGTGCTGTGGATCGGAATAGCTGGAGTTTCAGCGTACGTCCCACGACTGCCGTCCAGATAAAGAACTGTTCTTCCATCTCCCATCTTGGTCCTCGTATTTTGCGGCTCCTTGTAAACTGCAAGAAAGGATAAGAAAGTATGGCTCCTAAAGTTGCATTTTCTTCTTCAGGTGCCACAGAAGCCAATCAAAATGAATTACAGTGAATTTCCCAGTGATGCACGTTCATTATTTCTTTCAGTTGTTACTTTGAGAAGCCCATCAAGGTTACTATGACGGGACCTGGTTGCTTTTTTAGTGCGCGCGCACAAAAAGGGAAATATGAAAATAGAAACACATCTTATGAATGATATCCCCTCTCGATTTTGGTTTACGGTTAGCGTGCGTACATCGAGTTATGGATGCACGCGGGAAATTTGGAGAGCAAGAGACAAGGGTACGAGTTCTAGCTTTTTGAGTGGCCTCTAAACGTCCCAGGTGCATCCATAACTCGATGTACGCACAGCTAAAAGCGTGAACCAATTGTTTATAGCAGGGCACCATTGCTAAGCAAAATTGGTAACCTAACAATCCGAGACATTTTGGTTGTGACTTCAGCGTCCGCCCGTACGCCCGACCGTACAGACTCTGGGGAAGAGGGACAGAGGGGGGGGGGGGGGGGGGGCAATTCCAAGATAACCCAACGGGAGGTGGGGAATACCATCTTTTCTTGGCGGGAAATCATGGGGAGCTTTTGGGCAACCGGCGCTTTTCTCGGCGGGAAATCGCATCACCACCATCGCTTTTGAAAAAGAGGTTTTTTAAAAGCGCAGCTTGTTTACAAAACGATTCAGTTCGACAAAAGTGAAGTTAAGAACTTGAAAAAAAATGGAAAGAAAGAGTTCAACAGAGTACTCAGTTGTCTTTTTGGTGGAAAGCAAAAAGTTCAAGTTACTAAGACTTGTTGTCGGTTCCGTACTGCGAACTCGGTCGGCACAACGCTTGAGTTAGCAGTATTTCGCAGTGTTCCCGACCCCAATTATAGCAGAGCTAGTGCCTTCTGTTTTTTTCTGTCCACAAACATGGTTTTTGCGGCGGTCAGAACACATTTTCCCAGAAAACAACTGCCTGTTTAGGCGACGGAACTGCGATCAATAAACAGCCCTGTAAGTATAATAATGAACACGATTTTTGACGTAGTGGCAGGTAGGTCGAATGGTTAGAGCGATTCCCTAGCATTTGGGCGGCTGGGGTTCGAATCCACGAGGGAGGACAATTTTTTTTGTCACTCTTCTCCTTTATGCCTTTTCTCTTCAACCCTCAACGAAACTGAGCCCCAAAACTGCCTTGCCTGAGCTCTGTTTACTGGGCAACAGGAGAAACACACATGATTGGCACAGTATGGCTATGGGCAAAGGCCCATAGCCGCTTTTATTAAAATATCACATTTTATTGAATAATTGATATATAGTCTGGACCAGTAAAGGTGAGGGCACCAAAAACGCAAACAGCAATAAAAAAGAACGAAACAGAGAAGCGGACTAGGAATAGGGAGGAGGAGGGTGACAAAAACACGTCTTGATCCGCGGCTGTCTCGAGACGAATGACAAGCACATGCTTCGTGCGATCACTTGACCAACATAGAAACAATGGAGGGGGGTTGTAGCAATGTCCAATAAGTCCCCCACAATCCCCTGCTTCACGTAAATCATTAAACAGCAAATAATCAGAGAAAAGACATGAAACTCTCTTTGCAGGCAAATATTTTATTTCTTTTTTGCTTTTTTTTTATGGTTATTACTTTAAAAAATAAATAAGCTCCAGCAATAAAAGTGGGGCTCCACTTAAAGGCTTGGCTTAATCTATATATTAACGTAGCCAGTGGAAATACGGCGAAAACTGTACGATTATAAGCTTAAGTGTGCTGAAATAGTATTTTTCGGCAGGATGCCAGCGTTCAATTTTGCTTCCGTCGAAATTTGAAATTGCAACGAATGCGCAGTTGATTCAAACCTTAGATTACTAGTTACCATTAAAAAACAAGAACGAGAAAAAAAAGGGGAAAGAGAAAAAAGGAAGAATAGTCGATCACATGACTGAAAGAAAAAGCCGCCAAAAACCTTGCGAAGCGAAGTGTTGCAGCGTTTCTTCGCAAAGCTGAATGAATCAAAGAAACTGCTCCGAAGTGAACGCTCAAGAATAATTTTTGAAAAAGTCTTCCAGTTTTTGGCTTTAAAATGTGGTATAGGTTTGATGTTTCCTGAAAAATTGTTGTATTTAACGTCCAAAGCGGATTGAAGCTGTATAATGTCACCATTGTAGCTGCGAGAATTGAAACGAACAGAAAACCTAGTGGTTCTCGGTTCAGAGGCCGCGGACGGAATGTGGTAAACAACAATGAATCAAACAATTGGGAAAGCGGTCATTCAACTGTTTGAATTAGTCTATTTTAATTGAACATTTGGAGCTGCTTAAACACAGAGCTACATCGACTGCAGGTAAAACGATGTTATTTTGTGTAGTATAAAAGCCGAAAAATGTCATTTCTGGTTGTCAGTGCTTATTTAGCTTGATTTTCAGTGAATCACCGAATTTGTGACATTTATTATTAAACGGTTCTCTTCAATTTTACTGTGGTTTATTCTGTCATGTCTTGGTATTTTGTTTTCCGTATAAAACCTACCTTTTGTCAACATTTGTTGAGAGAGCAACAAATCACGAAAGAAATCGTAAACACAACGCCAAAGACTAACTCATAAATTTCGACTGTTTTTTTTTCAACAACGTTCCTTGCTCGTCCTAAGAAATCAAACACTCTGCAACAAATTCGCTGTTGCTATTTCTCCTTAGTTTAACTCTGCTGTGAAGTGATTTTTCTCGGTCATTTTTATACTCGCCGAGTTGCTTGCAAAGAAGATTCTTTTGACCGATACACAATGGCCACAATGGTCTCGTTTGAGCGAGAACGCTTCATCTGGTTTATCTCCAAAACTTTGGAAGTTCTTCGCTAGTTTCTTCCATTGACTGTCGAAAAGATTAGCAACAGGAAGTTGCGGCCAAAACTCGACGGGAACTTTGCAGCAAAATACAACTGCACACGGCATGTTGTATACGCACGGCCGCGTGTACATTTAACAATTATCCTACGAAATCGCTCGGATATCGCCTGATACTTAGCCGACTAAATGAGGCTAAATCAGAGGATATTCCGCAAGATTGCGCAGGATAACTGTTTTATTACTCAACAAATTCTCATCGACTTCCATTTTCAGAAGAAGAAAAACCATAGTTCTATGATAAAAACGCTAAAAGCTAGCAACATATAATAAATACCAAAGCAAAACTTCAAGAAATCAAAGTTTACTATCGTTAAAAAGGCTCATTTACAAACTCATGTTTGGAAATGACGAGACAAAATAAAAAATATATTGCTACCTTGTCGAGAATAAGTCCTCTTCCCTTGAATTAAAATCTTTTTCAACTTTACAACTTTCCATGAGCAAATGAGTTTCTGCTTCGCTCGCAATAGCATTTTCTCTGTTTAGTTCTCATATGAAAATTCCAGATCAATCTCTGGATATCCTTGTAAGCTGAAGCAAATACTTGTTGACTTTTTGAGAACATTTAGGCGTGAACGTTTTCTTTCAGGGTGTTAAATTTCCGAAGAACACGGCTAAAACTGCCTCGCTTTTCAAAATGGCCGCCTGATCTGCAGTGCACTTCCAAATATGGTCATCTACGTATATCGCTGGATCAGTCTGTCATTTACGGATGACAGATATTGAGGGCTTCCTGACCATATATGGGCATAGTGACAATTTGTTGAATAATAAAATGATATACGCCATGATGGTTCAATAGGAATTCGATAGGAGCGGCGCGCGAGCTGTTTAACAATTATTCTACGATGGCGCCCTGGATATCAAATGATAAATAACCAACGAGGCGCGTAGCGCCGAGTTGGTTATAATCATTTGATATCCAGCAAGCCCGAGTAGAATAATTGTGTTATTAAAAACGAAATCACTAATTACTATAAAATCAAGAAAGAGGAGAAAACGAGAGAGAGAGAGAAAAGAGATAAAAGGGAACAAGCATCGAACACATGACTGAAAGAAAAAGGCGCCAAAAACTTGCAAAGTGTTGGAGCGTTTCTTTGCAAAGATGAATAAATCAATGAAGCTGCTCTGAAGTGAACGTACGAGCACACGTTTTGGGAAAAAATCTTCCAATTATTGGCTTTGAAATAACTGGTACGTGTGTCATTTTTTCTGAAGAATTGATGTAATCATCGTTCAAAGCGAATTGAAGCTTTACGAACTAACCGTTGTAGATGCTGGAGTTGAAATGAAGCTGAACAAGTTTGTAATCCGTTCGCACAAGGGAGCCATCATGTGCCTGTTTAATCTAACTGAAGACAGACAGAATTAATATTTTAACTGGAACAATAATTTCTATGCAGCTCACTGAAGCAAAGCTACGGAAGTGAGGAACATTAGAATTCACCAGCTTACTTTTTTAACGTAAACCACAAAACGCAGTTGTTCTCAGTTTAGAGGCCGCGGACGGAATGGTAACAACACTCCAACACCCGAGAAAGCGATTCAACTTATTTTACATGGCATCCGATTCGTATATGAACATTTGGAGCCGTAGGAAAACACAGCGAACGAGTGCAGGTATTTAGTGTCAATTTTACGTGATATAACCAAAAGATGTCGCCCTTTCTGGTAGCTAGCTTGTTCAGCTGCTCAGTGCCTGTTTTATTAATGATTGCTTCATGATTTTTGTACTGACTCGCCATAAAAGTGTGACAATTTTTACTAAATGCTTTTCTTGCATTTTGCTGTGTTTTAGCTTTACGTCTTCTCATGATATTTCGTCGAAACCCTTTCGAATAAAACTTACTGTTTGCAAAAGTTTAATGATCGACGTGCACGACGAACAGACGAAAGAAATTGTAAACACAACCCTAAATGTTTAAATTTCTATTTCTACAATTTCTTGTCGTCCTAAGAAATGAAACACTCCCGAACAATTTTGATTTGTGTATCAATGAAGTTCAGCTGCAATTTCTGGTTAATTAAACTTCGTGCAAAATGATTTTTGTCGTCCATTTTCTCGCCGGGCTGCTCGCGGAGAAAAGTCTTTCATCTTACTTTGTGTTGAGTGTTCATTAACCATATTTGGAGAGCACGGTATAATAGCTCAGATACCATGGCTGCTGAGCCAATCAAGACTCTAGAATTGCATTATGCCATGATCCAGTTTTTTAGAAGTTAATGTATATAGATAGGCTAGCCCAACAGCGGAGCTCTTCGGGCCCCAAAATTTTACGGGGCTACTTTCGGGCGCGATATTCTTTCAAAAAGTGTTCTTAAAAATCCGAAAGTGTTGTTTTCACAGCGCCACAAATTGTTCTGAATTGTTCCACAATAACTTCGCGAAAATATTCGGGCTGGTCATGTGAATCCAAACTCGAAAATCACAGCTTTATTGTTATTATTGTTTTTTTTTCAGGCTTCAAACTTTTTTCTTTTCTTGCGCTGTATTTCTTGGTTTTTACATTTCAATATCCTATCATTAAACTGTCAAGACTTGTCAAATCGTCTCAGACTACTGGCTGTTCGCTTGAATGAACTGGAAACGTCGCTTATCTATAATATGCGCATATTATATATATAATACGCATATTATATATATCTATAATATGCGTCGCTTATCTATAATTATATATGCTTATCTATCTTATCTATATTTTTTTTCAGGCCTCAAACTTTTTTCTTTTCTTGCGCTGTATTTCTTGGTTTTTACATTTCAATATCCTATCATTAAACTGTCAAGACTTGTCAAATCGTCTCAGACTACTGGCTGTTCGCTTGAATGAACTGGAAACGTCGCTTATCTATAACAGCTACATATAACTCACTGTAAACTAAACGGGTCATCGTTTTGGGTTTTCATCGAATTCGGATGTTGACAAATAACACGAAATGCCACAAAATCGGAATCAGCAGCGCTGAAGCGAACTGACCTGTATTTCGCGTCATGTTTTCGATTTGTTCTTTATCGTTCGGATAGCTCATTGGCGTTTATATCAAACTCGGCTACTCTTCTGCCTGGTCCACTTCTGACTATTTTTGGTCGACCCGGGTTTTCATTCCATCGGTTGCTGAAGTTTATAAAAGCTACTGACAATTTTCTAAACCGAGAGGAGGAAGGTTTTTTATTAACACTTCATAGACCATCGGCTGGATTATTAGGTGGCTTTTTTGTTTTTCCTCTACGAGGTTGCTTCCCAATTTGTTTACCTTTTTTAACCTCCTGAAGAACAAATCATAAAGGGAAAGGTTTTTCATCAGATATAAGCCTTAGATACAGCCTTAGATTCATCAGGCAATGAGGTCGATTGTTTACCTGTCGCTATTTTCAGCAGTTTGGTTTGCTGCTATTGGTGCATTTCGATCCTCGTTATTATTCCGACTATTAGAAATGGTTCCCTCATGGGTCCGCTTTGTGGTTGATCGGCTGTTGTGCTTTTTGATCGTAGGTATCCAAGCTTCAGGAATTTCGATTCCACTATCTCTATTGATGTTATTAGGATGAATTCTTATATGGATAGCCTCTTTGACCCTACGTGTGTACCAGTGAGGGTCACGATCAATAAACTTAACTTCTTTCCAAATAGGAAGATGCCCTGCTTCGTTAGCATGCTCCGAAACTGCGGAGGTTTTCGTACGAGCAAGCCGTATGTCTGTGTCGTGTTCATCCTTACTTGCATCGCTCTCCCTGTTTCCCCGACGTATACTTTGCCGAACTCACATGGAATCTTAAGGACGACATCGTCTTGTTAAGTTGGTTCAAGGGCGTCTTTCGGTCGCACTAAGTGAGACCTAAGAGTTGTGTTTGATTTGAAGACGGTGCATACGCCTTGTTGTTGTAGGTGGCGGCGAAGAACCTCTGATACACCTTTTATATAGGTTAAAACCGCAGTAGATTTGAATTCCTGCGTAGGTTCTTTGTTGGCTGTTGGTCTTGTTGTCTTTGTGAGCTTTCGTACAAATGAAGAGGGATATCCGTTCGAAACAAGTACCGATGATAAATGTTTCTTTTCTTCAGAGATAACTGATGGTTTTGTTGTGAGGTGTTTGGCTCGGTCGTATAGACACTTAACAATACCACGTTTCACTGACTGAGGAGGTGTGAATCATAGGCTAGTTATTGGTCAGTGTGGGTGGGCTTTCTGTAAACACTAGTGGTAAGAAGACCGTCTGAATCCCTTGAAACTGACGTGTCGAGAAAGGGAAGCGATATGTAGATGACACTTTTACAATCTTAGGTAGACTATGTAGACGGCTCTTTATAACATCTAAACAGTCAACTTCCTGAAGCTTGGATACCTACGATCAAAAAGCACAACAGCCGATCAACCACAAAGCGGACCCATGAGGGATCAACATCTAATAGTCGGAATAATAATGAGGATCGAAATGTACCAATAGCAGCGAACCAACCTGCTAAAAATAGCGACACGTTAACATCGACCTCATCACCTGATGAAGACGAACAGTAATTGCAGTCGAAACGTCGCGATCAACAACTCAAAGCGATTCCATCGTGAGACAAACGAATAAACGTTCATCGTTCCTATGTTTTTACAAGTTTTTCAAACATATTAATAAAAAATTATCGCAAACATGTAAAGTCGCTCAACTAGACAACTCTTACAATGTAAATCCACAAACAAATGTGTTACTGTTGAAGTGAAGCGAGTACTTGAGAATGTAAACGAAAGTCGCCGGGTCTTTTCAGATGGTCGCTTGTCAGATCTCCTTAGCTTTGAGCCAGTACGCTTATATCCTCGAACAAGGATTTCTTGCCTAATCAAGCTCTTCAATTTCTTCTATATGCGCCGTAGAGTGTAAAGCAATTCGTCAGGCCTCTTCAGTCCAAGAATGAAGAATAACCGTATTGAAAATCGGCCGTATGAAGAACCAGCAGCCATATTGCTAACTTTAGGTCAAATTTCTCCTGTGATAACAGGCGATCCGAGTTCTCTTTTGTCAGTGTTCAGTGAAGAGTTATTACTCTAACCTCATGAAATGTGGTAAAACTTCCTTGAAGAAAGTACATCCTTTTTTCTTGAAGCCTCAATATAAGGTAAGCGTTAAGTTCGAGTGTAGTCTACCATTTTTCACCAGTATGTAAACTCGCGCGACTATTGAGACACTTCGAATATTTTACATGACACATGAGGCAAGGGACGCCGTGGTACGGTGACGTGACGTCATAACCATCAAAATTGACTCACATGGATTTATATATTCTTTCTATGAGTATGGTGTTCCACTTTTACGGCCTTCGGCCGCAAAGGAGCTCCGCTTTAAAAGAATTACTCCAGCAATAAAAAAAAAAAGTGCGAACAAAACTTGAACCCACGACTTTACGATAACGGTGCATTACCGGCTGAGCTATCAAGCTAACTAGGAGATAGTAATTGTGATTTCGTATTAAACTCGTGGACGCCGACGCTCTTCATTTCGGCTACTTAAATTTGGCCCAAAAAATAGCTCATGTAATGATTTTGTATCTAAAGAGCCCTTTAATCAGGTAACCACGTTAATATAGCCAGATTCTCACGGCTTATTGGTGGCCATTAACGGCCGGGTTCCCTCTAGCGTGAATTGCAAATACAATTCTTGAGAGAGAGACCCTCGCTGTATGTGTTCTTACTAATACTAGTTAGCACATGGTCACACCCACTCAGCCAATCAGTGTCCAGCATTTCGATGCTCTATATTCCATAAACTGCCTTAAATTATGTTAAGTGGCGGGGGCTTTGAAGCACAGGGAAATTGCGGGGTAAAATTACAGAGACTTTCTGCATTCATCAGTGGTTCTATATATAGAGCATACTAATGAGGCATTGTTTTCCTTTGCTTGGAAGCCTCATTAGTATGCTCTGTATAGAGCATACTAATGACTAAGTAGAATTTACTAATGAATGCACAAATTCTCTGTGAATATTTATAACTAAATCGATAAAAACAACAATTCAACGGCGATGTCAGAAACACTCATTATTTTTTTGTGTGTGTTTTGACAAAAAAAATGCAATCTTACGGTGTAATACCATAGCAAAAAGCAAATCGAAAGAAAACCATTACTTTACATGAAATATGAAATGTTCAGACCTTAATTGAAATAAGGACTAACTTGTTTCTCCGCGTTTGCCGGACTACAAGTGTTGTACTTGAACTTGACTTTGGCCTCTTGGCTTTTACTGCGGGTTCCCTACTTGCTGGTGTCGGTGGTTGTAGCGCGTCGAAGCCTGCTTTCACCAGTGTAAACCTAGTGAATCTTTAGTGCCAATCACTGCCTCGACTTCCAAATTTCCGTGTATTGGCTCATGGCTGTTTACGCACCAATTGCGATAAACCGCGCGGTGAAGCACTCCAAACCACAGGCAGCCCAAGCTAACGTGGAGAACTACGCATAAAGTAGACTGTTTTTTCCACGCTATGCATAATCATGACATCGGCAACATTTAAGAGTTTGTATGGAAATGCTACAAATCGTCTCAAATTGCAACAAATCAGAAAGAAGTCGAAATAAAAACAATTTGCCTTATTTCATTGTTGCATTGGTCATTATTTGAGGGCTTCCTGGGCTGGTTTGAAGCCTTTTAGGTGAGAAATTGAGGTTTTCATTTTTCATGTTTGCTGAATCTTTAGAATTAATTAGAGGCAGAAAACAGTTTCACACTGCACCTCACTTGAGGTTCGTTAAATTCCTTCACAATAAACGAATCGCCCTAAAACTTCAAAGGTGTATTCTTGGGTCTTGCACATACCTCTGATCTTTGTCATGGGTTCCAGATCCTATTTTAAGCGGTAGGTAGGTAGGTAGGTAGGTAAGGTAAAACTTTATTTATACACGGAATCCATTCATGTTACATGCTCTTCCATCGAGCCGTGTCTAAATTAATCAATCAACTAATTAAAATATCCAACTAAATTACCTATCTGTACAAGATTATCTTTATTAACTATTATTTAATGACATAGAGACGATTTAAAAGAGCCGAGAGTGGGCTGTGTCTTAGCGCTCAAAGGCAAGCTGTTCACGCCGGGCCAGCAGAGGGCACGAAGCTGCACGCTCGGAAAAACTTTTGCGTCTTTTATCCGATAGAGCTCAAACTTTGCACAATGATAGAACTTTTTATTCCAAACAATCGTATCGTTTTTGTTTTTTCATTTTAACGGTTTTTGGCGGGAAAATGACGTCACAGTGCTTATGGCACAAAAAGTATATGATTCTGAAAGAACTCATTGAGATAAAGTGAAATGCGAAGAAATTATTGAAAAAGCTCGATCCGTCTTGAAGATATAAAGATCTGAATTTTATAAATGTTCTAAAAATAGTAACAAAATGGCGGAAAATTCAAACTTCCGAACTTTATATCTTCAAGACGGATCGAGCTTTTTCAATAATTTCTTCGCATTTCACTTTATCTCAATGAGTTCTTTCAGAATCATATACTTTTTGTGCCATAAGAGACAATTGAAAATTTGCCTTTAGCACTGTGACGTCATTTTCCCGCCAAAAACCGTTAAAATGAAAAAACAAAAACGATACGATTGTTTGGAATAAAAAGTTCTATCATTGTGCAAAGTTTGAGCTCTATCGGATAAAAGACGCAAAAGTTTTTCCGAGCGTGCAGCTTCGTGCCCTCTGCTGGCCCGGCGTGGTTCCAGAGAACAGAACCACGATATTGGAAGCTTCGTTTTCCTGCTTCAGTGCTCCGTCTAGGGACAAAGAGGTTATATTTTGAATTTCGTAGGTTATGTGAGTGAACACTGGATGTAGTTTTAAAGATGCTTGTTAAACGAATCGGAGAAAGATTGTGGAGAGCCTTAAACAGATTAATCGCTAGTTGCTTTGAACGCCTTCGTTCCAGACAGTCCCAACCGAGGTCACCGAGTAAAATTGAAGATCTAACATTTAGGTCTGAGAAGGTGATTAAACGTGCAGCCCTATTTTGGAGTTTTTGGAGCCTCTCAGACTGGCACACACCTATGCTGCCCCATACGGAGCTACAATAATCAAAGTACGGTTGGACGAGAGCTTTATAGATAGTTATTAGGGTTTCACGGGGAACTAAGTTCCTGACGCGTTTGATAGCCCCGAGGCCGGCAGACGCTTTTTTGACAACACTGTCAATATGGGAGTCCCACGATAAGCTCTCATCCAAATCAATGCCAAGATATTTGTAGGTTTTAGCTCTTTCTTTTCTTTCGTCGAAAATCCCTCTTAAATACCAAACCCTCCTTTCTTTGTATGTGTTTTCATTTGAAGTGCACACATGAATCATTGCGAGCCGCGTTTCGACGACAAAATGGCCCTCAGCCGGGGAGAGGCTGAATGAGATTGTCTACAAGCAAAAGGCGACACTGCAGAGTCCAGAGAGGTCGGTTTAACTGGAAATAGAGAAATATTAAAACGGCCGTGAACTTTACTCGCCTCACTTGACTTGGAAAACCATAATTTTGTTTTAGGGACGGCTAAAGAACTATCTTTTGCTGCACTCTAATCAATCCATTCGATTATTTTATGCCGAGTATTTGGCGCAAGTGACCCTGCTCACTGCCCGCAAATCAACTTCATTATTTAATTCCGATATAAAGGGTTGTCTTGCTCTAAAAAAATATTGCTGTGACCGTGGATCTATACCCACCATTATTTCCATTACTTTGAAAACCGGTGCAATTTTTTTCCTAGGTGGAAACTGCTCCTCGTCTCTGCTTCTAAATTTCGACAACATTTTTTTGTGGTAAACAGGTACATGTGACGGAACAAATCACTATACTAATATATTGTCGCACGAAGACATTAAATCGTGCTCGTGGCGTCAAGTGAGGCGACTAAATTTCACGGGCGTGCTGATAGTTCTCTATTTCCGTCAAACCGACCTCTCTGGACTCCGCAGTGTCGCCTTTTGCTTGTGGACAATCTCACTCAGCCTCTCCCCGGCTATGGGCAATTTTGTCGTCAAAACGCGGCTTGCAAAGTTTCATGTGTGCACTTCAAATGAAAACGCATACCAGGAAAGGCGAGTTTCGTATTTAGGAGGGATTTTCGACGGCTTTAAATAGGATCTGGAACCCATGACAAAGAACAGAGGTATTTGCAAGACCCAAGAATACACCTTTGAAGTTTTAGGGTGATTCGTTTATTGTGATGGAATTTTTCGAAACCTCAAGTGAGGTGCAGTGTGAAACTGTTACCTGCCTTTAATTAATTCTAAAGATTCAGCGAACATCAAAAATAAAAACCTCAATTTCTCGCCTAAAAAGCTTCAAACCAGCCCAGGAAGCCCTCAAATAATGACCAATGCAACAATGAAATAAGGCAAATTATTTTTCTTTCGACTTCTTACTGATTTGTGGCCATTTGAGACGTTTTGTAGCATTTCCATACAAACTCTTAAATGTTGCCGATGTCATTATTATGCATAGCGTGCCGATGTCATTATTATGCATAGCACGGAAAAAACAGTTAATTTATGCACAGCTCCCAATGAAAGCTTGGGCTGCCTGTGTCCAAACATTGCATCTCAGAGGCATGCGTACAATAGCGAAAATATCGTAAACAAAATAGCAACGCGATTTCAAGGTGAGAACTAAAAAATTAAAACGCAAAAATACAATCTGCACGCAAAAACGAAATTGTTCGTTGGTGTGACCATGTTCTTGCGGCCTCGGGGCGTTCTATCTTTGCTCGGGACACTACATCCCATAGAACGCTCGCGTTCATTGTCTAACCTTTACTTAGCTAATACTAGCTGGTGCAAAGGAAACTTGCCACCGTATTTTATTTGCATTGTCTTTTCCATACAACAATACAAAAATAAATATTCATTCAATTATGTAAAGAACAATACAATACAATATAATATACAATAATACATAGATTTAGCCAAGCCTAAAAGCGGAGCCCCCATTTTTGTTTTGCCTGTTTTTTGTTTTTTGTTTTGTTTTTTTGTTTTTTTGTTTTGTTTTTGCTGGCAGTTATTAATTTCTGAAAATAATCTCATTCAAGCCGTTAAATTAAAAAAAAAAGAACAAAGAAAAAAAATAGAAAAAACGCCTGCTCCCGCTGAATGTCGAACCCGACTCGTGGGCGTGAGATGCCGGTGACTAGCCCACTAGGCCATGGGTGTTTAACGTTATTTTAAAAGTTAATTTTAATACTTGTTTCTTTCTTCGTGACAAGCTGCCTATCAGCATGAAAATGCTGGTGTTTTTCCTGGCAAAATGTGTTCGAAACGCCGTAAAAACCATGGTTGTGGACAGAAAAAACCAAAAAGCACTAGCTCTGCTATATTTGGCGTCGAAACCGCTGCCAAAAGCTGCGAACTCAAGCGGTGTGCCGACCGAGTTTGAACAGAACCGACGAGGCAAATTTGAACATTTTGCCTGAACTTTATCGCCTAATTTCTTTCGCCTAAATTGAACACTTTTCCCCTTCCACCAAAAGACAACTGAGTGTTCTTTTGAACTTTTTTTTTCCATTAAGGGCCCATTAAAGTATCTCGTTGCTATGATACGCGGTTGCCATGCACGTGCAATTTTACTTCCGGTCGTCCGCAAATTTTTCGCGCGCTTTCTGGCCTCCCGGCGCCGACCCGTCGCCGGTTCAAGTCGCCGATAATTTTTTATTTCGTTACGACAAACATAAAAGAAACTTTTTTGTTTACTTTTTAAATTGATTTTTGCTTTACGTGTACAACATGAGGGTTGTGCCTTTATTTCTTAAACTGGGTGTTTCAGTTAAAAATGAGCTCGAAGCTATCCACGTACGCACGTAAACAGAAAGCGCAGTGATGGCTGCAAGTCGATGGGGAAATGCAGATCGCGAAAAGCCGACATTCAAAGATTTTCAGTGTCAGGTCGGGGATAGAAATGTCAGTGATGCGAAGGCAAACCGAAATAAGTACTGTGCCATCATCCCGAACCCATAAAGAAATCCCTGTGTCCGCGGCCGTGACTTCGACTGCTCCCAAGCTACCTGACATCGCTTGCTAGAAAACTGTAATCGATGTGCGAACCTGTGAACTGTCCTTCCGAACCTGAGCAACTCCAGTGTTTAGACAGCTCTTCAAGAAACGAAGCTCTCGAGGCCACTGACTTGCAGCCACTGTCGCAAGACAGCGTGGAGCAGCATACAGCAAGAAAGGAAGCTTGTATTAAAATTGTCCTTGAAAGCAGCTCTATCGCGCGAATTTCATGCCCACATTGACAATGCTATTATTAAAGCACACGAAAGAATACCTGACAAATAATGGTGAGCTCGATAGATCTGATGGGCAACGTCTGCTAACAACATCACTTGAGAAATTAGCAAAAAGTAATTTAAGCGATCTAAAAGACTGTGACTGTAGAAAGGACTGAGAAATACGAATTTTGTTCGGTAAAACAAAACACAGTTGAAGAGTTTGAATTCGAGTGCAGTCGATGTGGACAGAAATTCAGCTTGAAGAGTGATACCTCTGTCGTGAAAGCCACAACTCGTCCAAGGTCTGCAATACGTAACGTAATCGTTGCTCTTTCATTCCTTGTCAGTGGGCAGCATTTCAAAGATTATCATAAAATTCTCTGGACTCTAAGTCTGGACCAAGTCAATTTGACTCCGTGGATCCACATTGTTGAATGGCTTGCGCCGTTCGTAAAACAGATCGCCGACTGGAGCGTGGAAGAAGGGAGAACTGAAGCAATCCAACGGAAAAACCAATCATCATTACACATCCAGCTCGACGGCTTTTATCTGACTCGCGGCCATTATTCCAACAACAGCTCAGCTCAGCTCAGCTACCGTCCACGATGCCAAGAATGGGAAAATTATCGCCTTAGCGACCTAGCCATTTAACGCTTAGGCACCTGGCCATTGAAAAAAGTAGCGTCGCTTCCGGTGCCGCGAAAAATGTACTTTTCTCGTCGAGAAGTAAACGTAGCTGCTGCATTTTAAAAGAATTCGAAAAAACATCTTTTTTCTCGAAATTTAAGCATCCTTTTTGCGAAAAAACAGAAAACAAAAAAATTATACCCAAAAGAGTGGTCAAAGAAGCACATTTTTCATTCTTATTTCTTTATTTTTCTTCGTAAACCAAAACGCATGCTTAAATTTCCTCAAGACGGTTTATGAAATGGTACGGTACAAGAAATTATGGACAAAAAGGTAAGTCTTGAAGTAAAAACGCATTTTTCTGTTTCTGATCACGTGACATGGGGCGTGGTCCGATGACGTCATAAACTGAACCATACTTGCCCTCAATGAATGTTGTCCAAATTTGGTCCAATGAAAGCATACATGTGTTGAGTTACAGCAAACTCATTTTTCCCTAGCAACGGCCTAAAAAGATACTGTAATGGGCCCTTAACAAATTTGTTTTTGACTTTTGTTGTCTTTGCTTGTTTTTTGCGATTTCGCGCCAAAAACACACGGGATTCAGCACAGGGTTATATATAGTGTATGAAGTGTATTGGTGGCCCTCTGGTGCGGACGGACGGACGGACGTACGGATGTACGGACGGACGGTCACGTGACTATTACGTCACTACCAAAATTTTTTGGCTTGATAGATTACCAAATTTCCTTAGCAATGGAGCTCCGCTGACGCGCTAGCGCGCTGGCTCCGCTATAATACAATATACAAGAAAATACAATACAAGTTTATTGTGTGCGTGAATGAGAGTTGAGGTTTATGGCTGCAAAAAGGGTGAATACAGATGAACAAGATTTTTTTTTTCATCTTAGCGTGTGTAGAAATCAGTTTAAAATTAAAAACGTTTCAAGATTTCAATACCTGAGAAGCTTGTCAGTGCCATTAAGGATCCAGTGAAAAGGAAAGCCTGGGAAATGAAACAAGATAAAAACAGCAACTCATTATTTTTCCGCCGCCTGATAGTCGTAATGTGCCAAATACCATAAGTATGCCGTTACATTACATGTATGGAAACGTTTCCACGCATTTTTTTTTTAATGCTGAAAGGCTGGTACTAGAGACCAGAAGACAGTCCACGTTGTTGGGGTTACCTCTAGGATTTTTTAGACTTCTCTGACGACGCCCTGACGACTGTCCCAGTCTGACGACGTCGTTTAGACTGCCCTGATGGCTAGCCTTACCTATTCATATATTATACGAATAGGGAAAAGTTTGACGTAGAATAAATTACGCACAGTGTCGGAGGACATGAGCATTTGTAACTTCCAGCAGTGGTAACACCGGATCGAAGAACAGGTGTGAATACCCTTAATACATCACCTTAATCTATTGGAACGTAAAAACATTACGAAGAGAAAAGAAAGGTCGGTACACACGTGAAGGATACATGAAATCTTGCGGCGTCTGGCACTGGTTGTACAACTCGGGATTGGATACCACAGAGGTGAAAGAAATTCCTTTCCCTAAAAGATGTCTTGAAAATTTTCTTTCTCTCTTCTTCCTTTCCACCAGTTTTAGAGAAATTTCCATTCCCCGCTAGAAAAAATCAAATTAGTTGCCTCCTATTGTCCCACCATGACCTTCCTCTATTAAATTCTTTTGCAAGAGAAATGTACGTCGCCACTCCCTTTAGTCTCTATAACACGTTCAAGAGATGGCTGTCTCACTGAAAGTAAAGTGTAATTATTTTCCGGTAACCGTTATCGTTATCTGATTCTGGCTTTTGGTACTCCATGGATTTCAACGGAGTTAACGTGGGGTAAATCGTGAAATTATGAAGAAGAAAAGGACATAAGAGACACCAAAACCAACATTAATGCCATCAAATGTTATTTAAAGGTCCCCGTAATTTTCGGCAGGTAATGCTTAATTTTTACCGTGCCTCCCCTAGTCACGCACCTTGACAGGTTTTCCCGTTTCCCACGTAACCTTCATGGCAAGTACACGAGAAAGAGCCTGGTGTGTTTACACAGTTTGCGTTATCAGCGCAGTCATGCGTGTTAGCAGCACATTCATCTATGTCTGAAATAAATAATGGGAGACACAACATACTTTGTGGTGGTTTATCTTAGAAAGTAAACTAAACACATATTTCTTTTTTCCTATAGTAAGTGGTTCTTTGTTACTGACGGAGCAATGACTCCGTGTAAGGGGAGCTGGAGTGAAAATACGTTTTACTAAGCATTTTTAAACTGTTTTGTTCATCTGCACCTTCTATTTTCTCAAAATAGGGAGAAGTGGGCGCCCCGATCTCTTCATCTTTCCACTACGTTTCTCACGTCTTGAGGTATGTTATTGTGATTAAATTTCCCTAAATCATTTAAACGTTTCTAGATGTATACTTCATGTTAATTTCATGGGGATAGCTGACTCACCCATATCTAAAATAAACTAAAATAAATAAAAATAATATCTAAAACAGACCGTCCGCATTCATGAGGACATGGGATGAGCGTACTTGAGCACGCTTGGCTTAAATAAGTACAAGTGATAGTGTGGTTGCTGAAAAGCAATTCACGTCTTGTGTGACTTGTGCATTTGTTTACATCTTGCGTGTCCAGTCACATCATGTAGGAAAGTATCAAAAGAAAGAAATACTTTCACATTTTTAGGCGAATACGTGTGACTTTAAATTACGTCCTCGGGCTGGTTTTGTCCTTCAATAATATGAATTACAAGTCTTGCGTTAACACTGGTGGTCGGGACACTTTTCACTGACGTTTCTTTAAACTTTAATTCCCTACGTGTTCAAACATTTTGAGCGCATACTTTTTTAAAAACGTGACCAGAAAACTTCTTTCTGACTATATTGTCGCCTTAGTAGAGTGTAGAGTACACTACGGGAACTTCCTTAAGTTGAAATGAAAGAAATAAGTTGAGCTGAAGTACTGTAGTTGTTCATGAACCCGTTTTTAAATTGGTATAAATAATTTCGATAAGAATCGGTAACCTAAAGTTTCAGTTTTAAATAAACTGGTTTTCTATCAACTGAATTTTTTCAGTATTTAATAATGTTTCTAATGATGTTGAAGCAGTCACGCACATCTAATTGTGCCTTACAGACAATGCTTAATTAAGTTTTATCATGCCTCTTCTAATTATATACCTTGACAGGTTTTTCCGTTTCCTTGGTAACCTTCATGACAAGTGCATAAGTAAGAGCCTTCTGTGTTTGCACAATTTGCCTCAACAGCGCAGTCATGGGTGTTAGCAGCACATTCATCTATGTCTGAAGTTAAAAATACATGGCACAACACCGATAAGTTGTGGTGATTGTTCTTGGAAACTAAGACCCCAAGACGTATGCCCTGTATAATACAGTTGTGGTTACTGAAACGCTTAGAACAGGGCTAACAGTTTTGTAAACGCTATACGAGTGATTATTATTCTTTCAGTCATCACCGACTGTATTTGCAGATCCAGTTTTTTTGGTCGCTGACTTAAGGACGGTGCCTCCTTTTGTTACTAAACATACGTTTTGTGCATCTTGGGCCTGGGGCCCGTTTCTCGAAACTCCCGATAACTTGCCGGGCCCGAAAACTATTTTAGATGCACAATATTCCCCAATAGCTATACAATTTTTGTTGATTTTGAAATTGAAGCTACATTTTGATCTTTATAATTTTTTGAAGCTTATCGCTAAGTTTGCGCAAATAATTACCATTAACTGATAAATAAACGAGCTCGCAAAAATACCTACCTGGCCTAGGGAGTTTCGAGTAACGGGCCCCTGGCGTGCGTTTCTCGAAAGATTCGAGACTTTTCGGGCCGATTTCGGGCACGATAATTCACACTGTATCTTGAAAACAAAGAAGCTTCCAAGCACGAAACTTTGCTAGAAGTTAAATATTTCATAATTTACAGAAATGCTAAAATAACGGTTTTGTAGATTGAGTTGTTCATATTTTTTGAAGTTGCTTTTCGGGGCCGAAATGTTTTCGGGACTTTCGAGAAACGCGCCCCTGGTCCGATATATATATTCGGGTTTCTAAAGAAATTTGCCTACTAATACAAACGTATGCTTGCGCGGTTTATGACTAAGTGGAAAAAGCAGATCTTAGCAAGGGCTATCAGAATCCAAAAAGAAAATTAGGGGTAATCACGCATTTTTCAAGGATAACTGAACTTAAATTTGGAATGGAAATGCCATACATTCTTTGTTTTTTAAAGCTTATTTAGAATTATAGTTGCTTAATTATCCCTGAAAAATGCGTGGCTATCCACATTTTTCTTTTTAGTTTTCAATAACCCTTGCTAAGATTTTTCTTTTCCCCATAGTCCTATCCTTTACTAAAATACTACTGTATTAGGAGGTAGCGTCCTTAACCATCTCTAAAGAGAAGTAAATAATACACACACAAAATAAAAATAGGTGTTCCTTTGAAAAGTGGATGTTATCACTATTTGATGTTTTAATTGATGTTGCTGCTGTAGCACAATACACGTCTAGTCCGTTGTTATGGAATATGATACAGCTTTTGTAATAATACTCAGCCCTTGAAAAAATCAACGTCCATGAAATTCCTTTCGCTGAGTGATAAAGAGAAACATTAGCACCATTCAGGTAAAATTAGGAGGATTTTACTGAGTTGAGATCACGCATAACTGCTTACGTTAACCGTTTAAATATCGCAGGTGCTTTGGTCAATCCAAACAGGATTAATCTCCGTTGTTGAAATTTATTGTCTTAAATTCAAACCTTCAGAAGATTCATGAACAGTGCACTGGTCATCAGCCCTCATCAGAGCCCAGTTTCTCCTTGGTATTGTCGTTGTTACGTTGCTCATGTGTAGGTAGGTATGGCTGCAAGTAGCCTTTCGTGTGAATTTCCAATCAGTGCTTGCTGTGTTAGAGACATATTCATGACAGAAAGGACTCTTTGCTTACTTATTGCCATACTGTCATGTGCAACATCTTTAAATTAATTGACATATGTCCTTGCCTCTTGATATAATATAACACTCATACGAAATGGTTTGGCACGTTCCATTATGCTCTTTAGATTAATAGCAATATTTTCTTTCCAACTGAGCTTGATCCGACACCAACTTAAAAAAAGAATTTGAAGCTGAGCCACATACACAACCTCGCTTGCGAGTGCTGTTGTTGGCCAGAACGTGAGAACAATAGTAGTTAAGTTGTTTTGGTAAACAGAATGGCGAATACAAATGCAAATTTCTATTCATTAATGACCTAATCATTTAACAGTTATGATCACTAACCTACGCATGCGCCCCCTGTAAATCCAGCAACTGGACAGCGACAGGAAAATTGTCCACCATCAACTCGAAAACACGCTTGTTTCTCCGGACACGGAACACCACAGAGATTCTGTAAAAAGAGAATTCAACGTCATTTTGTCTATTTAGGACAGATACTATGTCCAAAAGTGTTTTCTATGAGGTCCGCAACATGGGCTGATGACATCATATTTTTGGTGAGAATTTACGTCTCTTGGATCTCTTCACTTCAACCAAAAGTTTCGAAAAGCATCAGAATTGGTCAAAAAGTAATCAAATCATCAAAAAGGACACTAAAGATGATTTAAAAGTGTAATGGCTACCCAAAGAAAGGCCAAATGTTTCATTAAAGGGGGAGAAATTCAAAATTTTGAAAAACTCAAAATGTGGTTTACTTTGCCAAATTTGATGAACAAGGATTTGCGACTCCAAATTGTTCCCAGATAAATTTTAGGAAACGTCACCAAGTTTGGTGGCTTAAGCCTTTACATCACCTTCGTCCTTTTCCCTCCCCCTCCTCCGGTCTGAATAGGGTTAAATTACACGATTCCGTTATTCAAAAGTTTCGCAGGACCGTCGTTTAGCCCTTGTCGAAGAAGGATTAGTGTACGTTCCTGCACTTGTAAAATAGTTGTTATGCTACGTTACACGACAACCGTATGCCAACACGTTACTCACCAGGGAAGAATGATAACTAAATCTGGGCCTCGACACAAGGTCATCAGGGGAGAAAATGTGGTGCGAGCTGCTCAGCTCGCAGACGTGCCTTATATTCCCCGAAAGTTCCTGGAGTGGTCCAAGATTGTATAATTTACACGTAGCCTCAAAGTAACACTCCAATTGGCACTGATTGTCGTCTTTTACTGTTTTGTTCTTCAGGATACTCTTAGTAAGAGCGGAATTCACATTATTAGCGGAATGCACATTAGTATCCCTGAATTCCAAAGTGCGACAGAGCTCTTAAATGGAAAATACAATAAGAAATGATTAAAAAAAATTATAATAAAATATTTTTCTAACTCAGAGCGCAATAAAAAGTTTTAAACTGTTAAAATGGAATATTCTTGGAGCCAACCGAGCTTCATCAGCCACAGTAAAAATGTGAATGTTAAGAAGGGTCATATCACTTCATTAGGGTCTCGAGGGGGCTAAAATAGTGTTATAAATGCCGGCTAATTCGAAGCCATTGTCTCTATTCAAAGAGGGCTTTCGTAACCAGATCTCAATTGCCTCCCTTATGCAGCGTTTTAACGTGTTGCTTTCCGTGCATGGCAATAACTTTTGTTTTGCTGGAATCCACCGAATGTCCTGTGAGCTGGCAATGGTCATGAATAGCTGACGAATTCCTCGATAGATGTTCCTTAATTCTAGTTTCTAGTAAATGAAAAGTTTGGCCAACATATTCTTTGTCACATTGTTCACAATGAATGTGGTACATTGTTCCGCACTTCTTAAGGTTTTCTGTTTTATCCTTAACATGTACCAATTGCAATCTGAGAGAAATGAAAGGCTTGTGGACGAGTGTGACCTCGTGTGATTTAAATGCTCTTTGTAGGCGTTCCGAAATGCCTTTGATGTATGGTACTGTGGCATATATTCTCTTCTCGTTGCGGGATTCTTCGGAATCTCTGACGTGCCGGATTCAGTGCTGATTAAGTGCTGCGGACAGTCAATGCCCCGTATAGAATCAATATAGTACGCCAAAACCTCTTGCGGGCGGCAAAGGTCACGAGCGACTTAGAACAACAATCTCAAAGAAATCACGCGAGAAGTTAATTCACAGCGCCTTCCACGCTCACAAGAATTTCACGTGTAAAATACCGAACATGCCCAGAGGCTACGCTAGAGTGATTAAGGGTAGCAAACTCTGGCGTGCAGTTCGTTGACTTGTTAAAACACACTTACTTCGGGTTGAAACACATTCTTGCACTTTAACTTTGAACGTTACTTTTAGTCTAAATTTCTTCTTTCTAGATTATTGTATAAGTCCCGTGTTACGTTTTATGACAGAAAACTATTTCCTAACTTTCACGGTATCCCAGGGATTACTGCAGGTGAAGGTGGAGTAGGCGGATTAAGACTTCATTTCCCATAACTGAACTTACTTTTTCCAGTTTCCGAAATTGTATCGACCAGCCAGTGAGCATTTGAAACGAATACCACGACGACAGAAAAATTTAATGAATGTCAAACTTTCGATTCCAAGACACATTCCGGAAACGAAACTGTCGAAGAGCTCATCTTGGAAGAAAAAACGTAAATTTACATAGCTTTAGCTGTAAAACAAAGCAGGTTTTGGAAAGACTTTTTGCCTCTGCTTGGTTTAATTTATTGCTCGGTATCAGGTAACATATGACTCTTAGCGCCAGGCAACCATAAAATTATGGGAGTTTTAAAAGACCTTTGAAAAAGGCGGCTATATTCAGCTACACTAGTTAGAATTTCCGACTTATCTGTCTTAAGACTAGAATGTAAACAATTTTTTCGCAGATAAAATAACCGATGTGTTTTAAGTAATGAAGACAGATAACCTACCTTTCATGCAGACTAGATTAAATAAAACCAAATAATGACACACCATTAGAAGCTCCTTTGCAATGGCCATCTTTTTGAAAATGTTAACCGTTATTTGTACCTATTACGTTGAGGTCTTAATTTCGTAAACGAATAATTCAACACAGCAGCTGCTGTACTTAAGCTTTTGAAGGTTTTAACTTTGTATACAAGAAACAAAGAAAACGGTTGACCTGAACCTATATATAAAAAAAAAAAACAGGTGGAATAAAGTTATGTGTTGTCCGAATGTGAACTTGTTTGTCAGTATACATCCACACATTCTATATGACTCCTGCTGCGATGGTTCAGGGGATGCTTTTAATAACTAGATGTATTCTTGCGATGCTCATTTCCATTAACTTATTTCGTCTTCTGGCGGACTCCTGATGGGCTTTTTTAAAAGCGGCACACATCGATCGAGATTTTTGCTGTTTTCAATTTTATTAAAACCAAATTTCTTCCATTGTTGCTGGATCAGTTCATCTACAGAGTTGATTAATTCATTTCGCGAGAACAGCGGGGAGGGAGCGTATAATAATGACTATAATAAGCGTTTATTAAACTGAGACTTTTATGATCTCATACTACTTTCATTACTTCCACTGGGGCCAAATTCTTCCAGCTGAATCATAGAACTACCGTTTGCAACCCTAGCACAGTCTACGGATTTTGACAAACTTGATAAAACATGCAAAGAGGTTGAATTTCAGGAGTAAATTACTTTAATTTGTATACAACTAACCATTTATTAAAACTATTGACAGAAGCACTAACATCTCGTGGAATTAATTGCTTCCTTCAGTTAATTAGCTACTGATCAATCAAGGTCTCCCGACTTGAAACCATGCCAAGACATTGTCACCAAAAGGATTGCCCTGTTGCGCACAATCCAAACATTTGCTGAAAGTAAAAACGTTTCCGGGCATTGTTTCCTGGTTTGCAAGAGGCTTAATCTAGTCCCGTAAACAATAGACATAAATTATAACAGTCAAAAAACAGTCAAAATAAAACCCGTACTAAAGCCTAGCTGTGAATCTAGTCTCCAGCGTGTCAAACTAATTAAGAACCGGTTAAAATTGGGGTCTCCATTTCAAGTTCACCTGCAAATAAAGGAGAAGGTCACTTCAGAAACCGTATATTTTTTGTACTCACCAATAAACAGACCACACAAAGTTGAGTTGCGATCCAAAATGGCGGCACCCGATGATGAATTTTTTGCTTCTTTGGAGAGGAATTTCATTGGGATCGGATGCACTATGGAAGCTCAAACAACGGTCAGTAACTCAACTCGGTGTGGTCTGTTGATTGGTGGGTACAAAAAATATACACTCTCTGGAGTGACCTTCTCCTTTAACCGAATTAACTCGGAAGAACTGACGACTTACATACAACAAGCGTTCTTTGTTTTCAGTGTCGCTATAAAACATTACCTTCTGTTCAAAATTTATTCGGCCTCTTGTGTTATCGTGGTGTCAGCCTGTAACAGGCTCTCAGCTGGTACGGAAGGCGTGAAAATTAGACAGTTAACGCAAAACCAAGCCACGGGCGGGATCTGGACACCGGCGTGTTTCGCTCTCGTTTTCTCAATTCGCTCTTTTCCCACTATCTAGAAGCCTAGAACACTCTAATGTGGCTTAGGAAAAGGCGAAAAACACGCATGTACTGGGTGGAATTGTTAAGGAGATTAGATTGCTGAGCAGCTAGTTTGAATTTGTGGGCATACTCTCAGTGCTATTTATGCAACACAGGTATGTGCCACTCAGAGCCGTTTGACTGTAAATCTTTGCCACTTTGGTCTGAAATATTGTATATAGATCACATGACCATTTTGGTCCAAAACTGGGCATTTTAAGCTTCCTAGTAATAAATTGAATTTGATTTGGAAATACTTCAGACCTTTTACTTTGCCTTTTTGGTTAGGTCAGTTTACTTAATACTTCAACTCTTTTGACGTTTAAACTCAAGTGAAAGGCAGCAAGACGCGCAGTACTTGAATAGTTACCGGCACACACCCGGGGCTTAACCTACACGGTATCTGGGGAACGTACGTAGCAATGCAACTTGGACTATTATTACTTCTCATCAGAAACTCATAAGGACTTGAAACGTGTAACTCGCATATCTAGGTTTTGAACGATGCTCGTAATTATTCATTTTCGCAAGTACCATATTTGGAACATGAACAGAGAGAGAACTGACCAATCAATCTTCGTGAAGGACGTGACGTAATTTTACACCAAGTTCGCGCACTTGTTCATAGATTAATGGCCGACAAACTGGGGAAAATGAAGCCGAAAAACTTTCAAACGTAGGAACGACAAAGCGAAAAGAAATATAATACCGGTTTCGAAGACCGAGCAGGAATTTTTTGAGGCAAAAAAAATTAGTAATTAAAACAACATGGAGCAAAGTGCTGGGGTAAGAACTAAATCAGACTGTGAAACCAAACCAAAATAGTCTAGCGTTGTTTTTATGATTTCAGTCCGGCTTCTTTCACCGTCGCACTATCAACAAATGTTCACAAAAGGTAGATTTTATACGGAAAACTTTTGACACCGAAACATCAAGACATGATACAAAAATAAAACACAGTAAAATTGAAGAGAACCGTTTAATAATATTGAAGTGTCATACGTTTTCAGTGATTCGCTACCAAAATCAAGCTAAATAAGCTGAATAAGAAAGGACGACTTTTTCTTCGGCTATATACTACAAAAATAACATCGTTTTACCTGCAGTCGATGTAGCTCTGAGTTCAAGCAGCTCCAGATGTTCAAATAAAGAGAACGTAATGCAAAATAAGTTGAATGATCGCTTTCCCAGTTTTTTGATTCATTGTTTTAAGACATGTTTTTTTGCCACATCCCGTCTGCGGCCTCTGAACCTGGAACCACTACGTTTTGTGTTCGTTTCAACTCTCCATCTACAATGTTAAAATCATACAGCTTCAATCCGCTTTGGGCGATGAATACAACAATTTTTTCAGGAAACATCAAACCTGTACCACATTTTAGAGCCAATAATTGTACGACTTTTGCGAAAAAACTTATTCCCGGACGTTCTTTTCGGAGCAGTTTCATTCAGATCCATTCAGGTTTGCAAAGAAACGCTGCAGCACTTCGCAAGGTTTTGGCGCCTTAAACTCGTGCGTGGACTGGAGCGAGGGGTTTCCAAATATGGTACTTAGAAAAAATGAATATTTACGAGCATCGAACACGAGTTACACGTTTCAATTCCTTATGAGTTTCTGTTCTCATCGTATGAAATGATACTCCAGGGTTATCCCCACAGTTTTGTTAGTTCCCTAATGGTTTTCATACGGAATTGTTCACTATTTACAATTTGTGTGAGATCAGATGACATAATGTCCGTCATATTTCGTAATCTGATCACCGTCTGACCCAGAATAGATGCAAATAGCACAGATTACAACTCCATGAACTACTTTTCCGCGAACAATGATGTGGCCAGCGAGTTCCTAACGGCCTAACTGCAGAAACAAAGGTCGTAGGTTCGAATCTTACCAGCTGAGGCTGACTTCAAGAAGCCCACTTCATCTAAAAATTTCCCTACGTATGTTTTTTAACTTAAAAGACTATTGAAAAGAAGCAATACCCAGTTTTCAGCTTCATGAATTCGGTCCCGGGGTCATAAAATAACGGACGGGTGCAAATCATACTGGATTCGTTTAGCACCTTGTCCCAGTTCAGGCGAGAGAGTCATTAACGTTAAGCAGTACTTGGCCTTGTCCTCTAGACCTGGTCATGTAAAATAGTAGGAAGTAAAAAGAGCCTTATATAAATCACATTACTATAACAATTACCCAACCAATTTACATGACGAGGTGTAAGAGACGACCTTAATGTCACCGCCTAAATTTGAACCTCAGAAATCCTAGAAAATACACGTCCACCGTAATGATTAAATTGTTAGGACACTTGCATACTTACTCCTTCTTCCCCCACACAATGTTTAAGCCCATTCTTTTTCACTTGGCGTTTTTGTGGAACATTTTGCAGGGGGACGGGTGTGCATACTAACAAAATGACAAACATCCCAGAAAGTCTGAGATTGCACGTAAAGGGTTAAATATAACTGTATAGTGGGTGGACAAGAAAAATTCCATCTTTTATCTCATTCACGTTATCAGAAGGTGAAAACTGGAACTCCCGGCTGAACACCATCAGATCGCTGAAGTACGCATGCGTCGTGGTTCCACTGTCTCTCTTTAAGCCAATGTCGTATACTGTATGGCCAGAATTCTTGAAGTTAAGATTTGAATTGTCTGAGACAGTGTGATTCAATTTCATCTCTCCATTTATAAATAGTCTCACTACACGGTCGGCACGAGTCCAGGTCATTGCCACGTGGCTCCAGCGACCAATGAGGAGAACATCACTGCAAGAAAAAAAAAAGGGGTGTTTCTTGGTGTTACAAAAAGCATCGTTGGTTAGCCATTGTGTTTAGGTCTGGGTATTGTTTATTGTCATTTCAATCTTTTGTTTTACGTCATTTGGTGATCGCATTATCGGTGTCATCAAGAAACTGCCCAAAAAAGTGAGGTTACCACTGCTTCAAAACGAAAGGTACCACGTGGTTTATTGAAAAGAAGCGTAGGTCTTGATATACGAAACGAAGGAGACTCACCCCACATCTAAAGTGGGTTGGGTTGTATAGCTAATATCATACGCCAAGGTCACTGCTGAAACTTCTGACTTCGGCATTGATAAGAGCCAGTTAAAATCTATTTAAAGTCGGAAAAAGTTGAGGTAAATTGGCTACCGTAAAGAAATTGAAAGCTGGTGTTTCGAGCGTTAGCCCTTCGTCGGGGAGAATCGAGGAACTGTGGGTGGTGTGTTGTGGAAACATATGGAAACATATGGCTACGTAAAAAAGAAAATATATTAGTTAAAAGAAAAGCGTTCGTTGATACCGTGGGGATTAAGATTGTCGATCTGAAAGATGGATTTTTTTCTCTAAAGTATTTTTTGCGGTTTTCCGTATTGCCATGATGTCAAAGGCCATCATGTGTTACCCTACCAAAACTGCTGTATGATCTGCAAAACTCGAGCGCAAATCTTAGTCTCAGTGACGGATCAAGAGCTTCCTTTTTCGTCTTGCCAGGCTAACCTTATCCCACCCCACGGTGAGAATTGGAAATTTCTGGATTTTTAGCTTTCACATGCGCAAGTCTTTTGCCTCCAGTTGGGGATGAAAACCATATTTGATAACAGTTTTCCAAATTTGGCACAGTATTTCACCATTGTTTGTTTTTGCCTTTGACGGGTGCTTCAGTTTGAAAACTAAATGCCTCAGATAATTTTGTCTGTCGTCGAGAATCGTAACAATATAGTGGTCAACAGTTTACAGCAAGTGCTATAAATGGAAAGCTCATACTCGAAGGCCAAGAGCTGTTCTTGAAGACTTAGCACTGAGTTCGCAGACTTGCAACACGTCGTCTTCTTCACCCAAGTAAGACCGTCAAATGTGTATCTTGTTATTTACAAGGTGTCCTTGTAGTCTCGGTCGTGTGGCTTTACCTCCTTAGGGAATTTGTACTTTTTCATTGGTGCACTGTGACCATGCAAAAGCGGAAACTCCAAGATTCATCAAACCTCACCCATGGTTTAGGTAGGGTCTACCTTACCCCACCCTTCATCTTAGGTAGGGTGGGGTTAGGTAAGTCCTAGCAACAGGACTAGAGCTTCGTGTAAGGTGGGGTCCTGTTGTAAGAAAAGTGGTGCGTGGGGGCGAAATGAAAGTGGCTTTATATTTTTAGACTAAAATAGGGTCCACCAGGTCCCTACCCTACAACCGCCAAAGCATTACTGCATGGTAGATAGTCTCAGGGGACTACACGTTTATCATTGTGGTTTCAGTAAATAATAGGGATCAGAGACGACTTACCTCGCATTCGTGCAGTAATTAATAATATCCTGATTAGATTCGTCTCTGAAATGGCTGCAAAGTCGGCCATCTGTTTCAACGCAAAATCGGAAAGAATGAGGAGATGACCAATCGCCGTAAATCGTCTGTACACCTGAATACTGCATCAGCTTGATCCACACCGCAATAGTCAGGTTTGTGGTGTGGATCGGAATAGCCGGAGTTTCAGCGTACGTTCCCCTACTGCCGTCCAGATAAAGAACTGTTCTTCCATCTTGCTGCTCGTATCTCGCTGCTCCGTGTAAACTACAAGAAAGGCTAAGAATCATGACTCTTGGCAAGAACTTATTAGTTCTTTAGGTTACATTTTTTTGTTGGGTGTCAAAAAAGGCAGTCGCAATGAACATAGGTCCTAGGTTACATTTTCTTCTTGGGAGTGACGTAAGCCGGTCGACATGAATTGCACTGAATCTTCCGAGTTACGCAAGTTATTACTTTTGCATTAACAGCCAGTATATCACGTTTGGGCGTGGTCGCTATTTTCGCGCAGCGGTTAAAAATTTAAATATATATGGATGTTTTTAACAATGAAATTCCAACTCGGTTTTGTAAGCAACTTCAAGTCTGAACAAAAATTGAACCTACAACTTTGCGATAACAGTGCTGTATTCTACCAACTGTGCTATCAAGTCAACCAGGAGCCAGAAAATTGCTTATTGTGCCCGAAATCGACCCGAAAAATCTCGGATCTTTCCAGAAACGCGTGCGAAATGCGTGAATTCACAATTATTCGATCCTTAGCTATCCTGATTAATAACGCAGGTGTACAAATCAATTTCAAATCGAAAATGTTTCAAGATATTAATACCTGAGTAACTTGTTCGTGCCATTTAAGATCCAATGAAAAGGAAAGCCTGAAAAATTAAGGAACAAAACAACAACATTCATTTTCTTTCTCTGCCCGTTACGCGTAATGTGTCAAATATATACGTTTATTATTCAACAAATTGTCACTATGCCCATATATGGTAAGGAAGCCCTCAATATCTGTCATCCCACATGACAGATATCCTGCGATATACGTAAATGACCATATTTGGAAGTGCACTGCAGATTTTCGTTCATTGCTTTCTGGCGGCCATTTTGAAAAGCGAGGCAATTTGAGCAGTGTTCTCCGGAAATTTTAACTCCCTGGAAGAAACTTTCCTTCATTAAATGCTCTCAAAAAGTCAACAAGTATTTACTTCAGCTCACAGAGATATCCAGAGGTTGACTTGGAATTTTCATAGTGAGAGCTCAACCAAGAAAATGCTATTGCGAACGAAGCAGCACACTTGCTCACGGAAAGTTGTAAAGTTGAAAAGATTTAATTCACAGGAAGAGAACTCATTCTCGGTAAGGTAGCAATATCTTTTTTTACTTTGTCTTGTCATTTCCAAACATGAGTTTGTAAATAAGTCTTTTTAAATGAACGGTAGAAAACTTCGATTTCTTGAAGTTTTGTTTTGATGTTTATTAAGCTTAGTGTGTTGTTAGCTTTTAGCGTTTTCATCATAGAACCATAGTTTTTCTCGTTCTGAAATGGTAGTCGTTGAGAATTGCGGAATATCCCCTGATTTAGCCAACTCGGCCTACGGCCTCGTCGGCTAAGTATCAGGTGATATTCCGCGCGATTTCGCAGGATAATTGTTAAATATATGTCGTTAAATTGATATCTGAAAACGTTGTTGAAGACCTAAATGTAGTAACTGATCCTTCATGTAAGAACATTTGGCCTTGAATGTAAGTACGTTATACTTACGTCATCAATGACGTCATAAGCCAAATTACTGGCCATCAGTCTCTTCAATGACTGCATTCACCGACAGCCACATGACCAACGGACAAAAACACTCAAGTGAAAGACATCTATCACGTGACTTAATTAAACGTGGCGTTATACCGTTAACTTCCGAGAATAAATCTATGACTTATTTTGGTCATTTACCTTTCGAATTTGCTTAATTGAATTTCTGAGTAATCAAAGCTATCTGATACAAAATTTTTAGCAACTAACAGTAACGAAGGTAAGACTTTCTCAAAAAGCTTGTAATGATATATTTACAGTTCTGTTGATTTCTTTGCAGTGAGGCTTGTTATTTTAGCTGTTCTTATTTTTTTCGTTTTCTTCTTCTTTTTCCTCTTCAGCCTCGTCAAAAGGTCACCATTAGTTACTTTTTTCCCAAAAAATTCGTATGATGACAATTGTATTCGTCTTCTCGAATGTCCAACCGGGCATTTGTCCATTTTGTGTTGGAAATAATTCTTCGAAACTCGATCACCCGACCGGTTGAGGGACCATATTTGTTGATAAAGCAACGACACTTATTACGTGAGGTTGCACTCTACCGGAGATAGAAGCCCTCGGCAGTTGCAACATTTGAGTTAGACTTTGCATCACCTCCCTAAATCGTAGCCAATCGCGTATTGACTCCACATAACGTTTGGTATGCGTGGCATGCGTTACCAGCGAACAGAAAGGCCGATGACATCAAAACGATTTAAAGATTTTTCTAACTTCCTGGCATCTTCAACTGAAGCGCTATTTGCTCCTCTCCACCATCAGTTATCTCACTATCAGCATCATTTTACAATTGTTCTGTCTGGTCTGTCTGACCACCACCACCTTCAACCACAACATCTCTCAAGTCATCCACACCACGGCTAATGTCAACAACTGACCAAAAATAAGTCATGGACTCATTCTCGGAAGTTGATGATGTCACGTTTATGAAGTCACGTGACTGCTGTCTTTAATTAGTCATTGGGTGTTGTCGTCCGTTGGACATATGGTTGACGAATGCAATCAATGACGTGACTGATGGCATGACAAATGGCGTGACAGATCACGTGGTTATTGTCATAACTATTGAATTGGTTAATGACGTATTGGTTACGTCATTGATGACGTTAGTATAACGTTATTAAAATATTAATGTATTTAGAACTTTATTACATATAGGATCAGTTATTACATTTAGGTCTTCTTCAGCTGTAACGCTTTCTTGATATTTTTAATGAGCAATTTTTCCACTCATACTTGTTAGATATTCTTAGTTTCGGTAACCGTCGCTGAATATCTTTTCTATATTTTTGGAAAAAATTTTCTTTCGAGGCGAAGACTTTCGAAAGCCGCGACACAGGGCATGCCAAAAAAAAAGCAGGGATATAGATTTGAAAATATCTTCTCTGCAGTGAACCAATCAGAAGACTAGAAAGTCAACAACCGAGATTGAGAATTTACTAAAGAAGATACCAGAATCCTGAGATGGCTCACGTTGGCACGGTTAACCTAGCGATTTTAGGGTGTCGTGACGGCCCGCTGGTACCCTTTAATAGACATGAATATGGAGAAGTTTCTCTTCATGAAATGACATGCACAAATTGACAGAAACCTTCAGAAAGTTTCAGATAAATTCATCGAAAATCAGGCCCCGGTTGTTCAAAGAGCGGATAACTCTATCAAACGGATAATTCACTATCCAGTGGATAGTGTGCTTTGTTTTGTTATCATTTATTCGTTAGATAGTGGTTTATCCGGTGGAAAGCGTTATCCACCCTTTGAACAACCGGGCCCGGATGTATAAATTGACTAGTTTACCGAAACATGCGTTGATCCCATCCCAGACTGTGTTTAGAGGACAGGAGCATTCGTATCCTCCAACTGTGTTCACACAGATTGAGTCACAGGTGTGAATACCTTCTACGCATTCATCTTTATCTGTTGGAACGCATTTAAAACAAAAACATTACGACGAGAAAATCAAGGTCGGCGCAAATGCGAACGTCACATGAAAAGTTGCGCCAAGAAGTACTGGTTATAGAACACGGGACTGAATCCCCGCCGAGGTCAAATAAATTTCTTTTCCCTCGTGTAACATTTTCTTTCTCTCTTTTCCTTTCCACCGAGGTGAAAGAAAGTTCCTTTCCATCGCTGGACCAAACAAACTTGTGGCTTAATTTTGTCCCAACGCTTTTGAGGCGGCGGCAACAAATATTTTTCCAGCAGAAGAGAACGTGGCCATTCCCCTTAGTTTCTCCGATACGTTCAAAATGGTTGTCATAAACTGTAATTATTTTTTGGTATACATGGTCTATATAATCTGACTTGTGGTACTCAGTGGGTCTTAAAAAAATATATAATTTTCGTTCTTTCTTGGAATGAGGCATTTTATATTATTAGTGCACAAGGTATGTCTTTATTTATGGCTTTTAATATAGTCGTGGTACGGCTAAACCTTGTTCATGTTTCACTGTAAATAGATATCGATGTGAATGAGAAAATTATGTTCCTTCTACAGTGGAACCTCGATTTAACGAACCTCTATATAGCGATGCCCTCGGTATAACGAACGATATTTTTCAGCCCAGTAATAGTGTAATGTATGGAAAAGAACCTCGATATAACGAACCCTCGATATAACGAACCAATTTCCCCAGTCCCTTGGCACTTCGTTAAATCGAGGTTTCACTGTATAATAAAAGTTATTAGGAAATGAATCCAACAAAGTATACGTGGTTTATTCAGACGATGATAAATTATGGGGGTGGGGAAAGCAGAGGGTTTATATTTTGACCGTGGTTTTCTTGGGGATAAGGCTAGGTTATTTCAATGCCTCCATGACGTTTATTTGGTGGTTTTAGGGGACCCTTGAAAAATGGGGCTCGACTGATTGCTGTACTCAATAATTTTCAGAAGGGTTTTGGACATTATATGGATCATTCGTTTGGTTACGAAAAGTCTGTCATAAAGTTCGGCCTTTTAATTCAATTCACGCATTTGAGTGAATTGGGTTACTTTTGTCCAATCAAAACATTAATTATAAGCGGTAAAAACAAGCTTAGACTTCCATAAAATATTAGATGAAAGATTCATTCAAGAGATACCTTTAAGCCCCGGGCGTTTATTCATGGATCACTTTTCGATAAGTAGTCACGCAAATAAACAGTTAATGCAATTTCATAAGACGCATGGCATTTCTTACTGTATTGTAAAATACTGAAAAAGTGAAGGCCGTGGGAGAATTCAGAGGTTAAATTCTAGCAACTACGGTTTGGTTCGAAGTTCTTGCGGGTTTCATTTTTGCTATATGTATTCTTTGCTACTTCGAAAACAGAAAAATGTTAAGAATTATGCAGGGCTAGAACCTGATGGCTCACAAATTAACTTCAGCTTTCGAGGACCCGTCTTTGATAAACAGATTTTCTTATTTTAAATACAGGTTTACGTGCGGTAATTCGTGGAATTGTTACAGAAACGTATTTGAACACGAGGACGTTACTGACGCAAACACTAGCAGTAATTCCATCAAATGTAGACTGCGTAGCTGGCGGGATTCGCGACCGAGTGCGCGTGCTTTGTTTAGGGCGAATGGCAGAGAGAGGGAACCGCGGAGCCGCAAGGGAATTGGAGCGAGCTGCGAGGGAATTGGGGAGGAGTCAAGTTGAGATCCCGCCTGCTCTAATGGATAAAGTTTTTTGAATTATGCGCTCGCCAGCGAACGCTAATTTCCGATTGGCTGAGAGTAGTGAAACGTCAATCAAACGTTAATTGAAACCACTTATCAATCCCACGGGAAAACGTCTGTTGTTTGTGTGGAGATTTCAAAATGGAGAATGCGAAGGAAGGAATCGAGAAAGCGTTAGAATCGTTAAATATTCGTAGCGAAAGCAGGAAAATTATCGTAAAGGAAGAGCAAGAGAAGGCTGTGATCGAGCTGCTTTCAGGGAATGATGTTTTAGCAATACTGCCCAGGGGTTTTGGAAAAGCATGATCTACACGATCTTTGCCTTGGCGAGCCAAAACATGACATCAACTAATAAGACTTGCGTTCTGGTTATCTCGCCACTCAAAAGCCTGATCGAGGACCAGATATTAGAAATGGAGTCACTGGGCTGCACGGATGTTGAACTGAGAAGCGACAATGTCAAGACTGTTGTCGACGAGCCTCCGCAGTTTGTCTTCTGCTCGGCAGAGAAAGTGTTAGAGAAACCATTCTTGAATTGTCTGAAATCCCAAACAAATCTTCACGAGGCCGTGTCAGCGATTGTGGTCGACGATTGTCACACCGTCGAATCGTGGACGGGAAAAAGGTAAGAGAGATATATAGTTTTCGTTCTTGGGCTTGCTGTCGTGTTTGTATTTACTATTAACTTTTTCCAAGTTTGAGATCGAACCTTTCAAGTCATTTTTTGTTGAAGTCTTTTTGCTCATGCATGATACGATCGTTTTTATCGTTATACAGAAACAAGGGAGGGAAGTCTGGCAAACCGAGCCAAGTGTTTCGGGCCGCCTACGGCAAGATGTCCATACTTCGATCAATGTGCAAAGACGGTGAGTTAGATATGTCAAATTAATTTTAATACTGCTATGCTGAGTATTACTACTACAGCTGTACACTGGTTTATGATCTACATTTCTTAGTGAATCCTTGCAACTTTCGTTTTCTGCAAACAAGAATTTTACGGAATTGGAATTTTTTGTACTTAGCTAAGAGTTGTGGAGAAGCCAATTTTTTCTTCTTTCTTAGGGGTGGGGGGGGGCACGGAATAAATCATCTTTGATTGTCTATACTAACAGACTGTGAATCAAAAGCATGGTTTATGTGAAAACTTTCTCAACACTGTTATGCGATAACATGTATACATATTATGTATTAGTAAAAACTAGCCATGGTATATTACAGTTCCTGAGTTTTGATTGGTTTACTGGTAATGAATGGTATATAAGCTCATATACCATTGACCACAGATATGATAGGTGTGCGCATCTTTGATAGCAACCAAGAAGCTCAAATATTGCAATTCTTTGGGTATTTTTAATAAAACATTTATTCCACTTGGGCTTGTTGGATATGAGAGTTACAACCAACTTTGCCCTTCACGCATCATTGGCTACCTACATGTATCATCTCATATCCAACACAAGCTTGTGAAATTGTTATTTACTGTAATTATTATATTTGTCCTAATTTGTGGTTTTCCTTTGTTACTTGTGAAGGCACTCCACTCTTGGCCCTTACTGGAACTGCAGATGATGACACCAAGAAAGCAATTGTTACTGACCTTGTCATGAAAGACCCAGTCAAGTTTTTTGTTAGTCCAAACAGAATGAATTTAAGGTTGTCTGTAAAGAAAGTTTCCATGACAGATATGTTGATGCAACTGGATTGGATTGTTGACATGATTAAGGAGCATGGAAAGGAGACTCCTAAAATCATAATCTTTTGTGACACTTTGTACTCCATTGGAACTATTTGATGATGTGCTTAGGAGAGTATGCTTTTTTTCCAAAAACATCCAAGAAGCGTGAACATTGTGTCCTTAGAGTATTTTATTCCTTTTCACTGAAAGAATACAAAGAAAGACTGTTCATGTCTTTCAAAAATGATGGACTTAAACGAGTAGCCTTAGCTACCACGGCACTCAGTATGGGTGTCAACTTCCCGGATGTCAGGTACATCGTCAACTTTGGCCCTGCTAGAAGCCTTCTGGACTTCCACCAGCAAGCAGGCCATGCTGGAAGAGATGGGAACCCATCAGATGTTGTGGTGTACTATTATGGGCAGCAGCTATCTCACTGTGATGAAGATGTCCGCGTGTTTTTAAAATCAACTGAGTGTTATCGTGTAGCAAGCTATTCAAATTTTGATCGTCATATTGTTCCATTGGTGCCATCCCATGAATGCTGCAGTCACTGTGCAATGAAGTGCACTTGTGACACTTTAAATGGTTGCAAAGGACCAAGGAAACCATTCGAGAAAATAACTCCAATTGCACCAGGAATAATGCATGATGAACGATTAAGAACTGTTACAGATGAACAGAAAATCATACTAAAGGAAGCACTATCAGAGGTACAAAGAAGTGTATCTCATGGCACTGGAAACAGTGCTTTTGGAGCAACTCATGAGTTCTCCCAAGAACTTGTTATTGACGTTGTGGGAAAATGCCATAAATTGTTTAATATGGAGGACATCAAAACAAATGTTCCAGTGTTTTCCAAGAATCATGCTCTTGCAATCTTAGAGATTATCAATGAGGTATGCAATGACATCGACGAGCGTACTTTAACGGATCCCGATATCAATTTTGATAATGAGTTAATGGTAACTGAATTTGAAGAGTTGTTTGGAAGCTGTAGTTATAGTGACTTCCCACCAGACTTAACACTTGATCCTGATGCTCTGCTAGATTGACTATTTCAAATGGAAATGGAAATGAAATGTATCGACTGCCTTAACGAAGATTTTCCAAAACTGGCACTTATTCCCCAGACTGAATAATGTTTTTGAACAAGTCTGGTTGAATAAAGTTGAATTGGGTTAAATTTTGCTGTTTTATTGTTTTTAAGTATAGAATGGAGAAGATCACTTTAGAGTATTGGTGGGGTATGTGCCAGATGACAACATCACTCTGTTGCTAGAAAACTGTGAGGTATCGACACACAATTCTATCAACCAGGACTGCCATCTTTTGCTTAATGCGTTCCTGAACAGCTCGGTTTGGGAGAATGTCAATCAGCTGCACCTCCTTAAATGACTTTCTTGGGCGTTTGGTGTCAAGAGAGGACTTCTGGACTCGGTTTAGTACAGCATACTGCTGGGTCCAGTGAATTGACCTGTTTTCATGCTGTTGACTTTGGATCCTGGCATGCACCATGAGGTCAATATTGTCACCAACCAACCTGCATTTTGACAAGCACATTGCTTCTAAGCATTGTTTAAAAATAAATTTTAAAATACTTGAATTTAACATTGAACAGCACTGGCAACTGATAACAATACCTATCAAAAGATGCAAATGACATTATAATCTGTTTTTCAAATTCTGAGGGACCAAAAGCCGTGTAATTTAAAAGTAGAAAATTATGCCAGAAAAGTAATATTAAGTTTTGTGTAGTAAAGCAGGTAGGTACACCTCCTTCTAAATATCGCAGGCTTCAGCAAAACATAACTGATTCTTCAATTCGAAAAATTGCTAAAATTGATCTAAAAATTAGAGCTTTTTCCCAGATAAAACTATTTACAAATGTATGGATAAAAAATGATTAAAATTTTAAAGTATTAACATTTGTTATTATTACCTGTAATGAGGAAGCTTGATCTGTGCAATTCTTTTAGACGTTGTAGCTAAATCAAGATCCGTTAAAGCATTCAGTTTACATCCAGCGGTGTTAAACTGTTCTTGGCAAAATCTGAAGGCGCTTTGGCTGAAGAATTCGTAGGAGTGGACTGTTTCTTCTGTGAAATCAATATCCACACGCATTTCCTCGTCTTATGATTTCCGACCTGTTTTGTTTCCACTTCTTTTAGCAAAAGGGCAGCCCCCTCAACCTTCTCTATTTCCGTCTTCCAGTGGACCAGTTTCGTCTCGCAGTTGTCTCCCATCTTTCTCTGAAGATCAACGATTGACTGCGGTGACATGCAGACGCACAACTTGTTTAATAGCTTTAAATCGTCCCACTTTACTCTGCTATGGAAGAGAATTGTTGAGATGCGATAAGAAAATGCTGACATTGTGGGATTTCTACACAGAGCGGCTACTGCTGTCGACAAGGCTAGGAAATTTGTAGCTTTGATGTCTTCATCCGATGACTCTTGAACATTGCAAGCGCCTTTCAAGCAAGCCATCCATACGGGGCACCAAACTTCAGCTTCGTGTACGAGAATTTTATTCGAAAACGCGGCTAGATCTTCCGGGCTTGACTTCTTCAACACAGAATCAGTTGAATTATTACAATATTTTTTAAACTCTGCGTTGACTGCTTTATGCAGTGGTTCTGTCAATTCTTCGCGCAAATTCGGGTGCTGAAAACACGCATTGGCGACAGTTTGCCAGTTCTTTCTACACAGGTTCAAGATCATTGATTTAGTTTTTTCATCGAAGGAACTATGATTCTCAACGCGGCCACTAGGAGCCACTATGACAACTTTCACTTGGCTTGTCTGATTTCCCACCAAATCATCCACGTTGAGATTATGACACCCTTGATCACTTAAGCTTCCTTCCTTCGAACGCCGCTCGTCATTTTCCCTCGGTGAACGATACTTTTTCGGCGAAATTTAAGGGTTTTTTAACGCCAGTGTTTCTTTTGTGGCCTTTCTTGGGCTGTGGGCTTCGTTGGGGAGAGGAGATGGAGCTTGGAAGGAGACGCTTGAATCTAGGCGGAGATTCCTCACTCGAACATAACTGTGAGCTCTTCGATTGCGAGTGTTCTTGGTTTCGATTCAGGCTCGACGCAATAAATTCATATAGCTGCATAGCGTTCCGTATCTTTCTTGCACAACTTTGACAGACACGTTCTGACAAAGTTGTGCCCTTCTCAACGTTAAAACCAATTCGCAAGCAGAGATCGGCTAATGTCTCACCATTCTCGACTCCTTCTCGTTTCGATGGCTTGAACAGATTTACAGTGGAAATGGACAGGGATTTCTTAAAATCGCCAAACTTTTGCTTCAGATTGATACAACACAGTCTGCATATATCGCTAACAACTCCATCTCTTGGCTTCGGGCCGCGTTTTGCAGGTTTTTTTGGCGTATCGTTCTTCTCGCTACTGGAAATCTCCATGCTCCATCAAAGGAATGTTTGCAGTCATTACATTTACCGCCGTTTCGCGCGTAGAAAAAGAGGAGTTTCGTATTACACCTCACTCTCTGATTGGCTTATTTAATTAGATCATCAAAGGCGATAAAAGTGGGCGGCTGGCAAAACCCCTAAGAAATGTGGCAGGCGGGAATTTCACTCGCGGGTGCGCCGCTCGCGGATCGCAGCTTCGCCGCTCACGCACGCGGGCTTCGCCCGCCTTTTTTCTCGCCCCGCGCTAATCCCAATTCTCTCGCTGCTCCGCGGTTCCCTCTCTCTGCCATTCGCCCTAAACAAAGCACGCACACTCGGTCGCGAATCCCGCCAGCTACGCAGGCTACATCAAATGCAATTCAATACTCCCCGTAATTTTCAACAGGTAATGCTTAATTTTTATAGTGCTTCTCCTAGTCACTCACCTTGACAGGTTTTCCCGTTTCCTTGGTAGCCTTCATAGCAAGTACACGAGAAAGAGCCTGGTGAGTTTGTACAGTTTGCTTTAGCAGAGCAGTCATGCGTATTAGCAGCACATTCATCTATGTCTGAAATAAATAATGGGAAGCACAACATATCAAGTGGTGGTTTTTCTTGGAAACGAAACTAAACACATGCTTTATTTATACTTAAGTAAGTCCTTCTTTGTTATTTATTTATTTATTTATTTATTCATTTATTTATTCATTAGTATACTGATCAATGCCTTTGCGGAAGGGTATACGTAGCTGGAGTGGAAATACGTACTAAGCAATATTAAAAAAAATACTCGTCCCTCTGGACCCTCTGCTCCTTTTATTTTCCAAAAGTACGGAGAACGGAGAAGTGAGCGCCACGATCGCTTCTTTTAGATCCACCGATGAACTGACTTGAGCAGATAAACCAGTATTTGACTGTTTCAAACCTGTTTCATTCCCGCTACGTTTCTGAAGTTTCGGAAATTTCACAAAAAACTTTATATCATAAGAATTTCTTGACGCCTACTTCATGTTAATTTGATGGGGAATGCTGACTTACATATTTCCGATAAAAGTAATTTTCAACAACAGCAAAAAAAAAAAAAAGACAAAGTAAAGTTTCTATCAATGTTGGATTTTATCAGGATTTAATAATGCTTCTATTGATGTTGAAGCACCCACGCACATCTAATTGTGCCTTACAGATAATGCTTAAGTTTTATTTACACAATGTAATTACACACCTTGACAGGTTTTCCCGTTTCCTTGGTAACCTTCATGACAAGTACACAAGTAAGAGCCTGGTTTGTTTGTGCAGTTTGCTTCAGCAGGGCAGTTATGCGTACTTGCCGCACATTCATCTATATCTGAAGTTAAAAAAATACATGACGCAACACTGATATACCCCAAGGCATATGCCCTATTTTAATTGGAAACGTTAACGTTAATTAAGATCCCACGGAGATATGCCCTGACAGTTGGGGTTACTAAGACGCTTAGAACAAAGCTAACAGAGTTGCCTAAGCGCTATACAAATGGTTATTATTATTGCAGTCATCACCGACTGTATTTGCAGATTCAGATTTTTTGGTCGCTGACTTAAACATCTCTAAAGAGTAATGTTTAACGCAAAATATAATAAAGATGGATGTTTCTTTGAACAGTGGATATTATCACTAATTGTTTTTTTACTGATATTGCTGTGTCGCACACATCTAAGTTCTGTGTTATGGAATATAATACAGCCTTTGTAATGACACTCAGTCTTTGAAAAAATGACATCCATGAATTTCTTTCACCGAGTGATGGTGGGCAAGCGTTGACGTCATTCAGGTAAAATTGGGCGGCTTTCAATTTGAGATCCCGCGTAACTGCTGACATTAACAGTTTGAATGTCGCAGGTGCCTTTGTCAATCATAACGGTATTGATCTCCGTTGTTGAAATTTACTGTCTTAAATTCAAGCCTTCAGAAGATTCATGAACAGTGCACTGGTCATCAGATTTCATCAGAGCCCTGGTCAGGTTCTCCTTGGTATTGTCGTTACTGCTCATTTGTGGTTAGGTATGGTGGCCATTTCGTGAATTTCAAATCAGTGTTTGGCGTGTTACAGACGTTTTCATGACAGAAAGGACTCTTTGCTTACAAATCGTAGAAAAACTACATGGTATTCTTTTGTCACTCCATAAAGCGTTTGATTGATTTTCTTAAAGAATATATTGACAGATTTGCCAGCTTTTCTGTTGCTTGATCGGAGACCAACTAAAAAAGGAGAATTTGAAATAGCTACATACCACAACCGCACATGCAAGTGCTGTTGTTGGCCAGAAAGTGAGAACAAGAAGTAAAGTTGTTTTGGCAAAGAGAATGGCGAGTACAAATGTAAATTTCTATTCATTAATGACCTAATCATTAAACAGTTACGATCACTAACCTACGCATGCGTCTCCTGTAAATCCAGCAACTGGACAGCGACAGGAAAACCGTTCACCGTCAACTCGAAAACACGATTGTTTCTCCGGGCACGGAACACCACACAGATTCTGTAAAAAAGTGCTCAACTTCATTTCCTCTATTTAGGACAAATAGTATGTTAAAAAAATGTTTTCTATGAGGTCCGCAACAGGTGCTGATGATACAATATAATAGTAATAATAATAATAATAATAATAATAATAATAATAATAATAATAATAATAACAATATTTTAATATTTGTATTGCGAGGGTTCCATACGGAAATGCTCACCCGCGCATAACAACATGATGACATCATATCACCTGAGAATTACGTCTCTTGGATCTCTTGACTTTATCCAAAACTTTCGAAAAGCATCAGAATTAGTCGAAAAGTAATCAAAATCATTAAAAGTACATTAAAATGATTTGAAAGTGTAATGGTTACCCAAAGAAAGCTATGATTTTCATTAAAATGGGGAAAATTCAAAATTTTGAAATAAATGACTCCCTGTCAAAATGTGGTTTCCTTTGCCAAATGCGATGAACAAGGATTTGCGATACCAAATTGTTCCCAGATAAATTTTAGGAAAATTCACCAAGTTGGGTGGCTCAAGCCATCACCTTCATCTTTCCCCCCCCCCGCCCTCCCTCCCCCAGTCTGAATAGGGTTAAATTACGCAATTCTGTTATTCAGAAGTTTCGCAGGACCGTTGTTTAGCCCTTGTCGAAGAAGGATTAGTGTACTTTCTTGCACTTGTAAAGTAGTTGTTATGATAAGTTACACGACAACCATATGCAACACGTTACTCACCACGGAAGAATGATAACTAAATCCGGGCCGTGACACAAGGTCATCAGGGGAGAAAATGTGGTAAGAGCTGCTGAGCTCGCAGACGTGCCTCATATTCCCAGAAAGGTCCTGGGGTGGTCCAAGATTGTACGATTTACATGTAGCTTCAAAGAAACACTCCAGTTGACACTGGTCATTGTCTTTTACTGTTATGTTCTTCACAATACTCTTGGTGAAAGCTGAATTCTCGAGCACATTAATATCCCTGAATTCCAAAGTCCGACAGAGCTCTTAAATGGAAAATACGATAAAAACGTTTAAGTGCTGCGGACAGTCAATGTCCGGTTGAATCAATATAGTACGCGAAAACTTGCGGGCGGCGAAGGTGCACGAGCGACTTAAAACAACAATATCAAAGAAACCACGCAAGAAATTAATGCATAGCGCTTTCTCCGCTTACAAAAATTTTATGTGTGTCACTCAGACACCGAGCCTGCCCAGAGTAAACGCTAGAGTGATTAAGGGTAGTTAACTCTGGCATGCAATACATTGACTTGTTAAAACACGCTACTTCAGGTTAAAACACATTCATGTACTACTTCAGGTTGAAACACATTCGTGTACTTTAACTTTGAACGTTACTTTTATTCCAGATTTCTTCTTTCTAGATTATTGTATAAGCCCCGTGTTACGTTTTATGTCGGAAAACTATTTCCTAACTTTCACGGTATCCCGGGATCACTCCAAGTGAAGGTGGAGTAAGCGGATTTATTTAACACTTTATGTTCCATAACTGGACTTACTTTACTTTTTTTCTACATTTTATTTCCAGTTCCATTTCTAGTTATAAGTGCAGTACAATCAATACAAAAAATATCGTTTCCCAATAACACATTCATACGCAACTTATATCATTTGTGAGAGGTGCATCTACTCAACAACCTCTCTAGCATTAATATACAGTTGTCATTTAGCCTGAAATTTTCCTCTCCCGTTTTTCTTTGAAGCGGTCTGCATTTCCGTTCTGTACTTTACATTAACCATTCCTATAGAGACTCCAAAATTTGGGGTCACCCCTTTCCATAAAAAAAAGCTATTAATGACCAAATTGAGTTGCTTGATGAAATGTTCAGAGGTTGGCAGAATTGAAAACGCATACAACATTTTTGGAATCAGAAGTGATTTGATAATTGTGACTTTGCCATGCAGTGAGAGACCCCGGCAACTCCATAACCTTGTCTGCTTTCGGATATCTTTCAATTTATCACAAAAATTTTTCTGTAGCAGATCAACCTCATTATACATGAAGACAATCCCGAGGGCTTTAACGCTGTTGCACCATTTTAAACCACGAGGTGTCTCTGTGTTTTGTCTAAACGAACCAATCCACATGGTTTCAGTTTTGGAATAACAACAACAACAACAACAACCTTTATTTGCATGACTATAACAAAGTATTACAGTATTGCAAAAGCCACTTAAAATTTAGTTATTAATTTCTTACTTAATTAAAATATAACTAAAGAGATTACAGCCATTTCTTATTTTTAACCATTCAGAGAGGTAGCCATTGTAACTAGTTTATCTCTCTGTTCAAAGCATGACGAGATGAATGAATTTAATTGAATATTTATAAAATAATCAGTACAATTCATTAGATGTGACAATAAGGTCTCATGTGATAACAGTCGTAGAAATGGGTTTTAGGTTCTATTTTAGAAAAGAATCTGTCGCTTAGCGAAGAATAGCTTGGGCAATCTAGTAAAAAATGAGTTTCATCTTCAATTTTGTTACAATTGCAGAGACTACATAACCTCTCATCACGAGGTATTTTGTCGTATCTACCTGTTTCAATCCGAAGTTTATGACTGCTAATTCTCAGTTTTACTAATGATTTTCTAGATGGGTTATTTCTTGTTAGATCTAGGTAGGAAGAAAGGCTACAATTCTTTTTGAATGTGTAATAAAAACTAAGTTTTTGCGAATGTTGAAGGGTTTGGTTCCAGTAAGAGATATATTTCTTTTTCATGAGATCTTCATATTGTTTGATTTTACCTTCATTCAATTAATTACAATTAAAGTCACAGAAATTGTAATAGTCAGTCATTTTCATGAGACTAGAGTAAAAACTATTATGACCGTTACAATGAAGGTCAATCGATATCTTTAAAGATTGTTTGACTATAGAGCTTTCTTCCTTTTCTCGGAGGTAGTTTAAGTAATTAAGTATCTTTTTAGCGGAGCCTGCGGGCAAAGCCCGCCGACGGAGCTCCATTGCTAAGGAAATATGGTAACCTATCAATCCGACAAATTTTGGTTGTGACGTAATAGTCACTTGACCGTCCGTCGGTACGTCCGTACATCCGTACGTCCGTACGTCCGTCCGTCCGCACACTCTGTGAGAGGGGGAGGGGAGTCCCAAGACAACCCGACGGGGGCAGAGAATGCCATCTTTTCTTGGTGGGAAATCGCACGGTGCTTTAGGGCAACCGGCATTTTTCTTGGCGGGAAATCGCATGACCATCGTCGCTTTTGAAAAAGAGGTTTCTTTAAAAGCTTACGCTTCTTTAGCATTTAACGATTGCTCGAGAGTAATGAAGTTTTATACTTGACAAAAAAACATCTAATATATATAAATGGAAAGAAAAAGTTCAAAAGAATACTGGTAGAAGGCGAAAAGTTCAAGTTACGAAAGCTGCATTCAAAGGACTTCATCGCTTTGTTTTCTTCACGGCGAAGAGTTGCCCTGTTCTGAAACACAACCGAGTAAGTGAAGTTTTTAAAAGGTCTAAGGTACATGATTTCGAGTATTACGATGAAAGAAATTACGTTTTGAAATGTAAATTTGATTTATGCCATTAGAAATGTGTTATTTACTTTTGACTTTAAAAAAATATTAGAAAACGCGCTCAGATTTGTGACAGATTCTTGAATATTTTGCCATGCTGAGCCGATTTCACTCGCGTGGACCGACCTACGATTTTGGAAGTGTAACGCGAATTGCATTTAAATATTTCGAATAAATGTTTTTCAAAAATGATTTCTCTGTCCATTATTTTGTGTTTGTTTATTCATAACAGTAGGTCTAAGCACAGCAGCAAGACAACTGCAAAAGCTTTGCTTTCAATTTTCACCGTCCGGTTAATCTCTTTGTGCAACTGTCAATTTTCTTGTCCTAGAAGTTTTCAATAGTAATAATCTTTTAAGCGAAGCAGTTGTCGGTTTAAAGCTATTTTATCCGAAAAGCTTCCGAAAACAGTTTTGTGCGTTCCTCAAAGCGCCTAACTTTATATAGGCTTACTTCGCATCCGCAAAACTTATGCCGGCATAATAACAATTTAATTAAAGCGTGTTTGGCGTTTCTTTGTTTTGAATCTTGATTGTCTCTAGTAAGAGAACGAAATACAACAGTTATTTGAAAAACTATAAGCGAAGCAGTTGTCGGTTTAAAGCGTCGGTTTTTTTTCGCGGCTGCTAAAACCTACGCGACATTTCTTCGATAAGTTTATTACAAGTGCTTCGAAGCTCCCCAGATCCTTTATTTCGGGTAATCCCAGTAAAACGCCGGTGAAATGTCAGTATAAATTTTTGACCAGACTAATATTTTTATTTAGTGGCAGTTCATGTTATTTGTTAACATCCGAACGCGATGAAGATAAGCCATTTAAACAGTCGAATAATTTTTATTTTGTTTTTGTAAATGAGCGCCGTTTCAAGTTCATTCAGGCGAACAGCCAATAAACCAAGGAGATTTGACCAGCCTTCACAGTTAATGACAGGATATGGAAACATTGCAAACACCAAGCTAGACGGCTCGTGAGTAAAATAATCAAGCTGTGCTCAGCCTCTAGAACGACCTTTCGAGCTTGGTTTTACAGAACAGATCCCCAAAATATTGAAGGACAATTCGGAACACTTTCAGGCTTTTTGAGAAACACTTTTCGAAAGCGAACGAGCCAAATAAAGCCCCGAAATGTATTTCAGACCGAAAAGTTTCAGGAATATTTTTGAGAAACGAACACCAGTTTATTCCTTCGCGGCTCCGCTGTTAGGTTTGGCTAAATCTATATATTATTTATATCAATGATCAAAGGGAATTTACCCAGTTCAGCTCTACATGCAATATTGGATGCCTTGTTATGAACTTCTAAATAACGGTGACAGAATTGTAAATGAGTTTTTCAATTGCGGAGCTGTCCCACGACTTAAAATCTGATTTCACACGCAAGAGAAGGGTTCAGTTTATTAAAATCAGTGTGCCGTCGTAGACCGAAGAAAGCATGAAGAGCTCTTTGTCGAAGGTGTTCAAACGAAAGCGTAAAATTTCCGGAAGATGAGATGCGAGTCCCTAGGTAGGTATAGTTTTGGACAATGTCTATTATTTCACTGCCTATGTGAAAAACATAATCACACTTTTTTGTGCATCGTTGAAAAATCATTATCTTGGTTTTCTTGGGGTTTATTCTTAGCATCCAAGAGTTGCAATATGAGGATACCTCGTTTAGGCAATTTTGCAATCCTACTTTTGATCGTGATAATAAAAAAAGAGAGTTGAGTTTGTTGGCCAGTTTTAATCGAAGATAGAATGTCAACTTTTGTAACTAAATCATGCGGATTATCTGAGATCAGCCAGTAATCGAGTGTGCAAAAAATAAATGGAGACATTTTGCTCAATGTAAAGGTACGAGTATTGGGGTTCATAATACGCCAAATGTCGTGGAGACTAAATTCATTTTGCATATTTTCAATTGGATTAATATAATCACACGCTGCCGTGGGACTAAAATCCCGCCCTTTTTGTCCATGGTAGGAACTAAAGGACAATTGAAGTCACCAGCTATAATAACATTATCATCCCCGTCTAGCTCCATCTGTCGTAAAGTTGAAAAGATCGCGTATTGAAAAGATCGCGTTTGATTTCCAATTCTAACAGAGGAGGTAGAATTCGAATAGAAACTTTTAATTACATTATAGAAGTTACCTCGGATATTGATTTTTAGCAGCTTGTATAGAAGTCCATCATGCCAGACCGAATCAAATGCTGGGAATAGTTGACCTTCAAGCCAGAGCAGGACTCAAATTGATCAAGGAAATGAAAAACCCTTATTGAAGTGCTGTCCAGTTTCTCAGTTTTTCCGAGCTTAGCTGGCATTTTAATAGTATGAACAATTTTGTGTTCTTCAGAAAACAGTCTTTACTTCAATGTCATTGGTCAACTTAACAAAAAATTACACGTTCGATAGTGAAAATTATTTTCGTTTTTCAGTGCCAACTTCTTTGTATAAAATTGGGCTGGAACACTCCACAGAATGAAGGCATAAAGCACGTTTTCCCTCCCTTTTATATTTGGTAAATGGTTTTTTCTCAGTTTGGCGCGCTCCATCCGAACACTTTTCGAGACATCAGATATAAAAATATTAGAAGATTCCTTGTACTTGCTGTTCTTGAGTTTGGCCGCAGCATTCTGATCTTGTGTACCGCAGGAGACAGACATGAATTAATGGTCTCGGCTTCGGTGTATCAGTTGTCGACGGATTGCGTTTTACCCTGTTTCTATGCGCCCTCATCACATCAATTCCCTCTTCCAATTTCATGTGATTGACAAATAGCTGCTTCTCAATAAATTCTTCCATTGAAGTGAAATCTTTCTAGCATCCTTCTTTGACAACCCATACAACAATATTGTTCCGTTTGGAGCGCTTAGCCTCCGACTCCTGAATTTTAAGGTTTGTCGCTGCAATACCCTGTGTTAATTCATTCAACTCCTTTACTAAGGTGCTTTGTGTTTCTTCGACCTTGTTTAGTTTTAGCATTTGGTCCTTCGCTTTGATCAAGACGTCCATCTTGGCGAGGATGTCATCGAGTTTAGTCGAAGAACCGGATCCGGAGTCGCTCGACATCTCTTGTATTTTTAATTCTAGTTCTTGTTTGTTTGCTCACAAATAAATTTTGATATATTAAGCCAAGCTAAAAAGTTTGCAGTTAATTCATTAAAAATTGAAAAAAATGGAGAGAGCGTAAAAAAGCCGTCTAACCACGTGGAGTCATGCGCACCCTCCGGACTGGACTTACTTTAGTTACTTTTTTTCAGTTTCCGAAATTATTTCGACTAGCTATAGACAGTGAACACTTGAGAGGCTCTGACTGTATTTATCGAGAATCGTTGGACAAGCTCAAAAAATCGAAAATCCTGATAACTTGCCAGAAGAACATCTTTGGGGAGCTATCTTCCAAAATATTACTTAAACCTTCTGGGATTCTATTGTTTTCGAGAAATTCGGAAAAAACGTAACGGTTTTGCTTAATTAATTATGCAAAGATCACGTTTAAAATTAAACAAATTGAATGCGCTTGTTTGTAAACAACTTGCAACGCCAAAGAACAATTTTAATTTTAAATGATAGCAATACTCTTCTACTTTCTATCAATGGGAATTGCATGGAGTTTTGCTTTATTTATTTGGTTTGGTGGTTCTTTGAAACAAAGGCATTTTGCGCACTTCCGAAAAAGGCAAAAATTAGTCAACTTCAGAGGCTTTAGATAGGTCTTGGTATGTCTAATATCGAATTGAAATAAACCCTGTGATAAAGTTTGGCCCTACTTCTATTATGATATGAAATAAAAAATCTGGGCAATTCAGGCTCGCGCTGACAAAAACAAAAATTCGCGAACCAGTGTTGCCAAAATTTGCATAATTTGGATAATAGGGAAAAGAACTGTAATGGAAGGACGACTTGAAATATGACAAATCGTTTACATTAACTATTTTCGGATGGTCTTTCTACTAGATGATGCATTCGCTGGTATCTTCATTTGTCTTTCTGAAGAATTACGAACAAACTTGGAAAATTGTTGGTGAAACTTAAGAGTGCAGTGGAATATCATATTTTGTCAGATGTCTCTACTCTGCAGCACCAGTGGCCTTTCTTTGTTATTTGCAGTTTCTTTGGGAAAATACTAATGTTCTCGAAAATCCAAACGGTTTCTTTTATTAATCATTAAAGTTGACGTACGTGTATAAATTGAGCGCTAAAATGGCTGTGTTGGGTAAGGAACACAAAATACCACTCAAAATAATCAAGTCACGCAACCGATCACTGCACGTTCATGCAAACGTGAAAATATTCTTCAATGAAAATCTTTTCCTTCAAAACTGTGAAAGAGTTCTCAGCGATCTTGCAAAGTAAAGCCAAACAAACTGTGTATTGATATCTCTTAGATATATAGCCGCATTAAGAACTCATAAATACCGATCCCGTCCGTGGTTTGCGTTTAATTTTAAACATATTTATACAAGTGTAATAATATTGATAGAAACAGCACAAGTTTTGACAAATACGTATAAATCATAATAATAATGATGCACTTTTGCTTCCTGGCCAAAATAGTGTCATTTCAAAAAGTCGCCCAAAATCTCAGTAGCCGTTTGAAAAGAGCGATCGAGTCACGTACGCAACAACATACTATGTCGCAGTTTTCTTCTCTCGAAGAGAAAGGTGTAATGTGTATACGAAACTAATTCTAGACTTGTCTGTCGGAATTTTTGTCTCAGTAGAATATCAACTGCACATGACAGTATGCCCCAAACACAGGGATGCGTACGGTATTCGCTGGAGAACTAGCCATGCATAAAACAATGGCCAATGTAGGAGACCGCATTCAAAAACTGCCATAACTAGGTTGACAAATTGACAAAAATATTCACGTGACATGGGTCACGCAACAGCTTGTGTAGAACTTCTAAAACTTCTTCTCCTTCTCTTTAGTTTTATGTAGAAATAGTACAAGCCCAAAACAATGCAAGAATAGATTGAAGAAATGTTTTAGTCCACTCTCTGTGTGTCTTCAGTGAATAAAATCCTCTATATTAAGCTCACCCAAACTACTACTTTTCATTTCATGCATTTCATTATGCAAATTTTGGCAACACTGGTTCGCGAATTTTTGTTTTTGTCAGCGCGAGCCTGAATTGCCCAGATTTTTTATTTCATATCATAATAGAATTAGGGCCAAACTTTATCACGGTGTTTATTTCAATTCGATATTAGACATACCAAGACCTATTTTAAGCCTCTGTAATTTACCAATTTTTGCCTTTTTCGGAAGTGCGCAAAATGCCTTTGTTTCAAAGAACCACCAAACCACATAAATAAAGCAAAACTCCATGCAATTCCCATTGATAGCAAGTATAAGGGTATTGCTATCATTTAAAATTAAAATTGTTTTCTGGCGTTGCAAACAGTTTTAAAGCAAGCGTTTTCAATTTGGTTAATTTTAAGCCTGATTATTGCGTAATAAATTAAGCAAAACCGTTTTTCCGAATTTCCCGAAAACAACAGAATTCCAGAAGGTTTAAGTCATATTTTGGAAGATAGCTCCCCAAAAGTGTTCTTCTGGCAAGTTATCAGAATTTTCGATTTTCTGAGCTTGTCCGCCGATTCTCGATAATTACAGTCAGAGCCTCTTAAAATGGCTACCACGACGACAAAAAAACTAATGAACGACAAACTTTCGATTCCAGGACATATTCCGAAAACAAACCTGTCGAAAAGCTCATCTTGGAATAAAAATGTAAATGAGAACATAGCACTAAAAAAAAACAGGCGGTGGAAAGAATTTGTCCCTGCTTGGTTCATTGCTCGGTGTCAGGTAACATATGACTCTTGGCGCCGGACAACCATGAAAATTATGGGAGTTTTAAAAGACCTTTTAAAGAGATGCTTTATTCAGCTACACTTGTTAGGATGTGTGATTTATCTGTCTTAAGACTAGAATATAAACTAATTTTTCCCCAGATCAAATAACCGATGTGCTTTAAGAAATGAAGACAAATAACCTACCTTCCACGCAGACTAGATGAAATAAAACCAAAAAATAACACACCATTAGAACCTCCTTAGCACTGGCCATCTTTTTGAAATCTTAAACCGCTATTTGTGCCTATTAAGTTGAAGTCTTAATATCGCAAACGAAAAATTCAAACCACAGCACCTGCTGTACCTATACAACAAACAAAGAAAACGCTATGGATAAAGAAATACAGGTGGAAGAGAGCCGTCTTTAAACTTTTCTGGTAATGAAGTTACGTGTGTTTGTCAGTATACATCTACAAATTCTATATAACTCCTACTGCGATGGTTCAGGGGATGATTTTAATAACTAGATGCCGCTTTGCATTTTTGTATTCTTATTTCGCCTTCTGGCACACTCCTAATGGTTTTTTTTAGAAAACGGCCCACATGGGTCGAGATTCTTGCTGTTTTCAACTTTATTGAAACCAAATTTCTTCCATTGCTGTTGCATTTTCATCTATTGAGTTGATTAACTCAGCTCGAGAGAACAGCGGTAAAGCGGCGTATAATAATGAGTATAATAAGCTTTAATTAAACTGAGGCTTTTTAATAATGACGTCATACAGCTACCAGGGGAGCAAAATTCTTTTAGCTGAATCATAGCAGAGCTCCTTTGCGGCCGGGCCGCAGAGCGGAGCACTAGGGGTAAAGAAATTGGGTAACCTGTCGATCCGAGAAATTTTGGTTCTGACGTCAGCGTACGCCCGCCTGTACGTCCGTACAGACTCTGGGGGAGGGAAAGGGGAGTCCCAAGGCAACCCGAGGGGGAGGGAGGGAGGAGGAGTATGCCCTTTTTTCTTGGCGGGTAATCGCGCGATGTTTTTGGGCAACCAGCGTTTTTCTTGGCGGGAAAATTGCATGACCATCGTCGCTTGTGAAAAAGAGGTTTCTTTAAAAGCTTAAGCTTTTCAGTAGCAAAACGATTTTTCGAAAGTGTCAAAGTTTTAAACTTAATTAAGAAAAATATATATAATATCTAGGAATTGAAAGAAAAAGTTCAAAAGAATACTCATTCGTCTTCTTGGTGGACGGTGAAAAGTTCAAGTTATGAAATTTGCCTTCGAGGACTTTATCGTTGTCGTGTTCTGCTGCGAACTCGGTCGGCACATCGCTTGAGCTTGCAGAATTTGGCAGCGGTCCCGACGCCAAATATAGCAGATCTAGCGCTTTTTAGTTTTTTTCTATCCACAGCCATGGTTTTTGCAGCGGTCCTAAAACATTTTCCCAGCAAAAAGCACCGGCGTAAGCGAAGCGCTGGAACGGGGATCGGTTCTCTTAGCGGAAGATTAATTTTGTCTTTTTTTTAAAGACTTCAATGAGAGTATTTTCAGAAATTCGTAAGTACCGCCAAAATGTGGGTCTCCGCTGCAAATGTCCCTTTCTTATAGGGTCGTTGCCATTTTTAAGACGCTAAGAAAAATTTTGATCTGTTTTTCAAAGTTTTGCTGCTAAAAAGAAAGACATTCACAACTTAGAATCGAACCCGGTGCTTTTGTATGCTTAAATAAGTTGTTATCTCTCTCCCTTACGACTACACTACCACAAAGATAAAAGATATATTATAATTAACTGTCTTTCATAACTGATATATCTATAATAGGTGACCCAAGTTCTTTCCCGAACTTTCAAGGTAAATTCAACTAAGGCTTAAATTTTGTTCTTTCTAAGACTATTTAAAAACGTATTTGTTGCCCTATTGTAACTTTAATCCAGGGCATATATTACACATGTCTACCGTGACTAAAGGCTTGGTTACCAATGATGGCATCGACCGTCAAAAATGGCAACGACCGTTTACGAAAGAGAAATAGGCATCTCCGCTTTTAGGCTTGGCTAAATCTATATGTTAACTGATTAGACATAACTAAAATTTGCAACCCTAGCACAGACTACGGATATTGACAATCTTGATACATGCATGGAGGTTGAATTTCAGCGGTAAAGTACTTTAATTTAAAAATGCAACGAACGATTTATTGAAACAATTGACAGAAGGACTAACATCTCGTGAAATTAATTACTTCCTTCAGTTAATTAGCTACTGGTTGATCAAGGTCTCCCGACTTAAAAACATGCTCAAACATTGTCGCCAAAAGGATTGCCCTGTTGTGCACACTCCAAACATTTTCTAAAAGTATAAACGTTTCCGGGCAATGTTTCCTGGTTTGCAAGAGCTTTAATTTAGTCCCGTAAACAACAGAAATAAATTATAACTTGGAAAAAGTCAAAATAAAACCCGTACTAAAGAACTACTAAAGCGTAGCTGTCAATCTGGTCTCCAGCGTGTCACATTAATTAAAAAACGGTTGAAATTGATGAGATGATCCTCCTGATGAGATGGTTTTGGTGGTTTTCAAAAATAGACGATCTTGCGGTGCTGAGTACACTACTGAGATATTTGTGTCCAGCCGGACTTCCTAATGGGTTAAAAAAAAAAACGGCGATCATGGATCGAGATTCCTGCTGTTTCCAATTTGATTGAAACCATATTTCTTGCACTGGCTCTGCGTTCTAATGCACAGCGTAAATTAATCAGCCAGAGAAAACTAACCCAGTTCGCAACCTTAGCGACGGTATACGGATTTTGCCAAAACATAGAGGATGAATTTTAAGGGTAAAGTACTTTTTGCATATAACAACAAATTTGCGACAAACCCCGGTACTGAAATAACTGATACAGGGGCTAACATTTAGTGAAATTATTTACTTCAGTCCTTTAGTTAATTAACATCTGATTCCCCGAACTTGAAAACTTGAAAGCATGCTTGAAAACATGCTGAAACATTGTAATGTTTGTTCGAATGTAAGTGTGTTTGCCAGTACATCCGCAAATTCTATAGAACTCCTGATGAGATGGTTTTGATGGTTTTAAAAAATAGACGGTCTTGCGGTGCTGAGTACACAACTGAGATGTTTGTGTTCAGCCGGACTTCCTAATGGGTTAACAAAAAACGGCGATCATGGATGGAGATTCCTGCTGTTTCCAATTTGATTGAAACCATATTTCTTGCATTGACTCTGCGTTCTAATGCACAGCGTTAATTAATCAGCCCGAGAAAACTAACCCAGTTCGCAACCTTAGCGGCGGTAAACGGATTTTGCCAAAACATAGAGGTTGAATTTTAAGGGTATTAAAAGTACTTTCTGCATATAACAACAAATTTGCAACGAACCCCGGTACTGAAATAACTGATACAGGGGCTAACATTTAGTGAAATTATTTACTACAGTCCTTTAGTTAATTAACATCTGATTCCCCGAACTTGAAAACATGCTGAAACATTGTCCTCAAAAGGATAAAAGGATCCCGAACAAGTCATATACGTTTCTGAAACAATTTTTCCTGGTTTGCAAAAGACTTATTCTAATCAAGTAAATAATATGAATACATTACAATTTAAAAACGGTCAAAATGAAACCCTTACTAAAGCCTAGCTATGAATCTGGTCACCAGCAATTCAAAATAAAATATTGTAAATCAATTGAATTTGGGAATTTCACATTACGTTCATATACAATTTAGTGTAAGCCCAAAGCACTGACGACTGATATACATGAGTACAACAAGCGTTCTTATGTTCAATGTTTATACAGCTTCCCATGTTACCAATCCGTGATACCATAATTTGCAACCTGAGCATTATATGCAGGACTCTGTAAACTGCTCGCTTTCTAGTAAAACGGTTTGTTTGAACAGCGGTTAACTTGTGAAAGCGTATACTGCGCATGTTCTAGAGCTCCACGAGGTTGGATCTCATGCAAACTGGATGGGCTCTGTGGTAAGGCTGTTTCTGTGTAAAATCGTCCTACATCTTTAACAACACTCTATAACGAGGGTCAAAAAATGCTATAATAATGTTTTTTTTTTTGTTTCTCGATAACTGTATTACCATCAGAGCCAGATAGTTCTACTGATCCAGCGTCCTCGAGATCGTATACGCAAGGTTTTTTGTTACCCGTTTTTTTCCGGACCTTCGCGGGTGTCCGCCGGGAAAAAATTCGTATGTGCGCCATTTTAAAGGAAAACACGGCAAACTATGAATCGTTGAAAAGGTTAATGAATGAAGATTTTGGGGGGAAAAAATGAAAGGCCGGTTTTGTTTTCAATTCCCCAAATAAAATCGCAAAAAACCGGGAAACTGACCATGTGTCACTCAATTGAATAAACAGGGTACCAAATCCGTTAAAGTGCATTGGCAAAATAACGGCACAGTGTCAATCACAAAGGATCAATTATCAAAAGTGTGTGAGCATTTTTCGATATTCTGACTGGTTATTTTTTTAATTAAACTGTCAAGTTCGAGCAGCAAAGAATACGCGATGCGCATTACATCAGAGATCGCCACGGGTGAAATATTATAAATTTCAAAAATTAGTCCCTGACACACTTTGGTTTTACAACATCTAAGGAATTCTCAGGCCAAATTTCATAGAAATCTGCCGAATTTATTACCCTATTAATTCATTTATCTGATTGAATGACGCATGGTCACTTTCGTGGTCATTTTTGCAATTTTCGTTTGGAGAATTAAAAAAAATGGCATTCCATATTTTTTTTTCTGAAATCTACATTTGGTAACCTTTCCAGCGATTTATAGTTTGCCATGTTTTTCTTCAAAATGGCGCACATACGAATTTTTTTCCCGGAGGACACGGTTGGACATCCACCAAGGTTCGGAGTAATCTTAAGTTTTTGCAAGTTGACCACTTATATTTAACAATTATCCTGCGAAATCGCGCGGAATATCACCTGATACTTAGCCGACGAGGCCGTAGGCCGAGTTGGCTAAATCAGGGGATATTCCGCAAGATTGAGCAGGATAATTGTTAAATATGTGTGGAAATGAGAAGACAGAGTAAAAAATACTGCTACCTCCCCGAGAATAAGTCCTCTTCCTGTGAATTAAAGTCTTTTCAACTTTACAACTTTCCGTGAGCAAGTGTGCTGCTTCGTTCGCAATACCATTTTCTTGGTTGAGTTCTCACTATGAAAATTGCAAATCAACCTCTGGATATCTTTGTGAGCTGAAGCAAATACTTGTTGACTTTTTGAGAGCATTTAATCGTGGAAAGTTTCTTCCAGGGAGTTAAAATTTCCGGAGAACACTACTAAAACTGCCTCGCTTTTCAAAATGTCCGCCAAACAAGCAATGAAAGAAATCTGCAGTGCACTTCCAAATATGGTCATTTACATATATCGCAGGATATCTGTCATGTACGGATGACAGATATTGAGGGCTTCCTTACCATATATGGGCATAGTGACAATTTGTTGAATAATAAATATCGATATTGCGCAGTTTACAGGATATTGCGTATTTCGAAGTTTACAAATTTTGGTATATTGCGTTGCGCTGCACAGTTTACAACAAGCTGTGAGTTTATCTTCTTGTGACTCATCAGCGTCAATAGTCGCTTTAGTTCTGAACATTGTTCATAGGACCGAGGCCACGTTTGTCGCTCCAGTTCTCTACTCCACTCGAATGTCTGACAGCACACGCCACCAAGAAGGGACTGGTGAGAAAATCTGGGTAATTTTGTTTATTCTCCTTCCGCCACTTGATTCTGCGATTTTGGAACCAGATTTTGATCTGTTGTAAAAATAAAGGTACGCACATTATTCAACTCATTAAACTTGAATCATTTAAATCATTTCTGTAAGACAAAAACCATGCAAATCATTTAAAACTATTTACGGTGATATCCAAGAGTGGATTAATAATGTTTCGGTCATAAATGAAGAAGATTCAGTGTTGCAAAAGTACAAAATGCTTGAAGAGATTTCCTTGAAAACATTGAGGCGAATGAAATGTTTCGTAAGTCAAAATCAAAAGAGTTCCAGTCGCCTAGAAAAACAAGTAACTTTGCTATGGAAATGGGAATTTCTTTGAATTACGAGCTTGAAAAGAAGCAGATTTGCCATATACACACGACTTTAATTACATCTTTTGATGCAAGCTTCACTTGAGAATAGAAACCAGTTTAGGTTATAGTATTCAGGACTTACAGATTGGACGCTTTAAGATATAATATTAAATCATTGCTCCTTTGAAAGTACAATGTTTCTACATGTGCGTTACAATGTTGTTTACCACGTACGCACGCGTACGGGAGAAATCGGTTAATTTCAGATAATTAGTCCATAGTTTGTGTTAATGGCAACAAAATCCCCAGTGGACATTCCCGTTAAAGACATGTCATGTTCATTTTACTGAACTTTACTCGGACTCTGGAAACCAAACTGGGGGGGCCAATAGCAATAATATGATGAATAGGAATGGTTAAAAAAGCAACTTGTGCGCACATTTTCTGTTCGAAAATTAAATTCGGGAATTTTACTGAATACTTTCAATTGTTTAAAATCACGTTTTGAATACACATTTAGTTTGGTAAGGGATGGCAGTAATACAGAAGAATGGGAATGGCTAGAAAAGCAACTTGTGTACACATTTTCTGTTCGAAAATTGTGTTCGGGAATTTTAGACTAATTTCGATTGATTAAAATTACATTTTAAGTACATTTGGTTTGGAAAAGGATGGCAATAATAGGAAGAATGGAAATGGATAAAAAAGCACTTTTTGTGCGTCCATTTAATTTCTGTTCGGAAATTAAGTTGGGGAATTTTAGACTAATTTCAAGAAATTCCGCTTTGTATAGAAATTTTCTGTTTGGGAAAGAGCAAAGCTAAAATGTCTTTACATTTACATTTCGTACAAAATTTCGGAGACTTTTGGGTAACTGAAACAGGACGAAGAACAAAGCTCACTTGAGTCTCGGTCAGATTCAGCGCCTCTGCCAACTGCTGTCTCTCAGTTCCCACCATGTACTGCTGCTCTTCAAACTCGGATTCCAGGCGGCTAAGCTGTTCGCACGTGAATATGGTTCTCTTTCGACGTTTTTTCTTGTTGGTTGTGGCAGCAGCGCAATGATGCTCTCTTGAACCCTCTCTGCCGTCTAAAACAAACGTACTAATTAGACCAGTTTGTTTCCACACAGCCACGAAAAAGTACAGCCTAATTGAAACGTTTATTTAGTCAGACATACGGGTGGATCTCATCCCGGCTGGCGTCAAACCTATGACCTTCTATAGATTGGTCGGATGATCCAACCAGGGAGCTATAATAAGTGCCCTTTACGACCTAGGCCTTTTACATTACAAGATTCATTTGCAATGAAGGGGATGTACACAACTTGCAATCTGCTAGGTATTGTTATGTCGAAAGTGTTGAGTGGAGCGATAAAGAGAGAGAGCAACGCAAAGTGTTCGGCTTGGTCAATTTGTCAGACTTTGTTGTTTAAATTGTCACCAGTATACAGAACACGCTGGTAACAACCATAACTGGGGCCCTCATATCAAATATGTAGACGTGAATAAATGAATGAATGAATGAATGAATGAATGAATGAATGAATGAAGGAAGGAAGGAAGGAAGGAAGGAAGGAAGGAAGGAAGGAAGGAAGGAAGGAAGGAAGGAAGGAATGAATGAATGAATGAATGAATGAATAACTTTATTAAGGTGTCAAGATTCAAGTTTGGTTATACCTGTTTGATCGGGAATGGCAGCCTTTTTGTAAAATTCCGACGCCGCCATCTTTTCGAGGTCTGGGGCAAGTAAAGAAGATGGAATGTTTTTCGGTTTTTCCGATCGCTCGCTGAGAATAATAAATAGACAAGGGATGAAACTCCCCAACGGCTTTCGTCTAATGTCTGCCACCATGCATCAGGGGGTCACGGAAATAGATTGAGAAAGATCACCGGAAGTTATCAGGTATTACAAGCAGGCTGTTGACGAGATGTTCGTTATTTTAATAACAAGCTTTTATAAAAACGGCTAACGGGAACTATGCTAGCGAATATTCTGATCTCATTAGCTAAAAGGCACAAAAATCAACATATTATCAGCCCTGTTTAAGCTGATGGTTACTTATTAGCGTTTTTAATGAGACTTATAAACGTTCCACTTAGGGGAAATAAAAATAAAACCCTCCAGACAGCTATTTAAAATACTTTCTTCCTTCGGAAGAGAAAGTACAAACTGTAACAGCAAGACTCATTATTGCCCCTCCCGGACCTTGAAAAGATGACCACGCCAGATTTTTCAAAATGGCCGCCTTTCCAGATCACACACACAAACTTATAACAAAGTTAAGAAAACTTCAATCTTTTATTCATGTTCACTTATAGATGTGATACCCCACTTTGTAATAACCGCAATTCTCTGTAATAAGGGAAAGTGTCAAATGATATGCTTGCCGCAGAGCTTTATTTCTCTACCTGTAGCTTTGACCTATTATTCTGGAACTAAGTCATTTATGTCCATGGTGATCGACCCAGTTGTGGCGTAAAGCAGGAAGACTTAAATTAGAAAATCAGAGCAAAAGGTTTTCTTACTTGACCAATCATTGTTTTAAAACCTTTAAATTAAACTTTGCTCACGCTTTTTTCTCTCAAGCATAACAGGTTTTACGGTTTGTTTCGGCGGAATATCTGTTCGGCAGGCCTAAATCGCCTGAGATATTCGAATTTAATTGCAGTGAAAAGTTAAGATTTCTTTGGCGAAACATTACCTCAGACTTTCGTAACAAGAGGACTGATTAATTCCGACTGGTTCAGCCCGTTCGCGATTGCTAACTGTCATTACTCGGATTTGAGTTTGGTAAGAATTATTACACATTGCTCTTGTGCAAGCAATGTTAGTTGTCGTTTACAAACACAGGCGTACAATATTACAGATTTTACAATATGATCTGCTGGCGTATTTACTTTTTTCACAATGAATCATTAGTGGGCAGTATTAAAAACTGGAACGTTCTCGTTTTCTCTAACTTTGAAAAAAATTAAATTATCCCTTTTATTTTACATTAAATTCCTTTTTAAAAATATTTGAAATTTCTTTTTCAACTGCTAGCCATTAGTTCATCAAAATTGTTATTGACTTTTAGACTGAATCAGTTAAAAAATGAAAGAAATCTGAGCGCACAATTCCTTTTTGGGTTTCAGTAACCTTCAATAAAACTTAAAACCTTTTTTATACATTTTAACTTACGGGATACATGAAATAAGCTGTGTTCTTGGAATCGAGTTTCTTGTATAATTATATTAGCTTAGATTAATGAAAAAATGATGAAAGCCAAACTGCTAATTTCAAGCCCTGTTAAAGTAAAAGAAAAGCCCACACTAAGCTAAAAAGATAATTTTCAACTCACCGTTGTTGAGATTAACATCATCACTACTATCCCTTGCAGTTTGTACTTGTGTTACATTCTCGACTTGCGATGTTTGAAAAAATTGAGCTGAAACTGGCGGCATACGCATGTTGCGCAATTTCGATGCGATACCGTGAGACTGAAAAGAGGGCAAACGAAACGGCGTTGAAGAATCAACCGGAAGCTGAACATGTGTTACTGGATACATTTCCGCCGGGTAAAAGCAACATGGTTGTAACGGTACGGAACGGAGATTTCCGGGTGATACAGTGCATAACGGACATAACATGGGAGCCGATGGGAAAGGTAATCGATATCCACTAATTTGCAGCATGTTTTGCTATATCTTTCACACTGGTAATGAAAGGTTAGTTTCCTCGGTAACCCTAGATAGACTGTAAGAACGCAAAGTGTAATTATCTTCGTATCGCTTACATAATAAAGCCAACCACATTTACACAGTACCTTTTATGGAACATGATAAGATTTCATCTCGTTAATTGTAACGATATATTTATTAGCTATCACACTGCTTAACATTGGATTTAATTGGATTCTAAGACACAAATAAACAAGCTTTTTCTAACAATTAAAATTGCGAGTTGTATTTTTGGTCTATTGTTCTAAATCGTTTTAAATGTTCACATGTCAATAAAAGTCTCTGAATTGTACCCGGACAAGAGTTACTACGAAATCACAACAAATATCAAGCACAAAGGTTCCGAAAAAACACACGCAAAATGTCCTTTAAAGTTTAAAGTTTATTTCATTGGATCATGGACGAAATCAATGGAATTTAAATTTGTTCGCATTTAATTTCGCCGTCCTCTCACACGTTGTGTACCAACTGCAATGCAGCGTTATAAGCCGCAGAAAATGATATTTGTACTGACTGACTGAAATGAATTTCTTATGTCATTAGCTAAATTTGTTCATCAGTTTTAGTTTCGTAATTTCACGAGAAACGACTTTGAACGGTTAAAAGCTTTAGTCAAAAATGGGGAAGGGAAAGGTTCATCTTTTTTCTTACTTGGACCATGGCTCCTCGTAATTATATAAGAGCTTTAAAATTCCATCTTTTGATTTTCATTCACTCTAAATCGTTTTTAAGTCGGTGATGCGTTTAGAGTTTTGACAGCTCTCAAGCCAATGAAATTGAACGCAGTGGTGCTTGTTTGCAAATGAAAGAAATTATTTTACGAAGAACTTTGGCGAAATGTTTTTCATGCCTTGTCTGATATAACAGAATTAAAATGAAATTAATTTTACAAAACATTTTGTCTCCGTGTGGTATCATTAAGCTATAACCACCTCTAATATGAAAAGAAGACGGTTGCTACTTTTTGAACCGTCGGAAGCTCGTATTTACAGTAGCAGTGATATCTGAAAAAGAAAACTTCTTTATTTTCGAAATAATTAGGGATTAATTGTTCTTGTGAACCCCGGCAGGTCGGACTTTTCTAATATCCAGTCGTTGATACGCCACTTGTTACTAAAAAGAAATAAAAAGAAAGAAATTAGTGAAAAGTTCGATATGAGGCATGCGTGCAATTAATCCCTAATTGTTTTTCGAACAGGCCGATTAGTACAACACACAAACAGAAAATTAAACTTCAATTAGATACGTAGGTGTTTAGGGAACAGTCATTCTTTTTTCTACTTTTCACATACAAGATTCTCCATCCAAACTCTTTCAATAGCTGTCATTACAGTTATCAGCGGTTTCGACATACAAACGAGGCTAGTGGGTCATTCTGCCTTGTGTCGCGTGGTATTGACCCTCTAGCCTCGTTTGTGTGCCTTTTTAAACAAAACGAAATTGGACCACAGGCTCAACTGTAAGAACTTACAGCTATTATTATATTCTATTTTTCCCTAACTAGCCATTTTTGACCAGTCAAACCGTACCCTAAGAAAATTGACACTGTTTAGCTCGGTGGCGTGAAATATAACAATAAAGGATTTTGGCTTTACCTCGGTGTAAGAACCTGTGAAACTCATGGATGACGTAAAACAAAGGAAACAAAAACATTTTAAACAATACCTTACAGCAAAACAAAAGCTAACAAACAAAGAAAATCTTGTCAGGTTCTTACACCGAGGTAAACCCAAGATTTTGCTGAGACTGTTGTCGATGACTTGAACACAGCTGCCTCCAAGCAACAGTAAAAGGGATAATTATTTCATTGATTTCACACTACAGATACTAAACAAGTTTAAAGGTTTCCATCTATTTGAAAAAAAGGGTGTTGTATAGGGTTCCTACATTGCTTGCTTGAAACATGAATAAATATATAGATGCAGCCAAGCCTAAAAGCGGAGCTCCCAAGGAATAAGCTGGTGTTCGTTTCTGAAAAATAGTCCTGAAACTTTTCGGTCCCAAATATATTTCGGGGCTTTCTTTGGCTCGTTCTCTTCCAAAAGTGTTTCTCAAAAAGCCCGAAAGTTTTCCGAATTGTCCTCCGATATTTTGGGGATCTGTTCAGTCTGTGAATCCGAGCTGGAAAGGTCATTCTAGAGCACAGCTTTATTTTTTTTTTTCGGGCATCAAACTGGATACATATTTAATTTTAATACTAACGACCCGTCTTGCTTGGTTTTTGCAATGTTTCAATATCCTGTCATTTAACTGTCAAGGCTTGTCAAATCTCCTCGGATTATTGGCTGTTCGCTTGAATGAACTTGAAACGTCGCTCATTTTATACAACAGCAAAATGTAACTTACTCTGAAGTAAATGGGTTATCTTTTTGGGTTTTTATTTCTTCGTGTTCGGACGTTAACAAATAACGCGAACTGCCACTAAAGGTCAAATTTGTACTGGCATTTTACTGGGAACAATTACCCGAAAGAAAGGTTTTTGGGAGGTTCCAAGCACCTGTAAATTATCGAAGGAATACCGCGTAAGTTTAGCGGCCGCGAAGTATATAAATTCGGGCGCTATGAGAAATGCACAGAACTGTTTCCTGAAGCTTTCCGGATGAAATAGCCTTAACCGAAAACTGCTTCGCTTAGAGTTACTTGACTAATTTTTATTTCGATCTCAAACGAGAGAAGACCATCGAGATTGAAAACAAAACAAACAACAAGACATGCTGAAAACTAAGGCACAAGTTTTGTGGCCGCGAAGTGAATAAATTTGGGCGCTATGAGAAATGCACAGAACTGTTTCCGGAAGCTTTCCGGATAAAATAGCTTTAAACCGGCAACTGCTTCGCTTATAGTTTCTTAATTAACTATTATATTTCGTTCTCTAACTAGAGACCATCGAGATTGAAAACAGAACAAACACCAAACATACTTTAAACTATGGCATAAGTTTTGTGGCTGCGAAGTATATAAATTCGTGCGCTTTGAGAAACGCACAAAACTGTTTTGATAGCTTTAAACCGACAACTGCTTCGCTTAAAAGATTATTACTATTGAAAACGTCTAGGACAAAAAATCGACAATAGCCTGGCCAAAGAGACGGACTCGACAGTCAAAATTGAAAAAAAAAAATTATTCCCCGACATCTCACTGAAGTTATGCTTGTGAAATTAGATGCTGTTATCTTAGGACTGTGCTTTGCATGACCTTATAATTTTATGAATGAACAAACACAAAATAATGGCAGAGAAATCATTTTTGAAAAGTTTATTCGAAAACCCATAAGTTTATACTTAAATAATGAAATTCGCGTTACACTTCGAGCATCGTGAGTCCGTCCCCCTGGAGGCAACAAATGTCAGTAGAGAACAAAGCGCGACATTTGAGAGGAAGATTATAGAAAGATTTAAAGTTATGGTATCTTCGAAAGTTCTTGAAAACAAGCAAACTTTCAATGAAAAGTACGCACAATTCTTAGCATATATCTTAGTTCGCTTTCCATCGAGATCTTCACAAGGCAATGCTAAAGAAAACTACACTACAAGAACTTGCTGTCGGTTGTTTATGCCAACGGCGGCCAACATGGCCAACATGGCTGCCATCTTGGACGATATATTACTCGAAAACGGCGGAAATTGAAAATTTGTCATGCTAGACATGTAGAATATTTAATTGAACACTTCACTGCAGCAACCGATTCTCGCCAAACGTTGCAGAATATGCACAACGCGACTGAAAAAGGCAGATGCTGACAGAAGATTCTCTTGACCTCCCCTCCCCCTGTACGCCCGAGGGTTAAGGTATTGATTTGTGATCAATGTTTTGGAACACACAAGCATGGACGTTTATGCAAACTACACGGTGGTTCCTTCGCGCGCACTAGCATTTGACTTTTTTCAACCAGAAAACTGGTAATACTAACTTTAATGCGTAGCTGCGTACATGTACAGTGTATGATCTACTTTTAACAAGATATGGAATTCATGAATAAGAACACATTCGAACAAAGAATGAGTCTTCTTATACTCCCTCTTTTGGGCAATCCAACGAACGCGTTATCAATAACTGCAAGATGAGAATAGAAATGACACGTACGGTCTACTACGAATTGCGACTGAACGTGCCAAGTTACAATTTTGATATGAGTTAGTACAAAGTATGGCAAGCGCTGTTGCAATTTACAACTGGAATTACAAAAGTCAAACTGTTATTTCAAATTTAATCGATTGGTATAACGAAACACAACACTACTTTGACCGGTCCTTCGATTCATTAATAAATGAGGAAGTCTTTATTCTACCTGAAATGGTCACGTGCCCCACAGCTGCAAATGGACTTTTTAAATATTAAGTTGCTACAAGAAATAACAAATGCATACCAAAACATTATTGAGCTCCAATTATGAGAACGATTTTAAGGACGGAAAATGTTCCCTTCTAATAGGAAATGTAACTTTTTGGCGCCTCATTAAGTGCGTTCTATATCGAAGGAACAACTTGAACCATATCAGTTTCGCGCGATGTCAGACAAACTGAGAACTGCCGGCTTTAAGCAAACGACTGTCGAATGCGTAATTATTTGGTTGAGCTTTAACGCAGAGCTCAATTTTAATTGAAGAATTATCTAGCCGGTAATCAAGCACCTGTCTTACAAACAGAATAATGGCGTGTTTTAACTTTAAGTGTGTGCAGAAGCGTATCATCCCTGCACGTGTGTGAAGACTAATGGAGATCATATTACAATTTCGATGTCCTAAGAACCAAGTAGAGTGCAAACAGTATTTCCGTGAAACATTAGTAAAACAATATTGCAACTTCATCTAGTCAAATAAGCGGAACACTCTGTTGGAACACTCTGAAGTTTTTCCCATCTGAATAGAAAGAATAACCGGAAAAAACAGCAGTTTGCCTGGAATGTACATCTGTAAAGATAGAACTATTTCGTTTGGCTCGTTTGGGTGTAACTGCCTACTGAAACCTTTCATCGGCAGAAACTCAACTTTTTTTAAAGTTCTATATAATGGAGGAAAGTCGTTTGCCTGATTCGTCTTACATCGCTAACTGCGTCTTCAACGTTTTCTTTTCTTACACCGCGGTCATGTTGAACAGCGTCACAATCCACGCAATAAACAAAACTTCATCGTTGCCAAAGCCTGTAAAAGCATTACTCCTCTGTATGGCTGTTTCTGATCTTGGTGTTGGTTTAATAGTTCAACCTTTGTATGTTGGATTACTCGTCATAGACTTAAAACAAAACACTAAAAACGACTTAATTTTTAATAGTATGCTCAAGGCGTTTCAATTTGCAGTGAATTTATTTTGTTTTGCCTCTTTCTTTAGTATGACAGCCTTGAGTTTAGACAGATCTTGACCATCCATCTTCATCTCAGATATCAGGAACTTATGACTCAAAAGCATGTTGTTGCTGTGGCAATCTTAATATGGGTGTTCAGTGCATTTCTTTCGTTGGTCAAGTTGTGGACTCCGGAAAATGTAATTTTCATAGTTTTTGCCGTTATTCAGATTGCCTGTATGATAGCTGCAACTTTATTTAATTGTAAATTATATGTGGCGATACGACGCCACGCACATCAGATTCAAGTTCTGCAAGTACAGCAACTAGCACAGAATGCAGAAATGGCAAACCTTGGAAGAATGAGAAAATATGCTATCGCTGCAGTTTACTTATATCTCGTGTTTTTGGTTTGTTATCTACCAGACCTTTGTATGCTATGGACTAACGCTACAACTACTGAATCAAGTGCTGTCATACTGAGTTTATCGATGTATACAGTAACGTTATTGTTGCTTAATTCATCTCTGAATCCTCTTATTTACTGCTGGAGGTTGAGGCACATTCGACACACCATTTCGAGAAACGCATCGCTTAGAAGCCACAACTGAAAAAAAAACTTCTGGTAACTGCACAGTGAATAACAAAACCGTTGTTGACAAATGTTTTTTTGGAGGTTTCTTTACAATACAGTTATGCTGGACGTTGGAAATGTAATAACTGGCTTACTACAGTTTTCAGAAGAGAAAGATAACCTTTGTGAAACTTTAGTTTAAAGCCAACAGTAGTTTTCTTTTGGGTGATTTGTTGCTACAACTGTTAAAAGAAATAATATTAACCCTCATTATCCTGGAAAAGAAATATGAGAACCTTAGAAAATATCAAATATAACAGACCGTGTGCTAGGAGTGGACTGGAAACTAGACTTTTTTAGGGCATTTTTATCAAAATCTAGCCGTATGACCCTACCTAAATTTCAGGATTTGGAAAGTGGCTATAATTAAACAACTATGCAAAAGAAAATGAAAATCTGTAAGGCAGAATTTTTGCTAATGAAGAAAATGTCGAATTTTCGCTTTTTTGAGAATTACTAAAAATCTCTCGAAATTCACTTTCGTTATCAAAATGCGTTTTATGTGTTGTAACAACACCGCGAACAACACCGAACCAAAACCTCGCCTAAGACGGCCACGAATTGCACCCAAATTACACACAAGACACAAAAAAAAACCCACGTCGAGTCAAGTGAAGTTCATTTCCACATTCATAACTTTATTTTAGCATTTTGATAACGAAAGTGAATTTCCCATTCACCAGGCCCATGCCACCTATCGACATTTCAGTCCTAGCAGTATGCAGGACGTTTGTCACATGAACCTAGTTTAATGGCCTTAGCTGCCACGAGTCTACCGTAGTTCAGTGGTAGAACATCTGGTCTAGTAACCAGAAGGTCATAGGTTCGACTCCTGTTGGGAGAACTCGGATTTTTTTTCCGAGTCACCTGTGTGTCACTAACAGAAAACATCTTTCTTCATAATAATCCACTTTAATTTTGGAGGGTAGCAGTTAACAGTTGTACACTGAAATACTTATTGCCCTCTACAGCTAATATAAAAGTAAATTAAATGAAAAAGTTAACAACTTCATATGTCTTGTTTTACATGTGAAAAACAATTAAAAGCTAATATATTCCGTAAATTCCCACTTATAAGCCCTGGGATTATACAAGTTCGTTAGGGGTTTTGGGTGGCCTTATAAACGGGGGGGGGGCTTATATCCGGGAGGGCTTATAAGCGGTATAAAAGAATTGCTCCGGAATGAGCAAGCAAAACATTAGGACTAACATATAGCGCTATCCAAATATGTTTTCCATTTGCTCACGTCTTTAGGCTTTAGGCGTCACAATAAATCGGGAATTTAGCTCAATACCTATATTTGGAACAAATTTATTTCAATACTATTTGGAACATCAGCATGATTAACAGTATTGTTTCCCTCTCTACTGGCGCTATACTTTCATTAATGTTCCAACCCATGAGAGTAAGTGAGGCAACAACAGTTTGTGGGATAAAGGGGTAGGGGAGGAAGTACTCCAGTGAAACATAGATTGCATACAGGTCAGGCTAGGCTATATTGGCAATGGGCCTCCCCTGAGGGCTATCCCCCGAGAGCGAGGACCGAATCCTCCCCAGAGGGCCAAAATCCCCCATGAGCGAGGTCCATATCCGATCCTCCCCAGGGAGCCAACAATCCCCTCAGAGCGAGGTCCTTATCCTATCCGAGCCTATACCCTAAGGTTACCATAGTAACCAGTTGTGAATGGCGCAGAATATGGAAGTAACTGAGACTGTGAGTCCATGGGGAAAAGTGTGACCTGTATTGGGAGCACTTCCTCCCTTACCCATGTTTATTGAAATTGATCACAATTGCCATACTACCCTACAGGGCATAGTTGATTGGTAAAATTGAAATGATCTTACAAGCTGTTAAAATAATTGAATCTGAGAAGAAATGATCCCAACTGTGGAATAGGAATCATAAGCAGCTGTGAGCTTAAGCAAAAAAGTACATTTTAACTGACAGTTATTGACAATCTCTTCACAGCTTATACCATAATGAAAGAATAAGAATGACTAAAGTAAGACTAACAACTACAGCAGTGTATGAAGGCCAGAGTAACAACTATCATGCCCTTACATTGATCATGCTATTCAAAGAACTGATCAAAAATTAGGAAATAAAAATAAATAAATAAAACAATGCCAATAATGAAAAGCAAGTCAGTAGTAAATGAGGCTAAGAAAAAGGCTATAAGCCAGAGTTGGCAGTCTCATCACAATTTTTCCGCTGTGGCAAAGAATGAACAATAAACTACATCAATTTTGGACTAGAAACTGTGGTAATATACAATTAGCTGGTACATTAATTTTACATCTATATGCTGACGGAACAAGATGTACACTGTAGATAAGGTACTATTGCATACAACAGGATACAGGTGTTTATAATGTTTGGGGCAACGGTTTTGAAACTGTGCAAAGCCATGCCCATAGATACTGAGACAACACGTGGGAGGGAGGGAGGGGAGCTGGTTAACAAAGGTACTCAACCAGAATGATTACTAGAATGCAAGGCTGAAATGAACAAAGGCAGATTGAGGGTGCTTGATTTCACGTGAGCAGGCAAACGTCATTGGTCAAATATAAATATCCTGATCTTTGCACGTGAATGCGGCATGACCTTTAGGCATGATGATTGAAAGGTCTTATCTTGATGACATATCGCATTGCCAATATAGTAACGCTAGGACATTAACCTCATGGTTGTCACATTAACTTTAATTTATAATATTTATAAATTGGCTTAATTTTCAATTTGAAGTTGTACTTTAACATAGACACGCAAAAACAAACGATAAAAACCGACGTTTCGGAGTCGTCAGGATGCCATTGTCAAGGTAATTTAAAAATGTAAATTACAACAAGCATTTTAAAGCAGCGTTGACAATGGCGTCATGACGACTCCGAAACGTCGGTTTTTTATCGTTTGTTTTTGCGTGTCTATGTTTAAGCAAATCATAGATAAGTTGTACCTTTGTTCTGTAAAGGTGCAAGGATAAGGAGGAGGGCTTATATCCGGGGAGGCTTATAATCGGAATATAATTTTTGTTAACAGGGAAATAGGCCTAAACCGGGAGGGCTTATCACCGAGATTTTACGGAATCTGTTTAATTTATTCAAATCAAACTGCTTAAATTCTCCCTCAATTGAAAGACCACATTTTGCATTCGTTGCATATTCCTTTGGAAATATGCCCGTCATTTTTATTTCAAAAACATATATATAATTCATTTATTCAAATCAGACCAACCATTGTCAGAAACCAGGACAACATTGGTCTCCAAGACCCCATTGGTCTGTCCTGTCGCAGTTCGTAGGTAAGTCTTCTTTGCTTTGAAATTTATTCCTCCGACCGATCTGTGCAATTTGCAGGTAATAGCTCCGAAAGAGCTTCCCTCATTTAAACAAGTAAAAAATAACAAAAATTTGTTTCTCTGCAATTCCCAAAAACTAAAAAAGTGTTTTTCTGCGAATCCCTAAAACTATGTTTTTGCTATAGTATTCAAATGATTAGTTCCTCTGACATTTACTACTGTACACTGCTGCTCAAAAGTCAGCCGAAGTGATTTTTAAGAGTATAAAATGCTAACCACGCGGCTTTGGCTTGCATTCTCATGCTTTAGAGTATTTCATTTTTGGTATATTTGTTTTAAACATAGAAAGCCATTTAACACAATGCCTTATTTTCTTGCACAAAAAATAGATAAGATATAAAATAAGTCAGAAAGCAAGCTAAGTAAAACCGGCTGTTTATTTTATAGATTTCTTCGCTCTGAAATTTAGTTCCTAATTCAGATGATTTCTTACCATTGCATGCATTTCTATTTCCTTGTATGTTATAAACGAATTGGTTCCTGCTTTTAACTCTGCATCTGTCGAGTTACGGATGCTCTTGGAAAGTTTGGAGAGCAATCGAGAGGCTAAGGCTCCTCTCCACTAATCACCTCGAGCAACTCTAACGCTTTCCTCGTGCTCTCTACGCTTCCCGTGTGCATCCATACTTGACAGACGCACGCTAAACATGAACCAATTCTTAAATGACGAGGTTCAGAGAACAAGGCCAACAGCTTAATGTCACCAACTGATAACACACACCTCGGCCCTAATTGTCAGCTAGGACACATAAAATTTCGCCCTCTTTCCCTTCATAATGTCGAAACCTTTTCTTTTTTACTTTGCGCCTTTTTCTAACATTTTGCAGGGAGGAGGTAATGTGCCTAATTAGAAAGTGGCATAAATTGCCTTCCAAACCATAAATGCTTTATCTTATTTATCTGCAACTCGCGGCCAAACACCATCAGTTCTCTGAGGTAGGCATGCGTTGTGGTTCCGCTATCTCTCTTTAAGCCAATGTCGTATACTGCATGCCCAGAATTCTTGAAGTTAATATTTAAATTGTGGGCAGCAGTGCGATTTAATTTCATTTCCCCATTAATAAACAGTTTCATCAACACTACACGGCCTGCACGAGACCATGTCATTGCCACTTGTATCCAGCGATTAATAGGGACAACAAACCTGCAAAAAACAAAAAAATGAGAATGTCATGGTTGTAAAATGTCGCATCGGATGGTTGTGCGTCTTGACAAAGCTTCTACAGTGGTAATGGCTGTTTAGTCTGTGACACAAACCAAAGTCACTATACTAAAACATCTGACTTCAGCAAATAGGAGTAAATAGGACAGCAAGATGGGCAGCAAGATGGGTCCTGACTACGCGTGCCTGTTCGTGGGCTATATTGAAGAACAGATCGCGAAGCCTGATGATATGCCGGTTTCATACCTCAACTCCACAAGAGATACATCGATGACGTGGTCGGTGTCGCATGCGGTAGCCGCGTGGAACTGAAGGATTACATCAACTTCAAATCTAACTTTGACCCTGCTCTCCATTTTACGCACACAATCGCTGTAACCGAACTCCCTTTACTGGATATTAAATTAGGCATTTCAAATAATCACATCAGCATTTCTATCCACTATAAGGACACTGACACACATCGCTACCTTAATCACCAGGGCCACGTAGTCAACTGTTCGACGTGGGTACAGTGCGGATTCACTACAGCGTGATCTTGATACGATTCGGCGAGTGAAACGCATTGACGCTCTCAAGAATCGAAACTCCGCCAGCAGAGAGCAAAGTAGGGTTCCTTTGGTTCTTACCTACTATCTCCCAAACGAAAGAATCAAGCAAATCCTACTGGATAATTTCAACACCTTATCCAGCGACCCCGAATCTAAGGAAATATTTCCCCAGCCACCACTGGTAGCCTACCGCCGTGACTGCAACCTCCGAGGCATCTTGGTACATACTACTAATAGCAACCAACCAAGTCCTTTCGTTGGTCCTTCTCCGTGCGCACACACCCGATGCCGCACTTGTGATCATATTTCCCCTGACACCAACTTGCATGGTCCTAGATGCTCTTTTGACATCAAGGAGGGTTTTACTCGCCAAACAACCGGCTCAGCTGACCGGCTTAGTGCACTGCATCTCTTGCTTCCGTTGTCCTGCTCTCTACATCGGAGAACTGGACCCACACTAAGGCAACGCTTCGGAGAGCACCTTCGTTTCATCGAGAAGAACTTGCCGGGCTTTCCTGTCACAGAGAAAATCAACACAAATTGTCACTCTTTACGTGACGCTCAAGTCCGTGGCATCATGCTCTGTGACGGAAACAGGCAACGAAAGCGACAGGAGATGCGCCTAACTTTTAAACTGGGTACCAGTCAGCAGCGCAGCCTCAACTCCTACTTCCGTTTTATTTGAGTTTGGTGCGCGGGCACATTTTCGAACTTTATTCAATAGTATGGCTTCGTGGCGTACTCTCGAACGAACATCAACTTCAACTTGGCTCCTACTGAAGAAGGGCTAAGCCTGAAACGTCTAGCCCGGCAGGTTCTTCTCGATGATACGGAGGTGCTCTCCAAAGCGTTGCCTTAGTGTGGGTCCAGTTCTCCGATGTAGAGAGCAGGACAACGGAGGCAAGAGATGCAGTGCACTATTATTGAAATAAGTGCCACGCAGCAAACAACATTTTATTTTAGCCACTATGAATAGTTATGTCGACCCGTGAAGCTCATGTGATAATCGGTTGGTCAAGTCTGTACCAGAGAAATTCAGGAAATATTTCAAACTAGCCCTAACTTCATCTCGATCCACCCTGTAACTTCAGTTAACAATTTTAGAAGCTATTTGTTTTTCTTTCTTTCGACACCAAAACAATCAGATCCGAGTAGCGTCTTTCCTGCCAACTTACAACATACAGCATACATGCTTCGTCCTCCTTTGTGTTTTCAGTCTCGTCCCTTTTGTTGCAGAAATTGATATGTATTTCGATTGTTGCTCTGTCGTAAATAAATCTCATCTCCTTGATTCTATGAAACTTACAGTTCATCCGCGGTCAGATTTATTCATCACAATTGTCTAATTTTATTTAATGCGCTCTTTCTAAAATATCCATTTCAGTGCCACGTTAGAGCTAGCGCTGCTTTTGAACTTTTTATATCCAAACTAAATAATTATTAGTTGCTTATTGAAGCGCATTCAGCCTGTTTAATAGTTTGATAAGATTTTACGAAATTGTGCCTGACATGTTTTCTAATATTGCTAGCTTTTATTTTGCTCAGTTAGGCTAGCATTCCCTTGCACTACTTGCTTAGCCCTGCCTGCCAGAAAGTATTTGTCGTTTAAAACTAATTAATGGCAAAAATCGATTGCCAAAAAAGGCCAAGATTGCTGTCTGATCGCAGGACACCCAAGCTTTCAGTGGGAGCGCAGTAATGCGATGACTTACCTCCTAGCTGTGCAATCAGCAATGATATCCTTCCTAGAATCATCTCTGAATTGACCACACAGTCGGCCATCTCTCTCAATGAAAAATCGGAAAGAGTGAGGAAATGACCAGTCACCGTAAATCGTCTGTGTACCCGAATACCTCATCAGCTTAATCCAAACGGCTATGGTCAGATTCCTACTGTGGATCGGAATAGCGGGTGTTTCAGCGAACGTCCCACGACTGCCGTCCAGATAAAGAACTGTTCTTCCATATTGAGGGAATTGTTTTGCGGCTCCGTGTAAACTGCAAGAAAGGGTTAAAATCATAGCTCTTCGTAAGAATGTATTAGTTCCTTAGGTCACAGTTTCTTGTTGAGTGTCAAAAAAGCCAGTCGCAATGCATTACACTGAGGTTCCCATTGACGCAGCTTGTAACGTCTGAATTTAGCTGCCCCCGTCACTATTGTTAACGTTACTTTCAAAATTTGGGGGGAAACTTTGGGCTGGTTGCTATTTTCGAGTGGTTGGTAAAAATACCAAAAAAGGTCAAAATGGAAAAAAGATCGGATGGGCAGGGCTTGATGTAAGCATTTCATTACGAAAAAAGCGATAAAATCAAATGGGACAATATTTTATGAATGAAATACCCTCTAGGTTTGATATGCTACTTAAGCAATTTCAACAAACGCCTGAACAAAAATCGAATCCATCGCCTTGTGACACTGGGGCAACGCTTTCGCCAACTGGGCTATCAAGCTGGGAGCTACTTGTGTACAAATAAAAATCAAGTTAAAATGTTTCAAAATTTCAATACCTGAGGAGCACGTCGTCGTAATGGCCATTAATCCAGAAAAAAGGAAAGCCTGGGAAATTAAACAAGATAACAAAAGCATGCATTTTATTCCTTTGTGTATCCGTAATGTGACAAATACCAATAAGCGTGCCGATAAGGTGGCTCGCCTTGATTTTGTTAAGTCCATACCACCCAACATTTGAACGGCCGATGATGCACTGTCAGAGCTCGATAGGAACAGACACTTCACACATTTACTACTCACTCACTGAACAGACTTCCCTAAAAGTTAGTTTGGTTGACTCGGTGTTACCATAGCAACACGGCGATGACGCCATATATTTTACATTTCTCCAATTTTCTCGACATCTAGACCTAAACTTTTAAAACGACCTAAAATCCGTTATAGGCCACATGTATGCCTTCCTGACTGGAACGTTTCTGAAGAAATTCTATGAGAGCGTTTTCGAAAAGAATAGATTGAATATTTTCTTTGAAAAAAAATTAAAGATCGCTTTTTCGCTGTTTTAATTCGTCAAGACCAATGTTTTTCATTGTGGATTGAAACAATGTTATCACGTTAAATTATAGCTGTAGCACAAAACTACCTACCAAAAGAATTTTACGCAGTTTCCTTCATTTGATTTCTTTTGTCGTTACTTCAAGTATTGCTCAAGATATGTTCTTTTTTTGCAAGTAGTAACACCTTTGTTCTAGGAAACTTAATTACAAAACTGGTCGATGGATTCTTTTCAACCTTTCCATCTAAACTTCAAGTTGTCCTACACTTTCTCCGTGAATTTCAAGTGCATTGAATCATTTTAAGGCGTAGAAATAAAGCGAAAACTATAGGGAACGTCTGCATTCATTCATGAAATCATAACTCCATATTATTTGTTGACAGCTGGTTTTTCTTTTTTTTTTTTTCAGAAGTTTTGCCTATGAATCACCGGCTGGAATGCACGTTCACTTGTACTCTTCGTACAATGGCAATTACCATAAAGCTGTGGACGTGACTCTTGTAAGGGCTTCTCAGATTTCTCAAAATAGCCCTTTCTTGAATATAGACACTCTGAAACTCTATAGAAACTCTGACAAGGAGCAGATTTTGTAATCAGTCAGCGTTACAACCAGCTGTACGTGTTCCAAAGCTTTTTGTTTTATAAAATAGTTTTGACCTTAAGCGAAAAGAAAAATTGTCATGAAAGTTTTGGCAGCGATATGCAAATATGTGGAATAATAAAGACAATAATACGGCATTGACGGTCTCGTGGATAAATGTAAAAGTTCCCTAAATTCTTCGCTCCATTTCAGATCCTTAAAATGATTCAATGCACTTGAGATTTATGGAGACGGAACTGCACATGTTGAACTTCTGATTACGAGGTTAAGAAAAAATCCATTGACTAGTTTTTTAGTTCCAGCTGCTCCCGTAACAATAAGTTTTCTTCTTGCAATAAAATGGACTTATTTAGGGCATTACTTATTGCGACATAAAAAAAATCGAGCAAAGGAAAATGCGTAAAACTCTCCTGGAAAGTAGATCAAAGCGAGTTAGGTCTGGATTTCAAGAAAATTGGAGATATCATCACGTCATCACTGTGTTGCTATGGTTAAACCAATGTCAATCAAACTAACCTTTTTGGAAATTGTGTTCAATGTGTAGTAAATATGTAAAATCGCTAGTCCTATCAAGCTCTGACAGTGAAGTATCAGCCATTCAAAAGTTGAGTGGTATGGTCATACAAAATGGAGGCGAGCCACCTTAAATTGATGTACAAAACGCTTTCTTAAAGGGCCTCTGTCACAGTTATTTTTATGTCTTAGGGTCAAAATTCTGGTTAAATCAAGAATAAGAGCGTTTTCTTATACACAAAATGGTCTTACGACTCCAAGAAGAAGATATGAAGTGAATTCTCAAAAAGAGAACAAAACATAATGAGACATAAGACTTTTTGCAATTCGTTTCCATCCTGACCATCCGTGGCCAAAGACACTCAGCTACAATCTAAGTGCACTAGTAGAATAGATTTAAACTAAACTGGACGACCATTACTTTGAGTTTCCATCAAACATGTCTTTTGGCTTCTGCCGCAAATTGATGGCATAGCCCCTCTAAAGATGTTTTTTTTTCTCTTTTTTTTTTTTAAGAAAGCTACTCAGCGACCGCAGACGTCCCAAGTACCCCATTGTTAGCGTTTAAGCCCTAAGCTTTTAGACTGGCCTAACTGCTCATCGATACTCATTTATAGACGTCACGGTGAATCGGCAGAATTTTCGCCCCAAAATGGTGTTACATTCACATTTTTTTTCAAACCTTTGCAGCAGTTACTTAATGACCAACTCATACCAGAAAAGCACAAATAATGGAGGGTAACCGTGCTCGTTTCGGAGATAAAGCGCATTATAATTGAAAATGCCGTATTTTCTCGATTAAACGCCGGGCCCCGAATAAACGCAGGATATCAAAGAGGGAAGGTAAATGAGCCCCTCAGCAGTTTATTTCTTGTATAATAAACTTAAGATTTAAGTGCAAGATACATAGCTGCCAAGAAAAACGAAAAATAACCCTTTCGTAAAAAAAAATGGCGGGCCCAAATAAGCTGCTGATTCAAACAAACGCCGGGTCCACCATGCCAAGTTTGAAATAAACGCCGGGGGCGTATAATTGAGAAACTGCGGTACACAAATTTGCATTCAGTTTCCTTCGGCCTTCGAGGACGGTTCTGCCGCAATTTGAACTTTTGTAATTTTCATCAAAATTAAAACTCGCAAGAACGTTTAAATATTATTTTTGAAAATAGTTCACTAAAAGGGACTTTCGGTGTAATCAAAAAGGTTTCTGTTATCAAAAAGTTTTCTTTCACGGTAAGGATACGGATTGCAAATTAAATGAATGGGTTAAGAGTAAGAATGCTATTTGACACGGAACCAAAAACCATAATCAGTTTAAACTTCTAAAACAAACCAAGCTCAAAGGGGAAGGGTACAACACAGAAACAATGAACATCACTTACCGTGACAGCTTGGTGTATTGTTGCTCCATTTACCGTCTAAGCACTTTATCGTTGACATGCCGTTCATGATGTAATCTTTGGAGCAAGTGAACGTTACTGTGTGGCCATGACGGAAGTCTTGTCCAGTCCTGTTTCCTTGATAGGGGACCCCAGGATCCGGGCAAGAGGCTGTTAAAGACAATCGTCAAATCGGTAAAAGTTTTCTGATTTGATGGCTTAATATAAATAGAAATAGCATAAAGGACAGTCAGAAAAGGAAATCGGTTGGAAATATCAAATAATTTAACATGATCCGAGGCTAATAAGTCAAACTAATATATTTAGTCTAACCAACAACCTTTAGCAACCGATACCTCTTGCCATCCTCTCAAAAGGGCAGCACTTTTACCACGTCCTTGTGTTTCTAATGGTAAGTTGTATTCCGTTTACGTAGTCAGTGAAAAGAACAGCAAAAGTCCCTATAATCTGGGCCAATTGAGCAAACAGAGGACTTTTATAGAAAACGTATTATTTTATTTTACAGAGAATGTTATTTTAGTGAATTATTCCACAAACATTAGTGTAAGAACTATGAATCCGTCTTCGCGTCCTTCTTGTTCTCAAAGACTACCGTGTGTTTTTATTTTAACTCGACTACAGGGATGTATTTCCTTCCGTAAGAATTAATTTTGTGTACACTTGCTCTTTCTATTACGCAACTCATTCCGCAGTTTCCATCGCATAAACATTTCTGCTTTTACTTACAATCTTTATCAGACGAGTAAGACTTCTTACAGTACCTGAAATCTACAGAATTCGTTGTTTGGTATCTCGTCGAGTCTAACAAGCAAAATATTCATTAACTACTCTAGAGCAATGAGAGCAAACTTATCACAATTCTAAGAAGGAAGTAATCAGTGAGCTGAATGAATGCAATAAGATTCTTACCACTTGTTCTCTTTTGGGACTCTACAACTGGATAAATCAGTGCCGAAATTGCCAGTGTAAGAACCTTTTTCCACATACTTTTAGTTATACGAAATTTCGTGCGGAAACAAGGTCTTCAAAAACGGTATGTCACGCGCGTCTTGATTGTGAAGCTGCTAGCCTATGAAGCTGCCAACTAAAATTGCTTCACCACAGGCCCTGCTCAAGTTATTGTCATTTCAGATAAGTGTCGAAGCTAAACAGGAACACGCACAGCTGAAAAGCGAACGCAATATCAGTAACGAGAAATGCGCAACATGCCTGTCGTGATTAGCAAGCAGCTGGCTGTTTTCCAAAGGTGCTATACGGTGACACAGTAGTGACAGTATTAAGTGGCAATGTCTGTAAGAGCGGTCCACTGCATTTCGGGTCAGAAAAAAGTTTTCCCTCAAACTTTGCCCTGTAAACCATCTTGGGTCACAAGTTATTGAAACGGGTTTCGTTTTGGGAAATACGTTAAAACGTTTTTTTTAGAGCCCACAACAGTGAGAGCGGCAAAAGGCGTAAATTAACGCCAGGCCAGACACGAAAATTGCATAAGTTGGCGACCTCACTGCTTAAAAATCAAAACAGGCAGGAAAAAAGGTTTATTATTTTCAAGTTAGGAGGTCCTTCAAGGGTGTAATGCGCATGTTAAATTTCATTTGTTTTAAACTGGAAGCTCGTGATAATTAACATATTAACTCACGTCTGAACGCTTTCTGAAAACTCGCAAAAGTATCCTGTCTTGCCCGGCATTTATTTCACGAGTCCAGAGCGAGTCGCTCTAAATTCCTATTAAAACCTGTTAATGAGATGTCAGAGAGCACAGAAATATAAAAATACCTTGCGCTTTTAATCTTTCTTTATCACAGTGACGCGGGGCATTTCGAGCAAATACGAAATTATTAGTTTTTCATCCTAGAAGTTCCACATAAGTCAACGTTCTCGTGTTCGCTTTATTCACAAAGGAGCATGTCAAATAAACGGCAAATAAATCTCCTCACTAGGGTCGTTTAACGTAAAAAGCCACAGAAACACAATTCACTATCGAAGAGCAGTCAGATGATGAACATTACATTTCAGTGGTTTTCCGTGGTCAGATCTACTTTTAAAACGGACACCTTTGGACAAGAAACGTGTTGAAACAAAATGGCGGCTATATTCTCCTCTCCCTCGCAGAAGAATATGCCGAAACTCGAAACTTATCGATCACACGAATTTCAGACGAGAATTGAGACGAAGGCGTTTAAAACGTGACGGCCTGTTGATGTTCTACCCTTCCCGCAGAAAGCCGTGCAAAGTCACAAAGTGGACATAACTTTTAGATGTCTTAGCAAAACAGGTTCGAGGAACTGTCGGTCTTTTTAAATACTCTAAAGCACATCTGCAAATAACGTTTCAGTTGTTTTACACATCAGTAGTCTCGCAAACTGCGTTCATCAGACTATTAAACGTCGTTCCAGGCGACGTCGGGAAGGTGAAAATTCTAAGTGGACGTTAAGGAGGGGTGGGGTGGGGGGGGGGGGGGGGGGTGAGGGTCCGACCTTAACGTCCAGTGGACGTTAAGGTGGTCTTATACCCAAAAAGTGAATTTCTTTAGAAAAGAACTTTGCGGGAGACTTTTACCATCATTTTATAGGGATTCACGCCCTGACTTCAAACTAAGTCTTTTCAGGTCACATGACATAATAGTTAATGATTAACCAGCCTTCTGAGTGAAAAAATAGGGGGTTCATTGTAAGCACGATATCTAACTAATGCACGGTTGGATAAGTATGAAATGAACTTAGATCTGTCCACAGATGAATTCTTCAGGGGCTAAACCTCGAAAATTAAGCAGCTTGGCCTCTTTCCAATTTATTTTTATTCTTTTTTTCCCAGAAAGTAAGGTAGAAGGAAATAAGAAAGAGGGCAAGGATTCACTTAGTGAGAAGCAGTTCAAGATCGTGAGCATTTTTTAGGTTTACGACCTAGGAAATTAAGTCCTTTAATCTTGCTGAAAATTTCAGAACACTAGGTTACAATGCCCCGGAGATATCGTGGTCAAAAGTTCATTCAGTTCGAGAAATTCTGTTATTGGAGAAAAACAGTCTTAAAGATAAGGGAACGGATTCTGGACAGCTTATCCGTCGCTCATTATCCTAAAACTATTGTCAAATTCAAGTTGCCACACTAAAATACAAGCTGAACGGTAATTTCATGCAAAAACCATCGTTTTTGTAAGATTTGGGTCATGTTTTGTCGGTTAAAACTCGGACCTCAGGACTCTTTCCTCAGTCAGGTGTTTCTCCATAGCATTTAATAAATGTAAGCAATTGTTGCTATGGCCGTTGCTATGGAAAAAGTCGCATACTGCTGATTAGATTTCTTAAATTTCCCTGCTTTAATGCTGGAACTCGAGTGAGATTATTTCAAGACAGCATTCCCGAGTGTTTAAAGTTTACAATTTTGCCATTTAAAAAAAGTGACTTTTGCAACATAACATCACCTTTTTTGAGTATAAGACCACCTTAAGCTGGGAACTTGTGAATACTTGTCGACGGCCCCTTAGTTAGCCAACGTTCGAGACCATAAACCTTCTGTTGAAAAACAATTTTTTTTTGGTCCCAAATAGTTTTTCAAACCCTGTCCCATTACAACTGCATAGGCAAATGATAATCATGATGATAAAGAACATACTATGATCATGGCTCTTTTACTGCATGCCTTTAAACACTACGCACTTAACTTCACGAAAGCTTAGTCCTACTTAACTTACGCGCTTCATTTAAGTTCTTTGAACAGTTCTTTTTTCTCTCCTGAATTCTCCGCAAGTTGTTCTACTGTCCTGTTCATAGAATCATTTAACGGAAGATCTATTTCTTGCACACACAAAAAATAAAAAAATAATCGACGGATTTTAACACACACATTCTCGTTCTTCCCCGCATTCTTTTCTTCAATCGAGCGAAAACACAACTTGCTTCGAAGCTCCTCTCGCCTTGCTAGAAGCAAAGTCCCCACATTTTCCCCGTGAGTTGGGGCGTCAATTGAATTTGTTGCAAAGTTCCCACAAAGTCCCTGATTCCCCCACATCTGGCCCAGGTTCCCCCCCCCCCCCCCTACCTCGGGAGAAGCTGATGACAAGTGCATCGTTCTCTTCTGGTGGATAAAATTGAATCTTTACTTTTTTTGTAGTCTGGTTTTGATTTTTTTATACCTACGTTTTGCTCTTTTGATCTTCCTTTGTCAAGGGGCTTTTCAAGCACTTTATTTTGTTTATACAAACGCTTGAGCAAACTTACCGCGAATTATATAAAATGCCAATGTTTGAATGCTTTGGGGTAAAATGTGACGAAAAGTCTGCAAATTGCATTTTTTTTTGTCAAACGTTGAACAAGATTATTATTATATGAGAGAACTGTAACTTTTTGGATCTCTCTTTCGTCGATGTATGATTTGAAACGGCTAATGCCGCGTCTTGATCGGTTCCTTTTTCATTGATAGTTAGATGGCCTTTCTTTATAAAAACAGCGTTCTGGTTCCTTTTTTTCTTTTAATCAAAAGAATTCAATATCATTGTATATTTTGATATAAACATGCTTCAACAACGAAAACAAAAAAGCCTAATTCAGCATCATTTTGCATCACGCGTTTTGATTTCTTGACCAAATTTAAATAAGATCGCTACTATTCTCATTAACGACCTAGCTCGTAATGAACTGGAGGCTTCTTGGAACCGTGCTAACTTCGAGTGGAGGCACATCCCAGACGACGGTGCAATCGCTCAACTTTTCGAGCTACTTAATCGCACTCGGGTGAAGGTGTTTATTAAATTCTCGACTTAAACGAAGAACTACTTTCCTTTGAACAGCTTACTTGAACCATGCTCATTTCTTTTGAATTCTTTGGATTATAAGGCATCATCGCTTAATTAAGCGATCATGTTCTGGGTGCGGGAAAAGCCTAGATGTGACCTTTGTACTCCCAGGGCTTTTCCCGCCCTTAGGACATCACTGAGCGAAGAATAGTACTAGCTTATGTACAAACCCTTTTTCTTGTGTTGAGTACTGTTGACGTACCCAGATGAAAAATTGTCCGACAAGCATTTATTAATAATGTTGGAGGTTACTATTTAACTGGAAAACCATAATTTCTGGTAATTTTTGGCCACTTCCCGCCTGAACCTGAAAATACCATAAAAGCTAAGGCTTCGTGGTTGTTCCTGCGATTCTGATATTGTATTTATTCTCTTATTATTCGCATTGTACAATAAATGCAATAAAACAGATTGAAAGAACAAAACGAATCAGAGCACTATTTTTATATTTAAAAAAGGCTATCTGACTATCCCTGAAAGAGGAACCCACCAAGACGTAGCTTCAGCCGTTTCAAATCAAACAAGAAGTTACAAGTTTCTTTATATAATCTGATTTTACGTTTGGCAGAAAATATAGTTTGCATAATTTTCGTCACATTTTGCCCCAAAGCATCCAAATATTGGCACTGTATTTTTACTTCGTTTGCTCAACTCCCCGGGGGGGGGGGTACTTCTTTATATACGCTATATAGGTATGTGCCCCCCAATAGGGTAGGTCTTTTGAGGTGCTCAGTCCTTAAATAGAGTATCCTTTTCGGTGGTTTTTGATATTGTGATCCTTAGCCCACTAAATTGCAGTGTCCACCTCAACACGCAAAACGAAAATGGTATGGTCTGTTAAAACTGTACTATACGTTATAAAGTTTAACAAAGCGATTTTAAAAGGACGTTTATAGCTGGTGTTGGCGCTCCTCACCACCTAGTTACAGAATTATGAGTTATCATGTTTCCCTTAAATAGGGTGCCATTTCTTGGTTTTGGGCCTTTAAAAGGGTATCAATTCTCGATTTTCTACCCTTAAATAGGGTCAGGGTTTGAGAACCTTGGCGGCACAGACCTATCCTAAATTGACGGGAGTACCACCCCCCCCCCCCCCCGGGCTCAACGCAAACAACCTAGTTTGTCTCAAGCGTTTGTATAAACAAAGCAAAGCGCTTGACAAAATCCCCGGGGCAAAAGCACCAAAAGTTCGTAGGCGTTGTGGAAAAGCAAGATCAAAAGAGCAAACTGTAGGCCTAAAAAATCAATACCAGACAACAAAAAAGTAGAGATTCATTTTTACCCAACAGAACAGAATAATTGTTACAAGGTGTCCATTCAGTCTGTCCATTTCATTCCAAACAGAGTTATACAAGTCAGTACTGTAACTAGCTGAATCCATCATCAAGGTTTTCTACCTAAATTGCATGAAGTCTTAACATTTCTTTACTGTTCAATTAAAAAAAACAGAGGGATCCAAAAAATTAGAAAGGTTTCTTTGCGACGGTTACAAGAACGGACCAAGTTAAGCAGACAGCCTTATTTGCATAATGCAAGTCACGCAATTCTTCGGAAGCATCCAAAGATCAGGACTCGGTAATTGGCTTATTTTATCAATTTGAACAGTTCGAAACTTGTATTTGTGTATGCTTTCCTGTATTTATGACACGAAATGGAGAAATCTTAAAATCTAGAACCTATTTATTCTAACACAATCTGAAATTGCTCAACAACCTAATTTGCATAATGCATCATGTTCGACAAAAATCACCAGAAGTTCGAAGTCACTGTGGTAAAGGAAGATGAAAAGCGCAAGGTATTTTTATATTTCTGTGCTCTCTGATATCTCATTAACAGGATTCAATAGGAATTTAGAGCGACTCGGCCTGGACTTGTGAAATAAATGCCGGAGAAGACAGGGTACTTCAGGAAGTTTTCAGAGAGCGCTCAGACGTGAGTTAATATGTTAATTATCACGAACTTCCAGTTTAAAACAAATTAAATTTAACATGCGCTTTGCACCCTTGAAGGACCTCTTAACTTAAAAATAATAACGCTTTTTTCCTGCCTGTTTTGGTTTTTAAGTAGTGAGGTCGCCAACTAACGCAATTTGCGTGTTTGGCCTGGCGTTAATTTACGCCTTTTGCCGCTCTCACTGTTGTGGGCTCTAAAAAAAACGTTTTAACGTATTTCCCAAAACGAAACCCGTTTCAATAACTTGTGACCCAAGATGGTTTACAGGGCAAAGTTTGAGGGAAAACGTTTTTCTGACCCGAAATGCAGTGGACCGCTCTTACAGACATTGCCACTTAAGAAGTCTTTAGCTTATGCTCACAAAAAGTAAGCTTACGGTTCCCTTATCAGGAGAAGTGTAATTAGGGCAAAATATATACTTACACTCAATCTACTTCAGGCGCGTCCAGTATTCGAAGAATGAATGGAGTTTCCAATTAATGAACGCTTAAAGTTTGAATCAATAATTCAAAATTGCACAGAATAATTAAAATAGATTGCAAAATTTGGAATTTCCATCAACATTCCTCCAGTTTAAACCAAACAATAAATGGTTTAAGTGTAATGTAAATTAACGTATAATTTTGGAGACTCGATTCTAACCTTTAAAATACGTCCTCAACACACGCGACATAGATTGAATGTAAGGGGAAATAAGACAACTGGATAGATAATATAATGTAGAGTCAGAACATCTCATGCACACACCGTACTAGAAGTCGTACTCAAGCGCGACCTTAAAACACGGCGTCCAGCGTTTGCACGTACTATCTGCTGTCAAATATAGATATCAATGCTAAAACGATTGAGTTCACTCTTTATAGATATCAATGCTAAAACGATTGAGTTCACTCTTTATAGATATCAATGCTAAAACGATTGAGTTCACTCTTTATAGATATCAATGCTAAACCGATTGAGTTCACTCTTCAGCTGAAAAGGAAAAAGTATGCGGAATAAAAAAGGGCCGATCAGAAAAATTGATATTCGACGTATTTGCAGTTGATACCGAGAACTTAATAATAATAAATAATAGTAATAATTTACATAGCGCCATTTCCCAAGGGTCCAATTGCTATTACGTTAAATCTACAAGAATTGATACTAAAACTAGAATAACAGATTCCTAATAGTAATTCAAAAATAACATTGATTTCATAAAAATAGACTAAAATTGATCATAACAATAAATAAATTAGAAGTCCTTTTTTTCACTTTATGGTCGCGCGAAAATTGGGACGAGGGTAAAAGGATTTGGTTAGACAGGAGCTGATGGGCTCCTCGTAAGAGAGTTGCGGGTGGGGCAAATGCTTATAGCAAACTGGGGGCTTAACTCATGAAACAATCGTAGGTTAGTTCCGTGTTTTAGTTTGATAAACACCAAACTAAGCTGTTTAACAGAACACCACAGTGCTTGAGGGTTTGTTCCTTTGTTCCGTTTCATATTTATTTATGTCATTGAAGAAAATGAAGCTAATGAATTCACAGAGGACGTCAAAGCGTGGTAAGAAGTTCAGTAACGCTACGAGCCACACTTGTTTTGACATCAGCCACCGAATACCAACATAATTATTTTACCAGCAGATATTTACTTTTTGAGTCATTCTTTGCAATGGAACGGTGGCTTGTATTTTTTTTTTCGTGTTACAGCGCTAATTAAGTAACGTTTTCTTATTTTATACCGCTGCAATAAGGAAAACTTTTTGTTCGTAGTGTAGGCTTGCTGCTGCAACCCTTAAACGTTGCATTATTTATCATGGATTTAACACCGAAAACTTAAAACGATACAAATTTTAATATTATCGAAAAGGCGTATCTCACTGCAGTGAGTTCATTTAATCTTTGGTCGCATAGCCCTAAGTGAAGACACATTCTTAGCCATTAATCTTCACTTTAGATACCAAGAACTTGTGACTCACAAGCGTGTATTTCCTGTGGTTATCTCAATATGGGAATTAAACTCATCTCTTTCGTTGTCTAGGTCCTGGTCTCCAGATAATACCATTTGCAAATCGTTTTTGCCGTTATTAAGATTGCTTGTATTATAACTGCAGCTTTCATAAATTGCAAAGGTATATGTCATCGTACGACGCCACGCATATCAGATTTGGGTTCTCACAAGCGCAGTAGCTAGCACAGAATGCCGAAATGGCAAACGTTGGGAGGATGAGAAAATCTGAAACACTACAGCTTACTTATATCTCGACTCACCAGACAGTATGTGGATTAAAGCGGTGATTTAAATAATAACTTTTGAATCAAGTGCCGTAGTAGATAGTTTATCTTGTTTATCTAGTTTATCATTTACGATGTTGTGTCTTAATTATTCCACAAACATTAGCCTTAGTGTAAGCTTTATGAATCCGCCTTCGCGTCCTGCTTGTTCTCAAAGATTATCGTGCTGTATGTTTTTATTTTTACTCGACTATAGGGATGTATTTTCCTTCCGTAAGAATTAATTTTGTGTACACTTCCTCTTTCTAACGCAACTGATTCCGCAGTCTCCATCAAATAAAAAGTATTTCTGGTTTGACTTGTAAATCTTATTGGACAAGCAAGACTTCGTACAGTACCTGAAAGCTTCAGAACTCGTTGTTTGTCATCTTGTCAAGTCTAACAAGTACTCAGTATCTACTCTGGAACAATGAGAGCTGAAACTTATCCCAATTCTAAGAAGGAAGTAATGAACTGAATGAAAGCAATAAATGTAATAAGATTCTCACCGCTTTTTTTCTTTTGTGACTCTACAACTGGATAAATCAGTGATAAAATCGCCAGTGTTAGAACCTTTTTCCACATACTTTTAGTTATACGAAAGTTCGTGCGGAAAGAAGGTCTTCAAAAACGGTATTTCACGCGCGTCTTGATTGTGAAGCTGCTACCACAGGCCCTGCTCAAGTTATTGTCATTTCAGATAAGTGTCGCAGCTAAACAGGAACACGCACAGCTGAAACGCGAACGTGATATCAGTAACGAGAAATGCGCCAAATTCAACTCTAAATCCTCTCATTCATTTATGCCTGGAAGATAAGAGTACACTCGGACAATAGACTAATTAGGGAGCGTTTTTTGGAACCATTCTGGAGTGATAACACTGATAATGGATTTTGGCGCTTTTTAATTAATTGTTCTCATTCCGGAATCGCGTTCGAATGGTAGTTTATACCATTCTCATGATGCACCCTAGTATTTGGGGCAGAATGAACAGAATATAATGAACAGAATGAAAAATTTTTCCAAAGAACAGCGCATCCGCGGCAAATTTAAAGTCTCCTGCCAAGCCTAAGGAAGAAAACGCGCAGACACTTTTCAGTCCATCTTTGGAACGGTCTCTTTTTTTTTTAATTCCTTGTTTCATATTTCAATAATCCTGATCATTCCCATTCTGCCTATTCTAATTTTAGAAGATATCAAGAGAACGCACCCTAAGACAACCATGTAAACAAATCAGTGGTGGATCGTAAACTTCCTGAAAGGAAGGGCGGGAAGAAGGCGGGAAGAAGTCGTATCGCGGTGGTTGTACAAACCGGTTGGCCGTAATTTATTAGTCACCATCATTATGTTGAACAGCGTGTAATAGAATTGTACACGTAATGTCGAGCTCAGGAATATATTTTTCGGACACTTAGGACACTTCATTAACCGTGGAAATATACGTAGCCATACGGTTAGTTTACAGATATCCCACGACTAATGTTAAGTTAAAAATTAAGATCAAAATAATGAAAATAAAAAATTTATATTGCTAACTACTGTGATGATGATATTATTGATTATGATCACTGCTGTGATTTGATATTATTTATATTATTATTTATTATTTAAGTGTGATGTTTGAGAGAGGATCGACTATTTCAGTGATCTAGTCCCATCATTCTATAAGATGACCAAATCACTGTCTTTGTAAGTAAGCAATAAACCGATATTACGCTAAAAAAGTATATTTTAAAGCACCGCTATAACACTGTAGAAGCGATATTTTCATAGTACCTTTAGCATGTCTGGCTTACCAGTCAGTCTGTTTCCCATGATAATTCAATTTAGAAGTACGTGTATAGTGAAGAATCATTTTAGCTGCCAAACATTATTGTCTGCTTAGGAGCAATGTATACGCATATAACCCTCAGCGCTTTTAAAGAGCCATTGTCACCCAAAGTGCTTTGCGCGCCGGGGTAATTTTTCATATATAATCCACCATTATCTTCAATGTTGTGAAGTCTGATTTGTATCTTCTTCCATCGCTGCTGTTGGCGATCTTTAGGATCGCCAACAGCAGCGTCGACCAGTGTCGAGTAGACATTTAAGTGTCGTCGTATCGATTTCGTTGTTTATTTCCGAATGCTGAGGTGTTTTCGCGGTGGAGAAGTAGATCTTTAGATTGCATGCTTAGTAGTGTTCAGGAAAGCTGAGGCGAAGGTCTTCCGGGCTCTGCCAAAGTTGTACGAAGGAAGGAGTCCGTGTATAGCAAGCTTAGGGAAAGAAAAACATCTGCAGGTTTCAGCAATACTACTGACAGTACGTTTGTTGAAATGGAACTGCATTCGTTGCCGGATGAAAACAGAAGGAACGAGAATTCAGTTCGAGGAAACACGCATCTTGCTACCACAAAATAACAGTAGCCACGGGCCCGTTCCAAAATAATGCTTATGGACACGAGCTTGTGCCGTTTAGCTTAATTATTCCTTGTGTTCACTGTCTGTTTATGTTTTATTTTGACAAAGAGTGTCAGTGGCTATTCTGGTTTTGCGTCCATCGACATCGGTCGTTGCGATCGATTGCGCGATCAATCGATCGGACACTGTATAAATAGATCCACGTTTACGCGATGTCTGCAAAGTCAGATCTTGAGTAGGTTTTTTTCACGGACATCTTGCGATGAACACGTCAACATCTTTAGTACTTGTTTTTATCTTATTTTTATATCGAGTGGAAGTGGCTGCTCCAGTTTTACTTCCATCGAGATCGACCGATCGATCGCGATAACAGCTCTATACGCGTTGACTGCAAAGTCAGATCTCGAGTTTTTGCTCCAGTAACATATTTTCAGTGGGTGGCTACTAGTTATATCAGCTGGCTGGAAGGCTAGTGAAATGCGAAAAGTCCGGTAAACGCACTAGCCAAACGCTAGAAACTGTTTCAAGACAAAAACACAAGCGCGCAAAGCACTTTGGGTAACACTGGCTCGTTACTAAGACTGCTGATAGAACAGGTTTTCTAGTATTAGATAAAGAAAACGTTGTAAAAAACACCGCTTAAAAAACACTTCCGAACCAAAAACCATATATATATTTGCAGACTTACTTGCTCCTTTATCTCAGTAAACATGTTCATTAAGGTAAGTAGCTCTTGTGTACATAATTACCATGTATATGTTGTTCACCCGCCATGAGGTCAAAGAAAAAACTCTGCCGAGTGTGTAGGCTTCAAACTTTGTTTATTCTTTGTTAATAAAACTCTAAGAGAGACTAAAATGCAGTGTTAACAATACCCGACTTGTGCTTCAAAGGCGAAGCCACGTGTAGCTCTGGTAATGGCCAAATATTTTTTTCTGATTGGCCGATTCAAACTGTATGCGCAATAACGTTAAGTAAAAAAATATACGGAACGACTGATCCTTACGGCAGTTAAAGAAACAAAGACACAGAAGACGAAATACGTAAAGCAAAACAATGTATGAAACAAAAAATTGCCCGATTTTTCGGTTTGCAAAACAAACCTTCTTCAGGGGCTACAAAAGTAGAATTCTTTAGAGAGTAGAATTCAAAAGTATTCTACTTTTGTAGCCCCTGAAGAAGGTTTGTTTTGCAAACCGAAATATCGGGCAATTTTTTGTTTCATACATTTTTTTGCTTTACGTATTTCGTCTTCTGTGTCTTCGTTTCTTTAACTGCCGTAAGGATCAGTCGTTCCGTATATTTTTTAACTTCAAATGTTTTACTGATCCAGGTCTACTTAAGATCCGGCGACTCTCAACGCCTTGTCACTGTGGTCCTTCCAGTTTATAAACAATAACGTTAACCCTATCCAGACCGGGAAAGGGGCGGGGGCGGATTCTGCCCGCGCGGACTTTGGACGTTTATAACTTTTGTAATAAGCAAGCTAATGTCACCAAACTTGGTGACTTTTCCTAAAATCTATCTGGGAACAATTTGGTCTAGTAAGTCCTTGTCTATTAAGTTTGACGTTACCATAGCAACCACTTTTTGACAAGCGGTTTTTTTCACCATTTTGAATTTCAATCTTCTTAATCAAAAATCAGTACTTTTTTGAAGTAAATTTTACCTTTTTGGATCATTTTCGTGTTAATTTACTGATTTTGATCACTTCTTGATCAATTTTGGTGGTTTTGGAAGGTTTTTGGAAAATTTAAGAACTCCAAGATGGCGGATCCAAGATGGCCGCCGTTTGAGAACAAACGTTATTGTGACGTCGTATGACGTCATCACCTGAGGTTGTGGACCTCAATGGAAACATTTTTGGATGTACTATTTGTCCTTTAAGTTTCGTTGTCATTGCTTTGATATTCTCGGAGTTAAGAGGTGGGGGTTGAATCCGCCCCCCCCCCCGGTCCCACAAGACCAAAAAAAGCCCGGTCTGAATAGGGTTAAAATTTTTTGGCTTTTACGCATAACGTTTTATTTCCGGTTGAATCAATCAGGGCATTAATTAAGATATTGACTTGATCAATTTCCACCCAAAGTGAAGAATATGGCTTAGGGCAGACTAAGCGACCAAATTGTGCTGGTTTGTTAAGCACGTAAGAATTCAAAGTGTTAGAGATTGTTGCTAAATGCCAGCGATTCTTTTCTCGCTACAGCATTTTCTACAAAACTACAGCTTGTCAATAAATAAACCTACATGGAACTGTCTCATAAACTTTTGTAATGTGACCTCTTGATGTCGATGTTTAAAAACTTGGGCGCCAAATGCTTCTGGAAATTTTCGATGGGATAAAACGAAATACAATGTAGCATTTAGTGGGGAAACGACAAGTACACAGTTGACATTCTCACACAACAGAAACCAGACGAATGTAATAAAATAACTGCACAATTCAGTATAACGCAAATGCAATACCTTTATTTAGGCAAGATATAAATCCAAAACCCGTGAGCAAAATGCAGGGACAATCGTTCTTCTAAACAACTACAGCACGAAAGGCAGCTTCTCAAGTTTGTTCCTTTTAAAGCTCCAGGTTTTCCGCTAATTGCAGGAGATGTAGAGTCCCGAACAGCTTTTGTCGATCTAACACCACGACTCGATCGCTGGGAACTCAAATCATGACGAGACGCTACGGGGTCTAACTGGAAGTACATTAAGGAATGCGGGGTTGTGGACCCCGCATTCCTTTCATATTTGAATTTTGATCAAGGCGCCGCGAAAGCAATAGGTGTTAAAGTCCGCCGCTTTCGCTGTCAACAAAGCTTTTCTGTTACCGGAAACACACTGTTGTTGAATAAATATCACAGACCTTTTTGCAAGTTGATCGCAACGGCAAATTTATTTTTGTGGCTGTTAACAAACAATAAGATAATAGGCTATGAATAGCCTCTTATTTCTTTAGAGGATCGTAGCGCTCGCGAGCGGTTTTACCGCCTCTCCTTTCTCCGGAGAGATCATATGTGATCGGACGTTCTGAGAGAAATACTTGAAGAGAATCTATAAACACAGCATGGTCTTTCTCCCGTTTTTAACAAAATCGCGAATATATCGAGAATTATTCACAGAAACTCGATACGCTTTCTCTACGAAAGAAAGAAACAGTAACAGTAACAAAAAAGATAAAACTTTCGTTCACATAATCTGTTAGACCATAGTTAGACTGCGAACAGTCTCAAATCGTGCTCGCTCGCGCTCGCTATTTGCCCTTCGTTCTGTACAGATTTTAGGCAAAAGAGAGACTGCTCGCAGTCTAATAATTTGTCCTCTGAACAGGCCATTCGCTTTGCAGTCTGAATTTGCACTAAGACTGAGCAAACTATTGCTTCCTACGCTTGCGGTCGTTTAGTCTCCCAGACGTCTGCGCGCAGGCTAGCGGTCGTTTCGCCTACGAGTCTTTTCGCCCAAGGCCTGTTGGTTAACCTTTGACGCGCTTAGAGAACGAGAAATTAAATATTGTTTTTTCTTTTCCTAGGGTAACACGCTTTAAGAACGAAAAATAGTATTTAATTCATTTACTTTCGGAATTTAAGACGTTAGCAGACAAAAACAAAAACAAAATATATCGTAGGCGAAACGACCGGTTTCCCCTTGCTGACATTGTGATTTCATCCTCAGCGTTCTAATTGTTGACCATACTACTGGTTGCAAGTTTCACTTCACAGCACTTAATTCGATTGCCCAAGAAAAGCAGTGGTTTCCGGGCGCTTAACAGGAACATTTAAAAGTCGCCTAAGAATAACGTCCCAACGAAGAAATGTCACTTTACGGGCTTGCCTTTGGCATTTGTCCAATTCGGGAGTTTGACGGTTCTCTTTCCTTCACCATCACTCTGGCCTCGTGCATGATGCCGAGGTCACAGTATTAAAACTGGTATTAAATCTGCAGCATTTCAACCTTGTTCTACCACAATGTTGAACTCAAATACTATAGTATATGGCAATTTAAAATTGTACCGAATGGACTAAACTGCAGTTTAACGAAACTGTTATTGTTATCACTGTTATGGAAAAACATCCAGGGACTTCTAATAATTGTGACACATGGGAAAGTGACGTACCCCGCCCCCCACCACCCCCCGGAAAAAATAATAAAACAAAATATAACATAACATAACAAAAATGCAGACCTGCTACAGCTAGTAACAATTTATTTTTAATCTTTCCTCACTCAACTGTACATATCATTGTTTGCCCCAATTCTCTAGACCTACACTAGCATAAGTACAGATCCAGGAATAGGATTTATAGGAACAGGTCATGAAATGACATCATTGTGACACCATCAAAGGCTTTTTTAACTAGCATGTTCTTTGTAAATAGTGATCTAAGGAATGCTAAACCTAAAAACTATGTTTAGAACAAATAAACTTTATTATCATTTGCCAATAAATTATTAACATGCTGTGTGCAAATATGAACGGAGAGTTAATTCCAATCAAAATCAATATTAATCAATGATAGTCAATAACAATCAATAGTCACTCAACTTTTAAGCTTTGAATTGTATTGATTCCATAACCAGTCAATTAATTGGAATTGATTATTATTGATTATATTGACTATTGGTTTTCATTGTTTGATACTGCCAGGCAGAAGGCAACAGCCACACACTGTGATAACAGATTTGGATCCTACTGCTCCCCTCATTAGTAGCTAACTTTTAATTGAAAGGGATTGTTAAAGGTAACAGTCACACACACCGACGATACATCTGAATGCTGCTGTTCCCCTCGTTAGTAACTGAGACTTAAAATTGAAAGGAATTGTTAAAGGTAACAGTCGCACACTCCGACGATACATCTGGATGCTACTCTTCCCCTCATTAGTAAATAAGACTTCAAATAGAAAGGGATTGTTAAAGGTAACAGTTGCACACTCCGACAATACATCTGAATGCTGCTGTTCCCCTCATTAGTAACTGAGACTTCAAATAGAAAGGAATTGTTAAAGGCAACAGTCGCACACTCCGACGATACATCTGAATGCTGCTGTTCCCCTCATTAGTAAATAAGACTTCAAATAGAAAGGAATTGTTAAAGGGAACAGTCGCACACTCCGACGATACATCTGGATGCTACTCTTCCCCTCATTAGTAACTGAGACTTAAAATAGAAAGGAATTGTTAAAGGCGACAGTCGCACACTCCGACGATACATCTGGATGCTACTCTTCCCCTCATTAGTAAATAAGACTTCAAATAGAAAGGAATTGTTAAAGGGAACAGTCGCACACTCCGACGATACATCTGGATGCTGCTGTTCCCCTCATTAGTAACTGAGACTTAAAATAGAAAGGAATTGTTAAAGGCAACAGTCGCACACTCCGACGATACATCTGGATGCTACTGTTTCCCTCATTAGTAAATAAGACTTCAAATAGAAAGGGATTGTTAAAGGTAACAGTCGCACACTCCGACGATACATCTGGATGCTACTGTTCCCTTCATTAGTAACTGAGACTTAAAATGGAAAAGAATTGTTAAAGGTAACAGTTGCACACTCCGACGATACATCTGGGTGCTACTTTTCCCCTTCTTAGTAACTGAGACTTAAAATAGAAAGGAATTGTTAAAGGTAACAGTTGCACACTCCGACGATACATCGGGATGCTACTGCCCCCCTCATTAGGAACTGAGGCTTAAAATAGAAAGGGATTGTTAAAGGCAACAGTCGCACACTCCGACAATACATCTGGATGCCACTCTTCCCCTCATTAGTAAATAAGACTTCAAACAGTAAGGAATTGTTAAAAGTAACAGTCGCACACTCCGACAATACATCTGGATGCTACTGTTCCCCTCATTAGTAACTGAGACTTCAAATAGAAAGGAATTGTTAAAGGCAACAGTCGCACACTCTGACGATACACCTGGATGCTACTGTTCCCCTCATTAGTAACTGAGACTTAAAATAGAAAGGAATTGTTAAAGGCAACAGTCGCACACTCCGACGATACATCTGGATGCTACTCTTCCCCTCATTAGTAAATAAGACTTAAAATAGAAAGGGATTGTTAAAGGCAACAGTCGCACACTCCGACGATACATCTGGATGCTACTGTTCCCCTCATTAGTAACTGAGGCTTCAAATAGAAAGGGATTGTTAAAGGTAACAGTCGCACACTCCGACGATACATCTGGATGCTACTGCTCCCCTCATTAGTAACTGAGACTTAAAATTGAAAGGGATTGTTAAAGGTAACAGTCGCACACTCCGACGATAAGGTCTCTTTCCATGGGACCTGAAAAATGACAGTGCATGCATTAAGCAATGATATATATTAAGTTACTATCAGTGATAAAGTATCACCATAATGGAAGGTATGAATTACATGCAGAACATTTTGACTTGATATTTCTTAATTGGTCTAAAATGGTGACACTGAAAACCACAATTCAGTGATGGGATCTTAGCAAACTTTGTCTATGATGGTAAACTCATTTGGCTGCCAACTTCACCAACAATGTGCCTTAGGCCTTAAATCTACTCTTGCAGGCTTAAGCTTATGTCCCAAAAATAGTACAGAGAATAAAACAAATCCTGAAAAGGCAGTGTCATGTTAATTATTTGTAAAAGAAAAAAGAGAAAAAAAACATGTCCAGTTTTACACACCTGACATTGAGTTCGCACAGATACTGTGTTTTGCATCTGCTGTTTGATGTCCTTCCTTCTTTTGCACAGTTAGACTGATGCCAAGGTTAACTGGGCCTTAACTTCTCAGTGCATCGTTTGCATCTTGTGGTGAATCAGCTTTGTAGGCAACCACCCCAGTAGAATCCAGAAGTTGTTTTATTTTGCAGTTACATGTACAATGCACAAAGTTGGATACTATTAACTTCCTCATTGAGTAAAAACTCCAAATAATCTTAAATTCCAGTTGACCTAGAGGAAAAAAGGAACATTTTTATTTTAACAGTTCTTAATAAAACTCTCTTACAGCTGTAATCAAACTCTCAGGTGAGGTCTAATATGAACACCAATGTTAACTTTTCAGGGGCTTAGTTCTTTGCTGTTTCTTGTGTTACTATAGCTAGATGTTATGTAAGTCAAATGATCAAGTAGCTATAAACCTAAACAGGAGGAATACGTTATATTCAGCAGGATAAAAAACATAATTATGAGAAGAAAGAATAAAAATTGCTTGAAAAAAAGTCATGTTCAAGAATCCCATTACGACCAAAAAGACCAATTTTATCTAAAAGAATTCATGACTATAACAACCAAAACTACAGATGTAGGCATGCAACTGCAGATGTAGGCATGCAGATGTAGGTATCTGGGAGACCCCTCGATAAAAATAAGTGAATTGGAAATTATACAACTTTTCGATAGCATCTTGATATCATTTTCAAGGAAGAAAAATCATCATATGTTAATATATACCTGAAACAGTGTCAAATAATTCTACACTGATTAGACTCCTGGATACCCAAAAATTTAAAAATTAAATCACCCAGTCTATTGTTTCGGTCACAAAATTTCCTAGACAACAGCAATCTTGGATCTTTCTTCCAAAAAAAAATATATAAATAAATAAAATAAAATAAGATTACAGAAATCGTTTCCACACAGCAAATATATCGTTTCTTTCAAAATGGGAAAGGTTGAACTTTCAGGCTCCCAATTTCAGCACGGTCAGAATAAGCTGGACATATTTCATCAACAACTATATTTCTACGTCTTCGCCATTCAATTACCTTTCATTGAGGTCTGTCTTGGCCTTTAAATAGCGGAAATTTAACGCCAAAATGAAATCTCCCAGTAGTAATTTTCTTGTTTTGGGCACTAGTACGCCATTTTGAATTCTCATTGGAAAACCGCTGTTCAAAGTGTTTCCGTTCTCACGAAGCTGCGACAATGGCGCAAAAGCGCGGGTCGATGAAGAACTCGTTATTTTTTATTTCTTGCAACGCAAGGATCGTATCAAAGAACAATCTTGCTACAAAAGACGCGACCTAAGAAAACAATCGCAAATCCCTTTCAAAAACACAACATCTAGAATTTTTTTTCCAAATTCCTTTCATTTTGTGTTGAGATTACATAAGACAGCAAGTCAGAATTGATTGTAGTGAACTCAACACTGACTCAAAGCTAGGGCTTACCTTTTTTGAGGAGCAGCGGCAAGAAAATACAATAGAAGATGGCAGTGGCGTCACCAAACGGCAATTGCAGGGATCGAACTCACGGCCATGTGAGTGCAAGCCGACAGCTTCACCCGCCAAGGCTGAAAACCTTCCAAACGTCTCTTCTTGAAATAACCGCAAATTCTACGCATGGCGAAGAAATATCGCAAACAAACCAAACGAAGAAGGCACGATTTCGTACTTTTCTTGGTACGGGGCACTTCGCGCGCTTCACTTTGCTTCCCATGTGGGAATATCGAAATAAATTGTTGTTGTTGTCATAATATCATCCGTAAAGCAGGCGGGGAACTTCTTTCTGTTTGTTACAATCTAACAATTCCTGGCTTTTATCCTAGAGGTGGACGAACAGCACTTTCCTCCGAGCCATCGACCGGCAGTTCTTTTTTAAACTCGAAGAGACCGTATTCTCAAATGACCTAAACATGTGATTCATGAAATTCGTCACTCGTCAAGCCTTAATTTGAGCCTGACATGTATCCTATTTGATCCCCATTTCCCTCGCTTTGCTGACAGAAATTTAATTACCGAGTAAACCGCAACTTAATTAATTCGGAAATCGGGTACTTCCAGTTCAAACCCACTTGCGTCTTGTCATGTCTCGGTTGTTGTCCGGATAATAGAGAAGGCGCAATAGCACCGTAACGAATTAGACGTGCGCAATCAGATGTCGTCATCCAGTAATGGCTGATACCAGAGCCCTATAATCTCACCGCTGACCAAACAGATCGTAGGCTCTGGGAACGAAAATGCGTGGACAATGTTATAGATATCATTGACTGCCCATGAGCAGAGAAAAATACATGTGACGTAGCGTGTCCATTTATATCCGCCGGCCTTGATAGTATCAACTTTTATTATTCAACTGCATTCAGTAGAGTACAAATAACACCCAAAACGAGTACAAATATCCCACGGTATTTGTACTCCAGAAGACCAGTTTGACAGGTTTTCTACAAATGCCACGTCAGGCATTAGGCTTACAATGTGAACGATGAAAAAATGGCCGAAACGGTCGTTTTCCGGAAGAAAACAATGAATGCTTACCAAATTTTGAGGTTTTTAACGAAAACGAGATCCTAGAGACAAGCAATGACCTAGACGACAGTGAGATTTCTTTATTTATTGAAGAAAATCGAAACGTATTAAAATACAACAGAAAAGACAAAAACTGACCTCAAGTCCGTTAAAGAAACAAGGGCCATTGAAGAAATTCCCGCCGAGGAACTTAACAATCTTTTATGTCATTTGTTTGTCAAAGTCAGGAAACGGAACCCATCTTTCCTCAGGAGCTGTCTTCAACAAATGCACAATTGTTGTCGGTCAGAAATCTCCACCGCTATCTCTTCCAAAACGACCCGTGGTTAGTGATTCGGACGAAGATGGTTGAGCTTGAAGTGCTGTTTAACTTTGTTTGACTTGACTTTCGAGTTCTGTTTGTTCTGTCGAGTTCTTTCTTTTCGTAGTTTTACTCGGTGACCAAGAACATTGTTGTTCATCTAACTGTAAACCCGAAAATAATTCAGTTTTGCCTTGTTCCATCTTTGTTTTCCTTGCAAGTTTGAAATAAAATCCCGACGCTTCGCTCGATTGACAGACAGGTTTGACAAGTTTTAGTTTTTGACCAATCAACAACAACCTCACGTCAAGCGCGCGAAACCTGACCCCGCTGGCGCGCTCACTCGCTGCTCAGAAGCCACGTTAGTTTGTCACACAACTCAGACAGTTTATAAACCACTTTTCCATTTTGTAGCTAAGTTGAATAATAAATCCCTTATTAGACGGTTGAGTGTGTAGTATCGTGAGATAGTTTTACTCATCTCTTGTATTTTGACTCGCCCTACGGGCTCGCCAAAATACGGCGCGACTCGTAAAAATATCCCACGATACTACACACTAAACCGTCTAATAAGATATATAAACTTGAAACGTTCAGAAATAATTTTTTAGTCCTTAGCTTAATAAGACACGTTCCATAATAGCTCGCTTGATTTAAATGTTCATAATGTTCCTTGGTAACCTGCTTGTGAATTGAGGAGAATTTTCATGGTGTACTGGACATTAATGAGCTTCCTTTGCTTAGAATAGCAGGCATAGTCTTACAATTGGCCGAGTGAATGTTCCAGTCTTGGTTTTCACAGAAATGACTCGAACCAATTGGTCTGGTCCAGGATGAGTTGCTGTGATTAGACCAAGTGGCCACTGACATGGGGGGTGCGGTTGTCCTTGACAAGAATTAAGTCACCAACACTAAGGTTTCTGCGGGGCAACCTCCACTTCTTGAAATGCTGAAGAGAGTTGAGGTACACAGTTGACCAGCGTTTCCAAATGTTAGTATTGTGTCAATGCTTGGCAGAGTCGCCATCGCCTTAGCACAGGTGTGGGCGTGGCTGAAACGTGGTCGGGTAATGATTCTAAGGGCCGGGCAATAAGGAATTGAGTGGGACGAATCCGTCGTCATCATTTGCATCAAGCGCTGTAAACAGGGGTCTTGAGTTGAGGCAAGCTTCAATCTGGCATAGCACTGTTGTCATTTCTTCAAAGGTTAGTTTGCTTTCCCCAACGATTCGTTTCAAATGGCGCTTGCAGGCCCTGACTCCATTCTCCCATACAGAACCATGATAAGGGCCTGTGGGTGGACTGAATTTCCACTGAATGCTTTAATTGCTACAGAAATTTATAATAGATTCTTGGGTGGTTTGTTCTTTAAGGAGGCGTGATAGTTCCTTTAAATCCTTGTTTCCACGATGAAAACAGGACGCGTTGTCGCTCTATATCTGACTCGGCTTTCCTCTGCGAGAAACAAAACGGCGAAGGGCAGCAAGGAAAGCTTTCAGCGGTGAGATCTGAGACTAGTTCAATGTGGCAGGACTCTGTCGCTAGGCAAACGAAGATGGCTACATAGGCTTTGCAGTAAGTAGATCTTCGTGTGGAACCAGCCTTGAGGGTGAGGGGTCCTGCAAAGTCAACTGAAACGTTTTCATTGGCGAAGCGTGGGATGACACGTGCGGCTGGTACTTGGCCCACAAGTACCAGTGGAGTCGTGATCTTTGGAGATGTACGTTGGCATGTGATGCACTGACGTGTACACTTGCGAACGGTTTTGCGTGCACCGACGATGCGATAAAGATCTTGAAGAGATGGGGCCAGCATGGCAAAAACGTTTGTGTTCACTCTCAATAATCAATTATGTGAGATGATGCTTTCCATGGAGGATGATTGGATGTCGAGATTGGTAGTCTTTCTGTGGCTGCGAAAGACGTCCACCAACTCTTAATAGTCTATCTGCATCAAGAAATGGATTCAAGGGGCGTAGAGGATTGGACAAGAGCAGTGGTTCCCTCTTCTTGAGTGTCTCCATTGTGTTTGGAAACATCTGGACTTGTGCTTGTTTAGACAACCATATCTTTGCCTTGCATAATTCATTCACTGTCAGAGGTGTGTGGGTAAACAAATTGGAACGGGTGACAACACGGAATACCCACGCAGTAGTTCTGATGAGATGCGAATAAATTGAGAATTTCAGGATGTCAATGACAGGCTCTGTTTTACTTGTAACTGCTTGCAAAGTGATTTCCTTTCGTTCTTTGAGTTGCAAGACATCCCTTTGAATGCCTCAGGAAGAGAGAGACTCCATTGTAGGTGGAGCAGTAAACGTGGAGGGCCAGCTTGATGGGTCTTCTTTCAACACTCGGGTCCATTCCACCAGAGTTTGTGATTGATGATTTCAGCTGGTAGAATGCCACGAGATCCAAGATCAGCTGGATTTTCGTTGCCATCAACGTGTTTCCATTTTTCAGGTGGGACGTGTTCTTGGATCGGTTTGCTTCGAAAGTCTTGAAGCGCTGACTGCTTCCATGAATCCAATAGAGAACACTGGTAATGTCGGTGAAGGTATGATGATTGCAGGTTGGAACGGCCAGAATTTCTTGGAGATATTTCATTAGTTGTGAAAGCAGATGAGCTCAACAAAGTTCAAGAAGAGGTAAGCAAACCTTCTTGAGGGGGAGGGGGGGGGGCAACGCGTGTTTTTGCCATGATGAGTGATATGTGGACTCCGCCGGTTGTGTCGAGACTTCTCAAATAGACAACACTACAGTAGGCTTTCTCGCTGGCATCACAGACAGCGATCAATTGGCGGTCAATAATCTTGCTGTTGACTAGGGAATAACAGCGCGAAATGCGGATGTTGGAGATTTCCGGGAGTTGTGTTCTCCAATTTAGCCACTCTTGCTGAATGTCCGGTGGGAGGGGTTCATCCCAGGTGATGCCTTTCTCCCAGAGCCCCTGGAAGATTATCTTGACAACAATAGTGACGCATAAGATAAGACCAGGAGGATCAAAGATCTTTCCTGAATATGACAATACAGTGCGCTTGGCTAACTGTGATTCTTGGACTCACAAACTGGTACAGGAGAAGCGGAAGTGGTCCGAAGTGGAGCTGTATTCCATTCCAAGAGTTTTGACAAAGTTCTCAGAGTTCCCGAGGTTAGATGTGGCCTTTGTGCTTCGAATCTCCGGTAAGATTGAGTTAAAACTTCTTGTAAGTTTGAGTCCCATTTGTGGAGTTTGAATCCTCCTCTGTTAAAGAGATCGTTTAGTGCATGATAATTGCTTCTTGCTTTGTTTCAACCAAAGGGAGACCATCATCGACACAGATTGATTCTTTTACAACTTTGGCAGCAAGTGGTAGTTCTGTTTCATTTTCTTCTGCGAGATGGCGGAGTGAGTTAGTTGCTAGAAATGCAGCACTTGCGATTCCAAATGTGACTCTTGTCATTCGGTAGTCAGTTACCGGGTCAGCAGGTTTGTATCTCAACAGAAAGCGATGGTAACCCGGTCTTCAGCTTCCGTTGCCAAGCTGATAGCGCGGTACATCTTCGAGACATCGGTTGTTAGTACATGAGGATGTCTTCGGAAGCGAATGAGGACATCATTAAGCGGTGGGTGGATGGTTGGTCCCACAGGGAGTTGATCGTTAAGTGAGACACCCGATGCAGTTTTCATGGAGCCATCAAACACGACACGCAGGGGTGTTGAAGCTGAATTTTTTAGACAGCGTGATGGGCCAAGTAGAAGGCATTCGAGGCTGGCTTGCTGAGGTCAGTATCTGGGACACTTTCTGCGTGACCAGACGTAAAGAATTCTGTTTCGACTTTGGCATAATCATCAAATCGATTGGTTTGTTGAAGACGACCTTCAAGGAACAGGAAACGTCGCAAGCCCTGAGGTCGGGATTCTCCCAGGGGAGAACTGTGTGGCTTAAATGGGAGTCTGGATACGAAGCGGCCAGTTTCATCAAGCTTGTGGTGTTGGTTAAAGTCTTGTACAACTAGCTTGTCAAGTGGTGCTAGAGGCAACCTGGCTTTGGTCGGTTTCTCTAGAGTCCAAAATTTCGACTTCATTAGACTTCATTAGGCGGTTGTTGACCTCTAGCGCCACCGAACAGAGCCCAACCGAATATGGTTTCTTGAGCGGCTAGGGTTCCCTTAGGACAAAGGGTAAGACCTGATTTTAGGATACCCTGACAAACGTCGACACAAAGGAAAACATCAATAGGTTTTGACACATTGAATTCTGGATCTGCTAATTCAAGTAAGTTTATGTGTGGCCAGTAACCCATGAGAAGGGACTTGAGGGGTAGATGCTAGATGTTTTGTTAATGAAGGTAAGACGATGACTTGTACATTGTTCACATATGATTCGCGCTTAGTGCATGACAAGCTGATCTCGACCACACTGCTACTTTGGGTAGGGCACCGAGTTCCTCCAATTCCATTAATGTTGATTTCTTGTCTTTGCCCACGCAACGTGAGGTGTTGGGTTGCTCTTTCCGTGATAAGAGAGGCTGTAGATGTGGGATCTAGTAGAGCCCCCCCCCCCCGATTATTTGATGACCATTTGATCGACTTAGCCAGACTTCTGCCGTCATCACGAGAACAGAATTTGAATTGGTGGCTTCAGGCATGGTTACATAAGTTGCGGAGGTGATGGAGTTAACAGCAGAAGTGTTGGTTGCTTGAGTGTTGGCGGTCGTACGGGGCGTTGGCACCACAGGAACATCTTGTCTTGGTTCTGCCCTAGGGGGTGTACAGCATTACTGCTCAGGATGTAGGAAGGTGTGGTGCCGTTTTCGGCATTTAAGGCATCAATTGGGCGAAGGGCAGTGTTTCCCCATGTGCTTTCCTTTCAAGCAGTTGAACCAAAGAACTTGTTCCTGTACTAAGTTGTATTTGTCATCAACTGATTTCTCTTTGAAGCTCGGACAGTAAGTTATGTTGTGCTTCGGGCCATGGCAGGCAGGACATTTCTCCTGAGTGTTTGTAGAATACACTTCGACTGACTCTGGCGATTTCTTGGTGGGCCCTTGAACTTTCTTAAGGCTGGCATCAAAGGATGTTTGTTCGGTTGCCGTTGATCTCCAATCAAGGAACTCCAGAAACTTGTGATAGTCAGGGACGTCCTTGTCTTGTTGCGTGAATTTTTGCCACTCTACCATGGTAAGAGGGCCAAGCTTTGATTCACCAAGAGCAGTTATGAAGCGTTCAAAGTCAAGCTTATCCATTGCTTTAGGGGACCAGGGATTATGTTGAAGGGTATCATGCAACTGCCTAAGTTCAATGCTTGAGCCATTCTTAACAGGGCTAACAATTAGCAGTGCTCTAACATGTGCTAGGTGGATGACTTGAGGCCTGTCAAAACGGGTCTTTAGGGATGCAATGGCTTCTGGGTGGGCCTCCGCTACTTCATCTATACCTTCAATGGCATCTTTGGCTTTCTGGGTTCACGGCGCGGTGAGCGATTTCAACAAATACTACATCCGCAATTGATCGCCAAGTTTGTTTGAGCAATGGATAGTTGATTCGAATTGTTGCGGGTAGGATTTCCATTTTGTTGACTCTAAATCAAAGGTTGGAATGTTTAGTGAAGGTAATTTCACTGCTTTTGCCTCATTTTCATGTGAAGCGGTCTTGAATTGTTGTCATAACTTGGTCAGTTCTTGGCGATGCTGATTGTTCTGACGCTCTAGCTCTTTAGCATGATTTTGCTTCCTTTCAATTTCTCGCTCTTTGTGTTTACGCTTTCGTCACGGCGGCATTGCGTGATCAATTGTGTTACTTCATCTTGAGTTGCTTTGACATCGTATCGTTCCATTTATCGCCATCTGCGTCTGCGAAGATGATTCAACTTCAGAGGTGAAACGGTCAAGAGTTTTCACAAGGTCGAAGAGCTGGCTTCTGATATCCGTTAGCTCGCCAATTTCCGTTTCAGTAAGGCCGTTTTTCGCCTCTGTAGTTTTCGCGGCTAAGTTGTTTAGCCTTGTTGTATTAAGATTCCATTTGGAATTTCGCTTGCCTTTACTTTCGGTCGATTTAGCATCTTGTGGCCATGGCTTAGTAGAAACAAGGTTGAGAATATACAACAGCTTACCGATGTTTTCGCGCACCCGATCATCGTGGTTTTTCAATTCTTCAAAGTCCTTTTCTTCGCTAGTTGGTTCCAGCGACGCGCTAGCCTCGATGTGTTGACTTTGGAAGACGTTGTTAATTCACAAATTTCATCCAAGTATCATCCAGCGCAGACGATGTCAAATTGCGTTTTTTCTTGTTTTTCATAGAGTGGGTCGATCGTCTTGATGAGATTTGTTATTCAACGCTTGGTGACCGCTCGCTTCTGCACGAGCGATTCCCGCGATTCAGCCATTTACGCGAGGAAGTTCATGATCGATTGAGGACTGTACACCTTTCTTGAGACTTTTCTTGAGTAGAAATCCGGCTGGAGGGACCAGAAGTAATGTGTAGGCTTCAAACATGTCCTCTCATTAAGGATTTATTCTCATTAAGGTTTATTCTTTGTTGATAGAACTCTAAGAGAGACTAAAATGCAGTGTTTACAATACCCGACTTGTGCTTCAAAGGCGAAGCCACGTGGAAAATGTTATAGATATCATTGACTGCGCATGAACCCAGGCTGTTGTAGATAAACGAGGCAGTTCGGTTTCTAAACACTCTGTCGACGTTCGCTAGTACCTCGCACAATCACAATTAAAATCAGTGCAGCTTTATTAAAAGGGGATTTTGTACGATAAAACAGAACTTAAAATATATCCTGGAGCAACAAATGTAGCGAACAAAGCGCGACATTTATTTTGACAGGAAGATTATGGAAAGAATAATTAAACGATGGTATTTGAAAAAAAAAAACTACATAGCAAATAAATTTTCTGCTTAAGGTTGGAAAGTTCTTAAAAACAGACTTTCAATAAAAAGTACGCACAATTCTTAGGATATATCGATCTTTACTTACTATTTTAAGTATTTTTGTTCGTTCTCCGTCGAGATCTTTACAAATTTAATGCTACAGAAAACTACGCTACAAGAACTTGCTGTCAGTCGTTTATGCCAACGGTAGCCAACATGGGAAACATGGCTGTCATCTCGGATATTACTCAAAAACGGCGGAAATTGAAAATTTGTCATGCTAGACATGTACAATATTTACTGAACACATCAATGCAGCAACCGATTCTCTCCAAACGTTGCCAAAATGTGTCTAAAGAATATGCACAACGCGACTGAAAAAGGGCAGATGCTGACGAAAGATCCTCTTGAAAAAAATTAAAGAAAAAACTTACGTGGGGGGAGCCCTCTCCTCTCCCCTCTCCCCCTTTTGTACGCCTGAGGGTCAAGGTATCGATTTGCGATCAATGTTTTGGAACACACAAGCATGGCAGTTTATGAAAACTAAATGGTGTTTCCTTCTCACGCACTAGCATTTGACGCAGTTTTTCATCCAGAAACTGGTAATACTAACTACAAGATTTGAGGATCATGAATAAGAAAGAATACATTCGAACAAAGAGCGAGTCTTGTCTTAGTCCCTCTTTGAAGAAAAAAATTAAGAAATCCAACAAACGTGTTATCAATTACTGCAAGATGAGATTAAAAATGACACAAGTACACGTACGGTCCACTATTAATTGCGACTACACAGTTTTGATATGCGAGCATTACGAAATGTGGCAAGCATTTTTGCAATTTACAACAGGAATTACAAAAGTCAAATTGTTATTCTAAATTTAAACGATTGGTATTACGAAACAAAACACTACCTTGAAAGGTCTTTCGATTCATGAATAACTGCAGAAGTCTTTATTCTACCTGAAATGGTCACGTGACCCACAGCTGCAAGCGTACGTTTTAAATACGTTGCTTCAAGACATTACAAGTACATACACGAGTGTCAAAAAAATAAAATTAAGCTCCAATTAATTACGTGAGCGATTTTAAGAACGGAAAATTTTCCCTTCTGATAAGAAACGTGATTTTTTGGCGTCTCATTAAGTGCGTCCTATATCAAAGGAAAAACTTGAACCATATCAGTTTCGCACGCCTTGTGTCAGCCAAAGTTAAAACTGCCCGGCTTTAAAACAAACGACTGTCGAATGCGTAATTATTTGATTGACCTTTAATGCCGCAGAGCTCAATTTTAATTGATGAATTATCTAGCCGGTAATCAAGCACCTGGCTTACGAACAGAATAATGGCCTGTTTTTACTTTAAGTGTGTGAAGACGAACGGAGATTACATTACACTCGCCTCTCGCTTCGTTGTCCTAAGAACGAAGTAGAGTGCAAACAGTATTTCCGTAAAAACATTAGTAAAACAATATTGCACAAATTTGTACAATTTTGCAAAATAGTCAGTTTTGTGAATAGTCAACTTCATCTAGTCATTTAGTGAAATAAGTAGCCTCCCACGCAGTCGTTTTTAGGGGAGTCGTATTAACCGACTCCCCTAAAAACGACTGCGTGGGAGGCTATCAAATAAGCGGCTGTTCATGTTTCATGATATCATTGACTGCACATGAGCAGAGAAAAATACATGTGACGTAGCGTGTCCACCGAGGTCTTGACCGGACCGACCTAGGCTGTTGAGTAACGTGTCAATTTTTTTCTGCTTTGTAGAAGATAAACGAGGCAGGTTGGTTTGTGAACACTCTGTTTACGTTCGCTAGTACCTCAGACAATCACAATAAAAATCAATGCAGCCTTATAAAAAGGGGGTTTGTAGGATAAAACAGAACTCGAAATATATCCTGGAGACAAATGGAACGAACAAAGCTCGACATTTGAGTGGAAGATTATAGAAAGAACAACTAAACAATGATATTTGAAAAAGTCGCAAAAACTGCATAGCGAATAAACTTTCTGCTTAAGCTTCGAAAGTTATTGAAAACAAGTAAGACTTTCAATGGAAAGTTCGCACAATTCTTAGCATATATCTTAGTATTTTAAGCATTTGTGTTCGTTCTCCACCGAGATCTTCACAAATCAATGCTAACGTTAACTGCACTACAAGAACTTGCTGTCAGTTCGTTTATGCCAACGGTGGCCAACATGGCCAACATGGCCTCCATCTTGGATATTACTCCAAAATGGCGGAAATTGAAAATTTTTCATGCTAGGCATGTAGAATATTTAATTGAACACTTTACTGCAGTAACCAATTCTCACTTAACGTTGTCAAAATATGTCTATATTGAATATGCACAACGCTACTGAAAAGGGCAGATGGTTTCAAAAGATCCTCTTGAAAAAATTGAAGAAAAACCTTACGCGGGTGGGGGCTCCCCTTCCTCCCCTCCCCCCCCCCCCCCCTCTTTGTACGTCCGAGGGTTAAGGTGATCAATGTTTTGGAACATACAAGCATGGCAGTTTATGAAAACTAAATGGTGTTTCCTTCTCGCGCAATAGCATTTGACTCAGTGTTCCAACCAGAAAACTGGTAATACTAACTGCAATGCGTAGTTACGTACATATACAGTGTATGATCTACTTTCAACAAGACATGGGGACCATGAATAAGGAATAATACATTCGAACAAAGTATGAGTCTTGTTATAGTCCCTCTTTGAAGAAAAAAGTAAGGCAATAATCCAACAAATATGTTTTCAATAACTACAAGATGAGATTAGAAATGACACGTACACGTACGGTCCACTACTAAGCTGAGTAACAATTACGATATGTGAGTATTACAAAATACGGCAAGCGTTGTTGCAATTTACAACACGAATTACAAAAGTCAAACTGTTATTTAATTTTAAATTTAAGCAATTGGTATTACGAAACACAACACTACCTTGAACGGTCCTTCGATTCATTGATAACTGCGGAAGTCTTTATTCTACCCAAAATGGTCACGTGCCCCACACAGCTGCAAATGGACTTTTTAAATAAGTTGTTACAAGAAATAACAATTGCATACTCAACTGTCCAAAAAAATATTGAGCTCCAATTACATGAACGTTTTTAAGGACGGAAAATTTTCCCTTCTAATAAGAAATGTAATTTTTTTTGGCGCCTCATTAAGTACGTCCTATATCGAAGCCAAACTGAAAACTGCCGGCTTTAAGGAAACGACTGTCGAATACGTAATTATTTGATTGACCTTTAATGCAGAGCTCAATTTTAATTGAAGAATTATCTAGCCGGTAATCAAGCACCTGTCTTACGCACAGAATAATGGCATGTTTTAACTTTAAGTGTATGTAGAAGCGTATCACCCCTGCACGTATGTGAAGACGAATGGAGATCATATTGCAATTTCGATGTCCCGAGAACCAAGTAGAGCGCAAACAGTATTTCCGTGAAACATTAGTAAAACAATAATGCACAACTTTGTGCAATTTTGTAAAATAGTCAGTTTTGTGAATAGTCAACTTCATCTAGTTATTTAGTGAAATAAGCGGCTGCTCATGCTTCAACAATTTTTCAACTAAATTGTACAAAATTTCACGGAAATACTGTTTGAACTCTAAAGATGTAATTGATGTCACAGGAAGTGTCTTATAAACTAATTTGTGCTCTGTATGAAAGGGGTAGTAATTTTTTTCCATATTCTTGTTTATTAATGTTTTCTCGTAACTTTTAATTAGTTTTCAACTGGTAGAAACCTAACGCAATTGACACAGTTTAATTCAGCGGTAAGGCCTGGTTCCTACACTAGTTCAAGAACCTAATTCAAATTAGCAAAAACAATAGCTTTTGTACATCTGCATTAGGTTGGGCCTATGACGAGTTCGACGTTTGAACGAGGCCTAAAGGGTTTCTGTTGAGACCTAGAAAGTCACCACTCTTGCTTTGTCGATAAAAAACAATTAAATGAATAGTTATTGCATGGATTGTATTGAGGAAAGTTAAAAGATGACCAACCAATTACAAAAAAGTTGACGTTGTATAGATCGCTTAACTGATTGCTTGGCCCAAGCCTGTTTGACCGACTACTTGAAATTCTCTCTTATCTGATGTTATATGATCGTGCTTTTTAAATATGTCGACATGCTTATGTGTTAATATCATCCTTAGCCTTCTAAATGAACGAGCTTTTATTTCGTTTAAAGACAGGCCCGTCATTTTAGTTTCAAAAGCATATATTTGCTTAATCCATTGACATGAAAAGTAACACGTTTTGCTAAGCGACTAAACATTTGTCTCGTATACAGAGTCACGGAGTTTTTTGTCGTATTTCGTAATACCTGTCGTGAATTGTAAAAACATTTTTCGTTTGTAAACCAGTACAGCCAACTCCCTTCGCTCCAGACCTAGACGAGGAATCGGAATAACTTCGACCTGATCCTCCAACGAAACTGTTGGAACACTCTGAAGTCTTTCCCATCTGAATAGAAAGAATAACCGGGAAAAAGCAGCAGTTTGCCTTGAACGTACATCTGTGAAGATCAAACTATCTCGTTTGGCTTGCTTTGGTGTAACTGCCTACTGAAACCTTTCATCAGCAGAAACTCAGCTTTTTTTAAAGTTCTATATAATGGAGGAAAGTCGTTTGCCTGATTCACCTTACATCGCTAATTGCGTCTTCAACGTTTTCTTATCTTATACCGCCGTCATGTTGAACAGTGTCACAATCCACGCAGTAAGGAAAACGTCATCCTTGCCAAAGCCTTTAAAAACATTGCTCCTAAGTATGGCTGTTTCTGATCTTGGTGTTGGTTTAATAGTCCAACCTTTGTATGTTGGATTACTCGTCATAGACTTAAAGCAAAACCCTAAAAACGACTTAATTTTTAATAGTATGCTCAAGGCGTTTCAATTTGCGGTGAATTTATTTTGTTTTGCCTCTTTCTTTAGTATGACAGCCTTGAGTTTAGACAGATTCTTAACCATCCATCTTCATCTCAGATACCATGAAATTATGACTCAAAAACGTGTTGTTGCTGTGGTAATCTTAATATGGGTGTTCAGCGCATTTCTTTCGTTGGTTAAGTTGTGGACCCCGGATAATATAATTTTCATAATTTTTGCCATTATTCAGATTGCCTGTATTATAACTGCAACTTTATTTAATTGTAAATTATATGTGGCGATACGACGCCACGCACATCAGATTCAAGTTCTGCAAGTACAGCAACTAGCACAGAATGCAGAAATGGCAAACGTTGGGAGAATGAGAAAATATTCTATCACTGCAGTTTACTTATATCTCGTGTTTTTGGTTTGTTATCTACCAGACCTTTGTATGTTATGGACTAACGCTACAACTACTGATTCAAGTGCTGTCATACTGAGTTTATCGATGTATACAGTAACATTGTTGTTTCTTAATTCATCTCTGAATCCTCTTATTTACTGCTGGAGGTTGAGACACATTCGACACGCTATCCTGAACATACTGAGAAACGCATCGCTTAGAAGCCACAACTGAAAAAAAAAAACTTCTGGTAACTGGACAGTGGATAAACAAAGCCGTTGTTGACAAATGTTCTTTAGGAGCTTTGTTTACACCACAGTTACGCTGGACGTTGGAAATGTAATAACTGGAGTGGCCTCACATGAGCCTCTCATTGTAACCAATTATCGCGATATTACACTTAAATTGTAAATGGCAAAGCCATGTCTTTAAGACCTTAAAGCTGTGTGCTGTATGTATGCTTCTCAATTTAAAAGCCACGTGTCTGTTACAAATCGTTTAACCAGCAGCAGTTATCATCTGTGTAGAAATGTATGTCCATGAAACCCAGTTAAAATAATAATAATAATAATGATGATGCTGATGATAATAATAGTAATAACAATAGCAATAACAATAACAATGATAATAATAGAACAAAACAAAACAGTAAGTAAATGTTTGAGCTTCAACTCTAACACAGAAAATGGCAAAAAGGCCAAGACCCTTCCTATAATTTTGAATTGAAAAGAAATATTTAGTTACAATCGATCTTTCAGTTCATAACCTTAAACCTTGTAGCTCTAAAAAGGGAAAAAAGGAAAGAGGTTGTTTTACATCAGGCCCCGGTTGTTCAAGGAGCGGATATCTTCATCCAGTGGATAGGCCTACCCACTGGGTAAGACTGTTATCCACTAGTTAGTTATCCATTAGATAAAAAGTCGTTGCATGAAGCGTGGATAGCGTCGCGGATAACTATTCACTGGATAAGCTGCTATCCAGTCCGTTGCTATGGTGAAAATTGATCACGTTTCTCAGGATTTACTTTTGAGATTGCATGATAAGAAAATGGCGGAAAATGTAGAGCCCGAAAAACAGAAAATTAAAGCCAAGTTTTCCTTGCTGTGACAGAGTACGTTGCTTTCAAGCCTATCGAAGAAATTTGATCCGCTGGATAAGAGTTTTAAAACAAACGGTGCTAGAAGGGTACCACGTGGCTAGGGTACCAGGTGCCATGAGCTAGTTCGCCTAAGCCCTCTAACAGTACTTTTCTGTTGTGGCTATTCATAATGCTGACCATCAGATGTCGATTCTAGCTGTTGAGTCTTGAACTATCACGGCTATAGAACAGTACTTTCCTGTGGTACTGCTCATTTTGGTATACGCTGTACAAGGACTCTCTCCTACGCAGAGGCCTCCTACAGTCACGTCTTGATTACACGGTTAAGATAAAGCGCGCGGAGGCTGGGTAGAGGGAAAAATAAAGCTCGCGGAGAACTCCCGCTCTTTCCCTCTTCCCGTCATTCCTCGCGCTCCCGTCGTTTACTGCCCCTCCCCCCCCCCCCCCCCCAGTTTTCTCTTTCCCTGTTGTTTACTGGTGTGAGCCTCTGCGGAGGAGAGGGGTGCCATAACTACCGTTAACTGCCGCTTATAAGCTTTGGGCTTATGCAACTTCGTGAGGAGTGGGGGAGGGGCTTATATCCGGGGGCAGGGGGCACAGCAGTGTTGATCGAAATACGTTTTTAATTTACCAGTTTTTAATTTGCCATTGAATCGTCATAATAAATCGAATTCATTTCAGTTTTAACAACAAAATCAAAACTATAACACGAACGTAACCGGAACGTAACTAAACAGAAGTTCAGAGTTCATCTTCGCGGTAGTGTTGTGTGAGAGTGCTTAATATTAAGGAAACAAGGAAAACTAGAAGGGGGCTTATACCCGGGGGGCTTATAACCGAATGTATTTTTTTGTTTACAAGTAGATGGGCCTATAACCGGGGGACGTATAAGCGGGGGAGGGGTTTATAAGCAGCAGTTTACGGTATGTCAGAAGAAGACCCAAAGTCTAACAGTATAATTAAATAAAAGCTATTGATTAGCATCAGGATAACTTCGTTATCAGGACCACGGACGCGCCATAAACATTTTGTCGTAAAAACGAGCTTTTCGGACTGTCAAGATTTCTTTTACAAGAAAATGCCGCCGACGGCATGAGACTTTCCTCGGCCCAAAAAGTGGCTGTTATAACGAGGTTGTCGTCTGATTGCTTTTACGTCGTATAAAAACGTGCACATGCAAGTCACTGTTATTGAGCAATGATTAGGAAAATAAATTCAGGTGTGCTGTTCACAATTGTACTGGAGAGTTTGTGCATAACGAAAGTTGATTGCAGAAACCTGTTGGCCAGCATTAAAATATTATTATTACGAGAGACTTACCTTAAATGTAGCCTGCGTAGCAGGCGTAAACGAATGTGTGGCAAGGTAGCGAGAAAGTGGAAGAAAAAAAGGGACTGGGAGTACGCAGGCTGCACCTAATGAATTAAAAAGCCGGAGGACAATACATGACAATGTCTTATTACACACATTTTGAAATCACTGGTAATCCTTGCAACCTGATAGGTTCTCAACAGTGCGATTTATTCACGAATCGCACTATTTTTTGCTCTAAATTGCATCCTTTTTTTTAGCCAATCAAAAGGACAATGAAATAATACCAACCAATCAAATTTCATGGCTTACTTGCAGTAGCTAATCATATTGCAGAAAAATATAGGGCATAAAAGTCATTTTAGGGGGAAATTTTGCAATTTTTTGCGTTTTGTCGAGCGGGAAGTATTTTTGTTTACTGCAACAGACTTCCGGCTGAACAGACGTTTCAAGCCAGTTTCCTGTAGTGTCAAACAAAGATATCGGAAAGCTCAAGTCTGTTGCAGTAATCAAAAATACTTCGCGCTCGACAAAACTGTGGATGAATGTTTTTTAATTCGTGGTGCTCCTCCCGCCATATTGACATCAACATTGAAACAAATGGCGCCCGAAGAACTTGACAATTTAAGGTCCTGAGCAAGTTTTATGCACAAGTTAAGAAAAAGGAAGTAGATGATTACGAGCCAGAATCCCTTAAAATCATTCAGAATTTCACTGAGAGATATTTAAAGGAAACGAAGTTTATCCAGTGAGCATCGTACGGTCGAGGGAGTTTCACAACTCTCAGGAAATACTCAACGTGAAGGCGATTTAGCCCTGCCCCAACAAGGGAAAGGTAAACGACCAAACAAATCCGAATGGGCCATCCATCGCTTCCTGTCTTATGACTAACAAGAAAACTACGAACCACACCATAAAAAAAACGCTCGTCGCCTAAACGAAGAACAACTTTAAATGACTGATCAGAAACTGTTTTCGTTTACGCACGAGTGAGTTTTGTCACATGATATTATAATTTGCATAATTTATGTAAGAGCGTTTCCGGTTCCTCTTTTTTAAAAGCCGGGTTTCCTGAAGTGGATAAATGAATATTAATATTGACCAAAAAAAACGTTTGATTTCAGAATAGGTGTAATAAAGTGGTAATTGAACTTCGTGTCGTGCAATTTTGGTCTGAAATAATACTGGTGATTTCAAATCGAACGAGCGCGCACGCGTATGATTTCAGACCAAATCGCACTCCACTCAGTTCAGTTACCATTATTAATTACAATTTGCGACAGCTCAGTTAATTACAAATAGCGACAGTGTGTTATTAAAACCTGCGACAGCTAAATTTGCCGTGGTAATTTCGGCGACTTTTTTCAAAAATTGTGGCAGCTCGATTGAATACAAATTACATAACGGCTTATTAAAATTTGTGACAGCTTGGTTTATTACAAACTGCGACGTCTTTAACACAGCTCAGTTTATTACAAAAAGCGACAACGTGGTATAATTTCAATTTGCGATAGGTGTGTCAATACAAAATCAAAAGTTATGACAATTTTTGAGCCCGGTATTAAAAATTCGACAAATGGTATTTAAGGCCCAGTTCAAACGTCGATCTTTACATGTCCCGAACCTAACTGCTAATTGGGTCGACCTAAATAATTTAGTTCGACAGTTGATTCAGACGTCGACCTTAACTAGTCGAACTTAATTCTGCAAAACAGCGGTAAACAATCATCAATTGCGCTATATCGGGTCTCAAAAAGCAAAGGAAAACAACTGTAACAGGAAAAAACAATCTTTTATTGTACTAATAGTAGTATTTAGATACTGGTTTGCACCGCTCGTCAAATTTGAATCAGAATGCAGTTTCTATTGTTTTTTGTTATATTCTGTTATTTTCAGAATAGCTATCCATAAAAAATAACAAGCGAAACTAATTCGATGTCCATGCAATAAAGTAATGGTTCTTGTCTACAGAGCGTTAACAGTTTGTGCGGCCCAGTTCTCTTTTTAATCAGATGCAAGAACGTCCAATGCATGACTGGTCACGGTTTAATGGATGAGTGGTCATGCTTATCGGTTTTAAGCCAATCACTAACGCTGTTATAATCAGAAATGCATTAATGTAATTGCGTTCGACGGAGGAGAACGCAGTCCTAATCTTGTGTTGGGTGTCCTGTGTTATACAGGCAGAAAAATTAGAGATTTTCTGTAATCGTCGACGCCAAATTAGCCCCCCCTCCCCGAAGATTTTTGCAGGGGCCTGCGCTCGGCCGGAAACCGGTATGGACTTGCCCAGGCCCCAAACGGTCAATTTAGTGTGTAAACACAATGCCAGAGCAGGCGAATATTGATCGTGGTTTCAATAGCAAATTTGTTATTTTCTTCAAGTTTTTTAGAAACGTTTTCGAGTTTGTCGACAAGGCACAGTTTCAAGTTCACTTATAAACACAAGCGGCGTACCTAGGATGTAATTAAAAGCAGTCGAGAAAACAAAAACATCAATTATTCGTACGGACTCTTAAGGAATTCGTACGGACTTTTGATTTCTGCCGAGGACCACAAAGGCTTTACTGTTATTGACTGTTATTTTTTCATTTGTCCATTATCTTTTTATTTACATAAATTGATATATCTCTGCTACTTAACAATAGGTTCAAATATAATGGCAGGAGATCTTAGCAAGCTCTACTGAGCTTTTCTAAGAAGATCCCCTTATGTTAAAAAACTAACTTAGGTTGCAGATGGATGTAATATTAAAGAGTAATGCTGACAGGTTTTATTGTATCCAAGAACTAATAATTATAACAATATTATAAACTAAAAATACAGAAGACTTTTCAAAAGACTTTTCCGGGAAAACTTTCATGTTTGTTGACAAGACACAGTTTGAAGCCCACTTACAAACTCAAGCGGCGGAGGAAGGATGATTTCTCAGCTTACTTTCAGAGTGAGAAACTGGTCATGTTGTTGTTACAAGTCATGACGATAAAGACTGATAGGAAGGCTAAATATTACTTTAATTGCAGGATGAAAGTGGACACTTCTGTTAGGACATTAGTCGAGACACGGGACAACCTAGCCTCTGTTATTTTTGACAAAAGGAATTTTAAGCGAGGGAATCAATTTGTCAGCAGAGACACCAAAATGCTTCTTGCCTAATTAATCGTTGTTATGTAGGGCTTGAAATTTTCTTGTTGATCTGCATACCTTGATGATCATTTTAAAAACACATCACTGGCAAATTCATTGATGTAAAGTCGTGCACAAACCACCAAAGGGTTTATAATTGAATTGATCCCAGTTATTCTGTATATTGAGATGCCTGCCTGTGACGTTGTAGAGCCCAAAGCCCCATGCACGTCGGCAAATTTTCTATGGCAAGCCTTATTTGCTCGTGTGGCATGTCAGTTTCATTTGTCATAGAAAATTTGTCGTGTGAATTTTCTCTTGTAAATAGGTAATCAAAGATTGCTGGAAATATAGTTTCAGGCCCTTTGTTAGTACATGTTTTGGAGCTTAAATTGTGCTGGCTAACCAGGCAAGTGATATGAGCTGAGTTGGCCACTGGCTGTTTCACTGACTGAAACACATTGTCAGCACGCATTCAAGGACATTTGTCGTCAGCAGAAAATTTGTTTACCGTAGTCAAATCTTTTCACAGCAATTCTCAGTCAAAACAATATGTAAACCCGTGCTCAGAGCCATGCTTTCATTCAGGGTAAAGCAAAGGACTCAAAGGCTTTCATCGCCTTGGTGACAACTTGGGAACCGGAAGTGTTGGCTGTCTGATATAATGCAACCAATCGAACGCACTCTCTTAATCTTTGATTACTACTAGTTTATGATCATTTGTGCATTAGGTTCGGCACATGTTAAAGTTCGACGTATGAATCGAAGTGATCTTTTGCCGTTCTATTCGACAAGCTCAGCTGCAGTCGAAAGATCGGCAAGGTCGACCCAAATAAAAATCTGTCGATCTTAATTGATTCATACGTCGAACTTCACATGTTCTTAATTCCGATATTAGGTTCGGCACATGTAAAGTTCGAAGTTTGAACCGGGCCTAAAATTTATACGACTGGTTTTATAAAACACGGCGCTGCTTTGAACTGTACTTCAATTTCGTTCGCTGAAAAAGTTGGTGACAAACAGCTGCAAAGGACTTTTTCAAAATTAATTGCCGTAAATAAATTAAGGTGTTCACACTTGTTGTTTACCATTTACGGGGAGAAACCATTTTCAGGTGTAAATACAAAATCATAAGTTACAACAATTTTTGAGAGGTATTGAAAAATTCGACAATTGGTATTTAAATTTATACGACTGGTTTTACAAAACACGACGCCGCGTTGAACTTTCCTTCGATTTCGTTCACTGAAAAAGTCTTCATTATGAAAGAAATGGTCAGTGTCCAACAGCCGCAAAGGACTTGTTGTTTACCATTTACAGGGGAAGATCGGTTGTGTACGGTTTGTGCAAATTGTAAACAAAACCTCCCAAATGAGAAATTTCGTTCAAGATTAGCAAGTACTATTGAGCAATTCACTCTAATCTGGAACCAGTTTGACCATTGACGCAGGACTTGGAACTGGTAGAAAAAAGTAAATGGAACACAATTTTCCGTTTGTCAGGGATATTCCGGTTGGGAATTTTGGACTACCTTTCAAGACGTTCCGTTTCTTTTCGTTTAACGAAAACATCTGAAATGTCTGTATATTTTCTCGTCAAATAAAGGTTGTTTTTTATTATATAATACATACTGTCTCTAGAAATATATTACGCGCGCTTCGCCATCTAACAAAAAAGCCGGCTTCAGACGATTGTCGAATGTACAATTACTTGATTGACCTTAGTTGATGAATTATTTGTTTTTCAATCCAACACCTGTTTTACGTACTGGATTAATTAATTTGAGGGACATAATAATGTAGTGCCAAAGCTTCAACTGTGTGAACTCAAGAAGAGTGCAGATGAAACGCGGCGCCTCTCCTCGTCATGCATTGTCCCACGAATGACAGTAATGTCGTTGCTGAATGTTAGGGTAGGTTTTACCCAAGAAAAAAACTTCTTACTAATCGGAACAGAAGTTTCCAGTAATCATTTCTATCAGTGGGAGAACATCAAGATTCATGATAACAGTTGTGTAGCAAACTTTTAAAAGAGGAGGCGAAGTGTCTTCCTTGTGTGGTTCACATAACAATGCAAAATAATAATAAAAAAAGTAGATGAAGTTGTATAGCTTCCTTAAGTTGCGTGACTAAGGCCTTTTTGAATAAAATATGCCCCTCAATTTAAACTGCCTGAGCTTGGAGCTTTATTAATTTTTTATTAATAAAAACACGCCGGTCATTTCGTTAAATCATATTTCTGCTAAATATAAATTATTGAAACCAGACTACCCAAAATTCTCTCTAAAACTTAAAGACGTACCACGGGAGGCTTTTTCAAATTCTAATAACATCCGCTGCTTTCTATTTAGACTATGTTTTATTCTCCCTTAGTAACATGCCCGTCATTTTTATCTCAAAAACGTATATATATTTACTTAGTATAATTTATTCAAATCAGACAATCTTTGTCAAGAAACTCGCGGCGAACATTTGTCCATAAGACGCAGAATTTTGTCCTGTCGCAGTTTCTAGCTTGTGAACTTAAAGCCATCTCTCATCGCTCTGGACCGAAAAGTGGAATCAGAATAAATCCGCTGGATTCTCGAACGAAATTGTCCTGGAAAAATGAGAACCCTCTCTCGTGCATCTGGCATAGAAAGGATAGTCAGAAAAAGCAGTTGGCCTGGAACGCACATCTGCATGTAAAGATTGAACTATCTCTTTTGCGTAAACTAGGCAGTGCCCACTAAAAAAGGTCTGAAAACTTTCACCAGGAATTTATAATGGGAGAAGGTGGCTTGTATTCTTCTTACGTCATGAATTGGATTTTAAACGCCTTTTTATCTTATACAGCCGTCGTGTTAAACATTGTCACAATCCATGCAATAAGGAAAACGTCGTCGTTACCAAGACCATTGAAAACATTGCTCCTGAGTCTGGCTGTTTCTGATCTCCGGTGTTGGTTTGCTGATACTGCCTTTGAGCGTTGCACTATTTGTCATGGACTTAACACAAAACCCTAAAAACGATCTAGCTTTTAATTTCGTGCTAGAAACATATTTCACTACAGTGAATTTATTTTGTTTTGCATCTCTCTTTGGTGTAATAGCCTTAACTGCAGTCAGATTCTTAGCCATTTATCTTCATCTCAAGTACCAGGACCTTGTGACTCGCAAGTGAGTTGTTGCTGTGGTGATGTCATTATGGATGTTCAGCGCGTTTCTTTCGTTGCTTGTATTGTGGAATATCATTTACACATGGTTTCTGCCATGATTGGAATTGCTGGTATAATAACTGCAGCATTTCTAAATTGCAATTTATATGTGTCCCTACGACGCCACGAACACCAAATCCAGGCTCTTCATTTACAGCAACTAGCACAGAATGACGAGATGACGAATGCTGGGAGGATGAAAAAATCTGCGATCGCTACGATTTACTTATATCTCGTGTTTATGGTTTGCTACTTGCCAAGCATTTGTACATCATCGATTATCTCTAAAACTCCGGAACCAAGCACTGTCATAGAGGTTTTACATCAGTACACACTGACGCTGTTGTTTCTCAATTCATCGCTTAATCCTCTCATTTATGCCTGGAAGATGAGACACATTCGTCACACTGTCATTGACCTATTACGAAAAGCATTCTCAAGTCACACCTGAAGAAACCTAGTGATAGCTGAACAGAGGAGCAACAAGACATTGTAGACAATTCAAGGGCGGATATTGAACTTCCTGTAAGTAGAGAACTTTGTAGGGGTGAGAGATTCGCCTTCGACTGTAATAATTGTTTTAACTGAACTTCCCCGGGCCTATCTTATACAATGAAACCGCACGGCCTCGCCTACTATCCTCGGTTTGAGTGATGTGCTGTGGCATTTATAACGTTAATTTTGAAACCATCGCTTTCACGAGGCTTAAATCGCTAAAGTCAACACAGAGAAAACAAAGCAAATCAACAAGGCAGCAATTTTAAGAGTTTTTATTTCATTTTCATCAGTTTCAAAAACCGTTCGCCTTTAGTTTTGCTAGCTAGTTTGACAAACTAAGTGCACAGTACACCACAAAGACGGAGAATGGTAAGCCTGTGGTGGAACCCCGTTGACGACCATCGACGCCATAAAAATGTGGTCTTATTAGAGAGCTGGTGACGGAATAACAGGGCTTTTAGATAAGAAAATGACTGGATAAATTATTGTTCCCAAGAATAAGTGGTCGTAATAAGGTGGCGTCTGTAAGGGGGGTGGGTGGGGGGGGCTTCTACTGAACCATAACTCGAGCTGGGAATTCTCGACTGAATGAAGAGAAGCGAAGGACTTTGTGACCCGCACAACTACACGAGGGAAGTGCATGGTAAAAGCTTCTGAAGGCGCGGCACTTGAAATAGCATCCCATTTCCTTTCTCTAGTTAAAAGCAGGGAGATTTGCTGATAACCTGTATAGAAAACTGGACATCAATCACTAACTTCAATAAATTTAATAACTGTACCTACGAGTTGACCGAACCATTTTTTAAATTTAATTTGCAAGTAAGGAAAAACCTATATTACGTTTAAAAAAAGTCATTAACTGTAAGGCACTACCAAAAATACATTCTTTTCGTACTACCTACAGCATGTCTGCATGCTTTAACACTACCTCTTGGTACTGTATCCATTTAAAATTATTGTGCGAAATCCTTTAATCACCAAAAATCATTATATACTTAGTGGTAATGTATACACATCCTCAGTTTTTAGAGGCTGTTATAACACGCTCAACTAGCATTAAATGAACAAAACTACGCTGAAATATTCTTCTAAAAATGTATTACCAGAAACACTTTTACCAACGACAAAGAATTGTCTTGCGTTTAATTCAGCTGGGGGAGTGGGGATGAGTTAAAAAGGAGCAATTTTTCTAACCTTTAAGCGGTTTCACGGAGTGGATCTCAGTTTTCTAAGAAAACAAAACAACTAACAGCGGCGCGTAAGATTGGTGTTTCACTACAGAGAAAATAAGTTTTGGCAGAAAAGCCCCCGGTAAGCACAAAACAAGCTATGTTGAAGCAACAAATCAATCTGTTGGATTCTTTTAGGTAAGCCTTCCTTGTTCTGAACTTTTTTAATCCGAAAGAAAAGTGCAATTTGTGGTTAACCCTTCCTCATGTAAAAAACGCAGGAAAATTTCCCGTATTTTGAATTAAGTGAATAATAAAAAAAAACTGTTTCCTTCGATTCCTAAAACTATGTTTGTGCTATGGTACTCAAACGATTAGTTTCTCTGACATTTGCTATTGACTGCTCCTCAAAGTCAGCCCAATTAGTAACTTGCAAAAGTATAAAATGCTGACTACGCGGCTTTGGCCTGCAGTTTGCTTTGAGTATTTCATTTTTCGTTTACATTTTTTCACCTAAAGAAGACGAAATATAAAATAACTGAAAAAGAAAGCTAGTACTTGCAAAACTTTGGTAAATCCGGCTGTTTATTTTGCAGATTTCTTCGCTCGGAAAGTTTGTTCCGAATTCAGTTTGTTTCTTACCATCGTGGAATGTAAACATTTCTATTAGCTATGTTATAAAAGAATTGGTTCGTGCTTTTAGCTCTGCTTTTATCGAGTTATGGATGCACTTGGAAAGTTTGGAGGGCAGTCAAGAAGGTAGAGTTGCTCTCCGCTAATCACCTCGAGCAACTCTTACGCTTCCTTCGTGCTCTCCACACCTCCCGTGTGCATCCATATCTCGATAGACGCACGCTAATTGTTCAGATGACGAGGTATAGAGGACAAGGTCAACAGCTGAGAGCGCTTTTCAAACGAGTGTGGTAAAACCAAAACCAAAGTAATTACCCCAGCCAATCACAACTAACACAAATTACCCAATGAACCAATCAGAACTCGAAGCAAATACATGTAACCGGCTCCAAGCGCTGGAAAACGCGTGCGAGCAAGTCGGTCGCGATTGGTTTGAGTTTTACTTCTAATTCGTCGAGAAAGTGGCGCGAGATTTTTTATCCAATCAGGCAAAACCAAAGCAAAACGCGAATTACTTTCGACACTCAATTGAAAGCCGCTCTAATGTCACTGACTGATAACAAACCTTTAAATTTGTTTCCTGCAACCGGCTTACACCACCTCCCGAATTACAGTTTCCCGTTTCTTCACAATGTCGAAAACTTTTTATTCCGACTTTGCGCCTTTTTCTAACCTTTCTTAGGGAGGAGGTGGTGTACCGACTTAGAAAACGACAATTATCTTAAGGATAAAAACCCGAGGTTGTAGGTAAAGGGTTAGGTGTGCCAACGTAGTGGGTGGTTAAGAAAAATCTTATTTTTTATCTCATTTACATCGTGTAAAGAAGAAAACCGGAACTCGCGACTGAACACCATCAGATCACTGAAGTACGCATGCGTTGTGGTCCTGCTGTCTCTTTTCAAGCCGATGTCGTATACTGCATGGCCAGAATTTTTGAAGTTAATATTGTACTTGTCGGGAACAGTGTGGTTTAATTTCATCTCTCCATTTATAAACATTCTCGCTGTACGGTCTACACGAGACCATGTCATTGCCAAGTGACTCCAGCGTTTCCTAGGAACTTCAAACCTGCAAAAATAGAGGATGCCATGTTATAAAATGTGGCACGGCGGATGGTTAACGGAACGTGCACGTCGGTTTTGACAAAGATAGCTTCCACAGTGGTGATGACTGCGTAGTTAGTAACGCAAGCTGAAGTCTGACTTCAGCAGTGAGACTCAGCGAGTAGAAAGCAAATGATTATAGCCAGTAATCATAAGGCTACTTATGTGATAAGCCGTTGGTTTGTACCAGATAAAGTTCAGGAAATATTTTAAACGTGCTACAACTTTATCTAGGCCAAACTTCTAACTGCAATTAGAGGATGGATCTTCCTAGCTATTTGCATTTCTTTGTCTTTCTTTCTCTAGCCAATATAAGAATCATTTGCTTGTAGCGTCTTCCCCGCCGACTTAAATATATCGCTGTTTCTTTTTGTTTCGTTTCCCGTGGTGTATTTGGTCGCGTCATTTTTGCTGCATAACTTGATACATCCCGACTTGTTGCTCTGTCGTAAGGTAATCTGGTCTCCTTAAGTTCGATGAAACTCACTTCATCCCCGGTCAGATTTATTCAACACAATCCAACATAATTTTATTTAATTCCGGCTCTTTCCATATTATTTCAATTCAGTGCTTCGTTAGCGCTAACACTTTGCTCCACTTGCTTGCGAACTTTGTCCCCGAAATATAGAATTTTTAGCTGCATGCTTATCGAGCGTATTTGAGTGTGATTTTAGCGGAGCCAGCGCGCTAGCGCGTCAGCGGAGCTCCATTGCTAAGGAAATTTGGTAAACTATCAAGCCAAGAAATTTTGGTAGTGACGTAATAGTCACGTGACCGTCCGTCAAATTTGCCTTGTCAGTTCTGTTCGAACTCGGTCGGCACACCGCTTGAGTTCGCAACTTTTCGCAGCGGTTTCGACGCCAAATATAGCAGAGCTAGTGCCTTTTGGTTTTTTATGTCCACAACCATGGTTTTTACGGCGTTCCGAACACATTTTGCCAGGAAAAACACCAGCATTTTCATTCTGATAGGCAGCTTGTCACGAAGAAAGAAAGAAGTATTAAAATTAACGTGTAACATGTGAAATAAACGCTCATGGCCAAGTGGACCAATATCTGGCTTCATACGCCGACGACCCGGGTTCGGCTCTCAGCGAGGGTAAGAATTTTTTTCTATTGTTTTGTTTGTTTCTTTGTTTTTTTTTTGTTTTTTTTTTGTTTTTTTAATTTAACGACTTGAATGGGAGTATTTTCACAAATTAATAACTGCCAGCAAAAAAAAAACAAACAAACAAAACAAAAAGGGGGACTCCGCTTTTAGGCTTGGCTAAATCTATATATTACGAAATTGTGTCTAACATGTTGTTTTATATTGCCAGCTTTTATTTTGTTCAGTTTGGCTAGCTTTTACTTACACTATCTTCTCAGCCTTCGCTGCCAGAAAGTATTGGTCGTTTAAAACTCATTATTAATTATGGCAAAATAGATCGTGAAAAAGGACCAAGATTGCTGTCTGGTCACAGGTAGCCCAAGCTCACACTGCGAGCGCAGTGACAAATATCAGGAATTCAACGAATAATTTCTAGAAGCTTAAGATAAATTATTTTTTGCAAATAAAAGTCCTTTCTTCTTTAGTTGTAATCTGATCTGACGTTATTTTAAGTTATTTATGTTCCAGCGATTGTGGTCCATCGCTCACTCACTGTGTACATGTTCAACAACTGTGAACGGTGTTGAAAGGAAATGTTGAATACCTCTGGCCGGGACCAAGGGTGAGTTGGGACTCGATTCGAGAGAGCGGGGTGGAGGGACGATGTGAAAATTCCTCAGAATTAAGGAAAGCAATCGACCCGCGGGTCCCTTTGCCCCTCTCCGGGGTCCGCCACTGAATTGCTACATATTAGATTGTCTCTGTGGCCGGCGATAACTTGCCTCCCAGCCTTACAAACGTTAATAAGGTCCCTCCTAGAATTGTCCCTGAATTGACCGCACAGTCGGCCATTTGTCTCAACGCAAAATCGGAAAGAATGAGGAGATGACAAGTCACTATAAATCGTCTGTGTACCCGAATACTTTGTCAGCTTGATCCACTAAAGCATTATTGCAGTATTGCAGGCAGGGGGTTATACATTTATCTGTTTGTTTTCGGCAAGTAAGAGGGAGCGGAGATGACTTACCTCGTATTCGTGCAAAAATTAATTTCGTATCTACCAGAAACGGCTCTGAATTGACTGCACAGTCGGCCATCTTTTTCAATACAAAATCGGAAAGAAAATGGTGATGACCAGTCGCCGTAAATCGTCTGTACACCTGAATACTGCATCAATTTGATCCATACCGCAATGGTCAGGTTTGTGCTGTGGATAGGAATAGCGGGTGTTTCAGCGTAGGTGCTGCGTCCGCCGTTCAGATAAAGAACTGTTCTTCCATGTTGCTGCGCGTATTTTGCGGTTCCGCGTAATCTGCATGAAAGGGAACGTGTTTTAACAAAAGTCCTTAGGTCACATTTTTCAGTGAACCAGTGACGCAGCTTTTTACTTTTGAATTAAGCGGCCCAACACTGTTATTAATTTTAAAATTTTGGGAGATAATGTGGGGTTGTTGCTATATTTTCGCACAGCTGTTAAAAATATCAGAAAAGTGATAATGGAACAAAGATCGGATAGGCAGAGCTTGAGGTAAACTTTTGAATACGAAAAAGCGATAAAATCAAATGGACAGTATAAGTCAGAACTACATCTTGAAAAAACTTGTATTGTATTGTATTGTATTGTATTGTATTGTATTGTATTGTATTGCATTGCATTGCATTGCATTGCACTGCATTGTATTGTATGGAATGGTTTGGTATGGTATGGTATTGGCTGAAACATTTTCAACGAAACTTTCAACAAAAATCGAGTCCACAACCTTGCGATACCGGTGCAACGCTCTCAACATCCGGGCTATCAAGCTAACTGAGAGCTTGTCAACTGGAGAGTTCGAATTTTAAACGTGGATGCCCAAATAACCCATATCCCCCCCCCCCCCCTCCCTATTTCGACTAGTTCGTATAGCCATTTTTTTCACGGTATGTAACAAAGCTTTTTGCCAGTCAGGTCACACCGTTATTACGGCCACCTTTTCAAGGCCAGTAGGCGACCCCATTAAAAGGGTTCCCTTGTAAGGTAGCAGTAAATGAAACTTTTCTTGAGTGAAAGACCCCGCAGTGTTCTGAGATGAAGAGATTCAAAATTTCAAGTTTGTTTTGATCATAGTCTTTCAACGCCACTGGTTTGTTAGTATTTTTATACCATTTCCCCTGTTAAATTACTTACTGGTATACTGGTATACTAATCACAATCAAGTTGTAAATGTTTCAAGATATCATTACCCGAGGAGCTTGTCAGTGCCATTAAGAGTCCAGTGAAAAGGAAATCCTAAGTAAAACAAGATAACAGCAGAAGTGATTTCCTTTGAATATTCGTATATTCGTCCGCTATCTCGTCCGATCTTTTTGTTGTATGTAGTTAGTCTCTTTTTCTTGTATTATTGTCATTTTTAACATTTCATACTCCTTTTATTTTATCCGGGGCCGCTGCAATTGGCTTTGGCTGTTGCGGTGTCCCTGCCAACCCCCTTCTTTAGTTTAATTACGTTGTATCTTTTGTTTTCTTTGGCGAAGCTAATAAAATAAAATAAATGTAATGCGTCAAATACTATCAAGCGTGCCGTTAAATTGACGTATGAAAAGGCTTTCTTGAGAGTTTTTTTTCGCACATAACCCCGGATTCTCATATTAATTAGTTACTGACAGCCGCTATCTTTGAGGTTTTCTCAAGGTAAAGGTAAAGATTGCAAGTAAAATAAATGGGGTAAGAGTAATAAGCCCTTACATGGAATGTACTCGTTGCTATTTGAAACAGAACAAAAAGCTGCATCAAAATCAGTTTGGACTTCCAACAAAACAACAACAACAACACCAAGCTCAAAGGCTAAGAGCACAACACAGAAACAATGAACATCGCGTACCGTAACAACTTGGTTTAGTGTTGCTCCATTTACCGTCAGAGCACTTTATCGTTGACGCACCATCCAAGATGTAATCTTTGGGGCAAGTGAACGTAACCGTACGGCCATGACGGAAATCTTGTCCAATCCTCTTTCCTTGATAGGGGACCCCAGGATCCGGGCAAGAGGCTGTTGAAGATCATAATCAAATGAGTTAAGGTATCCTGGTTTGTTGTGGGGGCGCAGTGGTGTAGTGGTTAGGTCGGTTCGAATCGCTTTAAAGCTAATTTACACGCTGCGATTTGTCAGCCCGATTTGTCGGCCACGATAAATCGGGAAGCGAATCGGTTTATGCACAGTGCAAGCACTGCACATGCATTTTTTACAGTCAAAACGTTTTTAAAAAAACAAAATGGTAGGTGATAGATAGTTCGTTTTCAGCTAAAATATCGCAGATATAATTTGTTTTGCGCCAATTCTTTTGCAGGTTACGTTTTCGTTCTTAAAATCGGGCCCGACACGCGAAAATCTGTGAAGCGGTCACAGATTTTTCTGAATCGGCCAACTTGTCAGATTGGAGTTGCGCGCACATCGGATCGCCATTCACACGCGCCGATTCGCTCCCCGATTTGTCGTGGCCGACAAATCGGTCCGACAAATCGCAGCGAGTAAATTAGCCTTTATGTACAGTGTAAGCACTGCACATGCATTTTTTATAGTGAACTCTTTTTATAAAACGTTTTGGAAAAAAAATGGTAGGTGATAACTACTTAGTTTGTTTTCAGCTAATATACGGCAGATATAATTTGTTTTGCGCCAATTCTTTTGCAGGTTGCGTTTTCGTTCTTAATTTCTGGCCCGACACGCAAAAATCTGTGAAGCAGTCACAGATTTTTCTGAATCGGCCAACTTGCCAGATTGGAGTCGCGCGCGCATCGGATCCCCATTCACACGCACCGATTCGCTTTCCGATTTGCAAATCGGCCCGACAAATCGCAGCGTGTAAATTAGCCTTTAGACAAGAAACTTTACCCCACATTGTTTCTCTCCACCCGGGTATATAAATGGGTATCGGCGACATACTGCTGAGGGTAACCCTGCGATGGACTAGCATCCAATCCAGAGGGGAGTAGCAATACTCTCAGTTGCTTCATGCTACGGAAACCGGGATAAGCTCCGGCCGTGTGCGCCTCCTTGGCTCGTGTGCGACTTTACCTATCTACCTATTCGGGTTTGATGGCACAGAAATAGCATAGTCAAGCTGAATAGGAAATAGATTGGAAAAATCAAATACTCTGACACGAGTCCGAAGCTAACAAGTCAAACTAATATATCTGGATTTGTGATTTTCATAAGTCTCTCGAGGAAAATAGAATTTAAAGATGGACTAGGGAGATTTAGACTTTCTTTATTGTCAGTGCACACTCATTGGAATCCGTGAATTGAATACAATGTTATGTACACTGCTGCATAGACGGTGAATATCATCTATACCCAACGGTTAAAACGTTTCTCCTCCAGTGATACAAATAATTGAGCAAAGGAGAGAATAATTAGCTAATAAAACTCCAAAACAAAGAGGAAAAGGGATAGATAAACTATCCCTCCTTTCCCAGGTTCCTTTTGAGCTATATACATGTTCGTGCTTATTTTCTTAATTTTTAATGATTTATTTATTGATTTGTTCCCACATTTGTTAACCCTCGGACGTATAGGAGCGGGGGATGTCTAGCATTAAAACTTTTCTATTTCTGCCGTTTTTGATAATTTCTAAATTTGAGTAAAATCCAAGATGGCAGCCATCTCGGCCGCCACTTTGGAAGACATCACAGGCCCCCAGCAGCGCCACAACCCATACTATTTACCTCATTTTGTACAGCACACAAAAGGGTATCTACCAGAGGTAAAAACTCAACGAAATGTTGTAACACAACAAAAACTGAAGGGTGAAGGGGGTTTCAGTAACCCCCCAGCCTTGCATTAAGTTGCTTGTACAACAAAACCCAAGGAGGGGTCCATCAACAACCCCCCCGGTCTTGTATCGAGTTGTTTTTACGTCCGAGGGTTAATTTACCTTTTTTCAAGATCGCGCATACCTAGACAGCGTGGAACAGAAGCACTCCACGTCTTATCAGCTTGACAGTAGATCGGTTTAGACGTCCCTTGTAGAGTGTAATCCTTGTTACATATAAACGTTACAGACCCGCCGTAAAAGTAACCTTTGTTGACAATCTGCTGTCCATTTGCGGGTGTTCCAGGATCACCGCATTGAATGACTTTGACGAAAGAAAATAATTGCAGTTATCATACATAAATGAAAAATGAATAAATAAATTTAATTTGCTTGATATCATGGTTAACTAAATATCACAAAGTCACATCCTTAAAAATAGTTAAGTACGCTAGAATGAAAGAACAATTATATCAGTAAGGCAAGATTAGCTGTAGAATTATTGGTTCAGGTCTTCTGTTATAAAGAATGGCTCAAGTATAAGTTGCTGAGCATTGCTAGGTATCACAAAATGCTTCTTGCTTACTAAAATAAGACTACAATAGAACGGTATCTGCCTATGAAGTAACTTTTGTCATGTCTCACAACTGGCCTGGGGGAGGAGGGGGGGGACACAAACAAAGTGCACACGCTGACTTTGAACGTTTATAACTTTTTTAAGACGCAAGCAAAAGCCACCAACCTTTCAACTTTCCTAAAATTTAGCTGAGAACAATTTGGTGTGCCATGTCATTATTCGTCAAATTTCATGTTTCCATGGCAGCAATATTTGACTTGCAGATTTTTCCAGAATTTTAAATTTTCCTTTTTTAAGGTGGCTCCATACAGTTTCTCATCAGTTTCAACAGACAAATATACATAACTTTTTTGATGATTTTCAGGACATTGATTTACATTTCACTAGGGAAACGCTACAAAAGCAACTAGCCTAGCCTTTGTACTTTTCAAAAAAGTCACAATTTCTGGGCCTGGCCCGTTTCCATGGCAACCACGGATATAGTTGTTTGGCTCATTTTTTAAGCTTACCCAGTTTCTTCACGTCATTTCTTGGTTTTTACACGGTGAGTTTTCGCTATTTTTGTTGTAAAGATGTTGTCGTTTGAGAAGTCTCAGCTGGCAAAGCTGTGAGAAATTTTGTACATACGTTTTGTCAGAATAGTAAATTTCCGTTTTCGACGATTAATGCAGAAGTGCATGTACAAAAATTACTCTTACTTTAGTATGACTGAAAAACACAAAAATCCTACAAATGTTCCAATTTAAAAAAAATTTCACCGAGTGGAACACGCGCAATTAGCGTTTGAAAATGCCTCAAAACCCACCTTTTTTCTGCACGTTAACAAAATAAAAATTCTTCAAGTTACGGGGTTGCGCATGCTCATGATTCCTTTTGCGTGGACAAGCGTGGACAGCTCGCGGGTAAGCGGTAGAAAAGCTTTTCTAAAGCTTTTCTTTCTAAAGAACAACATTTTTCTGGACAACTGCTTTCCTTTACTGTAAAGGATCCATGTGACCAAAAAATTCGCAAAAATAAAGAAAGAAACGAACAAACAAACAAAAAGGAAGAAAATTTATAGCGATTCGCGATATAAAAACTCGAACGAAGCCGCCACTTTATTGCCAGCAGCAAAAAATTTGCTAAGTTTCCACAACGCGGAATCATTAAACCACTTTCAGTTTCATTTTTACCATTACCTGATTACAACCGTTCTTCAAGAAAAAAACTAAAGCGGTCATGTTTGCTCTTAGAACATCTTTTGGTATGCCACCCGAGAAAAGCAGGGAAGCTCGTTCTTTTTATGTTGTAAGCTCAACATTTTGTCTGCCGAGACCCGCGTTGTTTCTTAGCGGCTACTTGCGCGTTTGATAACGGCATGGAATAGCAAATAGTATATAAATAAGCTTTCAATTTATATTTAAAGGCAGACGTTGGAGAAAAGGAACAAAAATGTCCACAAGAAATGATACGTTTTGAAAAGATCACATTATCTTTCTGCAAGGTTCAACAAGTCAACAGAACGCCTGCGAAACGCCGACTGTTTTAGAACCGGCTGTCAACTCGATACTCATCCTTTATTCGTTCACTGAATGCCGTCATTCTAGGCATAATTTTTCTTAAAAATAAATATTGTATTTGAGCTTAGGTACAATATAACTTTTTTCAATTTTCGGTTTTATATTAGACCACCGAAGTTTTTGAAGTCGCACATTGTCAACACAAGTGAAACTTAGATCAAAAGCTACTGGTGACTGATAAATGGACACTGAAATATAAGTGTCCTTTTGAGTTTCAACTTCTATCAAAATTCAATGACAACTGTTACCTCGTTACAAGTGTGTAATCTATTCATCGCTCAATAAAATTCACAAGACAGCTGTATTTTGCTGAAACCGTATGAGAACGGCCGTAGGGACAACTTACCCGACAAAAAATAGACGGCTTGTTAGAAAGGCAAAACTAAAGCACTTTTCCCAAAAATTACTTACACTTAGGCTCGATCCAAACAAACTTAAGCTACTCATCCCAGAGATTCTCGACAGCTGACCTGGACAGCACTGATATTTCAAGTTGAGAACGGAAAGAAGTTCTTCATGCATAATTCTTGAAGGCGCGTAATAATTCGTGCAATGTTTTCAGTCCTCTCTTTGTTGCTTGAACTTAAAGATCGCAATCAATCCAGTCCTATAATCGTAGAACAATCGTAGGACTGCAACTGTCAGCTACAAAAGCGATTGAACTAAAGGCTTTTCATAGTTTCACTGCTATGTGCTCGACAGGTTTTGAAAAGGTAAGCCATAAAGATGCCTCAATCAGACTTTGGAAAAGTTCGCCTGGGAGGTTGATTGGCACATGTTATCTGACTTGGACTGTCGCGCTCCTCGCGCGCGCGCTTGTGCCAATTTAGTTCCCATTCCTCGCGCGCTGAAAAACTATATGGAGCCACCTTAAATGAAAAATTGTAATGCTTTTACTGTGATACTTTTACTGCGCACGTGTTTTGCAATCATCTGAACGTTTCTTTTGTCCCCAAGAAAAAACTAGCAACTTGGAGCAAGTCTATATATGTACCTTCGAAGTTTCCTCTACGTAGCTTTATTCTCGGAGTTAACAGTAGGTGTCCTTGCCCCCCTCTCCCCCCCCCCCCCCACCCCCTCAATACCGGATCCGAAACTCCAAAAAGCCCAAGCTACATTGGGGTTGAATAAATGTTATTTTATAGCATGAGAAAACTTACGTTCGCATGTTGTAACGGATCCACTCCATGCGCCGTCATTTTGACATCTTCTCTCTCTAGAGCCTCTCATTTCGTAACCCCTGTTACATCTGAATACTATTCGCTTCCCAAACGTGAAACCTACTTGCTCAATTATGTCTCCATGGTCTGGCTTCTTCAGGGGACCACAATTCACAGCTACGGAAAATAAAGACATGCATTTCAATTTCATATGGCAAGTTAAGAAAAGTGGCAGTAAGTTACTGGTTACAGTTTCTGGTTGTTCTGCATTTGAATGCATAGCTTGGATTGGATACTATTATCTCCATTTGCTACCTGCTGTTAAAACTTGGAGAGTTTATGTTAGGTCCACAGTCTCGTCCCCAGGCCTCAATGCGCTATCGAGTGACTGATAGGCTTGGATAAATTCTGCCGGCAGAATTTCGAGCAGAATTAGCTATTTTTGAGGCGAGCATTCTTCCGGCAGAATAAGGCATTTCGAGCAGAATTTGGGCAGAATAAAGGAAAATCAGTGACACTATTGAATGTGCATAAAAGTTGTAAGAACAAATTGAAAACTAACTATAAAACAAATAGAAAATACCTTGATTAATGTGTTCATTAGCTAAAATGCACTCACGTAATTCACTGTTTCGTCTAATCATTTAGTGATATAAAGTAAGATGAATTACAATTTTGCTGCACATAATGAATATCTAATTAGTATTTGGGGTTAGGCCCAGGCTCCCTTCCATATTTGCAAAAATACATAAGGCCTGAAGGGTAAAAAATTTTTCGGGTACTGAGCAGAATTCGAGCAGAATTTCGAGCAGAATAAGCGATTTTTACGAGCACCGCCGGCAGGCAGAATAAGCCATTTTACGAGCAGAATTTATCCAAGCCTAGTGACTGAGCGAATTTTCCCGCCGAGCCCGTCGGGTGACGTCACATTTGCTATTTCGCCAAGGACGACTGGGAACGAGGCTGTTACGTCCAAAATATTCCTTTGGCGTCCGCTCCACCGCGGTCAAACGTCTGAAGCAGATTTTTCGTTTTAATTCGTAAGATTTTTCACGATACATGAGCAAGGATATAAAAATTAGTGGTTGAGTGTAAATATATTTTCATTTTTCTCAAATAAACGCGTTCCTTTGATATTTATATATTCCGCACCTGAACAAAATTACTCTTAGAAATGGCGCCGACAAGTCCGTTTCCCGTTTTCAAACGTTTAGAACTTTTTTAGTAAAGTTTGAAACAGTTTTTTGAATCAACAGGATACTGGTACAGTATCCAACTGAGTGAAAATAACTCCCTTATCTTTGAAGTACTTTTCTTATTTTTCTCGTTCGACAGGGGTGAAAGCGTCCGCGAACCAACACGATAATGTCACATGACACGGAAACTATTTAATGATTTTCGAACAGCCGTTTTTAGATCTGCCATATCGGAATTCACTAGTTGTCTAGAACTTCAAAACAAAAACAAAAAATCAGCCAAATTAACTTTAAAAACATTAACAATGAAAAACGCTAAAATGAGGTAGCAATGTCTCAAGTGGTTTTCACAGATTTTTTTGGACAAAAGCCTTTAAAATGTAAGAAGCACTCTACCTTTAGGGTTCTCAGCATCCCAAAAATCCGTTCAAAATTAACTGATGATCAACCACTCAAGGAAACGGGTTTTTTATTGCAAATCTGATGGTACCATGGAATAAAGTCCGACCAGAAAGAAATCGCGACGGGGCAGGAGACAAAAAGGTGGAGGGTGGTCTGTTCAGTGTTTGCACAAAACGGGCAGTCGGGTGAGTTCACCTTTTTCATTTTGTGCAGCAAGCTGTTGCTGTAAAGTTCGTTGCGAATAATTTTATATTGGAAAACCGCCGGTTTTATTTCCTTCGTTACACGGAAGGGTAGAGAGTAGATAATGCGCCGTTTGCTTGCATCATAACCACACTCAATTAACCTTTTTTCAGCCATGGGAGGAGGGAGGTTTTTGCAGTTAATGATCAAATTGGAAAGGTCTTTACAGTTTAACTTGTCGATAGTGAGCTGGGAAGTCGGAGTCTCTTGGGAACCTTGCACGTTTAAAAGATTTTTCCACTGACGAGGAATTGCAGCTAACAGGCCAAAATATTGTAAAAAGGTGCATTTTAGGTTAAATTTGCGTTGAAAACTGTCGAAGGAAAGGAAACTGTTTTCGGAAACATTCATAAGGCAAGAGAGATTTTGGACGCCGTTTCTGTTCCAATTTTGATAAAACACGGATGCCTGGTTTATTTTTATGAATCTATTATTCCAGATAGTTTGATTGAGTACCTCTTCTTTATTATTTGGAACATGGGTGTTAAGTTCTTGCCAGTACGCGATTATATTTTTGTAGAAGGTCGGGAGCAGATCGCTTAGTTTTAAGAACTTCACGCCATAGTTGCAGCGAAAAAGGAGAAAACCACCAACATTCGACAGAAGTGATAGCGGGATGATTTTCCATGCATATGGGGAGTGTTCAGCAGAACAAAGACGTTTCACCCAACACAGTTTTATAGCCTTATCAAACAGTGTAAAGTCAGTCATATTTAAGCCCCCTTCTTTTTTTCGTTTCATCAGTGTGGGTTTTTTTGGTTCTTGTATTTCCATATGTAGTTGTGTATTATTTTATTGACCTCTTCAGTGAATGACTCAGGCGTCTCCAGTACGCTGCAAACGAACGTCAGTTTCGAGAGGGCAAGAGTTTTGACTATGTTTATTCTGCCATAAATTGATGTCTCTTGATGACCAAATATTTAAAGTTTTCTTCAGCGGACCTAGCTTATCGAAGAAATTTTTTTGTGCTGCAAGTTCTTCATCGTAGGAAAAGTAGACTCCAAGAGCAAGAACGGGCTTTTCGCATAGTCTAAGGTTTAAAATTTTGTCCTTGCGGAAACGTGAAGATCCTAACCATAACAATTCAGTTTTTGACTGATTTATGCGAAGGCCGGAGCATTTTTCAACTAACTGAGAAAGTAGGTCGAAAAGATTGTATATGGACTGAGTGTCCTTTACAATGACGGTGGTGTCATCAGCGTATTGAGTAAGCTTTACAGGTTTTCCAGGTTCAACGTCAATGCCTTTGATGTTATCTGAGTTTCTAATTGCGTTACCTAGAATTTCTATGCCAATTATGAATAGTAAACCCGAAAGAGGCAGCCTTGTCTGACACCTCTGCTCAGGGAAAAGTGTTCACTTGCAAATCCGTTATTAAGTACGCAGCTGGAAATGTTACTATAAAAAACACGAACCCATTGTCGAAGTTGGGGATCAAAGTTAAACACCTCTACGCATTTCTGCAGGTAAATCCATTCAATGGTATTAAAGGCCTTTTCGAAGTCAAGGAAAATCGCAGCACCGGGTAAACTCTTCTGTTTTGTGTATAACATTGTGTCTGAAATTAGTCGAATACATTCCCACACACGCTTGAAATGTTTTGCAGTGTTGTGATAAAGCATTTTCTTTGGCTATCAACCCCAATGAAATCCTCACATATCTTGTTCAAGAGCACTCAATCAAATGCACCCGTTAACGCATTTACCTTCGCAAATAGGCTGCGCACCACTCCATTCCTCGTTAGCCTGGCATATTCTGTAAGCCGGTCCTTTGAGCGTGTAGCCCTGATCACAGACGTATTGTATCTTCTGCTTGAAGGAATAGACGTATCCTAAAATCTTTCCATGAGGTACTTTCCCGGGACGGCCGCAGCTTTTAGCTGTATGAGGAATAAATCTGATGTTGGACACATATGTAGGCCACTAAACTAGTTCCTACTGACTAAAGCCATGCGATGTTGAGCCCTGACAGCGACAGCCACGTACTGTAGCCATATAAGATAAGCTTACTTTTGGTTTAGAATGGCAGACGCTTACATCTGTATTTACGAAAGTACTAGAAAGGTTACGTTGCTCTTCACAGCAAACAAATTGAAAGTGGAAAGGCCGATGTTGCAACGGTCAGCGTTCGGTTGAATCGTGCAATTACTACTCTAAAATTAAAAATAAATCAAATACGTAATTTAAGATACACATGCATCTCTGTTGATCGGTTATTGTTCCAACTTGAGTAGCGTGATGACACTAGTTTATTTGTTATATCTGGGCAAATTTTAAGTTCGGGCTTCTGGGTTATGTTCGTTAAATCGGGGAATTCGTTATACGGGGGTCAGCTATATCGGGTGCTGTTCCGCACAATCTTACTACTTAACTGTAATTTGGCAGGGGTGAAGAATACCCTTCGCTATAGCAGGCATCCGATTATATCGGGGTTTGACCGTACCGCTTAGCAAAAACCTAGTCATAATCCTGACATGGTACCTCCACTGAGCTCCCCCTTCACATATGAATCCTCACTAGATACACGATAAGCTTAAGAAAACTCACGTGAACACGTGATTCTTCCCCTCCAAGTGTTATTTCCTTTGCATTCCAAAACACCAAGCCCTGATTTGAAGTATCCAGGTATGCATTTCAAAGCCACGCGATCACTGTATCTAAATATTTTAGGCATTTTTCGTGGGTAGATGACTGATGCAGAATCTGGAATAGTGGGTGGCGTACAATTTGGCACTGTATAAAGAACAAAAAAAAAAGAGCTGTTTTAATAAGAATAGATTTAAATGAATTCTCAATCTCGGTTATTGAATTTCCAGCTCTCTGATTGGTTCACTGCGCACAGTTTATCAGCGAGTAGCATTGCTTTTCTCCTTATAGAATTTCAGTTATTGAATTTCTGGATTTCTCATTGGCTCACTGCACACTAACCCCGCTTTTAGCCTTATAAGGAAAATGGATGCTACATCAAGTGCCATGGAGTTTTTGCCGCGAAGCACACGTTTTGACAAAAAAAGGACCAAAGATTACCGAGGCTGCGAATTCATGAATAACACCACTTCAGTCCTCTCGCGCTAGCGAAATATATCAGTATGGGCCGATTATAACAAACTCGGCTCTAAGCCCTGCGTTTGCTAATTGTCCGGCACCTCACATCCAACACTCGCTCGTGCAATATTTGGTTGTTTTTCATTACTATTAAAAAAATTAACGAATGAAAATAGGAATGTCATTACGTACGCCTGCATACTGGTTTAGGAGCACTCCACTGCCCTGATTTTAGGCACGTGATCCTAGGTGATCCCTCCAGGGTATAAGAATCGTAACACCAATACTGGATAGTCTTTCCAGCCTGGAAACCATCAAAACGCCGGTTTCCGTACGCTATATCTCCCGGGTCCTTGCACATTCCTAAGAAAAAAGGTGTCAATTTATTGAGAAAAAACGCAGATCCATAGGACCTGGGTTAACCCTCCAGAGATGATTAACTCTCTTACGTATCTACGGGAACAGTTTACTTTAAAACATATCGTACTAGATCTTATAAACAACACGTTCTTTCTGACACTTTTTTGAAAAAAAAAATTAGTGATCGAGAGTTACGTCAATTGTTGCAATTTTAAATGAACAGTTTAGTTCCTTTCTGGGTAAATTGAGATAGTGCGTGTGTTTAGCAAACGTGATAGTAAGTTGAATAAACGGTAGCTTACAGTGTAATCACAAGGAGGTCAGTTTCGCGTGGCAACCAAATACGTACATTCCGTTATAACTACAAAAAGATAATTTAATTCAGGTTAAGGGTACTCACATACTCATTAAGTTCCTTTGGGTTTCAAATTTGTGTTTAGACAAATCAATCCATTTTTGGCTTAACTTAAGTTTTAAGAATTACTGGTAATTGTATCCGTAGAACGACAAGGATAGCCTGCGTAGCGAGCGTTTCCGTAGGGTTTTCTTCAGATAGATTTTGAAAAATCTTCTTTAATATCACAAGGGATATATGGAGGTTCCTTATATCGTGGTTCCATTGTAGCGCTTAGCAAGAACCTAACTCACAGTCTGTGTAATCAAAAACAGTACGTCCATAAAGGTCCCCCTTTATATACCCATACTAGGTACGCAATAGGCTTAAGAAAACTCACGTGAACACGTGATGCTTCCACTCCAAGTGTTATTTCCTTTGCATTCCAAAACCCCATTCCCTGTTTTGACGTATCCAGGTTTGCATTTTAATTGCACGCGATCACTGTATCTGAATATTTTAGGCATTCTTCGCGGGTAGATGACTGATGCAGAATCTGGAATAGTGGGTGGCGTACAATTTGGCACTGTAAAAGAATAAAAACATAACTATTTAAATAAAAATAGATTTAACCAGTTCCAGCTTTCTGATTGGTTCATTGCGCACAGGTTGTCAGCGAATAACATTGCTTTTTGCTTTATAAGGAAATTGGTTGCTATGTCAAGATTTTGTCTCGAAGCACACTTTTTATCAAAAAGAAAAAAATGCCAACGACTACCGAGGTTACGAATTTAATAACACCATTACTTCACCCGCGCTAGTTAGATTCGACCTGATAACAAAACCATTTTCGATTGGCTGGAAGCGCTGGGTTTATTCAGTTTATTGATTATCACCTGACAGCCGACGCGCGCTCGTGAAGTAAATGCTGAAAAATAGTTAATAATACTGAAAGGGCCCTTTGCAATGCAAACTGCTGTTTTCTATTATTTGCACTAGCTCCTTGTGTCAAATTGTGTGAAAAAAAAATCTACGAGGCAATCAACTGATCAAGCCAAATGTTCTGATTGACATTTTCACAGGCCAAAAGTTTGCAACTTCGTACTTGCAAGCAGCACTTTGCTTGGCATGAATGAACAAATGCCAGTCCGGCTGAAAAGCATTTTGCCGACATTGAAAGCTTTAGATTTTCAAGTAACGTGTCCTTGGTATTTATATTTCATATTTAATTCTCAATAAGGTACACCTTGAAATGCTCACAATGCCTGAGCCATTACTATAAATAATATACCAGATTCAACAAAGCCTAAAAGCGGAGCTGGTACTTAGAATTTCTGAAAATACTCTCATTGAAGTCGTCAAATTAAAAAAAGGCAAAATTTATTTTCCCTTATGAGAGTCGAACCTCGCAGGTATCTGCGATGAGCACTACGCTACGCAAACTACAACGAAAAAACACATGATAATTTTAATATTCATCTGGTTGTTTATCGATCGAGATAAACATGCGGGTGTTTTTCCTGGGAAAATGTGTTCGGGTCGTTGCAAAAACCATGGATGTGGACAGAAAGAAAAAAATAACACAAAGCACTAGCTCTGCTATATTTGGCGTCGGGACCACTACCAAATGCTGAAAACTCACAGCGATGTGCCGACCGAGTTCGCAGCAGAACACAACAACAGATGAAGTCCTCGAAGGCAAATTTTGTAACTTGAACTTTTCGTCTTCCACCAAAAAGACAACTGAGTATTCTTTTGAACTTTTTCTTTCCATTTTAGATATTAGATTTTTTATTTCAAGTTCAAGACTTCGACACTGTCGAACAATCGTTTTGCTAAAAATAAAATAAGCTTAAAAGCTTTTAAAGAAACCTCCTTTTCACAAGCGACGATGGTCATGCGATTTCCCGCCAAGAAAAACGCTGGTTACCCAAAGTTTCACCAAAGTCTGTTCGGATGTACGCGCGTACGCTGACGTCAGAACCAAAATTTCTTGGATTGATAGGTTACAAAATTTCCTCCACGGAGCTCCGCTCTGCGGCCTGCTATAAGATAACGAGCGAAAATAGGGATGTGATTACGTACGCCTGCATACTGGTTTAGGAGCACTCCACTGCCCTGATTTTAGGCACGTGATGCTGTGTGATCCCTCCAGGGTGTAAGCATTGTAACACCAATACTGGATAGTCTTTCCTGCCTGGAAACCATCATAGCGCCTGTTTCCGTACGCTATATCTCCCGGGTCCTTGCATATGATTCCTAAGAAAGTAAAGTTCCAATTTGGAAGTAAGGTGCGTGAGAACAAAACTCAGATCCATAAGGCCTGAGTAAACTCCAGAAACGATTAACTCTCGAGAGTTTATTATATCTAAGGAAACGGTTTACTCAGCTTAAAACATATCGTTCAGGATCTTATAAAAAAACACGTTCTTTTTGACACCTCTTAAAAAAAATAGAGGTGAGGAAGATTACGTCAATTGTTGCAATTTAAAGAAGCCCTTTTGTTCCTATTGTGGTAAACTGAAAAAGTGCGTGTTCAGCAAACGTGATAGCAAGTTGGATAAACGATAGCTTATAGAGTAATTACAAGGATGTAAGTAAGTTTAGTTTCATGATGTAACCAAATACGTATATTCCTCTATAACTACAAAAGACAAGTATTTAGTATTCCTCTATAAATTAACTACAAAAGGTAAGTTAATTTAGGTTAAGGGTACTCAAAAACTCATTAAGTTCCTTTTGGTTTCAAATCATGATCTTTCCACTGAAAAATTTCTAATTTTTTCAGTCTGCTTTAAATCGGTTCATCTGTAGCGTTTCCGTAGGGTTTCCCTCATATACGTTTTCAATTGAACAATCTTCTCTAATACCACTTTTGTTCCATATATATGTTGCGAAGTGAAATTCTTGTTATTTTGGTCTTTCGTAATTTTAAGGCCCCAGCAAACGAGGAAACATTGTTGAGGAAACAAGTTTTCCTAAATGTTTCCCTGTTTACGCACGAAGGAAACATTTGTTGCAGAAACTCGGAAACAAAATTGTTTCTGATTTTTTTTTCAAAAACAGTTTGTTTCCGCAACAAATGTTTCCCCTTTTGCGCGCCGAGGAAACAATTTTGACTGGATTTTGTGGTCGCGTAGGCTGTATTTCTAAAATGAGAATGCGCAAACGTTTGTTTTCAGTGATAAGTTTCTCGGTTTACCTGGAAAGGAAACATTGTTTTGCGCCCAAGAAACATTTTGGGAAACTATAATACAACACAATACAATAATATTTATATAGCGCTTATCTGTTTAAGTGCTAAGCGCTTTTCAATGCTTTAAAAATAAATTTAAAAAATATAAAAAATACATTGTACATTGCTTTATAAAATCCTAAGACAAATCATAAGCTTGCTTAAAAAGGAAGGTCTTAAACTTGGATTTAAAAATCTTTATATTATCAATAGATCTAATTGCCATGGGCAGTTCGTTCCACAGTCGGGGGCAATGACTGAAAAAGCTCTGAGTCCATATGTCTTTAAGTTGTAGGATTCAATAGCAAACCGCCACTTGTCAGAAGATGAGCAAAGGCGTCTGGCAGGTTCATAAACGCGCACTATAGTTCTGTCAGATAGCTAGGAGCTAAATTGTTTAGTTCCTTCAAACATATAAGATTAATCTTATATGTTTCCTCGTTTGCAAGGGCCTTTACACTTGACTGGCGATTGTGCGAAATCTACATGCTGGTCATGAGGTCATCACAGGTGGGCACATTTCAATACAACGTCCGATAGGGATTAAGATTTTGAGATACCTTTCCTACGTTTATGTACAAAATATCGCGACCGCAACCAAGAATCGCTTTGTCTGGTTCAGTATTAGAACGGAAACACAAGATTAGGTTAAGCTTTTATCAAGGGGATTCAACTCTGCCAACTCTACTCAGCTGCGAAGCAAGGCTAGGGTTGTAGTTCTAGTGTTGTACTTTGAGGATAAGGCCTAAGCAAGGAACGTGGGTGGCAAGGAATTCCTTCCGTCAACCACACCTTCCAAGGAACGTCTTTCAAGCTAGCTTGAGCGCAAAACTTCTCGCACGTACAGCTTATAATTACGTCAACTGGTAGAAAGATCAACAAACGAGTGGTAATCCAGAGATTCACGGCTTCAAAACACACACAGCAATTTAACATTCTTTTGGAATTTTTTCTACATTATTGTGCCCCGGGGTGAACATACTCACTACATTTAGCCTTTTTTCCATCCCATTTTCCTATCGCTCTGCACGTTCGTATGGCTGAACCTCGCAGCTTGTAGGGACTGTTACATGAATGCGTGGCCACACTGCCAAAGTAACGTCCGTTTGTAAGCTTTATGTTCAAGCTTCTCCCTCTAGGTGGATCTTTACACCTTAGATCTAAACATGGAGACAAGAAACGAGAGTTCCAACAAACCACAGACATATATAAAATTAGGTTAATATTGCAATAATAAGCAATAGTAATAATAATAATAACAATAATAATAATAATAATAATAATAATAATAATAATGGTCTTTATTTCTCATAAGATAAATCTACGTATCCTATGTTACACTTTGTTATAAATTATACATCATAAAAGTATTAATAAACTAATCTTTAAAGGACTATATTAAACCTAACTGTCCTATACTAAGTTATGTTTGAATATTGGTCTTTTTACAAAGGTAGACATGAAACGCACGCTACAAATCACAAGTTTCACCAATTAAAAATATGTGGAGTTTTGAGCAAAATATATAAATAAATTATTATTTATTTATATATTTTAATGCATGTATCAAAAATTAATTAATTAATTAATTAATTAACCCATCATTTTTTTCAAGGAGTGGCTAAAAATAAAACCAAGGTCCGTTTGTTGTCACACAAATGTAAACCTTTTACAGAGGCTCTACTATTGCTCACAACCGCCTTTTTTTTACATTGTTAGACCTCTTTTTATTTCAAACCGCTTACTGTTCATTCTGACATTTCACTGGAGTCAAGTACTTTGACGACCTTTTGATTTTGTTGAGTTATGATTTTAACACTCCTTCAGTTTTATTTATTCACTGTTCTTTATATTTTTTACGAGTTTCTCCAGAGAGTGTGGTTGTCTTTATTTCAATTTGACTCCATATGAGTACACAAACCTTCAGATTGCACTGCAAACGTAATTAAATTAACAGACTTCGTTATAGCAAACAATATTAACTGTGATCACGACATCTGGGATTAATGCAGACAAATGCCGGAGAGTTGATAGGCAAGGAATCACAAAGACGATCCTAATCAGCAATGGCAAGGAAGGTTTCAGCTGTTGGGTATTTTGGATACAATGCCCTTTTCACTTTTTTTTACCATTTTTCTTGTCACAGGCGGGTTCCTGTTCGTCAGAAATGTTAGTCTTGTGTCAACGAATGGTTAACCACAATCGTTAAGCATTTTAAAACACAATTTACTATTTCATCACCAATCATTTTGTAAATATAACGCAATAAGATTTCATCTAGTCACACAATAGTGAACTTTTTTGTGCCGTTGTCTCTCTCTCGTTCTCCCTCCCTCTTTCTTTTCTTTTTTTTTTTCGCATGACGAACCAGCCAAAGTAGCTTCAGTGTTTATATTAATTATTTAATTAATTGATTAATGTAATCAAAATTGATTAGATCATCTATGGCATCCTAGTCTTGTTAATGATCGATACCTCTTGCTATCCTCTCAAAAGGGCAGTATTTTTATCACGTCTTTGTGTCACTAATAGCGTAAGTTGTATTCCGTTTAAGTCACTGAAAAGAACAGCAAACGTCCCAATAATATGGACTATTAATTGCGCAAAGAGAGGCCTTTCGTGGAGACCGTGTTATTTTATTTTATAGAAAATGTAATTGTAGCGAATTATTCCACAAACCTTTGGGTGAGCTTTATGAATCCGTCTTCGCGTCTTTCTTGTTATCAAAGATTATCGCACTGTTTAAGTTATTTTAACTAGACTACAGAGATGTATCTTCCTTCCGTAAGAATTAACGTACGCGTACACTTACTGTTTCTTACGCAACTCAATCCGCAGTCTCCATCGCATAGACATTTCTGATTTGACTTGCAATCTTTATCGGACGAGCAAGGCTTCATACAGTACCTGAAAGCTTCTGAATTCGTTCTTCGACACCTCGTCGAGTCTAACAAGGAAAATACTCATCATCTAGAGAAACGAGAACAACTCTTCCCCAATTCTAAGACGGAGGCAATGAACTGAATAAACGCAATGTAGTAAGATTCTCACCACTTTTTTTCTTTTGGGACTCTACAACCGGATAAATCAGCGCCAAAATTGCCAGCACGAGAACCGTTTTCCACATTCTTATTCTTCAAAAACTGTATTTCATGCGTCTTGATTGTGAAGCTGCCAACTAAAATCGCTTCACCACAAACCATCCTCAAGTTACTGTCATTTCAGATAAGTGTCGCAGCTAAACAGGAACACACACAGCTGAAACGAGAACATGATATCAGGAACGAGAAACGCGCAACATGTCTGTCTTGATTAGCAGCTGGCTGTTTTCCAAAAGCCGTACCCGGTATTGAATATCCTGACACAGGTACACGTTTTCGGTGAAATGTCTAAATCGGCACGGGTCGCGGGTCGCGGGTAAATGTCACGAGTCACTGGTAAAAACTCGCGGGTACGCAAAATGTTGAGGGTGTAAAAGACAAATAATACCGCTAAATAAGTGCTCAAAAACTATTTAATTGACTGTAAGAAATACACTCGAAAACAAAACGACTTTGAAATCGGTAAGCCACTTCGTTTGAGCCGTTCAATGATAGTCAATTCACTGAGGCCCAGTCACAATGTTATCTGGTGGCTTTAAATTGGTCCAAGACTGGGGATATTTTGAATGCATTCCACATCAGGGCAAAAAAAAAACAACAAAAAAACACATTGCCTCCGTAACGAAGCTCTGCTCGAATGGGATGTACTCTCCCTCATTCTGGGGTGTCGGCCAGCGTGCCCTACGTCTGGGTGTCATTCCTTTTTTCTTTGTTTTCTGTTAGTTCTTTCCTGAGGGTTTTTGTTCCTGGAATCACTCTCCCCTGGAATCTGTTAGACAAGAGTTTTAGTAAGGCTTGTGAGGATTTCAGAACATACAGAGGATTTCAGAACCAGAAATCTCTGGATTGTCACTCGTTTATTAATCTTTGTACCAGTTGTCCTAATTAGAAGCTATGCGAGAGGTTTTGTGCTCAAGCTCGGTCATAGCCAAGTTGACCTGGAAGACGTTCCTTAGAAGGTGTGGTTGACGGAAGCAGTTCCTTGCCCATCCACGTTCCTTACTTAGGTCTGTTCCTCAAAGTACAACTTAGAGCTACAACCCTAGCCTTGCTTCGCAACTGAGTACAAGATTGAAGAAGAAGTAGAAGTGACTAACAGAGTTGAATATAACAGCTAAACCGAATCTTTTGTTTACGTCATACTACTGAAACAGACAAGGCAATTCTTGGTGGTGGTCTCGATATTTTGGTTAAACAAGAAAGATGTCTCAAAATCTTAATCCCTCTTGACAGTGTTTGTACATGTGACCACCTCATGGCTTGATTTCACGATCAGCACGGTCAAGGTTATTAAATTTTCAACGTGAAGTAAACATGCAGATTTAGCAAAATCGTTCAAGTGAGTCTAGCATTACGAAACACCAAATAACAAGAATTTCCCTTCACAACATTGGGGTGATGGGCTGGGCGTCATCCCTTTTGTCTTTGTTTTCTTGGTTTCAGTTCCTGAGTGGCTTTTGTTCCTGGAATCACTCTCCCCTAGATATCTGTTAGACAGAGTTTTAGTAAAACTTGTGAGGATTTGAGAACATACATACTGAAGCAACTTGAGTAGAAATCTGAATAAATTCGTATTCGTGCCATGTACTGTAGGCTCAGGCCAGTAAGTCTCATTAATGAAGAAAGAAAAAAGCAGGAGAAACTGAAATATTCTTGTATCAAAGGTAATATAAAAAGGATACTTAGTTCACTCTGACTTTCAAAGACAAGTGGCCGACAAAAGGAAGGCAAGATCGGTTTCACTGCCATCAGCGGAATCCAAGAAAAGTCCTCTTTTGGTATGTGACAAGACGTCAATGAATTGAAAGCTGTCGTCATCAGCGTGAATGCTGATTGAAGTATTTAGCGGGGTGAGGCTGGGATGGGATGGTGGCATTTCTATGGGGAGAGGGGGGGGGGGTAGATGACGTATCTTTGGGTGTAGGAGTGCCGCTGAGGGGTTGAAATCCTGAACGTGTTAAGGACGGACTCGCATGAGGGGCATGTACCTTTTCCAGTAAAATTGAAACATAATTGGAAACCTTTTCCTAGTAATGACAATTAAAGTAACATATACTTTGTACGGACTGGGATGTTTGCCAACTACTTAGAATCAAATATTAAAGTAAAGCTGTATAGCTGACGTTATTGGGTGGCCAGTCTGGGAACGTTATTAGCCGGGCTGCACAGTCCAAGGTCTAAGGACAGCACACGTCATTTCATTGCAATTCTGTGCTGGTAGAAAAACGGGAATGATTGATAAGAAATCAGCGGAAAACCGCTTAAAGTGAATGAATGATGGCCTGTGTCACGTGTCAGAAATATTCCCATGGTGCTATTGTTTTAGTTAGTTTCCCAACTGTCAGGTGGATTTCGTTCATTCATTCATTCACTCACTCACTCATTCAATTCACGTTCCTCCAGTTTAAGGTGATTCCATCGAAAAAGAAGTTGTAATGAGAATTTCTTGCAACTTTGCACAGTTACTAATTACACCTAGTACATTAAAAAAATAAAATAAAAAGAGGGGGTTACCGTGTCTGATTTCACGCTACGGGGCTGTAGTATATAGGTACTTTGCTATCTTTAGACAGCAATATTAAGAAAACCTATCCTTGTACTAGAGACACCCATTACTTCAACAAAGTTATAACTAGCAATGAAATATAAGCATTATTCTTATGATAGAAGTACAATGTTACAGTAAAACGTCTTAAAATTGCCGTAACAATGAAACTAATTTGAAATAATAGGCAAATCGAGCGTCCGCACGGTTCCAGTGTAACGCCTAAAATCTGGCTGTAATAGTGAATCAACCGGAATATTTCAAAATTGAATAATGAAAAGTTCTTCAAATTTGAAAATATCATGTAAAGTCGTATTTTCCTTAAATAAATGGAATAAAAAAGTGGGGTCACCGAGTTCGTTTAGGAGAAAACGACCATTTATTTCTCTGAACAGCTCAGCTTCCATAGAAAACCTATCAAGTTCCGAACGCGCGCGCGCTCGTGCGCGCGCTAATCACGCAAAAAATGATGCGCAGAAAGGATGCGCAATGCAATTGAATGGAATCACCTTAAATCAAACAATGAAAGAATTAAGTGAAAGAAGTGTAATGTGTAATTCTTCATGGCAGTGAAGATTGACGCACAACTTCGGAGACTTGATTCAGATCCTTAAAACACTGAACACACGAGACGTAAATTGACTGTAAGACTACTGAGTAGATAATGTAGAATGAGAACATCTCATGCCCACACCCACGTACTCAGGCACGAACTTATGACACAGCGCCCGGCGTTTGTCACGTACCGCGGCCAAATATAGCTATTGATCACTGCTAAACCGATTGAGTTCACTCTTCAGCTGAAAAGGAAGAAGTATGCGGATTAAAAAAGGGTGGATCAGAAAAATTGACATTCGAAGTATTTGTAGTTGATGCCGAGAACTCTGTGCTTTTTCAGAAGCAAAAAGAAGCGCAGGATACAGGAAAGTATCACCAGGCATAATATCTCTAGCCTGCGTATACGCGTAGCGCACACACTGCGTAGCAAGCGTTTCCGTTGGCTTTTCCGCACGTTTGAAGTCTTTTCACTTTATGGCCGCGCGAAAATTGGGACGAGGGAAAAGAGCAGAGGGCAAGCGACTTTGAAGTGCACCACATTTGGTTAGAGATTTTGCTGGTGACGCAAAAGCTTATGAAATAATAACAAGCTTATCAAATAATGATAGGTTAGTTCCGTGTTTTAGCTTGATAAATGTGTGTTTGCCTGGTAAATGTGTGTTTGTTCCTTTGTTCCGTTTCATATTTATTTGTCATCATAGAAAATGAAGCTATTCAATTCACAGAGGGACACAGAGGACGTCAAAACGTTTTTCGATGGCCGAAAAATTTGTTTTTAATTGCCATCGATTCTCATCGATTGGCATCGATTATCATCGTTTCCCATATTTTTTTGGGGAGGTCAAAAACAAAATGTTTTTATACAGAAGAAATACGGTGAAATGAAATTACATAACAGTTGTTAAAATTGCAGGGTACGTAAATATCTATGGTGGCCGAAGAAACGCGTACGCAGCCACGAGGGGAACTAAATAATTGATCGAAAACAAACAGCTTGAGAGCAAATGACAGTCAACAGTAATCCATGATCGCTGGTAATCGATTGTAATCGTTGGCAATCGATAGCAATTAGAGGACTCGCGCTTGTGATTATCGATTGGTCATCGATTAGCCGATAGTAATCAATGGCACTTAACGATTGGATTTCCGATGATCGATTGCCATCGATTGATGTGGCCGGGAGTTCAGTCACACTACGAGCCACACTTGTTTTGACGTCATCTACAGGTGCGTTTTCAGAGTACACACACACGGCCAAATGGAATATATTTCTTCATTAAAAACCAAAAGAAATGGTTTGTTGGCAAGTCTGAAAAGCAAGAGAGTCATTTTGGTGGTTTATATGCAAAATAGCCAGATTCTCTTTTGAAGTTACTTGGCAGCGTACGTTTTTTACAGGTGGCTCTGAATCCGCAAAGCGGGGTCAAATCCCCAAGAGAATTTGATCCGCGAGCTAGCGAATTTTTACCATTTTCGGGGGCCCAATCCGGGGGGGGGGTCTACAAGGACCGTAGAAAACATGAAGTATGGCATTTTTTTTTTTATTACAGTGGCATATGCTGTACAACCACTCTGTCAATATACAACAACTTCTTTATTACACTCACTTTTGTGACCCACATTTTCTTATCTGAACACCTATTAATCTGACCAACGAGAACCGTTTAGTGTCCCAAACTGTATGTTTTTTTTAATAAATGCGCCCCTTTTCAGTGCTACTTACCTCAATTTTTTTTGCTCAGTAAAATCTTTCTTATGTCTATAGCGACACAGGCATCTTACTAATGAAGGTAGTTTTTTCGCCGAAGTGATAACGACAACAAGCATACTTTTCATTGTATAAGGTATTTGATCTAATCTAAATAATGCCTTCTTTCCCTCACAATCATTGCCATTAAAACAAATAATCTACTTCCTAGACAAACTGTGAGTACGTTAAAAACTTGGGTGACTACCTAATCGGTAGCTGCACAGCCTTAATGTTCTGCCTTGTAAAATTACTATCAGGAACTCAAGCAACACGAATGTTTGAAACTAGAGAAAAAATAGTAGTACTTTTGGTCAAGAAAACATTCATTCGTCTTGATTACCCCGGAATCTTAGGTGCTGTTTCCTTGGATTTTATCAAGTACGAACATGTTTATACTGTACCATTCTTTACATTGGTTGTTTTTCTTTGCTGGAAAGTAAACAAAAGAATTTATAATTGAATACGCTTCACTTACCGTGTGGCAATAAATTTTTGCGGGTTCTAATTTTTGTGTTTTTTGATCCGCAAAAAAAAGTTTCCGCGAAAAAAAATTCCCGCAAAAACTTACTCCATTGTCGAAACTATATACAAACATCGCCTTTTACACTTTACCTAAACGGTCTCTTTCGTTCACAAACAAAACGGAGTTAGAAAGAATTGCAGTCGGTACACTACAAGTATTTAGCTGTTAAAAGCTTTAAAGAAAAGGATCGTTTGAAGGTATTCCATTGATTAACTGATTAACGTATTATAGGTCTGCAGTGTTGTTCACGAGAATGTTATAATTCCAAATAGAAGGCAACTTCTTGAAAATCGCAACAATTAATTCCCAGCAAGAAAAACCAGTTTTTTTCCAATCGCAAAAATTAGTTCCCGCAAAACACAAAAAATCGCCCATTCGCAAAATAAAACTCCCGCAAAAATTTAGTGCTACACGGTAATTTCTGGACTTTTTACTCTTCTTGTTACACATTATGAAAGCCTCTCTAATAGCTCTGAAACAAGGTCTTTTTCAATTTCGAATTTGACCGAGACCCATTGAATAAAAGCTCTTTCCGAGTTCCCGAGTTTCGCGGAATATTATTATTCAAGCAAAATAATATGGCCAACAACAGCATGTGCCACTGGTTCATGTGAGCATAATGATTGAAGGTGTCTCTCTTTACCACTTTTGCCCTTCTTCCATCAAGCCTTTCAATAGCTTTGTCCAAAAGAGATCAAAATTCACATACATGTAGTCTTAACCTCTTTAATATGGCACCTCCATAATACTTCAACACTTTGCCTTGTCCCTTCGGTGTCTATGCTAAAAAGGTTCGACTATATTTAAAAGAAATTTAAAAAATATTAGAGACAAACTGCAGCTGTAATGTCACTTCACACACTTGTTTCTCTGCACAATCCTTCTTCCACAAGGCGAACTCCTTCATAGTATTCTTCTGACTCCAGCTTGTCACTTTCATCCAACCTGGACAGCTGCCGAGACCTCCACACTCGGACAGTGTGATCATCACTCACGCTCACCAACATCTGTTGGTTCACAGGGTTAAATGCCACGCAGTTGACCACGCCAGTGTGTCCCATCAGAGTAGCTAGCTTGGCCCGATAGTGCCTGTCCCACACATGGGCACAACAATCCTCCGCTCCACTAAAGATCAACAGAAGAAATCACAATCAAATAATTTAGCTGTCCTAAATTTGTCAACCATAGCTGCTTCTTCTCAGCCACAGTACTGTCTGGTTTGTTGTGAGCCAGATGTTTTGCCGGTCTGGATGTTAAGATCCCATAGAATCTTCGCATCACCTTTATGAAGCAATTCCTCAGCTTTGTACTCCTACAGGGAGGCTGCTAGGAAGTTATAGTTCTTGCACAAATTCTAGCACAATAATAATAATAATAATAATGATGATAATAATAATAATAATAATAATTATAATAATAATCTTGTAATGTAAAAATAATGTAAAACTTCAGTAAACCTATTTATACAACATACATGCACCATAGCAGTCTAATAACAATCCTAATCATAACTATAACAAAATTCTCGAATCTGATTGGCTATCACCAGCCATGATTTGAGCATTAATAGGACAGTGTAATTGGACAGTGTACGCGTCATGCTTAAGTAATTGGACAGTACGCGTCAGAGCGCGCGCGCTAATGGATCAGTTACACTTGAATAAGCTTTTTTTTTTTACGTATTTCGCAAATAAAACTGTTGTCTATTCCTTCTCCGGTACGTTTTCTCCTTTTTCTCTCTCGAATTTTGTTATAGAGATGATTAATTGGTAACAGGACTTCGTGTCGTCCAATTCGGTCTGTAATCATACTCGTGATTAAACAAATCGGACTCCCGCTACGCGGTCGTCCGATTTTGTTAATCACTCATATGATTACAGACCGAATTGGACTCCACTCAGTCCTATTACCATTATTAATTTTGGTCATAGTTAAAAACATTTCCCAGACAAGTCTCTACATTCATAAGATGGTCTCTACATCCATAGATGATGATGATAATAATAATAATAATAATAGTAATAATAATAATTCATATTTTAGTATCCTATATTATATCTATTATTAATAATATTACATTATTATAATAATAATAATAATAATAATATTATTATTATTATTATTATTATTATTATTATTATTATTATTATCGTCATTATTATTACTATTATTATTAGTTCAGCCCCAAGCTCTGCTCATTGTAGAGGTCACAAACTGAGCCTTCCCCTGACAGGTGAAACTTACCTTGCAACCATCCTGTCTGCAACATTGAGAAAAATAAAGAAACAACCATCATTAGCAGTGTACGCCTGATGGCCACAATGAACACTAACAAGTTCATATGTGGACAAGCTGTAAACTTGCAAGGTTATATCACTGGAGATTTCTGGAGGAGACTCAAATGCTGATCCAGTGCGCTGTTTCTCATCTTGCTGTTGCCACTGACGGCAATTAACATAGAGATAATGATGGTCTGGAGACAAGCTCATTCCAATGATATGTGAGTTAGTTTCAATACAATGATCTTGTATTGTGTACAACAGTTCATTGTCAGCTTCACCATTGTCAGTGCTTTCTACATGGATACTCTTTGTATCACTGTCTCTTAATAGCAACTGCTTTCTCTTAGTGGGACTGTTGCTCCCACGTTTCAGCTTCAGCCATTTGAAGACTATTTGGTGAGGAACATAAGTCACCGTGCCATGAGTAAAGATCAGACAAAAGTTATCATCACTTTGCAATGCAGCAGAGCCATCCACAGGATGTAAATTGTCGCGGCTTGGCCTGGCTATGAGAACAGTTCTCACAGAGCTAGCATTGTCGTTAAAAATTCGTGCCAGCTTTGTTCGATTTCTGTTAAATTTGTCATCAACAGAGTTCACCCACAGTTCAGACAGTGACGAGTGGTAATTACCAGGTGAAATAAATTCAAATGTTCCTGATATAAAGCATCTCTCAGACAGCCATGCTCCAAAAACATCGTATGGCTCATTGTTTACGTTGTGTATGATACGCATTCCAACCACAGAAGATCCCTCAAGTTCACAAATGAATATTTCACCTGAAAAAAGAAAAAGTAATGTTTACTAGACCCAAGAGCAGCATCAAAACTCTCCCAACTGTTATCTTAAACAAACAATAAGTCATATTCAGGATGGCATAATTTTACGACTTCTAACACCAGAATCCTTCTGGGTTTTTTTTTTGTTTGGTATGCCAATTACTGATATGTTTATTCAAACCTTTATGGAATACAAAATTTAAACATGAAAGAAAAAATGAAAAGAATTCTGGCAGCTGAAGTGAAATGAAGCCATCAGGAAAATGGCCCAAATATATTTCTATAATTCCCCTTTCAGAGATAATTAATATCTAGTCTTTCTTGATTCCCCTGCCTACCTTTTAAAATAATATTGTTGCAATGACAAACATTCTACATAAATGCTACATACTGTATTTCTCTATCCACCCTTGTCCCCTCCCCAGAGAGGGGAAGGGCTTACATATACATGTACATGTAAGCCCTTCCCCTCCCCAGAGAGGGGAAGGGCTTACATGTACATGTCCATGTAATAATGTATTTGTGAGTTTAGAAACCGTTTTTTAAATGACCTATTCCTATTCTTATTCATTCCCCCCTAATCTTAATATAGTGAAATATTGTAATTTTTATATGTATGTTGTAAATTTTAATTTATTTTAAAAATAGTAGAGTGTCCCCAATTAGCTGTTACAAGCTAAATATCCACCCTGACACCTTAATAAAGTTATTCATTCATTCATTCATTCATTCATGTACTGGAGGGGAGGTGATGTGGAAGGACAATACTTTTAAAAGCTTTTACTTCACCTGATGTAAACTGACTAACCCAGCAAAAACTAGCCTCAATTTCCATTGCTCTATGCAAATTAGCAAAAACAATAGATTTTGCTCAGAAGCACTAGGTTTGGCACATGTTAAGTTCAACGTTTAAACCGGGCCTTAGGTCTGGTGTTTTCCTTGTGCTTCAATTCTCCTGGCAGGGCAGGAGAATTGAGCAAGGCTGAAGTTAAATGGTCATGATTTATTAATTCCAGTCAATTAGCCAGAGACTTCAAAGCAATCCATAGAAAACAAATGTTGAATCAAAGGATTTAAAAACTACTCACCTCTAAAATGAAAATCCCGCATCTTGTTAACCCCAGATACAAGAAGTAGCGTGTCAGTAGCATTGAACTCACTAAACTGGACGTATTCCCAGTTGTGCTCTTTAAAGCTCATCTTTTCCACCACACTAACATGATACAAATTATCAACACGCCATAGAATAACACTGCAATCTTTTGAACTCGTCGACAAAAGGTTGCCATCGTGTGAAAATACAACGTGAAGAACTTCATCGGCGTGTTCTTTGAGTACCTGGCCTTGAACACACGGCGTTTTTTGGTGGATCCATTGAAATTCTTCAAACCAAGAAGAAGATTTCGGGAGTTCTACGTTTTCGCGTGTTCCATCGAACAAAGTTTCTTGAAGCAGGCGTTTCCAGAGCATTTCGTCTTTAGAGAGGCGATGCCAGTTTCGACAGACTTGGCCGGCAAGTACAATTTCCCTTGGAGAAAGAAAGCAAAAGATATGCAACACCAAGCTGTCTGGCAAATCACTCCAAATGTTGCTGAAAAATCCTCCCAACATCTGCGGCTCATTTCTTGATAAAGCCATGTTCTGACTACTTCCTATGTAACATTAAATCGCCTTGTTAGATAAATTACGCGGTGAAAAACATTGCTTTCTCAAAGGAGACAAAGTCATGCAAAGTTTAATACAGCGATTCTCATCAATTTGTGTTCCGCCATCTTGATATTTAGCTCCAGACTCCTTTCAAAAATTAAAAATACTCATCCTCAGTCCCTCCCAGATAAGGGGACTGCCTTTGGGAGATGTTTTATCACTATGCAGTGCCTCCAAGAATCCTATGCCAGATAAAATCTCAATTGTATCAGCTTTAAGAATCCGTTTGCTCTTTGCTGACTTCTTCTTTTCAGTGCTGTTTGTTTTCTTCTATTCTCAATATTTTACTTTTTGATGCTCTCTACAATGGATGCCCGGGGGCACTCAGCAAAGTTCTAGTATACGGGGAGGCTCCGCCCCGAGGTCCAGCCCCTTTCCCTTTTATATACCATTTTTGACAGAAAAGGTACCCCTTTCGTATACCTTCCATTGAAAAATGGTACCCCTCTCACATACTTACTTAAGAACACTGCATCCCTTTTCTAAACCCTTGGAAGGAAGTCTCCTTGTCGTTTTCATATAGCGTTAAATAAATTAAAATGATTCAGTCACAAAGTGCGTCTACTCGAAATATTTTAATTAAAAACCCATTTAAATACCCAAATGACATACTTCCCTACCCTTTCATATACTTCAGCTCGTGAAATCCCAACCCTTTCATATACCTGAAGCCTGAAAAAGGTACCCCTTTCGGGCGGAGCCTCCCCGTATAAGCAATTATAGGGAGTACCCCCCCCCCCCCCGAATGGATGACAGGATGATGAGAATGATGACGACGTCGACGACGACGACGATGATGATGATGTTAGCCTTTTAACATACTATGTATATCGGCCTTTCCGAAAGCGTTTGCATGCAATGAAACTGTATTGAAATAAATTATTCAATGCGGTAAATTCGCCTGTTAAAGAGCTAAACTAATGTTTCTGCTCAGTGTAATCTATCACTGCTGACGACGTTAACTTAGACTGAAGAAATAAATCCTCAGTTTCTGTGCCATCAGATCAGATCATTAGAACGTCATTGCGCACCTGAGATTGTGTAGAGAGACGCCTAGACAGGGGCGTAGCGTGTGATTTTGAAGGTTTACGTACAAAAAGAGTACGTGGAGTGCCAAAGACACTCCCCTCTAACGGGGTCTGGGGGCATGGTCCCCCAGAAAATTTTGAAATTTGGAGTCTCGGAAATGCCATTTCCTACATTTTCCAGGGGACATTTTGAATAAATAAAGACGTGGTAAAACGCAGTAGTTATTTGTTTATTTTATCTGTCAGCCAACTGGGTTAGTGTTTTCGGTAAGGCTACACTATTCACAGTGTTTCCTTTTATTCAAAATGAGATAACAGAAAATTGTACATAAAGTCGCGTCACTATAGTTCGAGAAAACATACCAAATCTGCCAAATTAATGATAAAAACACCTTCAGGTGATAGGAATATATTTTTCTCAGATTTCAGCTGCACTGCCTAGAGATAACCCTAGCCGTAAGCGACACGTTTTTTTAATCTTGTCATTCTTCCCTGCAGTTCCAGGGTCGCAATCAACGTGGGATCTCATAGCCTGGATCATGGGATCTTGCTTGTACATGTAGGTAATGTTTCGGCAAGTCCTCAACACGAAAATAATATCCAAATTGGTTAACGGACAGGATGCTGTAGGTCTTGAAAAATTAAAGCCGAAATATACTCGCAAAATTCACAATATTTAATAAGGAAGATTTATATGGACTCTCGAGAATCTCAGCTATTTTATAAAAATTAATAAAAGAGTCTCATTTCAGATTTCTAAAATCATCAAATGGGAACGACTGCAGACTGGCGAAACTTTCGATTTGGTCTTTTACATGAGCTCCCGCCTTTTGACCAAATTTTAGAAATATTTTTTCCGTTTTGTTAATTTGCACACTTTAAATTCCGTAATGAAATTTTCCGGCTTTTCCACTTTTAGCCATGATTTAGTTGAAGGAGGAGCCCGTTGCCAAAATCAGCAAACATGAAACATGCGGAAATGACCAGGCTTCTGCCTCCCGGAGTCAGTGTGTGCGGCGGATAGAGAAATATCTATTTGCTGTTGTGTCTATTTGTCATTCATACTCCGCCCTGTTTATAACCTTTTCATAGGCAGCAGACTCCTATATCAATCAGGTGGCTTTTGCTTTCATAAGGTGTCCACGAGACGCAACCACGCCAACGGTATTTGCAAGGTTCTTCTTTCGCGGCCAGTATGGAGGAAATCGGTCTGGGAACGAGTTAGACCACCAGACTTCCGGCTTCAACATAAAGATCAAAATGGCGGTCTCATAAGGCAATAACCTGTTTACTCCTGCTTATTGATTTCCTAGAAGAGTGCTTGGCTCCGGCCCCCGTGTACGTGTAGATTCTACAAGGACCGAAAAACCGTTAATAACTATATAAGCCACAGACAATCTGTCTAGCTTAGTGCAGTGGACAGCTTGGTGCATTCACCCACCCGACCCTTGGGAACCAAGCCCTTAAACCGGCGATGCAAATGTATGTAGGCGGCCATGTTGGATGTGACGAAGCATTTAGCAAGTGAAAACTGAAAGCTTTCGTGAGTACGGCTGTTGGAAGATACTCCCGTCGCCTTTGTCATCCTGAAAAAATACCGTCACTGTTCTAGAGTGTACGGAGCTTTTGAGAATGATGAAGATATCAGTGAAGACGCTAGATTCACAGACAAAAGCTTTCACTGTCTCCGACGAGGTAGGTTTATGCAACTCTATTCCATCAAATCTTTTACGCTTTACTGTGTAACGCATGGTATTTCGGTTTTCAGGGAGGGGCTTGCATCGTTTTCTGGAAGATAACTTATAATTTTTCATTACTCCCTTTGTATGAACTCAAGATTCCCAAGTGAAAATTAAGGTTTGACTGCGTTGAATATATAATTATTATTGTCGGATGGATCTACACCGAGGCTTTGGCGGAAGTGGTCTCTCATCTTCTCGGGAACACTTTCCGTGTTAAAAAATTTATAAGCAAACTTCTCTGTTGAAGTTATTTGTTCTGTTTCTTTTCGCAGATCACCGTTAAAGAATTCAAGGAACATATTGCATCCGAAGTTGTAAGTAATGTCTGTGGCTTGCAAGAAAGAAATACATTTAACTGAAGCTAATTGCTGACGACTTAGTTTCTTCATAATGCTGTAGCTTCATTAAGCTTAACGAGAGATGTTCAGTTGAAATTAAGTTGGGCAAATTATCTCTTTTCTCAGTTTGGTGAAGTGTTGGGGACACGTTTTCCCGTGCCTTTAATACCTAAGTAACAGAGTTTCTTGTACAGTTTTGTAATTTGTATCATCAATAAATGTTTACATGCCTAGATGTAAAAAGCCATGCTAAGGTCCAAGGTGGCTTCTTAGTGCTCTGACGATGAGATCTTTTGTGATCTGCATGAGAACAGGAAAACATGTGACATCAGTGCGTTATAGTTCAGCAGATGCTTGTCATTTCAAATAAAAATTTAATCATCAGAATAATTCTGTAGACAACGATGACTAGGGGTGGACTCCTCAAGCCCTTCATTGTCCTCATGAGGTTGGTATAAATGGTCCCAGCTTGGAGGGTTGATTGTGGACAGAGAAAATTGGACAGCCATATTTATTTTGCAGAGGACCATGTCATCAGCAAAATAATGAGAAAATTATTAGATTATATTTCAAGGCATGTAGATGTGTGTGTCTATATGCCTTGTAGGAGGAGGCAGCAAGCACGTGCAAACTCCTCCTTTCTTTATAAATGAACTTGTCTCTACAAAAGCCTGATGACTTTGAAAGATTAAAATCATAGTTATACACTGTACCATCTTATAATAATAATATTACTGAAGGTGTATTAAATACATGTTGTCACACAAAGTGTGAATTAATACATGTTTACAATTTTAAAGTACAAAATAGAAAATACAAAAATATTTAGCAAAACAAATACAACATCTTGTACAACATCTTAAAAGCTCCCCAGGCTAGCCTAGATAAACAAAAAGTGGCTTATCCCTAGAATTACGAGGTGATGGAAATGAGCATTGTTGAATGAGCATTGCTAGTACTGTCTTATTCCCATTTTTTGTAAAGCCTTTTGTTCTATTGTACCTTCTTCAGAGCATACCTGCTGATAAGCAAAGGCTTATCTTCAAAGGCAAGGTCCTACAAGATGACAAGAAGCTCTCAGAATATGGTATGCCTTTCTGTCCTCTAACTTTGTAACAGACATGGTGATAATTGAGTTAATAAGTTGAAAATTTCCTGGCATGTGTTTGATTAGTAAGCGGCAATGTGAAAGAGAAAAAGAGTTTCCTTGATATTTATCTCATTGTGACCTGAAATTTGTTTTGCTTATACAAAACTACCTCTCTTACCTTTCTAATGGTATATTTAGTGAAGGAATTGTTTGACATAAATGGCCAAAGAAAATTTATTTAATATATGCGTGTACTGGGCCGGCAAAGTTGAAAATTTTCGTAAAATACTGTGGGGGCTCACGAGTAGAGATTTTGAACTGCTAACAGTCACAATGCGCTGATTGGCTGATTTGAAACAACTCGCTTCTCTCGGATTCCTGTGCCCTGGTCTCCGCACCAATCATGTTAAGAAAGCCCCAAATGGCACTTCAGCATCGCTTTTCTGGGTAGAAATAGGAGGGATGAAACCGAAACTCATGGAGAAATATCTACTCTATCAAATATTGGTATCAGTCAGGTGAGAATTTTAATAACATGGCGTCAATTTCAATTTGAAGTAGTGTTAGTAGTGGCTGCGGCCAACCATGTTGCATGCCTTTACTGTATCTCTCTTCTACTCTTTTTGGCCAGAGGCCGATACAGAAAAGTGATACGTATTACCAAAAACACTTTACACAACCAGGAATGACGAAAAAATCACCATAAATGACTCAATGAACATTCTTTTCAAACTTTGTTGTAAGATATGGATCGAGATGACTCTTAATAATCTGCAAAAGTTGAACGAATCTCAAACGCCACAAGACACGTGAGTCTGTAATTTGACACACCACTCAAACTGCAGAGGGTGGTATGCCTGTGTTCTGGGTGATAGTAGTCCTGAGAAGGACTGTTGTTGGTGATGTTGAATAGCATTTCAACCAATACTCAGCCACCGTATACAGAATAGCCAGCTGTTCAGCCTCCTGCCAGTTTGGTTTGTTACAAGTTACAAGTTCTTGAATGACATTGGCTGTGGTCATACTAGAGAGCTAAATCGTGATTAAGGCCTGTTAATCACGCTTCAACGAACGGCTTTTTGAAATCGTGATTAAGCGAGCTACTAATGAGTTAAGCAAATATTTCATCATGGGCCATATCAAAGCTGTCATCACAGGACCACGCCTTGAGATATTTTGGTCACGGCATGTCTAGGCTTGACGGACGGGTCTTTCATTTTATTTTTTTCTGCTAAGCTATCTTACCTGGACGATGGCTGTAGAAAGCAAAATTATTCTTGTAACCCTTTTGGCCTTTTTCCTGTTTCAAAAACAACTGTGGAATTAAGGTTACTCCTGACCTTCGCGGGTGTCCTCAGGGAAAAAATTTGTATGCGCGCCATTTTAAAGGAAAACACAGCATACTATATATTGTTGGAAAGGTTAACAATTGTAGATTTCGGAAAAAACTAAAAATTGCCGGTTTCTTAAATTCCGCAAAAAATGACCATGTGTCATTCAATTGAATTAATAGGGTATCAAATCCAAGCGCATTGGCAAAATTACTGCACAGTGTTAATCTCAAAGGATCAATCATCAAAAGTGTGTCAGCATTTTTCGATATTCTGACTGGTTATTTTTAATTAATCTGTCAAGTTCGAGCAGGAAAGAATATGCGATGGGCATTGCATTGAAGACTGCCACGGGTGACATATTGTAAATTTCAAAAATCCCCGACACAAATTTTGTTTCACAACATCTAAGAAATATTCAGGCAAAATTTCACAGAAATCTGCTGAATTGTGGTACCCTATTAATTCATTTGTTTGATTGAATGACGCATGGTCATTTTGTGGTCATTTTTGCAATTCTCTTTTGTAATTCATATTGTTTTCCAAAATCTACATTTATTAAGCTTTCCAACGATATATAGTTTGCCGTGCTTTCCTTTAAAATTGCGCACATACGATTTTTTTTCCTGGAGGACATGGGAGGACACTCTCGAAGGACGGGAGTGACCTTAAAGCGCGTTGTCATTGCCTCAAAAGACTACGAATGCTCTTGATGAGCAGACAACGCAGGCTTCGTTCTGTTTTACCCCCACTTGTCTACTATTCAGCGGCAGCAAAACGAGCAAAACAAGTAATGTGGCGGTCTGTCAGACATATTTTTCCCGTGCTTTATGCGGGTAGAATTCTAGAAAAGTCCTACTGGACCACCAAATTATTACAAAATACCATACCAGCCTAAAAGGTGTTAATGATTTTGACATGTGCTCGCACATGATTGGCTCAGATATCGAGCTTTAGATAAAGCTCGAGATAAATCCTACTTTTTTAAACACTTTAGATGGAGATTTAGATCTTTGAAATTTACCGCTTCTGGTATCAATTACATCGCCATACATGTATGTCGAGATCTCGAAATGTACATTTCTTGGGGTCACAGGAAATTTAGTTAAATCGCGATAAAGCACTCCTTAATCGCGATTTAACTCTTTAGTGCGACCACAGCCATTGTTGTGTTCTTTATTTAAGTGGAGTGTCTGCAAAGACTGGAACTAGCTTGGTACTTCAGCTATGTGCTGTGCAATGACCATAAAAAAGTATTTTACATTATTTTAGGGGCTGATGGTTGTGTGATTCACCTTGTTGAAAGAAAACCGCAACCTGCTGGTGCAAGCTCTCAAGGTTTGTGTCTTACATACAATCATATTTTCTATCTTGTTTCTTTCATTCTTTTAAAATGTGTCATACAGTAACAGTGCTGGAAATAATTTTTCTGACTTAGCAGGACATGTGTCCTTTCAAATCTTCAGTTTGGTCGGACATATTACAAATTTGATCGGACACTAATTAGCATAATATAATTTGCATACGAACAAGAAGAAACTTGTGTCAATCTGAATTACTAGATTTATAATGCAATTTAGAATAGGAGTTGAACACCACTCCCAAAGGCTATACTTTGTTTATCTATTCGCCACAAAATATATATATTTTTTTACAATCATTATTGCTTAGATGATACCACTGACTTCTGATACCAAGCCTTAAATTTCTTTTCCTTTATACCCGCGGGTACTTGAGTTCAGTTTCTCACTAGTGTTATGACTGGCGTATTTTATTGAAGGCTCTTGTCAAAGTCTTTTCAAAGTAATTGTAGAAATTCGAAAAGCGAGACATTTTTCTTGTGTTGAGATATTTCGTGACACATTTTGGTATTGTGTGACATTGTTGCGTGTACCGGGCATGCGAGTAATGCATCGATTTTTGCCATATTTGGCTTATTTTCTCTCGGAATCGGCGTTATGTAGATTGTAGATCGGAGGTGCGAGACTAGTACTTGTTGACGCGAATACTGTTAAAAGCTTGATAGATTGATAGTATGAAAGCGAATTGAAATCTCTTGCATTGGAGCTATTGGAGTGGTTAATAGATACAGTCCTGAACAGTAATTATTGAGTGTTAAAACCAGTGTAAGGCTACATTTGAACCTCCAAAAATGGCTATTTTATCTACTATTAGCCTGACTGAAAGTCAGGGAATTCAAACCTGAGCTGGGCGAGTAGAATTATTTTGTTTGTATATTAAGTAGTGGTCCGCGTAAAAACTAGGCAGGCGGATTGCAAAATCGATTAAAAGGTGTTAGCTTTTAATTATTAAATTCAATTAAATCCGTGAATCTGATTGGTCGATATCAAAAAATCGCCGAAAAATACAAGAAAAACGTGACAAAAACAGCATTTTTTGGTTTAGTTTTCCCCATTCCCATGTGTTGTTCCTCACGGCCAAAATTCAGCATTGTTCTATGCGCCAATCAAGAGGTAGAACGGAAAACGTGCCACACGCGCGATCTTCATGCGACGCCATGTTGGATCTGCGATCCGAGAGTTGAGCTAAATGACCTTTAATGGACTCTTATTTGAGTATCTTGGCCCGTAAGATCTTGCGATTGTGGCTGCAGTTTGCCTAACATTCAAGCGATTTGTATTTGATGGAAGGAAACTGACTGCACAAACACTTTTAGTGTGAAAGAATCATCTCACCTTGGCTGACACGTAGGAGACACGGGAAGACTTGTTTATCAGAAAGGCCCGCAAAGAGGCTATGCAAAATCGACTCGTCTGCAACGTGCATTTCTTCTAGCTGCTTCAGAGGAATGAATTTTATGACTACTTTCCTCTGCCAAGCGACTGCAGGTGTCGAAGATACCAGGTTGTAAGGAGTAATTTCGCGAAGGACATGTTCGCACGAAGCTAAATCGTTGTTCAGGAGCATTGGTACACATGTAAACATTACGCCTAACGAAGAGTTTAGCCTTTTCGGTATCGCTTGTTTCTGTTCACTGAACAGTCTTTTGTAATAACAGGGGACTAATATTCTGAAGAGATTGTATTTTTTGAGAGACCTTCCCACGATCACAGCGTAGAGACAGTGGACAGCGATTATTTAGTATTTTGATGCAGTGGATATTGTTTCAGTACTTCATATTATTGAAAATACCTACCCGTCGCACGTAAGAGGTAATGTAAGGTAGATGCAAGTAATATTCTCTGACAATTACAGCGAGGTATTTTATTTATTTGTTCTGTTGCAGTTTTCATAGCGCAGCACAGAGAGATGGTTCGTGACTCTAGTGCATTCTACGTACGTGAGCGCGATTTGTTGCTGTTTTCGATCACCAGTTTGACAGTTCCTTTGTGAAAGCCGAGCTAAATAATTTTCGCGCGGTCGCTGACTGATGTATCACTGTTCCAATCCTGATGTAATTTTATACAAGTTTAACTTCCTCGCTTTTGGCGCATAGGAATTTTCCAAAATTTAGATATGTTACATTTTTGAATGTATTGAATGCGTAGCCGAAATAAAACGTTGTTTGAATGGATTACAAACTATCTTATTTGAAATTTGAAATTCAAATTTCGCGCTTTTCGCCGTATTGGCCAATCAGATCATTCAGATTAAATTTGATTAGAGCAATTAGCGCCTGAAAAATAACTGCCGCTATTGCAGTGGCCTATTGTTCTTTTGCCTAGTTTTTACGCGGACCATTACTTAAACTTGTACTTTGTCTTGATAATGAGATCCATCCATCGTCAAAACGTTGTCAGTTCTTTTGCGTAGCTTTTATGGTTGTTAAATTAAAAAAAATCGATTCAGATATTTATCCCTGACAGTTTTGAAAACTACATCTGTCACATTTCGACACATTGATTAAAAACGAGAGAATTGAACTCTGCATAACATAAATGCCTCGTGCAACAATGTAACTTTTACTTCTTGCATCTGTAATGTCTTAAGTCATTACGTAGAAAATACAATGTAGTACTTACATATATAGTAACACAGTAATAACGTACTGACGTATGAAAAATGCCGAGAAGACGACTAAAAACGTTTGAACATACTGACGTGTAGAGAAACGTGGAGATGACAAGACGTATATCATGTGGACAAAGTAACTTACGAAAAAGAAGGAATGCAAAGGAATAAATGTTGAACGACAAGACTGGTACCGTATGGGCATTCCACGTGACGGGAAACAGCCGTAAAACAAGATTTATTTAATACGTTACGATCGGACTAACCTACCGAGAAGTGCCGAGAAGATAAAGCATAATACAGTAGAGGGTACGAACGAACTAACCGGTATGGTGAAACGTTGAAAACATAAGACTAACACTGTACAAACGAACTAATGTACCAAGAAACGTTAAAAAGATAACAACATTGAGAAACATTGTAAAGAGAAGACTAATACTGTACGAACGAACTATCGTACCAGATAACGCTAATACTGTACAATCGAACTATAACATACCAAAAAACGTTGGGGGAGAAGATGACACTAAAAATTACAAACAAACTGACGTACCGAGACTGTACAAACGATCTAATGCACGGAGAAACGTTGAGATAAGACTAATTACTGTACAAACGAACTACCGTACAGAGAAACGTTGAGAAGACAAGACTAATACGGCACAAACCAACTAATGTATAGAGAAACGTTGAGAAGACAAGACTAATACTGTAAAAACAAAATAGCGAACGGAGAAACGTTGAGAAGAATGATAAGACTAATACAGTAACTGAATAAACGAACTAATGAAGGAGAATAACTTTTGAGAATACTAATGCTGTACAAACGAATTAACGTAGCGAGAAATGTTGAGAAGATAAGACTAATCAAGACTGTACAAATGAACTAAAGACGGAGAAATGTTGAGAAGGTAAGACTAATACTGCAAAAACGAACTAACGTACAGAGAAACTTTGAGAAGATAAGACTAATACTGTATAAACGAACTAACGAACCAAGAACCATTGATATGACAACAGTAATACAAGAGATGGGAACGTACTATGATATGGAGAAACGTCCAGAGAAGACTAATACCGTAAGAACGGACTAATGTACGGGAAACGTCAAAAAGACAAGACTTCTACTGTACAAACGAACAATCAGTTATCATTTCAATATGGTTTTAAAGCAAATGTAATCACTAAATAAAATCTTCAATGCAACAGACGTTTTTCGTGTTCGGACATCATGTCCGACCATATGGCAAAATTGGTCGGACAATTTCGAAATTTGGTCGGACAATGTCCGATGACCGACTGTTATTTCCAGGACTGCAGTAAGAAAAAAGTAAACATTTAATACAGGAGTGGACTCTATAGACAGGTGCAGCCTGGAAATGTGATATTTTTTCTAGTTGATTGCTAATGAGCAATTATGATTTTCAATTCAATTCAGATTTTCTTGGGATTTTTCCCATGTGTAGAGTTTACTTTGTTGCATATTATATGTTACGTGTTCAACATGTACTATCTGTGAGGTAAATGTTACTGGAATGTTGATTGTGGACATCCTGTCCAATCAAATTCAAGTTTCTGCCATTCTGTGAGTGGTGGAAACCTGTTCAGTGCTCTTTGGTTTCTTGCTGTTACAAAACCTTGCATGTTATTAGTTACAATCAACCTTCCAGAATTATACATTTTTGGCATTCACAGCTTTATTAGCCGTACTGTCAAAATAACACAGGGACGTCAGGGCTTCTGATAGGGTGCAAAAAAATTTGAGAAATTATGCGGCATTTCAGGGTGAATTATGCGGCAAAAGAAGGCTAATTGTGCGACAGATTATGCGATTTTTCTAAGTTAGTTTGAACCGAGTTTTTCTACTTGGAGGTATCAGAAGAAGAAAAAAACACGTTTTCTGACTCCAACAGACATTTACAACATGAAAAATGCTTTTTGTTAACAAAAAAGCACCAATTACATTTCGTCTGGAAATGGTTCCTTCTTCCTGAGTCCAGTCCAGTTCGCTCCCTTCCAATCCATGCCTGGTTACTAAGCCTTGCGATCGAGTCAAAATATGTTGCTTGTATCCTTGTAAAATCCTCTGAGAAAATGGACTTACTGACAAAATGCGAATTTAAAAAAGTACTATAAAAAGATCTATCATATGCTCAAATGGGTAGACGACATTCATGCCATCTGAGAAGTAAAATTGCATGTTAGACTTTCAACACTTTCTGTGGTTTGGGTGAACGATAATCTGGATACGAATTGTGAGACAACTTAAAGGGACGCCAAAATGTAAACATAGGCATGCATTGCGTGCTTGACCTATGTTGAAATGACAAGTCTTATCCTCGCTTATTTGCGATTTTTAAGACATACTCTGAGGACAAAACAACACGCGATTATTCTTGCAAATACTTCCCCCCTCCACTATAGCACCTGAGTGCATAAAGCCCAGTTCAGACGCCGCACCTCCCATGTGTCGTACCAAGTAGTACGTAGTTTTTTGGCAGTTGTACGGTGTCCAAATGAGTTTTTTCGACAGATTTCAATTAGGCAAACCAAAATCTCAGAGTACGGCAAAGTTTGCCACTTAAATACGACCTAGGAGCGAAAATGTATTTGGTACGGCCCATGAGAGGTACGGCGTCTGAACTAGGCCTAAAACAGCTTTTTTAGCAATACCCTTGGAATGCAAAAAAACATCCCGCTAAAAACCCAGTTGGACCAAAATTGGAGATAGAGCAACCATCGGGCTAGTAGGCTACAGGCTAAAAAGTCAAACTGACACTAGAACAAAACGACTGCATAAAAACTTCAAATTAAATTTAAAACTGAAACCTCAGTTAAGGTCAACTAATGATTGTCTACATATTACTGAAGAATATAAATCCAGCTTACAACAAGATGTGAAAGAAATAAGTGTAGTAGATAATAATTTGAGGAGAGGACAGTCATTGCGGTCATGTTAAAATGTAGCCTGCAGACTGTGCAGACTGCAGACCATGCAGACTACGCAGACTGGTATTTTGTTTTCTTTAAGTAAACTGTGATTTGTTGTACTTTTTAGGACTTTTCACTTTTTGTCGTGTTAAGATGACATGGCCAGCAGCTGGCCGAGTTCTCCAAAAAATGCCCCGCTGTAAGGAATTCTCGAACAATTTCGACAGAAAGATTCGCACCTTCTGGGAGTATTTCATATTCCTTTGCCAGACGATTCAAAAGTACATTTTGGTTTTGCAGTTAACGAAGTTTCCGAGCTTGAGCGTACCGTGAACTCGCTATGTTACCGTATACATTACAGGTTTATAAACCTACAGACACGCTTGAACAAGCTAATCTATGCAAATTGCTATCTTAAACACGTCGCTAAAAAAATTCAAAAACCATATGTTCCCGTATATGATAAAACCAAGAAAGAAATCATTTCTATGTCGGCTGGAAAATCTGTGGATGTGACTGATATAAATCATGGTCACAACATCGTAAACTAAAACTAAACCGCATTTTGGGAAGAGAAAACAGGTTTAAAAACCTACTGACACGCTTGAATAAACAAGCTAATTTATGCAAATTGCAATCTTATAAACACGTCGCTATAAATTTCAAATTGCCAAACAAAGCGGTTTCAAAAACCTTGCAAAGTACAGTCAAAATTATCCGTATCAAGCACAGATACAATCTTTTCAATCAACATCTTGCTAAAAGATACATAACCAAAACAGCTGTTTCATAACACAAATCATAAAAGAACAAATTAAATTACAGTTTCTCGTCAACAAGTCTATTTTTGGAACGATGTTACATGTAATTGTTTTTGTCAAGTACTCACGTTCCACCGTTGGCCACGACAAAGTTCAATTTTACCTGCCCTTACAATAGCTTTAGGAAATTACCATCAATTCCACCACACCAAGCCTTTACTGAAAATATAATATTCGAGAGGTAAAAGTAGAAAAGCACATTTGCGCTGATCATTTCCGTCCCCATATGTACATTCGACATGGCCGGTAAGCTTAACCTTGTCTGACCTTCAGCTTCAGTAAGCGAATTCTAACCAGCTCTTTCATTGGTAGAATGTACTCTTAGCTTAGTAGCCTCAATCTGATTGGTGCCACATAGTGCCACATAAATTCCCCCGGGGGGTGTACTCCCATGTGAAAGGTGCATGGATGCACGTCGTCTCGCGTTCTCCGTCTGTTTTAGCATAGCTTTAATTTAAATTTTCCGACGAGCATTCCCGCCCGTCTCACATGAGATTTCCCCCCCGGATCAAAAATACATACATACATACATACAAACAAACAAACAAACATAGAAAGCGAAAAACTTCACGCTGACTAAGACCCTATGTTTTCAACATAGGTCAATAAACCAAACTTTCTTCATACTCCAGATGTGATTTTTATAAGTTTTTAACTCATTTTTACCTAATAAAAGATTTTAATTGGGTGATTTTTCAAAAATTGCGCAGATATCACTAAATTGTTGGATCAGGTGTTATTTTAGGTCAATTGTGTGAAATTGCACCTGCGCATAATATCAGAAGCCCTGCATGGTTGTATATATATATTGAATTAAACTTGGACATCCATGGATGTAATAATAATACTGTTTTACATGTAAGTCCCTGAGGTTGTTAAATCAATGACCAGTCTTACAACAGTTGGGTATTTTTTGTTGCTGTATCTCTGTAATGACAATCATGTTGTGCATTTTATAAGATGGGGCCAATGGTTCATCCAGCACCTCCACCAGTGGAGCTACAGGTCAGGGAGGACTGCTTGGCCCTAATATTGTAATGGGGGCTTTCTCCATGCCAGTTGATGTGGTTGGAGCTACACAGGTAAATATTTTACATGTTGTCTTAAAACATGTTTACTGCCATTTTAGTACATGTAATATTCTCTTGTTTGCACTGCAATTAGCCTGACTACATGTAGCTGTGTTTTTGACTTCACACAGTACCACTCAGAAATAAGCGAACCATCAAATGTTTTGTAATTGATGTTCATCGTTTCTAATTATTTCAAAGAGCAGGGCAGGTCAAAAATTGCAGAGAGGATTTTGGGGGTGATGTATGTTAACCCATTGACACCTGAAGCGCCCGAAACCGCCCGTGCGTGACAACCCCTGAATTCCCTGAAGCGCCCGAAACCGCCCCGGTAAAACCATGTGTTTGAAAAAGCCTCTATCCTCCCCTCCTTAAGGATTTTGGTTCCCCTATTGTTCTATTGTTAAAGGGGACAAATAAACCAATCAGAATATGTCTTTTGCGCATATTTTTGGAGCTCTTTCGGGGTACTAGAAAGACTTTTTTTCGTCCCTCGATTTGCGATGAAGAAATATGGCGCAGCATGTTGTTTACGCACGGAGAGGTAGTGCAATTTACGGTTCTTTTTCGCTCTATACGGGGAAAAAAACCTCTCTGAGTCTCAAAATGAAAGGCAAAAATTTTGCTTTAGATCAGTGAATGTTTAGGATGCTTTGAAGTGGACAGTTTTCTAGTACAAAGCGATGAAAAGTTTAGCCGATTCGACAAGACTTGAAGACCGCGTGGAGTCAAATTTTGCGAGCAGAAATCAAGACTTGTGAATCTTTCCTTTGAACAATTAGACCAGGTAATGAACCTCTTTCAATGTAAATTTTATTTCCTATGATGTGCTGTTTAACTCACTGGTTCAGCAAACTATTAAATTTAACCATCAGATCAGAAATGACTGTGCTTCTTGCGCTGTATTTTTTGTGTACGAATCGAAAGCAGACGCGCTTATTTCTGTTGCGCCATCTGTGTTTTAAAGCATGCTTTCCCTCTTCGATTCGTGACTTTTTTCTTCATTTTGCATAAAATTTTCTTTTCTGAAGATTCTTTTTATTTCTACAAGCATATTTGTTCAATTCTCACAACGAAAATAGATCTAAACATGCCAACAGTTATTTGCATAAGCTTCCATTTTGACCCTGAAACCTGATCCTTTTGTGGCAGTGATCGTCTCAAATTTTTCTTCGTTTCATGTTAAAATTTCGCTGCTATAGAAATAAATGAAAAATGGCTTTCTTTGTAATGTCAAATGAATGGAATCTGTTTAAAAATTTTATGGAATTATGCTGTGATTCCCGGTGGGAGTATTTTGAACGGTAAAGGAACAGCATAGGAATACATGTCTCTGAGCACGTGTTTGCTTTTTGTACCAAGCACATGCATTTCTGAGCGTTTTGCAGATTTTCTACTAAGTTAAACTTCGCTATTTTCCCTTTGGTGTTGAAAAAGTGGTTGGACTAAAAGTTGTGATGAATAATAATTGTGCAATATATCGGGAATGGACACGGCTTTTCTCATGAGAATGACAACTGCAAAGTTTACTGTCTTTGCGATTTTGACTGCAAATGGCGCGCGGTTGAAAAAATTCCTTAAATCTTGTTTTGGAGGTAAATTTGACAATATATTTTCGATCCTGACAAATCCTTGTAATTAAAAAATAACTCACTAACTATCCATGGGGAAATAAAACGTAACAACAAAAGCTGAGAATTTGTCTTTATCTACTGCGCATTGTGTTAATTTTTTCAAGTCGTTTATTTCGACTGAATGCTGAAAAATGTTCAGGAAATTGGGGGTGGTCGCGCGTAAATTTCCTCAGGAGTCAATGGGTTAAGGTAATCAAATAGCTTTGACATGTGTATTTCCAAGAAGGAAGAATATTCTAGGGTATGGAAATTTGAGGATAGTTTGGTTATTAATGTGGGGAGGGAGTTGTCCCATATTTCTGGATGTTGTCAAAACTCTAGTAAACTCTAAATGTGGCTAAATGTGATTTAGGCTAAGTTAAAGTTGAGCCAATGCTGGTCAGCAGTAATCTGTGGACCATGCACCGTGGCGTAACTTACGGGGTTTCTCGAATCGTACCTATTGTGCGTTCCAGCTGTGTGAGGTTGTGCAGTTTGTTTCGAGCTAGTTTAGGGTTGCTCAGTGTGAGGTGTCTGGTGGGTGGTTGCTGCTCTCAGAGTTGCCATGGATACCTGCGTGCCCTGCTTGAGGCTCGTTTCTCGCCTTGGAACCACCACCCACTCTCATAGGCACCTTTCCCCAAGCTCATCTATTGGCGATGAGTTTAACTTTTATTTGGTAATAAGTTTACATATAGGTTGCAGTGTGTCATTGGTTGTGCTTTAATTTGTAAAGTGTAGTCAGTACTTTGAAGGTACTAAAAATAAAAGGCTCCACAGATTCTGGGGAGATTATTGCCATATGTAGTAAACATCCATTACATACAAATGAATTTACTAACTTTATGCTTATTTGTATTTAGCAAATAGTTCAAAGTCTTGTGAATCAGCTTGGAGTGGATTCTGCACAAGCTAATATTAGCACCTCATCATCTGTAAGTACCATGTTAAGCATGAAAAACATTGTCACTTGTTAAGTAAAGTTACACTGTAGTATCTCCTTTTTATAGGAAAGCTGTTACACATAAGGTTTAAGTTCCACGCCAGAATAGGTAATACACCTGTAGTTGAGAATAAACTGAATAAAGATTTACATTTGCTATACATTATTACATGTACATGTAGTTTGAAGTTGCATGTATAAATGTTGTATTCTGGAATCAGAATGCATAAACTGAGTGATCACTGCAAAACCAAGTACTGGTAATATTTTTTCACTGGTAATAATTTTTTTTTCTGAGGCAAGAAAATTGTTTGTTTGTTTGTCTGGTGTAGAAAGGAAACAGTTTCAACCAAAAAGTGCCAAAAAGTCAGTCGGGATATTCTTGTTCAGAGCCCTTTGGTTATTACAAGTTTTTCAAGTTTTATTGCATTCGACGATAGGAGAACGGAACCCTAATCCCGCCCGGAGTGAAATGGAGATTTTCTCTGTAGTGGATGGACACCAATTTAGCCCCCCCAAAGATTTTTGCAGGGGCATAACCTCGGCCGGGAACTGGTGTATACTCTGACTGGCTTTCATGGAACCAAATGGACGTCACTTTCACGTCCAAAGGCGTCTTTGTTGCGAAGAAGCTTGTTTTGAATGAGGGAAGTTCCAGGCTCGAAAAAGCAACCTTTCGCCCAAGGAGTTATTGTAAATCCTTGATCGAAGTCTTAGAGAAGTATGTACGACTCCTTGGTACATATGTCAACCTGCAGTTTGCCATTCAGTTGGCATTCTAACCTTCACGCCTTTGACGAAGAACCACTCGGCATACAACATTCAAATTAATTTGTCCGTGAAAGAAACACGCTATTTAAATTTACTTGTCTATGATACTTACGTCATTTCTCTCTCGAACAATGCCTTGGCGAGTCACTCAAAGTTTTGTGTAATGTCCACGCTGCCACTTTTAAATTTAGAAATCGCATTGTCTGCTTATTTCGGAAAATGACGTTTATCGTTTGTCAACGAAGCCACGAACTAAAAGAGGTTGAGAGGACCATTGCGTGAATATTTTTGGAGGTTATCAAAGGAAAGAGTTCAACGGTAGTTGTAACATTTCAGTTTAATTCTGTATTTACATGTGAGACTTTCAATGAGTACATACAAGCGGTCATGTAACTAAATATGTCTGCCTGAGAAATAACATATGTCACGCAACTTTGTTATTTTAAGATTTACAGTATTCACATCTGACGGTGTTCAATTTTCTATTTAACTATGAAATTATATCAACTTATAACAAGCCAGGGGAGGGGTCGAGATCAGAAAGCTGAGGAGACTCTTTCGTTCCCTATTTTTCCCTATTTTCGGTGTCGACTAGGGTTGCAGTCGAACGCACTCCACTAATCTCCGATTACTACTAGTTGAATGTGTACGATGAATGACCTTGTTAACTGCCACTGTTTTAGGATGATGGATCTTCAGTTAATGTTCACATAAACCTTCAAGCTACAACACAGGTAAATAACATTGGACATGAAATGATAAGAATATTACAAGTTATACCATGAATAGTCTTCCTTTGGGTCTTGTGCAGTAATAGTGTATGTTTGTGGAGATCCTGGTTCATTAAGTACATACAGAATAGTTATGTTTATCTAGAGCTGTATAATACATGTTCATACAACATGCGTGTTGTGTACATGTACATGTCACACTGAGTTCTTACATGTTGCATCCCCACGTGTTAAACTTGCATCTTAGCCTCCCTGACCTCACTGAAAGAAAACAATGTTATTACAGTAACAGCTTTGAAGCTTAGCTAAATGGGAAACAGAAAATTGCATAATATGGTAAAACAGTTTCCACCCTACTTTGCCTCCCACAACATCATTATTTCTGGGAATTTTTCTCAAGTGCTAGTTACAGGAAACTCTTTACTTAATTAATTTTACATTCATTCTCCATTTATCAGCCTGGAAATGATGTTTCACAGAGGATTAACAGGGCAAGGCATTTTATGAGGGCTGCAACTGGTGCTTTAAACAGGACTGAGGTAATGAATTACTTGTATTCAATTGCTTTTGGGTACTTTTATTATAGGCCAAGCTGAAGACTATCCTGAGCCAGATTTGATCCCTTCTTAAGTCAAACGTCTTGAAATGTACATGAATATGAGTTAACCTTCCAACTTCTCATCTGGCTCACCAATCCCTTCAAACTTTGCATTTATCTAAGAATTTAGCCATCTTGACTTGGCTATTCTCCTCTTTAATCAACTCTCAAATTAATTACAACGGTTGCCACTGAAACCAAGATTTGGTGTCTATTTAAAGAGAGTCTGCAATAGTGGGAGACACATGTATTTGCAGAAATTTTCTTCACCCGGTCTTCAGCTCAAGTCCTCAAATAGAGGGTGTTTGTAATAGTTAGGTGAGAGTTGACCATGCATGTACATGTTTGTTTGTATGCAGCCTGTATGTATCTTCCAGAACCACAGTGAGGATCAAAATGCACCAGTCACTAACAGCAATCATTATACATTGTAGTGAACATACACAACAGTGGCTATGTGACAATCAATTTTATTTTCTGAATCTATTATACATGTACATGTATGTACCTGTATTGACGGCATGCCAAACTGTCTAAATATCTGGTTCATCGTCCAATCAGGACAATGACCAGAGACTTATACACATCTACTGACGATTCACAATTCATTTGACTCTGGTGATGACTTTCACTCAGGTTGTCAAAACTTCAGTCAATGTCACCACAAACAGTCCTTCTCAGGACTCCTGGATTCAAACAATTTACAAGGCTGTTTCTGTTTTATGCTGCATTGCTACATGTACATGTATGTTTCCTTGAATATCTTCTAAGTTAATTTTAGAGACAATATGACCCAAAAGCTAGTAAATACAGTACACATGGTCTTGTAACAAAGTTTTTTTTACGCAAATATTTCAGGGTGAGGGTGTTCTTCCAATGGATACTTCAGAACCTTCCAATGGTGAAAGCACAACCCAAAATCAGGGCACCTCTACAGAAGCTGGAAGAACCCCTACCCTCTCCAGGTAGGTTACTGTACATGCCTGTATGTATCTTGAGCTTGAATGGGCACACTTAAGGATATCACCACATGACAGGCTCAAGTGATAGAATCACATTGCACACCATAATTGACAGTACTTCAGGAAAGTATATTCAGAAGTTGTCATTTGAAAGGTCACAATTTACATGTAGGAGATTTGCCACTTGCTTAAAAATTAGAACCAGTTTGGACAGCACTGGTTAAAGTGCTGCTCAGTACGTATTTTTCATTGCATGCTTTCACTCCGATTTTACGTCACAATTTGAAAGCAGCCTAAGTCAAATCATTCAGAGAAAATACAGTCTGTAATTTAGGGCCTGTTTACGAGGAGGAAGGGTTACCCTATCAAGCGGGTTAACCCTAGCAGGAGGGTCAAAGATAGCCCGGGTTTACAAGCAAAATTTCACAGGTAGGGTAACCCTACCACCCGGGACAACTTAATGCGCTTGGTAACCACACATGGTTACCAAGGGTCTGGAAACAAGTAGGAAGTTTAACGGGGGTACGCATGTTAACCCTCCCTGGAGTGTTTACAAGGGGAAACGTTAAACTGCCTGCCAGGGTAACCCTAGTACGCAGATAGGGTAACCCGCCTACCCGGGTAGCCCTAGCTGCCTTGTAAACACGACATAGAAACAAAGAGGACGTGTGTAGGTGCTAGGGTAACCCTCTTGCTGGGGTAGCCCGCTTGCTAGGGTAACCCTCTTGCTGGGGTAGCCCGCTTGTTAGGGTAACCCTCTTGCTGGGATAGCCCGCTTGCTAGGGTAACCCTCTTGCTGGGATAGCCCGCTTGTTAGGGTAACCCTCCCTTCTTGTAAACAGGCCCTTACTGGAATCCACCTCATTATGGATTAAAAGTGAAATAAAAATTGGTGCTAATCCTGGGCTAGCTTAATCCTACTTTGAACAACCGGCCCAGCTTTAAGACAATAAACAACAGTTACCCATTGATTAGTCAGTCACAAAATAATAGCATTAAAGATTGCATTGTTTTCATTTGTGGATGTATAGATCTTTAGGTTGCCTTTTTTCTTTTAACCATTTACCCTACAATTTATTAGCCCTGGAGCACTGGCAGAGATATTGAGAGAAGCAGAAAGGTCAATGAGGTCCATGGAAGGGGCCCTGAATCGATATGCCTCTCTTCTTGAAGCAAACTCACCTGAGGTATGTTAGTATTTTCAATTGGCACTTCATTTAGTTAGGTTAAGAGAGGTATGATTGCCGTAGAGTTGACTGCCAGATTGAACCTGACTATTCTGTTACTACCAATCAAGTGTTAGCCTGCATCACAGGCATAATATAACGCTGGTAATAACGCTTGTGTATAATGTCTGCGAATTAGTGCACAAATCCTTGTTCTAGACCCCCAACAAAGTAAACAAAAAACCCGTAGTTGTTTCGAAATCCTTTTTAATGTTTTTTTAAAATGGGGTTAAAATTTTGCTTCTGATATATTTTTACTGGATTTTATAGTTGAGCTTGGAGGACTTGTAGATGACAGAGTAGAGCCATTTTAAATGTCGCATGTTTAGATTTTGAACTCTGCAAGGTCACATCTGATCTTTTTCTGAGATTTGTACTATGAATGCCTGTGGCATGTCGCCGGTTTCTTGGTCTCATTTAAATTTGACTTCTGGATGTGTCTGTTTTGCAACTAAATGTGGTTTGAATGCCGCTTTTGGTATGCTCGCATATGTTTAATTTAGCTTGTTTAGGTGCTTGATAGGTTTTTAGCCTAGCATATTCGAATCTCTGGCATAATAATAATAATAATAATAATAATAATAATAATAATAATAATAATAATAATAGTAAATTTCTATAGTGCCACTTCCCTGTGGTCCAATGGCACTTTACAAAAATTTATATTACATTACACCTAGATAAAATCTAAAATAATAATAATAATAATAATAATAATAATAATAGGATCTGAAATATTATTTGTACCATGATAAGTTTCTTACTGTTGTTCTTAATGCCGTGGCTGGCTTATTGTGTTATTGTTGCAAGATAGCGTGCTCTGCATCTGTTTCCCCCCGAAAAATGACTTGGTTGGCTCTTGTTGATCTGGGAGGACATCCACCACTTCGAATTGAGATTTAACAGCTTGAAGGGCCAAATTCCACTTTCTCTTCAGTAATACTTGCCATAATACTTCCCCCTTTTCCATGCTCGCATCTACTTGCTTTTGGTTATAGTTAATGGGAGATCCCTTTAACCAATCAGAAACAACTGTCGTTAATATACACAATGACCTTATGAAAAAACCAATCACAGAAGACTACTTGAATATACCCTGGTACTTGGTTGGTGGTTTAGAACAAGGATTTGTGTACTAATTTGCAGATGCTATTTACAAAGTTAAATTTCATCTGTGACGCAGGCTACTCAAGTGTCAGTTTGACTATGCTTACTTAAGTATAAACAATTTCTTTAGAACTTGGGGCCTTCAGAGGACACCTTGCCTGACCAAGTAGCTGAAGCACTTCACAGTCTTAGCCATGCTTACCATGCCCTGTCAGACCTCACGTTCAATTTTCGGGGTCCAGAGCCCAGGAGACCCAGTGTTCTGACGTCTCTGTCTCCACACATCCCACAAGTACCTATGCTGTCTAGCTTTGTGGGTGCACCTCAGATGGTTGCCAGCCAAACAGCTCAGCCGGTAAGATGACTGCTAGTACAGTGTTGGTGATGTTCATTTTAGTCAGAGGCAGTTCAGAAATTGAGGTGGACAATGGCCATCGGCAACTTTTTTTCAGCCCTACTCAATCGGTGGCCAAATTAATCCTTTAACCCTTTTACCCCTGAATTTTTTGTGAAAAATTTTAAGAGAATCACCAGTGTTCCAATATAATGCTCACACAGGCTGTCAGTTTAAGGCATGCAATGTTCACAAGTAAAATGATAGAGGTTTTCTTCCAGTTCTCACAAGTTTGATTTCTCGACCTTTTCTGTGTTGTTGTAGCCCTCAGTCTAAATTTGCACTGGCACATGACTTTCAGAAGTTAAAGGTCTTTGGTTTTCACAAGAAATGTCAGCAAATTCCTAATCCTGGGCATCTTTGGCTTCGGATGGGTAAAACATTTCTTCTTCAATCGTGTCATTTCCAGTTCTGAGTATTGTCAGTCGATATCTTCACAATTTTTTTAGCAAATACGGTGAATTTCCTTGATGTCTATACAACAGTTCGCTATCTTTAAATCCTGACATAAACAAATTTGAAACTTGGCGTGGAGAACTCCAAAAATCCCTGTGGAAACATCGCAAATCTGCTTCAAATTGCTGCCATTTTAAAACATGGTGTTTATAGCTTTTTTTGAGGGGGCCTGGGAACTGAAAAGGGCCCTCATGTACCATTTTAGGGGCAAAATTTACACCATACCTGAAAGTGCACCTAAAGGCTTCTTCAGGGTCAAAGGGTTAAGCCCCAATATTATCATGCATATTTCCATATTTTTCATATTTTCCAATTTTTTTCTACACCCTTCCCCCCCCCCCCCCCCAAAGATGGCAGGAATCCTACCCCTCAAATTTTTGTTGCCACCTTTTGAAGAACAATATCCAAGTCAAGGTTTCATATTCTGGCAGCATCTTTGGAAACACGCCTAAGCTTCAAAATTTTGGTAGCTCCTTTGTAGAAAAACTTCTAACCCTCCCAGGAAAAAACTTTCCATCCTTAGGGGGAGTGGTGCAGATAAAGAATGGACTGCCTCATGTGGCTTGTCTGTCACCAAGAAAAGAAGGGTAATGGGGGCACGAAAAAGAAAGGCAGTAGCATTTTCCAGGTGTTCAGTGTTTCGCTTAAAATGTACTGTACGTGTACGTGTACGTAAAAATAATGTGAAGTGTATCATGGGATTAATTTATAATGAAAATAGTTAGTTGGACTTAATCTCAGCTTGTTGGCAGCAGTATTAAATGGGGTGGCTAGATTATGAGTTATTTTACTTAAGAAAATGATGGAGCATTATTTTGTTCAGACCAAGATAGAGTGGCTGAAATAATGAGGCAGCTGTGTAGAACTTTATTCCTGTGCTTTCCTATTTGGCATTATTACCTTGCATTTTTCCTTGGCAGGTGTACACTGTCATGTCATTGGGTCAATTTCATTTCAAATTGGACGAAATTTATTGGTGAACAATAACCATAACACATTGCTTTCTTATTTTGTGCCTTCTACATATAGCAGCCTACTGCCACTGCAGCACCACAGACCACCCAGTCAACACCAAGTGCTCCACAGCTGCCACAAAACCAGAACCTAAGAATTCATGTAAATCCCCAAGGCGGAATCTCGTTTACAACCATAATATCAAATATATCACGCCCAGGCACTGCTGCACCAGCCAGCACACAGCCAACGTCGTCTACAACATCCACAAGTGGTACAAGGATGAGTGCAAGTGCAGATACTGGTGCTGCACGAGAGACTTTCTCAAGCTCATTTGGAGAGCAGAGATCCTCTGTGGGTACAAACACAAATGGCAGTAGTACGAATACGTCGGCTACACAGACTACACAGCCTAGTGTAAGGACTCGTATTATAGTAGATGATTTCATTGCATTGATTTCAAATGTTCCAGCTTCCCTGGCTGCAGCAGCGGCCCAGGGTCAGGCGCCAACAGTAGTGCAGGCTGGGACTCAGAGTCAGCCACAAACTACCACCACAAGTCAGCCTCAGTCTCAGCCACAACCTCCATCAGTGCCATCAACATCAGTGCCTGGAGTGCAGAGTGCAACACTAGGGCAGGGTCAAGCAAGACCTCCCTTATTACCAGGTGGCCTCCCTATGAATCTTTTGCAAGGGATGGGTGCTTCAAATTCAAATCACCCTGACCCTTCCTTACCTTGCCAGTCATTTCATTTTGGACCTCAATCACAGCGCTCACAGGCACAGCAAACAACACAGCAATCTGCCACCACCACAACAGCTACCAGTACTGCTCAATCCCAGGGGACAACACAAAGTACAACCCAGACTTCTGCCTCAGGTGTCCAATCTCAACCTGCAACTGAGCAATCTAGAACACAACCTGCAACTGAGCAAGCAAGACCACAACCTGCAACTGAGCAGCCTAGGCCACAACGTGAAACCGAGCGACCTAGACCACAGCCAGAACGAAGGACTAGAGGTACTGTACACACAACTGAATACGTAGTTATGATAACAGGTTTTACAATGTTCTTCATGTCCCTATAAGAAAAATAGACAATGCAGATTACCTTGCTATTGTTGTGAGCATTGCTTATTGTATTGGCAGTTTATTCAATGACAGTGCTTTTTTGAGTTGAATTTTGGTCTCTGTGCATTATAGAATGTCATGCTCATTTCTACCATAAATTACATGTACCCTTACCCTGCGAGCAGAGGCCCTTCAATCTTCCTACAGTGTAGATAAGTCGGAAAGAGGAAGGGACCTCTGCCAGCCCCCTTGACTTTCCGACTTTCTGTAACCGAGCCTTGCTTGGCCTCGCTTCAATTAACACGTTTACCGAATGACAGCTGCATCCACAACAAAATATTCTGACTTGGGTCATAACACGAGAATTGAGAAAAGCTATAATTAACATGTAACCGTAAGGCTGAGAATAATTCTGTTCGCATTTTTGTCACAGGTTGAAGACTTATTAGCCTCGAAATATTTTTGCTGATCAAGAAACTGCGTTTTGTCAACTTCCAACATGCAGTTACAGTCCAGTGATTTCCAATTAGCGGGTCACGGAAGTCTTGCATAGAAATCTTGGCCTTTGAGATATTTATTTTATTTTGTCCCTCTTTTTGTCCCCGTCATTCAGAAGTATTTTCGTGTTGATTCTCTTTCGTCCTCACCATTCTTGGTATTCATTCAACAAAACGCATCTGTGTCGAGTTTCTTTCGTATTCAAACTTCTCGGCTGTCATGCGGTAAATTATATTTGCACTGAGACTGTTTCGTCTTCAAAATTACCGGCAAATAATTGTTTCTCTTGCCATTTGCTTGTCTCGCTGTTGACCAAAATAAATGTTATTTCGCCATAAAAATTAGCATTTTAAAGTGCACATTCGCATAGCCCTTCGCATCGATTCCCGCTCAAACCAGAAGTAAAATTTTACCCCTATTGTGATCTTTTGTTCCAGTTGGTAAATTAGCGATTTGCCATGGCTGGTCGGCAAACAGACTAGCCTGCATAGCAAGCGTTTCCTTAGGGTTTTCCGCCCATTCGAGGCGTTTTTCGCTTTTTGGCGCCGCAAAAATTGGGGCGAGCGCAACACTGATGGAAGCAGCGGGGAGGGGGAGGCGAGGCGAGGCAAGAAAAGGAAAGGCTTGCCCGTAAACCCCATGATTTGAAAAACACCCCTTTGACACTTTCGCAGTTGGATAAATTCACAGTGTGACAGCTGGCCACAGTTGTTCAAAGAGCGGATAACTCTATCCACCGGATAAATCACTATCCAGTGGATAGTGTACTCTGTTTTGGTATCATTTATCCACTGGATATTGATTTATCCGGTGGATAGCGTTATCCACCCTTTGAATAACCGAGCCCTGGTGAATAAAGTATTTTACGAGTAACAGATCACCGGAGGATGCAAATTTACTTCCATCAAAATCAAAACAAACTCTAAGCGATCACTTCAGGATTTGTTGTAATTCCACAGTTAAATTTCAGCCTCTAAAATCGGGTTTATTTTCTTCGGAAAACCTTTTCAAAGCATTGCAAAGAAAGAACTCTAAAGGAACAATTCTCGCTGATCTTTGCAGAGCGGTAGGAGTGAAAGTTGTTCAAAACTTGGAGCTATTTCCGGACCATATGCCTGTGCAATTCTTGTGCTCTGAAAGTTCAGAATTTAGGGGCATTATTCGAAGTTATTCGGAGTGCGATAGGTAGCGAGTCTGCTGTTTCCCAAACTCTGCCAAAACAGTCTATCAACATTGTGTAAACGGCTGCTTCAAACTCTGTCAGGCAACAGTCCTTGTCGCAAGAATGTTTGCGTAGATTCCTCCGTGTCAGAGAAAGCTTGCTGCAAGTCTTTGAGATCTGCCGTCGGATCAGGACAAATTTGATCTTGAGAGGAACTTCAGGTAAAAATAGTGATAGTGAGAAGAATTCCCCGATCGAGAACCAGTTCGTTGTGTTCATGCGGGTCACACTCAAATGAACATACCTGATTTGATTGACGGATTTATCACTTGGCAATCAACACTACCATGCCGCGCCAATCAGGAAACTCCGTTCGTGGATGAACGGGTTTTTCAAAATTCGTGGGGTTTGCGGGCAAGCATTTCATTTCCTCCCTTCCCTCCCCCTTCTTGTACTTTTTTGCACTCGCCCCAATTTTCACACGTTCAAGAAGCGAAAAATGCTTCAAACCTGCAGAAAGCCCTAAGGAAACGCTTGCTATGCAGGCTACATACAGACAAAAATTCTTTACCACACAGAAAATTAAGCAAACTTGTCCTTCGACTGGTGTTGTGTGAGATTGGTTATTCCATGAGTATTCACTCTTCCCAGTGCACTTTTCACGGCTTTATCAAAGACATCCTTCGAAAGAGAAACGCCCGCTGTTGTGAATTCACGACCGTAACGAATGTACTGTGGGCACGTATTTAGTCAGCAATTTCTAACAAGGTACATGCGCACTGAGCAAAAACGGGAAAAACTGGTTTCAAACTGGACTGACTCATCCATTTCGGTGGATGAGTGGCAAATCAAAGAAAGTCGAGGCGGCTGGCAGAGGTCCCTTCCTCTTCCCGGCTGATCTAGGAAGATCGAAGGGCCTCTGCTCACAGGGTATTAATTGTACCCTGTATTGAAGTATCACAATTCTCAGTTTCTTTCCATTGTTTTTGAGACGTCAATATATATATCTTATTAGACGGTTTAGTGTGTAGTATCGTGGGATATTTTTACGAGTCGCGCCGTATTTTGGCGAGCCCGTAGGGCGAGTCAAAATACAAGAGACGAGTAAAAATATCCCATGATACTACACACTCAACCGTCTAATAAGGGATTTATTATTCAACTTAGCTACAAAATGGAAAAGTGGTTTATAAACTGTCTGAGTTGCGTGACAAATTAACGTGACTTCTGAGCAGCGAGTGAGCGCGCCAGAGGGGTCAGGTTTCGCGCACTTGACGTGAGGTTGTTGTTGATTGGTCAAAAATGAAAACTTGTCAAACCTGTCAATCGAGCGAAGCGTCGTGATTTTATTTCAAACTTGCAAGGAAAACAAAGATGGAACAAGGCAAAACTGAATTATTTTCGGGTTTACAGTTAGATGAACAACAATGTTCTTGGTCACTGAGTAAAACTACGAAAAGAAAGAACACAGCAGAACAAAGAGAACTCGAAAGTCAAATCAAACAAAGTTAAACAGCACTTCAAGCTCAGTCATCTTAGCCGTGGAGATTTCTGACCGACATTAATTGTGCATTTGTTGAGACAGCTCCTGAGAAAGGATGGGTTCCGTTTCCTGACTTTGACAAACAAATGACATAAAAGATTGTTAATTTCCTCAGCGGGAATTTCTCAATAGCCCTTCTTTCTTTAGCGGACTTGAGGTCAGTTTTTGTCTTTTCTGTTGTATTTTAATACGTATCGATTTTCTTCAATAAGCTTAAATAAAGAAATTTCACTGTCGTCTAGGTCATTGCTTGTCTCTAGGATCTCGTTTTCGTAAAAAAACCTCAAAATCTGGTAAGCATTCATTGTTTTCTTTGGGAAAAACTAGCGTTTCGGCCATTTTTTCATCGTTCACCTTGTAAGCCTAATGCCTGACGTGGCATTTGTAGAAAACCTGTCAAACCGGTCTTCTGGAGTACAAATACCGTGGGATATTTGTACTCGTTTTGGGTGTTATTTGTACTCCACTGAATGCAGTTGAATAATAAAACTACGTATTGATGTCTCAAAAGCGAGCCAGTGAATGGTTGAAAATTTGATGGTGTTTTTCATGAGCTCCTGCCATTCAAAACAAAAAAATTCAAAGTTTCTCATCAAAAAGTGGCCAGAAATGTAAATTACTTTGCCGTTTGAAAGATAAAGGAAAGCGATATTCATTTGTTTTTAGCTGTTTGTTTTTGTCGAGGTGTTGTTGTGCGCATGCTAATCACGCAATCATGTGTTTGAAAAGTTTTGAATGAAAAGGTTGTCGGGTTTGCGTTATTTTACCTGTTTTGTTGACTACTGGCACCTACCAAAACTACATAAAGATGCTACTTTGAATTTATTTGTGTGAAGCACCAATTTATGGTGAGGAAAGTCCATATTTTGATAATTGTTTTACAAAACAAAGATTTGATAGCGCGTACAAACATTTGTGTTTAACACTTGACAAGTTGTAAGAATTTATCTTTCAGTCTGTGCAGGAAATTCTCAGTTTAGCATTTGTTTTGCCTGAAAAACAATTGAATCGTGATACAAAACTAATTGCGATTTTGAGATAGCAATTCTGCATTATATTGACGGCGTTGGAAGAAATTTGCGACTCCGCCCAATACGGAATATATTTTCTTCCAACTAGCCATCAATATAATGCAGAATTGCCATCTCAAAATTGCAATTAGTTTACAATGGTTTTCTTTCAGCTTGTATTGGCAAGTGCATTTATGAAGACAGACTGTAGTGTAGTTTTTGACCCTTTTGTCAATAATTATTGTTTTCTGGTTTCTAGTACCTACAGCTCGTGATCGCACAATATCCCCTGCTGACCTGCAAGGAATACTGGGAATGATAGCCCACGATCGACGCACTGGTTTCAGAGGATTCCCAGCATTCCCTGCGGGTTTGTTTGCACCTAGAGGAGCAAGTCAAGGAACTGGTCGACAGGTAAATTAATTCTGTAATTGCAACCACATCAAGTACCTTCCTTTTGATGATGTCTCAGTGGCATGCTCATCTGGAGTTGTCTTGAGAACTTGCTGTCTTGCTCCGCTGAATAACTCATTATTTTACCTGATGATGCTTGTGTTCACAATTTAATGCAAAAAAGTAAACAACAATGCAGACTAACTCTTTCTTTTCCCTATTTCCAGAAGTAATAATAGAATATGCAATGTCGTGTAAGGTTACCCTGAGATGCACACATGTACACTGTAATTAGGGATTGTCAATAATTGACAGTTTTTATGTTTGTTTGTTTGTTAGTTAGTTTTGTTTTGTTTTGTTTTTTGCTTTACTGCTCTTAGTACACTGTTGTTATGGTTCACAGGTCAAACTAAGAACACTGTCAATTTACCTTCTATGTTGATCAAAATTAATAAATTAATAAACATACTTTGTTTGTTTATGTTATAGTCAAGTGGATCAGATGCGAGAAGGGCCATGATGGACTTTCTGGACAATTTCATGTCAGATATGAGCGGGCAAAGTGGAGGAGGTTGGTAAAGGTCCCCCGTGGGAGTATGAAAATAACAAGATCTTTAATCAATACTCGTCCTCCTGCAGTAAATTTAATGTTTCAACAGCAGAGGTTGTAAGAAAAACCTCTGAAAAACTATAATGGTTTTTCTTCAAAGATGAATAAGTTTTAGCAAAAGCTCAGCTCATATCTAACTGCAAAGTAGTTAAATAGTGTCTTGGTGATAACTTGTATGTGCATTCAGTGATAAAAATAATGTTAAATGCAAGAATTACTTGAATACGTGTAGCTTGAGCGAACTGACCAACTGTTGAGTGAAGGCACTTTAAAAGTTCAGTATCACATGTTTGAGAACCTACAACTGTAGATGAAAGGCCCTTTAAGAGAAACTGCTTTACTCAAGAAAGCAGTTAACTATGATTGATTTTTTTCTCTGTGACAAGCAATTGGTAAAATCAATGTAATCAGGGCCCAGGTTGTTCGAAAGTTGGATAGCGCTATCCACCGGATAAATCTCTATCCAGTAGATAATGCAATTGGTTTGTGTAACACTTATCCACTGGATAGTGATTTATCCAGTGGATAGCACTGTCCAACTTTTGAACAACTAGGGCCAGACATACTAAGTTCTTGAGTGCAATAATTTTGTGCAAACAGAAAGAAAATAAAATGTTTTTCAAAAGGATTTTCTCAGTAGATACTTTGGAACCCTGGGCATTTATTTCAAGGAGAGCAGTTGCTAGAGATGGGCAGCTTATGGAACAGGGTGCTTTAAATTAGGAGGAGGGCAATAAACTTAGATATTAACAGTACCTTAGCTCACAGAATAGGGTGAAATAGGTGGAGGCACTGTTTCCTAGTAGTTACTGTGCGGGACTTCGAGAAGTAGAAATACACCATACATGTAGGTACTTGTTTCTTGCTTACTATTCTTGAAATAATGACATGTATCCTATTGTTTCCTGCCAGGCCAATCACAAACAATTAATGCACTTATCCAAACTATGAGATCAAGTGGAATTAATATTCAAGATGAAGAAGGTGTGTTGTCTTGTTAATTTTGTTGGGGCATTTTGTTCATGTACACTGAAAATTACACACGGCAGAACTCTCATTAAGTTTTGAGGCAGCTATTACTTTGAATTTCACATCTGTTGCTTTGTGAGTAAATAATTCCAACAAGAGGTGAGTTCAACCTGCATCATCAAGTTCTCATCAAGCATACAGTTTTTTCAGCCATACAAAGTGTTTCAGATTACAGCCCTTAACGAATTGTAATGCATATTAGCATTTTAATGCACATTTTCAGTTATAATACTCATTTGTTCATATTTCGCTTAAAGATATTTATTTCCACATTATCTTAAAGGGGCATAGTCACGCTATTTTAGTTCACTTTAAAGATCAAAAATATGTCCTCACATCAATGAAGGCCCACAAATAATGGTCTAGTTTTGTTACCAAGGACTACTATATTACTTCACTGAAACTATTTTCTGTCATCTGTTGCTACGGATGGCACAGATGGAAATGGATTGCAACTTGAAAAAATTAGGCTAAACTTTTCAAATTCTTTCAGCATGTTGACATGAAATCGATAATAAATGGTCATGGTTTGTTTTCTCTTAATGAAAGTAAGTTAATATGTTCCTGTAAATGTTCAAACACGATGTTGGACATGGATTAAGTTATCTATCGATAATTTTAGCACAGTTTTGAGCAAAAATCTGCGAAATCCTCGTGACTATGCACCTTGAAAGAGCTTGGTGAAATTTAAGCACTGTAGGAAGATGATAATCTATAGCAGCACTGCAAAAAGCAGGAACCACATCTTGATGCAGGGAACTTATAATCCCATAACAGGTGTTTTACGTTAGAGCCCTTAATGAATTGTAATGCACATGAGAATTGCAGTGCACATTTTGAATTGTAATGCTCTTTTGATCATATTTCATTTAAAGTTATTTATTTCCACATATTTATTGCAAAGAGCTTGTTGAAATTTAAACACAGCAGGGACATAATAATCCATACCAGCACTGCAAGCAGGAACCACCTCTTGATGCAGGGCACTTATAATCCCATCCAGTAGTTTAAAATTCAAATCTACAACTATCTACGTTGCAACATATATCCTAACCTACAAGTGTCATTTCAACTCCTTTGTTACTGTCTTTTTTGGTGTAGGATTGATTCCAGCGCTCTTTCAGCGTCTCAGTGCTGTGTTGACAATCGAGGATGTGATGGGTGTGGTATTAGGTAAGTTAATTATCACACGTAAGTGTGTGTTGTTGTTGTTGCTGCTGCTGCTGCTAAAGAAGGGGTCTCATTGGTTACTTTTATAATGTGACTTTGACAATGCTTCTGTACTTCTAGGATCGGAGGAACCATTTGAACGAATGCGGCCAGCATTGATGTTGTATGTAAAGGAAGATCTTCTGCATGGAAATCCAGATTCACATGAAAACTTAAAGGTAAGGATGCACATGTACTGGGATGTGCTTTTTTCCTTTTTCTTTTTTCATTCCTATGGCTCACAATTCTTAATACATAAGTCATGTTGTAGGGACAATTTAGACGGTACGATTTTTTGCTTACAACTGTTGTATGCGACTTGCTCACATCATGTCTGCAACACGAATTTGTCGTCTAAATCAGGCGTACAACATCTTCAGGACAGTTGCACACAACACGAAAAATGTCTTAGGATTTTGGGACATGTTTTAAAACCTTACAACGGTCGTAGCCACAATCAAAATGTTTGAATGATGAGTTGTTTTTGATCTTTGCTTGGCACGAACAGTGCATGCTACAAAATTTGCATATGACAGTCGTAAGCAAAAATCGTGCTGTCTAAATTGGCCCCATATGAATCCTTGGAGTCACACTTCTAAAACCTAATTATTACACATGTGCTTAATTTTACTGGTGTTATGTCTACTTTCTGGCTTGCTACATGTAGCTTCTTCATCCACCAGACCACTCACAGGTGTTCCTGCTAATTCCAGTTATGTGTAGCTTGGCAGTTTGTACTTGCACATGACAACATGTCCATGGCAAACATACAATTAATTTATTTCCGTTTGTACAATGTATGGTAACAGACTTAAATTTACAGTCAATAACACAATAATAGTTTTTGTTGTAGAGAAGTCAAATAAAGGAATTGTAATTGAGAAAAATTGTATATCTAGAGTGCTGAAAACTGCATAAAAAACAGTTTGACATTTTGGGCATAACTGCTTCATTGGTGTCTGTGTTGCCAGTGACAAATACTGATTCTTGCAATAAATATAAAAAAATTATTCACAAGCACATGCGTTTGTCACCAACACTGAAAAGCCTGACTGTTTTTAAGATACAGTCATGTAACATCATTTAAATGGATGTTTAAAAATAATGATAATGATAATAATAATAATAATAACAATAATATATATATATATATATATATATATATATATATATATATATATATATATATATATATATAATTTTTTTTTTTTACTCCAAGGATCACAGGTTACACTGTGCGCCCTGTGTAGCTAGTTTAGCTTTTAGCATACAGCCGTGAATTCTGCTATAATAATATATAATGGCGTTGTTGTCTAATGTAGTTTCTCCTCTGAACTCTCTCCAGAAAGGAGTACAAGAGTTATGTAAAGAGATTGTTGATGGTGTAGCTGACTCCTTGGTAGGCTAATTTTATCTTCTGTCCATTTCTTTCAGTCAGTTTGTTCTCATGTGCAAACAACTTGACAATACATGCATATATTTTTTTTAACCTTCAGAGGAGTGTTCCAACAAAGGACAATATTGACATCACTGCATCAGCTCAAAGTTTTCTGGAGCATTACATCAGATCGGCGGTCGATTTAGTGTTAACTTCTGGTGAGTAAAATGTCATCTGCTTTTGCTTATCTATCAATAGTTTGGAATTGTCTAAGTACAAGGATAACCAAGAGGTTTTGATATTTACCAGTGAATCTGCTAGTTCATTCCAGTCATGGGAGACAAAACTCCAGATGTCAGATGTAGAGTTGACTGGGTTGCAAACTCACCCCCCCCCCCGTCCCCCCCCCCCCCAAATCTATCTTCCAGATGATGACATTTTGAAAATACAGAACACAGGAAGTGCCGGTGACTCTCGCCACCCACCCCCGCCCCCCCCCCCCTCCCTTTCATAACACTGCTCTCACTCTGCGTAGGGGGGCGGGGGGGGGGAGGGTGGTGCATGCAATAGAGAGGGGGTCATTTTATTATTCCACTCTTGCGCCATTTTATCATGCAAGGTCAAGAGAACGAATATGCCACGGTATTACACAGTAAAATTATGTATTGCACTGCAAAATCAAGGCTTCACAGGTTTTCTGGTCGAGGGACTGGAAAAACCAAATTTTGACGTGATTTTTTCAAGTGGAATAATAAATCCTTTATTCGATGGCTTAAGGCCGCGGGTGAGAAACTAAGTCATCAGTATTTATTTATTTATAGCGTATGCACGAAGTGCAACGAATGGTAGTGACACTGTGCAAAATATTCATGAATAGGCTCTTCAGCAAAACTTTCAAGGCCGATTATTTAAACGAAGTCTAACATAGACCGTGGCTTAAGGCAACAAATAAGCCTCAACATCTGTTTACAAGTGGGTTACTTATAAGAAATAAATGCTGCAGTAATCTGTGCTACATGCCTGCTTGACATTTGTTATAGTAAAGAAGGGTTACATATTTGGGTATGCCAGATTGAAATCGATTTAGACCGTAGTTTTGTTAAACGTCGTCTAAACTTTGTCTAAGTAACCGGCCCTCAGTTTCTGAATCAATAATTGCACGTGCGTTAAAAATCTTGTGCTACTGAGCTGTGACTTTTAAGCATTTTTAAATAACAAGAAACTGTCAAAGTCCGGCATTTTTTTTTCGTTCAAACGTTAATAAAAACTTTTTAGAAGTCCTCCAACTTAACAAAACAAAGCAAAAACTACAATGATACTCCTTATAGCTAACATAGAGCTTGGGAAACGCTTATATTCTTCAATCCAAATATTTGCGATCTCGAAATTGCAACGTATTGTTCTTTTCTGGACAGGGAACAATAGCTGCTAGAATTTAATTTCCATAATTTGCATAATCTTACCTTACACATTCCGTTTTATTCGGTAAGCCTTCGGAAGCCCTAAAACCACTAATTCTGTGTCCAAGAATACAGCGCGGATATGGAATTTCCTGTGCTGACACATCAGGCAGACAAACTAGGTGTATTGTAGATTGTCACAACAGAAGCAATTTTTTCAAACAGACTTTTGAACAAAATATTGAGCGCTTCAAATTTAAACATGGACAAATTTACTCATTTAAAAGCTTGCAACTTTCAATGGAACTCCAAATCCTATAATCGGCTTCTGTTGTGACACAATAGAGGTTTTAACCGATCAATGAGTGGTAAAATCAAGAAGTGTTGTCTTCTCCACGAGGAGAAAACTTGGACACGGAGTCTTGTTTTACAAACTTTTAACTTTGGGAGCTCATAGCACCGCAAAGAAGCGCAATCTATCAAACAAAAAACAACCTTGTTGCACTTCCACCATTCCCCAAGCTCTCTGTTAAGTTTCAACGGAATCGGCTCCAAAAAGGTCAAGATGTAACGTTTTTCAGCGTAAGACCTCCACCAAACTTTTGCCTTATAAATTTATTCATGAGTAGCTTGTCACCGCTTAACATATAATACGCGCGGACATTTTGCTCATTGCTCGTATTTTTCCTCGCCCCTATGGGGCTTGGAAAAATACTACGCAACTCGCAAAATATCCGCGCGTATTATATGTTAAACCATCGAATAAGATGTATGTATTACTCACTGTATTTCATTCTTTTTATAAAAAAAGACGACAACCCTAGATTCGCTGAGTACTTCCACGATCACATGAAGGACACTGCTGCTGAATTCTTCACTCTGCTAGTTTTCTGCTACAGAGATGGCTTTGAAGGAGTGGAACAAGTTGTCAGGAACAGAACGGTTAGCTGAGGAACTACAGTACTGTATATTATGCAATGTTTAGTCTTATTTTTCTCCAAAGATAGGAAAGGGCATGCAAAGGATGATCAAGTTTCGAGTTCACCAAGACAGCTTGATAAAGAGACGCATTTATACAGGGTTTGTCTCACTCTGAAGTAAAATATTCACAAATACCAGTGAGAAGGCAAACTATTTATAACTGTGCATTGTTTTATTTTGGAATTCAGCAATTTCCTATTGGCATTTGTGCGTAATTTTCTTAAGTTCAGGGTTACCCTGTAAAAATGCGTCTTTAGTACTGTTATTCAGCAGCCTTGGTGAACTCTAACTGGACTGTTGGGAGTAGCGTGATTTGAGTGACAAGCATTGAAGCTGCAAGTCGCAAGGAACAAGGGAAGAGGGCTTGTACCCTCATTCATCGCGCCATTTCTGATTCCCTGCACACACTGCACACACTGCTGAAGAAAAATAATGGGTGCTTGTATTCTGGGCAATGTTGGTGGCATAATACAATGTACATCCTGGGTGAAATCTTAATCTTTATTATGATGCGCTGCTCGGGATATCTGTCACACCAGTCTCCAAAGATTGTTCTAGGGCAATTTTCCATCTTTAATGTTCCTTTTAATAACTCACAAGCTCAAGTTTTTGTTGTCTCAATGGTGTTCGTAGAAAATATTAGAAAATGAGCTTTTTGGTTCTCCTAGTTCAGGTCTTAAAATTTCTGTCTACACAATGTACCTTTTGTTTAATATTTCAGTAATCCAAAGAATTTCTGTGATACAAAATTATGTACCTTTTGTTTGAAATTTCAGTAATCCAAATACTTTTTAATGGAAATAAAAAACGTTTCACACAAGTGAATACTACTTGGCTGTAGATTCTCAGTTGTAATTAATTTTTTTCAAATGCATGGAATTCTGTTAGGAGATGATGGTGATGATGATGATGATGATTTATGTATTTTGTCTATATTTTGAGCCTGAAACTGTAAAGGTCAATTATTATGTTCTCTTCTGTTTCCTTGCAGCCTCAGCCAAGCTTAACAGGAGACATGGATGAACAATCCCGAGAGGTGCTTGTACAGATGCTACTCAGGAACATACGGCAGATGTATTACAGCAGAGCTTACTGTGAACCCCGTCTGCAGCGCTTTATGATACGCGCTCAACCACCCCCACCTCCACCCCCCTATGAACCTCAGCCTCCCCCTGTACCCTCCCCTAAGGAAACTGTTACCTCTGCAGCCAGTACTGCTGTTGATGGGGTAAGGAATGGTTTCTATGTAGTCGTCTAGTACAGAGGATACTATAATACATCGTAATGTGCAGTGTATGTCACAGCAATAGTTTAGGAACTTAACATGAGAAGTTCTGAAGGAGATATAAATTTACACTATTTAGTGAACATGATTTCGGTGTGCAATTTCCAGAAAGAGTTTTATAGGTGTTCAAAGGTTGATTAATTTCGAAATAATTTCTGCGCAGGACAACCGCAATAATGCACTGTTCAACATTTCCTTATCCCGTGGGATAGTTTCTATCAACTTAAGCTAATACAGTAATAATTATTTAACGTGATTCGTTGGGAAATTTGCAGTAAGAGTTTTTGCAAATGTTCAAAGGACCCAAAAATAGGGGACACACGTTTTTATGTTTGTTTGGCATGTTGTAATGCATTTTCTCCATCTCTGAATGGAAATCGCCGTTCTACAAATTCACATCATTGTTTGTTGAGTTCCTATGGTGTTACTCTTTTTAAGTTCGTGTTACAACTTAAAAACACCTTCCCTGTATCCACCGTCTGATCCATTTCTTTTAACTGTAGCCTTTCTATTTTGTCCTCTTTTTCTGCATTTCTGCGTCAGGTTGTCGATGAAGAAATGGACAGTCATGGCTCTGATGAATCGGAGACCTTCACTACTCCCCCTGGATCTGTTACAGGAGGTACAGAGTCAGACAGGCTACAGCCTGAAAGTGCAGAGGAGGAGGCACCTATGGAGGAAGAACAAGGGGATGAGGAATGGAAAACTATTATGCCCGAGGTAGTTTAATATCTAACAATATAGTTTAGACATTGACTGAGGCTTATCTTAATCAGCCCACGGGCCCAGTCAATAGAATAGCCAGCTAACGCTTGGTTGGGGTCACAGCAGAGCCATAATATGAAAATTCATACATTGGGATGTAAAGAGGACGACAAAGTGTCCTTGTGTAATCAAAGTAACATTTCTGACAATAACCTTAAGGGAAAAAATGGTTAATTTTCTTTAGGAAACAAGGTATGATTTAAGAATGAAATAAAAGAGGGGGGGGGGAAACTGTTGTACACACCGCCGAACGGTCCACCCCCACGCGAGAGCACTTGGGTTTGTTTTCGGACTGTTTTGATGTCCATCTATTAATTATTAACTTTAAATTTTAATTTAATTACCTTTGATTCTTAACGATTGTTTTAGTTATTTATTTATTTATTTATTTATTTTCTTAAAATCCATCAATGCCTTCCACCCACTATTGACATTTTGAAACTCGTCAAAAAAAAAATTTCTTACAGATGTGTGTGCCAGCAGCTCGCCCTACACACGTGATAACATTTTTGGACTGAATGAAACCTTAAGGAGATAATCAAGAAAAATAGCTAAAACGTAGAAACGTAGGGAAAACATTGCATCTAACCATAATCGCCCTCAATTTATAGCTATTAAGCACGACGAAATAACTGTTAATTACATGTTTTGTAGGAATGGATCCCGGTTATAACTACAGATATTGTACGGCAGAGGAGAATGCCACCTCAGGCACCCTTCAGTGATGCTTATATCAATGGACATCCTCCCAAGAGGCGCAAGGTATGTGACATTCCCTATTATTAGCACCCAGAATCTCTTTATAGGCGACCAAGGCTTTTCACATTTCTGGAAGCGTGTTGCTTTGTACGATTTATTTAAAAAGCTTAGTCTAAATTTCCACTCAAAATGGAAGTCCATAGGAATCCTTCTACTTCCTTCTGATGTCACCGTGATAACACAACATGGGAGAGCACAGAAGAACAAACAACGGTATGTAAAACAACAATGGTATGAAAATCTCTTGGTGATCAACGTATAGAGTAACACGCTTCCCAAACTACACTTTTCGCGAAAAGCATTGGTCGCCTATAAAAAAAAAAGTTCCCGCATAAACGACACGTCTCTTAAAGCAAATTTAGTTTACAGGATGCTCATATCACAAAGTACGTCTCAATTTGCAGTTCCAACGAACTACTTATCGTATGTTTGTGTGTTTACCATTGTATTTATTGTTTGTGATGTGTTTAGATGGTGGATCAGCGAGGCGTCGCTCCAAGTGAGGACAGCATTGGTGATGCACTAAAGGAGGCAGCCTCTGCTGCTGGGGCCACACCTCTTACGAGTATGGAAGGTACATGTAAATGTAAAAACTTCTTGCTTGAAATGCGCATCTAAAATTCTACTACCTGGCGCTGTTTTGCATGAGAATTGAAGGAAGAGTCATCGTTATCGTGCTGACAGGGCCGTTTGCACAGTCGATTTTGGACGTTATTTTTCCGGCAATTTTAGGGGCGAGTTCAGATCATATGTTTGCGACTTTTGTGGGGCACAGGAGCGGAGTGCATGGGATCGCGCGCGTTTTACGCCCGCAGCCTCACATTTCAAAAACGTGGTAAAAAAATATCGACATTGTGATCATAGCTAAACGATATTATTCAGCTTGTGTTGTAAAGTCGGCGTTATGTGGGTGACTTTCTTAAAGTTCCTTCCTAATTTTTTGCGCGACTTGATCGCTCGTAAGCTCAAAGCGAACTTCGACTTGTGACAAGTTTATTCAGTGGTCGTAACTGTTATGTGCTTTTCTTGTAAGACGCGGTCATAACTGAACTATTTGACTTTGTATTTTATTTCTTCCTCTTTTAGATCTTTCCAAAGCTGCAAGGGAAAATCGAAAACTCCACGGAGCGTACCGTAGAGAGGTCAAAAAGGAAATCAAAACAAGGCTGGAAAAGGACGCTGACTACCGCCCAGATAGATTTCCCCAGACAAGGGACTATTTTGATAGAAACACCCCTTGAAATTAGCACGTGGAGTACAGTGGGAACAATTATTAGCCCAGCTCCACATAGAAAGCACAGGTCCAGGAAATGAATCAACTTATGATGACCCTGGCGAAGCGTGCTCTGGGCCTAAAAGACTTAATAGCGTCACAATGTAGACTATCGATCACAACTGAGAATCAAAATTATGTGATGGTGCTTTTTATAGCAAAGTAACCGGATGGACTAGAAATTTTTGCGAGGACGACAATGGTTTCAGCAGATACCTAAAAAACTCGCACAGATTTTGAATTTTTTTCTAGACGGGGCTTTGGGGGGGGGGGGGGGGGATAGGCAAGTATGGGTATTCAGCATTGCGTTCCACCACAGCTGCCAGAAACCACGCTTATGTTATTTTCTAAGAAAACCACGACTCTGTGCAAAGAACAAAACGTGTTTTGGTTGTCTCATAAATCATCGTCAGTTAAACACCTTCGTCAGTTGTTTTGAAAAAACCGAATCGTGGTTTGCTCTTTGTACAAAGGCGTGGTTTCCTTCAAGTCATTAAAAGTTTCTGTTTTTCTTTTACTGTAGTGTTATCAAGGTGCTGTTTTAAACTAGGAAGGCGAAAACGAAAGAACTGATTCATTTAACTTTCAAATAAATCACAGTTCATTCGTTTTTCTTAATTTGCGTACAGCACTGTCGTTAAATCGATTATACAGTTTGGAGCTTGCAGGTAACCAACTGACGACGTCAAATTAACTTGTGATAGATTACTATACGTAGTCTATTTGAATAAAGGATCTCACGAACGTTTGCGGAATCCAGTTTTACGTTCACTAAGGCCGCTGAATGAAAATACTGAAAACAATGTTTTAAAGGCCCGTTTATACATGCGATTTTTGATGCGATTTTTGTCGCTCTCTCCAGTGCAACGTTTGTCGCAAGTGTGAACTATCTACCATTTCATTGCGATCTCTGCGATTGTAGTAGGATATTTGTTGCAATTTCCTCCGAATCGCCGCCAAGTTTCATTATGTTTTCAATATGTTCGAAACGGCTGCGATATCGCTGCGACAAATCGCACAGAAATCGCAGCTAGTTTACACTTGCAATTTCTGTCGCGAGCTTGGCCGCGACAAAATTTTCATTAGAAAGTGCGACAAAAACTGCACACAAAATCGCATGTGTAAACGGGCCTATACAGGGTAGTCTCAGTCTGAAGTAAGTACGCACAGATATCAGCAGGAAAGTGTTGAATCCAAGAATGAAACAATACGCGTTGCGAATAGTTTATCTTCTCGCTGGGATTTGTGAATATTTTACGTCGGATTGAGACTAACCCTGTATTAATGCGTCTCATCTGCGTGTTAATCCCGCGGTCTTGGTGAACTCAAAGCTGGACCGTTAAAAGTTGTCTTACTGCAAAATAAAAAAGCATTGTTAATTTTGTTTGTATCCTTTTTTAAGCTTAAAGCTGCCATTATAAATCTTTTCATCTTTCTACAACGATGTTCCAAGCTTGTCTTGCTAACCAAAGTGGGTTCTCATCTGTGTTAAACATCATAAGAGGACCTTTCTTGATACACGTTTCTGACAATTTGCAAATAGAAAATCACTCGGTCACCACAACTAGCCAGTGTGGCTAATCTGCAGTGCTACTCTCTTGATACTGAACTGAGGCGTACTAAAAAGAAATGCGGTAGCTTCACTTGTACATTTCAGTGATGTTAAATGGGAGTTGATACTTTCAATTGATTAGACGTCAACGTGCCTCTTGATGTCGATTTACAAAATTTTTGCTTTTCAAACGATGAAGTTTGTACCTTCCACCATTGTAGTTAGTGAAAAGGAGGGGTGAATTTATTTGCATCATACGGGTATACTTGTCGCGTTTGCTTGTGTAAAACACCTATTGTTTGTTGTAGTGATATCCCTCTACAATTTACGCTTGTGCTGCAAATAAATCCCACCGAAGCAGACGTGTAGGGAAATACGAAAGCACTACTACGGCAACGAAAAACGTCACATAAAATAAGCTTACGTTTTTTACCTACTTCTTGATAATTCACCCAATATGTATTTATGTATTATGTGGAATAAGTGAAATAAAATTCGTAAAATTTGAGTGAAGTGAAACTGTGATTAACCCAGATCGATGTAGCAAAAAGTATAATGCGATATTTTGCTTATTAAAGGTTATTTTGTGGCGTTACCGTTGTCGCTGTCGCGGTTTCCTTGAGTCCCTAGATTTTGGAAGCGCAAGCCAGCTGGGTTTCTCGAAAATTCCGACAACAGTCTGGGACCAAACAGTTAAAACGTTCCGTACTTGACATTACCAAAAATGTACAGATTAAATGATAAGAAGGTTGTTTGTAGGAAGTTGCTAACTCAAGGGCATTGGCAAGGAATTTTTAGAAAAGACTCGCCATCTTCTATAAATACCACGGGACGGGTGCGTTCAAATAACGACCGATATTTCAACCTCGTTCCTAAGGTCTCTCTTCTTGTGGTCGTTTGGCATTTTTGAAATCGATACTAAAACTGAAAGAGTTGAAAACTCACAAGGTATTGGGCGAATTGCCTAGATTGATTGAAAATCAGCAGCGCATGAACAGATTCTTTGCATGCCAAGGATTACGCTTCATAGAAAGGGAAACCATACTGGGTTTGTGGGCCTTTTTACTTCATAAACTTTTGCTGTAGAAACCTTGTTGCAGGTTTTTAATCCTTTACCGTGGAAGATGTGGTTACGAGATTAGCAGGTTTTCTGTTTAAAGTTGCCGAGAGGAACGATTTCCTAGAGTAATTGCCTCCCACTTTTTCCTGAATCCACTAAACTAACGATGTCGCAAATCTAAATCCGCCACTTTGTTTTCTTTGAGCAAGATTTTTCCACCGATGCAGTGAATTAATTGACCTCGCTAGATGGGTGAAATTTAACCTGGTCCTCGTTTATACCTTGGTTAGTGCTAGATTTTTGTCTTCGAATAGCAAGATCAGTTTAAACTTGTTACGTTTGGTCAATTACACTCTGGTATTCACCATCGTACAGCCCCTTGAATGAATTCGTATGGAAAACACATTGTTGAGCTGACGTGTGTAGCCCGGGCCGATTGAAGCGAGCCGGTCCGACTGAAAACCGTCCGGCCCTGTACACGTCATCTCTTCATTCAGTGTGCACCCACTTTAATCGTAGCCTGAGAAAACAGCCGACGTCTCGCGAGGTCGCCACTTGAGCCCTAGCGAAACAAGCGCAGAAAAATTCCGTACTGATGACGCATCACTACCCAGATCTACGTAGTGCCTCTGACCAGTTGAAACGCGAGGGAATTTCGTTTCAACCAATCAGAAGAACTGCCTAGTTCTGAGTAGTGACGCGTCATCAGTATGGAATTTCTGCGCTCGTTACTCAGACGTCGTTTTGCGAGGGCTCACCTGGGTGGCGACCTCGCGAAACGTCGGCTGTTTTCTCAGGGGGGGGGGGGGGGTTCGGAGGATTTTGGGTTAACTACGGAGAAATTTTGCCGATCCCCCCTTTAAACGCTTATTCATTGAAGTGATCCCCTTCATAACTATTGGTAGCTTTCGTGACCTCCCCCCAATGTTTTTCGCACCGATATTCACCTTTCGACGTGTGTATTTAGTGTTTTTAACGTTCAGATATAAAGGTAGTATTTCTAACTATGATAGTAGTAGTAAAACTTTATTTATACAGGGTGGCCCATTCAGCACAGTGGCTGGTCTCCAGAGGGGCCCTGCTAGATACAATTTCTAAAAATATAAAATGTCTAATTGTTTAAAATAGTTATAAAAATAGAGTTAAAAGCTAATGTTTAGTAATTAAAATAGTTATATAAAAAGAGTTTAAAAACTAAAACGAATTACAAGCATGAACGGTATATAGAAAAGATAAATATCGTAAATTAGGTGCTATGAAAAAAAGTGGGCTTTAACAAGATTTTTAAAAGAGGAGAGAGATGCAGCTTGCTGGATTTTTAAAGGTAGTGAGTTAAAAAGGGCTGAGCCAGAAAATCTAAAAGTACGCTTGCCAAGGCTAAGCTTGGGTTTAGGTAGATGGAGGTCAGCCTTCCTTCGAGTGTTGTAGCCATGTACATTGTAGTTCCTAATGAAATAGTTACTTAAATACTGAGGAACTAAGTTATGCAGACATTTATAAACTAAAACACATTTGTGTATTTTACGGTTTGTTTCTAAGTCAGCCCACCCTAAAACATTAAAAGTATCTCTAGAAGAGTCACGCTTAAGAATGATACGGGCAGCACGGTTTTGCAGCCGCTGTAGACTTTTGCTGGAGCCAACAGACAGTTCACCCCAAGCAGTGTCAGTATAACTTAAGATTGGGTCAATAAGGGTATTGTAGACACACTTTGCTGCTTTAAGAGTGAGGCAAGATCGTATCCGTGCAAGAAGTCCCAGACGCTTATTAACTTTGTTACAAGTAGTGTCTATATGCTCTTTCCAGTGAAGCTGTTCATCGAGCATAGTCCCAAGGTAATTGAACTTTGTCACTCTCTCTATGTCCTTGCCTTGAATCTGCAGGACAAAGTCTGAGGTGGTTTGCAGCAATTGTCTTGTTCCAAAGAGTAACCCTTTGGTTTTGCTCTGATTTAGTATTAGCTTACTGTCCACCAACCACTGCTCAACACGGTTGAGGTCTTCTTGTAAATTTTCCCTAATGTTGTTGACCTCAGATCCAGAATAATAGATAACAGTGTCATCCGCATACATGCTAATCGACGAGTGAAGTAAACATTGAGGCAAATCGTTTATGTGTATCACAAATAATAGAGGCCCCAACAAGGAACCCTGAGGAACACCGTAGTCGAGAGGAAGGCTAGATGATAACTCCTTTCCATATTGAACTCGCTGCGAGCGAGTGGTGAGATAGTTTCTGAACCAGCGGAGACTGTGTCCTCTAACTCCATAGTGCTCTAGCTTGTGAAGGAGACATTTGTGATCAACAAGATCGAAAGCCTTTTTTAAGTCAATAAAGGCAGCGCCAGTCAACTGTTGTTTGTCCATGTGTTCTAAAATATGATCGACCAAGTGGACGACCGCCGTTTCGGTAGAATGCTTCTTACGGAAGCCGGATTGATATAGCGATAGAACTTTGTTAACCTCAAAAAATGCTAACAGTTGAACTTGGACCGCTCGTTCCATGATCTTGGAAACGAGGGGGAGAACTGAAATCGGACGATAGTTGTTCTCGTCAACCTTTTTCCCTGCCTTAAAGATGGGAGTTACTTTAGCCTCATTCCACTGAGATGGTATTTCGCCAGACGAAATTGTGAGGTTTATGAGATAAGTGATTGGCTTGGCTATTACAGAGGATGCATCTTTGAGGAGTTTTGCGGGGATTTTGTCAAGCCCGGTAGCTTTGGATGATTTTAACTTTGACAGCTCGTGGCGCACGAAACTAGCACTAACTTCTTGCAGAGCAAAGTCATTGTTAACTCTGGGGGCTAAAATTCTAGGCAAGGCAGGGTCTTTGAAGACACTGCATAGATTCTTTGCAATTGATGTAAAGAACTTGTTAAAGTTCGTTGCCGACATTGTTTCTGATCCTCCGGGCGCAGATTTCTTTTGTTTTGGTAAGATCTTGTTTAGTGTTCGCCACATTTCTTCAGAGCTTTGATCATTAGAGAGCTGGGTGGAATAATAACAACATTTTTCTTTACGCATTTTTGTGTTCACAGCATTACGTAATCGTTTGTAGTTGCTCCAGTGAAGCTCTTTGTTTGTTGTTATCGCTTTTTTGTGTTGATAATCACGCTGATGCATGAGGTCTTTTATCTCAGGCGTTAACCATGGCACAGATCTTCCGCGGACACGGCGCGTGACAACGGGCGCGTGTTCATCGGCCACTGTGAGAAATAGGTCTTTGAATGACTGCCACGCATCATTAGGAGTTTGGTCAAGTTCTAAGATATCCCAAGGGATGCTGTACTTATGATGTACTTACAGTGTAAAAAAAGAAACTTAACACAGAGATTAACATCAGGAAAGCCGACAAAGGGACTACATCTGTTTTCATGAGCCTAGCTGACAAGAAAAACGAGGGGCAAATTCAAGTAGACAACATGAACATGAAAAACCACAGCCCCCTTGTAAAACCCATAGTTGAAGAGACATCCATAATCCCGCAAAGAACAACAATCAGCTGAACAATTAATTACAGTACTTAACAATGAACACCACATTGACGAAATGACTAAAAAATGGCTTTGTCAAACACCAAACCCACAGCGAATTCCAGTATGTTATGCCCTTACGAAAATCCACAAACCCACTGTGGTCGGGAGACCTATAATCTCGGGAGTTTCAGGGCCAATTTGTTGACAAACTACTCCAGCCGATAGCGCAACAACAGAAGTCATTTCTCAAAGATACAGTTAACTAACTTCATTAATCTCATTGAGAGGACTTAAGTTCCAGAGAACGCAATCCTAGTGTCAATGGACGTAACGAGCTTTTATACTAATACTCCACAAGAGGAGGGAATTCAAACAGTATGCGAGGCATACGACACTTTCTATAAAGACACAAATTTACTTCCACAAGCGCTCAGGCTAATATTACAGGAAAACTCGTTCCAATTTGTGGTAAAAATTACCCACAAACACCCGCAACCGCCATGGGCACTAAAATGGTGTCGCATTTGCCCATCAGATATTTATGGGCAAAGTCGAAACAGAAATCTTTAGCCAAAGCGCATTCAAACCTCTCGTTTGGAAACGACATGTCGACGACATTTTCTCCCTCTGGGACACCAACAGGAGGTTTTACGATCATCCTACTATCAAGTTCACGGCTGAACTTTCTGATACAGAAAATACTTTTCTAGACAACAAAGTTTACGAAGGCGAAAGATTCATGTATGAATCAGACATACGCACCCACTACAAGCCCACTGAAACATGTTACTACATACATTTCTCCTCGCATCACCCACCTGAAGAGTTAGAAAGGTTTCATCAAAGGAGAGGCCTTAAGACTGCTAATAACAAATTCCTCTAAAACAGCAATTGAGGAGGTTACCAAGGAGGTCTTGTCCAAAGAACTCTCTCTAAAGTGATTTTTGAAAACAGAAAGCAGACCCTTCAACCAAGACCTAAAACAAAACAAAAAAAATCCTGCCTTCTGTAACGCAATACCATTCAGCAGTACTAAACTTTTCAAAACAAATACTCATGAAACACTGGTATTTAATAGAAAAACAACCACTGCTCAAAGAAATATAATTCAAAAAACCTCCTCTAATGGCATACAAAAGGGGTAGGTCTCTTAAAGAGTCGTGAGATCAAAACTATGAGAATGGCTAATTTACATGCGCGAGAGTCGCGCAGGCCTCTCAACTTATTTTTATCGTTGTTAACTCGGATGATGAGGCTCAAGAGGCAAATGAAGCAGTTGAATCGGATTTAGTATAGAGCTGAGACAGGGAGCCCGTTCCTGGAGAGGTGATAAATGCTTTATGTTAAAACAAACACGCTATTTCATAATGTTCTAGTTATCAGCAGTTATGGTTCATGCACCATTCAGAATTCACCTGTCATGTTCAAAGATGAACATTATGCGCCGATCAATTCGAAAGTTCAACATCCCCCCCCCGGGCAACCCCCCGGGCATTTGAACTTTTGAAGATTGGCTTGGTCAAATTCCCTCCCCTCGGAGCAAAAAAGCCGTTCAAATGCCCCACTAATTACTACTAAAATACCTCTCCTCAAAGACAAATTTCGTCTTCAATCAAACACTTTACACGCTTTTCAGAGAGATATGCCGTAATGACACCTCCAAACTTCTTTTAAAGACCCTTTTGAAAGAACTATTCACTGACAAAGGGGAAATTCTGTCTTGTAAATCCATCAAACCCTGAATAAACCGAAAAAACTCACGGGCGTATTACATCAGAACAAGAGATAAATCCGGTTCAAATTCCCCACCCTTCAAACGCAACGTTCAAATTCCCCCCTCCCCGGGCACGATGCACAGTCAAATGCCCGGGTTATGCCCGGGGGGGGGATGTTGAAGTTTCGAATTGATCGGCGCATTAGGTAAGGCATAAGCACGTAAAACTATAAAAGACTGTTAACATGCACCAAAACTTTCTCGATATAAAATAAAAGGGCACACTCACCAGTATGGCAGATTTCCATTTTTTAAATAAAGTTGTGTTAGAACAAATTGAGACTGCAAACGCTATCACCTCCCAGTAGAATGGGCACAATTATTTTGTATCCTCTCAAACTAGCATTGTCCAAGCAGATTTGAGTGGTCCCCGCTCTGAATCCTTCCAAAATTTCCAGTGATTCCCCCTTTTGGGCTGTCAGTTACGACTGATTCCCCCTTCAGTTCTCCTAAAAGCCAAGTGATCCCCCAAAAAATATTGGCGAATATTTACTGAGCCTAAGTATAATCTATGAGCTAGTATAGTTTTGAGATGTGTACATTAAAAAGTAAAAAAAAATCGAGCTAAAACTTGACAAACAACACACGAAAACGTAACTTAGCTTAGCAGCTGCGCCTTGAAATACACTCTTTTTATATCAGAATATATTTTATAAGAATATCGAGGCTGAAGTTTGCGAGATTTTAAGAATATTTTAAGAATAAACCTGAGGCTGAGAATTTGAAAAGGATATAAGTTTGTGTTGAAAATCTGTAAATACAATACAATTATGTGTTTTTAACTTAACCGTATAAAAATTATTCGTTTCTCTAAACGGCAAAACTAGCCAACAAAACGAAAAAACCTGCACTAGCTATAGCCAAATGTTCAATGCTAATGACAGTTCGATGAACGGTACATGTAAGAATATTTTCAGCCTAAAATCGGCAGAAAAATAAGAATATTTAGCCTGGGCTGGAAAAACAACATTCTTATAATAAAAAAAGAGTGTATAGCATTAACATTATACTAAATCGGTTTATTCCCCTAAGCTTCGACATGACGCCTCTAAATTACATATATTGAAAGTGGGCTATTACTACTAAGTGGGCTATTATACTTGAGATTAAGTACGTGACATAAAAACAGCCAGTTCTCCGTTACTAATTTACTACAACGTGCCAAAGAATCTTCTTCTTTCTTTGTTTTTCTTTCATGAAATAGGAGCTTTAACGATGAACGAAATTCAACTTTGCACCCTAAGGGAAAAGCATTTAATTTTAACATTCATCCTTTCGTTGAAATGGATCACTGTATGATCTCGTTATTGGCTATACTACTTGGTATGTCATTTTAAACTGTAATTAGTATGCTTGGAGCCTAAAGAAAGTAAACCTATAAAAGCAGCTGTCATAACATTCAAAGATGAATTAAAGTAGGGGAGGGATTGATATATCACTGACGGTAAAAATCCTTAGCGTTGAGCTGTTACATAATAAGTTTGTTTGCCGTTCTATGCCAAAAATGTGCGTCTGCTATTTTATCACATATGACCTTGAAAAATATTTCAAGATTTATATTAGGGTGCCGGAATACACGGCAATACTAAATAATTTATTACAAACCGCATTGGATTACCTTTGCCACCCACTAATTTGGGCTGTCAGTTACGACTGGTTCCCCCTTCTGTTCTCCTAAAAGCCAAGTGGTCCCCCCAAAAATATTGGCGAATATTTACTGAGCCTAAGTATAATCTATGAGCTAGTATAGTTTTGAGATGTGTACATTAAAAATTAAAAAACAAATCGAGCTAAAACTTGACAAACAACACACGAAAACGTAACTTAGCTTAGCAGCTGCGCCTTGAAATACACTCTTTTTATATCAGAATATATTTTATAAGAATATCGAGGCTGAAGTTTGCGAAATTTTAAGAATATTTTAAGAAAAACCCGAGGCTGAGAATTTGAAAAGGATATAAGTTTGTGTTGAAAATCTGTAAATACAATACAATTATGTGTTTTTAACTTAACCGTATAAAAATTATTCGTTTCTCTAAACGGCAAAACTAGCCAACAAAACGAAAAAACCTGCACTAGCTATAGCCAAATGTTCAATGCTAATGACAGTTCGATGAACGGTACATGTAAGAATATTTTCAGCCTAAAATCGGCAGAAAAATAAGAATATTTAGCCTGGGCCGGAAAAACAACATTCTTATAATAAAAAAAGAGTGTATAGCATTAACATTATACTAAATCGGTTTATTCCCCTAAGCTTCGACATGACGCCTCTAAATTACATATATTGAAAGTGGGCTATTACTACTAAGTGGGCTATTATACTTGAGATTAAGTACGTGACATAAAAACAGCCAGTTCTCCGTTACTAATTTACTACAACGTGCCAAAGAATCTTCTTCTTTCTTTGTTTTTCTTTCATGAAATAGGAGCTTTAACGATGAACGAAATTCAACTTTGCACCCTAAGGGAAAAGCATTTAATTTTAACATTCATCCTTTCGTTGAAATGGATCACTGTATGATCTCGTTATTGGCTATACTACTTGGTATGTCATTTTAAACTGTAATTATGCTTGGAGCCTAAAGAAAGTAAACCTATAAAAGCAGCTGTCATAACATTCAAAGATGAATTAAAGTAGGGGAGGGATTAATATATCACTGACGGTAAAAATCCTTAGCGTTGAGCTGTTACAAAATAAGTTTGTTTACCGTTCTATGCCAAAAATGTGCGTCTGCTATTTTATCACATATGACCTTGAAAAATATTTCAAGATTTATATTAGGGTGCCGGAATACACGGCAATACTAAATAATTTATTACAAACCGCATTGGATTACCTTTGCCACCCACTAATTAGCTTTCTAGTTTGAAGGTTTTTTTCTGCCAGACTTGGCAATAACTCTTCTAAAGCCATTGAGGAGGATCGCGGCACAATGCTGCAACGTAAATTTAAAGCCATTTTGTTTTGACTTTATGTTTTTTGCTTAGTTCACTTGCTACTATGAGAGATCATTCCATCGTAGAGGCTTCGCTGTTCGCCTTTATTCTTTGGGAAGCTTGGCTGAACTGCAACGCAGTTGCGAAACAAGGTACTGCTGAAAGCAGCTAACGTTATAACCGCTTTACACTTTCATCATGTACATACTTACCGTAACAGCATAGCAAAGGAGGGCGTTGTAACGGTTGTTAGAAGCAACACAATCGTACATTCTTATTAGTTGTAAAATTTTTGCACTGTCTCCGTCTCACTACGTCTCTGTCTTTCGTATTTTAGTAAGCAGGCTCGGTTGTTTTTGTTTTATTTTACAGATACAATCACATTTTGATAAATATATCTTAAGCTCGGCGTCAAAGGAATTCGTAATTTTTTAAGGCAACATGTTTGAATAAATAGTTTGAACTATTGAAAAAATTATAAAACAATTATTCTCAAGCTTATTAATAATTCATAAAGAGAAACCAAAGGAAATCTCTGCGGTGACTAAACGCTATGTTCGCCTCGATCACTACTAAGAACTAGCTACAAAGGATACCACAAATATAGAATTATATAAATATATAATAACAATATGCAACTTACAGAAATATAAGTCCCAGATAACACTAATTAAAATATAAACGATCAAAAAGAAAACTTAAAACGAGGAAAATGAGAGCCTTGCAGGGTGTACATTGGGACTCCTACGAATCTAGCGCCTCTGATATGCCAAAATATTGAAAATGTGGACGCTTATTTGGCAACAGAATTTAGCTGGCTCTATATATGCGAGATTGTGCAAGAAAACGAATTGTACATGTAAGGAGATAGGCTATATTTTGTGTCTCAGTCCTCTAGCTAAACATTAGTATAGGTGACGTCTACAATGCAGTCGCCAACCCAGACTCATATTTTTTGTAGATCGCTGTCGGGTGTTACAGTTTAGAGGAGGAACGGAATATCCAGACAGCTCGTTCAACAAAAGCATCATCAAGAACATAATCGTCAAAAGCAAAGACCAGTGTCAGATTGCCTGCTTTATTGAGATTGGTTGCAAGTCGTACAACCTTGGCCCATCTCCTCAAGGAGACGTAGGGGAACTAGTTTGTGAATTAAGCAGCTCAACACATGTTTTCCATCAGAATCATCTCGTGCAACGACCTGGATTCACTTACCACCCATCTAAGGTGACTATCGTAAACTTTTCAAAATGGCAAAAAATAGACTTTTTTCCCAAAAGCAGCTCTGTAGCCTTCCCATAGCTAAAATGTTTCATAAAGTAGTTGAATAGCGGACATTAATCTTAGCCTTTTGGGCAAATATTCTCTGGTTGATACCGTACACTTCGCGATCGAAATTTTTTAATTGACCCATGACTTTGAAAGTTTTTTGAGAAATGTATTTTTGAAAAACAAAATAACACTTTCTAATTTAAAAGACATGTTCTGCTGTGGCTCAAACCATCGTTAGCTATAACGATGATGTGGACCACATCGATACATGTCTCTAAACTTAAAAAAGTGTTATCTTGTTTTTCAAGGTTGCACGGCCGTTCATTTGTTGCTTTCTCGAACCTTTAAATGTATTTTTCTAGCTGCAACATAAGCCGATGACGTCATGTTTTTAAAAAGTCAGCCATCTCGGATCCGTCATCTTGGATTTTTGAATTTTCCACAAAACGACCAAAACTGAACCAAAATAATCAAAATCAATAACGAACTTTAAAATGATCTAAAAATGGAAAAGTTATCGCAAGAAAGTTCCGGCTAAGTTTTCACCAAAAAGAAGAAAATTTAAGATTCTGAAAACACTGCCTGTCAAACTGTAGTTGCCATGGTAACGTCAAATTTGGTGAACAAGGACTTGCTATATCAACTTGTTTCCAAACAAAGTTTAATAAGTCACCGAGTTTGGTTTCGCTGCCCCAGGTATGAATAGGGTTAAGCGCTTAATGATCAACTCGGTTGAGCCTCGTTGTCTTTTCGCTAATAGAACACACGGCCTCGTAGTGTAGCTGTTGCAAAGATAAAACCAAGCCAGTGTTACAAGTTTTGCACACCTTCAATTTAATGATAGGATTTGTGCGTACCCACTTGCCCGGATAATACAACGTGCTTTCCTGATGGAGTGGGATATTCTTGTTTCTGTACTGATCCTGGCTTTCAAGGAGACAGATGCGATCAAGGTACGTAACTGAACACGGACCTTATTGAAAAAAAAAGTCAATTAAAAGTTATTGAATGGTGTTCTTACAAAAATATTCACAGTTTTGTCAGCAAGGTCAGGCTCCCTTTATCCAAATTTGTTTACATCTTTATAGGTATTTTTAATCATGCTGCGAGATTTCAAAATTACTGAACTTAAAACAATTGTGATCGTAAAAGAATGTCCTGTTTTTGCGAAACCACAATTGGCCAAATGTATACTTATATCACTGACCGTAAACCTTTGCCTTTTAAATGGTCGTCTCATTTTGCACATGCGCAGCGTCCTCCTTTGGAACAACCAATTTGATCCATCGCCGGCACTATCTGAGTTGTCAAGCAATTTTCTTGTGAAAAGGTAACTTACTAAAGAACACTGTAACGTTATTTTTCATTATCTCCCGGTCGTTTCTAGACGGACCTTCCATTATTTGGTCCGTATTATCATTTCCGTCCTTCCGCTCGGTTAATAAAGACTAACATTCGCTGTGGCTTCCTTCACATGACGCATTTACAATTCCATATAATTGGCTCACTAGTGTTGAATATTACTTCATTTCTTCTTTTTGCCCAGTATAGATGTCGATGAATGCTCGACTAATGCGAATGACTGTGCCGTAGATGCACTGTGCTCAAATAACGTGGGCTCGTTCACTTGTACATGTCGTGATGGCTATCAAGGAAACGGCAAAACCTGTCAAGGTAAAATGAAAATGATTGCGTTTCTCATGTCATTAACGGCTCTTGCGGCCAAATTGACCGCGAGGGACCGCGGTCGTTGTAGTGTTTCGTGACGTCCTCACTTTTATCAATAACGGATGTTTACGGTAAACAAACAAGGGGGTTAGTTTCTAGAGAAACTGTGGTGCTTTGTTGGTGGGGAAGTGAAACACAGAAATTTCGAATTTGGGAGACCGTGCCTTCAGCGTTGCAACCCCTAAACTGTGGAATTCCTTTCCTTATGAAATCAGAACTGTCGAAAACATAAATCAATTTAAGTCTCATTTGTTTCGTATTGCTTAGTTTTAACCTTTTCAGACTTTGACATTGCAGTTTTTAATCATTTTTATTTTCTGATTATAGCTTTTTAATTATTCTCACGACAAGATTTCTAGATTTCTAGCAAAGTTTTTCATTTATTTTTTAATCATTTTATAGTTTATATTTCTTGTTAAGCGCACTTGGCCCAGTTCAGACGCCGTACCTCTCATGTGTCGTACCAAGTAGTACGTAGTTATTTGGCAGTGGTACGGTGTCCAAATCAGTGATTTTTCGACAGATTTCAATTAGGCAAGGCAAAATGTCAAAGTACGGCAAAGCTTGCTGCTTAATACGGCCTCGGAGCGAAAGTTTATTTGGTACGGCACATGAGGGGGTATAGTACGGCGTCTGAACTGGGCCTAAGGTCCTTAGTATAAAGAGCTCTAGAAATACCAAAATTAGTATAAATAGCATCAGTATAAAATTGGAGTCCGAGGTGCTCATGACAAACTTAACAAAGTTAACATATTACATCACGGAGCTCCATGTTTACCACCTTTCCATCTTCATTTTGTTTATGACAATCAAAGATAAAGACGAATGTTCACAAGGACAACACAATTATCACGTGTCTGCCACATGTCAGAACACCGTTGGAAGTTTCAACTGCGCATGTCTGCCAGGAGAAATCTCAGACGGGATTGCTTGTGCCGGTACGAAAGTTGACTTTTTAATAAAAACTGATATGCTGATTTTAATATTAAAGGCCCTTTGGATTAACTCCCATCAGACAATGCACTGGACTCTAAGGTTCACTACAATAGACGTATACAGGCACTGTACAGTTATTGTTTTAAATTCAGTTCTCGCAAACAGCAACACGTACTTCATGTTCCCAGAGTGCAAGCGTTAATTGATCGGTACCTTATTGTTTTAATTACCATTTTTTTCCCAGTTGTCTCGAACTAGCGAAGACACACATTTTCAGTTTAAGCACAAATCACCGAACAGCAGCTTTAACAGCGGCATAAATAAGTTGAATTGCTTAATAACTTCTTTATTTTTATTTTTCAGATTTTCCTTTCCACTGGACATTCAATGGCACAGACCGATTTCTAACGTAAGGTTTTGCTCAGGATTTGCTATTCCCTTATTACGTTTTTAAAACGCTCTTGTCACCAGAATAACAGTTCTTGTCCCCATTCCACGTATTTAATACATACAGTTTGAAATGTTTCGATCAGTGCATTTCAAAAGAAATATGAGGAAACGTTTCAAAAGCTTTGATAAAAATGGTTTAAAATATTAAACGAAAAGGTTCAAAGAAACTCCTATCTTCAAATATGTTCGGTACACCCAGAACCTAAAACTTATGTTGCAGCGTTCTATGCGTAAGTTATTGTGACAACTGTTCGATTTCTTAAACAGCAAAAAAAGTGAGATGTCTAAGGTGTGGTCAACCGTATCAAATATTTAGAGGAGATCAAGACTTTATAAGCTTTATGCTTTTAACGATTTAACCTGCACAAGGCCATTTTGTTTCTAAAAAATTCACGACGATCAGCTAAATCTTGACCATGTGATACCATTGTGTGCGATATGACAATTTTAGGAGCAGAAGAGATAAAAAGCAAAATTGTTCCGTCTGCTTTAGCTCCGATTGGCGATAAAGGTAATGCACACACACACACAAACCAAAAAATGTTATTTATTTATTTGCTTCTAGTTTACAGGGAGCTGCAAGATTCGAAGATCAAGACCGTAGAACAGTGCTTTACCTGGACGGAACTCCAGGGGCATACGCAGAGACACCAGCCATTCCACTCCAGCAAACAGACCTGACCATCTCAGCATGGATGAAGCGCACTCCGTCACCTTCAAGCAGACAAATGATTTACGGTGATTGGTCATCTCCTCATCAGTTTCGATTCGATGTGATGACTGACGATCGCTTGTGTGTTGACGTCAGACGTGACTCGTCTGTCGCGCCTCGTCTAGTCAACTTTTGCACTCCCTGGGCGTGAGTATCGTTGATCTCAATAAAAACTACACTGCAAAATAACCAAATACCTTATTTCATTGTTTATCATAATCCAGTTGTGGTAGAGATAACATCAAGGATCCTCCAACGTTTTTCTTTCCCTAGACCGAACAGATACCCACCTTATCAGATTTTTTGAAAATTAAACGTCCATTTTAGTTTTTGTTCTGTGCTGATTTTCCTCTTTTTTTTGCACGCAGAATTGAAAAAAAAAAACATGACGGGCAGATAAACGGCTTGTAGCGCCGTGGTCTTGTCCAGTAGTGAGACTTTCAATTTGGTCGCATCGAACAGCAACTAGTGTTAAAACGTTGAGGAATGTCGGCATCGTTTAGTTGTGCCAGTACAAGTCAAAGTTAGTAGCACCTTGTTATATGATTGGTGGTTTTATGCGTTTCAAAGGAGAGGGTCACTCCAGAAAAGGTGTATTTTTTGAAATGGCCAATAAAAAGATAATACTAAGTTGAGTTACTGACCGTGGTTTTAGCTTCTAAAATGCATCTGATCCCACTGAAATTCCTCTCCAAAGAAGGCCAAAATTCAACACTGAGCGTCTCCATTTTGAATCGTACTTAGCAGCCTGGCCGCTTGTCCGTGACGTGGTAACGTGGGCTCTAAAACCTGACCGCTGGTGTCGTTGTACATTTTGACATCACGGACGAGCGGCCAGGCTGCTAAGTACGATTCAAAATGGCGGCGCTCAGTGTTGAATTTTGGCCATCTTTGGAGAGGAATTTCAGTGGGATCGGATGCACTTTAGAAGCTAAAACCACGGTCAGTAACACAACTTAGTGTTATCTTTTTATTGCCGATTTCAAAAAATACACCGTTTCTGGAGTGACTTTCTCCTTTAATGACTAACTGCATAATTTTGTCTTTAGTAACACGGTTCCTGCAAATGTGTGGAGTCACGTAGCATTTACGTGGAGCCGTACGCAGGGTACAGCCAAGTTGTACATAAATGGAGTTCACCATGCCAGCAAATCCGCCAATACTAGCATTGATTCAACTCTGGACCTAAAAACCTCTGGCCATTTAGTGTACGACATCGGCTTGAAGAGGGACAGTGGTGAAACGACCAACGCGTATTTTAGTGATCTGATGATCTTCAATCGCGAGCTTTCAGAAAATGAAATAAGGAACGATTTGGTTCTCAACCACCCACTTCATTAAGTTTCGTTTAATTTTATAAAAGAGGAACGACTTACACTTGCGCGGAAACTTTAAATAAGTGCCTCTGACCACAGATGGGCAATTTCAGTGCACTGGTGGAGGGTGCTAATGGGGTTAGTAGTTAACTGACAATTGGCCAAAATAACAGTAGTTAACTGACATTTGGCCAAAAAATTAGTAGTTAACTGATAAATTAAAAGTCAACAGTTAACTGACATTTTATTAATTACATTGAATACGATTGTTGATGTTTTAAAAGCAACAAAGATTTTCTTAACAGCGAGGCTATTTCGTGACATTTACCTGTCACGCTGCATGACCTGGTAGCGGTATTCACTGTTATTTGGGTCACTTCCGATGCAAAAGTGCCACGCCAGCGTAACTTGGACCTTGATCTCTGTGATGGCTTTGAGTGGCGTGGTCAAAGTAGACTGTGTGACAGGCGCAGAAAAGGAGGGAAAAGGGGAGAAATTATTCTCGAGGACGGAGGGGAGAGGAAGGGAGTCATGCAGGCCTTCCAACCCCATTTTATAACTATGTTGAATGGAAATTGAGAAACACGAATTTCGAGTACTTAAGGTGGCCGAACACAGTTTTCTCGTACCTATGCATTATTAGTCGTTATATTCAAACCGCACTGGCAATTGGGCAGCCAAAATTAGCAAGGTGCAAAATCGGCTAAAAAAGATTATATTTTGATATGTTATATTGGACTAAGTACCGTTGCCATGGTAACATAGCTGGTAATAAACCAGCATTAAATAATGGGTCTGATTTATTTCGGAAAATCCAATCGATAGATTTTTTCCATCATTTGTCGCTAGGAAAATTGGAAAAATACTGCCCTATTGACACTGGTCTGGTGAAATTTTGACAGAGAGATCGTCTGTAATTTTGTGTTTTGTATTTCAACATTTTCTGAACATGTCCTCCGTCGGATTTCAATTTTTGTGTACAGGCGAGTTAAGCGTGTTCTGAACTATTATTCTACCAAATTTCATGAAATTCTAACAAGCGGTTCCGTAGTAAACAGTGCATTTCCACTAAACCACGCAGTCACAATCTTCTGGTTAACTGCGCATGCGTTGCATTTGACAGGGTCTCGATCTTTCTCCATCCATACAAACAATCCCGGAAAGGCAGGGTCCAATAGTATTACCTTTTAATACATTGAAAAACAAACGTTTTTTACACATAACAAACTGTTTGATTGTTAAGAAGGAATATTAAGTAGTTCTGACCAATCACGATTTTGGTGAAAGTAAAATACCCTGAAACAATGTCCTGGTAGTGGGCGCGACCTCTCCATTCCTCTTGAGCTCCACGCTCGTTGTTCGCTTTCGCGAATAATTTCAACCCTTTTTCCTCCCCTTTCGCCTGCCACGCAAGCTATGGTCATCTCGATAAAAACTTGGAATAAGTTATTCTAAGTTTTTATCAAGATGATGACAAGGGTCGGCATTCGAACGATACAGAGGTCGCGTGCCGTTTGACTTGGCGAAACACAATTCAATGGATAAAGTATGTAAACATTTGACAGATTTTATGGGAATTTTACAACAAACGGTAAAGTTTAAACTCGGTGCGTTTGACGTGAAGCTGATCTGATTAGATATTTGACTGTCCAGCACGCGAACGTGGGTTGACTTTGTTTGGCCTGATTTAGATCTCGTCAATAATTGATTACGGGTCAGAATGACAGACCCTCTGAGCAGACTAAACAACTAAACAAAAACAAAAACAACTTTCTCATCTTTCTCAATAGTTCGGACTCTCTTTCTCTTTCATTATGAGTAAGATTTCTAATTTGATTGTTCTTTTTTTAATAATTATTTTCATGTCTGGAAATTGTAATTTATTTATTGATTTGAGTAAGGTCCACCCCCAAGGATGATTGACGTGCTGAAGTGAGGAAAAATTCGGGTTATGAAGCAATAATTTTCGATGTAAGAAAAGGAAAGTTAATAGCTAACTACAATATTTAGTAGTTAACTGACAATTGGCCGAAAAATTAGTAGTTAACTGACATTTGACCGAAAAATTAGTAGTTAACTGACAATTGGCTACCCCCATTAGCACCCTCCTGGTGGAGTAGACCATCAGTTTGTGGGTGCCATTGATACAAACGTGTCTTTTGGCTTCTTAGATTAATGCTTAACGTTGATGACACAGCTCCTTTAAAATGACGTCCAAAACGTCTTTGTATATGCCCTTTTGTTAAGCGCCATTCCAACCATCGAAATCTTTGTTTCACATGTCAGTTCTTGTCGCCGGCGATTTCTTCATATGTAGCATCGGTGTCTTTTGATCAACACATGCAGTCATGCCGTCATTGCGATTTTAAAAGTTTCATGAGATGTGTTGCCATTCAAGTAATCAGTAGTCTTTTATGTGGAAATAACTCAAATACAGTCGACTTTTGGCTGTAATCTCTATAGGGTTTTACTGGTTAGCGATATAGAGCTGATCGGCACAAAGTTAAGAGTATAGGTTTTGCACTAGTGTCTACGTGACGGAGTCATGTGACACGAGTAGGTATGGGGCCGATAGCGAAATTTTTGGGACCATTCTTGGCAGGTGGAAATATTTACGGTAGTTTGTTTTTCCCGTTAGCAGCATACAGTTGTCAATTCTTCTCATGGGCGACTTTAATTCAAGGACAGGAAAATACTCGGACTGCGTAAGCCAAGATGGAAACGCCATGATAGCAAATGATCAGTCCCAATTTTCTTTCGGTTTAACTCGGAGAAATAGTTTTGACAACGAACTTAACAATCACGGCAAACGACTTCTTGAAATCTGCAAAAGCGCAGACGTTAGAATACTTAACGGCAGAGTGAGTGGGGACTCCCTAGACAGAGCCACATTTCATGGAAAAACTGACGTGAGCGTTGTTGACTATGTTATTTGAGACCAAAACTTATTTTCTCATTTCAAAAGCTTTATAATTGAAAAGCTTACGTATTTATCAGATCGTAGCCCACTGGTGACCTGGTTAAATATTGGCACCAAAATTTGTAATCAGGATGCTTTACCAAAGAATGATACTTTAACACGATTAACAAAACAATTCCTGTGGGAAAGCAACTCGTCACCTAAATCAAAGAAGTTCTTCAGTCTTCAAGTATGCAAATGTTAATCCAGGATTATCTAGATGACATTAAATCAGCTCAGAATGTAAACACTTCCGTTGAACAGGTAGAAAATATTCTTATCGCCACCGCAAAAAGGTGCCTTAAGATATAGACGTTGAGACGACATAAACGCACTTACTCATCCCCAAATAAAAAATGGTTTTAAGGAATGTCGCTTAAAAAGGCACGAGTTAAGAAAACTTTCAAACGAAAAACACAGAGATCTTTTGAACGACAAGGTACGCGAAAAATATCATACAACCTTACAGCAGTATAAGAAACTGCTCAACCAAAAAGGAAGCGAATACTACAACTTGAAGATCTCCGAATTAGAGAATATCACGTACAACTCGAGCGCGGACACTAAAACATTTTGGAATTGTGTAAAATCAATGGATGACTCTATAAAATATGAAGTCACTCCGCCAATAAGTGAAGCGAATTGGCTGAATTATTTCCAAAACTTGCATTTTAATAAGCCACTTACCTCTGACCAACAGAAAGTTGTTAGTGAGTTACGAAAACGAGAAGACACCCTAATGCAATCACGCCCACAGGACTACCCCATTACAGAAGCTGAAATACTCTCAGCGGCAAAAACATAAAAAAACAACAAAAGCGCATATTCGGACAAGATAAGAAACGAAATGATTAAAACTAGCTTACCTATGCTGCTACCTGTTTCCCATAAACTTTTTAATACTATTCTCAGCTTAGGGACTGTACCAAATATTTGGTGCAACGGTATGATAACTCCAATATTTAAGTCTGGTGCGAGAAACGATCCGTCGAATTACCGCGGAATTTGTGTTTCAAGCTGTCTGGGAAAGCTATTCTTTTCAATTTTAAACCAAAGACTACTTGGTCATGCCGCTTCGCTGAATATACTTCATAAATCTCAAATCGGTTTCTTACCAAAAAATCGAACATCAGATCATGTTCTTACCTTACGAACCCTTATAGACAAGTACGTGCACGGTCATCGTGAAAAAATATACGCTTGTTTTGTTGATTTCAAAAAGGTATTTGACTCCGTCTGGCATGAAGGACTCTTACATAAATTACTGCAAATCGGTGTAGGAGGATGTTTCTATAAGTTGATACAGAACCTATATTATATACCTATAGAACCTCTATATCATACATATTACAAACCTATATACAGAACTCCTCATGCACCTTATGGTCTTTCAAAAACGTGCAAAGAAAAACTCCGATCTAGAATTCCACATAGGAAAACAGAACATTGACAGATATTGTACACGAATACACATATTTAGGTACCCGAATCTCCTCAACTGGTAATTTAAATGTGTCTCTCGAGCACTTGAAAGAGAAAGCTCTTCACGCTCTTTTCGGCTTAAGAAAAATCACAGACATTAGCAGATTAAAACCTTCTTTGGCTTGTAAAATATTGGATACGATGATCACACCCATACTATCCTACAACTGTGAAATTTGGGGAGCTTACCAGAAACAGGATTTTAAAACATGGGATTAAGCTCTCCAATTGAAAACACCCACTTGCACTTCTGCAAGCGATACTTGGAAGTAAGTAATAACGCTTCTAACGCTGCATGGAGAGGTGAATTAGGTAGATTTCCATTAATAGTTGGTATTAATGAAAAAATTCTTAACTACATTATGTATCTCTTTGAGAAGGATGAAGACTCTATTGTAAAACAAGCATTACTTTTATCTATAAATTTTCATTCTAATGGCAATTAACTAGTTTTTATAGTAATATTATGGAATTATCCAAATCTTATAATCTACCGAATTTTGTTCCCAACAATTTAGATAAAACCAAAATATCAAGCTATAAAGATATAATTAAACAGAAGTATATCACTCAGTGGCGGCATTCAGTTAATTATACAAGGAAATTAGAGTTTTATACTACGTTTAAACATTGTTATGAAATTTCAAGTTATTTAAACCTAACTAGAAAAACAATCAATAGAAAGGCTCTGGTAAAATTACGCGTAGCAATCATAAACTTATGATCGAAACTGGAAGGTATAACCAAACTCCTCACGACAAAAGGTTATGTCCAGTTTGTGACTCCAATACAAACTTAGAAATGAATTTTTCGCTCAAATACAAAGTCATCTCCATATTTTTCAGCAGCTATCTTACTTGGACCTGGTGATTAAACTGATGAACTCCGAAGATATTTATCTTAATTTACGATTGACGAATTATATTTCATTATTAAATAATTTGCGTGACAGTATCCTGTCATCTAAGAATGATGTCACTTGATTATCTGTTATTAATATCATAATAATTATTTCTTTTTCTTGTTGTTCTTGTTTTTAACGTAACTTTTGCAATACTGTAAGTAATTATAGTCATGCAAATAAAGGTTATTGTTATGTTAAGTCTAAATTAGAACGAAAGGGAGTAAAACAATGTTTTGAGAGTAGGAGAGGGAAAAATGAGCACAGAAATGTCATATTTGTCTTACTGAGCGCGTGAAGCATTTGAAGTGTTAAAGTAAAGTTAGATAAGATTTTGAAAGAGTATTAGAATGTGTTTCAATTACTGGTTGGAGAAGGCGGTTCACACCTCACCGCCGTACCCCTTTCAACACCAACGCGACCTGTATTAGTTTCGATACGCCCTGTTTCTGCTGACAATGGACTTAATTCACCAAACCGCGCACTTTCGTACTCTGAACTGATGAACCTGCAACTGAAACAGAAGAACAATGGACACCGTTGGCCGGAACATCCCGGGAGAAACATAAGAAAAGCAAGTAGTGATTTTTCTGGACTTATTTATTAGGCGGCGCGACGTCTCAAACGTCGCTGCCGTCTCATGAAATGCAAGGCACATTCCTGAATTGTCGGGTGTCAGTAGACTTAGTCTTCGCACGGGCTCTAAACAATCAGGCTCGTTAGATTAAAAGTTAATCTCTCAAATACCGCACAATTTGCTCGTGATATTACCTTTTTTCCATCTATAGCTATGACGTAACCAGATAGAAAAAGTAACCGTAGAAAGAAGCGTAATTTTGTTGTTTGAGTTTCGCAGCGTATTGAAGTTAAGTAAAGGTAAGCGTTGAAATGTTTATTTCTCATGGTAGAATTGACAAAATACATTAGAATCACTGGTCGACATTCGAACAATGGCCTTGTTGTTATCATGAAGTAAATTAAAATGGACATGCATCGTTGTTTAAAAATAGATTGCAATTAGCCTGCACTCGTGTCGTTAGGATCCGAATGGAGCGCTTGCCTGAAGGCTGAAACATTTGTCATGAATGCCTGAGGGTCGTACTTAACGATATCACGGTTAAAGAAAGATTTATTTTTCCATGTAAAGCTACAGGTTTTCTCCTGGAGAAAGAGTCGTACAGAGGTCACTGGTTAAAAACAAACCAAGTTTTCAAGTTGCATACATACATTTGGTAATTCCTTACATACCGGAAGTGCAAACTGTGCATAACAGGTCACCGGAAACCACGAACTACTAAAGTTATAAGGTTTAAAAAGCTTTTTTCGTTACGAAAAGGTTAAGTAAAGGTAAGCGTTGAAATGTTTATTTTTCAGGGTAGTATTGACAAAATACATTAGAATCACTGGTCGGCATTCGAACAATGGCCTTGTTATTATCATGAAGTAAATTAAAATGGACCTGCATCGTTGTTTAAAAATAGATTGCAATTAGCCTGCACTCGTGTCGTTAGGATCCGAATGGAGCCCTTGCCTGAAGGCTGAAACATTTGTCGTGAATGCCTAAGGTCCGTACTTAACGATATGACGGTTTAAGAACGATTTATTTCTCCAGGTAAAGTCACAGGTTTTCTCCTGGAGAAATAGTCGTACAGAGGTCACTGGTTACAAACAAACAAAGTTCTCAAGTTGCATGCATACATTTAATTCAAGTCTCTATCTAGGGGGTGCACGGTGTTCATAGAAAATTCGTAGATTGTTTTGCCGACAAAGGAGCGTAATGTTGTTGTTTTGAGTTTTGCGGATTATCGAAGATAATTAAAGGTAGGTGTTGCAATGTTTATTCGCTGTTTTTAAGGACATTTGGTTGAGAAGGGCTGTGTTTATTAAGGGTAGTGTTCACTTTCGAGTCGTTAGCAGTGTTTAGTGTTTTCGGATAGAAATAGTTTTGTTTCTGGTGTTGTTTTGAGTGCTTGATCACAAGTTTCTGGCGTATTTCTGAGAATGTAGTGGAAGCTGGCAGATTGGAGAGTGTAAAAGAAAAACGTGTGTGAAGTATGCGCAGTGTTTGAAATGAAGCAAGACAAGTAACATATTGCAAAAATGTATTTAACAATTATTCTACGAGGGCGCGCTGGATATCAAATGATAGATAACCAACGAGGCGCGTAGCGCCGAGTTGGTTATAATCATTTGATATCCAGCAAGCCCGAGCAGAATAATTGTTTTATTAAAAACTTAACAACTTTTAAGAAAAAAAAAACAAGAAAAAACGGGAAAAATGAGAAAAGAGATAAAAAGGGAAAAAGAATTGATCACATGACTGAACGTAAAAGGCGCCAAAACCTTGCGCAGTGTTGCAGCGTTTCATTGCAAAGCTGAATGAATCAATGAAAACTGCTCGAAAGTGAACAAAGTGGCACAAGTTTTGGGAAAGAATTCTTCTAATTATTGGCTCTGAAATATGGTACATCTTTGATTTTTCTTGAAACATTGTTGTAATTATCGTTCAAAGCGGATTGAGGCTGTACAATTTCACTATATTAGCTGCTGGAGTTGAAACGGAGCGAGTTTGTAATCTGTTCACACAACGGAGCCATCATGTGCGTGTTTGACCGAACTGAAGACAGACTGAACTAAGTTGAACTTGAAGAGGTAATTTCTATGCAGCTCAGAAACAAGATTACTGTAGCGAGGAACATTAGAATTTGCCATCATAGTTTGTTAAACGGAAAGCACAAAATGCAGTTGTTCTCGGTTTAGAAGTTGTGGACGGAATGGTAAAAACAACATTCAAGCAACTGGAAAAGCGATTCAACTCCGTTTACATGGCATCCGATTTCTACAAGAGCATTTGGATCTGTTGGAACACAGAGCTACAACGAGTGCAGGTAAACCAATGTCAATTTTGCGTGTTAAAGCCGAAAAAATCTCGCCCTTCCTTCTTTCTTGGTAGTTTAGCGCTTGTTTAGACTCTTGTTAGACTGCTTCATAATTTTCGCACCGACTCGCCATGAATGTGTGATAGTTTTAATTAAATGCTCCTGCCCCATTTCACTGTGTTTTATTTTATGTCTTGTCTTGATATTTTGAAGTGGAAAGCCTCCCTGATGAAACCTACCGTCTGTTCAATTTTTATGATCGACGTGACCATCGATGAAAGAAATTAATTGTAAATACTGAACGCTTGATGCTTAAGTTTCTATTTCTGCAGAGTTTCTTCAGACAATTTTGACTTGTGTTAGACGACACTGTTGGTGATGCTTGTTGGTGACGCTGTTGGAATTTCTGCTTAATTTAAATTGATATTTTTTCGCTGCCAAGTGATTTTTCTCGTCCATTTTTCTCCCCGGGTTGCTTGCGAGGGAAAAACTTTCAGCTCACTTCAGTTCATTTGTTCTTGAGTTTCATTGACCATATTTGGTCGCAGCAGGTATATGAGCTGATAGCCTAGCTCCGTTCAACCAATCAAAATGCTAGAAATCCAATATACTTGGTTCAGTTTTTAATAATATTGTTTATGTAGTTGATGCGTTTTTAAACGGAAGCAAAACAAGTATAGTATCCACAAGTTGGTTGTCTTTTACTACCATTATAAATGACAAAGAAAGGGAGATTGAAATGCCGTTTTGTTAAGCGTGCGAGGTCGTCTATGAGTCATAGAGATTATTGTTAGTTGTGGTACATAGTGCTTCCAACTCAACCGGTTGCGAAGGCGATGATAAACTCCATTCTTTAGTTTTGTGATGATGTAAAGCATAGCAAGGAAGATATTGTTGACTCTACTCGTTAAATAGCTGTGAACAGTAAACACCGATCTTTATAAACACAGGTGTAGAGGTTTTAGATTGCAAGTAGCTTCTATTTTTGTTGTTAAGATTGAAATGGAGCAATTGTCTGAAGGGTGAAAGATATGTGATGAATGGGTAGGGGCCTTTTCTTGCTGTCATAATGACGTAAATGATGACCTTTGAAGGATAATTGCATTGCTGTTATAGAAATTTCAATAGATTGTACATTGGAAGTAGGTTTCAGTCCTTTCGTTAGGAATGGGGTTTTTACTTGAAGGTGGAAAGTTGATTTATTTCTTGAGGTAAAGTCACTGATTTTATCAGTTAATCAATTCCTTAAATATTGGACATTCTTGGGTAATATGTTTACATTCATTTAATTTCACTGTGTCGATAGAATTCATTCAGAGGTCATTAAGCGAGAAAGTTCTCAAAGCAAATCTGTCATGTGTGCGACATTTCTTTCGTCACATTAGCTTTGTTGAAGAGTTTGATGGTGAATTTTGCATTTGTAGCTATGACGTAAGCAGATAGATTTAGTTATTTATTGGAGAACTGACCTTCATTTGAAGAGGTGTTGTGGACGAATAATAACAAATTAAAATTCTCGCTTTCTGGTGTCTAAATGGCAAAGAGATTCTTCTGGTAGAATTGCTCGTGTTTTGGCTCTTTTAGATGACTGAGGATTAAAATTTTGCACCCACAAGTCCTCGCGAGGGGAGGGGGGGCGGTGGTGTAATGGTTTGCGCGTTGGACTTCAGATCTGAAGGTCGGTGGTTCAGTTCCTGCCATCGTGTTGTTTCCTTAGACAAGAAACTTTACGCCACGTTGCCTCTCTCCACCCAGGTGTATAAATACGTACCGGCGACATACTGCTGGGGGTAACCCTGCGATGGTCTAGCATCCGATCCAGAGGGGAGTAGCAATACTTTCAGTTGCTTCATGCTACAGAAACCAGGATAATCTCCGGCCGTGTGGGCCACCTTGGCTTCATGAACATTTCTTTCCAAGTTAATTTAAGCTTATTGGTGGCGATTTCGATAAATTCGGGGAAAATTCCATAACTTCCCTTGACTTGAAAGATCTGCGTGTGGTTGACATCTGGCGCAAAAAACACGGCCTTCAGACTCAATGTACTTGGTTTAATGCCAATAAATCTATCAGTACCAGACTGAGCAAATTTTTTAATGCACAGGAGTTAGTTGATCAATCTTTGAAATGCGAAATTTTACCCTGCATTTTTTCAGATCATGACTTGGTTAATTTGAGCACATGGCCCTGGAACGGCTGGCCGCTAAATTTAGAATGCTCGAAGAACTGAAAATGTTTACGCTATGATTTCTGAACTTATTCGAAAACATGTTTTGTAACAAAAAATCCTTTCCGTCCATCAGTGATTGGTAGGATTTTCTTAAGGATTCCTTAAGAATAGGAGCACAGAACTAACTAGAAACAAACAACGCAGATTAAATCAGGGTAAGCGATTGCCAACTCGCTTAGCGAAAATATGCGGCGTTTGATTTGTTTGATTAAAGGAGATAACTCAGTTTAATTAAAGCACAATCAATGAACTGGAAAGTGAACTCAGAGCTATCAGTTTGTCTCAGTTTTTAGCCAAATCCGAAGAAGAGCAACCTTCTAAATTCTTTTTCAGCTCCAGTCAACACGCGCTCAGAAAAACTCTGTTCGCTCTATTTTAATACCTCACATAGGCAGACGTTTCTTCTCAGAAGGAAATAGAATAAGCTCATTTTGATTTTTATAGCACTCTGTATTCTCGAGAACCAGTTAATCTTGAAGCGCAGGCAGTCGGGAAAACCCCAGAATCCATGATCTGATATGATGGCTTACCGCAAAAATGTTATGCCAAATTTTGGGATCTCTTTTCAGTCTCGAGAAAGGCTCTTTTAGTAAATCCATACAGGAAAGTGTAACTCGAATAATTTACAAGAACGTTGACCCCAAAAGTGAAGAATTGGTGCCCTATCTTACAGCTGAATTTTGATCACAAAATTTGTTATTAAGTTCTCACAAGTCGTTTGTCCAACGTTTTGAAGTAGCAGTAGGACGATGTTTAAAACGGGCCTGACTTAATGTCACAAGCTTCTACAGGAAGCCTTTTGTTACTTATAGATACTTGTAGTAAATTGTAATCGGAAGTATGGACTCTGTAAACTGAAGTAGGAAGTGATAGTAATAGTATGAACTCTGTAAATCGGATAGTGAAAAGTGAATAAAAATTTAAAGAGAAATGGTCGCTTGTGTCTAAGAATGATAACAACATTTGAAATCTCAGTTCTACAACACCAGAAATGCTATAATGTAAGTCAGTTCGTAACCAGAAACAAGCGTTGCCGAAAGGCACTATTGATTAGGAGAGTCGTATTACACTCATTCCCATACGACTCTCCAAGAAACGACTGCGTGGGAGGCTACCATCATGCCGTCATTGGGATTTAGTTTCATGAGATGTTTTGCCATTCAAGTAATCGGTAGTCTTTTATGTGGAAATAACTCAAATACCGTCGACTGTAATGGCTGTGGAGTTCTCAGGGTAGACTCGATAGGGTTATACTCAGTCTGTTAAGGGATCTGATCAGCATAAAGGGTATAGTTTTTTTAGACGTTTTAATTAGATTTAGGGTGTCTTATGCCTACTGCTGGTCTAATTTAGGATAATGGCTTCATGTTATCAAAAACTGCCATCATAGGCCCATGTAATCCAAAACTGCAGGTTTTTTGTGCAAGATCCCACAAATTTGTCAGACGTTTTCGTGAATACTTTCTTTTCTTGTAATGTATAAAAGAAGAGAAGACGAGAGGGATGAAGTTAAGAAATCGTAAAATTTAAAGGTAAGTTTAAAAATGTAGAGTTGGTAGTTCATAGATAAGAGTCTGCTATTAATCCAAACAGCTCTAGAATGCAAGTACAGTGTAGGCGCTTACAAAGCGTAAATGCAATAGACAGAAAATTTAAAAACTGCTTTCGTCGAAGATGTCATAAATACTATGTACTTAGTGACTGAGTGGGAGGGCCGGACGGGAAAATATTTGGCTCGAGGTCAGGACGTACGGACCGAGCGCAGCGAGGTCCGTGCGTCCTGACCGAGAGCCAAATATTTTCCCGTCCGGCCCGACCTAACTCAGTCAATAAGCATTTTATCATATAACCACTGAATTTTTTTTGTCTTTCTTTCGTGGATACAGACGCGGCGGCCCGTTTCGCGCGCATTTTGAAAAGCCAATGGTAGCTTGTAATTTGTTTGGGAAGCCAGTAAAGTGCATTTGAACTGCGATGTGTGTACAAAATTTTTGAACTTCTGTTAAAATTGTCAACCAAATCTCCGAGTTTTAGCTCCATTCCAAGAAGATTTAAATCCGACTAAATTCCTCGTACATGATTGCAGTTAGTAGAAATTTCAAAGGAAACGTTTATGAAGGACTACAACAAAGAATTTGCACGACGTTTCGGCTAGTCGTGCTCGTCTCTCAGCGAAGACTGAATTTATCCTGATTGAACAACTTAGCGAAGTTTCTTCTGAGCCGAAATTCACAACTGGTTTGAACGAGAGGATTAATTAATTTTCCACCAAGGATTTTGGATGTTAAAAACAACATTAGATCTTAATTTATGAAACTACATAAAGACTTGGAAAGGGATTGTACAGGCAGTTCAGGATTTTGCTACGCTTCGTTTCCTTTCGGCTTCAAGTTGCTTAGTTTACCACGGATCGTAGGATTCATGAACGTCTGCTGTTGCTGCTTAGTCCTTGAATTCGTTAGTTCCTCGACGATGTTGAGCTCTGCATTACAGTTGATGTCCAAATTGAGCTTAAAATGCTTCGTGAACACAAGCGGGAAACTGTGTCATTGCCAGGTTAGTCGTAAACATGTACTCGCATTTTGTTTGTTGTGATTTAAAAATTACACAGCAGAAAAAGAAATTTGAGTTTACTTCGCATTTGCATTTTTTCTTCAATGTTTATCATGACTTCAAACCAGGATAAGTCTTTGACCGATTATGCTGTTTCAGTTTTTGACAGCTTTTAGTTCGATTTTATTGTTGTTGTCAGGAGTATTTCTTCATCATTTGCCAAGTTTAAACACGTTTTGTTTTAATTTTTGCGCCAGCAAACTACATCGCTTTCTAGATAGTAAAGTTTTAATAAACATGTTGGACATTCCTTGCTTTTTAGAAAAATCTTAACTATCGTTCATCTGAATTCAAAGCTGTGGAATCAACTGGTTCCAATCCCGTCATCTTGCGGCAGTAGCGGGGCCGTACGCTTTTCTAGTAGGGCCGTACGGCTTTTTCCGGCCCTGCTAGAGCGAGGCGTACGGCCCTCATACGGGACTTTTTTTCATATGGTTTTCCAAGGAAATTGCGCGCGGGTCCGTACGGGTCATATGATAAAAATTAATTCGCGGCCAGCATCTTTCATTAAAACTATTAGTTGTGATTTGCATTTGCTTTTGGAGCCTGGAAACATGGCGATGATAATTTATTATTACCAATTTAATAAAGGTAAAAGAGATTTGGGAAACAAATACACTTCTGAACATACTGCGTATTACGAGGTATTGCTTTCAAGATCATTTAATTTTGCTTCCTATTTTAGGGATTGAAAATCAATTACATCAATATTATAAGCTGTATAAGACTGATTTTATTACTTACAGGGCCGTAGCCAGGCATGGACATTGCCTCAGTCGTATTTTTTTTCTGGCTACGGCCCTGACTAGTGACTTAGCAAATTATTACCGGACTCGTTGTGCAATTGTTGGTGTACAATTTTACTTAACATCACTGTCTACACCTTTCACAGTTTCACCGAGGTTTATTCTTGAAAATCACGGCAAACACCCGCATCTACTCACAACTCGTCGCCAGTCTCTGACACACACAAAATTAGAACCGTATTATCGCCTGGCACATCATGAAATAAACAATTCGCCAAGCTTTATGAGTTCAGACAATCTGTACACACTCTCTAAACTCTCTAATTACAAAGTAAATGAAAACCTTTGTACAGTCTCCGACATCACAAAACTAGGTAAATTGTAATTTGTTAGGCGCGACAGAACATTTAAATCTTGGCACTTAGTAAATGTTGAATAACAACTGAGGAAATGGGAAACTGACGAGAGAGCCATGACACATTTTCAACTTCAATTCTAGAGAAAATGCTAGAGAATAAAAATAAAAACATTCGGAAATCAACCAAAATTTTTTTTGTATTCCGCAACATGTGCAGATAAAGCGAAGATATTAACAACTTTAAAACAATGCACGCTTTTAACCAGGAAAAGTCGTAGACATTAAGCACAAGAATATTAACAATTATGATAAGTTTGAAAAGGAGGGCGCACATATCAAACGACTAAAGCAGTCGCTGTTTAAAATTCTTTTCAGTACTACGGCAACAGACCTATTGTCTTCCGATGTGATTATTTCACCAGCTACCTAATAAAGAATAACATTGACATAGCAATCTTGTTAATGAAGGTACAACCTTTTTGCAAGAAAAGAAAGCCCTTAAGACAAGTTAAGAAACGCATGCTTTCGGATGAATAATTCATCGGCTCCCCACAACTAACTTCAGTCTAGTCAGATCGACCACTGGGAACATTTTTCTTACTGAAACAGAACATGTACCTTATTTTTCCTTTCTGTCCGTTTATAATTATTAATAGAACTACTTATGTTTGTCTTTATATTTGCTTTAATATTAAGATGAATAATTGCCAATGACGTCAAATCGTTTATGGCACTTAATATTTTAAAGATCCAAATAACGCATATAAAACCACCCGCCAGCCCATAAATTGCCCTATATAAAGGTAAGTCAAGCCGTTAAAGCCCGGCGTTATCTTGCCGTCTCTAGACTATCTAGTGTCACGAGATTTTTTTCCCATCATTGGCTGCACAACAACTGTCTTGAATGTAGAAATAGCGTGAATGTAGAAAGATAGAATAACGCCTATAAAACCACCCGCCAGCCCATAAATTGCTCTATATAAAGGTAAGTCATTAGCAGATAAAACAAACATCGCCGCATTACCCTGCCTGAACCGTCATTCCAAGCCCCCTTTCCTAGGCTTCTAGCCATCTTTTAAGCCTCTCTCGTTGCCATTTGTTGTCCCTGTTCTCATATCAGAAGATGTAATTTAAGTAAGTCGGTGCTTTTTATTCTGATTCTAGTTCAAAGAAATCGTAGTGAAAACAGACAATTCCTTTTAATTAAACCGTCCTTTAAAATCTTCCTTATGCGTTTTGCGTTAATTTGTAGTAAAAGCATAAAGGCATAAAGTCGGCCAATTTAACGACTAAACTTGGAATCGCCGTTTCAGTAAAAGCTGACCTCACTGCACTCCGCAGATGACCAATTGGAACAACCTGGTCGAATAATTCGTCCTCCCCCAGTGATTCAAAACCGAAATTGAGAATTCAATAACATGAGTTATTCAGTAAAAGCTTTTTGTTTAAAAACGTAAAAGCTTGGCTGACACTAGATTGGCTAGCATCTTTTATTTACACCTTTCCTGCCAGGTGTACCGTCTCACGGCTTCTATCAGAAGACATTAATCTTAAGTACGTCTATGCTTTTAAGTCCTTATTTCAAAGAGAGAAATTCTCGAACATTCGCACCTGCCGTTTCTTACTGTAACTGCTCTTCTGGTTTAAAAGGTTTGTTGAAGGTTCAAAAAGCATCACGATCTTACACATGTTCAACTTTTGGTTGAAGCAAGAAGTGTGTTAACCCAAAAACCGTCAAGGCTGTTGCTTGGTGTATAAAGGCGACAATAAGGTATCTGAAGTAACCTAGATTCCGTTCATTTATCATCTTACCAAATCAACTTAAATTTATAAAAGACCCTCTCAGCACTGAGGTGTCGAAGCGAATTCACTGCCGTTTCTAGTCCGATTCACAAAACACTTTTTATTCAACCAAAAAAAAAAAAGGTTTCGATGGGAACCCAGAGGGCTTTCCAGGAAACATTAGGGACACCCAACGAGAAAATCTTAGCAAAATACTTGAGACCTCATTTTCTGCTTTCTTAGATTATTTCAGAGCTTTTTAAGGCATATTTGTGTAAGCTAATACAGGTTGAACTATTCGACGTTTTTAGCAGAATATTTTAGGAATCGGAATCCTATCCGCCGAATTTCCGAGCTGCTAGTGACTGTCCAAAAATGCTAGCTGTCCTTATTTTACACTCAAAACGATATATCATTCCCTCTGAAAACAAAAGGAATTTTAAAATCAGTTCTCTTGCTACGAAAGTCTAAGGTGCTGTTTCGCCAAAGAAATCTCTAGTTTTCACTACAATTAAATCGAATATCTCAGGCGATTTAGGCCTTCCGAACAGATATTCCGCCGAAATGAACCGATGGGTACCCATGAAACATTCAGTGTAGATATTTGAAAACTGTTGCGTTTCTTACCCAGGGTTAACATTTCTGTTTCAGTCTGAAAAACCCTTCTTTTCATATGCAAATTGTGTTGTTCTGATGGTCAATAGTTTCTGATCATCATCATCTACAGATCAACTAACAACCAAGCTGTTCAATTATGCGATGACCGATAGTGACATATTCATAAGTGTACCCCAAAACTCCTTTAAGCATTTCTATTTTAGTTAAATTACAGAATAGCGTTTCAAAAGCTTTCCGTGTTGAAAAGATGCCAGATGTACGTTGTTTCGTTTTTCCCTTATTACATTACATAGTTTTGAAACAGGAGGTTCCATTACAATGCGATCTGATCCCGAGATAGTCCAGCTCTTTAATATGAATACCTTAACCCTCGGACGTACAAGCAAACTCGTACCCCCACTGTGGCACAAGGTGGGGGGGAAGGTGGGTGGTAGTTTATGGAACTTGTCCCACGGGTTTTTGTTGTGTTGCAATATTTCCAAAGATTTTACCTTTAATAGATAGCCTTTGATGAGCTCCACAAGTTGAGGTATATCTTATCGGTTGTTGCACTGCTGAGGGCCTGAGACACCACCCAAAATGGATTTTACAAAAAGTTGGAAAATATGACATAATTAAACAATTTGCTTCCCTTTGTCGGCATTTGTACTTTCCTTTCGACTTTCTTTCACAAAAAAATGGCGAAACCATGCATTTTTTGTTCAAAAAATGGATTGACGTCATTAAACTTATGACGTCATCTGACTATACTTTAGGAACCAATTCTTCCCAAACTTTGCTGAAATAAGCGTACAGGTACTAAAAAACGGCAGCTGCTGAAAAATATTCCTCTGCAAAAATTTGAAGAAAAACCTTAGGAGTGGTGGCACTCACCAACCCCTTCCCTTCCACTTTGAACGTCCGAGGGGTAACATGACTCTGAGGGAATTTTTGCAAAATTAAAGTCCTTGAGCCCTGAAGCATTTTTTTTTGTGAAATAGAACAAAAAAAATAAAATAAAATATACTCATGTGAAATACGGGTTCCGTCATTTCTCGAACGCAAATAAGTGAAACATCTTCGCTAATTAACCAAAGTCTGTGAAAGATGAAATAATCAACAATGACACGAGCGTGGGACAAGGAAAAAATCTGAGTCCCCGACAGGAATCGAACCCATGACCTCCCGAACACAGGGCGGGCGCTCTATCCACTGAGCTACGAGACCTCGTGGAGAGCGAGGCCATTTTACTGAGTTCTTATGTGACATGCGTCCTGCATACTGCTAGGATCAGCAATGTCGATGTCATCATGAATTGTGATAAATGAAAGTGATGGTAAATTTTCAGCTCGGTAAATTAAAAATTTACCATCACTTTCATTTATCACAATTAACCAAAGTCCTTTGCATTTCAGGTCTTGCGCTATCAAAATGCTAAACAATTCTTCGTCAGAAGACAGCAGCAGCGACGGAATTTACTTGAAGCTGCCATTTGGGTTTACCATCTTCCAGCTTATCCTTCAAAGTGCCATCGGTTTGTTCGGTGTAATTGGAAATGTTATTGTTTGCGCAAAGATTATTATGGGAACTAAAGCACTTTCTACCATGCGCCCGTACCTACTAAGCCTGGCATTGGCAGATCTGGGCATTTTGTTGTTCAATTATCCGCTGGTGATCTTGCATATTCAGTTTCCATATGAATGGCTACTCGGTAGGATAGCTTGTTTGTACATTGTCCCATTCACAGAGACTTTCTTTGGTGCATGCATTTGGTCCATCACCACTATTGCAGCTGAGAGGTACGTAAACATCGCATGGAAGATCGTCGTACCAATACCTGAGTCCGGAAGAAGACCACGTTCGAAACGAATTCTATTTATCGTAAGCGTTATCTGGGTGACAGCGTTCTTCGTGGCTGCCTTGCCGATTTACCTCTATAGAAAATACGATTCTGTCAGATCACCACCATGCTATAATGCATTCTCGCATACTTTTCATCGCAACTTGACCACGATCAACGCCATATTAATGTATGTTCTCCCACTAAGCATCATAGCCTTTAGCTATCAAAGGATTGGGGAAAAAGTTTCGAAGAGATTGAAGGAACTTCAGTACGAAGCACCAAATCCTTGCCTTGGGTCACCGCTTTCATCTTCGATGCTCAACGCAAAGACCATTCTGCACCAAACCAGAAAAACGCAAAGAATTCTTAAGCCGCTAGTGATCTTGTTCGCTTTGACTATGCTCCCGTACCAAATGTTCAACCTTGCAATGGTTTACTGGGGGGAAACCTACCGATTCGTCTACCAGAGCTACTACAACATTCTCCTCGTAGTTGTCGCCATATCGGTTGGGATCAATTCGGCGACGGATCCGCTGGTCTACTGTGTGGTGAACAAAGATTTTCGCCGGGAAATCAAAACTGTTTTTCCCTGTTGCTTCCGAGCCCACTTAAGAAAGTGGATTCCAAAAAATTCTCTCGATGTCAACAACAGCCGAAGCAGAGGCACTACGATTGACACATTTATAAAAAGTCAAAATGAAACAGCCTTGTAAATGGTATAACGAACAAATATTGAAGAGCGTGAATTGCAACTACTAAGGCATAAGCTTTACTGCCAATTAAAACTAAAGCAGGAGCGCTTATTAACATAACTTAAGGCCTGACCAGCACTTACAATATGGAGTAGTATAGCGTAACGTAAAATGATGAATTGAGGTGTAAGTAAACGTAAGATGTGAGCTAGAATTCAGTAAGGTAGTTTCTACTGAAAGGCATCTACTTTTGTGTCACTGTTAAGAAAACATGTGCATCAGTGTTCTACGCTCCAATGTTAATTGTCCTGTCAACAAATTTAGGTTAGATTTTTGTCAAAGGCAAGTTCTGCACTTTTCGTTAAACAAGGCTTTTAAATTTTACTTCTTTTCAGTTTCACAATATTTCCTCTTTGTCGACCTTCACAAAAAAATCTCTGAATATTTTAGTGCGGATGTAAGAGAGCGAGCGTGAATGGCGTGAGTCTGAGTAGCCCTTCGCACTTCGCTTTTAAACCGCCTGAACTACATGAAACTATTTTGAAAGCCTGAAACAAATTCGTCATCAGGAAATGAATTATGCGAGACGTGAATATTGTCAAAGGTAAGTCTCAGTTGAGGCAGTGGCAGGATACTAATTCTACTGGAACGTTATCATTATTAGTGCCGCTCTTTTCAAAATTCCGCACTGTAAGTAGGTCTCACAAAAAGACAATAGCATTCTGGGCGTTGATGAGGATGAGGTCAAGGACGACGCTGACGAGGAAGAGGATGAGGAGGACGAGGGCATGGAAGAGGATGAGGACGAGGACAGGTATGAGGATGAGGACGAGGACGGGGATGAGAGTGAAGATGAGGAGGAGGACGAGGACGAGGACGAGGACGAGGATGAGGATGAGGATGAGGATGAGGATGAGGATGAGGATGAGGATGAGGACGAGGACAGGGATGAGGATAAGGATGAGGAGGAGGATGAGGAGGAGGATGAGGATGAGGATAAGGACAGGGATGAAGATGGGGAAGAGGGCGAGGACGAGAAGGGTGAGAAAGAGGATGGGGAGGAGGACAAGGACAGGGGTGAGGATGAGGATGCAGAGGAGGACGAGGACAGGGATGAGGATGAGGATGAGGACGAGGACGAGGACAGGGATGAAGATGAGGATGAGGACGAGGACGAGGACGAGGTTGAGGATGAGGATAAGGAGGAGGATTAGGACAGGGATGAGGATGAGGACGAGGACAGATATGAGGATGAAGATGTGGACGAGGACGAGGACGAGGATGAGGATGAGAATGAGGAGCAGGACGAGGACAGGGATGAGGATAAGGATGAGGAGGAAGAGGACGAGGATGAGTATGAGGATGAGGACGAGGACAGGGATGAGGATGAGGAGGAGGAGGAGGAGGAGGACGAGGAGGATGAGGATGAGGAGGAGGATGAGGAGGAGGATGAGGAGGAGGACAGGGATGAGGAGGAGGAGGACGAGGAGGACGAGGATGAGTATGAAGAGGAGGACGAGGACAGGGATGAGGATGAGGAGGAGGAGGATGAGGATGAGTATGACGATGAGGACGAGGACAGGGATGAGGATGAGGATGAGGAGGATGAGGATGAGTATGAGGATGAGGACGAGGACAGGGATGAGGATGAGGATGAGGACGAGGAGGACGAGGAGGACGAAGATGAGGACGAGGATGAGGAGAAGGACGAGGACAGGGATGAGGATGAGGATGTGGAAAAGGACGAGGACGAGGATGAGGACGAGGACATGAATGAGGATGAGGGTAAGGATGAGGAAGAAGACGAAGACGAGAACGAGGGCGGGGATGTGGAAGTGGATGAGGATGAGGATGAAGATAATGACAAGAACGAGAAAGATGATGAGGATGAGCAGGAGGATAACGATTAAAGGACGAGGAGGAAGAAGAGGTGGACATGATGAGGACAAGGACTAGGGCAGGATGATACGGTGGCCCACAGGGGCAAAACACAACTGAAAGCGATTGGAACCTGGAACTAGTACAGGTGAACGTCAACGTAAAGGCGCCATATTTGTACTGTTGTACATGTTGTGTTTCTAAAGAAAAGGAGCAATTTACAGTGGATTTGTAGGCATCCTTAGGGACATGGCATCTTCTAGCTGAGTGAGCGACGGTCCTGAAGAGGGAAGCGTAATTTCATACTACTTTTCAAGAGCATATACGTATGAAGTTATCACTGAACACTTAGCTTAGTTTCATGGCATTACAATGTGTGTAAGAACATTGAGGCAATTGAAAGGAGAAGAATGCAATGTTTTGACATAGGCGTTTTTCGGGAACAAATTATGAATGAGCTTATTTAGTGGCCCAGGCTGCCAAGGTGGATATAGGAGTACGTGGCATACCCTACGATTAAAATCATTCAAGTTCCTAGACGTGTTGTAGCTGAACTGATGAGGGAAATGGATCCAGAAGGATGTGAGGAGAGAAAGGCAAAAAGCCTTAAAAGAAGACGTTACCTCTCGTCTGGGATGAACTACACATGGCATGTCGATGGGTACGACAAATTAAAGCCGTATTGATATCCAATCCATGGGTGTATTGATGGCTGGAGTCGAAAAATCATGTGGCTAAAAGTCACCAAGTCAAACAACCATCCAGACATTATTGCCAATTTCTATCTTAATTGTGTTGCAGAGCTGGAAGCCTGTCCAGTGAAACTGAGGACTGACTGTGGAAAGGAAAATGGAGTAATGGCAGCGATGCAATGCACATTTCCACAAGACGCTGATGCGCACAAATATGGGTCATCTCCTGCAAATCAGAGGATTGAGGGCTGGTGGGCGTTTTACAGAAAAAAACAGGTCTGGTTGGTGGATTGACGTCTTTAAGAACCTTGTATAACAGGAAATCTTTAACCCTGGATTGGTTCTGTTTTGCTCAATTACTTCAAGATGACCTTGACAACGTTAAAGAACATTGGAATACACATTTAATAACGGGCTCAAGGCATGACACTATCAGTGGGAGACCGGATGAACTATTCGATATGCCAGAGGTTCATGGTGGAGGAGATGATCTACTTCACCCAGTATTGGATGATGAGATCCAATCTATCAGGGAGAACCTGACCTACGAAGAGGAGAAAAGTATTTAACAAGAGTACTTTGAATATGTACTAGAAATTGCTAACATAGATGACGTTTAATGAACAACAAAAAGATGTGCGATGTCATTATGGGCAGGTTCATACATTAACTGTTAACTTGGATATAGTCCTATTATGCCCAATAATTATGGCCTTAACTGATTATTGTTTTGCGCTTTCCTTTTCATTACTGTACAATTAAATATTTAATATAAAACATGTAGACATGTTAGGCCCAACTTTAAGATCTTTTAATACATGTATCCATCATCAGTGCTTACATGTCCATCTTAAAATACAGTTGTCTCTTGACAGCAAAAGTATTTTTTTTGGAAAGAACTCAGCAGAACAAGAATGTGGTAACTAAATTTCAACTCGATAACGTTATTGCGATTCATGTCTCTCGACTTTTCAATTTCCCTGTTCGTCTTATGGTAATAGGTCCTTTGCACAACTGTGTCACGTGACCTTGTCAATGAAAAAAATGGGAGTAGTACGAAATAGATATCAGAAATGGAAAGAGCGTGATGATTTTCAATGAAGAAACTGACGTTAAAGTGCGACATTTTACGGTTATTTCAATGTTCAAAAAATTACCAAGACTTATAGGGAAAAAAGCTGCTGGGTGGCAAGCTTTGCCATCCAGCATACAAATCTTTTATAATTTTCAAACTTTCAAACTGTCTTAAAATCTTGCACTCAAACGTTAGTGGCCTAAAAATTGGAAATGCTACTAATTTCATGACGCCCTTTCCATTTCAGCCATCTATTTCGAACCATCTACCTCTATTTCGAACCACGACCATAAATTATGGTTGACAAGGTCACGTGACACGGTTGTTGAAAGAGCCTATTGAATGTGCTTTGTTTCCTTTACCATACTCACTCTATCCACCAATGACATAGCATATGAACAGACACAATACCAGTAATTATGGAATACCAATAATAGTGGAATACTATATTATTTTGTTATAATTTATCGAAATTTAAACAATCTTAATGGTGAAGAATACTCTAGTCTTAGTTTACAATACTAGATGTGTTAAAAAGACTTAAGAGCCATTTTCTGAGAATATCGAGAATCGAAAGACACTCAGAAAAAATCGAATTTTTTTTATGTTGCCAAAACATCCCTTTGGGTAAGCTAATTCAAGAAAAATAATCCAAAGTTCCAACGAGGTATTTAACGGACGAAAATTTAAAAAGTTCGAAAAATGCATAAAATGGCGGTTTCAGGGTCTCTAAACGGCTCAAATTCTCACTCAACTTTAGGAAGCCGGTGAGAGCGTAAATTTTTACTGTTTAGTGATCGAAGCGGGTAGCCCATAGGGTAGCCCATAAGGTAGCCCATAGGGTAGCCCATGGGCTGGCTACCTTATGGGCTACCCTATGGGCTACCCTGTGGGCCGCCCCCAAAATTAATTTTTTTTTTCAATAAAAATAAAAAATTATAAACATAAGAAAAATAAATTAAAAAATAATTTCTTATTAATTTATCAACTATTAATGTTTTAAAAAAAGTTGGTGGCTGTGGTGGATTAATTTATTAATTATGTAGTCAAGCAGAAACCGGCATAAAACAAATTAAAACAAAACAAAAGAGAAATAACAACCAAACAATGCAATGAATCCGAACTGCGTGTTTATTCGAGGCCAATTTTTCTCTGTGGAATACGCCAAACAGCACAGGAGCACATGCTGCGAATTAGTGAAAGGTGTGTTTTTAGGAAAAAAAAATCAAATATAATACTGTATACCTGCCAACTTTTCGGAAGTCAAATGCGGGAGTTTTTCATATGGATATTAGCGGAATTTTCTAAAAAATTGTGACGACCTTAGCCTTTGTAGCTGGCGGTATTGCCTGCGAAGGTAAAGTTTTGGTGGCGGAGCCGCCATGAGCGGCATCCAAGCTCCGCCGCTCAAACTTCGTGCAAACAATCCCGCCAGCTACGCAGGCTATGACGACCTCCGAACACTACAGCACCAATGTTCAGACATTTGTTGCCGAAGATTCCCGAAGAGGTTCCGATAATTTCTGAAGATTACCAAATGTCACAGTACGAAGCTCGAAATTGGCGTGATCTTGTAAGCTTCTTATTGAGGACACACACGCAACACTTAGCACCGTTCACAGCTGGACTATTTTGTTTGGAAAGTGAACTCCATTTTTCACGCACTTGTGAGTCAGGAGTGAATTGTTCTTTACGCATGTGTTCGCTTGTACGTGGTCAGTGGACATGCCACGTTGAGGTTTTTGTTGATATTACCCCTTACCCTGGGGTGAAGAATAACTTTGACACAACATAATACTGACACGGCATTTCTCTGTATGGTTTTTGGCCTCTTTGCCCTGAGACAGGGTATCACATTTTAGGGAAGTCTGCCCCATCAAAACGGGGTCTGAATCTGCCTCAAACAGGGTCTTAAATAAAGGGTTTTCCCTACACCAAGCTCACAAACAATTGTTTTGGGGGGTGTGCCCCCTTGCGGTTTCACAGCACGTTTTCTTCCTGGGATCCCACCAGATGAGTTCATGCTGTCTTTGTTTTGCATGTTAGCCGTAAACAGCTGAAACAGCACTCGTGTTTGTCACATATCCAGTGTAAAAAGTCGATTTACCCCTTTGTAGACATAAATAGCATAAATAGATGGTCAAAAATGACTAAGTGACTTATGGCGTTCTTGCATAGTTGTCTTGAGATCTGCAGTGTTCTGCCTTATGTCCACGGGGAGCAAAACAATCTTGACACCAATGTGTTATCCGGACTGCTTGAAACATAGCACGCACTGGGTTTGCATCGGACAGACTTGGAAAAGCTCTCCAATAATTTTCTGAATGGATTCACCTCGCTTGTCTGAGGGCGTTTCATAAGCCAGTGTTGTTAGGAGATACTCTTCACCGAGTCAACACTGGTCAGAGTATAAAATAAGTTTGGAATTTTGGAACTTTAGTCGGCTTATGTAATGACTCTTGAAGAGGCGTACATGCGTGTGTGCGTGTGTGTGTGTTGCATCAAGAGTGGTAAGGAGGGGGTGTAATTCGCAGTTATCACATCACACTTCACGAGTTAAATTCGGCAATGAGGCTTTCCGGTAATGTCTCATCCACAATGTCTAGACTAATTTGCAACAAAGTTGTGCCAATGTTTCGATAGTGAGCTTTGTGCTTCGCGGTGCAGTCAAAGCTCTCCTTGGTCCTCCTTGCGACCACTCTTGTAAACGACCAGCTCTAGTTCAACGGTGCAGGCCGACGACCGCCCGGCAAAACCATGCAAGAGGAACCTTACCGCTGATGGGGGAGTTGCATAAAACAAAACTTCCGGTGTACCTTCTAACACCAGACAGTCAGTCTAGTTAAAGTCACTATGTTAATGACTGACGTTAGCAGTTGTGCCGCTCGTGGTCGCGGCTTTCGCCGCTCATGGAGGCTCCGCCACCAAAATCGTACCTTCGCAGACAATACCGCCAGCTATGCAGGCTAAGGTCGTCACAATTTTTTAGGAAATTCGGCTAATATCCATATGAAAATCTCACGCATTTGACTTCCGAAAAGTTGGCAGGTATACAGTATTATATTTGATTTTTTTTCTAAAAACACACCTTTCACTAATTCGCAGCATGTGTTCCTGTGCTGTTTGGCACGTAGTTCGGATTCATTGCATTGTTTGGTTGTGATTTCTCTTTTGTTTTGTTTAAATTTGTTTTATGTTTCTGCTTGACTACATAATTAATAAATTAATCCACCACAGCCACCAACTTTTTTTAAAACATCAATAATTGATAAATTAATAAGAAATTAATTTTTAATTTATTTTTTCTTATGTTTATCATTTTTTTATTTTTATCAAAAAAAAAAATAATTTTTGGGGTGGCCCACAGTGTAGCCTATAGGGTAGCCCATAAGGTAGCCCATAGGGTAGCCCATGGGCCCAGGCCCAGGTTTTGTCCACACCCTATAATTCTACCCGATCAGATCACTAAACAGTAAAAATTTACTGACGGGAAAGTATTTGATTCCCAAAGCTGTAACTTTCCCGGTGAAAAGTACCATGCCAGAGCTTTCTTTCTGTGTAGTCTTAATCATTGAACGATTCATACCAGATGCCGTTTTAAGCGGCCGAAGTTGGCCTTCATTTTACCTTGTGATAAACAAGGTTAAGAGCGGCTCGAAAGAAACGCCGCTTGAAAATGTTCGAAACCATACATTGGCAAATTTATTACACAGTTTTAAAGTAGAAAGGTAAAATAATGTTCGTGCTTTGTTTCGTTTTAAAAGAATCCTTTTTACGCTCTCACCGGCTTCCTAAAGTTGAGTGAGAATTTGAGCCGTTTAGAGACCCTGAAACCGCCATTTTATGCATTTTTCGAACTTTTTAAATTTTCGTCCGTTAAATACCTCGTTGGAACTTTGGATTATTTTTTCTTGAATTAGCCTACCCAAAGGGATGTTTTGGCAAAATAAAAAAAAATTCGATTTTTTCTGAGTGTCTTTCGATTCTCGATATTCTCAGAAAATGGCTCTTAAACTTGTATTTACAGTCAGCAACAGTTATTTAAGATATCAACTACCAGTACAGGATCATCATTGTGTAGTACACACATTACTGCATCATCCTGTATATGAAAGGCTCAAACTATTGTAAAGCCCCATGCTTCTTTATTTGAAATCAGTTAAATTTGCAAATTTCTCTGCCAGCTCGTTATAAGACGATAAGTTGTAGGTACCTCTAAAACAGGCCCACAAGTACGTGCTATGGGGCTGCGATGTGCCCCATCATGTGAATTAAAGGAAACAGTTATTTCTGTTACTGCAATTACATCACTACCTGTGGTAAACTGAAGGAATGCTTTTAAAGCAGCCTCACCAAGAGACTTTATGTAACGCTTGAATAGTGATCAAAACTGTTCCGTTCTCATTCATTTTGAGGGTTTTCAGTTGTCATGCTGCGCCTAAGGTATCTCCGCCTTTCGAGCAATTCGTTTCTTGTATTTTTGTAGTGGGTTAAGTTTGGAGGATTTTTAAGCGGTGACTGAATAGAGCCGTTAAAATTAAGGCGTCGCATTTTAAATACTGTTACTGTATAAAAGTCATATCTGATAATTGTAAGATGGACTCCTGTGGCTTTACACCCGTTTGTAATTCTCAGTAAAATTCGACCTTTGATCGTCTGTAAAGCGACTTTTTTAAAATGCCGCTCTTCGCATATTAGATCTTTGAATTTGGCTTGTTTACTAACTTAATAGGTTTTTCAGCCTCTCATATTTAATTTCTGACAATAAAGGATCTTAAATATTATCTGCAACATGACGAGTTTCTTTGTTTGTAACGCCGGGCCCAGCTTATTGTCTTAAAAACTCTGTTGCAGGATGTTGTATTTCGCATCACGGAGTGTGATCTATAGACCCATTTCGACAAGAAATTCAAGTTGTAGCTTCTTTAGAGCTATGCAACGTGTAATAGATGGCTGAACTAGGCAGTTGTCCTGCACCGTTCCAAAGCGGCTCTCTGATTGGTCCGCTTCGCTTCGCTTTGAGCATTTCCGTACCGGAGTGTACCGAGCCAATCACATCACAGGTTTGACCAAAGGTTTTTGGTCTTTGCGTCTTCGTCATTTCGAAAGCAAATGTTGAAACCCTTGTGTTTAATGTATCAAGTAGACATCCATCCCCCCCCCCCCCCCCCCATCAGGTGCTCTCTAGGAAGCTGGTAGTTTCCCGGTGTCCTGGGTTAAGCGATGATACTGGCTTTTATTGCAATATTTCCACCAAGTGACTCTTCAAATTTACCCACAGAAAGTAGACATCTAATAACATACCTGCCTGTCTACGGGAAAAAGAGTGATTCCCCTACCTTCTTTGGCTGTACCGAGTGTACCGGCTGTACCGACTGGGCACCGGCTGTACCGAGGGTGCAGGCTGTACCGGCTGTGCCCAGTGTACCGAGTGTACCTGCTGTATCGAGTGTACCAAGAATACCAGGAAATGAACAGTCTATCAGTCAGTCAGTAAAGAGAATTGATATTTAGATCTTAGCTTGGGAATGAGATCGAGAGATCAAAGTGTCATCGATGAGCGTTGATGAAATATTGGCGCTGAAACAGCGTTACTTATCTAGGCCATAAAACTGCTTCTCACCTCACTTGCTAATTAGAACTGTCATTTTTATGACATGTATACCAAAAGTTCAGCTTCCACAGAGCTTCCCAACCCTTTGAAATTACTGTCTGAAGTATCAGCAAGTACCAACCTCTTGCTATCACACTTTTGCAACTGTGGAAATGGAAGAATTTTCTACCATTTCATATCCGTAAAAATATAGTTCAGGCTCTAGTTCTCTCTAAGTTATATGGACATCTAGATTGCGATTTTCAATACTCCCGAAAACATTTATGCCGTTCCAGACTTTCCTTTGTATTAACTCTTTCTTGGCAAAAATAAAAAAAATGTACCATTTCAGAGGACTTAGGAGGACTTATCATCCTGGAGAGATTTCCTTATCGGCCTTACGGTAAGGAACTATGGCCTGTATTTTCTACATCAGCCACTGGACCTCCATAGCCATTTGCACCACCAAATTAGCTAGCAGCGAGAACAGAGTGCTCTCGAACCAGTCACACACTTCGCTTATTACATTGCCAGAATGCTCGGTGCACTCGGTACACTCAGTACGGCCGTTACACTCGGTACATTCGGTGCATTCGGTACACTCGGTACGGCCCGTACACTCGGTACATTCGGTACAATCGGTACGGCCAGTACACGCGGTACGGCCGGAACACTTGGTACAGCCGGTACACTCGGTACACTCGGTACATTCGGTACGCTCGGTACACTCGGTACGGCTGGTACACTCGGCACACTCGGTACAGCCGGTACACTCGGTGCACTCGGTACACTCGGTACACTCGGTACAGCCGGTACAGCCGGTGCTCTCGTTACGACCGGTGCGTTCGGTACACTCGGTACGACAGGTACGCTTAGTACACTCGGTACCGCCGGTACACTCGGTACAGCCGTTACACTCCGTACATTCGGTACACTCGGTACGGCCCGTACACTCGGTACATTCGGTACAATCGGTACGGCCAGAACACGCGGTACGGCCGGAACACTCGGTACGGCCGGTACACTCGGTACATTAATTCGGTACGCTCGGTACACTCGGTACGGCTGGTACACTCGGCACACTCGGTACAGCCGGTACACTCGGTGCACTCGGTACACTCGGTACAGCGGGTACAGCCGGTGCTCTCGTTACGACCGGTGCGTTCGGTACACTCGGTACGACAGGTACACTTAGTACACTCGGTACCGCCGGTACACTCGGTACAGCCGTTACACTCGGTACATTCGATGCACTCGGTATAGTCGGTACACTCGGTGCAATCGGTACACTCGGTACAGCCGGTACACTTTGTACACTCGGTACACTTGGTATAGCCAGTAGAACCAAGAGGTTCAACTGGCACGCTCCTTTGTTGTGGTTGAGGTCTTCTCGTTCTTAAGGAATAGGTCAGCCCTGCACCAATCCAAAGCGGCTCTGTGATTGGATAGTTAGCTGGAACGATGGAATATTTTTCGTAAAATGATGCGATATATGAAGAAAGGGGACCTAACAGTTGGTTTACTACTAAAACAAACAAGTTGACTTGAATGCGAATGCGAAATAATCAGCGACACATATATCACATCATTCTACGAAAAAAACTATTTTATTGTCCTCGCTAACTAGCCAATCACAGAGCCGCTTTGGATCGGTGCAGGGCTGCCCGAACAGGCTTTAGTGAAACACGTGTGAATAACTCCTCTTAAAACTGTGAGTTTCGTGTCTAGGAGCTTGATATGATTCCTCCTGTCGCGGTCAGCAATTCGATTGACTTCATGTTAAAATATGCTAGATTAAATAGAGTTAACTATTTCCGAAGCCGGCAGGCAGACAGCGAAGACGTCTTTTCCCTGTACGGGCCAGTTCAACAAACACACTTTTTGTTCGCTTCTAACCGAATCGATATTCGGAAAATCCTTTAGTGTCGAACTCGTGTGCGTGACTCGATGATGTATCGCTAACCTCCGCCATGTCGCATTTCTCGTGTGCCCGCGTGTTGACAGAAAGTGTCAAAATTGGCCAATCATAGGGTATACCAGATGCTGGTATACCAGAACGGCTTTACTTGAAGAATGAGCACAGGCGTTCGCCTCGCCCTCTTCCCCAGTCTCCCCTCGTTTTTCCCCCGCTCTTTCGCTCGCTATATTTTCGCTAGCGCTCCACTAACTGAACGCCTGGAACAGGCTAACAAACCTCCAGCCAACCACTGCATAAAGAAACGTTTAATGTTCTGCTATCCGAAAGGGATCATGATAAAGTTGCGCAATTTCAAGCAGCATTTAATTCAGTTTACGGGTCTCACTGACATTGCGTTTAGCAAAGGTTTAAGAAAAAATGTCGACATTACAATTGCCCATGTAGTAAAATCGCCAATGTTAGCGGGATTAAGACCTATTCTTTACGAACCTAGGAGGGGTGGAAACACGAGTTCCCAAATCTTATTGGTGGGAATGGAAATTGATCTGAATACGATGAACAGCTTAGGAGAGAATCAGAAACGAATGACGATGCAACAAATTTTCTTTCCAAAAATAATTCGCACTTGGTCAGGGAGGGCAATCACCTTGTCAAATAGAGCATTGTCGTCCTACTAATGACGGTAATACTAAAACATCTACGACATTCAGGACATTAAAGCCTAAGAGAGACACCTCCTTCGCGTTTCTTAAAGGACAGTTAAAAGACTGATTTTGTGTGAAGAACGCGTTCTCTTGACTCATTTCATGTGTTTGAGGCCCTTTTTCCATACTCGTAGCTCCCCTTAAGGACTATGTATTGAAAACTAAACGCAAAGCAAATTAATTAGTCAATTAGGGATAATTTTTTTGCAATGGTATATGTTAAATACGTGATTCGTGAAATGTTTCAAAAAAACAGACGTGATTCGTAATTTGAACGAAAATAGGGTCGTGATTCGTGATCGGGACCCCCCTCCCCCCCCCCCTTTACCACCCCGAAAGACTGGTTGCAGCAAAAATAGTAGCCAGTTAAGGTATTTTTCTTATGACATTCTTTATATTTTTTGTAACCTGAATTATATCTTTATATCCTAAATTCCTTATTTTTATACTCAAAGGGTTTTTTTCAAATTTTTTCTTCATGTTCCAGGATGATCCAGAATGTTCCGGTATGTTGCGAAATGTTCCATGCTCCGAATTTTATCGAGGGCCAATATTGGTGGTTTCTTTTCTCTCTCCTCTACCCCGGCAAGTCAAGGTACCCCCCTCCCCCGGCGGCAATTTTTTTTTGGTAGAGATTTCCGTACAATATTCCTGTTTTTCGGATCAGAAATTGCCATTAACCAACGCTAATAGAGATAGATATGCAGATGACATTTCAGCAAATTGGATACTGATTTCTGAGTTCTGAACTAGAATTTCGAAGTTTCGAATTCTGTTTTCCGATGTTTTATTTCCGATTTCCGATTTCTGATTTCATGATTTGCTACTTGCGATTTCTGATTTTTGATTTCCGATTTCTGATTTCTGGTTCCTGATTCCTGAATTCTGATACCAATATCAAGAAAAGATGAGATGGACTAAAAGCTGACGATTTAGGTGTCATAAATGAGAAATCAAAACTACATATATTCAAAAAGTGGTTTTCTAGACTTTAGAATCCGATAATGGATTGGCCGCAAAGCTTCCTGATTTAGTTTACGACATTTGCGCTGCTTTTACACGTGGCTTTGCCTTACAATGTTTTTTAGTGTTTCACGCTGTTTGTCGCAGTCAGTGCGTAGAAGGGATTAGCTATTACACAGAAATCGATGAACTTCCTGATTCGTACATCACGTACTAATTTCAGCACTGTTGTCACGCTAATCTAGAACCTTCGAGCAATGCCAACTGTCACGCGTGTTTCTTGAAGTTTCCTGCACTTGAACATTTGCGAAAACAAGAGAACAATATACAAGAAAACCTAACATTTTCTGAATCTAAAATGTTCTACTATCTCAGCTTTCGACATCCTCCACCTCACTGACTTGCGGTAGCACGTTGGGACTCCATCCACATCAGTCCTCAAAGCGGCGTAGACGACAGTCTCTCTTCCTCTTCGAGTTCCGTGTGGAGGGGTAACTGAACTTCACATTCCACTTCCTAAACTTCCTCTTCTTTACTGTCCATCATCTTAGCCTGTTCCAGGCGTTCAGATAGTGGAGCGCGAGCGAAAAATGAAGCGAGCGAAAGAGCGGGAAAAAAACGAGGGGAGACTGGGGAAGAGGCTTGTCCTCCTCCCCAGTCTCCCCTCGCGCTCCACTATCTGAACGCCTGGAACAGGCTACCATCATCTTGACCTCATTGTCTAGCATCGCATCATCTTCATCAGAGTCCTCTAGGGAACATGTAATGGGCAGGAGATTGTCTAGCCTGCGTAGCAAGCGTTTCCGTAGGGTTTTCCGCCCGTTCGAGGCGTTTTTCGCTTTTTGGCGGCACAAAAATTGGGGCGAGCGCAACACTGATGGAAGCAGCGGGGAGGGGGAGGCCTCCCCCTTCTCGTACTTGTTTGCGCTCGGCCCAATTTTCGCGAGTTCAAGAAGCGAAAAATGCTTCAAACCTGCGGAAAGCCCCGGCTACGGAAACGCTTGCTACGCAGGCTAGAGATTGTCTCCTTCCTCACAGAGCTCTAATTTCTACAACAAGCAAATTGGTCGTCTCAGTAATCCGGACTTCACCTGACAGCCGCGCGGCATCTTCCATCTTCCATCGAGCGATAACAACTGTCACGCACTTGAACATTGCGAAAACAAGAGAACTTAACTGACTAGAAAACCTAACATTTTCTGAATCTAAAACGTTCTACTATCTCAGCTTTCGACTCCACGTCATTACGAACACGAGGATAGTTTAAAATTGGTGCTAAACATTGATAAAAAGGCTAAATGCACAGGCTACATTTGTGCAACGGAAAAGGTAGTTAAAATCTGTAGAATGAGATTAAAGAGACATATATTTCCATCAGTAAGTTGCTCATAAACCTACATGCCAAGCTGAAGTAACGAATCAATTAATGTTACTCGAATGAAAGAGCAAAATGTCAAGAATGTTGAAAACAAAGCTTTAAAGCGAGGAAGAAATTGGAGTCGGTGATACTCGTCACCGCCAACGTAAAGATTCAGAGGGTAATCTGATCACGCTTCGCTTTGATGATTATTACACTCACAGTCAAGTTTTATACCTGAATGCGACCCGCGCGCGATTTCCCGCCGAAATTTGAGCGGTACAACACTTGATTTACCGGAGAGAGGGTGAGTTCGGCATTTGGCGACACAGAAGTCACTCATGTCGTCCCCCGGTGGAGAGAAATTATGGCGCTTTGTCCCAGGCTTGACCGTTAGTTTTGACCCTCTTTTCCTTACAAGCCTGTGATGGCGGCGATTTCGAAAAGTTAGTTCGTTTTTAATGCAGGGCTGTAGTTCGATAGATAAACTAATTGACGATTGAATCACATAGAAAGGTAGGGAATTTATCCTTTTTGAAATGTGTTGTAGTTTTAAAGCGCTGACTATAGATTGGATCGATTTTTAGCGGGTATTTTGATCGGGACCTCGAATGTCGGTTGGCAAATTTGAATTCCCGTTTTCCTACCTTTAGCTCTCTTTGGTACGTGACATGCCGTCGCATCGACCCTTAAGCAGAAAATCGCCCAGAACGGCGTCCGGAGGCTCGGAAAAGCGATAAAAACACAGCAAACACACACAGGTAAGGTTTTTTAAACTTTATTTCGATTTTAATGTATCTTCGGCGGAAAACCGCCGATTATTTTCGATCGAATTTCAGCTCCATACAAACTCTCATATTACGCTTTGGTTACCTGTGGCGATATGTATGTTAGTTTGCTTTGCTCATTTTCTCCAGTACTAGTAATATTGTTGTATTATTCGCTTACCTGGTATCCATGATCATGATGTTACCGTGTATTTGTGTTCATAAATCCAGTAAAGTCATTTTTGCTTAGTTTATCCGTTTGTGACCAAAATTTCCATGTTCATGCTTTTTTGTTTATTGTGAATAGCATTATTGTAAAATCTGAAACCGAAAATAAATTTGGACCCCCAGAGTTGGGCCCTGGGTCCAAATCCACTGGCTAAATTGAACTCCCCAGTCCAAATTCGCTAGCAGATATTGACCCCCGTAGGTCCACTTTCGTTAGCCGATTTGGACCCCCCTGTAAAAACTTGGGCTACCAAGTAACTTCAACAAAAAATTGGCTAGTCGCCTATAAACCGCCGAAACGACGCTTTCGCTTTTAACTTTGCCAGCAAACCATTTCTTTTGTGTTTTAAAACACGGTAATTGTAAACAGCAGATTACTGCGCTATACGTAGAAGCGTAAAAACTAATTTATTATAAAGCTGCTGCTCTTAAAACCAAAAATAAGATATATATACCTCGTTCTAAAAATGTACCGGGAGACTGATGACCGTCTTCTCAAAACTTGACGTTTCAAAAAGAAGTTATTGTCTTATTGAAAGGGGTCCAAATCCGCGAGGGGGGGTCCATATCCCCCGGATATAAACCGGGGGGGGGTAATCCGCGGGAAGGTCCAAATCCGCTGTGGCACCGTAACGAAAAATAAAGCCTGAGAATAAAATGAGAACAATGTGTTATTTAAATATTTTATGTCTCATTTTGAATAAAATTAGTTCATATGTACGGTACATCTTTTCAGGCTCTTTATACATCATAACATCTTCGCTATAATTAATCATGGTACTTTCCATTTCAGGCCTTGCACTATATCAAAATGCTAAACAATTCTTCGTCAGAAGACAGCAGCAGTGATGGAATTTACTTGAAGCAACCATTTGGGTTTATCATCTTCCAGCTTATCCTTCAAACTGCCATCGGTTTGTTCGGTGTAATTGGAACTGTTATTGTTTGCGCAAAGATTTATCATGGGAACTAAAGCTGTAAAGTAATGGTTTTTCTTTCGATTTGCCTTTTGCTTTGCTATTACAAGATTGCATCTTTTGTTGTTTTTTGACATTGCCGTTGAAGCTGTTGTTTTAATCGATTTAGTTATAAATATTCACAGAGAATTTGTGCATTCATTAGTAGTTTCTACTTAGTCATTACATAGTTAATAAAAGAATCTGGTTATGAAGCTCAGCAAAGTCCTTTGTTTTATGTTTTTGTTACTGTTTTTAGCCTTGACGGTGCACAAACAACAATAGGTTTTGAATTTTGCATTTGCAACGAACCAATAACAATGTCACTGTTAAGTTATTCAGCCATAGTGCGCGATCGTAAAACAAAAGATTGTGCACTTTCGTAGAACCTTTAACATAAATTGCAGCACCTTTGTTATGGCCTTTGAAACTTGCAAGGTTTCATAACCATTCCCTCGAGTAACTATGGTCATTAGTAGACTCTATATAGAGCATACTAATGAGGCTTCCAAACAGAGGAAAACAATGCCTCATTAGTATGCTCTATATAGAACCACTATGGGATCTAGTGTCCCGAGCAAAGATAGAATGCCACGAGGCCGCACCTTGAAGCGGTTAACCGTTCCAATAGGATGAGGCGTACGCTGAATCATTTTTCTTTAATATATTTGGCTTTCAAATATGTCCAAAATATGCCTGTAATAATTTTATGACTTTGAAAGATGTAATATATTTTTTTTATATTGCCGGTCATTTACGAGAACACTGAATAATTTATTACAAACGGTTAAATTGCCCCTGCCACCCACTAATTTGCTTTCTAAATTTAAGTGTGTTCTGTGTTATTTGGCAATAACTCTTATTCGCCTTTGAGGAGGATCGCGGCACAATGCTGCAACGTTAAAAGGCCATTTTGATTTGACCTCGCTTTTTGTTTAGTTCTTTTGCTACTAGGAGAGATCACTCCACCGTAGTGGCCTCGCTGTTCGCCTTTATTCTTCGGGAAGCTTGGCTACATTGCAACGCAGTTGCGAAAGAAGGTATTCTGAAAGTAGCTAACGCCGAAGCACTTTTAATTACACTTTCGTCATCTTCATACGTACAGCATGTTCAACATAGTAAAACGAGTGCGATACAATGTTGTTAGAAGCTGCAGAATTGAACTCTTAAACTTCGAAAACATACGCAGTCGTATTAGTTATTAGATTTTTTTGCATTGTGTCTCCCTTTCTCTCTGTTTCTATCTTTCGTATTTGAATACGATTAGCAGAATTGGTAGTTTTTATTTTATTGTATAGATCTTACCACATTTTCACAAATGTATCTTAATCTAGCATCAAAGAAATTCGTAATTTTTGAAGGGCAACATGTTAAATACCAATAAGTTAAATAACGGTCTTCTCAAACTCATTAACAATTCATAAAGAGATACCTGATCTAAATTAGCAAAAGATTTTGCGAACTTTTGCTTTGAATTTCTTCAAGAATTATTAATGGTTTAAAAAGCTATACACTTGAGTGTTTCATCAGGTATCCAAACATCTTGAAGCCAGTAAAGAACACTAACTTGCAGTTTAGCCAGTTTTAGGCGATCTTTCTGCTTTTTGAGACTAAAGACATTTATAAAAGGACATGTGTTCACCCGTACACATAAGCAAATCTTTTCGCAAAGAAAAATTGTCGAAGATTTCCTCGTCTGCCTGGGGCCTATTCAGATTGCATTTTTGAGTCTAACCCCAGGTTACTCATGTATGTTAGTGACGGAGAGTTGCGAATGACCCCAAAAATGTCCCATCAAGCTAACACCTTCCAATCAGTCGTTTTTAGGGCAATACAGCGACTCTCTAGGTAAGGTAAGGTAAGGTAAGGTAACTTTATTTAAACACGGTATTTCCTTCAGGTATACATTTACATTAAAGTATAGAAAAAACTAACTTCCTAACTAATCTGAAAACTAAGATAAAAGAAACTAAAATAATAAAGATGAAAAGAAAACACCTGCTTTTCAAGGAGGCCGTGTGTAAAAACAGAATATCGCTAGTTAAATTATTTATCAATCGAAATTTATGTCTCTTAATTTTCCCTTAAATATACTAGGGGATGTCAATTGCCGCACCTCCAGAGGCAAGCCGTTCCATAACACACTACCGCTGTAAGAAAGACTTCTTTTGTAAAATTCAGTACGGGGTTGCGGAACAGCAAGCTTGTATTCATTCTCTCTAAGGTTATAACTAGTTAAATCACAGCGACGAACAAAACGGGAAGTGAGATATTCTGGAGCAGTGTTATTTACAATGCTATGCATCATTATTGCTTTACTAACTGCGCGCTGATGGAGAAGTTTCGACCACAACTGCGTGGGATGCTAGCTGTAGTCCCCAGAAAAATCCAGCGGTCCAGAAGGTAACCTAACAAAAGTCTTTTTCCTCCGAACAAAAGAAAAGTTTACTTTTGTAAATGAAACTGGTAAAAATGAGAGCCTGAGGTACGCACGCTTTTTATCAACCCTAAAAAAAGTCCTGCCAAAATCATTATACTTGAAATAGGTCCACCAGAGAAAAATAGGTCCACCCAAAAAAGACTCAATTAACTCGTCTATTTCAAACCCAAAAGGCCTTCACACTTCCTTATACTGAGTACCCCTTTTTCCCCCGGCGCGGAACTGAACAATTCTCGTACGAAAAGGGATAATTCAGATTGGCGTCTGAATTTGGTTTTGGGTTGTGCGCTCATTGAGGAGGATAACAGTCTTGGATCAGTGACTATTAGAAACACAGCCTTTTTATATGATTTTGCTAAGGGCGGTGGTCAATTGAGCAAAACGCAATGTTGCCTAGATCAGTACTAAGAACGAGCTAAACAGGACACCACAAATATAGCAGAAATATAAGTCCTAAATAACACTAATTAAAATGTAAACGAGCAAAAAGAAAACTAAAAACGAGGAAAATGAGAGCAGCATGTACATTGGGACTCCTGCGTGAATCTAGCGCCTCTGATATGCCAAAATATTGAAAGTGTGGAGGCTGATTTGGCAACAGAATTTAGTTGGTTCTATATTACAAGATTGTGCAAGAAAACGAATTGTGTATGTAAGAAGATAGGGCATATTTTGTGTCTCCTTTTCTAGCCAAACATTGGTATAGGTAACGTCTACAATGCAGTCGCCAACTTAGATTCATATTTTTGTAGATCGCTGTCGCACGTTACTGTTTAGAGGAGGAACGGAATATCCCGAGAGCTCTTTCAACAAAAGTATCATCAAGAACATAATCGTCAGAAGTAAAGACCAATGTCAGATTGCCTGCTTTACTGAGATTGGTTGCAAGTCGTACAACCTTGGCCCATCTCCTCAAGGAGACGTAGGGGAACTAGTTTGTGAATTAAGCAGCTCAACACATGTTTTCCATCAGAATCATCTCGTGCAACGACCTGGATTCACTTACCACCCATCTAAGGTAACTATCGTAAACGTTTCAAAATGGCGAGAAATTATACATTTTTTTCCCAAAAGCTAGCTGGTGCACAGATCGTAAACCCTTACCCTGTCGACTTTTAAAACTCATACTTCCAAAGCTCATAGGAGAGAAAATTAATACCCTCTCTTCGCTCTGTAGCTTTTATTTATTTCACCACATACAAATTACATTAGAAGATAGAATAGAAGATAAATACACATCAATTCAAAATTATAGACTTAAAATACAATAACAAAGATAGTGATTACATATTTAATACATAATTACAAAGGAAATGAAAAGGGAAATTACAGTGCATTGATGTAGTATTTGTAATATAAGTATAAGTATAATAGTGGCGAGGAGATCTGGAAGAAGCTTTCCCATAGTTAAAATGTCTCATAAAGTAGTTTAATAGCGGACATTAATCTTAGCCTTTTGGGCAAATATTCTCTGGTTGATACCGTACACTCATGAATTCGAACGTTTTTGAATAAATGTATTTTTGAAAAACAAGATAGCACTTTTTAATTTAAAAGACATGTTCCGACGTGGCTCACACCATCGTTAGTTATAACAACGATGATGTGAGCCACATCGAAACGTCTCTAAAATTAAAAAGTGTTATCTTGTTTTTCAAAGTTGCCGTTCATTTGTTGCTTTCTCGAACCCTTAAATGTATTTTTCTAGCTGCAACATAAGCCGATGACGCCATATAACGTAACAATGACGTCACGTTCTTAAACGGCAGCCATCTTGGACCCGTTATCTTGGATTTTTTATTTTTCTCCAAAACGACCAAAACTGAGCCAAACTAATCAAAATCAATAAAGAACGTCAAAATGATATAAAAATGGAAACGTTACCGCAAGATAGTTCTACGTTTTCATAAAAAAGAAAAAATTCAAAAAACACTGCCCGTCAAAATGTAGTTGCCATGGTAATGTCAAATTTGGTGAACAAGGACTTGCTATAACAAATTGTTTCCAGATAAAGTTTAATTATTCACCAAGTTTTGTTTCGCTCCCCCAAGTCTGAATAGGATTAAATGCCTAATGGTCAACTCGGTTGAGCCTCGTAGTGTAACTGTGCACCGATAAAATCAAGCCAGTGTTACAAGTTTTGCACACCTTTAATTTAATAATAGGATTTGTGCGTACCCGCTTGCCCAGATAACACAACCTGCTTTCCTGATGGAGTGGGATATTCTTGTTTCTGTACTGATCCTGGCTTTCAAGGAGACAGATGCGATGAAGGTATGTTAGTGAACATGGACCTTATTGAAAAAAAAAGTCAATTAAACATTATTGAATGGTGTTCTTACAAAATGATTCACAGTTTTGTCAGGCTCCCTTTATCCAAATTTGTTTGTATCTAAGGTAATTTTCAATCATGCTGCGAGAGTTAAAAATGCTGAACTAGAAAAAGTTGTGATCATAAAAGAATGACCCGGTTTTTTCCGAAATCCAATTGGCCAAATGCAGACTTTTATCACCGACCGTAAACCTTTATCTTTTAAATGGTCGTCTCATTTTGCACATGCGCAGCGTCCTCCTTTGGAACAACTAATTTGAGCCATCGCCGACACTCTCTGAGTTGTCAAGTAATTTTCTTGTGAAAAGTTAACTTTCTTTATTGAGCTAACACTACATACACACAAAAAGGGAGTGCAGCAAAATTACTAGAAAAAAATATAGCAATAGAAAAGCTAAATGAACAGAGAGCTTTACAAAGACGAAAAAGTTGAAAATGCTATAAAGAGCTTAACTAACATTCTATGTTATAAGCTTTACATTTTTTACTGCAAGATAGAAAAAATAAAAGTTTAAGGAGAGGGAATACCTTAACAATATACCTTCTAATAGGCTTACACAAATATTCTAATTAACAATATTACATTACATTTGGCTTATGTGACAGTACTTATTTATTTATTTATTTATTTACTTTACTTTTCTTGAAAGGTAGGCGAAGAAGAGATTACAAGGTGCTACAATTTTCAAGTTTCCATTGTAGGAAGATCTTATTTGTAAATTCACCAAGATTAAGGTTTTTTCCAAAGACCTTACAGTTATAAAAATACTGTTTTTGGTATACTAGAAGTATGTCTAGTCTGCGTTTTTGGAGAGGAGTTAAATTAGAAAGACTCCCGTTTTCCGTAAACATATAACGAACAAATTGATCGCCAGAGAGATCTATCTCTATATGTGCATGCCATTGAACCACCTGAGGGTAAGGTTGTAAAAGTGCATTGAGTTGTGACAGTTTATAAAGGTTTGCTCGATGGAGTCCGGATTCGAGCAACGAGTACAAAGATCATCATTAGCCATGTTGTATCTTTTCAACTCTTTTCGTTGTGATTATTCTATGTAACAATTTAAAGGAGAACTGTCTTAGTCTATTATCTTTAGAAAAGGCGTAGATGCGGCTAAAGCATTTCTGCCAATCTGCTGAGATTTCGGGAATGTGTTTCTTCCAAGTCTTTAGTTAACAGAAGTTGGAACAACAGTAGATTTCTCATTCATTAGTTTATAATAATTTGTGCAACGCAGTTTCTTTGGATCTAAGTTCACGCCTTCTGAGATTTTTAAAATTGGGGATGCAATAGAGTCGAGGCGCACATCTGGATGTGGAGATTCACGAGCTAGCTTCTTCAGATCAGTCGGAATTGCTGATAATAATTGAAAATATTGCAAAAAATCAATTTTGATTTTAAATTTACTCTGAAATTCTTCAAGTGAGAGAAATTTCCCTTCCGAATTCAAAACATCGTGGACAAAGAGAATACTGCTATCAAACCATGATTTCCAAAACACTGGATTGCCATCGATTGTAATGTTTTGGTTGTTCTACAAGAGGAATTTACTGTTAGCGTCTTGAAGACTATTTGTCTTCACAACACTAAAAAATTCTAAGAGTTCACGATAAAAAAGAGGAAAAGGTAACTAACTTAAAAGAACTAACAAATGTAAAGAAGATCCTCGCAGTTATTAACGTAACTTATGCAGTTGCGAAAAGAGAGCCTGAGAAAATCAGGCTTGCCGGGATTCGAACCCTGACCTTTGCGATACCGGTGCAGCGCTCTAACCAATTGAACTAACAAGCCAACTGGGAGCTGGTCATTAAATTGGTTCGTAATATACCCGGGAAAGATGAAGATGAAATTATGAATATATGAAATTCATATATTTGAACTGCAGAATGAAGAAACAAATGTAAAGAAGATCCTCGCAGTTATTAATCAGCATATCAGTTTTTATTAAAAATCAACTTTCGTGAACTGTGTACCGTGATTTCCCATTATGTCCCGTTCGTTTCTAGACGGACCTTCCTTGGTCCGTATTATCATTTCCGTCCTTCCCCCCCGGTTAATAAAGACTAACATTCGCTGTGGCTTCCTCCATATGACGCATTTACAATTCCACATAATTGGCTCACTAGTGTTGAATATTACTTCATTTCTTCTTTTTGCGCTTGAACACAGATATCGATGAATGCTCGACTAATGTGCATGACTGTGCTGTAGATGTACTGTGTTCAAATAACGTGGGCTCGTTCACTTGTACATGTCGTGATGGCTATGAAAGAAACGGCAAAACTTGTCAAGGTAAATGAAAATATAATTGGGTTTCTCATGTTATTAACCGCTCTTGCGGCCAAATTGGCCGTGAGGGACCACGGTCCTTGTAGTGTTTCGTGACGTCGTCACTTTTATCAATAACGGATGTTTACGGTAAACAAACAAGGGGGTTAGTTTCTAAAGAAACTGTGGTGCTTCGTTGGTGGGGAATTGAAACATAGAAATTTTGCGCTACGGTTAGCGGCGACGACCTCAACGTTGCCGCTCCCAAACTGTGGAATTCCTTTCTTTATTAAATCAGAACTGCTGAGAACTTAAATCAATTTAAATCTCATCGGTTTTGTATCGCGTAGGTTTAACCTTTTCATACTCTAACATTGCATTTTTTTAATCGTTATTATTTTCTGACTATAGCTTTTTAAGTACTATCATGACAAGATTTTTCGATTTCTAGCAAAGGTTTTCATTGGTTTTTAATCATTTTATAGTTTATAAGATAAATACGAATGTTCACAAGGACAACACAATTGTCACGTGTCTGCCACATGTCAGAACACCGTTGGAAGTTTCAACTGCGCATGTCTACCAGGCAAAATCTCAGATGGGATTGCTTGTGTCGGTACGAAAGTTGATTTTTAATAAAAACTGATATGGTGATTTTAATATTAAAGGCCCTTTGGATTAACTCCCATCAGACAATACACTGGACTCTAAGGTTCACTACAATAGACGCATACAGGCATTGTACGGTTATTGTTTTAAATTCAGTTCCTGCAAACAACAACACGTACTTCACGTTACCAGAGTGCAAGCCTTAATCGATCGGTACGTTATTGTTTTAATTACCATTTTTTTGCCAGTTGTCTCAAGCTAGCGAAGACACACATTTTCAGTTCAAGCACAAATTCCTGAAACAGCAGCTTTAACAGCAGCATAAGTTGAATTGCTTAATAACTTTTTTATTTTTACTTTTCAGATTTTCCTTTCCACTGGACATTCAATGGCACAGACCGATTTCTAACGTAAGGTTTTGCTCAGGATTTGGCATTTACTTATTACGTTTTTAAAACCCTCTTGTCACCAGAATAACAGTTATTGACCCCAGTCCATGTATTTAATACATACAGTTTGAAAGGCTTCGATCAGTGCATTTCAAAAGAAATATGAGGAAACGTTGCAAAACCTTTGAAAACAGTGGTTTTCTTCACATGTGTTTGGTACACCCAGAACCTAAAACTTATGTTGCAGCGTTCTATGCATAAGTTATTGTGACAACTATTCGAATTCTTAGACAGCAAAAAATATGAGATGTGTAAGGTGTGGTCAGCCGTATCAATATATAGAGAAGGTCAAGCCTTTATAGGCTTTATGCTTTAAACGAGTTAACCTGCACAAGGCCATTTTGTTTCTAAAAAACTTCATGACGATCCACTAAATCTTGACCAAGTGATAGCATTGTGTGCGATATGACATATACAATTTTAGGAGCAAAAGAGCTAAAAAGCAAAATTTTTCTGCCTGCTTTTAGCTCCAATTGGCGATAAAGGTGATGCACACACCGTGACGTAAACCAAAAAATGTCACTTTTTTATTTGCTTCTAGTTTACAGGGAGCTTCAAGATTCGAAGATCAAGACGGCAGAACAGTGCTTTACCTGGACGGAACTTCAGGGACGTATGCAGAGACACCAGCCATTCCACTCTAGCAAACAGACCTGACTATGACAGCATGAATCAAGCGGACCCCGTCACCTTCAAGCAGACAAATGATTTACGGCGAATGGTCGTCTCCTCATCCGTTTCGATTCGGAACGGGTGCGTTCAAATACATATATCTTATTAGACGGTTTAGTGTGTAGTATCGTGGGATATTTTTACGAGTCACGTCGTATTTTGGTGAGCCCGTAGGGCGAGTCGAAATACAAGAGACGAGTAAAAATATCCCACGATACTGCACACTAATTCGTCTAATAAGGGATTTATTATTCAACTTAGCTGCAAAATGGAAAAGTTGTCCGCTTATAAACTGTCTGAGTTGCGTGACTAACGTGACTTCAGCGAGTGAGCGGGCCAGCGGGGTCAGGTTTCGCGCGCTTGATGTGAGGTTGTTGTTGATTGGTTAAAAAGGAAAACTTTGTCAACCTGTCAATCGAGCAAAGCGTCATAAATTTTTAAGGACCAACAAGGCAAGACTGAATTAAATCGGGTTTACAATTAGGTTAACAACAATGTTCTTGGTCACCGAGTAAAACTGCGAAAAGAAAGAAGTCGACAGAACAAAGAGAACTCGAAAGTCAAGTCAGAAAAACGCACTTCCAAGCTCAGTCATCTTCGTCATCTTTGTCCAAATCAATAACCACGCGTCGTTTTGGATTGTTTTGGAAGAGATAGCGGTGGAGATTTCTGACCGACAACAATTGTGCATTTGTTGAAGACAGCTCCTGGCTTCCGTTTCCTGACTTTGACAAACAAATGACATAAAGGTTGTTAAGTTCCTCGTCGGGAATTTTTTCAATGGCCCTTGTTTCTTTAACGGACTCACACCATCGTTTCCATACATTGAGGTCAGTTTTGTCTTTTTTGTTGTATTCACGTTTCGATTTTCTTCAATAAAAAAAGAAATTTCACTGTCGTCTAGGTCATTGCTTGTCTCTAGGAACTCGTTATCATTAAAAACCTCAAAATTTGGTAAGCATTCATTGTTTTCTTGGGGAAAAAACAAGCGTTTCGGCCATTTTTTCATCGTTCACCTTGTAAGCCTAATGCCTGACGTGACATTTGTAGAAAACCTGTCAAACCGGTCTTCTGGAGTACAAATACCGTGGGATAGTTGTACTCGTTTTGGTGTTATTTGTACTCTACTGAATGCAGTTGAATAATAACGACGGATATTTCAACCTCGTTCCCAAGGCTGCGTTTCTTTGGGAGAATCCGAAAACGGATTTGTGATCCCAGATCATATAGATTCTTCGACACCAAAGAAACGCAAAATCCGAAAAAGGATTATTTTGTCATGACAAGACAGGCTGGAGGCACGCGATATATATATCAGAACGATATTTCTCTCGTACTGCCCTAGAATTCAACTAGAATGGAATACAAATAATTTATAAACAAGGACAGTATCTCCAGTAGTTCAAGTGAACTCGCTATTTGCGTTCACAATTTAATAGCAAAATGTGGTTCCTGAATAACAGAAATGGTACACAAATGAAGTTATCCTGACGTGTCAATGCTTTTGTCTGTACTTTTCGAGGAAACTTTTCAAATATATGGAACAGAATAATCATCTGAATTTTCTTTTTCGCGATCGAATGCTTTGTCATACAAGATCTAGAGAAAATATGGCGAGACCAGTAAATTTGCATGGAAGACCGCTTGACAGATGTATTATTTTCGGATCCTTTCCCCAAAGAAACGCACGGATCATGAATCCTAAAAATCCGGATTTAGATTTGATCTGATGTATCCACTCGGAGTGTGGATTCTTCAGATCACTAATCCCTGATTAATCCATTTTCGGATTAAGGTAAAGAAACGCAAAATCCCTTTTTGTATACAAGAATCCGGATTTGGATTTTCCCAAAGAAACGCACCCTTAAAACTCATGTTGTGGACATCACTTACATGTAACAGGCTTACCTAAAAGAGTTGAAAACTCGCAAGGTATTGGGCGAATTGCCTAGATTGATTGTAAATCAACAGCGCATGAACAAACAGATTCTTTGCATACCAAGGATATACGCTTCATAGAAACGTCAAAGGGAAACCATACTGGGTTTGTGAGCCTTTGTACTTCATAAACTTTCGCTGCAGAAACCTTGTTGCAGGTTTTTAATCCTTTACCGTGGAAGATGTGGTTACGAGATTAGCAGGGTTTCTGTTTGAAGTTGCCGAGAGGAAGAGTTACCTAGAGCAAATTGCCTCCAACTTTTTCCTGAATCCACTAAACTAACGATGTCGCAAATTTAAATCCGCCACTTTGTTTGCTTTGAGCAAGATTTTCCCACCGATGTAGTGGATTAATTGAACTCGCTACTAGATGGGTGAAATTTAACCTGGTCCTCGTTTATACCTTGGCTAGGGATAGATTTTTGTCCTCGATTAGCGAGATTTAAACTTGTCCCTTTTGGTCAAAACTCCGGTATACACCATCGTACAGCCCCGTTAATGAATTTCTATGGAAAACGCATTGGTGAGCTGACGTGTGTAGGCCCGGGCCGATTGAAGCGAGCCGGTCCAACTGAAAACCGTCAATTATTCGCCGAAGGCGAGGCGAGGTAAATATTCGCCATTATTATATGGCAAGCAATTCTTCAGTCTAAATCGAGTGTTCCGATTGGTTAGTCTTCGGTCGGGATTTTACAGTACGGACCATTACCATGGAAACAGTCCGTTTTGGATTTTTTTTTTCGTGCTAACGCTACAGCAAAATTCAAACTGTGAAAACGCAAGAAGATAAAGAAAGAAAAGGTTTGGAAATGGTACAAAACAAATGAACGAGGTAAACACGTCTGCTTAGAAAAAGCGATCTTCAATTAAGTTTACCGACCGGGCCAACGTTCATCATTGACTGTGTGTGTTTATTGTTTTTTTGTACGGCTATAGAGTGTAAGCTGTAAACACCCGAGTAATTCGGCCAAGACTTAAACAATAATTATTAAAATTCAGCATTAACAAAAGGGTGCGTTTCTCATAAGAAAACCTCACGGCGAAAAAGAATGAAAACTGCAAAACAACTAGCAAACGGCTTTCACCGGCAACTATAAGCAAACGATCACGTTCTTGTCTAGTTTAATATTCGCCATCGCTTCAGTCAGCGCTTTCCACAAGAACAAATTAAAGCTACACGTACATGCATTAAACTAACAGTGTACCTTGATTCCTCAGCGAGATTTTTGCTCTTGTAGTGCACATCCTTGAAAATAATTTAGCGTGTTCACAAGTCCGCTCTTGCTGTAGCTCGCGCTAAAAACAACTTTGTTAGGTGCGACGAAAAATTACTCTCAGCATCCACAAAGTTCCCTTTAAAGCCACTGAAGCAAACAACTTGCAGTATTTGATGGAGAGATAATTTCCAATGTCTTTTTTAGGTTGGAGTGTTCCTTTGTTCACAATGACTAACACGCTGCCACAATTTCCAGAGTTTGAGAAGCACGTGTGTGAGCCAGTTTTATCGCGGCCTTTTCATTATTCTTCTTTTTCCCGAATTGTCTCTGCCCATAACGAAGAAGTATTTTCAAATAAAACTTTCTTGTGTTGTACAGGACGACGAAAAACTGACACATATAATAGAAGCAGAGCAGTTTTCATTCAAGAGCCACGCAAGTTTCTGCCGATCGACAGCAACGATCATCAAACTGATTCGAAAGCCTGTTAAAATCGCTGGCTTCTTTCCTTGACACCGCGCCGGAAATTGACTTGAATGAACTACTGGAAGTGTTGTTTCGTACGAAAAATGATGCCATATAATAAACCAATTACTAACTTCACTTGCTCGGGACCGTACTGGGGAATATTGGCCCTCGGTCGTTTTTGTACGGACCTCGCTGCGCTCAGTCCGTACTGCCACGACCTCGGGCCAATATTCCCCAGTACGGCCCTCGCGTTCAGTTAGTAAGAGGTTAATATTTACTGAGCCTGAGGCGAATAATTGTTTAAGTACAATTTTGAGATGTGAACATCAAAACTGAAGTAAAAAAAAAAGAAAGAAAGAAAAAAAAGAGCTAAGACCTGACAAACAACACACGAAAAAGTAACTTAACTTAGCAGCCGCACCTGTATTCACCGGTAGCGCGGTGAATATAGCATTAAAATTATACTAAATGGGTTTATTCTCCTAAGCCTCGAAATGACGCCTATAAATATAATATATCGAAAGTGGGCTGTTGCTACTCAGTGGGCTATTACACTTGAGATTAAGTACGTGAGAAAACAGCCAGTTCTCCGTTACAAATTTATTACAACGTGCAAAAGAATCTTCCCTTTTCGTTGTGTTTCTTTCGTAAAATAGGACCCTTAACGAAAGAAATTCAACTTTGCACCCGAGCATTCATCCTGTCGTTTAATTGGATCACTGTATGATCTCGTTATTGTCTATACTACTTGGTAGGTCATCCTCAACTGTAATTATGCCGGGAGCCTAAAGAAGTAAACCTATAAAAGCAGCTGTCATAACGTTCAAAGATGAATTAAAGTAGGGGAGGGATTCATTATCACTGAAGGTAAAAATCCTTAGTTTTGAGCTATTATATTATAAGTTCGTTTGCCGTTCTATGCCAAAAATGTGCGTCTGCTATTTTTTACATATGACCTTGAAAAATATTTCAAGATTTATATTAGGGTGCCGGAATACACGGCAATACTAAATAATTTATTACAAACCGCATTCGATTTCCTTTGTCACCCTCTAATTTGCTTTCTAATTTAAAAGTTTTTTCTGTGTGATTTGGCAATAACTCTTCTTACGCCTTTGAGGAGGAGCGGAGTGCATTGCTGCAACGTACGTAAAGAAAGCCATTTTGAATTGACTTTGTACTTTGCTTGCAACCTATGAAAGATCACTCCAGCGTAGTGGCTTTGCTGTTCGCCTCTATCCTTTGGGAAGCTTGGCTGCTCTGCAACGCAACTGCTAAACAAGGTATGCTGAAAGCAGCTAACGTTATAACCGCTTTACACTTTCATCATGTACATACTTAACTGTAATAACATGGTAAAGGAGTGCGTAAAAATGATTGTTGGAAGAGCATCACAATCGTACTCTTGAACTTCTAAAAACATAAACAGTCATATTAGTTGTAGAATTTTTGCACTGTCTCCGTCTCTCTTCGTCTCTTTCTTTCGTATTTTAATCAGCAGACTGGGTAGTTTTTATTTTGTTGTGTAGATATTTTGACAAATATATCTTTAGCTCGACGTCAAAGAAATCGTAATTTTTGAGGGCAACATGTTAAAAGCCTATCAGCTAAATCAAAGTCAATTGCTGCTCCCAGTTTGAATAAACTATTAACAATTATCCTTAAACTCATTAATAATTCATTAAGAGAAAACAAAGGAAATCACTAAGGTGACAGTGGTTTGCAGCAAAGTACCCCACAGGCGGCCCAAGCTCAAAATGAGAATACGATCGAGTGGCGAAATATGACCTTGCCTATAAGAATTTGTATGGGAAATTCACTTTGGTTTTCAAAATGCTAAAATAAAGTTGTGAACGTGGAAATAAACTTCACTTACCTGAACATGGGGTTGTCTTTGTGTCTTGTTTGTAATTTGGGCGCAATTCGTGGCCGTTTTAGGCGAGTTTTTGGTTCGGTGTTGCTCGCGGTGTTGCATTTTGAGAATCAAAGTGAATTTCCCATACAAAGTCTTATAGCGAAGGTCATATTTCGCAACTCCATCGTACTCTCATTTTGAGCTTGGGCCGCCTGTGAGTACCCAGGCCTTCTCTTCTCGCTCACACGACTTGGCGTGGACACGACATTTCGCACCAAGTCGAGTCGAGTGAGCAGGAAGAGAAAGCCTGGGTACTACGGCTGAGTGGTATGGATACCGGACACCTCCCACGCAGTCGTTTTTAGAGCAACACGACTCCCCTAAAAACGACTGCTTGGGAGGCTAGCTAACACTAGACCCCAGAAAACTCCAGCAGCCCAGAAGGTAACCTAACAAAAGTCCTTTTCCTCCGAACAAAAGAAAAGTTCAGTTTTGTAAATGAAACTGGTACAATTGTTAGTCGTAAAAATGATAGCCTGAGGTACGCACGCTTTTTATCAACCCCGGCCTAAAAACAGTCCTGCCAAAATCGTTCTATTTAAATAGGTCCACCAGAAATTTTTCAAACCCAAAAAAGACTCAATTCGCTTATTCAAACCCAAAAGGCCTACACACCTCCCTACCACTGAGTACCCCTCCCCCCCCCGGCCTGGGAATGAGCCGAATTCTCGTACGAAAGGGAATGATTCAGATTGGTGTCTGAATTTGGTTTTGGGTTGTACGTTCATTGAGGACTGGACCGAGGATAACAATCTTGATCAGTGAAGATCAGTGACTATAAGAAACACGGCCTTATTTGATATGATTTTGCTAATGGCGGCGGTCAAACTTGAGCAAAACACAATGTTGCCTCGATCAGAAAGGACACCACAAATAATGCTAATATACAAATTACGGGAATATAACGAGTCCTAGATAACACTAATTAAAATGTAAACGCGCAAAAACAAAACTTAAAACAAGGAAAATGAGAGCCTTACAGGGTGTACATTGGCAATCCAGTGAATCTAGCGCCTCTGATATGCCAAAATATTGAAATTGCGCTTAAGTGGAGGCTTCTTTGGCAACAAAATTTAGCTGGTAATTTATATGCGAGATTGTGCAACCGCAAGAAAACGAATTGTGCATGTAAGGAGATAGGCTATATTTTGTGTCTCCCCCTCTAGCTAAACCTTAGTATAGGTGACGTCTACAATGCAGTCGCCAACCCAGACTCATATTTTTGTAGAGCTCTGTCGGGCGTTGCTGTTTAGAGGAGGAATGAAATATCTAGACAGCTCTTTCAACAAAAGCATCATCAAGAACATAATCGTCAAAAGTAAAGACCAGTGTCGGATTGCCTGCTTTATTGAGATTGGTTGTAAGTCGTACAACCTTGGCCCATCTCCTCAAGGAGACGTAGGGGAACTAGTTTGTGAATTAAGCAGCTCAACACATGTTTTCCATCAGAATCATCTCGTGCAACGACCTGGGTTCACTTACCATCCATCTAAGGTACTATCGCAAATTTGTGCTTAAGAAATAACGTAAATAAAATTTCCAAAAGCTAGCAGGTGCACACTCGATCGTCAACCTTTTACTCTGCCGATTGTTAAAATTCATACCGTCCAAAACATATAGGAGAAAAAATAAATACCAAAGGAATTCCCTCTCTGAGCTCTGTAGCATTCCCATAGCTAACATGTTTCATAAAGTAGTTTAATAGCGGACATTCATCTTGGCCTTTTGGGCAAATACTCTCTCGTTAATACCGTACACTTCGCGATCGAAATTTTTTAATTGACCCAAGACTTCGAAACTTTTTTAATAAGTGTATTAAAAGAAGGATAACACTTTTTAATTTACAGTCAATCTATGTCACGCGTGAACAGCATTTGCGAATTTGAAACGAACATCGAAAATTCTTCTTTATAAATTCCAAGATTTGAAAGGAAAGTTGAAAATCTTGTATCAGCAAGTCGCGAAATAACTGCAACATACGGTCAAAATTCAGATTAAAAAAACCTGGAATTTCTTAAACACCTCATATTTTAGGCAAGATGAACGTTTATTCGTTTGTCTCACGATGGAATCGCTTTGAGTTGTTGATCGCGACGTTTCGACTGCAATACTACTGCTAGTCTTCATCAGGCGATGAGGTCGATTCTTTACGCGTCGCTATTTGTAGCGACAAGTAAACAATCGGACGGACCTGCGGACCTGTGAGGGAACAACATATAATTGTCGGAATAATAATGAGGATCGAAATGCACCAATAGCAGCGAACCAACATGTTACAAACAGACCTCATCGCCTGATGAAGACTAGCAGTATTGCAGTCAAAGCATCGCGATCAACAACTCAAAGCGATTCCATCATGAGAAAAACGAATAAACGTTCATCTTGCCTATCTTACACCACGATGAACAATAAACACATCTTTAATGACACCTCATATTTTATAGAAAAATGATATTTGAGAACTATTTATCTCTGATAAACCAACAAAGTCCCCAAGGGGAATTCCTAACTAGTGTTCAAAATTGAATAATGCAAATTTGAGAACTTGGTTCGAATTACAAAGATATGGTTCACGCGTGACGTAGGTTGACTGTAAAAGACATGTTCCGATGTGGCTCACACCATCGTCAGCAAGAGAGGATGAACTAAGAGAGTGAATCCCCGTGCCCCCTGATAATTATTTGAAACTTGTTTTAGTTCCCAAGAGTTCTAAACTTTCACTAAAAAAGAAAAAAATTGTAAAACACTGCCCGTCAGAATGTAGTTGCCATGGTAATGTCAAATTTGATGAACAAGGACTTGCTATACCGAATTGTTTCCAGATAAAGTTTAGTTGCTCACCAAGTTTGGTTTCGCTTCCCCAGGTCTGAATAGGGTCAAGTGTCTAATGGTCAACTCGGTTGAGCCTCGTTGTCTTCTCGCTCGGAAGACTTGACCTCGTAGTGTAACTAGTGCACAGATAAAACCAAGCCAGTGTTAAAAGTTTTGCACACCTTTACTTTAATGATAGGATTTGTGCGTACCCGCTTGCCCGGATAACACAACCTGCTTTCCTGATGGTGTGGGATATTCTTGTTTCTGTACTGATCCTGGCTTTCAAGGAGACAGATGCGATCAAGGTACGTTACTGAACATGGATCTTATTGAAAAAAAAGTCAATTAAAAATTATTGAATGGTGTTCGTACAAAAAATATTCACAGTTTTGTCAGGCTCCCTTTATCCAAATTTGTTTGTATCTTAGGTAATTTTCAATCATGTTGCGAGAGTTAAAAATTACTGAACTAGAAACTGTTGTGATCATAACTAAAGAATGACCTGGTTTTTTTCAGAAATCACAATTGGCCTAATGCAGACTTATATCACCGACCGTAAACCTTTGCCTTTTAAATAGTCGCCTCATTTTTCACATCCGCAGCCTCCTCCTTTGGAACAACCAATTTGATCCATCGTCGACTCTCGCTGAGTTGTAAACAAACCCTTTAATTGAGTTCCCATTACGCCAAGTAATTTTCTTGTGAAAAGGCAACTTACTAAAGAACTGTGTACCGTGATTTCCCATTATCTCCCGGTCGTTTCTAAACGGACCTTCCATTATTTGGTGCGTATTATCATTTCCGTCCTTCCGCTCGGTTAATAAAGTCTAACATTCGCTGTGGCGAATTCCATATAATTGGCTCACTAATGTTGAATATTGCTTCATTTCCTCTTTTTGCCCAACACAGATTTCGATGAATGTTCGACTAATGCGGATGACTGTGCCGTAGATGCACTGTGTTCAAATAACGTGGGCTCGTTCACATGTACATGTCGTGAAGGCTATGAAGGAAACGGAAAAACCTGTCAAGGTAAAATTAAAATATAATTGCGTTTCTTATGTCATTAACGGCTGTTTCGGCCAAATTGGCCGTGAGGGACAACGGTCTTGTAGTGTTTCGTGACGTCGTCACTTTTATCAATAACAGGTGTTTACGGTAAACAAACAAGGGGGTAAGTTTCTAAAGAAACTGTGGTGCTCTGTTGGTGGGGAAGTGAAACACAAAAATTTTGGATCTTGGAGACCGTGCCTTCAGCGTTGCCGCTCCTAAACTGTGGAATTCCTTTCCTTATGAAATCAGAACTGCTGAAAACTTAAATCAATTTAAAACGCTGTAAAACTCATTTGTTTCGTATCGCGTAGTTTTAACCTTTTCGGACTTTGACATTGCATTTTTTTGATCGTTATTATTTTCTGATTATAGCTTTTTAAGTATAATCATGACAAGATTTTTCGATTTCTAGCAAAGTTTTTCGTTGGTTTTTAGTCAGTTTATAGTTTATATATGCTGTTAAGCGCTTTAGGCCCAGTTCAGACGCCTGTATACCAAGTAGTACGTAGTTATTTGGCAGTGTTACGGTGTCCAAATCAGTTTTTTTTCGACAGATTTCAATTAGGGAAGGCAAAATGTCAAAGCACGGCAAAGCTTGCTGCTTAATACGGCCTCGGAGCGAAAATGTATTTGGTACGGCACGTGAGGAGGTACGGCGTCTGAACAACTGGGCCTAAGATCCTTAGTATAAAGTGCTCTAGAAATACCAAAATTAGTATTAATTGGAGTCCGAGATGCTCATGACAAACTTAACAAAGTTAACTTATTACATCACGGAACTCCATGTTTACCACCTTTCCATCTTCATTTTTTTTACTGATGACAATCAAAGATAAAGACGAATGTTCACAAGGACAACACAATTGTCACGTGTCTGCCACATGTCAGAACACCGTTGGAAGTTTCAACTGCGCATGTCTGCCAGGCGAAATCTCAGATGGGATTGCTTGTGCCGGTACGAAAGTTGATATTTAATAAAAACTGATATGCTGATTTTAGTATTAAAGGCCCTTTGGATTAACTCCCATCAGACAATACACTGGACTCTAAGGTTCACTGCAATAGACGCATACAGACATTGTACGGTTATTGTTTTAAATTCAGTTCACGCAAAGCAAACAACAACACGTACCTCACGTTACCAGAGTGCAAGCGTCAATCGATCGGCACGTTATTGTTTTAATTACCATTTTTTTGCCAGTTGTCTCAAGCTAGCGAAGACACACATTTTCAGTTCAAGCACAAACTCCTGAAACAGCAGCTTTAACAGCAGCATAAGTTGAATTGCTTAATAACTTTTTTATTTTTATTTTTCAGATTTTCCTTTCCACTGGACATTCAATGGCACAGACCGATTTCTAACGTAAGGTTTTGCTCAGGATTTGGCATTTACTTATTACGTTTTTAAAACCCTCTTGTCACCGGAATAACAGTTATTGACCCCAGTCCATGTATTTATTACATACAGTTTGAAAGGTTTCGATCAGTGCATTTCAAAAGAAATATGAGGAAACGTTGCAAAACCTTTGAAAACAATGGTTTTCTTCAGATATGTTTGGTACACCCAGAACCTAAAACTTATGTTGCAGCGTTCTATGCATAAGTTATTGTGACAACTATTCGAATTCTTAGACAGCAAAAAAAATGAGATGTGTAAGGTGTGGTCAGCCGTATCAATATTTAGAGGAGGTCAAGCCTTTATAGGCTTTATGCTTTAAACGAGTTAGCCTGTACAAGGCCATTTTGTTTCTTAAAAAACTTCATGACGATCCACTAAATCTTGACCAAGTGATAGCATTGTGTGCGATATGACATGTACAATTTTAGGAGCAAAAGAGCTAAAAAGCAAAATTGTTCTACCTGCTTTGAGCTCCGATTGGCGATAAAGGTTATGCACACACCGTGACGCAAACCAAAAAATGTCATTTATTTATTTGCTTCTAGTTTACAGGGAGCTGCAAGATTCGAAGATCAAGACGGTAGAACAGTGCTTTACCTGGACGGAACTTCAGGGACGTATGCAGAGACGCCAGCCATTCCACTCCAGCAAACAGACCTGACTATCACAGCGTGGATCAAGCGGACCCGGTCACCTTCAAGCAGACAAATGATTTACGGCGATTGGTCGTCTCCTCATCAGTTTCGATTCGACGTAATGACTGATGATCGCTTGTGTACTGACGTCAGACGCAATTCGTCTGTCGCGCCTGGTCTAGTCAACTTTTGTACTCCCTGGGCGTGAGTATTGTTGATCTCTATAAGAAAATACCCTGCAAAATAGCCAAATACCTTATTTCATTGTTTATCATAATCCAGTTGTGGTAGAGATGACATCTAGGATCCTCCAACGTTTTTCTTTCACTGGACCGAGCAGAAACCCACGCTTATTAGCTTTTTTTTTAATGAACATCAATTTCAGTTTTTGTTTTGTTTTGATTTTTTTTTTTAAAGGGACTTCAGTTAGTCGTAGTCAGGTTAGATCTGTTTATCGTTAGTCTTATGTTACAGTCATAGCTCCTTTTAACATTATAATGACATTTTTTCGGGCCCCAAATCTTACAGGCAGCTTACAGGCAGCCTACAGGCAGAATACAACAAAAAGATACATGACAGGGAGTTCTTGTCGAGTAGGGAGACTTTCAATTGGTCGCATCGAAAAGCAACTAGTGATTTAAAAAACGCCGAGGATCATTTAGTTGTGTCAAAGTAGCGCTTTGTTATATCATTGCGTGGTTTTCTGCATTTAAATGACTAACTGCATAGTTTTGTGTTTAGAAACACGCGGGTTCCTGCAAATGTGTGGAGTCACGTGGCATTTACGTGGAGCCGTACGCTGGGTACAGCCAAGTTATACATAAATGGAGTACACCATGCCAGCAAATCGGCCGATACTAGCATTGATTCAACTCTGGACCTAAAAAACTCTGGCCATTCAGTGTACGACATCGGCTTGAAGAGGGGAGGTGGAGACACGACCAACGCGTTTTTCAGTGATCTGATGATCTTCAACCGCGAGCTGTCAGAAAATGAAATAAGGAATGATTTGGTTCTCAACCATCCATTTCATATTTTCGTTTAACTTTCTAAAAGAGGAATGACTTACACCTGCACGGAAATTGTTATTAAGTGCTTTTGACCACAGATGGATTTCCACCCATTTACAATTTCAGTCCACTAGTAGAGTCGTTATCAACGAAACTGGACCATTATTCTGGGTGCCATTATAAATACAAACATGTCTTTTGGCTTCTTAGATTTATAATTAACATTGATGACACTGCTTCTTTAAAATCGCATCGAAATCGTCTTTGTATACGCCCTTTTGTTAAGCTCCATTCCAACCGTCGAAATCTTTGTTTCACATGTCGGTTCTTGTCGCCGGCGATTTCTTCATAGGCAGTATCGGTGTCTTTCGATCAACACATGCAGTCAAGGGAAATATTACGTTCTGCCATCATGCCGTAATTGCGATTTTAAAAATTTCATGCGGTGTTTTGCCATATAAAGGATAAAGGTCAATCCTAGTAAATGCATTCTGTGCCTAATATGTAGACAACAGAATGCAAGTTAGATGGAAATATTTGGTTACATTTCGGTATTACTCTATACCATCATCAGACTAAAGTCACGTACAAAGATCGTTGATTTAAATACTACAAAAGGTGTTACATAGTAGTAATACACAAGTGAAAGGAAAACAATAGCGATACTCAGGAGAGAAGGCTCAGTTCTCTGCTGGCTCTTAATCCTTTGTTGAACGAGGGTGACAAGCCCTTGATGTAAAAGCTTCTTTATACAGAGGGAGATTCCATTTATTATCTTGGTCTAATACCACAGCGTTATCGCGAACAGTTTGTAAGAAAAGGTCTTTGTTCGAAGAATTCCAAGGTGGAATGTTTTGCCATTCAAGTAATCAGTAGTCTTTTGGCTATGGATGTCTCAGGGTAAACTCGATAGGGTTATACTGATAAGCGATATACAGCTGATCGGCATAAAGTTAAGAGTATAGTTTTCTACGCTGGTGTCTACGTGACGGAGTCATGTGATACGAGTAGGTATGGGGCGGATAATGTAATTTCTGACGGTTGAGTGACCTGGGAACGAATTAGTCAGAAATTAATATTCTGACGGCACGATTGAGAGGCTCGGGTGTTGTCATGTGACCGTCGGGACTATTTAAGAGCGAATGTTACCAACGGTCAAACATTTGGTGGCAACAGGTCAAAAATAAATTCCGCTCATATTCTTATGTTAGGTAGACCTTAATGTGAAACAAATCACTGCATAGTTCGTTTGGCTGAATATCGATTTATTTTCAAGAAAATCGATATTAACGGAATTCTCTCAAAATGCCGCTTTTGAAGCTCAAAATTTAAGGCAAATCTCGAAGCTTCGCGTAACAAAATGAAGCACTCCAGAGCAATAAAAATTAACCAAACTTGTAGAACGATGTTTAAATATATGTCAAAAGCAATTTCACCTATTTCTGCTCATTTATTTACGAGCTCTAATTAAATTTATCCGACATACTTTTGACTAGATAAAAAGTATATCAAGTTTAACCCCTAAAAAAGGTATGTGGTACCGAATATTATTCGTCAAGAATCTGGATTTCAAGAGGAGAAGGGATGTTCTTTTGCCTCCTAAAAGGATTTTTTGGGGAAATTTATTGACGCGATGTTATAGGATTTTAAAGTTGGACAAAATGCGTCGATTCAAGCGATCAGAAAAGTCAGCCTAATTAACTCAGTGTACACATACACAAACAACTTCACGTTTACCGCAGGTCTTGATCAGCAAACAACCGATTTTAACACAAAATCCTCTAACCTTCATGTTGCTGTATCACAGATGAGAGCTGTGGTCCTTGTTTATGATAAAATTCAAGCAAACTGCAAGGAAACTTGACAGGATATCGCAACTTGCCATGCCGTTTCACCAAACATCCGCCGTTTTTGATGTGAGGATTCTCCTTTCCTATTTTCGTTCGAAAGCAGGCTCAAGGTGTTGCACATAAGATGTTTTTCCTTTGAAACTAGCTCTGAACTGAACAGCGAAACAAGACGTCGTTAATACAAAAACATCTGTTACGTGCTTTGGGTGATGCTGCTAATTAAGTTAGAACGAGTTTTAGTGAAATCGACTACTGCATGCATGTACCGCGGTAACGAAATTTTGGGTGCATCGAGTGACTTTGGGGAATAAGGTTTAATTTTTTTCAAATAAGCTAATTCTGTCTTCCTACGTTTACTACGTTAATGACTGAGCGAAGATTCGCAGTAGATTGGGTTCGATGAGTAAATCTGTGCAACTGAAAAAAAGCGCACCTTGGTTGCGTGACATACCCAAGACTGAACTTTTACCTGATGGGCAGGGCAAAGGGGGTTTTAAAAATATATTCTCTGTTGGTTTTCCAAGAAGTCGCACAGTTAATGAACGCTATATTATATAATATGGCTAGACTAAAATACGAAGTCAGGCATAAAAATTTCCTGTTCGGTCTTAAAATTCTTTTCTCGTTTTGTTGGGGTGAGGGTGGGGTGGGGCTTGGGCTATAGGTCTCGGGGAAAGAAGTTTTAGAGAACACTGAATCGACTGATTGTATCGATTCCTGGCATTCAAAGACTTTCAAATAAGGCAGTTGTGATACGTTAAACCTCCTTTTTATTTTTACCTGGTTCTTGTTCGTATTTACGTGCTAGTGTACATTAATCGCACAAACACTTATTTGCGGAGAATAGACATTAATAAAAAAATCAAAACTCGTACTGGTTCTCAGGGAATAAATTTAATGATCTGCAAGATTTTTAAGAGCTTTGTCCTGTGGCAGAAAATACAACCCACTACGGGCTTTACTTGGATGACTTTTTATGAGTCTTGGGTTTTCCGCTTTCGATGCTCAACAGGCACCAACGAAAAACGACTCTACTCGACTGACACTGTAGTGCATGCAGTCTTTTTTTAAAGTGCCACTGGGACGAAAATTCATAGGCTTATTTCGGCCAAATTCTGTCGCAGAATATCGCGTTTTGTTCATATTTCTCCAGAAAACTGAACAACAAACCTTCCATCCTAATATTTTTTAGCTCCAAAGTCGCGTAAAATGTGTCCGCCATTACTGAAAACGTGTTCCTGGGTGATTGCGCAATTTAATAGCTTGTGACGTCAGAGGCTCACCTCAGTCGCGTTTCCTTGTGTTTTGACTGAAGATGTCTACCGTCGACTGCGAAAGCTCCGAAGAGTATTTCTACGATTCGGAACAGTCTTTAGCTTCCGAAGCCTCTGAGGATTCGTTTCATTCGGCAAATGAAGAATTTTTCTTTCCGTACGATGTAAGAACTGATGTGAGGTTTCAACTAATAATCTTGTCAACAAACTGTTTAAAGTTTTTTTTCTCGCCATATTATTTGAGTTATTTGGAGGGAGCTCAAAACATAAGCGAAATATGCTTAGGTAATGATTGTAGTTCAGGCCCCAGTTGCTGAAAAAGTGAATAACTCTTTTTCAACGGATAAGTAGCTGTCCGGTGGATAAAATATATCGCTTCACCTCGGTTGTTCAAAGCTTGGATAGCGCAATCCAGCCAGCTGTTCAGCCGCTATCCAACGATCATAAAGTTGTCCATTCCAAGATAGGTTGTGTAACTTTTATACACTGTAAACCTGTAGTAAAATAGACATGGCTATTCGAAGAATTGATCTTTTAAGCTGAGGAAATTTAGACAAAACACCTATGAAAACTTAAGACTTTGATGCTCGCGAATTCTCAGCCATGGGTCGATCGTTGTTACTGTTGGTGTGGGAGAAAATAAAAGAAGCGATACTTTGTCTGCCGTTGTTTATGTTCATTATATATTATTAAAAAAAGCATTGAAATTTTTGGCCATTCTTGGCATAGTCTGGGAAACTTTCTTGAAAAACCGTAATTGTTCTAATCAGCTGGCAGGCAGCTTATCGTGTTTATCATAGTACACTGGTCACTCAACACATTGAAACACAAATGCTTTGCGCTGCTAAATATTCTAAACAGTTTTTATAGAATTCTTTTTCTGTGCCGAAAGAAGTGAAATAAATCAAAACCTTTTTTTTTTCAAGAACTGGAGGCCTTGTGTGACCGGAATCTAAATATTTGTAGTCAAAATTAAAAGGCACAAGGAAAATTTTCCGCTGCTCAACAAACAATATGCGGACCGCCGAGGAAACGAAGTTTTCGCTTGCCTTATTCGCTGCGTAAAAATAATAACTTGATATTTAATCATTTTTCTTAGTAGTTCATTTACTAAGATTGCTATGACAGGTAAAAAGAAATAACATTGTTAAACCCTTAGGCAAATAGTGGCGTCTGATATTTTTTCCCAACTTCAATTTCCACGCACCGACGATCCGATCTATTAAAGCCTTTATCTCGAACAACAACAACATTTTATTTGCATTTCCAATCACAAATGCCATTGCACATAGAAAGGAGAAAGAAAAAAAGTTGCAAAATCGATTAATTTACAATTCCTGTGTCTATTGATCCATTTCTTAATGCAAAAGCGGCGTAAATGAAGTAACCTAATTTTTTACAAGTGAAAGCGTCAATGCTATTTAAGAGAAATACAATTTGAAGAATCGAAATCGGAATATTTACTAATAATATCGTCCATTAAAGATTTTCTAATTGCATCATATCTATTGCAAGATAAGAGGAGTGTACTTCGTTTTCAACTTCATTTGAGCTGCAGCATTGACAAATTCTCAGATGCTCAGGGAGTTTAGGTGTGGAATGTCTTCCATTTTCAATTCTTAGGTTGTAATTACCTAACCTAAGTTTTGCTACTGCCCGAACAATAATGTCAATCGACTGTTCACCGACAGGGAATAAAGAGAGAAAAGTTTCTCCACATTCAGGATGGTATGTTATAAAATAAATGTCCATGCTTCCAAGCGATTACTGCTTTGAAATTAACACATGCGGAATTAAAAAAAGGAAAAGATAAGCAGTACAAACTATATCAGCTTAATCACGGCGGTCAGGATTGCATTCGCCGAGGATCTTCGCGCTAGCAGACGGCAGAACTGAACGGTTTTCCACGACGATAATAAATTTCAAAATACGTTAAAAGAAACTCAGTTTTGCACAATGGTGGATGCGTTAAAGAAGAAACAAACTATCACTTCAACTGCATTATAAGATTAGCTAAGTTACCTTTCGTCTTGTTCGCGCAGATAATGTTTTTTCTGGTCCTTTTTTCCATATAGTTGGAATGGGCAATGGAATGATCGACCTCTGGGATCTTGCGACATGAACAGCCTTCTGGAAAAACTCGTCCGTGAAGTGATCAAAATGCCCCTCGGGTTGAAATTCGCACTGTGTGTGAGTAAAAACATTGTCCTTTTTTCCATTGCGGGTCCGCTCGCAGGGCTTCAATGAAGGAAAATACCAGCTCGGTGGATGGATTTATTGTTGTAGCATTGTACAACACAAGTATTACCTGTCATTACTGCTGCAGCAAGGAAGATTTCAAAGTCGTAGACAAACACTTGGCAAGAAGTCTTTCCTCGAGGACAATTTACTTTCCCGTGGCAAGTAACCATGTGAAGGCACTAGGTTTGAGGTGAGCCTCTGACGTCACTTCCGCTCATTCGCAAGCCAGCTTCCGGAACAAGGGCCAGTAATGGCGGCCGCAAAATCTCGGCAAAAACCGTCCGAAAAAAGCGACTTCTAGTCGTCGTAATAAGTTGAAATTTGGCATGGTGACTAAGAACCACAAACTATGTTCGAAAATGTAAAATTATGGAATACCAAAATTCTGGTCCCAGTGGCACTTTAAAGCTTCCAACAGTGAAGAAAACTACAAAACGGTTAACTGGGGGGTTCAACGTTCTATTCAACACCGATCAACGCTGTTGAATTTTAAAAACATTTTAGTTTGGCATTCCAGCTTAATGATGTTTCACAATTTTGCCGACTTTTCTTTTGTTTTCAGGTGTGCCACCCTGTGCAATGATGTTCTGTAATATTGATTCAACTTTTTCTATGTTCTCAGGTGTGAACAAAAGTATTGAATTCGTTTGCCCACCTTGTTCAACATCGCACAACAAAGTTGTGTTCAAGATTCTTGCATAAGTTTGAACCCTTAATCCCCCAACATGAAAAGGTTTTCCCTTAAGTAGGTTTCCAACCTTCCCCCCCCCCCCCACCCATCGCCTCCATCCTCGCGAAAGTGGGTCGGTCGGTCGGTTCATCGGTTAAGCAAAAGGGAAAGATAATTCCAAGATGATAATTCCAAGCGAGCCGCAGCGACCCGCTATCACTCTTAAAGGTGTTCGAAGACGATCGACCTTGATATGAGGGTGACTTAGATGTCCAAGTCACCTCAAGATGCCTTTAAAGAATATTAAGAGCGGATGTCTGTAAATATCGACCGGAGGCGCGCAATAAGGAAAATATCAAAATTCTGAAAAAAATTCACAAAGTAGCCCTAGGTGAACTATTAACAGAAATATGTTTTTTACTTCGATCCGATAATTGTTTTAGACGTACGGAGGTAGTCTTCGTTTCGCAGCTCTCGGACCTGGCTTTCAGGGTCTCTCACAGTGCATCGCGAAAAGCCCGTTAACAAAATCAAAACAATTCTAACGAGAACAACAAATAACTAATCATATAGAGTAGTTAATTACACACATTTTGAGTGTTCATTTTGTCAGTTTGGACTCGAATGGAATATTTGGGAGAATTTTCGATATTTATATTATTTTGAGCGATTTCTTGCAATGAAAAATTGACAAAATTGATGGCCTAAAATCATCGACTGGTACATGGCGTACAGTAAAGTACCCTATACCATGTAAAAGAGCATTACTTCTTCTTTCAAAATCCGTTTTCAAAACCATGGGCAACTCAAAAGAAAGGTTTTGAGGCCACGAAATACAAGTACTACTTTCGTGTAATTTAAGCGTTCCCGACACGGCAGTCCATGTTAAAAAACTCAGATAAACACGACACAAAAACATGTTTGAACATCCAATGTTTAATAAAAGCTGCTGTCAGGCATCAGTACATGTTAACAAGACTATTTTGTGGGATTTGGTATCGTTTGGGCGAAATAAATAGACGAATTTAAGCTGTTTCATCCACCTTAATCTACACGAGTCACGTGAAGTTTGTCAAAGGTCAAGTATTCCAACACATACACCCAACCAAATCCGAACATAAATACGCTCAGAAATTACTTTCTAACACATAGATCAATCGTTAATACTGTATACTTTTCGTACCTTATTCTGGGCTCCTGGGTAGCGAGGAAATCTAACAGAACTATCGTGAACGACATCATCGGCGGTTTCATCAAAATTATGCCAACGGCAGCAGAGATTGCGTTACTGTAGATTACAAGGGGAGACCGCTGTCACGTTACCTTCATTACGGGCTTCCGGAAAAATTCTCCACCTTATTTACCCCGAGAATATAATAGATATATCTATATTGAGATTGTGAATCGCCACATTCTTTATTAACCTCAAAAGAATAAATAAATCATATTATATTATATTTTTTTAAGGGCATTCTCTAAATAAATATTCAATGTGCTTTCCATAGTAAAAAAACAAAACCAACGGTGAAGCGTATGTAAACCTCACGCCTATTAACTTCAGTACTGTAAAGTTATATTGACAAGTGTATGAATGCATCAGTTTTTTTCCAAGAAATTAATTCAGGAATCTGGACTTAAGGTACAAGTACAAGTGTGAGATGTTTAGATTCTCTCAGATCTTGTCAGTTAGCCATCTCATCACCTCAAAGCGATCGAAGAAATAGGTGCCTTTGGGTGGATCTGCTTTCAATGAGTCGAAAAAAAGTCATGTGTTTTCTTTAGCAATGAAGGAAAATAAGAATGAAAAAAAAGCCATCCTTCGGGTCTTATTTTCCAAGAAAATAAGTCCCCCTTGGCAAACCCCTCTAATACCTCCGCCATTGCTATTATTCGTAGTTATCCCTGTGAGTTCATTATTTTTCAACAATAATGAACTCACACGGGGATAACTACGAACAAAAGGAATGGCGGAGGTATTGGAGGGGCTGCCAAGGTGGTCTTATTTTCTTCGAAAATAGATCCTGATCCCTAAAACCCAGGGCAGAACTTCTGTTAACAAGAGCAGCTAAGTTAATACCATAGTACTTGTAACTCCCATGACAGGTTCACACATGCAGTGGGATTATTGGGCTTAAACATTGCTTAAACGGAGCTTAGGAGAGTTTTACCTCCCTTTATCCACACCCCGCAAAAAAGGAGCGCGGATACTGTATTTCCCTCTGTGTCACTGATTTTTAAAGCGCACAAAGCGCGTAGAGGGAGAACGGTGCTGGGGCGAAGAAAGGAAAAGCCAGTTTTTTTCTTTCTTTTTTTTTTTCCTATGCGCCCTGGTTCGCTCCGGCTGTGGATGCGCTTTCACTGAACTTGGATTTAAGCTATTTCTCACCGGCTGAATTTATCTTTGAAAATACATGTAAAGTGCCCTCACTACTCGTGAATTTTTCCATGTTTCACACAGACCGCCCTTGTCATCTGAAATAATCATTTGCGGCGCTTCCCCTACCGCGTCCCTTTCTTTGGCAACTTGCGGGTGTGAAAATCGACTGGATTAACAACGGTGCATCCACAATGTCCGCCACCTAGTGCAGCAGCATACTGACACGATGCCATTTACAAGATAATTTCGGGCGAATTTACTTTCAAATTATGTAAACTGTTATCAGGACCAAAAGTGGTCCTGAGGGAAAGCTGGATTGAAGAGTACAAACAATGGACCACTGCGTAAACTGAATGCCATTGCAGACCAAGAGCAGCTTCAAGCAGTTCACAGTGATGACTTCTCGAAAAAGCAGGATCTTATTTTCCAAGAAAATAAGACCACCTTGGCAGCCCCTCCAATACCTCCGCCATTCCTTTTGTTCGTAGTTATCCCCGTGTGAGTTCATTATTGTTGAAAAATAATGAACTCACAGGGATAACTACGAATAATAGCAATGGCGGAGGTATTAGAGGGTTTGCCAAGGGGGACTTATTTTCTTGGAAAATAAGACCCGAAGGATGGCTTTTTTTTCATTCTTATTTTCCTTCATTGCTAAAGAAAACACATGACTTTTTTTCGACTCATTGAAAGCAGATCCACCCAAAGGCACCTATTTCTTCGATCGCTTTGAGGTGATGAGATGGCTAACTGACAAGATCTGAGAGAATCTAAACATCTCACACTTGTACTTGTACCTTAAGTCCAGATTCCTGAATTAATTTCTTGGAAAAATACTGATGCATTCATACACTTGTCAATATAACTTTACAGTACTGAAGTTAATAGGCGTGAGGTTTGCATACGCTTCACAGTTGGTTTTGTTTTTTTACTATGGAAAGCACATTGAATATTTATTTAGAGAATGCCCTTAAAAAAATATAATATAATATGATTTATTTATTCTTTTGAGGTTAATAAAGAATGTGGCGATTCACAATCTCAATATAGATATATCTATTATATTCTCGGGGTAAATAAGGTGGAGAATTTTTCCGGAAGCCCGTAATGAAGGTAACGTGACAGCGGTCTCCCCTTGTAATCTACAGTAACGCAATCTCTGCTGCCGTTGGCATAATTTTGGTGAAACCGCCGATGATGTCGTTCACGATAGTTCTGCTAGATTTCCTCGCTACCCAGGAGCCCAGAATAAGGTACGAAAAGTATACAGTATTAACGATTGATCTATGTGTTAGAAAGTAATTTCTGAGCGTATTTTTGTTCGGATTTGGTTGGGTGTACGTGTCGGAATACTTGACCTTTGACAAACTTCACGTGACTCGTGTAGATTAAGGTGGATGAAACAGCTTAAATTCGTCTATTTATTTCGCCCATACGATACCAAATCCCACAAAATAGTCTTGTTAACATGTACTGATGCCTGACAGCAGCTTTTATTAAACATTGGATGTTCAAACATGTTTTTGTATCGTGTTTATCTGAGTTTTTTAACATGGACTGCCGTGTCGGGAACGCTCAAATTACACGAAAGTAGTACTTGTATTTCGTGGCCTCAAAACCTTTCTTTTGAGTTGCCCATGGTTTTGAAAACAGATTTTGAAAGAAGAAGTAATGCTCTTTTACATGGTATAGGGTACTTTACTGTACGCCATGTACCAGTCGATGATTTTAGGCCATCAATTTTGTCAATTTTTCATTGCAAGAAATCGCTCAAAATAATATAAATATCGAAAATTCTCCCAAATATTCCATTCGAGTCCAAACTGACAAAATGAACACTCAAAATGTGTGTAATTAACTACTCTATATGATTAGTTATTTGTTGTTCTCGTTAGAATTGTTGATTTTGTTAACGGGCTTTTCGCGATGCACTGTGAGAGACCCTGAAAGCCAGGTCCGAGAGCTGCGAAACGAAGACTACCTCCGTACGTCTAAAACAATTATCGGATCGAAGTAAAAAACATATTTCTGTTAATAGTTCACCTAGGGCTACTTTGTGAATTTTTTTCAGAATTTTGATATTTTCCTTATTGCGCGCCTCCGGTCGATATTTACAGACATCCGCTCTTAAAACGCACGAGGAAAGGGTGCAGGCACGGACTAAGTATTTCTACTCGGGGCCTTTTGGGTCTGTGAAATCAAGTTTTCGGAAAATCGATAACCTGCAAATTCCTTTCCGATCCGCTTTTATAATTACTGAACAAAGTTTTATCATATACAGGTGGCTGGCTTGAATGTTGTGTGATGTTGTAAAGCAAAAGGTTTCACTTCTGCATAATTGATACATTAAAGGTGGGTTAGGTGAGTTCTGAAACAACAGATGGAAAAGCTCTGCCTTATTTGAAAATCCTTTAATGCCAAAAATCGTTTACTTATACTATTACTTTTACCCGGGCACTTACAATCAGTCGATTTAGTATTCTCTTGAACGTCTTTTCAAACACCTTTAGCCCAAACCCCGTCCCACCCTAAACAAAAAGAACGAAAACATTCTCAGACTGAAAACGAGGAGATCTTCATGTCCAACTTTGTATTTTAATCCAGTCATAGTTCATTACCTGTGTTACCTCTTGGAAAACCAACAGAGAATATATTTTTAAATCCCTTCGCCCTGCCCATCAGGAAAAAGCTCTAGGGTTAATGTCACGCAACCAACAGCCGTTTTTTTTTTCAGTTTCACGCAATTTTAAGTGCTCATCTGAAACCAATCTACTGAGAATCTTCGCTCAGTCCTTAAATTAATAAACGTAGGATGACAAGAATAGCTTATTTGAAAAAACAATTTAACCTTATTCCCCAAAGTCACTCGATGCACCCAAAATTTCGTTACCGTGGTACATGCATGCAGTTGTCGATTTCACTAAAACTTGTTCTGACTAAATCAATTAGCGGCATCACCCAAAGCACGTAACAAATGTTTTTGTATTAACGACTTCTTGTTTCGCTGTTCAGTTCAGAGCTAGTTTCAAAGGAAAGGCATCTTTGTGCAACACCTTAAACCTGTTTTCTAACGAAAATAGGAAAAGAGAATCCTCACATCAAAAACGGCGGATGTTTGGTGAAACGGCATGGCAAGTTGTGATATCCTGTCAAGTTTCCTTGCAGTTTGCTTGAATTTTATCATAAACAAGGACCACAGCTCTCATCTGTGATACAGCAACATGAAGGTTAGAGGATTTTGTGTTAAAATCGGTTGTTTGCTGATCAAAACCTGCGGTAAACGTGAAGTTGTTTGTGTATGTGTACACTCTGAGTTAATTAGGCTGACTTTTCTGATCGCTTGAATCGACGCATTTCAGTTGTCCAACTTTAAAATTCTATAACATCGCGTCAATAAATTTCCCCAAAAAATCCTTTTAGGAGGCAAAAGAACATCCCTTCTCCTCTTGAAATCCAGATTCTTGACGAATAATATTAGGTACCACATCCTTTTTTTAGGGGTTAAACTTGATATACTTTTTATCTAGTCAAAAGTATGTCGGATAAATTTAATTAGAGCTCGTAAATAAATGAGCAGAAATAGGTGAAATTGCTTTTGACATATATTTAAACATCGCTCTACAAGTTTGGTTAATTTTTATTGCTCTGGAGTGCTTCATTTTGTCACGCGAAGCCTCGAGATTTGCCTTCAATTTTGAGCTTCAAAAGCGGTCTTTTGAGCGAATTACGTTAATATCGATTTTCTTGAAAACAAATCGATATTCAGCCAAACGAACTATGCAGCGATTTGTTTCACATTAAGGTCTACCTAACATAAGAATATGAGCGGAATTGATTGTTGAGCTGTTGCCACAATATTTTGAAAATGTTTGATTTTTGGCAACATTTGCTCTTAAGCTTTTGGTGGGAGATATTTTGTCATTTTACGTCAGTCAGTCTTCTCCTGTTGATTTCCTTTTTTCTTTAACTTATAGTTTTATTTTTTGGAAGGATATGTCAGGAGTACCTCTTCCTCGAGGTCCAGTGCCACTGCATTAGATGGGGAATACGTTTCGACTTTGTTTGGCCACAAATAAGGGGTGGCTATTTAGTGGTTATTCCTATCTGGCGTGGCACATTATTGTAATTATTTTATACCTTAGTACTATGACATGGAAGTCTGTGTGTATTTTTTCGACGATTAACTACTAGCTATAACGCATGTAATCATCAGATGCACTGACTGCATATTCCTTAACCCTATTTCGCCTGGGCTTTTTTTGAGTTTCTGAGCCTGGCGGGGGGGGGGGCCTACAGATCTCGAAAAGCATTAACGCTCTTGTGATGAAACTTGGCAAGTTTTTAGTACGTCATTAGCTTAATAGATTGGTATTATGACGTGTTAATTATGACGTGTCATGGCGTCATAATGGCGTCACAAACCCGCAATTTTGACTTTGAGGCCGCCATCTTGAATCCCGATCCTGCAGTCATACAGTTGACAATGACGACATCGAAAAATATATGAGTTTGTTCTAGGAAACATACTTAATCAAAATGAGCACAAAAAAGCAAAGGATTATCCTTTTTTAACAAACGAAGAATAAAAACTGAAAAAGATACCGAAAAACGACAGAAAATAGACAAAATACACTCCTGAGAAGACGGTTGCTATGGAAACGTCAATCATCATAGACACGTCATTGACGCAGGAAAATATTTTCTAATAAATTTTAGGAAAAGTCACGAGATTTAGTGACTATTCGGCCAGCCGTTTAAAAGATATAGTTCGTTAAAGTCAGCGCGGGCACAATGTGCCCCCCGCCCTCCCCCCCCCCCCCTTCCGCCAGGCTAGATAGGGTTAATAAACTAGTTCACTTTGAGTGCTCCTGTTAGTTTAGTCAGAATGCGAAATTTTTGGGACCATTCGTGGCAAGTGAAAATATTTATGTTTTTTTTTCCGAAAGCAGCATACACAAGTCAGTTGTCACTGACTAATACAACAGCTACATGCTTATGCTGGAAGTAAGTATAAATTAGAACGAAAGGGAGTAAAACAATGTTTTGAGCGTAGGAGAGGGAAAAAGGAGCACAGAAATGTTATATTTGTCTTACGATGCGCATGAAGCATTTGAAGTGTTAAGTGCAGTTAGATAAGATTTTGAAAGAGTCTAGAAGAGAAAGAGAATATATGTTTGAATTACTGGTTGGAGAAGGCGGTTCAGACCTCACCGCCGTACCGCTTCCAACACCAACGCAGCCTGTGTTAGTTTCGATACGCCCTGTTTCTGCTGACGATAGACTTAATTCACCAAACCGCACACTTTCGTACTCTGAACTGATGAACCTGCAACTGAAACGGAAGAACAATGGACATCGCTGGGCGAAACATCCCGGGCTAAACATAAGAAAAGCAAGTAGTAATTTTTCTGGACTTATTTATTTCTGTCATGTTTTTAGCATCATTTAATTTTATTGGAAGGATCTCTCCTTAGTTTCTGTGTAGCCTTCCCCGTTAAATTCTACCTCGACATCAGTCGGAGTCACTACGGAGTTACATAAGAAGCATGTGCATGCTTATCAAGTCATTGCAGTGCTTGCTTTCTAGCCAGTTGGACACGATTCTTACTACTCTTCGCGCCGAACGTGAGTAATTTGTCTCGTAGCCTATTTCGCTTTTAACTAACATTGTTACAGTTGATCCACGTCACGCGTGAACGGAAACTCTAAAATTCAAAACAACGTGACAAGTCACGTTCTCCATATTTTGGCATTCGCCTTGTGTTTCTTGAGATTCAGAGAGGGATTTCGAAAATCGAAAGGAGATTTCGAATCTGTCACAGATTTTTCGAAATGTTCAGACCTGGTTATGTTAATGCCTTAGGTCGGAAGAACAGGCCATGTAGGCCTCTCCACAAGGAAACGAGAAGACGAATAGTTGATCGTTATTTGACTGGACAGGGACCGAAATCGATCTCCACAGCAGCTCGTGCAACTCCTGGCGCTGTATATTCACTGTTTATTGTATCATTCGACATCATGAAACGTTCAGTACATGTGAGGCGTTCAGTCAAGGGGGACGAAGTTATCCTTCTAAACTTTCAGACGACGTTGCATGTAGAATCTATTGAATTGTTCAAACTAGCGAAACCTAGGATATATGGATGGGAAAATCGCGAAAGATTGTTGAGCAGTAGGTTATGCAACAGACGAAGCACAGGTCACCAAAGCGTAAATATGAGAGTTTGTATGGAGCTGAAATTCGATTGAAAATAATCGGCAGTTTTCCATGGAAAATACCTAAAAATCAAAATAGAGTTTGAAAAACCTTATCTTTGTGTGTTTGCTGTGTCTTTACCGCTTTTCCGAACTGCTGGATGCCGTTTGGGGCGATATTTTGTTTAACGGTCGAAACGACGTCTTGTCACTTGCTGGCTTTACTTTGACAGATGTCACATCGACCGTTAAACAGAAAATCGCCCCAAACGGCCTCCAGAAGCTCGGAAAAGTGGCAAAAACACAGCAAACACACAACAGGTAATGGTCTTCAAACCTATTTCGCTTTTTAGGTATTTTGCACGGAATACTGACCATTTACATTTTGGATCGAATTTCAGCTCCATACAAACAACTCACATTACGCTTTGGTTAACTGTGGACGAAGCGTCGGCTTTGTCTTTAATCAACCTCGCAACTAGGAAAAACTGTCATCAGTAATTGCTTGACACGGCAGATGTATCTTGGTTTTCGTCCACTTCCTTCGGAGCTACCGTTCTTACACAAGCGTTCAGCTCCAAGGTTTGTTCTTGTTCGGTTGAAACAGGAATCACGCGTCAGCAAAATAATTGACATAATTTCACCTCCTTCTAGTCGTCTAAAACGTTTTTGAACCACTGACGAGAAGCGAACCCAGAAAATAACGCGGTCTCTCGATAAAACAAAGATTTTTCCCGTCACAACCCCTTGCTTCTACAAAGATAGAAGCCATTTTCGGAACTTTCAATGAGATCTTCAATATTTCCCTTGTGATCTCCGTTATGTCACTGAAAGCAGCTTGTTTATTTGAAGACTCGGATCACGTGCTGAGGTTTCCGTTCACGCGTGACGTGGATCAACTGTAATCAGCCAAGAAGCGCTCCAAACATAAAATGGCAGATGAACACAACGAACTCAACGCGTCCTCTGAGAATCCCTCGGGCATTGAGGACTCAACCTGCCCACCGGGCGCTATACCCGACCCACCGGGTCAAAATCTAGTTTAGAGGAGACTTTGGCTAGCCTAAACCAAAACATGGGTAGCATGGCGGACATGTTGGGAAAACTGTACAAGCGCTTCGACGACAACGACTTGCCCCAGCGCCCACTGGACCAGGGCGAAAAACGTCATCGGCGAAAGTCTTTCTCTGAGCCAATGTCAGACTCCGAAACCGATGATAGCGTGGTACCTCCACGCAAATCGAAACGTCAAGATGACGACGCTAATTGAGCGTACACGCGTCCAATTTGGACGACGATCTCAATGATCTAATTCATCGAAGCTGCCCACCGCGCCCTAGCAAAGATGACACAGTTGACAATGAGGACGCGCTGCTCAAAGAGCTACAAGCCACCTTACACGAGGACGATAAAAAGGGGCCAAAAATCCAACCACAGCTCCCAGACATCGCTCGTAAGCGGTGGGGCAAGAAGCTGAGCAATGACAAAGTTAACGGAATTCTTGCCAAGCACCCAGGCCACAAACCGAAAACTGCGAGGAATTAGCCATGCCACGTGTAAACCCTGAAATATGGGCGCCACTTAATGCTTTTAAGCGTAAGGCTGATTTGCGTTTAGCCAATATGCAACAATCGTTGTAAAAGGCTACCTTCGCAATGTTAGCCACATGTGATAAGCTCTTGGCGGTGAAATCACAAGTAGAAACCAAGGAAATGCTAACAGCTAGTGTTGACGCCATCGCCCTTGTCGGGCATGTGAAGTCAGAGCTGTCTGCCTTAAGGCGCGAACAGCTGAAGCCTTATTTGAGGCAAGAGTTTCACATGATATGCGCGAATAACGCGTCTACAACCTCCAATCTTTTATTTGGTGATGATCTGCCGAAACAAATTCGTGACGCGAAAGAGACAAACCGCATCGGCAAAACGGTCACCGGACCATCCAATAAACAATATGACCACAACAGAGGTTTCCGGCGAAACAGCTCCTGGTCGAACAGGGCGTCAGAGAAACACCGCAAGGGTGCACAAAAGCAGATTTTTTAGGGAAAGGCCATCGCTCGGCGGGGAAAAAGAAACCTTATCACGAGAGGAACGACACAGACAAGAAACAATTGCCTCACTAGAAAAACTCAAGTTAGCGGTAAGTAAGTTTCCACCATTCATAGAGTCAATTTTAAAGACATACCTAACCAATCATTGCGAAACCTTTGTGGCCGGATGCATAGCGCATTCCTTAGCGGCCTGGAGGAAAATAACCTCTGATAAGGAAATTCTCTCCATTGTAATGGGACTTAGAATTGATTTTGATGAAACGCCTTGCCAGCAACCTCTACCCCCATTAAGAGACCCGCCAGCGAGGAAGCTGTTATCGATCTCGAAGTGGGAAAGCTTCTCTCTAAAAGTGTAATTGAGCCTACCGGGCACAGTAGTGGAGAGATAATCTCGGATATATTTTTGCGCAGTAAAAAAGATGGGGGTCATAGAATGATTCTCAACCTTAAGAATCTTAACCTGTACGCTAACAAAATCCATTTTAAAATGGACACCCTAAACACCATCATTAAACTTGTTGAAAAAGATTGTTTCATGGCGTCACTGATTGACTTGAAAGACGCGTACTATTCTGTGCCAATTGCGAAATCGGACAGGAAATACTTACGCTTTTTATGGAAAGGTAAACCTTATCAATCACATGCCTACCCAATGGCCTCTCATGTGGACCTAGAAAGTTCACCAAACTCCTCAAACCCGCATTAACAGAGCTACATCTAAAGGGTCATATCTCCAGCGGTTATATAGACGACCTGTACCTACAGAGGAAGACTTATGATGACTGTGTACACAATGTTAGAGACACCGTTATTCAGTTTGATACCTTAGGGCTTGTTACACACCCAGAGAAATCCGCCTTTATCCCCTCCCAACAACTAGTAATTCTGGGTTTCGTTTTGAACTCAGTAACTATGACAATTACATTAACTCAGGAAAAGGCCATATCACTCCAAAATGCGTGCACAACGCTGCCTAATATCAGAGAAGTAGCACGTGTGCTCGGAAAGATAGTTTCATCCTTTCCTGGAGTCATGTATGGGGCTCTATACTATCGCCACATCGAACATGATAAAACCTGCGCCCTGCGAACCAACGGATGGAATTTTGACAGCCGCATGGCCTTATCTGCAATTTCTAAATGTGAGCTTGAGTGTGGATAGCTAATGTGATGACAGCAAAAAATGTACTGGCACGTGAACAGCCCTCCTCCTACGGAACACGGTCGGAAGGAGGCCTTTGGGCTTCGGACGAAAAGCGTCATCACATAAACTATCTCGAACTGTTAGCAGTGTTTCTAGGCCTAAAAGCATTTTGCAGCTCGCAACGCGACAGGCATATTAGTTTAAAGATAGATAACACCACTGCGGTTGCGATTATAAAGCACATCGGGGCACGAGCCATTCCGAGCAATTAAACAAACTATGCAAAGAAATTTGGGATTGGTGTATCGCGCGAAATCTCTGGGTTACTGCTGGCCACATTGCCGGGAAAGCTAATATAGAAGCTGATCTGGAATCCAGACAAAATCTGACTGAAACCGAATGGATGCTAAATCCAACCTTACGACTTCAATCCCTGCAAACATTGAAATTTGCATCGGATACCGACCTATTCGCGTCGAGGTTGAACAAACAATTTCCTAATTATGTGGCATATAGGCCGTACCCAGATTCGATAGCCATTGATGTATTTACCATCAACTGGGCAACACTAAAGTTCTATGCTTTTCCCCCATTTAGTGTTATACCAGCTGTGCTAAAGAAAATTCAGGAGGACAAAACCATCGGAGTATGTGTGCTACCAAACTGGCCAACGCAGGCTTGGTTTCCCAAAGCAATGAACATGACAGTGCAGGAACCTGTAGTGTTGAAAGCGAGCAAAACGCTACTCCAATTGCCCAACTAACCATCCGCGCTCCACCCGCTCCACAAGAAACTGACACTCCTCGTGTGTCATTTATCAGGAATCACGTGAACAATAAAGAGATCTCCGAAACTGCCAAAGAGATCATTATGGCCTCTTGGCGAGATAGCACTAGTAAACAATACCAACTATACCTTTCACGATGGGAGGTGTTTTGTAAATCTAGGAACATCAACAAATTCACAGCTAGTGTCGAAAATGGAATTGATTTTCTGGCATCCCTTTTTGAGAAAGGTCTGGGATATAGCGCCATTAATACCACTAGGTCAGCACTGTCATCCGTACTTGACCTTCAGGGTTGGGAATACATTTGGCACGCATCCGCTCGTTACGAGATTTCTTAAAGGTGTTTTTGAACTTAAGCCCTCTTTACCGAGATACACAAGCATTTGGGACGTAGGGAAAGTATTGAACCACCTCAAAACTCTGCATCCGATAACTGAACTTGACCTCAAGATCCTGACCAAAAAACTAACAATGTTACTTCTAACCGGACAACGGTGCCACACCTTGACAAAGCTAGACATTTCTCTCAGGCAAGAATTGCCGGATAAATACGTGTTCACCATCGGAGAGAAACTTAAGACTACAAAACCAGGGAAACACCTTGACCCAATAGAACAAGTTGCATACAAGCAGGATACAAGCCTATGTGTCGTTTCACACATAAAACGTTACCCCCATATGACAAAGGATCTCAGAGGAAAGAACTGTCAACTTCTTATCAGCTTTATTAAGCCACACAATCCGGTCTCCAATTCCACGATAGGGAACTGGGTGAAGTCCATTCTTGGCAACGCGGACATTGATGTCACAAAATTCTCTGGTAATAGCGCTAGGCCTGATGCGACTTCCTATGGAACGAAAACTGGCCTTACTCTCCAAGAAACCCTTAAGGCCGGGGGTTGGTCTAACGCAAAAACGTTTGCTACCTACTACAATAAACCTATTGAGACCAATTTCGTGACAAGCATTTTGGAGCATTTCCGGGGTTCGCAAAGCCCTTAGTTTATAGGTCGACTACCTGTCACTTTGGCCAATTACTGACCAGTGCATTTATTGCGGTTTTCACATACTCAAAGCCTTTTCCTTATAGACGGAGTACCTGTCAGTTTATCTACTCTGCATCTGTTATTGCATGCATCTATGTAACGCAACGTGTTGTGTATTTCTACCTATGTATGACCAACAAAGCTGCTATTACGTTTACGTGACCTCCAGCTACCTAACTGTTCGCGTTTCCAGGGCTGTAACTCCGTAGTGACTCGGACTGATGTCGAGGTAGAATTCTAAAATTAAACGAGACTTACCTTAAGTCGATGCTTGATTGTAATTCTTCCTCGTCATCAGTCAGGAACGAAGGAGTTACATGCCAAGCCCGTGGGATTTTTTCCCTCCCGGTTCCTTCGTTCCTTTTTTCTCCTGGAAACGCTCGCTTTGAAGACTGACTTGATAAGCATGCGCCTGCTTCTCATGTAACTCCTTCGTTCCTGACTGATGATGAGGAAGAATTACAATCAAACATCGACGTAAGGTAAGTCTCGTTTAATTTTAGAATTATCTAGTCTTAACCTGATCCACGGGCTTGGCAATGACGACAAACAACGCTCTGTTTTTGATTTCGCGAAACAGTCTAGTGCTGATTTTATTTTTCTGCAAGAAATTCTGGCAACGAAACCCGACGCGATCGCTTCTTTGAAGGCCAGATGACCTGGGAAAAGCTTTTGGTCTCCTGCCCTTGGTAAACAGGGCAGAGTTGTGCTTCTAGTTCTGAAAATTCTCGCTTTCAGGAGTCTAAATGACAAGGAGATGCTTCTGGTAGAATTGCTAGTGTTTTGGCTCTTTTATATGACTGAGGATTTAATTTTGCACCCACAAGTCCTCGCGGAGGAGGTGGTGGGGGGGGGGGGGGGGGGGGCGGTGGTGTAATGGTTTGCGCGTTGGACTTCAAATCTAAAGGTCGGTGGTTCAACGCCCAGTTCCTGCCATCGTGTTGTTTCCTTAGACAAGAAACCTTACCCCACATTACCTCTCTCCACCCAGGTGTATAAATACGTACCGGCGACATAATGCTGGGGGTAACCCTGCGATGGTCTAGCATCCGATCCAGAGGGGAGTAGCAATACTTTCAGTTGCTCCATGCTACAGAAACCAGGATAAGCTCCGGCCGTGTGGGCCACCTTGGCTTCATGAACATTTCTTTCCAAGTTAATGTAAGCTTATTGGTGGCGATTTGGATAAATTCGGGGAAAATTCCAGAACTTTCCTTGACTTGAAAGATCTGCGTGTGGTTGACATCTGGCGCGAAAAACACGGCCTTCAGATTCAATGTACTTGGTTTAATGCAGATAAGACTATCGGTACCAGACTGAGCAAATTTTTTAACGTTCAGAAGTTAGTTGATCAATCTATGAAATGCGAATTTTACCCTGTATTTTTTCAGATCACGACTTGGTTAATTTGAGCACATGGCCCCGGAACGGTTGGCCGCTAAGGGAAGGTACGTTTTTCTTGAGGGGGAGGGCTGGAGAATTTTGGTATTTTTTCCCCCAAAAAAGTGTTGGCCCTCCCTTGCGTTTTAACAAAAAACTCCTGACCCCCCACCTTTAGGTGACTGACAAAAGTGCGACCCTCCCCTCACTACTACATGGTAATTGTTCCATGCTGAAGAAACCTCAGAACGTTTCGCTTGTGAACGCAAAGTGTTTGAATATGAATAGATCTCGATATTGAATGTGTGCGCGCTGAAACAGGAAAATGCGAACAATCGATCAGTGTGGGATATTTACGTTTTATAGCTGAAGTTTGAATATGGAAGTACAAACTTTGAGTATTATAAAAGTTTTGAACATAAAATATCTTAAAAGGGAAAATACACGCGCTTCTTTCTCTGACTAGCCGGTATTGCTGTTGGTTATTTTAACGGAAAGGCTTAGTTGTTTAGCATGCGAAATCTGCCTCTCAAAAACAAATATTTCCTACGTTTCCGAATTCTGTTAAAGGCACATAATGGCAGTAAGTTTTTGACTTCTATTGTGCAGGACAGTCAGAACAACATTCAGCCAGCCTCTGACTCAAATTCAGAGTCTGACAGTGACAGTGACAGGGTAGAGCGCATTGTTGGATCTACTAGTAACTCTTCAGAACTAAGCGACTCAGGAGATCAGGCAACGGATAGCCAACAGCAAGAAGCTGAAGAAACGATACCTGAGTCAAGTACTTCTCGATACGGATGGAAAAGGACACCAGTCCTCCGAGAAAACTATGTGCCATGGCATAATATACATGTAGAAATGTAACCTAGTACCTATAATAAAACACCAAATTAAATCAAAGTAGGTTAAAAGAAAAACTTAATCTGTAAGAAAAATGGAAAGTAACATCACAAGAATTCTGGAATGTTCTGGAAAAGATGTGTGACCCTCCCTTGAATAGCTCACATGAGGTATGGCCCTCCCCTTTTGGCTGCCCACTTTCACTGATGACCCTCCCCTCTGAGGCCCCGTACCTCTACCGTGGCCGAGGGTGGCCATCGAAAGTAAAAAGTCAAAACCAAAAGTCGATCTTCAAAGTGAAAAGTCAAAATCAAAAATCAAATGTGAATTTACGAAATAAAAAGTCAATTCGCAAATTGAAAAGTCGAAATCAAATGTCGATTTCTGAAGCGCGAAAATCGAGCTTCGAATTCTCACTTCTCACTTTCGACTTTTGACTTTGACCACCCCCCTACCCCCCTCCCCTATTAATTCGGAAGACTTGGTAGCCTCGTCCAGCAGATTCCAGGAAAGTCGTTTTGCCATGTTCTTATATAATTTTTCCATTACTTAAAGTCTTTGAAACTCGAATAGTTTTAGGTTCAAAATGTCAAAGCAGAAGAATAAGAGCGACTTCAACCCCACGAATGTCGCAGAACTTACAAAATATTTGTAGGAATGTCGGTTTTAGTAAGCGGATATTTGAAAACTTCGCTAGTGGAAATCGCCTGTGCAGTCGAAAGAATGGTTTTGCCAGTGGATCCAAACATCGAAAAAGATCAAGTTAATGACGCAGGGAATTTAATACTTCATGATAGGCTAATTCTCCATCCATTTTCCCCGAAGGCCGTGAACAACTTTAACTCTTCGCTGCCGTTTGGGTTGTGCGACATTTTTAACTATTTAATTTACCAATCCACTGCATACATTGCGGCCGCAATGTTCATACATCCCCCATCTCGACCACCTTTACACTTGCATCTTGCCTGAAGTACACTACCTCGGTTTGCACCTCTACCCTCAAGAATAAACCACAGATCGTAGTACTCCTTTCCTCAGCTTTCCTTCATCCGTTTTGATTTTCATGAGAGGCTGCACTTTGGCTACATAAACATGGACACCCTCTTGATTCAACTGAGCAGTTACTAAAGATTCTACATAACCATCACTGAATAAGCGATAATCTTCAAATGACTTGTAAGCGGCGAGCCCATGCTAGTCGTAATCAGTGCAGCGGTGGTAAATCAAACAACCCAAACGGCGCCGGCGAGTTAAAGTTGTTCGCGGTCTTCAGAGAAAATGGATTGGGAATTAGCCTGTCATGAATTATTAAATTCTCTGCATGATTGGTTTCATCTTTTTCGAAGTTTGGATCCACCAGCAAAACCATTCTTTCGACTGCAGAGGCGATTTCCATTAGCGAAGTTTTCAAATATCCGCTTTCTGAAACTCGACGTTCCTGCATAATTCAGCCATATTCATGGCGTTGAAGTCGCTCTTATTCTTCTGCTTTGACATTTTGAATTATATAGTAACGGGAACTTGAAATAGCGACTCGTAATTTGTAGACGTGTGGTTGTTTGGGAACCGGATGTCCGAACGTGCGCGGTTTGTTTACATCAACAGTCGCGTGACAATACACGTCAAAATCTAACGCCGAAAAGGTGAAATCTGATCAATTGTCTGATATTGTGATAACTCGTGGATTCTTGTGGCTTGCCTGTCTGTTTTATTTCTCAGTTAAATTCGACCTCTGAACGTTTATTAAGCGACTTACAGTCTGTTTAAAAAAGCAACCAAAGTCTATGTGCAAATGCATCAGTCAATTCCAGCTGCGCCCATCCCCCCCCCCCGGGCAACTGCAGGGCATTTGCGTGCCTTGTCAGTCGCGGGGTGGGGCATTAGCAAATTTGGCACGGCCCGGGTGTCGGGCATTTGCCTACCCCCGGGCTTTTGACACACACGGGGTTTCTGAGTCGAAATCCAAACATGGAGGATTTTATCGCAAAGGACCAGCAGTTCGTTGCAGATTGGATCGTCCGTTAAGGACTGGACACACTTGTGGAGGTTTTCTCGATTTTATGCATTTCTTCATTGCTTATCAAGGCACAACTATCACTTTATATAGCGAGATCGGGAACGATCAACGTGAATCGACTAACGCATGCTTCTTTGAACATTAGGATTTAAGCAAAATTTGGTTGCGATGATTCTTAAACTAAACATGTGCAATCGTCGTTTCGTACTTTTGCATATTATTAAAATATTCACAACAGATGACGTTACAACAGACTTTTATAATGTCAAGATTTTTGTTTACTAGCGAGCTGTTTAAAACAAAACATTAAAGTAACAATCAACTTCATGCAGTTCATGTAGTATTGTTGTCTGTGAAGTATTAAAATATCATCGCTTGGCATTTATACTAACTTTATTATTATGTTAAACATCGGATAGTTCCATTGCAAACAATAGAACACTGAGAGGCAGGCCTACAGAAATAAAAAATCACACATAAAAAACGCTGAAAGTGGCATTATTGTGCAATGAATGAAAACTGCCGCAGTGTTGATTGGGGACGTACGATCCCGGGGCGGGGCATTTGCCCTCTTCCTTAGTCCCCACCGCGGGGCATTTGGCAGCTTAAGTGTCCACACCCCCGGGAATTTGCCATCCAAGAGAAAAAAAATGCTAATGCCCGGGGGTTAGCCCGGGGGGGGGGGGCATGGGCGCAGTTGGAATTGACTGATGCATAAGTAGCAGAGATATATCAATTTATGTAAATAAAAATAGAATGGACAAATAAAAAAAAATGTGGTTTTACGCCGCCTTTGGCACATTAGGTACGTTGAATTTGTTTCGTTTAGGAACTTGGTAGGTTTTTTCAGCCTCTCATGTTTATATTTGTGACAATAAAGGAATTGAAATATTATCTGCAACGTGATAAGTTTCCCTGCTGATGTTTGTAACGTCGGGCCGGGCTTATATAAAATTCTTTTGCAGGATGTTGTGTTTCGTATCATGGAGTGTGATCTATAGTCCCTCTTCGTCATGAAATTGAAGTTGTAGCTTTTTTATAGCTATGCAACGTGTAATAGATGGCTGAACCGCGCTTCAGTCAAACGTGTGAAAGCAAAGTTATGAGAACGGCTAAAACACGAGCGTGGGAGTCGTGCAGGACTGTCATCCCCATTTTACACAGTTGATCTACGAGTTTTCTGAACTAGAAATAGAACACAAAACAAACGGTTTCAGACCTTTGTACTGACCAATTTATTGCAACATTGAAAAAAAATTCTTACCGCGTGTCTTGTTTTCTTCGTCCATGATCTGACACGAAAACTTTGTCCCAGTCTTCCGCTCCGTTAAGAAAATGTTAGGGGACGGGGGTAGGGGGGGTGGTCAAAGTCGAAAGTCGAAAGTGAGAAGTGAGAATTCGCAACCCGATTTTCGCACTTCAGAAATCGACATTCGATTTCGACTTTTTAAGTTGAAAATTGACTTTTTAAAGCGACTTCTTAGTTCGTAAATCGACTTTTGATTTTTGAGTTTGACTTTTCACTTTGCAGATCAACTTTTGATTTTGTGTTTTTGACTTTTGATGGCCACTGTCGGCCGCCGTACCAGCCCTCCCCCTCCCCCCAAAAACGTACTTTCCCTAAATTTAGAATGCTCGAAGAACTGAAAATGTTTATGCTATGACAGCTGAACTTATTCGAAAACATGTTTTGTAACAAAAAATCCTTTCCGTCCATCAGTGATTGGTGGGATTTTCTTAAGGATTCCTTAAGAATAGCAGCACAGAACTTAACTAGAAACAAACAACGCAGATTAAATCAGGATAAGGGTTGCCAACTCGCTTAGCGAAAATATGCCGCGTTTGATTTGTTTGATTAAAGGAGATAACTCAGTTTAATTAAAGCACAATCAATGAACTGGAAAGTGAACTCAGAGCTATCAGTTTGTCTCAATTAAAATCTAGCTGTAGTATCCGTAGGAAGAACTAAACACAACACATGTTTAATCAACATGGCCGCTCGTGAAAGCACGAGGTCCCAGCATGCATTGCAAAGAGCAAGCATAACAGTTACAAATATGGGCATAACCGTACACCTCCCTTCCTAGTACAATCAAGTGAACTGATTAACAAAGACACAGGTAACTGCATGTCTGCAAACATTGTTCTTTCCTTAAGCCTTGAACTAAGGGTAACTTGAACTGTAACAGTTTTACTATCAAATGTTCAAATGTGCATAGCACAGTCTCTGAAAGGCATAAATGTAATAGCAGTCTCTTAAACTACTCTAACAGAGTCCAACATCCAATCGATCAGGCGGCTTAATAATTCTCCCTGAACGTGTTTGCAATGGAACTGTTTGACTGCGAACAGGCTGCATTGGAGCTTCAGTTATGGTATCCGGGTGCTGAGATGGTAAGGGAGCTGTTTGACTGCAGGCAGGCTGCATGGGAGCTTCAGCTATAGTACCTGGAAGCTGAGGTGGACCGGTCTTTTCTTCTCTCTCCAGAAAGGCATGGTAGTTGGCAGTACCAGTGGAAGTGGCTTGCTTGTCTGCCTTTGAAGGGGACTGCAACTCTGCTTTGACAAGAGCAGATCTGTTTCGTCGTATTGTGCCCTTCTCTGTTTCTATGAGAAAGGAGCGAGGATGCTGAGTGCGCCCCTGTATCTTCCCTAGGCGGTTTTGGTCCCTGATCCATACTGAATCACCAGCTGTGACAGCTGGAAGTTCCTTCGCTCGGTGTCGTTGGTTAAAGCTTTTCCTTTGGTTGGATCTGTAGGTCTCTTCTTTCTTCACAACTTCTTCGCGTTCTCTCCTCAAATCTCTGGGTGTCAATGTCTTTTCGAGCACAGGGAGCTGAGTCCGGAGTCTTCGTCCCATAAGTAATTCACTTGGTGAGAGACCAGTTTGCAGGGGAGTAGATCGGTAGGTAAGGAGTGCGAGATAGGGGTCATCATTCTTCTTTAACAGTCCTTTCACAGTTCTTACAGCCCTTTCAACTTCTCCGTTGGCTCGAGGATATCTGGGGGAGCTAGTCGTGTGGACAAACCCATAACTGGCCGCAAACTCTTGGAAAGATACTGCACTAAAACAGGGCCCATTGTCGGAAATCACAATGTCTGGGATGTCATGGGTTGCGAATAGCTCCTTGGAAGCTGCAATCACACTCTTTGCGGTTTGTGTTGTGAGGCGCTTGATTTCAACCCATCTGGAATAGTAATCAACAGTGATGAGGTATGTTCGTCCCCCATACTCGAACAAATCCATGCTAATTCTCTCCCAAGGGCGACTGGGAAAGGATGACGGCATCAAGGGCTCCTTGGGTTCTGGAAGTTCCTTTGAACATGTGAAGCATGCTTTGACCATGTCTTCGATGGCTGCAGAAAGCCCTGGCCACCAAACTGACATTCTGGCTCTACCCTTGCGAACTGAATTCCCAGAAAAGATGGAATTCCTAGGAATTCTTAAGAATTCCTAGGAACTCCAAACGATTCCAAGACATGCAAATTAGGAAAAACATAAAAGCTTGGAATTTCTGGGAATATATGGCAATGTGTTAAAACTGTACTTGGAATTATTAGAAATTCCTAGGAATTCCCAATAATTCCAAAACTGATAATGAAAGGGCTTGGGAATGTCTGAGAATATATGGGAATGGCTAAATTAAATGGCTTGGGCTAATAAAAATGGTTGGGAATTTATGAGAATAAATAGGAATGACTAAATTAAATATGAGAAATATTGGCAATTTACTTGGAATAGCAACTTTAAGTCCCTGACTTAAATACTTGACAGACTTCAAGTTGAGGATATTTCAGTAAAATGTCTTTGGAACTTCCAGGAAGTTATAAAAAGGACATTTAATGTATACACACAGTCAAACAAGTCTTAACTTGTTTTCTAAACATTGAGGTATTCCTGAACCTTTGAGGACAGGTCAGGCAAACAAAATTGAAAGGTACATACATGACTCAAAAATTAATAAATAAATAAATTCCTTGTGTAAATTATGTGTTAGTTCGCTTGTTGAATTGAGGACACCAACTGAATAAAGGATGAATACATACATGTACCAAAGCAGCAAAAGCATCTTATTATGCTACTATTTTCTGTTCACAAAAAAAGTATATCCTTAAAAATTGTCCATGACACAAGTAACTGTAAAGTATCTTTAAAAAGATATTGTTCATGACACAGCTTCAACCACACTCCATTGAAGTTAGGCAGTGTACTAGGCATGGATTTGCAGAGTTCCCTTTGAGAAAGAACACTTTTTTCCACAATGTCCTCTTCCTTTGCCAGTTGAAATTTACCTCTGAAAATAAAGAATAAAATAAAAGTAAACGAGAAGTCATGAAATGATGCCTTCAAATAAATACTATTATCATACCAGCACACGACCTCACTCATGCAATTTTATTGAAAACATACTCAGGAGATGATGTGTGTAGGGGCAGATACATGCAGGTTGGTGTGAGCTGGTCCAGAAGAGCTGTCCAGCTCCGCACACATTGTCACCTGATTACTATAGTGTGCACGCAAGTCTTCATTCATTTAGTATTTATCAAGACCTTTCCGTAACTTTCCAATCAAATTCAGCCTTAAAATGGTGGTATGATAAAATACTTCTTGACTACGCTGTAAGTTAGGTCAGGCCGGACGGCAAAATATTTGGATCTCGGTCATGGCGCATGGAACTACTCTGCCCGTATTCCATGCGCTAGAGCCAAATACTTTCCCATCCAGCCCTCCCACTCAGTCAATAAGTACATATTATTATTAGGAGACAATTACACAACAACGACTTTTAAGAGCGTATCACGTAATTGATGACAGGACTTGTGATTATTTCACTCTAATAACTTCACTTTCTTGTGGATTTCATGTTTGTAAAGAAAATGAATACAACAGTAGGTAATGTCGAGGAAGGGATTTAAGAACCCCCAGCCACTTATTTACAAGTGCATCAATGTTTTGAATATGAACAAAAGAGACCATTCTTATTCAATGACATGCAAATGGGGTCAGATATTCTTAATTTTTTGCTTGTCGACCACAGGGTCAGCTGTATCCAATCTTTTGACTGAGTAACAGTTTGATTAATAGTAATGTTTGTGCTGCTGCACTGTATACAAAGGGAGCTGTTGTAAAGATCGTTTCTGAACTGGTTGCAGAACGAGAGTGCTCCTTGATGATATAAAGCTGTATAAACTCAAGCATACAAATAATTCTTTTATTCAACCTATTCAATGGCAAGAAAAGTCGATATCTCCGAATTATATTCTATATTCCTCTAAAAGTCTAACTCATTATTAAAATTTGAATATGTTTCAAATGAAGCTCCCTTTTTTTCACAGGATGTTTATGTGTGGGCGCCATACTCAGCTTTTCTGTCGACACAAAATGGGCCATTCCATGTAATGTCTGCAACTCCCCGCCCCCCCCCCCCCCCCACTCCCATTGAGGTACAGGGAAATCCTAAAAGGGAAGGGAGGGGGTTTCAAAAGTCATTTATGAAGGAGTAGCTATGTCGGTTCCTTTGATCTCTCAAAAACATCTCCCTTTTTTAGTGGGGGTGCATACATGAAATGGAATGGCCCAATGGCGTCCAACTGCATAAGACATAGTTTAGAATCTGTTCAAGAAATTAAAGATTAATACTGTACCTTTATGTAAAAGAAGGTAGCTCTGCATCGAATACTACAACTCTTCAACCACTGGAATAAAAAAACTATCCATGTTTTCCTTTCTGGCGTACATAATTATATAAACGACACGGCGATAGCCACCAAATACAAACAATCCGAGCACTCCAGCAAAGAATCACTGGTCACTGGTTACGCGCGCCTGCAATTTTGAAGCGTGCGGTTGTAAGTCACATGACCTCTTGAAAGCGGCCCGGTCGCATGGCTGTCTTACCGGTGAGGCGGCCATTTTCAAATTACGTTGATCAATGTGTAAAGAGTTGCAAGTTTATCATACGCGAAAATGGTTTATTACACTATCCTTTTGGACTACTTTCGCTTACGATAAGTGAGGCTCAACCCAAATTGCTTCAGTGGAAGTTGATTGTAAAGATGGTGGATAATTGTTCGATTCAAGATGGTTGTAAACGGACTAACCCATTTCAAGGTGAGTAACTTACATTTTATTCTCTATCGAGGGCTTAAACAAATTAGTTCCCTTCTTTGCGACATTCTGCCAAATGAGTGTAACAAGCCTTAATACAGTGTGTAAAGCGTGCAATTCTTCAAGGAATAGAAATCAAAAGGGCCGTTGTTCAGTAAAATTGCCCCTAGGGTGGACAGTGTTAATTCTCACTGGTTAAATTAAAAGTAATAACGAATTCAAAACCATGTGTTAGTAGAGTGACTAACGCTTTTCATACTGTTTATTTGAAGGTAATTTCATGTTGCCTACACGCTAAGCAACAATTCAGTTTCTCTCAGATATGTGAGCACATTAAATTGAATGCATTAAAAGCCTACATCTGTAAATTGTTCTTCAATGACCAGTCAAAGGCGATTGAACTTGAAATGAACATACATTTGCCAATTTAGAAGGAGTGAGTTCTTAAACGTTTTGTGTGATTTAAATATATTATTGATTTTTTAAATCAAAGATACTGATATGTAACAACATGATTTCATAAAATTAGAATAAGACCTAGAATAATAGCAACATTATAGCAACTTCAGGTCTTTCCCATTTGCATTTGACAATGCTCCAGTGGCTTAAGGTGGAATTTTGTGCATTTCTAAAAGTTTCCTTTCAATCAACCAATCCAATCAACAATTTTAAAGTGGTTACCAGATTCATGGTTTGTTCCAAGCATTTGTGAATGTCCAGTGTGTGCCTAGATACATGTACTGAGCAATAATTTATCATGTGGGCACATAAAACCCCAAAACGTGAAACTCACATTGTCAAGAGGGTTAAAGACACATGTTTGTTTGAAGCAGAGTTCAGCCATCTATTACATGTTGCATAGCTTTAAAAATGTTAAAACTTCAATTTCTTGACGAAAGGGGTCTTTGGATCACACTCCGTGATGCGAAACACAACATCCTGCGACAGAATTAAACACAATATTAAGCCGGACCGGGCATTACAAACATCAGGAAAGAAACTCATCATGTTGCAGATTATAGTAATTTAGATTCTTTAATAATTGTCTGTGACAAATTGAAATATGAGAGGCTGAAAAACCTATCGAGTTCTTAAATGAGGTAAATTCAACATACCTTGTATGTCGCTTAACAGACAGTCCGAGGTCATACATGTATTTAACTGAACTCCATCATATAGTGATCTGAGAAAGATTGATGTGACCTTAAGATCAAAGTCTTGGAAAGCGACATTATTTTAAGTTGTAATGCTCAATTCAGTCACCATTTGAAAATCCTCCAAACTAAACCCACTACAAAAATGCAAGAAGCAGCATTGGTCAAAAGACTGAGATACACACATGTATATAAAGTGCAGTGGACAAAGATGTGAAGTACAGTGTAGGAGTCGTGCAGGCCTTCCAACCCCATTTTATAACTGAAAAATTCACATGGTCTTTGGGTAGGGTGTGATGAAGAATTCTTGTTACCAATTTGGCAACGAATTTTCAGGATTTGGTTGACAATGCAGAAAGTTTAGGCACATTGGCAACTTTATTAGGCGCAATTTCGTGCCCTGTGTAAAGTGTGTTGAACTGACTCTAGTTAGCCTGCGAGCAGGCACACTTAGTGTGCTATTCGTGCGAGTATCTTGGCGGCAGAAGTCGGTGAGCAAAGCGAGCCAGCGAGAAGAATGGGGCCCCTGTGAGGTGACAAGTCTTAACTGTCAAGGTATCAATTATCTAACCAATCAGCAAGCGAAGCAAAATTTAAACAAATGCCACAGCAGATTTTCACACTTGAGAGGATCGAGTTCTTTATGAGTGTGCCAGAATAGTGTAAAAGAAAATTATAAACACAGTTGACAATTTTTGCCACGTTTAAATTAGACTTGCCACAAGTCGACCTCACGAGTTTCAGAGCACAAAAGCCGTAAAGTGAGTGGAGCAAGCTTTTTAGGCTGCGAAGCGGTGGAGCGACGAAGTCCTACAACAAATAAAATGGGACAAAGGACTTTTTTGAAAGTGTACATTTTAAAAATGTGTTCTATTCGAAATCAATATACACTGTAGAAGTTAAAAATATCAAACTCCAGGGATATGAAACTTGCAATAACAAAGAGTATCGAGCTGCTACCTCAGAAGACTAATCACCCTTACATTATGCGTTGCAAACATCTGTAACCAGGAACAAGCAATACCATCTTCCCACAATGACAAATAACCGAACTCAGTGTAACAATGACTGCAAGATAATGCCCATTGCATGGTCAAAAAAAGATGTTACATTTCCTATCATTACAGAGATCCCAAGAAGATAGGCTTGAAAACCACCATGCACTAAAACCAGTGTGGCTGATATTCCAAAAAATTACACAAAACTGCAATCGCTAACCAGACGCAACCAGCTGAGTCACGTTAAGAAATTGAATCGATTGAAAAACTGACAGACTGTGAACAGTTGTCCTATTTTCCTTCCCGCTAAAATTAGAATAAGAAAGATACTGCTCGCAGTCTAAGAAACCGAGAAAGGTGACAACCAGTAACACCACTTTGCTTGTTATTTGTCACAATAATAAAGTCTGTTATCATGTGTCATTTCAAACCAATCAGAATGCTGCGTTCATGGATGAATGCGGAGAATTCCAAATTCAGTGGCTTTTCTGCAGGCTCACTTTTCCTCGCACCATTCTCGCTGGCCCGCTTTGCTTGCCAACTTCCGCCGCCAACATACTTGCACGAATAGCACACTAAGTGAGCCTGCTCGCAGGCTAGATTCTAGTAAGTTCTTTGCATGACTGGCATGAACCAAATATTAATTAAACTTACTGAACATCTTTTGTATCACACTAATTTTTTTAAGGTCATTGACCTGTATTGCATTGCGCATCCTTTAAATGCGCACGATTTGTGGCGTCATTGGTGCGCGCTCAAAGCGTGCGCATGTCCAGGGAGTAATGGATTTCCTATGAGGCTAAGCTCACCAGGGAAAAGAAAGGTCATTTACTCTTAAACAAGCATGGTGACCTATCTTTTTTTCCACTTATTTTTGACCTACCATTGATCCTCTTTTTGTTCAAAGAGTTAGAAAAAAACACATGTTCAAAAAAAAGGTTATTGCTAGAAACACATTACTCATGGAGATGAAATCACGACCTCGAGAACACGCACATGAGGAAGGTTTGAAGTCAATTTCTTCTGATTCTTCGAGCATCTGCCATAAAACATCTAGTAAATTGTTCCTTGTTATCGGTATTTCACATCTAGTAGATTGTTTCAAGATTTGCTTTAATTATGTGCTTCCTGTTCCAATGGAAAGTAGCATAAACTGATCAAATACACATGTGTTTTGTCAGGAAAAATTGCATGGAATTATGGGGTCACTTAAGACGATGATATCTCGTGAACGGACATGGGGACCTATTCTTTTTATTTTATATTTCAAAACATTGGACGATAGATAACAACTAGTGAAAGTTTGACAAAAATCATATGTTAAATTTTATTTCGGGGGAATGACCTTAATTCTTGTTTTGATTGCAAAATTATTGAAAAGTCTGTAACACGTCAAGCAACTGGGCTAGATGGCTGACACTGTTAGTTACATACTAGAACTTAAATTTCAGTTAAAACTGAACCTCTGCATGCATATACATCTACATTGCTCCTTCAACAATCTCCTAGGATCTGCAAAGTACTGTACTACATGTACTGTGGTGTAGATAGAATTAGAGTATGGTTTACGTTCACCTTAGCTTAATATTAGTGCATGGTAAATAAATTTATTGTTTATGAGCCAAATTGTTATTAATCAGAATATTTTTCTTCAGGGTCTACATATGTAAACATTGTATGTACTCCCAGTTCTACAGCAAAACAGTTTGTTGATTCACATTGTACATGGCAAAGAAATGCATCACACTTGATCAGGTAAGTTACTCAAACACATACATTAGAATCCTCATTGTAACACTTCAATTTGTATTGCTTAGATCTGTTTTCTTTAAACGTACCGGTAGTACGTGTAACATGTAATTAGGCTTTGGGTCGCAGGCTTTTCTTCAGGGATTATGACAGAATTACGTACACAGAGTTTGGAGTTGTTGAACTTTTCCATGGATTCATGTCATATCAAGGCAATATCTCCTTGGTGATAACTGCTTGAATTATTAAGACATGAATACTTCATGTAGATTATAGTGGACTACATGAACATGTACATTGTGACTACAATATTGAACAGTCACTGAAACAAACACCATGTGCTAAATATTGTAAATAACTACAGAGATTGGTCATGCATTAACCAAAAATGATTATATTTTTTAAGATGGTGGAGTAACCAGGATGAAACATAATTATTAAAAAATTTTAAAATGTGCTCAACATGTTGCGTATAGCAAGCAGAACATTTATAGTAAATAATCCCTTGACTTAAATCAAACCCCTGACCTTCTGCACTCCAGCTGAACTACATGATACATTGTACTAAATAAATTAAGCTGCAAGGAAACTGGTAGTGAGGTAGATAATCTTACAAGGTTCATACTACATCATGTCCTGCATTTTGCTAGAAAGGGCAGTGTTGAGGGCATCCTGACTGTATGGTGACCTTGTAAGCAATGACCTACAATATAGCTCCTTCTAGACTCGTGTAAGCTTCATTCTGTACAATAAAAGTGGTTAGAGCTCCTGATTGGTAAACGGGAACACCTCAGATTCAGCTTTTCTGGGGGTCTCATTCCATTTCAACACCTACATGTACACTCATAGGTCCAGGTGGATGGTAAAATACCATGTATTTGGCTCTCAGGCATGGCACACAGACCTCCTGCATTCGGTCGATATGCCAAACATTAAGCCTTAAGCCAAACATTTTCTTGTCTTACCTTCCCACTCATTCAATTAGAACATAATTATTAGTTTGAGAATTTTGAGAAACCATACATGAACATGTGAAAGCCTGATAACCATGTATTCACCAACTTACAGTGTTCTTTTATGGTGAATCAGAAAATTCTTCTCTGGTTAGTGGTTTTAAGGATTTGAAATGGTCTATCAAGTGCTGTAATGCTAAAGCAATGTGAATGTCACTCAAGTGAGAGCTTAGCTTCAGATATCATTCTTATTGTGCCACTCAGGCCTCCACATCTTTGGAACACACTACTTGATTGTTTACTTTATTTTGTTTACTACTTGAACTGTAATTGTAAATGTTGTGGTTCAAATTTTTCTTTAGTTTGAAACTTTTCAAACCAGATTAATTTTTATTTTCCTTTGCCTAAGATTTTGGTAATGAATCTGAGACAAAGGGAAATAGCAATTTTACTGGTTTGAAAATTTTTAAACCAAAGAAAAATTTGAACCGCAACCTGTAGATGTACATATGTACCTTATATTTTATTGAAAATTAACGCTGCAACCTAGTAATAATGTTGAGTGTATGACAGGTCTAGAATTTATATAAAATTTCGATTTTTTTTTCCTAGGACCACATGTATAAGGCCATCAGAGGACCGAACTCAGAAGACTGCTTACAGCAAGTGAACTAAAGGCAGCCAAAACAGATAAGACCTTATATGTAAAATCAGTGAAGGCGGTAATTGATGATTGTTAAATTGTATTTCCAAAATGAAATTGAACTAATTTTATCATTTAACTCCTGTTGAAGATATGTTGAAAACAGACATTCTGAGGTAAACTGAATGTGCCCTTGTACCAAGAGCCCGGGAAAACTAGGGTTTTGCCCCGGTCCAAGCCTGGTTAAAAAACCAGACCCTCGATTTGTCTACTTTAAATATCAGCAACTGGCCTTTAAATTGAGGGATATTGCATCGTGTCCAACAGCTGTTTTTTTGTTACCATTTTGGATCAAGTTTCTAATGTTTCCCCCACTTATTTAAGAAATTCCCATTTATTCCCACAAATTCCAGACCATATTCCTATTTTTTCCCACATATTCCCAAAAATTCCCAGTTGTTCTTTAACATTCCTTGGAATTCCTAGGAATTTCTGAAAGTAACTGGGAATTCTGTCTTTAATTTTCTTTTAGTTGGAATTCCTAGGAATTCCTAGGAATTTCAAGACAGCACCATTTAAACTTGGAATTCCTAAGAATTCTTAGGAATTCCAAGTCCAAATTTACCGTGAAAATTCACACCTCAGATTCTTAGGAATTCCTAGGAATTCTCACGAATTCCTAAGAATTTTTTCCTAGGAATTCTTAGGATATTCTTAGGAATTCCTAGGAATTCTCAGAGTTATTTCGCAAGGGTAGCTCGGCATTTGCTAATGCCAAGGTGACCACGATGGATGCAGTCTAGTACTTCTAATCTTAGTGCTGGCGGGATTACGATGCGTTCGTCATAGAGGAGAAGATCGTCAACGACTGCTAAGTGAGCTCTGCTCTCCCAGTAAGGCCTGAGTAGGGGTTGATGGGGTATGTATACTGGCCAACCATCTTGGCAGTACCTTCTGACTTGCATGCATACTTCATCATTTCTCTGGGCTTCTATAATCTCTTGGAGGCGCTGAGCGGTTGCCGGAAGTTGGTTCACAGTGGAGCTAGCAAAGATTTCAACCTCCTCAATAAACTGTATGTCAGAGGTGTTTGGGGAGCTGGCTGGAGCACGTGACAGTGCGTCAGCTGAAATCTGACATTTACCAGGGACGTGTACGACTTCAGGATTGTATCGCATCATTCGCAGACGGAAGCGCAATATTCTAGGGGGCATCTTGGACAAGTCAGTTGTTGTGAGGAGTGGAACAAGCGGCTTGTGATCTGTTTCAAGGGTAAACCTGAGTCCAAGTACATACTCTTCAAGGCGTTCGCATGCCCAGGTTGAGGCAAGCGCTTCCTTCTCGATGACTGCATAGTTCTTTTCAGCATCATTAAGGGACCTGGAGATGTAACAGATAGGACGGCGCTGTCCATTATCTTGGATTTGAAGGAGAACTGCTCCTAGTCCTGTTGATGACGCATCTGCAGCAATGACTGTTGCACGGTTAGGGTCGTAATGCGCAAGGACTTCAGGTGAGGCAAGCTTCTCTTTGACTTGCTGTAATGCTGTCTGCTGAGCTTCACTCCAGTACCAAGCACTATCTTTGCGAAGGAGTTGGCGTAAGGGTGCATTGATGTCGGCTAAGCCAGGTACAAACTTGCCCAGTTGGTTAACCATGCCCATGAACCTCTGTAGTTCTGTCACATTCCTGGGAGTTGGAAATTGGCCAATAGCATTTGTCTTCTCTGGATCTGCATGGACACCCTGGGCATCGACAATGTGTCCTAGGAACTTGAGTCTTCCTTGAGAAAACTCACACTTTTGAATGTTCAGTGTTAGTCCAGCTTTTTGAAGCCGAAACAAAACTGCTCGGACACGTACGTCATGTTCAATCTGGTTCCTTCCATGGATAAGGATATCATCCATCCGGCATATGACTCCATCAAGGCCCTCCAAAATGTCTGACATAGTCCGCTGAAATATTTCCGGGCTGAACTAATTCCAAAGGGTAAACGATTGAAGCAAAAGCGGCCAAATGGTGTGATAAAGGTGGTCAACAATTTTGACTCTTCATCCAGAGGAATTTGCCAGAACCCACTATTAGCATCTAATTTTGTGAACACTTTACTTTCGCCCAGCATCGCGAGGCTCTCATCAACAGAGCCCATGGGATAAGTTTCGCGCTGTACTGCTTTGTTCAATGGTGTCAGGTCTACACAGATACGTACACGCCCATTGGGTTTTGGGACCGGAACGATGCCAGAGCACCACTCTGTGGGAACAGTGACAGGAGAAATGACACCCTGTTGGAGCATAGAGTCGATTTCCTTCTTCACTTTAGGCAACAATGGGTGAGGAATTTTCCTTGGGGTGTAGAGGCGGACTGGCTTTACATCCGGGTTAAGCTTGATTTGATACTTGGTTTCCAATTTTCCCAGGCCGCTGAAAAGATGAGGAAATTCTCCAACGAAGTTCGCTGGTTGAGTGTTCACCTCTCCGATTCGGGCGATTAACCCGAGGCCGACACAGGCTTTCTTGCTAAGGAGGGAGTATAGCTGATCTTTCAAAACATACACTGTTTCCGAAATCTGACGCCCTTCATATGTCAACGTGGCTTGAAAGGTGCCAACAACTGATAGAATGGTGCCTCCTGGACCCCTTAGAATCTGCTGGGATTTCTTTAGTTGGTTGTCTTTAAGCCAAGGCTCCTGATCACTGACAATGGATACAGCTGCTCCAGTATCCAACTTAAAATGTGTTTCGTGGCCATCAACCTTCACAACGGCGGTCCAGAAATCTGCGTCGCTGCTGTAGACTTCACCGAGGAAGGGAACTTCAACTTCTTCAAGGTCTGCTACTTCGTTGACAGATGAGCACTTTGATGCCTGTTTTGTGGAGAGGCACACAGCTTGGAAATGACCTCTTTTGTGACAGCTGTTACAAGTTACATCCTTTGCAGGGCATGATAGCCGCTTGTGTTGCTGTCCGCCACACCACATGCATTTACGTTCGGGCTTTGACCGTACTCCGAGAATCGGTTTTGAATCTCGCTTGTGCTTTTCCACTAAATCCACACGTGTGGGGTCGGTAGCCGTTTCAGAGATGACGTTCCCGCGGATGAGATCCTTGTTTTGCTTTCGTGCCTCCGCCTGACGACTCATCTGCACTGCCGTTTCGAGAGTTAAATCTGCTTTGGCTTGAAGTCGATCTGATAACGAGTCGTCAAAAACGCCTACAACAATTCGATCACGGATTAAGCCATCTTTTAGTGTGCCGTACTCGCAGTCTTCGGCAAGCCTGTATAGTTCTTGAATGAATGTGTCCACTGACTCGCCTGCCAACTGGTGTCGCTTGTTAAAGAGGGCTCGTTGTACAATCAAATTGCGGCGAACATCAAAATAGCCGTTGAGGGCGGTGCGAACTTCGCTGTACGTAGCTTTGGTTTCGTCGAGGCGGAGGGTGGCTAGGATGTCGTCTGCACAATCTCCCATGGCATACAGTAAGGTACTCACTTGTTCGTATTCGGGCTTATTTTTGAGGCCAGAGGCTATCCTGTAACGTTCGAAACGTCGGCTCCATCGAATCCAACATTCGGCTTGTTTTGGGCCGTTCGCGCCATCAAATCGTGTGGGAAGTGGAAGTTGACTCGGTTGCTGTGTTTGAGTTTGGTTTTGTCCTGCTGCCGGGAGCAATTCTTGATGTGTTCCTTCTTCTAAATCAGGCATTTTCAGGGTCTACAACCGCTGCCACCATGTAGTATCCGTAGGAAGAACTAAACACAACACATGTTTAATCAACATGGCCGCTCGTGAAAGCACGAGGTCCCAGCATGCATTGCAAAGAGCAAGCATAACAGTTACAAATATGGGCATAACCGTACACTAGCCAAATCCGAAGAAGAGCAACCTTCTAAATTCTTTTTCAGCTCCAGTCAACACGCGCTCAGAAAAACTCTGTTCGCTCTATTTTAATACCTCACATGCAATAGGCAGACGTTTCTTCTCAGAAGGAAATAGAATAAGCTTATTTTGATTTTTATAGCACTCTGCATTCTCGAGAACCAGTTAATCTTGAAGTGCAGGCAACCGGGAAAACCCCAGGATCCATGATCTGATATGATAGCTTACCGCAAAAATTGTATGCCAAATTTTGGGATCTCTTTTCAGTCTCGAGAAAGGCTCTTTTAGTAAATCCATACAGGAAAGTGTAACTCGAATAATTTACAAGAACGTTGACCCCAAAAGTGAAGAATTGGTGCCCTATCTTACAGCTGAATTTTGATCACAAAATTTGTTCTTAAGTTCTCACAAGTCGTTTGTCCAACGTTTTGAAGTAGCAGTAGCACGATGTTTAAAACGGGCCTGACTTAATGTCACAAGCTTCTACAGGAAGCCTTTCGTTACTTATAGATACTTGTAGTAAATCGTAATCGGAACAGAAGTAGGAAGTGATAGTAATAGTATGAACTCTGTAAATCGGATAGTGGAAAGTGAATAAAAATTTAAAGAGAAATGGTCGCTTGTGTCTAAGAATGATAACAACATTTGAAATCTCAGTTCTACAACACCAGAAATGCTATAATGTAAGTCAGTTCGTAACCAGAAACAAGCGTTGCCGAAAGGCACTATTGATTAGGAGAGTCGTATTACACTCCTCTCCTAGAAACGACTGCGTGGGAGGCTACCATCATGCCGTCATTGGGATTTAGTTTCATGAGATGTTTTGCCATTCAAGTAATCGGTAGTCTTTTATGTGGAAATAACTCAAATACCGTCGACTGTAACGGCTGTGGAGTTCTTAGGGTAGACTCGATAGGGTTATACTCAGTCTGATAAGGGATCTGATCAGCATAAAGGGCGTAGTTGTTTAGACGTTTTAATCAGATTTAGGGGATCTTATGCCTACTGCTGGTCTAATTTAGGATAATGGCCGTTCATGTTATCAAAAACTGCCATCATAGGCCCATGTAAACCAAAACTGCAGGTTTTTGGTGCAAGATCCCACAAATCTGTCAGACGTTTTCGTGAATACTTTTTTTTCTTCTGATGTATAAAAGAAGAGAAGACGAGAGGGATGAAGTTAAGAAATCGTAGAGTCTGCTATTAATCCAAACAGCTCTAGAATGCAAGTACAGTGTAGGCTCTTACAAAGCGTAAATGCAATAGACAGAAAATTTAATAACTGCTTTCGTCGAAGATGTCATAAATACAAATTAATTCGCGGCCAGCATCTTTCATTAAAGCCATTAGTTGTGATTTGTATTTGCTTTTGGAGCCTGGAAACATGGCGATGATAATTTATTATTACCAATTTAATAAAGGTAAAAGAGATTTGGGAAACAAATACACTTCTGAACATACTGCGTATTTCGAGGTATTGCTTTCAAGATCATTTAATTTTGCTTCCTATTCCAGGGATTGAAAATCAATTACATCAATATTATAAGCTGTGTAAGACTGATTTTATTACTTACAGGGCCATAGCCAGTATGAGGCAAACCATGGACATTGCCTCAGTCGTAATTTTTTTCTGGCTACGGCCCTGACTAGTGACTTAACAAATTATTACCGGACTCGTTGTGCAATTGTTGGTGTACAATTTTACTTGACATCATTGTCTACACCTTTCACAGTTTCACCGAGGTTTATTCTTGAAAATCACGGCAAACACCTGCATCTACTCACAACTCGTCGCCACTCTCTGACACACACAAAATTAAAACCGTGTTATCGCCTGGCACAGCATGAAATAAACAATTCGCCAAGCTTTATCAGTTCAGACAATCTGTAGACACTCTCTAAACTCTCTAATTACAAAAATCAGTCAACGGCGCTGACGCTCACAAGTAAATGAAAACCTTTGTACAGTTTCCGACATCACAAAACTAGGTAAATTGCAATTTGTTAGGGAACAGACGAATATATGATTTTCCATTCAGGCGCGACAGAACATTGAAATCTTGGCACTTGTTAGTAAATGTTGAATAACAACTAAGGAAATGGGAAACTGACAAGAGAGCCATGATACATTTTGAACTTCCCTTCTAGGGAATTAAAGAAAAAAAGAACATTCGAATATGAACCAAAATTGTTTTCGTATTCCGGAAAATGTGCAGATTAAGAGAAGATATCGACAACATTAAAACAATGCATGCTTTTACCCAGAAAAGTAGTAGACATTAAGCACAAGAACATTAACAATTGTAATAAGTTTTATGCTATCCCTCTGGAATGTTCATGTCTTCTCAAACAAATTTAACAGGGACTAGTTACTGTTGTCAGCGGTAGCTCGGTTTGATGGGCCAGAAGAAAAGACACACACCTTTTGTCTGGATAAATTTTGGCTATGTGCAAGTACCACATAGCCGCTTTAATATTCCAAAATTCATTGCAAAAATTAACGACACAATAAAACAAAAGCTACGCCCATCAAAGGTGAGGGCAATGAACCGCAACCCTAACATATAAGGAAACAGAGGGAGGAAAGGACAATGTGGGAGGAGGTGGGTTAAAATTGTAGCTCCGAAAACTCAACAACTTGCTCGAGGCTAGATCGCTAGAAGCACATGGCATACAGGTCTAGAGGGTATACCCACTAACCAATTCAAGGATACCCCTAGAGTATTGTCCATCCCTCACGTGTTCAAAATTGAAGTTAATCAATGACAGCGAGGGACATCATAAAATTTTTATTGTCAGGCCAATAATGCCTTTATGCTATCCCTCTGGAATGTTCATGTCTTCTCAAACAAATTTAACAGGGACTAGTTACTGTTGTCAGCGGTAGCTCGGTTTGATGGGCCAGAAGAAAAGACACACACCTTTTGTCTGGATAAATTTTGGCTATGTGCAAGTACCACATAGCCGCTTTAATATTCCAAAATTCATTGCAAAAATTAACGACACAATAAAACAAAAGCTACGCCCATCAAAGGTGAGGGCAATGAACCGCCAAAGCTCACTTGGGTAAAGTGGGCAGCCCCACCCTAGCACTGACAACAGGGACTAGACTCTGGAGGAACACAGACAACAAAAAGCCGAAAGACAAGTAGCTACCCCTGCAAGCTACTGCCGTGATAGGTAGGAATACAGATAATTATGAGGAGCCGAACAGGTACCCCTGCAAACTGCGCCGCATATTGGTAAAGAAAATTCCAAACAAGCTACCCCTGTAAACTGTTTGGAAGTTTAGATTAGGACTAACTAAAAGATCAAATGGTGAGCGCAGTTGCCCCTGCAAACTATGCTCCTGTAACCCCTAAAGAATAATCAGCCAGACAACGAAAACAGCCACCCCTGTAGACTGGTTTGTCATGGCCGAGAAGCAGCCATATTCCAAACCAACCATTGCCTAAGAAGGAGAGCTGAGACAAGTAGGTGTACTTTGCAAACTAGGTAGGCGAATGTACTTTTTAAAAGCATCTGATTTCCATCGCCCCAAAAGACGAATCTGGGTTTCGGAATAGCCACACTCGGCAGCGTGGGAGGCAGCCCCGATGCGAAAGCTATGACCCTTATATCTGTCTGGGTTAAGACCACAGCTCTTGATTGCTCTTGCCAACCAGTCGCAAAATTCAGAACGGGTAACAGGTGACCCATCCAGATGCTGAAAAATGGGCCCTGGCCGACAACCTCGGAATTGGAGGTAAACAAGGAGAGTGTCGACTGGGCAAACGACCGGCTGACGCGTAAGAACCACGGAAAGTGGTGGCTCATTGTAATGGTGTTTGAAGGAATAAAAAGTAACCTTTATTGCCTCAGTGTCCCCACGCACATTAGACAACTTTTCCAACTGCTGCAACTGTAACACAGCTGGTGATTGTTTGGTGACTGTGATTTCACCAATGCGCAAAAAGGCATAAAAAGCCATAGCACACATAGCTTTAAACATAGTGGAAACGTAGTGAGAATCCAAAATACTGGGGCACTGCTGAAAAATCTTTGTTAATATGGGAACGGAGAGTGGCATCCGCATGTCAAAGCGCGGGTCAACCTTTCCATACCCTTTTAACATCTCTAGAATAAAAAATACTTTGGTGGGATCGGAAACACCCGCCAGCCGGTGCGAATAACCCAGTGCAGAAACATAGGTATTGACTGTGGAAGAAGCGTAATTTTGCTGATATAAATGGGCAATAAAAAGAGCCAGAGTCGCTGGAGGGATTGGGAAATCAGATGACGGATTACCGATAGTACTGAAAAGAAAATTGCGGTACAGCTTCCAGGCACGGCGATAGGTTGGAATGGAAGATGGCTGCAAACTAGAACTAATGAAGTGGGTCACTACATCCTCCAATTTTGAGGCTGCATGGGTGGAGGGACAACCGTCGGAGTTGGGTGCATGTGAGCGGGGGCGAGCTGCTGGAAACGCTGGATCTGCAAACGGGACAAAGAATCCGCCAAATTATTGTGAATGCCTGGAACATGGCGGGCTCGGAACAAAATATTATGCTTGAGACAAGAAAGAACAAGCTTCCGTACAAAGGACATTAGGAGGGGGTCCCGGCATGAATTCTTATTAATAACATGGACTAATGCTTCATTATCTGTGAAAAAGAGAACCCGCTTATTTTTCATCCTATGACCCCATAACAGTACACTGAGGGCAATTGGATAAAACTCGAGGACAGCGATATTGTACGATTTCCAGGACTCAGGCCACTCACCATAACACCACTGGTCACCAAAAACAGCCCCAAAACCTAATGCCCCTGACGCGTCAGTGTATAGGTGAAGAGTGGATGAAGTTAACCACCCTTCATGCATAAAAAAGGAACAGCCGTTAAAATCGGACAGGAAAGTGAGCCAAACCCGCAAGTCAGACTTAACAGCTGAATTAAGTCTGACAAGGTGCTGCGGTCGTTTAATGCCGACAGTTAAATCAATAAGCCGACGGAGAAATGCCCGTCCAGGAAGGACAACAGAACATGCAAAATTCAAAAGCCCCATAAGGGACTGTAATTCTTGTAGAGTAACTTTCTTCCGAGTCAGAAATGCTGAAAGTAAATTAACACACCGCAGCACCTTGTCTGAGGGGAGACGGGCCTCAGAGCGAATGGTATCAAGTTCAATACCGGCAAATGACAAAACCACTGCTGGACCTACAGTTTTTTCAGGGGACATAGGTATACCCAAATAGTCACACAAGTCCAGAAAACGAGAAAGCTGACTGGAACACAGAGACCTAGTGGGAGCAACGATGAGAAAATCATCCAAGAGATGAATCATGTAAGGTATGTGGAGCTTGGTCCTGGCAATCCACTCAACTGCGCTACTGAAAGACTCAAAAGTTTTACATGAGCTAGCACAGCCCATGACCATACAACGATCATAGTAAAAAAGTCCACGCCAGCGCATGCCGAGAAGATGGTAATCTTCAGGCCGAATAGGAATTATGCGGAAAGCACTCTTGATATCAGTTTTGGCCAAAAAACTACCTACCCCAGACCGAGTTATCAGCCGCACAGCATCGTCGACGCGAGCGTAAGTGACACTGGTATGTTCTGGGGGAATATAATCATTCACCGAAGCACCTGAGGGATACGACAAGTGCTGTATAAGGCGGAACTCCCCAGGTGATTTCTTAGGAACTACCCCAAGGGGTGACACACAAAAATATGGAAACGGAGAACTAGAAAAGGGGCCAGCAAGGCGCCCGGAGGACAATTCTTTCTCAATATATTGGTCTACTACCTCAGGATGCTGGTGGGCCGATAACAAATTAGGGGCCATCATGGCATTGCCAGGACCATCATAATGTATGGGAAAGCCATTTTGAAAACCACAAATCAAAAATTGAGTCTCGCTAATCGAATATCCTGTGAGTAGTGGAGCTAACCTATTTAGCCTGACTGGAGTTGGTAGGTCGGGATTTGGCAGCGACAGAGGTGGAGCTGGGTGGTGCACTGGGGGGACGAAAATTGCATTTGGAGCTCGGATGCAGCCGATGACACTTATGGCACTCATGCTTGAAATTACAACCAGCACAGGCACCACCACGATGGAACTTTCGGCAGTAACCATGGGGGATGAAAACAGGGTTAGCCCCCCCATTCGATGGCCTGGGTGGTTTTGTGGTTGATAGATTCTGTGAGCGAATCCACAACTCCCAGTGCACCACATTCCAAGCCAAGCTGGCAGGCTGTTGTTGCTTTAAATAGCGGAAATTGGTGTCATAATACCGCCAGTTGGCCCCCCGCGCTGCCAAATCGCGAACCACCTCACCATACTTCATGAGGGCAGGGGCTTCCTGGGGGAATTTGGTTGTATATACCCCCACAAAAATTTGAAAGGCAGAAGTCCAAGCATCTATAGAGGTCAGGGGCTTTGCCTTGTTAGTGGGCTCCAGGCACAGGGTGGGAAGGCCTGCTGAGCCAGAGGCTGCCAATGTGGTGACAGACAAATGGTACTGTGGCTCCGTAGGGGAGTTGGCAAGCAGCAAACCAAAATCAAAATATTCATGAGCCCATATTTTGGCTTTAAGCTTAGCAGGGACTCGACAATCAATGGAAAGACTCGTGGAGGTAAAAACATCCCTGGGCCTGTCCTGTCCTGGAGCCGGAGCCCCCACCCCCAACGGCTCACCTGAAAGATTATGGAGGACAGATGCCACCGACCCCTGTACGCTGGCATCTGCCCCCGAGGTTGCCCCCAGTGGTACAGCAAGAGCCCCATCATGGGATAGTTGGAAGGGAGGTGGAGCAGCCGAGGGCGCCGGAATACTGGCAGCCACCAAACCGTGTGTGGAAAGGGTCTGTAGCACCTGGTGGGTCACCGCTTGAGTGATGTCCTGGATGAAGGAGCTGCTAGCCATGATGGAGTTGGAGCTGCTTGTTGCTTGGGTGACAGATGGTGTGGCGGGGGGCACACTGTTGTTGAGGCTACTCACAAGTGTAGATGTGGCGGTGGAAGACACTGCTGCAGCATCGAAGGAAGTGGCAGAATTGATTAACCGGGCCGGAGGCCGGATGTTCCTCTGGCTGCGACGCATGGCCGGTGGGGCGGGGCGTGTAGCCTGGCGAAGATTTCTGGCAGCACGAGGCATTCTAGGATAAACAAAAAGAACCAGACAAGCGAACCCCCACGAAGAAGGCTGGTTTGTAGGTTAAGCTGCTGCAAAAGTGATCATCGCTCAAATAACACACAAAAACAAACATAAAAACAATTACAACACGAGCGCAGCAGGGTGGCATGGCAGACTATACAAACACAGTGTCGCCGCATAGTGCCACCCCATGAAGCTGCAAAATAAAGAGAGCCATAAATGAGCAGAAACAAAGTAAAATCAAGGTATGCTCCAGGCTAACAAAAACAAAGTAGGCCATAAATGAGCACGAAGCCAAAAAGTAAATTAAAACAAAGCAACGTGCTAATTCTGCTCAGGCCGACAAATAAGGAATCAGGCTTTAAGCAGGCAATAAAGTAGCACAAACAAATGGCTTAGTGTGCTCCAGGCCAACTTAACAGGCCAACAAAAAATCAAAAGAAAATTAATCCTGCTAAGGCTGCTCCAGGCCAACAAATCAAGTAATAATAATGCAGGCCATAAATGAACGTTAATAAAAACAAAAAAGCCTGCAAACGTAGGAGGCCATAAATGAGCGTTAACCATGTGACACGAAAACAGCTAAGTGGGCGCCAGGCCAACAATGATGAAATAATCAATATTCTAGGCGTACATTATTACAGTACAAACACAAAGCAAGTTATTAAGAGCCTATAACCCCCGTGAAAAATTCTAAGACGACGAAGGCAAAGCCTTTAAAAGTGCACCACGATAGCTCCGGTAGAGCTTGTACTGGCCATGTGGATTCAAATGAACACCATCTGGCATCAAAATGGCGCGATCCAGCGACTCCAGCTCCTCGTGATGCCAGACAAAAGCGAACGGAGTATCATCCAGCAACACAGAAAGGTACTGGTTTAGTTTCAGGGCCAAAAGATTGAAACCAGCGTCAGGCAAGCCCGACTCGCGAACCCTACGAGGTATCACTAAACAAACACCCACCATTTTGATACCTAAAGAGAAATGTAAATATTCGACAATATCATGAATGTCGGAGCCCACAATTTCGGGTGAAATAGAACCCAAATCGTTCGTGCCGATTTCCAAAAGCACAGCATTTGGCGACAGATCGCGAACTTTCTGGGAAATAATGCGGCGAAGTTGAGTAACGCGAAGCCCGCCGACGCCATGCAACAAAATTTCCATGCTTCGATCTAGCCCGAAATCAAGGGATGCACGAGAGTCAAAATTCCGCAGGAGGTCGTCCTTTAAACGACGGACGAAAGAATGCCCAATGATGAGGGCCTTAGGACGAACTGAATTATTCATAATGACGGAATTATAATGAACTACCGAAGCGAAGATACGAGCGGGCGGATACGAGCGACGCAAGCGAACTCAAGGTTCGTAACGACAAAAGATATACAGAAGAAAAATACGTGGAAATACGTACACGGTCCTGAATGCAATCAGCAGAGGAAATGGGGAGCTAAAACACGCTTACCTGACAAAGAAGGCGAAAAGAGGTATAAAATTGTAGCTCCGAAAACTCAACAACTTGCTCGAGGCTAGATCGCTAGAAGCACATGGCATACAGGTCTAGAGGGTATACCCACTAACCAATTCAAGGATACCCCTAGAGTATTGTCCATCCCTCACGTGTTCAAAATTGAAGTTAATCAATGACAGCGAGGGACATCATAAAATTTTTATTGTCAGGCCAATAATGCCTTTAAACGCAGGGCGCACATATCAAACAACTAAAGCACTCGCTGTTTAAAATTGTTATCAGTACTACGGCAACAGACCTATTGTCTTCCGATGTGATTATTTCACCAGCTATCTAATAAAGAATAGCATTAACAGAGTAATCTTTTTTTATGAAGAAGCAGCCTTTTCGCAAGAAATGAACACCTTAAGACAAGTTAAGAAATGCATACTTTCGGATGAATAATTCATCGGCTCCTCACAACTGACTTCCGTCTAGTCAGATCGTCCACTGGGAACATTTTTGACCTATGTTGAAAACATAGGGTCTTAGCCAGCGTGAAGTTTTTCGCTTTCTATGTTTGTTTGTTTGTTTGTATGTCTGTATGTATGTATGTATGTATGTATGTATGTATGTATGTATTTTTGATCCGGGGGGGAAATCTCATGTGAGACGGGCGGGAATGCTCGTCGGAAAATTTAAATTAAGGCTATGCTAAAACAGACGGAGAACGCGAGACGACGTGCATCCATGCACCTTTCACATGGGAGTACACCCCCCGGGGGAATTTATGTGGCACTATGTGGCACCAATCAGATTGAGGCTACTAAGCTAAGAGTACATTCTACCAATGAAAGAGCTGGTTAGAATCCCCTTACTGAAGCCATGTCGAATGTACATATGGGGACGGAAACGATCAGCTCAAATGTGCTTTTCTACTTTTTCCTCTCGAATGTTATATTTTCAGTGAAGGCTTGGTGTGGTGGAATTGATGGTAATTTCCTAAAGCTATTGTAAGGGCAGGTAAAATTGAACTTTGTCGTGGCCAACGGTGGAACGTGAGTGCTTGACAAAAACAATTTTAAACATCGTTCCAAAAATAGACTTGTTGACGAGAAACTGTAATTTAATTTGTTCTTTTATGATTTGTGTTATGAAACAGCTGTTTTGGTTATGTATCTTTTAGCAAGATGTTGGTTGAAAAGATTGTATCTGTGCTTGATACGGATAATTTTGACTGTACTTTGCAAGGTTTTTGAAACAGCTTTGTTTGGTAATTTGAAATTTATAGCGACGTGTTTATAAGATTGCAATTTGCATAAATTAGCTTGTTAATTCAAGCGTGTCAGTAGGTTTTTAAACCTGTTTTCTCTTCCCAAAATGCGGTTTAGTTTTAGTTTACGATGTTGTGTCCATGATTTATATCAGTCATATCCACAGATTTTCTAGCCGACATAGAAATGATTTCTTTCTTGGTTTTATCATATACGGGAACATATGGTTTTTGAAATTTTTTAGCGACGTGTTTAAGATAGCAATTTGCATAGATTAGCTTGTTCAAGCGTGTCTGTAGGTTTATAAACCTGTAGTGTATACGGTAACATAGCGAGTTCACGGTAAGCTCAAGCTCGGAAACTTCGTTAACTGCAAAACCAAAATGTACTTTTGAATCGTCTGGCAAAGGAATATGAAATACTCCCAGAAGGTGCGAATCTTTCTGTCGAAATTGTTCGAGAATTCCTTACAGCGGGGCATTTTTTGGAGAACTCGACAAGCTGCTGGCCATGTCATCTTAACACGACAAAAAGTGAAAAGTCCTAAAAAGTGCAACAAATCACAGTTTACTTAAAGAAAACAAAATACCAGTCTGCGTAGTCTGCATGGTCTGCAGTCTGCACAGTCTGCAGGCTACGTTTTAACATGACCGCAATGACTTTCCTCTCCTCAAATTATTATCTACTACACTTGTTTCTTTCACATCTTGTTGTGAGCTCGATTTATATTCTTCAGTAATATGCAGACAATCATTAGTTGACCTTAACTGAGGTTTCAGTTTTAAATTTAATTTGAAGTTTTTATGCAGTCGTTTTGTTCTAGTGTCAGTTTGACTCTTTAGTTTGTAGCCTACTAGCCCGATGGTTGCTCTATCTCCAATTTTGGTTCAACTGGGCTTTTAGCGGGATGTTGCTTTGCATTCCAAGGGTATTGCTGAGTAAACAAAAAAGCTGTTTGAGGACCAGTTCAGACGCCGTACCTCTCATGGACCGTACCAAATACATTTTCGCTCCTAGGTCGTATTTAAGTGGCAAACTTTGCTGTACTCTGAGATTTTGGCTTGCCTAATTGAAATCTGTCGAAAAAACTCATTTGGACACCGTACAACTGCCAAAAAACTACGTACTACTTGGTACGACACATGGGAGGTGCGGCGTCTGAACTGGGCTTTATGCACTGGGCTTTATGCACTCAGGTGCTATAGTGGAGGGGGGAAGTATTTGCAAGAATAATCGCGTGTTGTTTTGTCCTCAGAGTATGTCTTAAAAATCGCAAATAAGCGAGGATAAGACTTGTCATTTCAACATAGGTCAAGCACGCAATGCGTGCCTATGTTTCTTCCATAGTAGAACACAGACCTAATCTTTTTCTTTTCGTGCATTTATTTATAAAACGTCTTCTATATGTCTTTACATTTCCTTTAATATAAAGATGAATAATTGCTAATGACGTCATGATCAAATCGTTTATGGCATTTAATATTTTAAAGATCAAATAACGCTTATAAAACCACCCGCCAGCCCATAAATTGCTCTATATAAACGTAAGTCATTTGCAGGTTAGACAAATATCGTCGCTTATCTTGCCTAAACCGTCATTCCAAGCCTCCTTTCCTAAGCCTCTCTCGTCGCCATTTGTTGGCTTCTGCGTTTGACACCAGGTGTACTGTCTCCTTGTTCTCATACCAGAAGACGTAATTTAAGTAAGTCTGTGCTTTTTATTCTGATTTTAGTTGAAAGAGAGGTAGAATCTGTCGATCGCACCTGTATTGTAAATTAATCAGTGAAATTTAAACTAGTTTTCGGGTCTTCAGTATAAATTATAAGGTTTAGAGGGCTTCTTGGTTGCTCCAAGAGCGTCACGATTTCACAAATGTTCACCTCTTAAATGAGGTAAAAACTGTAAATCGGGTACTTTCAAAGCAGCTGTAAGACTGACTTAACAGCGACAGTGCAATCGACAAAAATGAGGTATGCAAGGCGATCTAAAATCGGTTCATTCGTTACGTTACCTTTTCGAAGGCCTGTCGACGTATATAAACAAATTCACCATTCACGCATTAATAAGGGTCGGCATGTCCGAAAACATTTGATGCAGCAAACATTTTTACCTTTATTACCTTTCTTTTCTGCTACACGGCAATAGCAAGGCACTACAATGGTTCGACACCGCCTTCCGGGAGTCCCATTCATAAAGGCTTTTCGCTGAATAAAAAAAAAGAGGAATTTCGGGGGAAAGTCCGCCGAACGGCAATCTGTCAAGGATAAGTTTACAGGAATTCGATTTTTTTTTTGCGTTCGTAAAGGGGTTGATTAATATGCGTTTCACGCGATCAGAGCAAAAATATCAACCTCGCCTCCTAGGGCCTTCTCCTCATTCAAAATGGCGGGTCGGAGAAACCCCTGGCCAAGGCTGCTACATGGCTCCAAAAATTCGTGAAGATTTCGTCCCGTAAAACAAGATGAAATGTCTTCATTTTGTTTGAACAACGGTTTCAGATTGGAAGAAAATAAACAGGGTTGCCAGACGTTGGAAACAACCTCCGTAAAAGCCATTTCATCATGTGTCAAGTGACAAAATACTCCACAATTCTTGGAGTATTTCAGCAGCCTTGGCCAGAGGTTTCTCCGAGCCGCCATGTTGAACGAGGAGAAGCCCTGGGGACAAGGTTGCAAAAATATACTTGTGACACGTGACAAAAGCTCAAATTTAGCGGCAATCCGTAAATAAACGGCCCAGCTTGGTGCATATTCCTCTTATTCTGAAGATCTTGACTCGTGAATCCACTGAAATCGTAATGAAAATAGGCAATTATCTAGTGAATTACACATTAATTAGGCCTTATACAAAAAACAAGAATAAACATCGATTTTTTTGTACACCCTGATACTCGTATACAGATGATGGGTAGGTGAGAAATTTTAAATAAAATCTTCCTTTTAATTAAACCTTCCTTTAAAATCTTAAATCTTCTTAAAGTCTTCCTTCCTTTTTAATTAAATCTTCCTTTTAATTAAAATCTTCCTTACGTGTTTTGCTATCCTGCGTTGCAAGCGTTTCCGAGGCCGGGTTTGAAGTATTTTTCGCGCCTTGAACGCGCGAAAATTGGGGCGAGCGCAAACATCCCCTCCCCGCTCCTTCCATCAGTGTTACCTTCACCCCAATATTTGCGCCGCCAAAAAGCGAAAAATGCCTCGAACGGGCGGAAAAACCTACGGAAACGCCTGCTACGGCGGCTAGTGTTTTGCGTTACACGCCGGGCCAGCAGAGGGCACGAAGCTGCACGCTCGGAAAAACTTTTGCGTCTTTTATCCGATAGAGCTCAAACTTTGCACAATGATAGAACTTTTTATTCCAAACAATCGTATCGTTTTTGTTTTTTCATTTCAACGGTTTTTGGCGGGAAAATGACGTCACAGTGCTAAAGGCAAATTTTCAATTGTCTCTTATGGCACAAAAAGTATATGATTCTGAAAGAACTCATTGAGATAAAGTGAAATGCGAAGAAATTATTGAAAAAGCTCGATCCGTCTTGAAGATATAAAGTTCGGAAGTTTGAATTTTCCGCCATTTTGTTACTATTTTTAGAACATTTATAAAATTCAGATCTTTATATCTTCAAGACGGATCGAGCTTTTTCAATAGTTTGAATTTTCCGCCATTTTGTTACTATTTTTAGAACATTTATAAAATTCAGATCTTTATATCTTCAAGACGGATCGAGCTTTTTCAATAGTTTGAATTTTCCGCCATTTTGTTACTATTTTTAGAACATTTATAAAATTCAGATCTTTATATCTTCAAGACGGATCGAGCTTTTTCAATAATTTCTTCGCATTTCACTTTATCTCAATGAGTTCTTTCAGAATCATATACTTTTTGTGCCATAAGAGACAATTGAAAATTTGCCTTTAGCACTGTGACGTCATTTTCCCGCCAAAAACCGTTAAAATGAAAAAACAAAAACGATACGATTGTTTGGAATAAAAAGTTCTATCATTGTGCAAAGTTTGAGCTCTATCGGATAAAAGACGCAAAAGTTTTTCCGAGCGTGCAGCTTCGTGCCCTCTGCTGGCCCGGCGTGTTAATTTGTAGTTAATGGCAAAAAGGAATAAAATCGGCCAATTTAACGAGTAAACTTAGAATCGCCATTTCAGTAAAAGCTGACCTCATTGCCCTCTGCAGGTGACAAATTGAAACAACCTGGTCGAATAATTCGTCCTCCCTCAGTGAGAGTTTAATCTCATCTCCTGGGGAACATCCGGGTCTCACCCTGGTTTGTTACAGAGGGTTGTTTACCTTGAAGCAATTATAAATACCTTACTATATTTTTGTTGATCATTCTACACTGAGAGAGTCCTACTAAAGTTAAATTTTTAACGAACGAGGCACGTATCAAGGGGTAATTTTGTGTCATAAATACGGCCGAACGCTACAGGAAACATCAAACACGAATTCAAAGCGCCAGTTCGATCAATTTTTTTTAAATTTTGATTTCATGCAAGTACTTACCTGGCCAAAACGTCTTTCAATCCAGGAAGACCATTTTTCTTTTTTTTTTCAGGTTTGATTTTCGTGACCTTGTTTTAACCGGCTTATTTCGGCGATTTTTGCCTTACTGAAAGCTGTGGCTAAATGGCCGGCAGCTGAAATTCGGTTAGGCAATACCAGATTATATATATCTCGTACAAGGTTGTAATAATTTGTTTGATATACAAAGCTAGAAATTCATTGCCTTGTACCCAGGCGCTTCTTTTTCTACGCGGGATTTTGAGGAGACGTAGAGGTCATGGGAAAGCTGAAAAATCCTCCCTTGGTGACCTGCGATCTATGTGAAGCCTTCCCGTAGGCCTTTGCTCTCGTGCCAAAACCCTCAGAAGCGTCTGGGTGTAACGTATTAGCGATTTAGATCAACACAGTCAGGCCTTCATCTTGCCGCAAGAGGTATCTAGTACCACGACATTTTTTTGCCCATCAACCATGCATCGATGGCCTTAGAAATAACTCTACTACAGTGAACGTTTTGCTGTGTGCTGGCTAGGGTCTCAGAACAAACCAGTAAGGCAGGCTTCCATTTAGTTTGTATGTTCCGAATTTCCAAAAGCAAATCGAGGCTGGCAAGAGAAAGTGACGTCAAAGACTTCTGAATGAATAAGAGGTTTTTAATTCAGTTCGGCAATTTTTGCTGTGGCTAAATGACCGATAACTGAAGTTTAGTTAGGCAATACGAGATTCCTTTCCTGTGTTGTACAAGGTTGTAATAATTTGTTTGATATCCGAAGCTAGAAATTCGTTCCACGAAAGCGCGAAACGCGACCTAAGGTTTTCTCTTTCATAAATATCACGTACTGATTGGCCGGATTTAGATCGATCACATATATAGTCAGGCCGTTATCTTGCCGTATCTAGACTATCTAGTGTCACGAGATTTTTTTCCCATCAGTGAACTGCACAGCAACTGTCTTGAATGTAGAAATAGCTCCAGTGCAGTTAACGTTTAGCCTGTTTTGACCGTGTTATCAGCGCCAACCAGTTAGGGCTAGCCTCGGATCTTACTGAGCAAGTTTCAGACCAGGGCTCTGACTGTTTCTGGTTGATTCCATTTATTGTCAGCATTTAAAAATGAACAAACGTCGGGTAAAATGAAACCATTCTTACGAATAACTGACTGGACATGCCAGAACAACTTCGCACCATGCCAGTTGAAATGATTATCTTAATTCAGACCGTAGTCTGTTCGATAAATGCAAACGAACTGCAAATTTCCTATCTTTTAAATTTGGATGATGATAAAGGAGAGCAAACTCACAGATTCAGTTAGGCAAATAGCAATTTGTAAGGGAACAGACGAATAAATAATTTCCCAGTCAAGCACGACATAACACTTAAATTATGGCACTTTTTTAATTAAAAAGAATAAAAATAACATTTTTATTAAAAGAAAAAAAGAAAACTAGTGACAGTCAACTCAGGCAATTTTACCAACTAAATTTTAAGAAATCGATGTAGTTACTGAACTTCAAAAGCATTCTATTATCGAGCAATCCAACTAAGAAATAATTTTAGGGTCGTTTGTAAAACAAATCAATGAAATACTGGCTGCGTTGCAAACGCATTTTACAAGTACCCAGGCCATCTCTCAAAAAATGTTAGAAAATATTCTCACAATAAACCTTCTTAATTATTAATTAAAGAAAAGAAGAATACTGACTATTTCAGAGTAGAAAATTTGCTGTACCGGCCATGAGTCTGTATATATTATCAGTCGGGTAATGGTAGATACACCAACTAGGCTTATGTGAACTAGAATTATGAACTGCGTATAACGTTTCAGTTAACTACGAACAAGGAAAATCATTGACAGTTAAAAAAACACGTGAATCCTAACAGAATTGATTTTATATTCTGCAATAATATTTGCAGATAAATCGAACATATTGAAAATTTTAAAAACATGTATGTTTAACCACAAAAGTAGAGGAAATTGCCAGCAGCGCACGAAAATTCAAAATATTGGCAAATTCTAAAAAAGCATCACTCGCCGATGATAAAGGTTCCTTTCTAATAATTATACCTCGTTTAAAGTCTTAGTGCAAGGTAAGAATCGTTAAGGGTTTTTTCAATTTTAGACTTCAAAATACCTATCTGTATATTAAACTTTACATACCTCAGTTATATCGACGGTCAAAATGATAAACATGCACCCGTTGCACCGCCTTGCCTAAAACTTTAAAAGCACTCTACTTTAAGCTTTTAGTCTTTACAGCTTGGCTAACATCCGGATTTAGTTACTAGTTATTTAATTAACATCAGTCACTGAACTTGGCTTATTTTCCATACCGACCCCTGGGGCTAATTTACAATTATTCCACAAGCGTGCGTTGAATATGAGTTGATAAATAACACGCCTAGTTGGTTATTATCAACTCATATCCAACAAGCGCGAGTCGAATAATTGTTTTATTAAATTTTCAGCTTTTTTATTCTTTGCTGAATTTGTTTTTCTTTGTTTTTTTTTTTCATAGTTTTCGACATACCTTTTTCATCCTTGAGGAACTTGACAAAGCATCCAATTTCCTTTTAAGGCAAAAAGCAGGGGGATTCGCAGATAACCTGTGTGCAATGAACCAGAGAGCTGGCAAAAATCAAGGTTATTCAGAGAGCTCGAAATTCAATAACCAAAGAAATTGTTCGGGAATTCAGTCGAGATGACACACAAACACAATTATCACGATTCGGCAATGTTCAGTTTTCAGTTGTGCGGTTACCAAATAGAAGTCTATCCAGAAGAATATGAGGGTATTATAAATCATGTTATAAGAGTTGTCCCCTTCTTTGCGATAGCTTGTCCAAGTCATTGCCAAATCATTTCGTTGCTGGTTTACTTTATTTTAGATGCCCATTCGCAGGTTAGCATTCAATTTCGAAAGAAAAAGGATTGATTCAATGAGAAATCAGTAGTGAGGCTATTATTCTGTCATTTTGTCTGTTTGGCCGGGGACGGCTCAAACTAAGGTCGGAGGATATGTTACAACATAAAATCCAATAATTCTTGGTATTTCAGTCTCGAAAGCTGTGTTAATACAGGCTTACGGTGGATTGAAAAGTAGGTCCATTTAGCTCTGTAAACGTAAGCGTTAGTCTTCTAGCTGAGTTTATTCAGGCCTAAAAGCTGTGTTTCTTCAGATGTAACTAGGATGATGCAATACGCTTTCAGTTTACATAACAAGAGCACTCTTATCTTTGTAACACCGATTTACATCGAATCGACCCCAAACCCGCACAAGACACAAAGGGACAAACAAAGGAGTTAAGGTAAGCGATCTTTATTATAAGAAAAAAGAGGTGGTAATTTTCGCTTTAAATGGCACTGTATTTTTTCCCATAAAGAACCTTATATTTTAGCTGTTGATATCGCGACGCGCATATCCTCTCTCGCCGAAAATTACAGTCTATTGCCAAATGAAGGAAATTATTTGGTACTTTTGCTAACTGACTCAAAACAATTACTTGGTTTTCGTTTGGGGCATATCCGCTCTCTGAATTTACGAACGCACAACTGTCAAAACCAAGAAAAGAAACGCCGGTTGGTTGTGCAGACTTGTAAGTACAACGGTTTCAAGGTTTTAGGCCTAAGCCTTTTCTTTGTTTCGAGCACAATCTATTAGCACCTTTAACACATATTGTACTGTTTTGAAAGTCATGGTTTGAAACGGTTTTAAGGTGAGGATTAACTGTAGAATGGTGGCAACGAAAACGGTAGAAGAAATAATAATGGTCTTTTGGCTATTGCAAAAAAAAATCACAGAAATTCCTGTTGGGCCCGGGCTTTTTGGCTTAAAGGCTAGCTATGGCCCTGGCGATGATAACGATTATGATTTCCAATTTACTAAAGGTAAACAAGATTTGGGAACCAAATACCCTTCTGGACATACTGGGTATTTCGAGGTATTGCTTTCAAGATCATTTAATTTTGCTTCCTATTCCAGGGATTTAAAATCAATTACATCTGCTGTATAAAACTGATTTTATTTCTACGTAAAAGTTAGCTTACAAGACTCGTTATGCGGTTGTTGGTGAACAATTTTACTCGACATCATGATCAAAGAAAATAATTCATTGTGGGGAGCACAAGAAAGACGTCTACACGAGGTTTATTCTTGAAAATCACAACAAAACACCCGCATCTACTCACAACTCGTCGCCACTCTCTGACACAAAAAGTAAAACCGTATTATCGTCTGGCACACCAAGAGATAAGCAACTCTCAAAGCCTTATCGGTTCAGACAATCTGTACACACTCTCTAAACTCTCTCATTACAAAAATCAGTCAACGGCGCTGACGCTCACAAGTAATGAAAACCATTGTACAGTTTCCGACATCACAAAACTAGGTAAATTATAATTTGTTAGGGAACCGACGAATATATGATTTTCCATTCAGGCGCGACAGAACATTGAAAACTTGGCACTTGTTAGTAAATGTTGAATAACAACTAAGGAAGTGGGAAACTGACGAAAGAGCCATGACACATTTTCAACTTCAATTCTAGAGAAAATGCTAGAGAATTAAAAAAAAAAACATTCGGAAATCAACCAAAATTGTTTTTGTATTCCGCAACATGTGCAGATAAAGAGAAAATATTAACAACTTTAAAACAATGCACGCTTTTAACCAGAAAAGTAGTAGACATTAAGCACAAGAATATTAACAATTGTGATAAGTTTTAAAAGGAGGGCGCACATATTAAACGACTACAGCAGTCGCTGTTTAAAATTCTTATCAGTACTACGGCAACAGACCTATTGTCTTCCGGTGTGATTGTTTCACTAACTACCTAATAAAGAATAACATTGACATAGCAATCTTTTTTATGAAGGTACAACAGCATGGGGCTGTTTGAGCAACTTGATTTTTATATGGCTGCGCATCTGCCGGAACTATACTGTGGAAATGATTGGTTGACCATCAGTCATTTTTACGGGGAAGTCAAAAAACAGGAGCAGGAGGAACGGGAGAGAAGAAAGGAGCGAGTCAGTCGTGTACGACGTGTTTTATTTGTGTAAATAGACTTTGAACATTCCTCTTGAGTTGTTTTTTTTTTTTATTGTGAGTCAAGGCTGCTGTGAGTTAACAATTGTGATAAGTTTTAAAAGGAGGGCGCACATATTAAACGACTACAGCAGTCGCTGTTTAAAATTCTTATCAGTACTACGGCAACAGACCTATTGTCTTCCGGTGTGATTGTTTCACTAACTACCTAATAAAGAATAACATTGACATAGCAATCTTTTTTATGAAGGTACAACAGCATGGGGCTGTTTGAGCAACTTGATTTTTATATGGCTGCGCATCTGCCGGAACTATACTGTGGAAATGATTGGTTGACCATCAGTCATTTTTACGGGGAAGTCAAAAAACAGGAGCAGGAGGAACGGGAGAGAAGAAAGGAGCGAGTCAGTCGTGTACGACGTGTTTTATTTGTGTAAATAGACTTTGAACATTCCTCTTGAGTTGTTTTTTTTTTTTATTGTGAGTCAAGGCTGCTGTGAGTTAACAATTGTGATAAGTTTTAAAAGGAGGGCGCACATATTAAACGACTACAGCAGTCGCTGTTTAAAATTCTTATCAGTACTACGGCAACAGACCTATTGTCTTCCGGTGTGATTGTTTCACTAACTACCTAATAAAGAATAACATTGACATAGCAATCTTTTTTATGAAGGTACAACAGCATGGGGCTGTTTGAGCAACTTGATTTTTATATGGCTGCGCATCTGCCGGAACTATACTGTGGAAATGATTGGTTGACCATCAGTCATTTTTACGGGGAAGTCAAAAAACAGGAGCAGGAGGAACGGGAGAGAAGAAAGGAGCGAGTCAGTCGTGTACGACGTGTTTTATTTGTGTAAATAGACTTTGAACATTCCTCTTGAGTTGTTTTTTTTTTTATTGTGAGTCAAGGCTGCTGTGAGTCAAGAGACATTATTTATCATGAACGTGCAAACTCAGTGTTGTCAGTTTTTAAAATTTTTAATTAAAAAAGAGTTGATGTTTTTTTTTTACAAATGGTTGTCCATCTCTTGCCACGCGGGTGGGGCGCGCCTATTTACAATTGAAAAAGCTATCTACAGTTTGAAAAAATAAAAAGTAAAAGAAAGCTATGTACAATTGGAAAAAATAAAAAAATAAAAAAAAAATTGGCTATGTACAATTTCAAAAGTAAAAAATGGCTATGTACAATTACAAATGAAAGTCTTCCAGTTCCATACGTAATTGATCAATGTTCTCGGGTAGACAGAACGTGCGGTTGAATAAGGCTTGAATTTCTGCTCGGGTTTTCTCGTCCACATCCCTGGATCCCACGATAGCACTGCTTTGATGAAGGGTGGGCTTTTTAGGTCCCCAAGGGACAAATTGACTGCCAGTCACTAGGGTGGCGGCATTCTCGTTGACTTGGTAGTAATGGTCCGAGCGGTACCATGCTTGACTGGGTATGTCAAAGAGATAGACGGGTTTGCCTTGATCCATAGCCAATTGCACGGTCCAACCAGTGCCTCCTTTCACACGTTTATGATCCTGTTCCAAGATGCCAAACGCATAGATCGTATGGGCTCTTTTGGCAATTTGATAATTGCGTTGCAGCAATTGCAAGGTGTAAAAATGACTGGGCATTTGTTTGCCTAGTTTCTCCGCTGCCTGGTGAAGATGGGGGTTGGCCAGCAACAAGACTTCCACGTTGGACGGGGTGATGAAGGTAGCTCAAGGATGGTTCGGGGGGACCAGGACTTCGACTTGCATCCCAAACTGTTTACCCAGTTCTTCGACGAGTGCATCCGTGCCTCTGGCTCCCCCGGTGTACACCACATGGCCATAACCCACTTGCAGTTCCAAGGCATCCAGATCTTGTTCTCCGATCATGTCAATGTCTGGGGGCATGGCTTTGAGAATGGAGATCTAGAGACCAAGGGAGCTCCTTAAATAGGGACAACGGACCAATGGGAAGACAAGAGGTCCTTATATGGATTGAATAAGCTGACCAATGGGACGATGAGACGTCCTTATATGGGTAGGATAAGCTGACCAATGACAGCCAAGGGTCTAAGGTATAAAAAGGCATGTGCGGTGGGGTGAAAACAACCTTGAGCACGATGTCCGTCGATCGGAAGAGAAAATCAACCCATCCCCCAGAGGGGAAGAAGAAGAAGAAGACCATTCAAACTATGACGCCCGTGGACTGTGATCCTGTGGTATGCGAAGTGGTGGAAGACACCCGAGCTGCGGTGGAAGATATGATGAAAGAATTGAATGATATGGTGTCCCCACCTGAATACATGGTGACGTATGCCGAAGATCCTCCCAGTTCGGTGGACTATATGGTATGCCCTTGCCATGATGTGCGTTTGGAGGCCCGAGAATCTCAAAAGGGATGGAAGTATGTGAAATGTCCCATGCAACCGTGTTTGCTGTTTTGTGGACAAGATCAAGCCTTGGAGTATATGAAAGCCGTGTATAGTCAACCTCATGTAGAAGTGTTGGACATGTGGTGTTGTTTGCAATGCTTTTGCCGTGAACCCGCTACGCTTCAACAGAGCCATTCGACTCAGAACCCCGATCGCTTGTTTCTGAATTGTTCCAAGAAAAAGTGTGGCTTCTTCCGATGGGCTGATCAACCCTTGGATCCCAAGTACTGGACTTGGTTTCATGACCATCCCCCCAAAAAAGCCGACCCACTCGCTGAAGCACCCAGCCGTGATGTTCAAGGATATCTCAAGAGGGGCTATGACATCCCTGGCCCGCCCCCTCGAGTCCAAAGGAAAGAGGATCGGCCCCTGACAGATTATGAGAAACAATTGTTGCGAGAAATTCAAGATCTCAAGAACCGTCAAGAAATGATGGTAGCCCCAGCTCCACCACCCCCCAAGTACAGTGACAGTGTTGAGAACTGGCAGAAAGGTCTAGAGACCATCAGCTGTGGTCGGCTAGGTCTCTTTTAATGTATTAAAAAGGAGTAGGAATAAAATTTTTTATCAATGTCACCATGGAGTCTGTATGTTATGCGTGGGATTCTGTCTTGTCCCTGGTACAATGGCAATGCCATCAAACCCTTTGCCAAGTCTTATATGATCATCAACCCGGGTCCAAAATCCCCATACCCCCATGTCCCGAGGACACGCATCCTCTCCACCTCTTTGAAGAAACCCATGTCGACCGCAACTTGTATCGATGGGTGGTGTTTGTCTTATGGTTAAAAGCTCACCCGAACGCCTGGCGATGGTATCGAATCATTCAAAAGGCGCATCCCGACACGGTCGCCACCATACCGACCTTATGGGATGAATGCCAGAACGTATGGCCCCTCGAAAGAAAAAGGATGTGTCCCCATCATGGTTGAGTCGGTACCACGATCCTCGAGCCCCCGGCAGTTTAGGAGGCGTGCAACGGTTTGCTAAAGCCCATCGTCTCCCTTTGAAAAAAGTCCAACGGGTCTTGGAACGGGATTTGGCCTATACGTTACATAAACCTCGACGTCGTCGTTTTCCCACCGTCCCCGTGATTGTAGGAGGATTAGATGATCAATGGGTAGCAGATTTAGTGGAAGTGCAACCCTTGGCCAAGTATAATCGGGGCATACGATACTTGTTGACGGTCTTGGATGTGTTGTCCAAGTACGCGTGGGTACAACCGTTGAAAGACAAAACCGGGGTGGCCTTGGTCCATGCCTTTGAGAAGATTTTGAAAGGACGACGTCAACCCAATCGATTGCAAACGGATCGAGGGAAAGAATTTTACAACCGGACCTTTCAACGATGGCTCGACGAGCAAGGGATTCAACATTTTTCGACCGAAGGGGATGCTAAAGCCAGTGTGGTGGAACGATTTAATCGCACCTTGAAAGAACGGTTATACCGTTATTTTACCGCGGCCAACACCTTACAGTTTGACGATCTCTTACCCGAGTTGGTGCAAGGGTATAATGCGACCCGTCATCGAAGTATTGGCATGGCCCCTCAAGACGTGACATGGGACAACGAAGAAGCCGTGTGGAAACGATTGTATGCCAAACGATGGAAAGGCCAGAAGAAACCTACATTCAAAGTCGGGGATCGTGTCCGTCTCAATAAGATTCATCGTACCTTTGAAAAAGGCTATCTACCCGGTTGGACCGAAGAAGTGTTTGTGGTGCATCGGGTGATCCCGGGACCCGTGCCCACGTATAAGATTCACGAATGGGATGATACCCCCGTCCAAGGTACGTTTTATGAAGAGGATTTACAAAAAGTCCATGTGTCCGATGTGTTTCGGATCGAAAAGGTACTTAAGCGACAAAAAGATCGTTGGTTGGTCAAGTGGAAAGGGTGGCCCGACAAGTACAATAGTTGGATTCGTAGTCAAGACGTCCGTCTCTCCAACCACCCCAGAGGAAAAAGACCCAAGAGACAAGCCCGCCCAAAAGACGACGACGTGACTAAACAATGACGTTGGTGCCCAATTCTTCGTTTTACGTGACGTTGATGAGTCATGCGAGTACCAAAGAGTTTCCTGGGAACAAGAGCCATCATTTCAGAAACCGATTGCCTAAACTCATTCGATTTATGGGACGAGGATGGATGGTGGGCATGGTGAGTTTATCCTTACCCACCATTCCAGTGATAGCGGAAGAAGGAGGCGTGGGCGATTCCCATCCTCTGTTGTATGTACGATGGCACGAACGGGTGTATGCCCAAGACGATCAAGGGAACGATCGCTGGTACCATGAACGTCGCGAACTCACTGTCTACGGTCGAAATATGAGAAAGGAGATGGCCTCCTCGACGGGATCGCACTTTTTTCATCAACTGGTGTACCGTTACGAGCAAAGCCGTGCGAAACAAACCCAACCCAAAAACAAATGGGCCGAGGACAATGGCGTCAAATTGGTCCCGACCTTTGAATGGACCTCCGAAGGGGATTTGTTATTGAATACGACCAATGTAGATTACAAACGACAAGTGGCGCACGTGTCATGGGGTAGAACCTTGGCCCTGAGAATGGGATGGATTGAACAAGTGTCTCCCGGCCAGTATCGATTAGGTCCGAATCTCTTGCAAGAATTTCAAGGCATTTCCACCATTCCCACCCCGACGGATATCCGCGATGCCGCCAACAAACCCATCTTTTGGAAAGTGGAGGGGGATTATGTGAAATTGAGTCTATCGTGCCCTTGGCGGTTTGTGAATTTGAACAAGACCTTTCGTCCCTCGTCGGAATTTGCTCCGACGCGTCCTTTGCACGTGTACTGCGATGTAGGGACCAGCAGTATGGTGGGTGGTCGTATCACGGATCTCTTACGAGAAATCAAGTACCAACCACAAAACACCACGCACTTTGAACCTCGACATATTCAATATGTCCCAGTACGCAACGAAGTGGTGGAAATCGTAGAAACCCAGATGGCCGAAATCAATGGGGATCTGGCCAAGTTTGGTGAAGGACATACCCTCTTGACCCTCCACTTTAAAAGGGAAGTGGTAGTGTGAAGAAGAGAAAATGTCGTTCTACGTGACGTTACCCAGTCATGCCAACCGACATGAATTTCCCAACAACCAAGCCAATTCCTTCAAGATTCGTTTACCTCAACCGTTACGGTTACAAGGAGGTGGATGGCAAGTGGGGTTGAGTGCCATTTCCTTACCGGATACGCACGTCAATTTGTACGAGTTGGTGCAAAAAGATGGGTTCATCATGTCGACAACCTGGGACCAAACCTATCCCAAACCGGGTGGAAAAGACGGGGAAACGGTCGGGCGAAGAGACAGCGCGCAAACCCTCATCAATGACATTCAACATTTGGATTGGGTGGTGGATGGGGTGAGTTTCATGAAAGCCGCCATTGCTCACTTGGAACAACGACGCAAGGAAACGGCGATTCAAGGAGGTCGTTTTACCAATGATCAAGGCAAACACAGATACGTCAAGTTTCGTTGGGAAGGCGACGATCTCATCATTGACAACACGAATGTCTGTCATTGCAAAACTGACACGCCAGCCCTGTACATCTACACCAAGTTGGCTGTCAAGATGGGATGGTTACGTAAAATTAGCAGTGGGTTGATTTTGGGTCCAAACTTACAACAAGACTTCATGGGGGATCAAATCCCCAACATGACAAAACCCGTTGACAACGATTGGAACGATGTGGACGACGATCAGCACAACCCGGTCTTTTGGACGGTGCGTTCGTTTTCACCGGATCATTTACGATTGAGTATGAGTTGTGGGTGGCGTTTCACCAACTTGAATGTGGCGTTTCGTTCAGTGGTGGGTGAACCCTCGCGATCGTTGCACGTGTACTCGGACGTGGCAGGCAGTATGATGGTCGGCAATCGCGTGACCGATTTGTTGCGAGAAATCCATTACAAGCGGGAAGGCAGAGGTACCATGTACTTTGAACCGTTGCACATTCAATACCTACCGCTTCGTAATGAAGTGGTGGAAATCATTCAAATGCAAGTCACCGAAACGTCTGGCACCGAGGATAAGTTGGTCAGGTTTGGCAAAGGCAACACCCTGGTCACCTTGCACTTCAAAAAGGCATAAAAAGGAAAAAAAAAGGGGATGGTCAGTCAAAGATGCCAAAGACAAGAGCACGTCGAAGAAGAAGAAAGCAACGAGGCGGTCTCTTGCCTCTGGCCGCTCTCGTGCCAGCCTTGATGGCTGTGGGGAAAGCCGCCGCGTTGGGAGCGGTGGGTGGTGCAGCGGGTTACGGTGGTAAAAAAGCCATCGAAGCAGCGACCACTCGGAAGAAAAAGAAAGGCCGATGACGGTATAAAAAGACAAACGGGGTGACGTGAAGCATAGACCTTGGTGAAAGAGCAAAGAAGACAACCATGCGAGGGGGAAGTTTGACACGATTTCGGACAGACGAGTGGTATGATCAACATGGCAGTGGGTTGATGAGGGAGGTCATGCGTGGTGGGTTCCAAGGCCTTAAAAGCACGCGAAATCCTTTAAAACTGCCTAGTAATATCAAGAGAGGATTGAATGCAGGGTTAACACGCGGTGTTAAACGCAAAGCCGAACAAGTCATTAAAAAAGAAATCACCAAACAAGCCAAGAAAGCCTTGAATCAGAAGAACGTGAAAGACGCCGTGCGTGTGGCTAGTGCTTTGTTTCCCAAGCAAGTCAAACGTGCGCGAGATATTTTGGGAGTGTGAAACATGGATCCCGTGCATTCACGACCTCGACGGATTCGTAGTGATCGAGGGTTGTCTCAATGGGGAGGACTGTATCCTTTTTGGAAACTCAGGAGAGGACAACGTGGTGGCTGGTTGAGTGCCGAGGTGATGAGAGTCCCCGGGTTTGATTTGAGACAACGTTTAGCACGACGCTATAAAAACCCCTCACGACGACGACGGGGTACCACTACTCGACGACGACGACGACGACGTTAACCATGCCGAATGTGATGTCACGCGTGACAGCCCCTACCTACTCTGAAGGGGCTGCCCCAGCGCATCCGCGTTCCGAAGGGACCGTCAACCCGGCGTTACGGATTTTCAAGGTGCCACCCACCGACATTAGCATCAATGCCTATCGCATGGTCACCATCCAACCCACGACCACGGGTATCAATCCCATGGAATTCATCATACCGGGGTTGGACGATTTTGTGGATTTGGGACGCAGTTACTTTACCATGGAATTGAGTTTGAAAAAGGATGATAACGGGAACTTGGTGGGCAATGAAAAATTGTGGCCCGTCAATAATTTGGCCCATTCCATTATCAAACAAATTGACTTGCAGTTGAATGGCACGTTGATCAGTCCTCAATCCGACACTTATCATTACAAAGCTTACCTAGAAACCTTGTTGAATTATGACCGAGAAGATGGCAAGACCGTGTTAGGACCCCAAGGATGGTTCAATCAAGTGGATTTCCCACCCCAATGGACCGCCAACAATACTAACAAAGCTGGACCGCATGCAGCCTGGACCGCTCTCCCTGCCAATCACAAAGGAGCCTTGGATGCCATGATAGCTGAAGTGGCCAAGTATGCTGGAGGTGTCACCCACAGTCTGGTGTTTACCCCGCACTTGGAAGTGTTTTACACTGGCAAATTGTTGGTGCCTGGCATAGAAATCAAGATGAAATTTCATTTCAATGGCCCCAGCCTGTTTTTCAATGGAGTGGGTCTAGCTGGTCGATTGATGGAAGGGGATGTGAAACTACGATTTCATCTATGTCAACTGCGTTTGAATGACGCCATCTACAGGAGTTTATCTGAAAAAAGACACAATGAAGGCCAAGTGGCTGCCTACCCGACCGTCCGCAGTGAAATCCGGACCTTTAGCATGCAAGGCAACGTGGTCCGCTTTGATATCCCTAACCTGTTTCAAAACAGAGTGCCTGACCGATTGATTGTGGGGTTACTGGACAGCCGCGCCTTCAATGGAGATGTGACCCGAGATCCTTTCTGTTTCCAGAAATTTGGTCTGAGTTCCATTAAACAGATTGTCAAAGGAGAAGAATACCCTTATGAAACCCTCCAGTTAGTGCACAACAATGGCACCCGAGATAATCTAGGCTACTTCCGTTTTCTGCAAGCCAGTGGTGCCTGGTGTAAAAAGAAAGGCAATATGGTACAATTAGGAGATTGGGGCCAAGCTAAAAATTGTACCTTGTACATGTTTGACAATGTGGCCAATGGATGTGCTGACAGTCAAAACCTCAACCCCAAGCAAAGTGGAGATTTACAATTGGTCTTGGAATTTGGAGCCCAACCCGGTACCAATATAACCGTACTCGTGTATGGTGAATTTGAGAACTTGCTGGAGATTGACAGGAACGGAGCCGTGTTGTATAACATTTACCAGCACTGAAGAAATGGAACATGTGGCCTTGAATAATGTGCAATTGGATTATTTAGCCCGAGACAACCCCCAATTGAACCCTGTCTTTTACGGGACGGTAGCCTGTGATCGTTTACCCAAGAGTCCTGTCAAGACCCAACCCCAAGGGTACATTGTGAATACGGACCCACACGATCAACCGGGACAACATTGGTTAGCGGTGTGGACGGATGGAAAGGTGTGTGAAGTCCTGGACAGTTATGCTTTGCCCATGGACACGTACGTGCAAGCCACCCCGTTACGAGATTGGATTGTCCAACATTGGAAGTATGTGGTCACCAATGGCAAGTCCCTCCAAGCCATTTCAAGCAAGAGTTGTGGTGATTACGCCTTGTTGTATTTGAAAGCCAAAGCCCGTGGACGAACCTTGCAAGAATTTTTAAATGAGTTTTCGGATCATGACTATGTAAGCAATGACCATCAAGCGGGTCAACGCCTTCAACAATTGATTGTAGGCCAAGAAGCCAGATGGTATCAACTCTGTTGTCATCCGTATCATCAATGTAATGGTTAAATAAAATTTGTTGGAAAAAAGTGGTGTCGGAGTCGTAGCTCAGTGGGTAGAGCCTTTGGATCCCCCCGAATACATGAGGAGATCGTGCGTGGGTTCGAGTCCCACCGATTCCAATAAAAAGGTGCCTTTTTTTTTCTAAGGGTAGTTAGTCATCATGCAAACGGGGAAACCGTTTCGTTTTCATACTCCCTCCTCTATCTTGGTCGTGGGTCCTTCGGGATGTGGCAAAACCGTCTTTACGGAAAAACTCTTGGTAGACAACCCGGATTTGTTTGAAACCCCACCGACCCAACTGCATTATTGTTATGGGGCCTGGCAAGATCGATTTCAAGGCATGCAAGATCAAGGGGTTGTGTTTCACGAAGGGATTCCCGATCATGAGGCGTTGGTCCAATGGTTTCCTCAAGGACATGGGGTCCTGGTCTTGGATGATTTAATGGATGAAGGGAGTCACGATAAACGCGTGTTGGATTTATTCACCAAACATTCACATCATCAAGGGATGACCGTGTTGTACTTGTGCCAAGACATGTTTCCCGTGGGTCGATATGCCAAAAGTATTTCCCGCAATGCCCATTACATCGTGGCGTTCAAGAACCCCCGAGATCAATTAGGGGTACGCAATGTCATGCTTCAATCGTTTCCTAGCACCTGGAAAGACACGTTGGGGCCGTTTCATCAAGCTACTACACGACCGTATGGGTATTTGGTGTTGGATTTACATCCCGCCTCCTCCGATCAACAACGGTTGTTGAGTCACCTGTTAAAAGACGAAGGATGGACTCGCACCTATCAAAAACGACTATAAAGGCACCCTTTCAACAGGAAAAAGAGAAAGCAACCATGGCGGATGATGACCGTCAACCTCCGCAATCGTACGATACCGTGGCCCCTGCGGGTGTGGGGGCGACCACCAGTAATCAAATGTCCCCAAGGGCCTTCCAAGATTTGTATATGACGGGAGACCAAGGCCTTCTCGACGTCGCCATGGAGGAAATTCACCCCGATGCCCTCCATGAGTTTTTGAGCAGTCTTCCCTCTCCCCGTACAGTCGCCGGCTGGCCCGATGTAGATGGTGCACCCCCTGCACAGGCCTCTTCCCCCGCTGGGGTAGGAAGTCCAGGAAATCAATCATTCCGTAGCATACACACCACCCCGGAGTCCCCGAGAAGTCCACCTGGTTGGCGAACAGCGCCAAGTGGTCGGACAGCAGCGGGTGCAGGGGGTAATGGACGTGGTGGTGGGCGTGGTGGTGGACGTGGTGGTAGTGGTGGGCGTGGTGGTGGTAGTGGTGGGCGTGGTGGTGGACGTGGTGGTGGTGGTGGTGGGCGTGGTGGTGCTGGTGGTGCTGGTGGTGGTGCTGGAGGTGGTGCTGGTGGCGCTGGTGGTGCTGGTGGTGGTGGTGGAGGAGGTGGAGGAGGTGGTGGCGGTGGTGGTGGTGGTGGTGGTGGTGGTGGTGGCCGTCGTGGTGGACGACGTGGTGGACGACGCGGACGACGACGACGACTTTTCCGCGGTTCACCTTTGACACCTGCCTCCAATCCAGCCACCCCTCGAGGATCTTGGACGTCTGGGAGTCCACCCCCTCGTACCTTGCGTCAAGCAGATTTACAACGACGTTTACGCATGCTGTTACAAGATCAAGAACAATTAGCACAAGGACGTGAAATTGCCAATGTCACCATGACCAATAGCATTGTGACCAGTTATAAACAGGGAGGAGCACCGAGCGTACAAACGTCTTCGTCCCGGGTTTCGCCGTGAGGATGAAAACCGTCGTGTCGTTATTGAATGGATCGAAACATCATGGTATTCGATTCCCCCCGGAATTATTACAACGTATGGATTCCTTGTATGCGTTTTACCATCAACAATGGTGGTGTTATCGAAAAATGTTGAATCATTTCAAGTGTATCAATGCCTTGTTCAATGGCATGGCATTACTCCTGATGGCTGCAGGCATGATTGCGGGTCCGCTTTTGGAAAACAGTACGTTGGTAGCCTGTTTGGCAGCAGTGGGGACCGTGGTCAAAGGATGGAATGATTTTAAACAATACCGATTTAAAGTGACCATGAGTCGATTTGCGTTTACCACCTATGCCAAAGCCTTGACCGAATTGAAAACCCATGTGCGTGGTGTTCCCTTGGAGTATCTGGAACGATTTTTAATCAAGATGCAAACCTTGGATGATACCATTGTGGATTTCACCCCTCCGTTACCCAAACGATGTCTCCAAGATTACCATCGTCATTTTGTATACCAACCCGTGGAAGCCCTATGTTATGTGGACGGATGTCCTCGTCCCTTGAGACCCAAAGATTATTGGATCGATAAAAAGCCGCTCCCTCCCAGTCCCACACTCTTAGAACCATGGCCGTCCAACGACGACGACGACGCAGAAAAAGGAAACAAAGAGGAGGGGCTTTAATGCGTCGGAAACCCCGTTTGGTGGATAAAATTGCCCATGGCATGAGTATGTTTCTATCAGGTCCAGCGCCTGGGTTTGGACTCGCTTTAGGCAAATTAGGCGGTCAAGCCTTGAAAGGCATTACCGATAATGTACAACATTACCGACAACGAGGTGGGGGTTGGTGGCAAGATTTCAAACGCAATACCCGTCAAGGCTATAAAGAGTCGCGAGACGTGATCAAACAAAACAAAGCCCTTCAACGTGTGTTGATGAACCGTCCATGGTATCCTTGAGGAGAAGACGACGACGACGTCGTCAACGAGGCGGTTTTTTAAATTTATTGGTCCCCACCATGGTGGGATTGGGGAAAGCCGTGGCCTTGGAAACGGATAAACGTATAAAACGCACGATCCAAAAAGCCAACCAACGGTATCGTCGTCGTCACCGATAAAGGATGCAACGTCTTCGACGTCAATTACCGTTTTTACGGTCCATGTTACAAGAAGCCAATGGTTCCAAACGTCAAGAGTTGTTACAACATGCCAATGCCGATCAAATCAATGCTGTGAGTGAACTGGTATTGAACTTCTTAAAAAACAAGATTCCTGTCACCCCACCCATGCTGGCTAAACTTCAACCCTATAAAAAGGTACTACGTGATTTGGGACGTCGTCGACATTCCGTCAAAAAACGTCGTCAGTGGTTAGTCCAACAAAAAGGACGCGGATTGTTTCAAGGACTTCACGAGGTGTTATGTCAATGTGTTCGTTAACGTGTCAAGACATGGAAAGACTCTTATTGGAAGCATAAATATCACCTGTTGTGACAACTGTCGTGCATTGGAAGACCTTTGCCCCGATTGTAGTCAACGACCATGGACGAGGTCTACATGATTCCCCACCAGGACTTGGAACAACTCATTCAATATTATAAAGGAGAACTCACCGAAAATGCCTTGTTGAACAAAGCCGCGACGCTCGCCGCCCAAAAACATGTGTTGTTAGCCAATCCCCAATTACCCCCAGCCTTGGTCAATGCTCAAACCAAACCGTTCAGTCAAGAATTGACCAAGTTAACCAAACGCATTCGACAATTTCCTGGCGGGGTGGGGGTTGGTGCCCCGGGTGGTCTGCCAGGCGAAGAAGGTGAGGAAGAAGCTGGGGATTTGGTAACGGGACCTGTGGAACAATGGTTGAAGCGCATGATAAAAGGCAGCCCGTCCAGCCCCAAACCACCCATTACCCCTGCAACCAAGAAAGGCAAAGGAGCAGCCACTACCAGTAAAATTCCTAAGAAAGGGAGCCCATCCACCAGTCGAGGGGAGTCGCGTTTAGAAGCCATTCGAGAACAGCGCAAGACCTTGGAAAAAAAGATAGCCGAGAGTCCTTGGGCAAAGGCAAAAGGCAAAGGCAAAGGACCCGCTCGAGAAGTGGAACGATTGAAACCTTTACCCGGTTGGGAAGATTGGGCTCGTGGCAAAAAGTTACGACGTCGATTGGATTACGACACGGACTAAAACATGCCCACCAAGAGGAGAAGGGGTATCAAGCGGAAACGCCCCCAACGAGGAGGGGCCTTGGATGTCCAAAAATGGATTGCTAAGACGGGGAAGGAATTTCATTGGCCTGGGTATCAATACATGGGCCCTGGCACCCATTTGGCCAAACGTCTGAAACGTGGGGATCCCGGGATCAATCGCTTGGACCAGATTGCTAAACAACACGACATTGATTACAGCCGTGCCAAGAATTTACAAGATAAATGGAAAGCCGATACCAAGATGATCCAAGCCATTGATCGATTACCCGGCAAGAAAACCAAGACGGAACGGGTGGTCAAAAAAATCATGCAAACCAAGAAACGTTTAAAATTGTAAAATTTAATGACATGACATGTTGAGTAAATAAAAAATGAAAATGTCAATCACTGTCTCATTTTTTAGTTCTACCACAATGATACAATGTTCTACCGTCTCAAACAGGAAATACAATCGAGCACATCCTTTTCGAGCATGAAGGCATCCAACTGGAATACGCCAAGACGGGTGTAAACTGTTAGAAGTCAACACGATCACATCCGATTCATCGATGAATCGATCGTGTTTTACACCCGATGAATCGGATGCGATCGTGTTGACTTCTAACAGTCTACACCCGTCTTGGCGTACTCCAATTGGAAACCTAAAAGGGTGGCGCACCCTAGCTAAAATGTTCTGCCAAAATACTAAGAGATGTTGTGCCAAATAGTCATACGATTTCAAAAAAGTTCTGCCAAATACTGAGGCGAATGTTCAAGTCACAAAATCATACAATAAATCAACGCCCTCATCGGATGACATGTCATGAACGAGGTCTTCAGGGGACAGCAATTCCTCCAGATCAAAGGACGAAGACTCCTCGACATCGTTCATGACCTGCTCCCAATCGTCGGGTGACATGTCTTTCCATAAGTCCTGCAAAAACGAAAGGTTCTCCCAATCAGGGGGGTCCACGACTTGCACGCTCCCCGAATCTAAATCAAATACAGTATGAGAGTCCTCCTCCTCCTCAAGGAGTTGAAGAAAGGACTCCCTGGGCGTTACGTTCGTATCCACAGGAAGGTGCGCCGATTTCAAACAATCCGTAAGGGGAATCGTTAGTTCCATGGGTCCTAATGCCTTCACAGATTCCAGTGACTTACAAAAGGCTTGGACATACGACGTCACAGGAACGGATTTCAAACAATCCGTCAGGAGAATGGTCAGTGTCAAAGGTCCTAAGGCCTTCAATTTCTCTCGAGTTCTCTTTTTCTCCGCCAGGCGGGCTCGACGGTGCCTCCCTTTCTCCCTCAACAGCTCTCGATGGGTCTCCCGATATTGTTGCTCATACATCAGGCGCCGTTCCAGATTGTTTTGCCGGTAGGCCCTATCGTACTCCGCCAGCTGGGCTCGATTCCTTTCCCGGTAGCGCTTGCCGTACTCCCTCAAGCGGTCTCGATTCCTTTCCCGGTTAAGCCTTCGGGTCTCCTTCAAGCGGGCTTGATTCCTTTCCCGGTAGGCCCTATCGTACTCCGCCAGCTGAGCTCGATTTTTTTCGCGGTAGCGCTTTTTGCTCTCCGCCAAGCGGACTCGATTCCTTTCCCGGTAACACTTGGCAGCCATCGCTATGAACTCTCGGTTCCTTTCTCTGTACAATTTTTTCTGGGCAGCCACTTGCTCTGGGTGTTCGGCTCGGTACCATGCACTTTTGGTGATGTTGCGTGATCGTTTAGCCGTAAGGTCTGGCAGTTCGTCGTCGTCGTCAGGGTCATAGTCGTCAACGTCATCGTATGGGTCGTAGTCCTCGTCCTTCTTGTCGTCAACGTCATCGTTTGAGTCGTAGTCGTTAAGGTCGTCGTTGTTTTGTCGGTACTTCACGGGGGGTCTGCGACGGTGGCTGCGACGGTGACTGCGGCGGAGGTCCTCGTTTCCGGCAGACATTGGGCGATGGCGGTGGTGCTGGGGGAGGTGTCCGTGGACGTTTAAACTGGTACCGCCAGTAGTCACAACAATAGTCGAGACCCTCGATGAACCAATCGCAGGTTAATTGGGGGTAGCACCGTTGCTGAAAAGGAGCCACCTGTTCTTCTCGTCTTCTCTGGGCCTCTACTTTTTCGGGTTCCAGTTCCTTTAACCTTTCTGCAAACTCACTAAAGCTTTCGTCCTTCAACAGCAACTCCCTCTTGACTTTCCCCAAGATCTCTTCCACTTCCAAATCTACCTCAAACTCTTCGAATCTTTCTAACAACTTCTCATGGTCAGAGTCCATTTTGAGATGACTCACCTCGAGGGTCGATCTGTTTTATAGTCTCTCATTCGTTCCCGTGATGCACCAGGGACCCCAAATAGAGAGGGGGGAGGGGGGTCCCCCCACCCTCGTTGCCCCACAATACTTTGCGAGGAATGACTTTAATCCCTATAAAAGCCGAGCACCGGTCACCACCAAGTTCATCTGATCATGTCCTCTCGCCAAGAGGACGAAGCGGGGCCTAGTGGCCTCGCCACACATGAGATGATGTCATTGCTTGGACTAGAGATGTCCGATTCAGAGCCAGAAGAAGAGACGACAGCAAATTCCCCTGATGAACCTTTGTTATGCCCCGAAGAGATGGCGGACAGTGATGAGATTTGTGAAGAGGTGTTGGATCGCTTCGAACGCCAACGTGCCAACGCCAAACTCATCTCCTTCAACAAAGTGGAGGTGGTATGGATACCAATGAAGAGGGTGCCTTCGACTTTGAACTCGAACGTTTTGTGAATAGGAGGAGTCAACGCCTGGGGGTACAGGAACGTCATTTCAATACCCGTTTACGCCAAAGGGGGAACTTGATTCCAGGTCAAAACATTACCCAAGCTCTCCAAGACGGATTACGTCGAGCGGTGAATCAAGTATTAACCACTACACCTGACCTCCACGATCAAGATCGACTCTACTTCACTATCGCGTCAAACAGGCTCCACAATAATTTCCAGGGCTGGGGATTACGTGCAGGTGAATGGCGTCAAGACACAGAGCGTGTAGAGGCCCTGTTCAACCGTTTAGCGCAAGCCTTGAACAGCAACGAACAATTTGAAATGGATGACTCCTTTCAAGTTTCCATCACTCAAGTCCATCATGCTCCTCAGGGAAGAGGAAGACCACTACGGGGTAAACCAGGCCACCCTACCATGACCATGTTGACAACCAACAAACGGAGTGTCATAACAATCAAAAACGACGATGAGCTCTGCTGTGCCAGAGCCCTTGTGGTCGCCAAGGCCAGAGTGGACCAACACCCGAAACAGGAAGCCATTCGCAAGGGGAAGGGTCCACTGCAAAGAACCCTCGCTTGGGACCTGAATCGAGAAGCCAAAGTGCCCTTTGGAGCATGCAGCTACGATGCCTTGACGGCTTTCAGTCAAACCCCATCCCTCACAGGTTACCAGATCATCCTGGTGGATGCGCATCGATCGTTCCACATCACTACCTTTGGACCCCTTCAAGACAAACAACTGATCCTACTGCACAACCAAAACCATTATGATGTCATCACCAAGTTGCCTGGTTTTTTCGGGTCCAGTTATGTCTGTGCTGATTGTTGGAAACCCTACAACACCGAGGGACTGCATCGATGCACCAAGAAAAAGTTGTGTGGATCCTGTCGACAGAAAGAGTGCCCCGATTTCCAGTATGCCTTCCCCCGACACCTCAAAGCCACTCAACGTTGCCAGTCGTGTCATAGGGACTTTTTTGGAAACACGTGTTTGGAATTGCATGTTGGCAAGACCCACGCTGGCAAACCCGTCACCGACTCCCAGTCCTCCGTATGCTCTCAACGACGCCGATGTCCTACCTGCTATCAACAAAATGTAGGCTTGTCCAACATTGAACGTCACCTTTGTTGGCACGTGGATTGCCCTTCTTGCCATGAGTACGTGCACGCCGACGACCACTTATGTTTCATACAAAGAGCCACTCAAGACAAGAAGAAAAGAAAGAGGAAACACCAAGGAGGGTCTCGCGCCAAACGAGGTACCGCCGCCGCGGAACCCCCTGCACCCGAAGAGGAGGAGGACGACCTACCACCCCTTCATGTCTTCTTTGATATTGAAGCCATGCAACCCAAGGAAAAACACATTGCCAATCTCGTCGTGGCCGAAACCGAAGACGACAACGATCCACCCCAGCGGTTCTTAGGTCCCTTCTGTATCCGCGACTTTCTGGAATGGTTGGATACCTTGACACTCCACGATACCCGTCAAGTCATTGTGTTGGCCCATAATTTTCAAGGGTACGATGGGTACTTTATCATCCATCAATACTATGGTGACAACCGGATCGTCCAACAACTCCGGAACGGATGTAAACTGCTTGAGGTGAAGCACGATCGCATCCGGTTCATTGATTCCATGAGTTTCTTCCAGATGCCCCTCTCCGCGTTTCCCAAAACCTTTGGCTTGACAGAACTCTGCAAAGGTTACTTCCCACACAAGTTCAACCAGCCCGATGATTATTATCAAAACTACGTGGGCATCCTCCCATCACGCGATTACTACATGCCCGAAACCATGTCACCCCAAGACAGACAAGCCTTCGAAACCTGGCATCAAGAACAACGCGACCAGGGCGTGGTGTTTAATTTTAAACAAGAGTTGATCGCCTATTGTGAATCGGATGTACGCCTCTTGAAACAAGGATGTCTGACTTTCAAACGCTTGTTTGAAGACTTGACAGGATTCAATCCCTTTGAACACATCACCATTGCCTCAGCTTGTAATAGAGATTTACGTAGGAACCGGATGATCCCCAACAGTATTGCCAGTGAACCCATCCGTGGTGGTTGGAGAAACAAGATCAATCAGTCCCTCCCAGCCCTCCACTGGCTAACCTGGTGCGATCACCAACTACGCCATCGCGCACTCCAAGATCTCAGCCCCGACGACTTGAACCACCACGATCTCATGGCCTGCGCCTATCCGGACCATCCCCATCCAAGTCATCGCCAGTACGTACAACATGTCCGCAATGCCGGCGAGTATAAGATCCCCGGGACCAACATCCATGTGGATGGTTATTGCCCCGACACCCACACCGTCTACGAATTTCAAGGGTGTTTCTGGCACGGATGCCCAACCTGTTACCCCAATCGCCACGAAAAACATACCAGTCACTATGGTCGGAGTATGCATGACGTTTTCGACGCCACTCAAGACAAAGTCCAACAGCTTACCAAACAAGGGTACAAGGTCATTCAAATGTGGGGATGTGAATGGAAACACCTCCAACAAACCCAACCAGAGATTGACTCCTTCGTCTAAGGACTCGACTTTACAGAACCTCTTCAACCTCGAGAGGCTTTCTGTGGGGGTCGTACCAATGCCGTCAAACTCTACCATCATATCACCCCCGGCCAAAAGATCCACTACATCGATGTCACCTCCTTGTACCCGTGGGTCAACAAGAAGTCTATCTACCCCAAAGGACATCCAACCTTCCTTTCACAACCAGGTCACACTGACATCCATCAATACTTTGGATTGATCCAATGTGAAGTCCTGCCTCCCCGTGAATTGTACCATCCCGTGCTGCCTTACCGCCATGACGGCAAACTGCTCTTTCCACTCTGTGCCCGTTGTGTGGAAGAAGAAATGGCCAAACCCCTTCTAGACAGATCCTATCATTGTCCTCACACCGACGAGGAACGCACCTTGACCAGTACCTGGTGCACCCCCGAATTAGAGAAAGCCGTCGAGCTCGGGTACCAAGTCCAGTACATCCACGAAGTCTGGCACTTCCCCGAAACCTGTGAGGGGCTCTTCGAAGATTACGTTAATACCTGGCTTAAAATTAAACAAGAAGCCAGTGGGTGGCCTAAGGACGACATGACAGAAGAAGAAAAACAAAGTTACATCGAACAGTACTTCCTGCATGAAGGCATCCAGTTGGACTACAACAAGATCGAATACAACCCGGGCCTGCGTACCCTAGCTAAGCTGATGTTGAACTCCATGTGGGGCAAGTTTGGACAACGCCTTAACAAGACCCAAATCCAAACCTTTGATGATCCTCAAGCTTTCCACCAATTCTTAGAAACGGATACCGTCGATATACGTCACGTCTCCGTGATCAATGATAACATGGTCGAAGTACATTATCAACATCAAGAAGAGGACATCCCCGTCTCACCCAACCTGAACATCTTCGTGGCCGCGTTCACTACCTGTCACGCCCGACTCAAACTGTATGAAGCCCTGGAATCCTTGGGAGAACGGGTCTTGTACTACGACACAGACTCTGTTATCTTCCTGCAAGACCCAGGACAACCCAACCCCCAATTAGGCCGTTACCTCGGCGATTTTACGACCGAATTGGGCAAGGACGAGTACATTGAAGAATTTGTAAGTGCGGGCCCCAAGAATTATGGATACGCAACCAATGAAGGACAGGTTGAGTGTAAAGTGCGTGGTTTTCGTCTCAACAGCGAGGGCAAGACCCAACTCAACTACCACATCATGCGTCAGAATGTCCAAGACGAAATCCAGAAACCCCTGCTGAAACGACGACAGATTCAAGTCACCAAAACTTATCAGATCGTGCGCAATCCAAAAACCTATGACTTGTACACACATCCCCAGCACAAATGGTACCAGCTGGTGTACGACAAGAGAGTCGTGGATCCACAAACCTTCTTCACCTACCCTTATGGATACCAGTGAAACAATAGGAACACTCATCAAAAAGCAGGAACACTCATATCAAAGAGGAACTCATGGAACCCTCATTTTTTTCTCTCACTTATTGTATCTTTCTCTTGAGCCATCAAAAGGACGTTGGAGGAACACTAATTCAAAGGAACACTAAAGGATTTGTAAAAAAAACCCAAGGAACATTAAATTATTTTTTTTTATTTATTTATTTATTTATTATTTTTTTTTTTAGTCCAGGGACCACCCCCACTGCAAAAATTGGACTTTGGACTTTGAGCCCGCGTTTTCTCAGTGGTTTTACTCCACCTTGAGCCCACGATCCTTTTTTCAAACTGCTCAGCGGTTTCCCATCCTAAAACACGTGACTTCCGGTTTTGGGTCACTTCCGGTTCCGGTCATGTGATTTTCCGGTCACTTCCGGTTCCGGTCATGTGACTTCCCCTTGAGCCCACGATCCTACTAGTCTGCGGTTTCCCGTTGCTATGACAATCTCTTGACCAATCAGAAGCCAAAAGCCCTCGACCAATCAGAAGCCAGCATTAGGCCCCATACGAGCCCAATGTACTACTATCGTTTATGGCACTTAATATTTTAAAGATCCAAATAACGCATATAAAACCACCCGCCAGCCCATAAATTGCCCTATAGAAAGGTAAGTCAAGCCGTTAAAGGCGTTCTCTTGCCGTATCTAGACTATCTAGTGTCACGAGATTTTTTTCCCATCATTGAACTGCACAACAACTGTCTTGAATGTAGAAATAGCGTGAATGTAGAAAGATCGAATTAATAACGCCTATAAAACCACCCGCCAGCCCATAAATTGCTCTATATAAAGGTAAGTCATTAGCAGATAAAACAAACATCGCCGCATTACCCTGCCTAAACCGCCATTCCAAGCCCCCTTTCCTAGGCTTCTAGCCATCTTTTAAGCCTCTCTCGTTGCCATTTGTTGACCTTCTGCGTTTGGCACCAGGTGCACTGTCTCCCTGTTCTCATATCAGAAGATGTAATTTAAGTAAGTCTATGCTTTTTATTCTGATTCTAGTTCAAAGAACTGACGATTGCACCTGTATTGCATCTTGAACATGTAAATTAATCAGTGAAATTTAAACTAGTTTTCTTCGTTTTCGGGTCTTCAGTATAAATTATAAAAGGTTTAGAGGGCTTCTTGGTTGCTCCAAAAAGCGTCACGATTTCACAAATGTTCACCTCTTAAATGGAGCAAAAAGCGTAAATTAGGTACTTCTCAAAGCAGTTGCAAGACTTGAATGCGACAGTGCAATCGACAAAAATGAGGTATGCAAGGCGATCTAAAACCTGTTCATTCATTATGCTATCTTTTCAAAAGCCTGTCGTCAGCGCTGCTGACGTATAGAAACAAATTCACCATTCACCCGTTAAAAAAGGTCGTCATGTCCGAAAACATTTGATGCAGCAAACATTTTTTCCTTTCTTACCTTTCTTTTCTGCTACACGGCAGTAGCAAGGCACTACAATGGTAGGGCACACGATAGGAGCAAAAATATACTTGTGACACGTGACAAAAGATCAAATTTAGCCGTAATCCGTAAATAAGTAGCCCAGCTTGGTGCGTAATCCACTTATTCTGAAGATCATGGTTCGTGAATCCATTGAAATCGTAGTGAAAAAAGACAATTCCTTTTAATTAAACCGTCCCTTAAAATCTTCCTTATGTGTTTTGCGTTAATTTGTAGTAAAAGCATAAAGGCATAAAGTCGGCCAATTTAACGGCTAAACTTAGAATCGCCGTTTCGATAAAAGCTGACCTCACTGCACTCCGCAGATGACCAATTGAAACAACCTGGTCGAATAATTCGTCCTCCCCCAGTGATTCAAAACTGAGATGCAAATTGTGTTGTTCTGATGGTCAATAGTTTCTGATCATCATCATCTACAGATCAACTAACAACCAAGCTGTTCAATTATGCAATGAACGATAGTGGCATATTCATAAGCGTACTCCAAAACTCCTTTAAGCATTTCTATTTTAGTTAAATTACAGAATAGCGTTTCAAAAACTCTCCGTGTTGAAAAGATGCCAGATGTAAGTTGTTTCGTTTTTCCCTTATTACATTACATAGTTTTGAAACAGGAGTTTCCATTACAATGCGATCTGATCCCGAGATAGTCCAGCTCTTTAATATGAATACCTTAACCCTCGGACGTACAAGCAAACTCGTACCCCCACTGCGGCACAAGGTGGGGGGGAGGGAGGTGGGAGTTTATGGAACTTGTCCGACGGGTTTTTTTTTGTGTTGCAATATTCCAAAGATTTTACCTTTAATAGATAGCCTTTGATGAGCTCCAAGAGTCGGAGGTATATCTTATCGGTTGTTGCACTGCTGAGGGCCTGAGACATCACCCAAAATGGATTTTACAAAAAGTTGGAAAATACGACATAATTAAACAATTTGCTTCCCTTTGGCGGCATTTGTACTTTCCTTTCGACTTTCTTTCAAAAAAAAATGGCGAAACCATGCATTTTTTGTTCAAAAAATGGATTGACGTCATTAAACTTATGACGTCATCTGACTATACTTTAGGAACCAATTCTTCCCAAACTTTGCTGAAATAAGCGTACAGGTACTAAAAAACGGCAGCTGCTGAAAAAATATTCCTCTGCAAAAATTTGAAGAAAAACCTTAAGAGTGGTGGCACTCACCAACCCCTTCCCTTCCACTTTGAACGTCCGAGGGGTAATATGACTCTGAGGGAATTTTTGCAAAATTAAAGTCCTTGAGCCCTGAAGCATTTTTTTTTGTGAAATAGAAAAAAAATAAAATGAAATAAACTCATGTGAAATACGGGTTCTGTCATTTCTCGAACGCAAATAAGTGAAACATCTTCGCTAATTAACCAAAGTCCTTTGCATTTCAGGTCTTGTGCTATCAAAATGCTAAACAATTCTTCGTCAGAAGACAGCAGCAGCGAAGGAATTTACTTGAAGCTGCCATTTGGGTTTACCATCTTCCAGCTTATCCTTCAAACTGCCATCGGTTTGTTTGGTGTAATTGGAAATGTTATTGTTTGCGTAAAGATTATTATGGGAACTAAAGCACTTTCTACCATGAGCCCGTACCTACTAAGCCTGGCATTTGCAGATCTGGGCATTTTGTTGTTCAATTATCCGCTGGTGATCTTGCATATTCAGTTTCCATATGAATGGCTACTCGGTAGGATAGCTTGTTTGTACATTGTCCCATTCACAGAGACTTTCTTTGGTGCATGCATTTGGTCCATCACCGCTATTGCAGCTGAGAGGTACGTAAACATTGCATGGAAGATCGTCGTACCAATACCTGAGTCTGGAAGAAGACCACGTTCGAAACGAATTCTATTTATCGTAAGCGCTATCTGGGTGACAGCGTTCTTCGTGGCTTCCCTGCCGATTTACCTCTATAGAAAATACGATTCTGTCGGATCACCATCATGCGATAATGCATTCTCGCATACTTTTCATCGCAACTTGACCACGATCAACGCCATATTAATGTATGTTCTCCCACTAAGCATCATAGCCTTTAGCTATCAAAGGATTGGGGAAAAAGTTTCGAAGAGATTGAAGGAACTTCAGTACGAAGCACCAAATCCTTGCCTTGGGTCACCGCTTTCATCTTCGATGCTCAACGCAAAGACCATTCTGCACCAAACCAGAAAAACGCAAAGAATTCTTAAGCCGCTAGTGATCGTGTTCGCTTTGACTATGCTCCCGTACCAAATGTTCAACCTTGCAATGGTTTACTGGGGGGAAACCTACCGATTCGTCTACCAGAGCTACCACAACATTCTCCTCGCAGTTGTCGCCATATCAGTTGGGATCAATTCGGCGACGGATCCGCTGGTCTACTGTGTGGTGAACAAAGATTTTCGCCGGGAAATCAAAACTGTTTTTCCCTGTTGCTTCCGAGCCCATTTAAGAAAGTGGATTCCAAAAAGTTCTCTCGATGTCTACAACAGCCGAAGCAGAGGCGCTACGATTGGCACATTTATAAAAAGTCAAAGTGAAACAGCCTTGTAAATGGTATAACGAACAAATATTGAAGAACGTGAATTGCAACTACTAAGGCATAAGCTTTACTGCCAATTAAAACTAAAGCAGGAGCGCTTATTAACATAACTTAAGGCCTGACCAGCACTTACAATATGGAGTAGTATAGCGTAACGTAAAATGATGAATTGAGGTGTAAGTAAACGTAAGATGTGAGCTAGAATTCAGTATGGTAGTTTCTACTGAAAGGCATCTAATTTTGTGCCACTGTTAAGAAAACATGTGCATCAGTGTTCTACGCTCCAATGGTAATTGTCCTGTCAACAAATTTAGGTTAGATTTTTGTCAAAGGCAAGTTCTGCACTTTTTGTTAAACAAGGCTTAATTTTACTTTTTTTTCAGTTTCATAATATTTCCTCTTTGTCGACCTTCACAAAAAAATCTCTGAATATTTTAGTGCGGATGTAAGAGAGCGAGCGTGAATGGCGCGAGTCTGAGTAGCCCTTCGCACTTCGCTTTTAAACCGCCTGAACTACATGAAACTATTTTGAAAGCCTGAAACAAATCCGTCATCAGGAAATGAATTATGAAAGAGATGAATATTGTCAAAGGTAAGTCTCAGTTGAGGCAGTGGCAGGATACTAATTCTACTGGAACGTTGTCATTATTAGTGCCGCTCTTTTCAAAATTCCGCACTGTAAGTAGGTCTCACAAAAAGACAATAGCATTCTGGGCGTTGATGAGGATGAGGTCAACGACGACGCTGACGAGGAAGAGGATGAGGAGGACGAGGGCATGGAAGAGGATGAGGACGAGGACAGGTATGAGGATGAGGACGAGGACGGGGATGAGGGTGAAGATGAGGAGGAGGACGAGGATGAGGACGAGGATGAGGATGAGGATGAGGATAAGGACGAGGACGAGGACAGGGATGAGGATAAGGATGAGGAGGATGAGGAGGAGGATATGGACAGGGATGAAGATGAGGAAGAGGGCGAGGAAGAAGGGTGAGAAAGAGGATGGGGAAGAGGACAAGGACAGGGGTGAGGATGAGGATGCAGAGGAGGACGAGGACAGGGATGATTACAATTATTGAATTATTATTATAGTAATTATTATCTTTATTATAATAATAATAATAATGATAATAATAATAATATTATTATTATTATTATTATTCATTATATCATTATTCAATAATAATAATAATAATAATAATAATAATAATAATAATATTATTATTATTATTATTATTTATAATAATAATAATATTAATAATAATAATAATATTATTAATATTATTAATAATAATAATAATATTATTATTATTATTATTATTATTATTGAATAATGAATAATGAATAATAATAATAATAATAATAATAATACTATTATTATTATTATTATCATTATTATTATTATAATAAAGATAATAATTACTATAATAATAATTCAATCTGATTGTAATGTCATTTAAAAATTAGCATCAAGAAATCCGCTTACTCCGTGAAATCCGTAGAATCCGTTGAATTAAGAGAAAAATGTTTAAAGCTCGATGTCCGTTAAAAAATATGAAGGGGAGGGGTGGTCAATACATTTTCCCTCGTTAAAAGACTTGGTGAAAGTGAACGGATTCGACGGTATTGACGGTCAAGACGGATTTCATGAATTTCATTATCATCTTATGATTAGCATAAAGAAATCCGTCTACTCCGTGAAATCCGTAGTTTCCGTCGAATAAAGAGAAAACTGTTCGTCGCTATATACCCGTCTTCAATCAAGTGCAGCATTTGTTGATTTAGGTCATACAGAGAATGCAAGTTACGTATCTCGACATCATAATAGTCAATTTATTACTTGCGTGGTTCTACAAGGGAATTTTCGCTGAACCGTTAAAGGAATGGAATTTAAGGTATTAGACCTTACAAACAACAGCAGTATCACTGTGTGCAACATTAGATGTCAATGGAATCAGTTAATTATCGTGCCATCATATATGCTCAATTGTTGCTTTACGTGGTCCTAAACAGGAATTTTTACTGAGACGTTAAAGGAATGACAATTTAAGGTATTAGACCTTACAAACAACAGCATCATCACATTGATTGTTTACCTTACGTAATCCTCCAAAGGATGCGAGGCAGTGGTATTCGGCTAAGACTTAATAAACAATAACTGTCTCACATTGACTGTTTACCTTAATACGTAATCCACAGTAGTGGTATTCGGTAAGACAAAAGACGCTTGAAGTAAGTCCGTGCGAGCGTAAACTCCAGGCAAGATCTTACTGGTCAGAAATACCGTGGCCCTCCGAGCATCCATAACTTAAGTAAACTCTATAAAAAGAAAGCGGTCAAGTTCGTATTACTCATTCACAAGCAGGATGCCATAAGAGGACCAGAGTATAGCGATGTAAGTACGCCAATATATTTTCCTAATTTGAAGACCCCTTTCTTTTCAAACCATTATTGAACAACATTTTATGCGTAAAATCTTTCAGGCGAAATGGCCCGAAATCCTGTCATGCCAAACAATTTCTCGATTTTCTAACCTTTCATAGAAGTCCCTGTGTTAAATTGTTTTAATTTGTTGTCATTTGATTATCATCAGAACTATCGGAGTCTCTTTTCTCAAGTGGGTTCGCCGAAGGGGACGTGGTGGAAACACCTTCAAGTCAGTCTGTTTTAACAGCTGATGGTTTACTGCGCGAGTCGCCTACCAGAAAAAGACGAGCGCCGTTCGAGGACTACACGTCGTCGCAGGCCTGGGGTGGGCTCAAAGTTCGCTCCCAACCAATTAAAAAGGCGATGAAAACAAGGCCTTCAAACAAGCTGCCCCGGGGACAAACTCAAATCAGAAAGTTTTTCCATAAAGCAATGTAAACTGAAATGTGACTGTAACGAATTAAAGTAAATTGAGCATAGCATTGAATACGTTTAATTGAGTTGTTCTTACATACAGTGAGATATCAAAGTCCTATCATGTCGCAGTATTCCACGGGGTCTCCAATTCACTGATTCCAGTACTGTAAGCTCCTCTTCTACGATATCTGTTTTTGGCACCGGTGTAGGATCTGCGTCGATGCTGCATTAAGCGTTGCTTAGAGCCCGATCATGTCACAATGTTCCAAGGGCCTCCAGTTAACCGATTCCAGAACATTTAGCTCTTCCTCTATGATTACATGCCTCGGTACCGGTGTTGAGATAACGTCCATAAACGAGGAATTTCTTGCAATGTCACTGCTTTCCAGTTTAATGGCTATGAATAGGCACGCCAAGATTAGCTCCCCAAGTGTAGCCCTTTCCCTTTGCGTTGTTCTGTTCAAATGCCTCCAAAGAAGGCTTTCTGCCAACATGGCCGTCGATTTTGGAAAACCAAATTGCTCGCAAATGCCATGAATAAACTCTCCAGCAAACTTGATGTCTTGCAACGACAAAGCGGGATGTTTATCTACAATGGTGTCCATGATCTTAGGGGGTCTGTGTTCAGCAGGAAAAGAGGCCCGGCTTATAAGGTGTGCTCTCTAAATAGTGACACGCAACATTCCGAAATGCTTTGGGAAATGCACACACAAAGAAGGCCTTTTGGATTGGCACATAAGCAAGCGCGGTTGCCAGGGCCTCATTTTAAATTCCAGTTCTATAGTAGCAGTAAGTTTTTAGCTAGCGCGTGTCTTTACAAAACTTGGCCGCCGCTCGTTTCTTCAGTGAGTCAGAAGACCTTCCTTTCTGGAAATGAAATTCGGAATCCCTTAGAATGGCTGTCCACTGACCATAGCCGTACCTTTTGAGACCGGCCTTGAGATACCTGTCTTCGTCCTGGGTGAACAAGAGGGCTTTTTTTCTATTGCATGTACGACCGATGTTCGCCACTTTGAAAGCGCGCTGGCGTGTAAGTCTTGGAATTTCACCCAAATTGGATTCCCGTTTTAGTGGCAACGCCTCCTCTGCACTTTCGACTTCTTCTGTAGAACCGCCGGACAGATGGTGCGCATCATGTTCTTGAGAGGAGGCGGACGAGATGTCTGACAGTCTTGAAATTACATCTTCTTCCAACTTTGTCCCCTTGTCGCCATGTAGTTTATCCAAGCATTGGCGGGCCTTTGTTGCGACCTCTCTGGATCGTTGCTTTTGATAATGCACTCTTGCTACAACCGAGCTGTGTTTTTGATCCTCTGAAACTGCGTCTTGTTCTTTTGCACTGAGCTGGTTGGAACTTGCCGTCTCGACGATTTGGCGGTAGCGCGTCGGGTGAACATATTTTCCAATGGCATCAAAAACCAGTCTACTCATCAGCTCTCCAAGCTTGTTGTGCTGTCCCCCGTTTCTCGTCACGAGTACGTAGTCGCAAACTGGTTTCTGCAGAGGGCGAATGTGATGTATATATCCATCCAAAACTTTCATGTTAGTGTCGGTTAAAAGGAGGGAGTCAAATCCGTATTTACCTGCCGTTTTAAACATTTTCTGGTCAATGAATCCCCCGTTTGTTTTCGCTGCACGAACCATGTCAACAGTGAGGTACTGGTACGTCATGGGTCGGGAGCCCTTTACCTTAATGAACAAGTACACGGCTAGAAATTTGGTGGCAAACGACAAATCCCCCGAGCAAACGCTACCTGGATTGTCCCTGCATTTCTTAAGCACTTCTTCATATCGAGGCAGGTAATGAGACACAACTTCCAGTAGTTCGTCGAGTGATGCCCAGTGACCCTTGGCTTCCAAAACATCAATGTCCAGATCGCTGGTCCACTGCAATCTCATCATCTTAGACACTGTTCGCCGAACTCTTTTCAAGTACGTCTCGGTGACAGTTAATCCTCTAGCCACTGTATCTGACAATCCATCGCTGACTTTTCTGAATTGCACTAGCTCCCCAATGGCGTCCAGGTATCCTAAACGTCCAGCATGTCCAAGATTCCACGTGTCCTGCATCATATCAGCAAATTTAAAGAGGAGGTTAGGAGAGCATAAGCTATAGTCGACATTTTTCCAAGTCAGTTCGTCTTCGTCTTCACAACAAAATCTGAGAAACTTAAGGCTTTTGCTGACAATTTGCGGAGCTTTGCGATCGCTCTTGCCCCCGCCACTCCCGGTGAGCCAAGAAAGGAATTCTTTAGCGATTGCACCCGATGGTTCAAAGGTTGGAATCGGTTTGCTCGCGCTGGTTGGCTTGGATTTTTTTGGGCTTTCATTACAGTCGCTAACTTGACTAGCCTCAATTTCTGCATTGCTTGGTTTCTGATCAAAGTAAAAGAACCAACGGTGTTTTCGAGTTACGTGTTTCCTGCAGCCTCTTTGAGTCCCAAATCCATCGTGATCGCACGCCTGTATTGGGCAGTGAAAAAGACCATCGGATTCATCTTTCTCCAAGTGAAGTCTTTTCGGTTTGGTCAAAGCATTTGCAACTTTAGCCCAGTCAACTTGCTTGCACTTTTTACTCATCTTTCTTGGGAGGAGAGTCAGCGAGAAATGAGCATACACTTACCTGCCAGTTGTTTTATACGATCCTTGTGTCCCTAGAGTACGAAACTCCCGATTGACCAATAGCAAGGCAAATATACTAACCTTGTTCAAACGTGCCCTGAACATGTTGTAGCCCCTTTGGGAACCCAAGTGCATCTTGTCCAATAGAAAGGCGAAGGCGAGCATAATCCAAAAAGCGTGCTCAAACTTGCCCTAGCATGTTTAGGCGGAATGAAGTTCAATGCGATATGCCCCCCCCCCCCCAAGCACTCCAATTGCTTTCAAGTAAATGGGACTTCTTTGTTCCTAATGTTCCTTTAATGAAAAGGATCGTTTTGTTCTTAATTGTGTTGAAGTGGAACAAAATGTTCCTATTACTATAGGAACAATATGATCCCATTTGTTCATATAGGAACAAAACGTTCCTTTAATGAAAAGGACCGTTTTGTTCCAAAGGAACTTTTTGTTCTTAATTGTGTTGAAGTGGAACAAAATGTTCCTATTACTATAGGAACAATATGATCCTATTTGTTCATATAGGAACAAAACGTGACCTTTTATTTAGGGCCACCTTGTTCCTAATTCCTTTTTATTTGGGAACTGCACGTTCCTAATTTCCAAACAAAGGAACTTCACGTTCCCCTTTTGTTAGGTCCAATTAAGACATGGGAACGAAATGTTCCTAACTGGGATGCGATTAGGAACAAACAGTTCCTTGTTGAGCTATGTAAGCTCAGTAGATGGGAACAGGTGTTCCCAATTACCTTAAAGGAGAACTTAACTGGAAATAGGAACTAAGTAATATAGGAACTGTTGGTTCCTTAATCCTGTTAATAGGAACAACGGTTCCGATTAGATTTCATTATTGGGAAGAATACGTTCCCTTTATGTGAAAAGGAATGAAATTATTAGGAACTCAGGTTCCTAATTACTCAAGAAAGGCCCAACTGATTTGCCAGATTAGGAACAATGCGTTCCTTTGTTATTACAAGGGGCCTTTTGGTTCCTAATCAGTATTTTTTTGGTCCGAATAGTGCAAAATTCGTTCCTTTGTACGGTTTAAGAGCTGTTCCTTTGTTTCAGAAAAGGAACAGCTGGTTTGTTCCTAATTCAATGATAGGAACAAAGGAACAAAAATAGAGGAACGGACCCCTTTTATTCGGCCGATCGTAGCGCTCGTGCAACTCGGTTTTCATCCACATAAACCATCAATTTAAGCGATTTATAAGTTAAAGTAGTTCTGGTCGAAGTTTTGCAACAAAACTCAAAGCACGTTAACAGAATTTTGCGGTTCTCTCATTTTGGGAAACGTATAGGAATGAGGAGGAGGAAGACGAGGATGAGTATGAGGATGAGGACGAGGACAGGGATGAGGATGAGGATGAGGAGGACGAGGACAAGGAGGATGAGGATGAGTATGAGGATGAGGACGAGGACAGGGATGAGGATGAGGATGAGGAGGGGGAGGACGAGGAGGACGAGGATGAGTATGAAGATGAGGACGAGGACAGGGATGAGGATGAGGAGGAGGAGGATGAGGATGAGTATGACGATGAGGACGAGGACAGGGATGAGGATGAGGATGAGGACGAGGAGGATGAGGATGAGTATGAGGATGAAGACGAGGACAGGGATGTGGATGAGGATGAGGACGAGGAGGACGAGGAGGACGAGGAGGACGAAGATGAGGACGAGGATGAGGAGAAGGACGAGGACAGGGATGAGGATGAGGATGAGGATGTGGAAAAGGACGAGGACGAGGATGAGGACGAGGACATGAATGAGGATGAGGGTAAGGATGAGGAAGAAGACGAAGACGAGATCGAGGGCGGGGATGTGGAAGTGGATGAGGATGAGGATGAAGTTAATGACAAGAACGAGAAAGATGATGAGGACGAGGAGGAGGATAACGATTAAAGGACGAGGAGGAAGAAGAGGTGGACATGATGAGGACAAGGGCTAGGGCAGGATGATACGGTGGCCCACAGGGGCAAAACACAACTGAAAGCGATTGGAACCTGGAACTAGTACAGGTAAACGTAAACGTAAAGGCGCCATTTTTGTACTGTTGTACATGTTGTGTTTCTAAAGAAAAGGAGCAATTTACACTGGATTTGCAGGCATCCTTAGGGACATGGCATCTTCTAGCTGAGTGAGCGACGGTCCTGAAGAGGGAAGCGTAATTTCATACTACTTTTCAAGAGCATATACGTATGAAGTTATCACTGAACACTTAGCTTAGTTTCATGGCATTACAATGTGTGTAAGAACATTGAGGCAATTGAAGGAGAAGAATGCAATCTTTTGACATAGACGTTTTTCGGGAACAAATTATGAATGAGCTTAGTGGCCCAGGCTGCCAAGGTGGATATAGGAGTACGTGGCATACCCTACGATTAAAATCCTTCAAGTTCCTAGACGTGTTGTAGCTGAACTGATGAGAGAAATGGATCCAGAAGGATGTGAGCAGAGAAAGGCAAAAAGCCTTAAAAGAAGACGTTACCTCTCGTCTGGGCTGAACTACACATGGCATGTTGATGGGTACGACAAATTAAAGCCGTATTGATTTCCAATCCATGGGTGTATTGATGGCTGGAGTCGAAAAATCATGTGGCTAAAAGTCACCAAGTCAAACAACCATCCAGACATTATTGCCAATTTCTATCTTAATTGTGTTGCAGAGCTGGGAGCCTGTCCAGTGAAACTGAGGACTGACTGTGGAACGGAAAATGGAGTAATGGCAGCGATGCAATGCACATTTCCACAAGACGCTGATGCGCACAAATATGGGTCATCTCCTGCAAATCAGAGGATTGAGGGCTGGTGGGCGTTTTACAGAAAAAAACAGGTCTGGTTGGTGGATTGACGTCTTTAAGAACCTTAAATAACAGGAAATCTTTAAGCCTGGATTGGTTCTGTTTTGCTCAATTACTTCAAGATGACCTTGACAACGTTAAAGAACATTGGAATACACATTTAATAAGGGGCTCAAGGCATGACACTATCAGTGGGAGACCGGATGAACTATTCGATATGCCAGAGGTTCATGGTGGAGAAGATGATCTACTTCACCCAGTATTGGATGATGAGATCCAATCTATCAGGGAGAACCTGACCTACGAAGAGGAGAAAAGTATTTAACAAGAGTACTTTGAATATGTACTAGAAATTGCTAACATAGATGACGTTTAATGAACAACAAAAAGATGTGCGATGTCATTATGGGCAGGTTCATACATTAACTGTTAACTTGGATATAGTCCTATTATGCCCAATAATTATGGCCTTAACTGATTATTGCTTTGCGCTTTCCTTTTCATTACTGTACAATTAAATATTTCATATAAAACATGTAGACATGTTAGGCCCAACTTTAAGATCTTTTAATACATGTATCCATCATCAGTGCTTACATGTCCATCTTAAAATACAGTTGTCTCTTGACAGCAAAAGTATTTTTTTTTTGGAAAGAACTCAGCAGAACAAGAATGTGGTAACTAAATTTGAACTCGATAACGTTATTGCGATTCATGTCTCTCGACTTTTCAATTTCCCTGTTCCTCTTATGGTAATAGGTCCTTTGCATAACTGTGTCACGTGACCTTGTCAATGATAAAAAATGGTAATAGTACGAAATAGATATCAGAAATGGAAAGAGCATGATGATTTTCAATGAGGAAACTGACGTTAAAGTGCGACATTTTACGGTTATTTCAATGTTCAAAAAATTACCAAGACTTATAGGGAAAAAAGCTGTTGGATGGCAAGCTTTGCCATCCAGCATACAAATCTTTTATAATTTTCAAACTTTCAAACTGTCTTAAAATCTTGCACTCAAACGTTAGTGGCCTAAAAATTGGAAATGCTACTAATTTCATGACGCCCTTTCCATTTCAGCCATCTATTTCGAACCATCTACCTCTATTTCCAACCACGACCATAAATTATGATTGACAAGGTCACGTGACACGGTTATGCAAAGAGCCTATTGAACAATTTGGGAATGTGCTTTGTTTCCTTTACCATACTCACAGTGGTAACTCTATCCACCAATGACATAGCATATGAACAGACACAATACCAGTAATTATGGAATACCAATAATAATGGAATACAATATTATTTTGTTATAATTTATCGAAATTTAAACAATCTTAAAGTGTATATGACACGAAATTTTTTTCTTCGGTTTTTGAGAGTCTGATGTGTATAAAAAACGATACTAAACTTAAAACCTGTCTAAAATTTTTAAAAACCTCTCTTTTTGCGGGCAAAAGACCCTATTTTTCACTTCAAAACTGTCCCGGGGACTGGAACCGAATTTACCGCATTGTGACGTCAATCGACTTGATTGCGTTCCCGCGGACGCAGTGTTTTTGTTACAAATCGCCTCAAAATGTTGACATCGTTCAGCAGTATCGGGGCTCTTCTCGAAACTTCCAAGACCTACAGTGAGAAAGAACAAGTAGGAGAAAAAATAGTGCTGTTTTAGGTCTTATCAAACCAGACAACGACGAACATTTGCGATGTCTTCTCTTCTTTCGAACTGTGGTGAGGATGTTGATCTCAAAGTCGATGATTTATCCTGACTGTACATCAGTGGAAGCACCTCAGTTGTGAGATTTCTTTGTTGAGTTCTTTTAGGGTTTATCAAGAACATCAAATCCCTTGTGTTCACATAAACAGTTTACGGTCCCATCAACCTAACGAGAATCGAAAGTGCCGATTGTTTTGATGTTTTAATACCGCAAAAATGTCGTTCTTCTAGAGAGTGCGCTGGATTTTCGATTCATTTCGATTCAGGGAGTTCCCAGAGTTTATTCCCAGCCTGGCCTTAGTTTCAGTGGTTTATGCAGCAAGTGAAAGTGTTTTTACAGAGCGTAGAGAAAAGCCAAAGACGAAATCGTTTTGTTGATAATATGGCCGTACGCAATGTACTTCCAGGCCAGAAAAGACATTTATTTCCACTGTCGTGTTATCTTGCAATTAGAATCTACATACGCTTTACTTTAAAAAAGGCACTGAAACTGACTTCGGCTCGCATGCTACTTGCCATATCACTGGCTGATTCAGCAAATATAGCAGCTTAAGACTGTTGCTATCTAGAGTATCAATATTAGGGTATTAACACTAATCTTGGCTCAGTAATTTTTCAAACAACTCAGTACCATGAAGGCAGTCACATTTCGCATTAAAATACAGTTCATTTTGCTTTGTTTTGCAGTGGGTATGGTTTTCCAATATTGTGAACCGTTATTGAATCATAACCATGTTCATTAGCTTTTAAAATAACTGGTGTCCGTGAACTTCTTAAATAGCTTTTGGTGTTTCTAATACCACAGGAGGGGAGCGCAGCACATCAAACTCTTCTAAAACCAACAGTTAATTATAAATAAACCATATTGAATCCTTCTCAAACAGTTTTCCTATGAACAGTGGAAATCAACATCAATCTTCACTCAGACACAGCGATGAGGATCCATACATCCCTTGTAGATATTATTTACATCAGCTCCCTCCCCCCCCCCCTCCCACAACACACTCACACGCACACAATACAGGTTCCTCACACAGGGCGGGCACCGCAAGCTTAATCTGCTTAAGCCTGATTCTGATGGAGAGAGGTGGAAGCCCTGTATGGAGCACCTAAATTAATACCATAGTTCCTAATAACTGGAGACAGAGTTAAAGCTTGGGGCATTTGTGGCACCCTTAACAACATTGTAAATCACCAGTCAATCTTTACTTAGATATAATTATGTGTTTGTAACATCATGCCATAGTGTACCTGTTTCGTCACAGCCACCAAAGAGTGGCAGTACAACAACAACAACAACAACAACAATTATTTATCTAAGTATTCCTATATGGGAAGTTTCTAAAATAGTAAATTAAATACAATGTAATGTATTGTTCTTGTTGACAATAGGTCACAATCATTGCAACAGAAGGAATGTCCTTCTGTCATCATCACATGATCTTCCATTTTGATAGTTGATATTTATTGATTTATCAGAACCACCACCAAACATAAAGCAACAAGAGATAATGATTCCATGTTTACTTCATCTGACCAAAAAGCAAGGGGGGGGGGGTCTGAATGCCCTGTGCCAGTATCAACAACCACCCAACCTAGATCTCTCGAGGCCTGGATGAATCTAGCTTGGTTACAGCTGTTGGTGTTAACAGGGATTTTTGTTGTTGGCAAGTTGATGTAAGTCAGGTCAGGTCAAGTCATGGTCATCAGTGAAAAGGCAGGGAATTTATTTCAGCCTGATTGGTAAAAACCTTGATATGTAGACATAGGATTAAACAAACTCCTAGAAATGTTTGTCTTCATAAACAAATATAACCGAGTGAGACATTTTCCTGGAATTCTTTCAGCAACCTCTTGATTTTCTTTCTATTTTCACTCTCTAACGAGGCATTTACAGCCTCCTCACAGGAAGAGTCAAACAATATCCTGAACTCTTGTCTTGCTAAAAAGGTGATTTATTTAAGTTAAAATCCTTCATCCAGTGCAGTCAGGTTAAGACAGTGTATTCCCGGCCCAGTGTAAAAATGTTATGAGTAGGTGATCGTCGTTGAAATTATATTGATATCATAATGTCTTACTGAAGTCCAGAGAAGAATAAAAACAAATTTCATTAAAGACCGTACTGGTATATAGCTCTGTTCGCCTGTACAATCGAAAGTCAGACCACACTATCCTACCTGTCCTGCTTTGCGAATGAAAAGCATCCCTGGGCTTTGCAGTAAAACTTCTTTGCTTATCGAGACAGATCCTTATAAAACAATGCTCGTTCGTAACCATATCTTCAAGTTACACTGTAAAAACATAGCAAACATCAAAATCTCGGGTAGCCTGAGTGCTTCGATCTTGCATCTCCTTCAACACAATTATCTCGATTCCCTTGTCCCAAAATGCTGGATCCGAGGAATACTGAGTACTTTCCCTCCACATCGTCAAAAGGAATACGCAAACCACTGCTTATTAGGCGCTTCAGCTACGAGAAACCTTTCCCAACTCTGCCAAGTTCCTTCCACTTTGACGCCATGTTGGTTTTGTTATCAAGCCGATTGACGTCACATTAGCTAATCACGTGATATTTTGGCCGCGCGAGACGGCGACACTTTTGAACTCAAATTTGCGCTATTTTCACCGCGAAAAAAGTACGTTTGAAAAGTTTGATGCCGGTTTAAAGCTTAGAATCGTTTTTTATACATATAAAACAATCAAAAACCGAAGAAAAAATTTTCGTGTCATATACACTTTAATGGTGAAGAATACTCTAGTCTTAGTTTACAATACTAGATGTGTTAAAAAGACTTAAACTTGTATTTACAGTCATCAACAGTTATTTAAGATATCAACTACCAGTACTGGATCATCATTGTGTAGTACACACATTACTGCATCATCCTGTATATGAAATGCTCAAACTATTGTAAAGCCCCATGCTTCTGTATTTGAAATCAGTTAAATTTGCAAATTCCTCTGCCAGCTCGTTATAAGACGATAAGTTGTAGGTACCTCTAAAACAGGCCCACAAGTACGTGCTATGGGGCTGCGATGTGCCCCATCATGTGAATTAAAGGAAACAGTTATTTCTGTTACTGCAATTACATCACTACCTGTGGTAAACTGAAGGAATGCTTTTAAAGCAGCCTCACCAAGAGACTTTATGTAACGCTTGAATAGTGATCAAAACTGTTCCGTTCTCATTCATTTTGAGGGTTTTCAGTTGTCATGCTGCGCCTAAGGTATCTCCGCCTTTCGAGCAATTCGTTTCTTGTATTTTTGTAGTGGGTTAAGTTTGGAGGATTTTTAAGCGGTGACTGAATAGAGCCGTTAAAATTAAGGCGTCGCATTTTAAATACTGTTACTGTATAAAAGTCATACCTGATAATTGTAAGATGGACTCCTGTGGCATTACACCCGTTTGTAATTCTCAGTAAAATTCGACCTTTGATCGTCTGTAAAGCGACTTTTTTAAAATGCCGCTCTTCGCATATTAGATCTTTGAATTTGGCTTGTTTACTAACTTAATAGGTTTTTCAGCCTCTCATGTTTAATTTCTGACAATAAAGGATCTTAAATATTATCTGCAACATGACGAGTTTCTTTGTTTGTAACGCCGGGCCCAGCTTATTGTCTTAAAAACTCTGTTGCAGGATGTTGTATTTCGCATCACGGAGTGTGATCTATAGACCCATTTCGACAAGAAATTCAAGTTGTAGCTTCTTTAGAGCTATGCAACGTGTAATAGGTAATAGATGACTGAACTAGGCAGTTGTCCTGCACCGTTCCAAAGCGGCTCTCTGATTGGTCCGCTTCGCTTCGCTTTGAGCATTTCCGTACCGGAGTGTACCGAGCCAATCACATCACAGGTTTGACCAAAGGTTTTTGGTCTTTGCGTCTTCGTCATTTCGAAAGCAAATGTTGAAACCCTTGTGTTTAATGTATCAAGTAGACATCCATTCCCCCCCCCCCCCCCCAACCAGGTGCTCTCTAGGAAGCTGGTAGTTTCCCGGTGTCCTGGGTTAAGCGATGATACTGGCTTTTATTGCAATATTTCCACCAAGTGACTCTTCAAATCTACCCACAGAAAATCTGTCTACGGGAAAAAGAGTGATTCCCCTACCTTCTTTGGCTGTACCGAGAGTACCGGCTGTACCGACTGGGCACCGGCTGTACCGAGGGTGCAGGCTGTACCGGCTGTGCCCAGTGTACCGAGTGTACCTGCTGTATCGAGTGTACCAAGAATACCAGGAAATGAACAGTCTATCAATCAGTCAGTAAAGAGAATTGATATTTAGATCTTAGCTTGGGAATGAGATCGAGAGATCAAAGTGTCATCGATGAGCGTTGATGAAATATTAGCGCTGAAACAGCGTTACTTATCTAGGCCATAAAACTGCTTCTCACCTCACTTGCTAATTAGAACTGTCATTTTTATGACATGTATACCAAACGTTCAGCTTCCACAGAGCTTCCCAACCCTTTGAAATTCTGTCTGAAGTATCAGCAAGTACCAACCTCTTGCTATCACACTTTTGCAACTGTGGAAATGGAAGAATTTTCTACCATTTCATATCCGTAAAAATATAGTTCAGGCTCTAGTTCTCTCTAAGTTATATGGACATCTAGATTGCGATTTTCAATACTCCCGAAAACATTTATGCCGTTCCAGACTTTCCTTTGTATTAACTCTTTCTTGGCAAAAATAAAAAAAATGTACCATTTCAGAGGACTTAGGAGGACTTATCATCCTGGAGAGATTTCCTTATCGGCCTTACGGTAAGGAACTATGGCCTGTATTTTCTACATCAGCCACTGGACCTCCATAGCCATTTGCACCACCAAATTAGCTAGCAGCGAGAACAGAGTGCTCTCGAACCAGTCACACACTTCGCTTATTACATTGCCAGAATGCTCGGTGCACTCGGTACACTCAGTACGGTCGTTACACTCGGTACATTCGGTGCATTCGGTACACTCGGTACGGCCCGTACACTCGGTACATTCGGTACAATCGGTACGGCCAGTACACGCGGTACGGCCGGAACACTTGGTACAGCCGGTACACTCGGTACACTCGGTACATTCGGTACGCTCGGTACACTCGGTACGGCTGGTACACTCGGCACACTCGGTACAGCCGGTACACTCGGTGCACTCGGTACACTCGGTACACTCGGTACAGCCGGTACAGCCGGTGCTCTCGTTACGACCGGTGCGTTCGGTACACTCGGTACGACAGGTACGCTTAGTACACTCGGTACCGCCGGTACACTCGGTACAGCCGTTACACTCCGTACATTCGGTACATTCGGTACACTCGGTACGGCCCGTACACTCGGTACATTCGGTACAATCGGTACGGCCAGAACACGCAGTACGGCCGGAACACTCGGTACGGCCGGTACACTCGGTACATTAATTCGGTACGCTCGGTACACTCGGTACGGCTGGTACACTCGGCACACTCGGTACAGCCGGTACACTCGGTGCACTCGGTACACTCGGTACAGCGGGTACAGCCGGTGCTCTCGTTACGACCGGTGCGTTCGGTACACTCGGTACGACAGGTACGCTTAGTACACTCGGTACCGCCGGTACACTCGGTACAGCCGTTACACTCGGTACATTCGATGCACTCGGTATAGTCGGTACACTCGGTGCAATCGGTGCACTCGGTACAGCCGGTACACTTTGTACACTCGGTACACTTGGTATAGCCAGTAGAACCAAGAGGTTCAACTGGCACGCTCCTTTGTTGTGGTTGAGGTCTTCTCGTTCTTAAAGAATAGGTCAGCCCTGCACCAATCCAAAGCGGCTCTGTGATTGGATAGTTAGCTGGAACGATGGAATATTTTTCGTAAAATGATGCGATATATGAAGAAAGGGGACCTAACAGTTGGTTTACTACTAAAACAAACAAGTTGACTTGAATGCGAATGCGAAATAATCAGCGACACATATATCACATCATTCTACGAAAAAAACTATTTTATTGTCCTCGCTAACTAGCCAATCACAGAGCCGCTTTGGATCGGTGCAGGGCTGCCCGAACAGGCTTTAGTGAAACACGCGTGAATAACTCCTCTTAAAACTGTGAGTTTCGTGTCTAGGAGCTTGATATGATTCCTCCTGTCGCGGTCAGCAATTCGATTGACTTCATGTTAAAATATGCTAGATTAAATAGAGTTAACTATTTCCGAAGCCGGCAGGCAGACAGCGAAGACGTCTTTTCCCTGTACGGGCCAGTTCAACAAACACACTTTTTGTTCGCTTCTATCCGAATCGATATTCGGAAAATCCTTTAGTGTCGAACTCGTGTGCGTGACTCGATGATGTATCGCTAACCTCCGCCATGTCGCATTTCTCGTGTGCCCGCGTGTTGACAGAAAGTGTCAAAATTGGCCAATCATAGGGTATACCAGATGCTGGTATACCAGTACGGCTTTACTTGAAGAATGAGCACAGGCGTTCGCCTCGCCCTCTTCCCCAGTCTCCCCTCGTTTTCCCCCCGCTCTTTCGCTCGCTATATTTTCGCTCGCGCTCCACTAACTGAACGCCTGGAACAGGCTAACAAACCTCCAGCCAACCACTGCATAAAGAAACGTTTAATGTTCTGCTATCCGAAAGGGATCATGAAAAAGTTGCGCAATTTCAAGCAGCATTTAATTCAGTTTACGGGTCTCACTGACATTGCGTTTAGCAAAGGTTTAAGAAAAAATGTCGACATTACAATTGCCCATGTAGTAAAATTGCCAATGTTAGCGGGATTAAGACCTATTCTTTACGAACCTAGGAGGGGTGGAAACACGAGTTCCCAAATCTTATTGGTGGGAATGGAAATTGATCTGAATACGATGAACAGCTTAGGAGAGAATCAGAAACGAATGACGATGCAACAAATTTTCTTTCCAAAAATAATTCGCACTTGGTCAGGGAGGGCAATCACCTTGTCAAATAGAGCATTGTCGTCCTACTAATGACGGTAATACTAAAACATCTACGTCATTCAGGACATTAAAGCCTAAGAGAGACACCTCGTTCGCGTTTCTTAAAGGACAGTTAAAAGACTGATTTTCTGTGAAGAACGCGTTCTCTTGACTCATTTCATGTGTTTGAGGCCCTTTTTCCATACTCGTAGCTCCCCTTAAGGACTGTGTATTGAAAACTAAACGCAAAGCAAATTAATTAGTCAATTAGGGATAATTTTTTTGCAATGGTATATGTTGAATACGTGATTCGTGAAATGTTTCAAAAAAACAGACGTGATTCGTAATTTGAACGAAAATAGGGTCGTGATTCGTGATCGGGACCCCCCTCCCCCCCCCCCTTTACCACCCCGAAAGACTGGTTGCAGCAAACATAGTAGCCAGTTAAAGTATTTTTCTTATGACATTCTTTATATTTTTTGTAACCTGAATTATATCTTTATATCCTAAATTCCTTATTTTTATACTCAAAGGGTTTTTTTCAAATTTTTTCTTCATGTTCCAGGATGATCCACAATGTTCCGGTATGTTGCGAAATGTTCCATGCTCCGAATTTTATCGAGGGCCAATATTGGTGGTTTCTTTTCTCTCTCCTCTACCCCGGCAAGTCAAGGTACCCCCCTCCCCCGGCGGCAATTTTTTTTTTGGTAGAGATATCCGTACAATATTCCTGTTTTTCGGATCAGAAATTGCCATTAACCAACGCTAATAGAGATAGATATGCAGATGACATTTCAGCAAACTGGATACTGATTTCTGAGTTCTGAACTAGAATTTCGAAGTTTCGAATTCTGTTTTCCGATGTTTTATTTCCGATTTCCGATTTCTGATTTCATGATTTGCTACTTGCGATTTCTGATTTTTGATTTCCGATTTCTGATTTCTGGTTCCTGATTCCTGAATTCTGATACCAATATCAAGAAAAGATGAGATGGACTAAAAGCTGACGATTTAGGTGTCATAAATGAGAAATCAAAACTACATATATTCAAAAAGTGGTTTTCTAGACTTTAGAATCCGATAATGGATTGGCCGCAAGGCTTCCTGATTTAGTTTACGACATTTGCGCTGCTTTTACACGTGGCTTTGCCTTACAATGTTCTTGAGTGTTTCACGCTGTTTGTCGCAGTCAGTGCGTAGAAGGGATTAGCTATTACACAGAAATCGATGAACTTCCTGATTCGTACATCACGTACTAATTTCAGCACTGTTGTCACGCTAATCTAGAACCTTCGAGCAATGCCAACTGTCACGCGTGTTTCTTGAAGTTCCCTGCACTTGAACATTTGCGAAAACAAGAGAACAATATACAAGAAAACCTAACATTTTCTGAATCTAAAATGTTCTACTATCTCAGCTTTCGACATCCTCCACCTCACTGACTTGCGGTAGCACGTTGGGACTCCATCCACATCAGTCCTCAAAGCGGCGTAGACGACAGTCTCTCTTCCTCTTCGAGTTCCGTGTGGAGGGGTAACTGAACTTCACATTCCACTTCCTAAACTTCCTCTTCTTTACTGTCCATCATCTTAGCCTGTTCAAGGCGTTCAGATAGTGGAGCGCGAGCGAAAAATAAAGCGAGCGAAAGAGCGGGAAAAAAACGAGGGGAGACTGGGGAAGAGGCTTGTCCTCCTCCCCAGTCTCCCCTCGTTTTTTCCCGCTCTTTCGCTCGCTTTATTTTTCGCTCGCGCTCCACTATCTGAACGCCTGGAACAGGCTACCATCATCTTGACCTCATTGTCTAGCATCGCATCATCTTCATCAGAGTCCTCTAGGGAACATGTAATGGGCAGGAGATTGTCTAGCCTGCGTAGCAAGCGTTTCCGTAGGGTCTTCCGCCCGTTCGAGGCGTTTTTCGCTTTTTGGCGGCACAAAAATTGGGGCGAGCGCAACACTGATGGAAGCAGCGGGGAGGGGGAGGCCTCCCCCTTCTCGTACTTGTTTGCGCTCGGCCCAATTTTCGCGCGTTCAAGAAGCGAAAAATGCTTCAAACCTGCGGAAAGCCCCGGCTACGGAAACGCTTGCTACGCAGGCTAGAGATTGTCTCCTTCCTCACAGAGCTCTAATTTCTACAACAAGCAAATTGGTCGTCTCAGTAATCCGGACTTCACCTGACAGCCGCGCGGCATCTTCCATCTTCCATCGAGCGATAACAACTGTCACGCACTTGAACATTGCGAAAACAAGAGAACTTAACTGACTAGAAAACCTAACATTTTCTGAATCTAAAACGTTCTACTATCTCAGCTTTCGACTCCACGTCATTACGAACACGAGGATAGTTTAAAATTGGTGCTAAACATTGATAAAAAGGCTAAATGCACAGGCTACATTTGTGCAACGGAAAAGGTAGTTAAAATCTGTAGAATGAGATTAAAGAGACGTATATTTCCATCAGTAAGTTGCTCATAAACCTACATGCCAAGCTGAAGTAACGAATCAATTAATGTTACTCGAATGAAAGAGCAAAATGTCAAGAATGTTGAAAACAAAGCTTTAAAGCGAGGAAGAAATTGGAGTCGGTGATACTCGTCACCGCCAACGTAAAGATTCAGAGGGTAATCTGATCACGCTTCGCTTTGATGATTATTACACTCACAGTCAAGTTTTATACCTGAATGCGACCCGCGCGCGATTTCCCGCCGAAATTTGAGCGGTACAACACTTGATTTACCGGAGAGAGGGTGAGTTTGGCATTTGGCGACACAGAAGTCACTCATGTCGTCCCCCGGTGGAGAGAAATTATGGCGCTTTGTCCCAGGCTTGACCGTTAGTTTTGACCCTCTTTTCCTTACAAGCCTGTGATGGCGGCGATTTCGAAAAGTTAGTTCGTTTTTAATGCAGGGCTGTAGTTCGATAGATAAACTAATTGACGATTGAATCACATAGAAAGGTAGGGAATTTATCCTTTTTGAAATGTGTTGTAGTTTTAAAGCGCTGACTATAGATTGAATCGATTTTTAGCGGGTATTTTGATCGGGACCTCGAATGTCGGTTGGCAAATTTGAATTCCCGTTTTCCTACCTTTAGCTCTCTTTGGTACGTGACATGCCGTCGCATCGACCCTTAAGCAGAAAATCGCCCAGAACGGCGTCCGGAGGCTCGGAAAAGCGATAAAAACACAGCAAACACACCACAGGTAAGGTTTTTTAAACTTTATTTCGATTTTAATGTATCTTCGGCGGAAAACCGCCGATTATTTTCGATCGAATTTCAGCTCCATACAAACTCTCATATTACGCTTTGGTTACCTGTGGCGATATGTATGTTAGTTTGCTTTGCTCATTTTCTCCAGTACTAGTAATATTGTTGTATTATTCGCTTACCTGGTATCCATGATCATGATGTTACCGTGTATTTGTGTTCATAAATCCAGTAAAGTCATTTTTGCTTAGTTTATCCGTTTGTGACCAAAATTTCCATGTTCATGCTTTTTTGTTGATTGTGAATAGCATTATTGTAAAATCTGAAACCGAAAATAAATTTGGACCCCCAGAGTTGGGCCCTGGGTCCAAATCCACTGGCTAAATTGGACTCCCCAGTCCAAATTCGCTAGCAGATATTGACCCCCGTAGGTCCACTTTCGTTAGCCGATTTGGACCCCCCTGTAAAAACTTGGGCTACCAAGTAACTTCAACAAAAAATTGGCTAGCCGCCTATAAACCGCCGAAACGACGCTTTCGCTTTTAACTTTGCCAGCAAACCATTTCTTTTGTGTTTTAAAGCACGGTAATTGTAAACAGCAGATTACCGCGCTATACGTAGAAGCGTAAAAACTAATTTATTATAAAGCTGCCGCGCTTAAAACCAAAAATAAGATATATATATCTCGTTCTAAAAATATACCGGGAGACTGATGACCGTCTTCTCAAAACTTGACGTTTCAAAAAGAAATTATTGTCTTATTGCAAGGGGTCCAAATCCGCGAGAGGGGGTCCATATCCCCCGGATATAAACCGGGGGGTAATCCGCGCGAAGGTCCAAATCCACTGTGGCACCGTAACGAAAAATAAAGCCTGAGAATAAAATGAGAACAATGTGTTATTTAAATATTTTATGTCTCATTTTGAATTAAATTAGTTTATTTGTACGGTACAACTTTTCAGCTCTTTGTACATCATAACTTTTTCGCTATAATTAATCATAGTACTTTCCATTTCAGGTCTTGCACTATATCAAAATGCTAAACAATTCTTCGTCAGAAGAAAGCAGCAGTGATGGAATTTACTTGAAGCAACCATTTGGGTTTATCATCTTCCAGCTTATCCTTCAAACTACCATCGGTTTGTTAGGTGTAATTGGAAATGTTATTGCTTGCGCAAAGATTATCATGGGAACTAAAGCACTTTCCGCTTCCATGAGCCCGTACCTTCTAAGCCTGGCATTTGCAGATCTGGACATTTTGTTCTTCAATTATCCACTGGTGATCTTGCATATTCAGTTTCCATATGAATGGTTACTCAGTAGGATAGCTTGTTTGTACATTGTCCCATTCACAAAGACGTTCTTTGGTGCATGCATTTGGTCCATCACCGCTATGGCTGCTGAGAGGTACGTGAACATCGCATGGAAGATCGTCGTACCAATATCTGAGTCTGGAAGAACACCGCCTTTGAAACGCCGAATTCGATTAATCGTAATCGCTATCTGGGTGACAGCGTTCTTCGTGGTGTCCCTGCCGATTTACCTCTATAGAAAATACGATTCCGCTGTCAGACCACCACAATGCTATAATGCATTCTCACATACTTTTCACCGTAACTTGTCCACGATCAACGCCATATTAATGTATGTTCTCCCACTAAGCATCATAGCCTCTAGCTATCAAAGGATTGGGGAAAAAGTTTCGAAGAGACTGAAGGAACTTCAGTACGAAGCACCAAATCCTTGGATTGGGTGACCGCTTTCATCGTCGATGCTCAATGCAAAGACCATTTTGCACCAAACCAGTAAAACGCAAATTCTTAAGCCGCTAGTGACTTTGTTCGCTTTGACTATGCTCCCGTACCAAATGTTCAACCTTGCAACGGTTTACTGGGGGGAAACCTACCGGATTCGCCTACCAGAGCTACTACAACATTCTCCTCGTAGTTGTCGCCATAACGGTTGGGATCAATTCGGCTGCGGATCCGCTGGTCTACTGTGTGGTGAACAAAGATTTTCCCCGGGAAATCAAAACGGTTTTACCCTATTGTTTCCGAGCCCATTTAAGAAAGTGGATTCCAAAAAATTCTCTCGGTGTCAACAACAGCCGAAGCAGAGGCACTACGACCGACACATATATAAAAAGTCACAATGAAACAGCCTTGTAAATGGTGAAACGAACAAATATTGAAGAACGTGAATTGCAACTACTAAGGCATGAGCTTTAATGCCAATTAAAACTAAAGCAGGAGCACTTATTAACATAACGTATGGCCTGAAAAGCACTTACAATATTATGGAATAATATAGCGAAACGTAAGATGATGACTTGAGGTGTAAGGAAATGAAAGATGTAAGCTAGAATTCAACAAGGTAGTTACTACTGAAAGGCATCTAATTTGCGCCACTGTTAAGAACACCTGCCCATTAGTGTTCTACTCCCCAACGTTAATTGTCCTGTCAACGAATTTAGGTTAGATTTTTGTCAAAGACAAGTTTTGCACTGTTTGTTAAACAAGATCTAACTTTACGTTTTTTTCAGTTTTACTGAATATTTCCTTTTTTGTCCTGCACAAAAACAATCTCTGAATATTTTGGTGCGGATGTAAGAGAGCGAGCGTGAATGGCGCGAGTCTGAGTGGCCCTTTTCGCTTCGCTTTTAAGTCGCCTGAACTACATAAACTATTTTGAAAGCCTGAAACAAATTTGTCATCAGCAAATGAATTATGCGAGACTTGAATATTATCAAAGCTAAGTCTCCGTTGAGGCAGTCGCAGGCTACTAATTTTGCTGAATCGTTGTCATTATTAGTGCCGCTCTTTTCAAAATTCGGCACTGTAAGTAGGTGTCACAAAAAGACACTAGCATTTTGGGCGTAGATGAGGATGAGGACAAGGACGGGGCTGACGAGGAAAAGGATGAGGATGAGGGTGAGGGGAAGGAGTAGGAGGGGATGAGGAGGAGGAGTAGGGATAAAGACGAGGACGAGGACAGGGATGAGGATGAGGATGAGGATAAAGACGAGGACCACAAGGACGAGGATGCGGATGAGAACGACAACGAGGATGAGGATGGAAAGATGAGGATGAAGATGAACACGAGGATAAGGATGAGGATGAGGATGAGGATAAAGGTGAGGATGAGGACGAGGATAAGGATGAGGAGGAAGATGAAGATAAGGATAAGGATGAGGATGAGAATAAGGGTGAGGATGAGGATGAGGATAAGGATGAGGATGAAGATGAGAATGAGAATGAGGATGGAAGGATGAGGATGAAGATGAAGATGAGGATGGAAGGATGAGGTTGAGGATGAGGATGAGGATGGAAGGATGAGGATGAAGATGAGGGTGAGGATGAGGATGAGGATGAGGATGAGGATAAGGATGAGAATAAGGGTGAGGATGAGGACGAGGATGAGGATGAGGATGAAGATGAGAATGAGGATGAGGATGGAAGGATGAGGATGAAGATGAAGATGAGGATGGAAGGATGAGGATAAAGATGAAGATGAGGATGGAAGGATGAGGATGAAGATGAGGATGAGGATGGAAGGATGAGGTTGAGGATGGAAGGATGAGGATGAGGATGGAAGGATGAAGATAAGGATGAGGATGAGGATGGAAGGATGAAGATAAGGATGAGGATGAGGGTAGAAGGATGAAGATGAGGGTGAGGATGAGGATGAGAATGAGGATGGAAGTATGAGGATGAGGACGAGGAAAGGGGATGATTCAGGTTAGCCTCTGAATTTGGTTTTGGGTTGTGCGCTCATTGAGGCGGATAACAATCTTGGGTCAGTGACTGTAAGAAACACAGCCTTATTTGATATGATTTTGTTAACATAATGACGGCCGTCAACCTTGAGCAAAACGGAAAGTTGCCTCGATCAGTACTGAAGCTAGAAAACAACTAGCTACACAAGACTCTGGCAACTGGGTGTTCTGTGAGAAAAGCAAGCACTCACGACCTATCCACAATTCACGTCATTTAGGTGGATTTGTTTTTGTTTTTAAGGGTGGATAAATTTGCAAATGCATTCGGCGCTGGAGAAAAAAAAAGACTTATTTTTCATCCATCACATTTTCGGTTACGTGCATAGAGCAAATGATAAATTAGTTGTTAATTAAGCTTGCTAATCCAGAAAACGCAAGCGCGGCGAACCGTGGCATTCTCGACTACTTGACAAAACCAAGACAAAGCCAATTTTAACATCATTTAAATAATTTTTAAAAAATTCTAATCGTTTTCTTTAGGTCATAAAACTTCAAATCAGAAACGACGTTAATTCAGCGTTCATTAACTATCAGGACAAGCATCTTTTCGAAATTTTACAATATCATATGCGTAAGATAAAAACAGCCAGTTCACCATTACAAATTTATTTCAACGTGCTAAAAAATCTTTTTTCTATGTTTTTCTTTGAGGAAACGAAAGTTTTAATTATCAATAACATTAACATTTGCACCCTAAGAAAAAGCTTTTTAAAATTTTACCATCCATCCTTTTGTTTAAAAAAGATAACTGATCTGGCTATTGCCTATTATTAATACTAATTAGTATCACCTAATTGCATGTCAGGTGCCTAAAAACGTCACTAAATGTAGCTGTCTTACTCTTAAAATAGGTTATTATTGAAGTTAACAGCGCTTAGAACATGGTCACACCTACGAAGATTGCGCTTTTGCGTGCAGATTGTATTTTTGCATTTTAATTTCTTAGTTCTCACCTTGAAATCACGTTGCTATTTTGTTTACGATATTTTCGCTATTGTACAAATGCCTTTGAGTTGCAATGTTTTACTGAGAGTGCTTCACCGCGCAGCTTATCGCAGTTGATGCGTAAACAGCTATGAGCCAATACACGGAAATTGAGGAACTTGAGGCAGTGATTGCCCCACAAGATTTACTAGATTTGCACTGGTGAAAGCAGTCTTCGACGCGCTACAACCACCGGCAACAGCAAGTGGGGAACCCGCAGGGCTCTAAGGTGCGGGATTGCAGAAAAACGCCTCACACTCATTTGCATCTCATTGGATAACAAAAGAATAACAAAACAGCACATTTGTCATATGCCTCGTTCTTTTAAACTCTGAATTAATTTTCCGCAATCCCGCACCTCACTCCCGCAGGGAAAGCCAAGAGACCAAAGACAAGTTCAAGTACAGCACTCGTAGTCCGGCAAACGCAGAGAAACAAGTCTGTCCTTCTATTTCAATTAAGGTCTGAACATTTCTTATTTCATGTAAAGCTGTAAAATAATGGTTTTTCTTTCGATTTGCCTTTTGCTTTGCTATTACAAGATTATCTTTTGTGGTTTTTTAACATCGCCGTTGAAGCTGTTGTTTTCATCGATTTAGGTATCAATATTCACAGAGAATTTGTGCATTCATTAGTAGTTTCTACTTAGTCATTAGTATTCTCTCTATATAGAGCATACTAATAAGGCTTCCAAACAAAGGAAAACAATGCCTCATTAGTATGCTCTATACAGAACCACTAATGAATGCAGAAATTCTCTGTAATTTTACCCTGCAATTTCCCTGTGCTTCAAAGCCCCCGCCACTTTACATAATTTAAGACAGTTTATGGAATATAGAGCATCGAAATGCTGGACATTGATTGGCTGAGTGGGTGTGACCATGTAAGAGATAAATACCGAGAACGGAGGTATTAATCCATATACATCCCGAGGGCCGTAGGCCCGAGGGATGTATATGGATTAATACCGATGTTCGAGGTATTTATCTGACTTATTTCAGGATATTATTCATGAGGGATCTTTAAATAACGACCTTTTCTTCAAGAAGACAAATACCGGCTAATTAGTACACTCGCACCTTCATCGGATCTAGTCAGAGACAATAAAAGCGACCTAATGTGGGATTTTTCACAGGACTGTGAGAAGTTGTCTTGAGAATTTGTCAGCGGAAAGCGATAGACTTCTTTGTACTTTGATATTCCGCCGACTCCACAAAGGACCATGCATTGTATTTTCTTTGTTTCTCGGTTGATGTGTTCTATTATTGGTCTTTTCTTTTGATCTTGTTTACGAGTTTTTTTCGGTACACCTCGGCGGAACGAACGGCTTTCAAACAACTCATTCATTTGGTTATGCTTTGTCATTATGGACATCACGGACAGCGAAGAAGAGCTTTTCCTGACCCAAAATAGTTTTTCGCAAGATATACTACAACCCAATTTTAGTTTGGATTCTATTTTCGACCCAGTAGTAGGCAGTGATGAGCCTGCTCCAAGAAATTCGTGCGCGGAAGAATTAAGCAAAATAGTTTCTGAGGGAAGCTTCAAGGATAAACCGAAAGCGACACAACTAAAAAGGTTCATGTATTAGTTTTGTTATTTTTCTCGATATTGTTTTGTAATGAAAAACATTTGCAGATGACTTTATTGTTGGAATAAATAAAGCCGGAGGGATTTCAATTTCTCGGGACGAGCAAGGTTAAATTGAGTTATTTCTGTAACTCCTTCAAATGAGGGATTTATCTGTATAAATCCCTGAAAGGAGGGATTTATACAGATAAATCCCTGAAAGGAGGGATTTATACGGATAAATCCCTCATTCATACTCATAAATTCAATTCATAAGCCCCGCTCTTCCCTGCTACATAATCAAGCCCTCCCCGGACTTTCAGTTAGTTAATATTCATCAGGTTGTAAGTTAAATAAAGGTTGTTGAATAACAAAAGAAAATGTGTCAATCATGAAATAAGTAAGGGTGAAACAAAAAGCGCGAGTGTCCTATGGGATCTAATGTCCCGAGCAAAGATAGAATGCCACGAGGCCGCACCTTGAAGCGGTTAACCGTTCCAATAGGATGAGGCGTACGCTGAATCATTTTACTTTAATATATTTGGCTTTCAAATATGTCCAAAAAATGCCTGTAATAATTTTATGACTTTGAAAAATGTAATATATATTTTTATATTGCCGGTCATTCACGAGAACACTGAATAATTTCTTACAAACGGTTAAATTGCCTCTGCACCCGCTAATTTGCTTTCTAAATTTAAGTGTGTTCTGTGTTATTTGGCAATAACTCTTATTCGCCTTTGAGGAGGATCGCGGCACAATGCTGCAACGTAAAAAAGCCATTTTGATTTGACCTCGTTTTTTGTTTAGTTCACTTGCTACTATGAGAGATCACTCCACCGTAATGGCCTCGCTGTTCGCCTTTATTCTTTGGGAAGCTTGGCTACATTACAACGCAGTTGCGAAAGAAGGTATACTGAAAGTAGCTAACGCCGAAGCACTTTTAATTACATTTTCGTCATATTCATACGTACAGCATGTTCAACATAGTAAAAAGAGTGCGATACAATGTTGTTAGAAGCTGCAGAATTGAGCTCTTATACTTCGAAAGCATACCCAGTCGTATTAGTTATTAGATTTTTTTGCATTGTGTCTCCCTTTCTCTCTGTCTCTATCTTTCGTATTTGAATACGATTAGCAGAATTGGTAGTTTTTATTTTATTGTATAGATCTTACCACATTTTCACAAATGTATCTTAATCTAGCATCAAAGAAATTCGTAATTTTTGAAGAGCAACATGTTAAATACCAATAAGTTAAATAACGGTCTTCTCAAACTCATTAACAATTCATAAAGAGATACCTGATCTAAATTAGCAAAAGATTTTGCGAACTTTTGCTTTGAATTTCTTCAAGAATTATTAATGGTTTAAGAAGCTATACACTTGAGCGTTTCATCAGGTATCCAAACACCTTGAAGCCGGTAAAGAACACTAACTTGCAGTTTAGCCAGTTTAGGCGATCTTTCTACTTTTTGAGACCAAAGACATTTATAAAAGGACATGTGTTCACCCGTACACATAGGCAAATCTTTTCGCAAAGAAAAATTGTCGAAGATTTGCTCGTCTGCCTGGGGCCTATTCAGATTGCATTTTTGAGTCTAACCCCAGGTTACTCATGTATGTTAGTGACGGAGAGGTGCGAATGACCCAAAAATGTCCCATCAAGCTAACACCTCCCACTCAGTCGTTTTTAGAGCAATACAGCGACTCTCTTAAAAACAACTGCGTGGGATGCTAGCTCTAGGCCCCAGAAAAATCCAGTGGTCCAGAAGGTAACCTAACAAAAGTCCTTTTCCTCCAACAAAAGAAAAGTTTTTCTTTTGTAAATGAAACTGGTACAATTGTTTGTCGTAAAAGTGAGAGCCTGAGGTACGCACGCTTTTTATCAACCCTAAAAAAAGTCCTGCCAAAATCATTATACTTGAAATAGGCCCACCAGAGAAAAATAGGTCCACCCAAAAAAGACTCAATTAACTCGCCTACTTCAAACCCAAAAGGCCTTCACACCTCCTTATACTGAGTACCGGCCTCTTCCCCCCCCCCCCCCCGGCCCGGTACTGAACAATTCTCGTACGAAAGGGGATAATTCAGATTGGCGTCTGAATTTGGTTTTGGGTTGTGCACTCATTGAGGAGGATAACAATCTTGGATCAGTGACTATTAGAAACACAGCCTTTTTTATATGATTTTGCTAAGGGCGGTGGTCAATTGAGCAAAACGCAATGTTGCCTCGATCAGTACTAAGTTACACATTACAGAAAACGAGGAAAATGAGAGCTGGGTGTACATTGGGACTCCTGCGTGAATCTAGCGCCTCTGATATATTGAAAATGTGGAGGCTCATTTGGCAACAGAATTTAGTTGGCTCTATATATGCGAGATTGTGCAAGAAAACGAATTCTGTATGTAAGAAGATACGGCATATTTTGTCTCCTTCTCTAGCCAAACATTGGTATAGGTGACGTCTACAATGCAGTCGCCAACTTAGACTCATATTTTTGTAGATCGCTGCCGCACGTTACTGTTTAGCGGAGGAAAGGAATATCCAGACAGCTCTTTCAACAAAAGCATCATCAAGAACATAATCGTTAAAAGTAAAGACCAATGTCAGATTGCCTGCTTTACTGAGATTGGTTGCAAGTCGTACAACCTTGGCCCATCTCCTCAAGGAGACGTAGGGGAACTAGTTTGTGTATTAAGCAGCTCAACAAATGTTTTCCATCAGAATCATCTCGTGCAACGACCTGGATTCACTTACCACCCATCTAAGGTAACTATCGTAAACGTTTCAAAATGGCGAGAAATATACATTTTTCCCAAAAGCTAGCTGGTGCACAGATCGTAAACCTTTACCCTGCCGATTGCTAAAACTCATACTTCCAAAGCTCATAGGAGAGAAAATTAATACCCTCTCTGAGCTCTGTAGCTTTTATTTATTTCACCACATACAAATTACATTAGAAGACAAATACACATCAATTCATAATTATAGACTTAAAATACAATAACAAAGAAGTGATTACATATTTAATACATACTTACAAAGGAAATCAAAAGGGAAATCACAGTCAGTGCATTGATGTAGTAGCGGGGCCAGTGCGCTAGCGCGTCAGCGGAGCTCCATTGCTAAGGAAATTTGGTAACCTATCAAGCCAAGAAATTTCGGTAGTGACGTAATAGTCTCGTGAACGTCCGTACGTCCGTCCGTCCGTCCGTCCTTCCGTCCGTCAGCACCACAGGGTTACCAATACACTTCATACACTGGATATAACCCTGTGCTGATTCCCGTGTGGTTTTGGCGGGAAATCGCATGTTGACCCGCGTTGTAGCAAAACAAGCAAAGACAACAAAATTCAAAAACAAATTTGTTAATGGAAAAAAAGTTCAAAAGAATACTCAGTTGTCTTTTTGGTGGAAAGGGAAAAGTTCAATTTAGGCGAAAAAAGTTAGGCTATAAAGTTCAGGCGAAAACTTCAAATTTGCCTCGTCCGTTCTGTTCGAATTCGGTCGGCACACCGCTTGAGTTCGCAGCTTTTCGCAGCGGTTTCGACGCCAAATATAGCAGAGCTAGTGCTTTTTGGTTTTTTCTACCCACAACCATGGTTTTTACGGTGTTTCGAACACATTCTGACAGGAAAAACACCAGCATTTTCATGCTGATAGGCAGCTTGTCACGACGAAAGAAATAAGTATTAAAATTAACTAGATCCGGCTTCTGACGCCAACGACCCGGGTTCGGCTCTCAGCGAGGGTAGGATTTTTTTTATTATTTTTTTTATTATTATCGTTTTAATTTAACGACTTGAATGAGAGTATTTTCACAAATTAATAACTGCCAGCAAAAAAACAAAAAACAAAAACAAACAAACAAAACAAAAGGGGGGGCTCCGCTTTTAGGCTTGGCTAAATCTATACATTATTTGTAATATAAGTATAAGTATAATAGTAGCGAGGAGTTCTCGAAGAAGCTTTCCCATAGTTAAAATGTCTCATAAAGTAGTTTAATAGCAGACATTAATCTTAGCCTTTTGGGCAAATATTCTCTGGTTGATACCGTACACTCATGAATTCGAAAGTTTTTGAATAAATGTATTTTTGAAAAACAAGATAACACTTTTTAATTTAAAAGATATGTTTCGATGTGGCTCACACCATCGTTAGTTATAACAACGATGATGTGAGCCACATCGAAACGTCTCTAAAATTAAAAAGTGTTGTCTTGTTTTTCAAAGTTGCCGTTCATTTCTTGCTTTCTTGAAGCCTTAAATGTATTTTTCTAGCTGCAACATAAGCCGATGACGCCATATAACGTAACAATGACGTCATGTTCTTAAACGGCAGCCATCTTGGACCCGTTATCTTGGATTTTTTATTTTTCTCCAAAACGACCAAAACTAAGCCAAACTAATCAAAATCAATAAAGAACGTCAAAATGATATAAAAATGGAAACGTTACCGCAAGATAGTTATACGTTTTCATACAAAAGAAAAAATTCAAAAACACTCACTGCCCGTCAAAATGTAGTTGCCATGGTAATGTCAAATTTGGTGAACAAGGACTTGCTATAACAAATTATTTCCAGATAATGTTTAATTATTCACCAAGTTTTGTTTCGCTCCCCCAGGTCTGAATAGGGTTAAGTGCCTAATGGTCAACTCGGTTGAGCCTCGTAGTGTAACTGTTACACAGATAAAATCAAGCCAGTGTTACAAGTTTTGCACACCTTTAATTTAATAATAGGATTTGTGCGTACCCGCTTGCCCGGATAACACAACCTGCTTTCCTGATGGAGTGGGATATTCCTGTTTCTGTACTGATCCTGGCTTTCAAGGAGACAGATGCGATGAAGGTATGTTAGTGAACTTGGACCTTATTGAAAAAAAAAGTCAATTAAACATTATTGAATGGTGTTCTTACAAAATTATTCACAGTTTTGTCAGGCTCCCTTTATCCAAATTTGTTTGTATCTTAGGTAATTTTCAATCATGCTGAGAGAGTTAAAAATGCTGAACTAGAAAAAGTTGTGATCATAAAAGAATGACCCGGTTTTTTCCGAAATCCAATTGTCCAAATGCAGACTTTTATCACAGACCGTAAACCTTTATCTTTTAAATGGTCGTCTTATTTTGCACATGCGCAGCGTCCTCCTTTGGAACAACTAATTTGAGCCATCGCCGACACTCTCTGAGTTGTCAAGTAATTTTCTTGTGAAAATTTAACTTTCTTTATTGAGCTAACACTACATACACACAAAAAGGGAGTGCAGCAAAATTACTAGAAAAAATATAGCAATAGAAAAGCTAAATGAACAGAGAGCTTTACAAAGACCAAAAAGTTGAAAATGCTATAAAGAGCTTAACTAACATTCTATGTTATAAGCTTTACATTTTTTACTGCAAGATAGAAAAAATAAAAGTTTAAGGAGAGGGAATACCTTAACAATATACCTTCTAATAGGCTAACACAAATATTCTAATTAACAATATTACATTACATTTTGACTTATGTGACAGTACTTATTTATTTATTTATTTATTTATTTACCTTACTTTTCTTGAAAGGTAGGCGAAGAAGAGATTACAAGGTGCTACAATTTCCAAGTTTCCATTGTAGGAAGATCTTATTTGTAAATTCATCAAGATTAAGGTTTTTTCCAAAGACCTTACAGTTATAAAAATACTATTTTTGGTATACTAGAAGTATGTCTAGTCTGCGTTTTTGGAGAGGAGTTAAATTAGAAAGACTCCCGTTTTCCGTAAACATATAACGAACAAATTGATCGCCAGAGAGATCTATCTCTATATTGTGCATGCCATTGAACCACCTGAGGGTAAGGTTGTAAAAGTGCATTGAGTTGTGACAGTTTATAAAGGTATGCTCGATGGAGTCCGGATTCGAGCAACGAGTACAAAGATCATCATTAGCCATGTTGTATCTTTTCAACTCTTTTCGTTGTGATTATTCTATGTAACAATTTAAAGGAGAACTGTCTTAGTCTATTATCTTTACAGGGTCTGGAAGGGTATTCTCGGGATCCGGGATTTGACCAAAATACGGTGCGGGATTCGGGAAAACGCAAAACATCTTGACGGGATTCGGGATTTGACTGTTATGAGGGAAGCGGGATTCACCAAATTTGGGTACGGGATGCGGGATTTTGTTGCCTGTCTGTCGGGAATTCGTTAAATCGTCACGACCCAAAAAACCCTTACAGCGGCAAAAGCGAATCAACCAGGCGAGCGCCAAATATCAATTGAAAGGGCTAATCTACATCTTAAATTTATTAGCTTTTGCAGAAATTAGTCTTTTTTAATGTATTTTTGGGAAAGAAGAAACGAAATTCGGGATAGCGATGAAAAAAGTGCGGGATGCGGGATTCTCGTGGTAAAGGAGTGGGAATGCGGGATCAGGACCCCCCCTTCCAGACCCTGTCTTTAGAAAAGGCGTAGATGCGGCTAAAGCATTTCTGCCAATCTGCTGAGATTTCGGGAATGTGTTTCTTCCAAGTCTTTAGTTAACAGAAGTTGGAACAACAGTAGATTTCTCATTCATTAATTTATAATAATTTGTGCAACGCAGTTTCTTTGGATCTAAGTTCACGCCTTCTGAGATTTTTAAAATTGGGGATGCAATAGAGTCGAGGCGCACATCTGGATGTGGAGATTCACGAGCTAGCTTCTTCAGATCAGTCGGAATTGCTGATAATAATTGAAAATATTGTAAAAAATCAATTTTGATTTTAAATTTACTGTGAAATTCTTCAAGTGAGAGAAATTTCCCTTCCGAATTCAAAACATCGTGGACAAAGAGAATACTGCTATCAAACCATGATTTCCAAAACACTGGATTGCCATCGATTGTAATGTTTTGGTTGTTCTACAAGAGGAATTTACTGTTAGCGTCTTGAAGACTATTTGTCTTCACAACACTAAAATATTCTAAGAGTTCACGATAAAAAAGAGGAAAATGTAACTAACTTAAAAGAACTAACAAATGTAAAGAAGATCCTCGCAGTTATTAACGCAACTTATGCAGTTGCGAAAAGAAAGCCTGAAAAAATCAGGCTTGCCGGGATTCGAACCCTGACCTTTGCGATACCGGTGCAGCGCTCTAACCAATTGAACTAACAAGCCAACTGGGAGCTGGTCATTAAATTGGTTCGTAATATACCCGGGAAAGATGAAGATGAAATTATGAATATATGAAATTCATATATTTGAACTGCAGAATGAAGAAACAAATGTAAAGAAGATCCTCGCAGTTATTAATCAGCATATCAGTTTTTATTAAAAATCAACTTTCGTGAACTGTGTACCGTGATTTTCCATTATGTCCCGTTCGTTTCTAGACGGACCTTCCTTGGTCCGTATTATCATTTCCGTCCCCCCCGGTTTATAAAGACTAACATTCGCTGTGGCTTCCTCCATATGACGTATTTACAATTGCACATAATTGGCTCACTAGTGTTGAATATTACTTCATTTCTTCTTTTTGCGCTTGAACACAGATATCGATGAATGCTCGACTAATGCGCATGACTGTGCTGTAGATGCACTGTGTTCAAATAACGTGGGCTCGTTCACTTGTACATGTCGTGATGGCTATGAAAGAAACGGCAAAACTTGTCAAGGTAAATGAAAATATAATTGGGTTTCTCATGTTATTAACCGCTCTTGCGGCCAAATTGGCCGTGAGGGACCACGGTCCTTGTAGTGTTTCGTGACGTCGTCACTTTTATCAATAACGGATGTTTACGGTAAACAAACAAGGGGGTTAGTTTCTAAAGAAACTGTGGTGCTTCGTTGGTGGGGAATTGAAACATAGAAATTTTGGGCTACGGTTAGCGGCGACGACCTCAGCGTTGCCGCTCCTAAACTGTGGAATTCCTTTCTTTATTAAATCAGAACTGCTGAGAACTTAAATCAATTTAAATCTCATGGGTTTTGTATCGCGTAGTTTTAACCTTTTCATACTCTAACATTGCATTTTTTTCGTTATTATTTTCTGGCTATAGCTTTTTAAGTACTATCATGACAAGATTTTTCGATTTCTAGCAAAGGTTTTCATTGGTTTTTAATCATTTTATAGTTTATATTTCTTGGTAAGCGCTTTAGGCCCAGTTCAGACGCCGTACCTCTCTTGTGTCGTATCAAGTAGTACGTAGTTATTAGGCAGTGGTAGTACGTTGTCCAAATCAGTGTTTTTTCGACAGATTTCAATTAGGCAAGGCAAAATGTCAAAGTACGGCAAAGCTTGCTGCTTAATACGGCATCGAAGCGAAAATGTATTGGGTACGGCACGTGAGGAGGGACGGCGTCTGAACTGGGCCTAAGATCCTTAGTATAAAGTACTCTGGAAATACCAAAATTAATATTAATAGTATCAGTATTAATTGGAGTCCGAGATGCTCATGACAAACTTAACAAAGTTAACATATTACATCACGGAGCTCCATGTTTACCACCTTTCCATCTTCATTTTTTTATGACAAAGTTAAATACGAATGTTCACAAGGACAACACAATTGTCACGTGTCTGCCACATGTCAGGACACCGTTGGAAGTTTCAACTGCGCATGTCTACCAGGCAAAATCTCAGATGGGATTGCTTGTGTCGGTACGAAAGTTGATTTTTAATAAAAACTGATATGCTGATTTTAATATTAAAGGCCCTTTGGATTAACTCCCATCAGACAATACACTAGACTCTAAGGTTCACTACAATAGACGCATACAGGCATTGTACGGTTATTGTTTTAAATTCAGTTCCTGCAAACAACAACACGTACTTCACGTTACCAGAGTGCAAGCCTTAATCGATCGGTACGTTATTGTTTTAATTACCATTTTTTGCCAGTTGTCTCAAGCTAACGAAGACACACATTTTCAGTTCAAGCACAAATTCCTGAAACAGCAGCTTTAACAGCAGCATAAGTTGAATTGCTTAACAACTTTTTTATTTTTACTTTTCAGATTTTCCTTTCCACTGGACATTCAATGGCACAGACCGATTTCTAACGTAAGGTTTTGCTCAGGATTTGGCATTTACTTATTACGTTTTTAAAACCCTACTTGTCACCAGAATAACAGTTATTGACCCCAGTCCATGTATTTAATACATACAGTTTGAAAGGTTTCGATCAGTGCATTTCAAAAGAAATATGAGGAAACGTTGCAAAACCTTTGAAAACAATGGTTTTCTTCACATATGTTTGGTACACCCAGAACCTAAAACTTATGTTGCAGCGTTCTATGCATAAGTTATTGTGACAACTATTCGCATTCTTAGACAGCAAAAAAAATGAGATGTGTGAGGTGTGGTCAGCCGTATCAATATTTAGAGGAGGTCAAGCCTTTATAGGCTTTATGCTTTAAACGAGTTAACCTGCACAAGGCCATTTTGGTTCTAAAAACCTTTATGACGATCCACTAAATCTTGACCAAGTGATAGCATTGTGTGCGATATGACATGTACAATTTTAGGAGCAAAAGAGCCTAAAAGCAAACTTTTTCTGCCTGATTTTAGCTCCGACTGGCGATAAAGGTAACTGATGCACACACCGTGATGCAAACCAAAAAAATGTCATTTTTTATTTGCTTCTAGTTAACAGGGAGCTGCAAGATTCGAAGATCAAGACGGCAGAACAGTGCTTTACCTGGACGGAACTTCAGGGATGTATGCAGGGACGCCAGCCATTCCACTCCAGCAAACAAACCTGACTATGACAGCATGGATCAAGCGGACCCCGTCACCTTCAAGCAGACAAATGATTTACGGCGATTGGTCGTCTCCTCATCAGTTTCGATTCGACGTAATGACTGATGATCGCTTGTGTACTGACGTCAGACGCGATTCGTCTGTCGCACCTGGTCTAGTCAACTTTTGCACTCCCTGGGCGTGAGTATTGTTGATCTCTATAAAAAAGATGCACTGCAAAATAGCCAAATACCTTATTTCATAGTTTATCATAATCCAGTTGTGGTAGAGATGACATCAAGGATCCTCCAACGTTTTTCTTTCACTAGACCGAGCAGAAACCCACTCTTATTAGCTTTTTTTAATGAACATCAATTTCAGTTTTTGTTTTGTTTTGATTTTTTTTTAAAAAAGGGACTTCACTTAGTCGTAGTCAGGTTAGATCTGTTTATCGTAAGTCTTATGTCACAAAGCCATAGCTCCTTTTAACATTATAATGACATTTTCTTGGGCCCCAAATCTTACAGGCAGCTTACAGGCAGCCTAAAGGCAGAATAGAACAAAAAGATACATGACAGGGAGATAAACGGCTTATGGCGCCGTGTTCTTATCGAGGAGGGAGACTTTCAATTGGTCGCATCGAAAAGCAACTAGTGTTTCAAAAAACGCCGAGGATCATTTAGTTGCGTCAAAGTAGCACCTTGTTATATCATTGCGTGGTTTTCTGCATTTAAACGACTAACTGCATAGTTTTGTGTTTAGTAACACGCGGGTTCCTGCAAATGTGTGGAGTCACGTGGCATTTACGTGGAGCCGTACACAGGGTACAGCCAAGTTGTACATAAATGGAGTACACCATGCCAGCAAATCCGCCGATACCAGCATTGATTCAACTCTGGACCTAAAAACCTCTGGCCATTCAGTGTACGACATCGGCTTGATTAGGGGCAGTGGTAAAACGACCAACGCGTATTTTAGTGATCTGATGATCTTCAACCGCGAGCTGTCAGAAAATGAAATAAGGAATGATTTGGTTCTCAACCATCCATTTCATATTTTCGTTTAGCTTTCTAAAAGAGGAATGACTTACAGTTGCACGGAAATTGTTATTAAGTGCTTTTGACCACAAATGGGCAGGATGGAAATGGATTGCGACTTATTTACAATTTCAGTGCACTAGCAGAGTAGTTATCAATGAAACTGGACCTTTATTCTGGGTGCCATTATAAATACAAACATGTCTTTTGGCTTCTTAGATTTATACTTAACATTGATGACACTGCTCCTTTAAAATCGCATCGAAATCGTCTTTGTATACGCCCTTTTGTTAAGCACCATTTCAACCGTCGAAATCTTTGTCTCACATGTCAGTTGTTGTCGCCGGCGATTCCTTCATATGCAGTAGCGGTGTCTTTCGATCCACATATGCAGTCAAGGGAAGTATTAAGATCTGCTATCATGCCGTAATTGCGATTTTAAAAGGTTCATGCGGTGTTTTGCCATATAAAGGATAAAGGTCAATCCTAGTAAATGCATTCTGTGCCTAATATGTAGACAACAGAATGCAAGTTAGATGGAAAAATTTGGTTACATTTCGGTATTACTCTATACCATCATCAGACTAAAGTCACGTACAAAGATCGTTGATTTAAATAACACAAAAGGTGTTACATAGTAGTAATACACAAGTGAAAGGAAAACAATAGCGGTACTCAGGAGAAAGGGCTCAGTTCTCTGCTGGCTCTTAATCCTTTGTTGAACGAAGGTAACAAGCCCTTGATGTAAAAGGCTTCTTTATACAGAAGGAGATTCCATTTATTATCTTGGTCTAATACCACAGTGTTATCGCGAACGGTTTGTAAGAAAAGGTCTTTGTTCGAAGAATTCGAAGGTGGAATGTTTTGCCATTCAAGTAATCAGTAGTCTTTTATAAGAACGTCGAGGCTGAAATTGACCCAGATTTTAAGAACACACTAAGAACGTACCCGAGCTGAGACTAAGAGACAAAGCAGTAATTTTGTTCAGCTCTGCATCTGTATTTGCATCGAGCTAAGAACACAGAGTAACAACATGAATTTCTATCGAACTACATTTTCTTTGTTTTGTTTTGCTTGTTTAATGTAGAGCTCAGGCTATATTTTCTTTCTTTCTCAACTGTGAAAGAGTAATAAAGTGAATTTTGCTAAGACGAAAAAACAACAACAGCATGTATGTCAAAGAAATTTGACATGATGCAGCGCACAATGGGCGTTTTAAGGTTTCGTGGTCACGTTTATATCAGTTTTCTGAACTTCTATACCACGTAACTTAAGAACATGCTAAGAACATTTTAGGCTCAAAACGTGAAAAAAATAAGAACATTCAGTTTCGGTTCAGCCTCAGCCGCAAAATTAGACGTTCTTAAAAAAAAAGAGTGTGTGTGGAAATAACTCAACTGACAGTCGACCCTTGGCTGTGGAGGTCTCAGGGTAAACTCGATAGGGTTATACTGATAAGCGATACACAGCTGATCGGCATAAAGTTAAGAGTATAGTTTTTACGCTCGTGTCTACGTGATGGAGTCATGTGATACGAGTAGGTATGGGAAGGATAATGTAATTTCTGACGGTTGAGTGACCTGGGAACGAATTAGTCAGAAATTAATATTCTGACGGCACGATTGAGAGGCTCGGGTGTTGTCATGTGACCTTCGGGACTATTTAAGCTTTTGGTGGGAGGTATTTTGTCATTTTACGTCAGTCAGTCTTCTCCTGTTGATTTCCTTTTTTCTTTCTAGTCTTATTTTTTGGAAGGATATGTCAGGAGTACCTCTTCCTCGAGGTCCAGTGCCACTGCATTAGATGGGGAATACGTTTCCACTTTTTTCTGGCCATAAACAAGGAGTGGCTATTTAGTGGCTTTTCGTACCTGGTATGATACATTATTGTAATTTTTTATACCTTAGTACTATGACATGGAAGTCTGTGTGTATTTTTTCGACGATTAACTACTAGCTATAACGCGTGTAATCATCAGATGCAGTGACTGCATATTCTTTAATAAACTATTTCACTTTGAGTGCTCCTGTTAGTGTAGTCAGAATGCAAAATTTTTGGGACCATTCTTGGCAAGTGAAAATATTTATGTTTTTTTTTCCCGATAGCAGCATACACAATTCAGTTGTCACTGACTAATACAACAGCGACATGTTTATGCTGGAAGTACGTATGAATTAGAACGAAAGGGAGTAAAACAATGTTTTGAGCGTAGGAGACGGGAAAAAAGAGCACAGAAATGTTATATTTGTCTTATGATGCGCATGAAGCATTTGAAGTGTTAAGTACAGTTAGATAAGATTTTGAAAGAGTCTAGAAGAGAAAGAGAATATGTTTGAATTACTGGATGGAGAAAGCGGTTCACACCTCACCGCCGTACCGCTTCCAACACCAACGCGACCTGTGTTAGTTTCGATACGCCCTGTTTCTGCTAACGATAGACTTAATTCACCAAGCCGCGCAATTTCCTACTCTGAACTGATGAACCTGCAACTGAAACGGAAGAACAATGGACACCGTTGGCCGGAACATCCCGGATGAAACATAAAAAAAGCAAGGAGTGATTTTTCTGGACTTATTTATTTCTGTCATGTTTTTGCCATCATTTAATTTTACTGGAAAGATCTCTCCTAACTTCTGTTCAGCCTTCCCAGTTAAACTACCTAGTCTTAACATCCACGGGTTTGGCAATGATGACAAACAACGCTCTGTTTTTGATTTCGCGAAACAGTCTAGGGCTGATTTTATTTTTCTGCAAGAAATTTTGGCAGCGAAACCCGACACGATCACTTCTTTGAAGACCAGATGGCCTGGGAAAAGCTTTTGGTCTCCTGCCCTTGGTAAACATGGCAGAGTTGTGTTTCTAGTTCTCAAAATTCTCGCTTTCAGGTGTCTAAATGGCAAAGAGATGCTTCTGGTAGAATTGCTAGTGTTTGGGCTCTTTTAGATGACTGAGGATTTAATTTTGCACCCACAAGTCCTCGCGGGGGAGGGGGGCGGGGACGGTGGTGTATTGGTTTGCGTGTTGGACTTCAGATCTGAAGGTCAACACCCAGTTCCTGCCATCGTGTTGTTTCCTTAGACAATAAACTTTACCCCACGTTGCCTTTCTCCACCCAGGTGTATAAATACCTACCGGCGACATACTGCTGGGGGTAACCCTGCGATGGTCTAGTATCCGATCCAGAAGGGAGTAGCAATACTTTCAGTTACTTCATGCTACAGAAACCAGCATAATCTCCGGCCGTGTGGGCCACCTTGGCTTCATGAACATTTCTTTCCAGGTTAATTTAAGCTTATTGGTGGCGATTTGGATAAATTCGGGGAAAATTCCATAACTTCCCTTGACTTGAGAGATCTGCGTGTGGTTGACATCCCCAGTGGCGCAAAAAACACGGCCTTCAGATTCAATGTACTTGGTTTAATGCCAATAAATCTATCGGTACCAGACTGAGCAAATTTTTTAATGCTCAGGAGTTAGTTGATCTGACTCTTTGAAATGCGAAATTTCACCCTGTATTTTTTGAGATCATGACTTGGTTAATTTGAGCACATGGCCCCGGAACGGCTGGCCGCTAAATTTAGAATGCTCGAAGAACTGGAAATGTTTACGCTATGATTTCTGAACTTATTCGAAAACATGTTTTGTAACAAAAAATCCTTTCCGTCTATCGGTGATTGGTGGGATTTTCTTAAGGATTCCTTAAGAATAGCAGCACAGAACGTAACTAGAAACAAACAACGCAGATTAAATCAGGATAAGGGATTGCCATCTCGCTTAGCGAAAATATGCGGCGTTTGATTTGTTTGATTAAAGGAGATAACTCAGTTTAATTAAAGCACAATCAATGAACTGGAAAGTGAACTCAGAGCTATCAGTTTGTCTCAGTTAAAATCTAGCCAAATCCGAAGAAGAGCAACCTTCTAAATTCTGTTTAGCTTCAGTCAACAAGCGCTCAGAAAAACTCTGTTTGCTCTATTTTAATACCTCACATGCAATAGGCAGACGTTTCTTCTCAGAAGGAAATAGAATAAGTTCATTTTGATTTTTATAGCACTCTGTATTCTCGAGAACCAGTTAATCTTGAAGCGCAGGCAGCCGGGGAAACCCCAGGATCCATGATCTGATATGATGGTTTACCGCAAAAATTTTATGCCAAATTTTGGGATCTCTTTTTAGTCTCGAGAAAGGCTCTTTTAGTAAATCCATACAGGAAAGTTTAACTCGAATAATTTACAAGAAAGTTGACCCCAAAAGTGAAGAATTGGTGCCCTATCTTACAGCTGAATGCTGACTACAAAATTTGTTCTTAAGTTCTCACAAATCGTTTGTCCAACGTACGTTTTGAAGTAGCAGTAGCACGATGTTTAAAACGGGCCTGACTTTATGTCACAAGTTTCTACCTGAAGCCTTTTGCTACTTATAGATACTTGTAGTAAATTGTAATCGGACGTATGGACTCTGTAACTGAAGTAGGAACGATAGTAATAGTATGAACTCTGTAAATCGGATAGTGAAAAGTGAATAAAAATTTAAAGAGAAATGGTCGCTTGTGTCTAAGAATGATAACAACATTTGAAATCTCAGTTCTACAACACCAGAAATGCTATAATGTAAGTCAGTTCGTAACCAGAAACAAGCGTTGCCGAAAGGCACTATTGATTAGGAGAGTTTTATTACACTCCTCTCCTAGAAACGACTGCGTGGGAGGCTACCATCATGCCGTCATTGGGATTTAGTTTCATGAGATGTTTTGCCATTCAAGTAATCGGTAGTCTTTTATGTGGAAATAACTCAAATACCGTCGACTGTAACGGCTGTGGAGTTCTTAGGGTAGACTCGATAGGGTTATACTCAGTCTGATAAGGGATCTGATCAGCATAAAGGGTATAGTTTTTTAGACGTTTTAATCAGATTTAGGGGATCTTATGCCTACTGCTGGTCTAATTTAGGATAATGGCTTCATGTTATCAAAAACTGCCATCATAGGCCCATGTAAACCAAAACTGCAGGTTTTTGGTGCAAGATCCCACAAATCTGTCAGACGTTTTCGTGAATACTTTGTTTTCTTCTAATGTATAAAAGAAGAGAAGACGAGAGGGATGAAGTTAAGAAATCGTAAGATTTAAAGGTAAGTTTAAAAATGTAGAGTTGATAGTTCATAGAGAAGAGTCTGCTATTAATCCAAACAGCTCTAGAATGCAAGTACAGTGTAGGCGCTTACAAAGCGTAAATGCAACAGACAGAAAATTTAATAACTGCTTTCATCGAAGATGTCATAAATACAAATTAATTCGCGGCCAGCATCTTTCATTAAAGCCATTAGTTGTGATTTGTATTTGCTTTTGGAGCCTGGAAACATGGCGATGATAATTTATTATTACCAATTTAATAAAGGTAAAAGAGATTTGGGAAACAAATACACTTCTGAACATACTGCGTATTTCGAGGTATTGCTTTCAAGATCATTTAATTTTGCTTCCTATTCCAGGGATTGAAAATCAATTACATCAATATTATAAGCTGTGTAAGACTGATTTTATTATTTACAGGGCCATAGCTAGTATGAGGCAAACCATGGACATTGCCTCAGTCGTAATTTTTTTCTGACTACGGCCCTGACTAGTGACTTAGCAAATTATTACCAGACTCCTTGTGCAATTGTTGGTGTACAATTTTACTTGACATCATTGTCTACACCTTTCACAGTTTCACCGAGGTTTATTCTTGAAAATCACTGCAAACACCCGCATCTACTCACAACTCGTCGCCACTCTCTGACACACACAAAATTAAAACCGTGTTATCGCCTGGCACAGCATGAAATAAACAATTCGCCAAGCTTTATCAGTTCAGACAATCTGTAGACACTCTCTAAACTCTCTAATTACAAAAATCAGTCAACGGCGCTGACGCTCACAAGTAAATGAAAACCTTTGTACAATTTTCGACATCACAAAACTAGGTAAATTGTAATTTGTTAGGGAACAGACGAATATATGATTTTCCATTCAGGCGCGACAGAACATTGAAATCTTGGCACTTGTTAGGAAATGTTGAATAACAACTAAAGAAATGGGAAACTGACAAGAGAGCCATGATACATTTTGAACTTCCCTTCTGGGGAATTAAAAAAAAAAGAACATCCGAAAATGAACCAAAATTGTTTTCGTATTCCGGAAAATGTGCAGGTAAAGAGAAGATATCGACAACATTAAAACAATGCATGCTTTTAACCAGAAAAGTAGTAGACATTAAGCAAAAGAACATTAACAATTGTAATAAGTTTTAAACGCAGGGCGCACATATCAAACGACTAAAGCACTCGCTGTTTTAAATTGTTATCAGTACTACGGCAACAGACCTATTGTCTTCCGATGTGATTATTTCACCAGCTATCTAATAAAGAATAGCATTAACAGAGCAATCTTTTTTTATGAAGAAGCAGCCTTTTCGCAAGAAATGAACATACTTTCGGATGAATAATTCATCGGCTCCTCACAACTGACTTCCGTCTAGTCAGATCGACCACTGGGAACATTTTTCTTCATAGTAGAACACAGACCTAATTTTTTTCTTTTCGTGCATTTATTTATAAAACGTCTTCTATATGTCTTTACATTTCCTTCAATATAAAGATGAATAATTGCTAATGACGTCCTGATCAAATCGTTTATGGTATTTAATATTTTAAAGATCAAATAACGCTTATAAAACCACCCACCAGCCCATAAATTGCTCTATATAAACGTAAGTCATTGGCAGGTTAGACAAATATCGTCGCTTACCTTGCCTAAACCGTCATTCCAAGCCTCCTTTCCTAAGCCTCTCTCGTCGCCATTTGTTGGCTTCTGCGTTTGACACCAGGTGTACTGTCTCCTTGTTCTCATACCAGAAGACGTAATTTAAGTAAGTCTGTGCTTTTTATTCTGATTTTAGTTGAAAGAGAGGTAGAATCTGTCGATCGCACCTGTATTGTAAATTAATCAGTGAAATTTAAACTAGTTTTCGGGTCTTCAGTATAAATTATAAAAGGTTTAGAGGGCTTCTTGGTTGCTCCAAAAGCGTCACGATTTCACAAATGTTCACCTCTTAAATGAAGCAAAAACTGTAAATCAGGTACTTTCAAAGCAGCTGTAAGACTGACTTAACAGCGACAGTGCAATCGACAAAAATGAGGTATGCAAGGCGATCTAAAATCGGTTCATTCGTTACGTTACCTTTTCGAAGGCCTGTCGACGTATATAAACAAATTCACCATTCACCCATTAATAAAAGTCGGCATGTCCGAAAACATTTGATGCAGCAAACATTTTTACCTTTATTACCTTTCTTTTCTGCTACACGGCAATAGCAAGGCACTACAATGGTTCGACACCGCCTTCCGGGAGTCCCATTCATAAAGGCTTTTCGTTGAATAAAAAAAGAGAGGAATTTCGGGGGAAAGTCCGCCGAACGGCAATCTTTCAAGGATAAGTTTACAGGAATTCGATTTTTTTTTTTTTGCGTTCGTAAAGGGGTTGATTAATATGCGTTTCACGCGATCAGAGCAAAAATATCAACCTCGCCTCCCAGGGCCTTCTCCTCATTCAAAATGGCGGGTCAGAGAAACCCCTGGCCAAGGCTGCTACATGGCTCCAAAAATTCGTGAAGATTTTGTCCCGTAAAACAAGATGAAATGTCTTCATTTTGTTTGAACAACGGTTTCAGATTGGAAAAAAATAAACAGGGCTGCCAGACGTTGGAAACAACCTCCGTAAAAGCCATTTCATCATGTGTCAAGTGACAAAATACTCCACAATTCTTGGAGTATTTCAGCAGCCTTGGCCAGAGGTTTCTCCGAGCCGCCATGTTGAATGAGGAGAAGCCCTGGGGACAAGGTTGCAAAAATATACTTGTGACGAGTGACAAAAGCTCAAATTTAGCGGCAATCCGTAAATAAACGGCCCAGCTTGGTGCATATTCCTCTTATTCTGAAGATCTTGACTCGTGAATCCACTGAAATCGTAATGAAAATAGGCAATTATCTAGTGAATTACACATTAATTAGGCCTTATACAAAAAACAAGAATAAACATCGATTTTTTTGTACACCCTGATACTCGTATACAGATGATGGGTAGGTGAGAAATTTTAAATAAAATCTTCCTTTTAATTAAACCTTCCTTTAAAATCTTAAATCTTCTTTAAGTCTTCCTTCCTTTTTAATTAAATCTTCCTTTTAATTAAAATCTTCCTTACGTGTTTTGCTATCCTGCGTAGCAAGCGTTTCCGAGGCCGGGTTTGAAGTATTTTTCGCGCCTTGAACGCGCGAAAATTGGGGCGAGCGCAAACATCCCCTCTCCGCTCCTTCCATCAGTGTTACCTTCGCCCCAATATTTGCGCCGCCAAAAAGCGAAAAATGCCTCGAACGGGCGGAAAAACCTACGGAAACGCCTGCTACGGCGGCTAGTGTTTTGCGTTAATTTGTAGTTAATGGCAAAAAGGCATAAAATCGGCCAATTTAACGAGTAAACTTAGAATCGCCATTTCAGTAAAAGCTGACCTCATTGCCCTCTGCAGGTGACAAATTGAAACAACCTGGTCGAATAATTCGTCCTCCCTCAGTGAGAGTTTAATCTCATCTCCTGGGGAACATCCGGGTCTCACCCTGGTTTGTTACAGAGGGTTGTTTACCTTGAAGCAATTATAAATACCTTACTATATTTTTGTTGATCATTCTACACTGAGAGAGTCCTACTAATGTTAAATTTTTAACGAACGAGGCACGTATCAAGGGGTAATTTTGTGTCATGAATACAGCCGAACGCTACAGGAAACATCAAACACGAATTCAAAGCGCCAGTTCGATCAATTTTTTTTAAATTTTGATTTCATGCAAGTACTTACCTGGCCAAAACGTCTTTCAATCCAGGAAGACCATTTTTCTTTTTTTTTTCAGGTTTGATTTTCGTGACCTTGTTTTAACCGGCTTATTTCGGCGATTTTTGCCTTACTGAAAGCTGTGACTAAATGGCCGGCAGCTGAAATTCGGTTAGGCAATACCAGATTATATATATCTCGTACAAGGTTGTAATAATTTGTTTGATATACAAAGCTAGAAATTCATTGCCTTGTACCCAGACGCTTCTTTTTCTACGCGGGATTTTGAGGAGACGTAGAGGTCATGGGAAAGCTGAAAAATCCTCCCTTGGTGACCTGCGATCTATGTGAAGCCTTCCCGTAGGCCTTTGCTCTCGTGACAAAACCCTCAGAAGCGTCTGGGTGTAACGTATTAGCGATTTAGATCAACACAGTCAGGCCTTCATCTTGCCGCAAGCGGTATCTAGTACCACGACATTTTTTTGCCCACCAACCATGCATCGATGGCCTTAGAAATAACTCTACTACAGTGAACGTTTTGCTGTGTGCTGGCTAGGGTCTCAGAACAAACCAGTAAGGCAGGCTTCCATTTAGTTTGTATGTTCCGAATTTCCAAAAGCAAATCGAGGCTGGCAAGAGGAAGTGACGTCAAAGACTTCTGAATGAATAAGAGGTTTTTAATTCAGTTCGGCAATTTTTGCTGTGGCTAAATGACCGATAACTGAAGTTTAGTTAGGCAATACGAGATTCCTTCCCTGTGTTGTACAAGGTTGTAATAATTTGTTTGATATCCGAAGCTAGAAATTCGTTCCACGAAAGCGCGAAACGCGACCTAAGGTTTTCTTTTTCATAAATATCACGTACTGATTGGCCGGATTTAGATCGATCACATATATAGCCAGGCCGTTATCTTGCCGTATCTAGACTATCTAGTGTCACGAGATTTTTTTCCCATCAGTGAACTGCACAGCAACTGTCTTGAATGTAGAAATAGCTCCAGTGCAGTTAACGTTTAGCCTGTTTTGACCGTGTTATCAGCGCCAACCAGTTAGGGCTAGCCTCGGATCTTACTGAACAAGTTTCAGACCAGGGCTCTGACTGTTTCTGGTTGATTCCATTTATTGTCAGCATTTAAAAATGAACAAACGTCGGGTAAAATGAAACCATTCTTACGAATAACTGACTGGACATGCCAGAACAACTTCACACCATGCCAGTTGAAATGATTATCTTAATTCAGACCGTAGTCTGTTCGATAAATGCAAACGAACTGCAAATTTCCTATCTTTTAAATTTGGATGATGATAAAGGAGAGCAAACTCACAAATTCAGTTAGGTAAATAGCAATTTGTAAGGGAACAGACGAATAAATAATTTCCCAGTCAAGCACGACATAACACTTAAATTATGGCACTTTTTTAATTAAAAAGAATAAAAATAACATTTTTATTAAAAGAAAAAAAGAAAACTAGTGACAGTCAACTCAGGCAATTTTACCAACTAAATTTTAAGAAATCGATGTAGTTACTGAACTTCAAAAACATTCTATTTCGAGCAATCCAACTAAGAAATAATTTTAGGGTCGTTTGTAAAACAAATCAATGAAATACTGGCTGCGTTGCAAACGCATTTTACAAGTACCCAGGCCGCCATCTCTCAAAAAATGTTAAAAAATATTCTCACAATAAACCTTCTTAATTATTAATTAAAGGAAAAGAAGAATACTGACTATTTCAGAGTAGAAAATTTGCTGTACCGGCCATGAGTCTGTACACATTATCAGTCGGGTAATGGTAGATACACCAACTAGGCTTATGTGAACTAGAATTATGAACTGCGTATAACGTTTCAGTTAATTACGAACAAGGAAAATCATTGACAGTTAAAAAAACACGTGAATCCTAACAGAATTGATTTTATATTCTGCAATAATATTTGCAGATAAATCGAACATATTGAAAATTTTAAAAACATGTATGTTTAACCACAAAAGTAGAGGAAATTGCCAGCAGCGCACGAAAATTCAAAATATTGGCAAATTCTAAAAAAGCATCACTCACCGATGATAAAGGCTCCTTTCTAATAATTATACCTCGTTTAAAGTCTTAGTGCAAGGTAAGAATCGTTAAGGGTTTTTTCAATTTTAGACTTCAAAATACCTATCTGTATATTAAACTTTACATACGTCAGTTATATCGACGGTCAAAATGATAAACATGCACCCGTTGCACCGCCTTGCCTAAAACTTTAAAAGCACTCTACTTTAGGCTTTTAGTCTTTACAGCTTGGCTAACATCCGGATTTAGTTACTAGTTATTTAATTAACATCAATCACTGAACTTGGCTTATTTTCCATACCGACCCCTGGGGCTAATTTACAATTATTCCACAAGCGTGCGTTGGATATGGGTTGATAAATAACACGCCTAGTTGGTTATTATCAACTCATATCCAACAAGCGCGAGTCGAATAATTGTTTTATTAAATTTTCAGCTTTTTTATTCTTTGCTGAATTTGTTTTTCTTTGTTTTTTTTTTTCATAGTTTTCGACATACCTTTTTCATCCTTGAGGAACTTGACAAGGCATCCAATTTCCTTTTAAGGCAAAAAGCAGGGTGCAATGAACCAGAGAGCTGGCAAAAATCAAGGTTATTCAGAGAGCTCGAAATTCAATAACCAAAGAAATTGTTCGGGAATTCAGTCGAGATGACAGACAAACACAATTATCACGATTCGGCAATGTTCAGTTTTCAGTTGTGCGGTTACCAAATAGAAGTCTATCCAGAAGAATATGAGGGTATTATAAATCATGTTATAAGAGTTGTCCCCTTCTTTGCGAAAACTTGTCCAAGTCATTGCCAAGTCATTTCGTTGCTGGTTTGCCCATTCGCAAGTTAGCATTCAATTTCAAAAGAAAAAGGATTGATTCAATGAGAAATCAGTAGTGAGGCTATTATTCTGTCATTTTGTCTGTTTGGCCGGGGACGGCTCAAACTAAGGTCGGAGGATATGTTACAACATAAAATCCAATAATTCTTGGTACTTCAGTCTCGAAAGCTGTGTTAATACAGGCTTACGGTGGATTGAAAAGTAGGTCCATTTAGCTCTGTAAACGTTAGTGTTAGTCTTCTGGCTGAGTTTATTCAGGCCTAAAAGCTGTGTTTCTTCAGATGTAACTAGGATGATGCAATACGCTTTCAGTTTACATAACAAGAGCACTCTTATCTTTGTAACACTGATTTACATCAAATCGACCCCAAAACCGCACAAGACACAAAGGGACAAACAAAGGAGTTAAGGTAAGCGATCTTTATTAAAAGAAAAAAGAGGTGGTAATTTTCGCTTTAAATGGCACTGTATTTTTTCCCATAAAGAACCTTATATTTTAGCTGTTGATATCGCGACGCGCATATCCTCTCTCGCCGAAAATTACAGTCTATTGCCAAATGAAGGAAATTATTTGGTACTTTTGCTAACTGACTCAAAACAATTACTTGGTTTTCGTTTGGGGCATATCCGCTCTCTGAAATTTACGAACGCACAACTGTCAAAACCAAGAAAAGAAACGCCGGTTGGTTGTGCAGACTTGTAAGCATAACGGTTTCAAGGTTTTAGGCCTAAGCCTTTTCTTTGTTTCGAGCACAATCTATTAGCACCTTTAACACATATTGTTTTGAAAGTCATGGTTTCAAACGGTTTTAAGGTGAGGATTAACTGTAGAATAGTAGCAACGAAAACAGTAGAAGAAACAATAATGGTCTTTTGGCTATTGCAAAAAAAAATATCACAGAAATTCCTGTTAGGCCCGGGCTTTTTGGCTTAAAGGCTAGCTATGGCCCTGGCGATGATAACGATTATGATTTCCAATTTACTAAAGGTAAACAAGATTTGGGAACCAAATACCCTTCTGGACATACTGCGTATTTCGAGGTATTGCTTTCAAGATCATTTAATTTTGCTTCCTATTCCAGGGATTTAAAATCAATTACATCTGCTGTATAAAACTGATTTTATTTCTACGTAAAAGTTAGCTTACAAGACTCGTTATGCGGTTGTTGGTGAACAATTTTACTCGACATCATGATCAAAGAAAATAATTCATTGTGGGGAGCACAAGAAAGACGTCTACACGAGGTTTATTCTTGAAAATCACAACAAAACACCCGCATCTACTCACAACTCGTCGCCACTCTCTGACACAAAAAGTAAAACCGTATTATCGTCTGGCACACCAAGAGATAAGCAACTCTCAAAGCTTTATCGGTTCAGACAATCTGTACACACTCTCTAAACTCTCTCATTACAAAAATCAGTCAAAGACGCTGACGCTCACAAGTAATGAAAACCTTTGTACAGTTTCCGACATCACAAAACTAGGTAAATTATAATTTGTTAGGGAGCCGACGAATATATGATTTTCCATTCAGGCGCGACAGAACATTGAAAACTTGGCACTTGTTAGTAAATGTTGAATAACAACTAAGGAAATGGGAAACTGACGAAAGAGCCATGACACATTTTCAACTTCAATTCTAGAGAAAATGCTAGAGAATTAAAAAAAAAACATTCGGAAATCAACCAAAATTGTTTTTGTATTCCGCAACATGTGCAGATAAAGAGAAAATATTAACAACTTTAAAACAATGCACGCTTTTAACCAGAAAAGTAGTAGACATTAAGCACAAGAATATTAACAATTGTGATAAGTTTTAAAAGGAGGGCGCACATATTAAACGACTAATGCATGGTTCAATTCTATCTGTTACCATGCCCCCCCCCCGGGCATACCCCCGGGGATTTGCAATTTTGTTCTCACTTGGCGGTCTATTCCCCACCCCCGGGCACGCAGCAAGAGACATTTCCCCACCCCCGGGACTCCTCGTCGACCACAAATACGTTGTTTTGTGTACAAAACACAGATTGCGATATTGATTTCCGTACAATAGCAAATCCAGACGGTTTGACAAGAACTTAAACGCCTTTCTAGAGTTTCTTGAACAAAGAACAGTACATGTATAATGTAATAAAAACATGAACACTATATTTGAAAAAAAAACTGAAGAAAAACCTCCAACCGCACTGGCATACGGCTAGCGAGTAAAGAAATGGTCTTCGCTACGTGATTTATTCTAAATATAGCACATACGCACAAGAGGCCCATGAACAAATTGATGGTAGCATTTTAAAGGAGTTTTTCTTAGCTTGTTTCATAAGAATGAACGCTGGACTGAGACTTCTGTTTAATATAAGGCCATGCATCCGTTTTCATATAGAGTCCATTTAAGTCGTCTTAGTATACACATAAATACCCTGAAGAAATATTTCTTTGTTTGTCACGAACAGCATCCATTCGAGTACGCATCAAACGCACATTCGTTTAAAAGTGGCTTCGAATACAGTTTTCAATTTTGAGAGATTACTCTTCTCTAACCAGTCTGCTACAAATTCTAGAAATTCTCCCTGGAAATAGCTAGGCAGTCTTCTCTGCGCGGTCCGGCGTCAACCGAGAAGTGACGCACTTCACAAGAATAACAAGAAGTTATTTTCGATTTGCCCCCCCCCCCCCGGGACAGGACAGCTTCAAACAATTCCCCAGCCTCGGGACCGAAGGGCTGGACTTGTCCCCGGGGTTTCCCGGGGGGGATGGTAACAGGTAAAATTGAACCATGCATAAGGCAGTCGCTGTTTAAAATTCTTATCAGTACTACGGCAACAGACCTATTGTCTTCCGGTGTGATTGTTTCACCAACTACCTAATAAAGAATAACATTGACATAGCAATCTTTTTTATGAAGGTACAACCTTTTTGCAAGAAAAGAAAGCCCTTAAGACAAGTTAAGAAACGCATGCTTTCGGATGAATAATTCATCGGCTCCCCACAACTAACTTCAGACTAGTCAGATCGACCACTGGGAACATTTTTCTTACTGAAACAGAACATGTACCTTATTTTTCCTTTCTGTCCATTTATAATTATTAATAAAACTACTTATGTTTGTCTTTATATTTGCTTTAATATTAAGATGAATAATTGCCAATGACGTCAAATCGTTTATGGCACTTAATATTTTAAAGATCCAAATAACGCATATAAAACCACCCGCCAGCCCATAAATTGCCCTATATAAAGGTAAGTCAAGCCGTTAAAGGCGTTATCTTGCCCTATCTAGACTATCTAGTGTCACGAGATTTTTTCCCATCATTGAACTACACAGCAACTGTCTTAAATGTAGAAATAGCGTAAATGTAGAAAGATCGAGTTAATAACGCCTATAAAACCACCCGCCAGCCCATAAATTGCTCTATATAAAGGTAAGTCATTAGCAGATAAAACAAACATCGCCGCATTACCCTGCCTAAACCGTCATTCCAAGCCCCCTTTCCTAGGCTTCTAGCCATCTTTTAAGCCTCTCTCGTTGACATTTGTTGACCTTCTGCGTTTGGCACCAGGTGTACTGTCTCCCTGTTCTCATATCAGAAGATGTAATTTAAGTAAGTCTGTGCTTTTTATTCTGATTCTAGTTCAAAGAACTGACGATTGCACCTGTATTGCATCTTGAACATGTAAATTAATCAGTGAAATTTAAACTAGTTTTCTTCGTTTTCGGGTCTTCAGTATAAATTATAAAAGGTTTAGAGGGCTTCTTGGTTGCTCCAAAAGCGTCACGATTTCACAAATGTTCACCTCTTAAATGGAGCAAAAAGCGTAAATCAGGTACTTCTCAAAGCAGTTGCAAGACTTGAAAGCGACAGTACAATCGACAAAAATGAGGTATGCAAGGCGATCTAAAATCTGTTCATTCATTATGTTATCTTTTCAAAAGCCTGTCGTCAGCGCTGCTGACGTATAGAAACAAATTCACCATTCACCCATTAAAAAAGGTCGTCATGTCCGAAAATATTTGATGCAGCAAACATTTTTTCCTTTCTTACCTTTCTTTTCTGCTACACGGCAGTAGCAAGGCACTACAATGGTACGGCACACGATAGGAGCAAAAATATACTTGTGACACGTGACAAAAGAACAAATTTAGCCGTAATCCGTAAATAAGTAGCCCAGCTTGGTGCGTAATCCACTTATTCTGAAGATCAGGGTTCGTGAATCCATTGAAATCGTAGTGAAAACAGACAATTCCTTTTAATTAAACCGTCCTTTAAAATCTTCCTTATGTGTTTTGCGTTAATTTGTAGTAAAAGCATAAAGGCATAAGGTCGGCCAATTTAACGGCTAAACTTAGAATCGCCGTTTCAGTAAAAGCTGACCTCACTGCACTCCGAAACAACCTGGTCGAATAATTCGTCCTCCCTCAGTGATTCAAAACGGAGATTGAGAATTCAATAACATGAGTTATTCAGTAAAAGCTTTTTGTTTAAAAACGTAAAAGCTTGGCTGACACTAGATTGGCTAGCATCTTTTATTTACACCTTTCCTGTCAGGTGTACCGTCTCACGGCTTCTATCAGACGACATTAAAGTGCACCTAACCCTTGAAATCGTAGTGAAAACAGACAATTCCTTTTAATTAAACCGTCCTTTAAAATCTTCCTTATGTGTTTTGCGTTAATTAGTAGTAAAAGCATAAAGGCATAAGGTCGGCCAATTTAACGGCTAAACCTAGAATCGCCGTTTCAAAAAGCTGACCTCACTGCACTCCGAAACAACCTGGTCGAATAATTCGTCCTCCCCCAGTGATTCAAAACCGAGATTGAGAATTCAATAACATGAGTTATTCAGTAAAAGCTTTTTGTTTAAAAACGTAAAAGCTTGGCTGACAGTAGATTGGCTAGCATCTTTTATTTACACCTTTCCTGCCAGGTGTACCGTCTCACGGCTTCTATCAGACAACATTAAAGTGCACCTAACCCTAAAAATTTTTTCCCCGTCAAATAAATCCTGTTATCATTTGGAGCATTTCGTCACAAAAAGTTTTTGATTTGGTTTAATCCCTGATTTTCTGTGCGCGGTTGAAGTACGGAAAATCGGCCGAAAATAGACACCATTTTGGTTCAGGGTCGAGCAGTGAGGGCATGGGACTAGTCACCTTGTGACGTCAAATCAAGAACCCGCAGTCTCGAGCTAAAATTTAGGGGTTTGGTGCACTTTAATCTTAAGTACGTCTATGCTTTTAAGTCCTTATTTCAAAGAGAGAATTTCTCGAACATTCGCACCTGCCGTTTCTTACTGTAACTGTTCTTCTGGTTTAAAAGGTTTGTTGAAGGTTCAAAAAGCATCACGATTTTACACATGTTCAACTTTTGGTTGAAGCAAGAAGTGTGTTAACCCAGAAACCGTCAAGGCTGTTGCTTGGTGTACAAAGGCGACAATAAGGTATCTGAAGTAACCTAAATTCGGTTCATTTATCATCTTACCAAATCAACTTAAATTTATAAAAGACCCTCTCAGCACTGAGGTGTCGAAGCGAATTCACTGCCGTTTCTAGTCCGATTCACAAAACACTTTTTATTCAACCAAAAAAAAAAGGTTTCGATGGGAACCCGGAGGGCTTTCCAGGAAACATTAGGGACACCCAACGAGAAAATCTTAGCAAAATACTTGAGACCTCATTTTCTGCTTTCTTAGATTATTTCAGGGCTTTTTAAGGCATATTTGTGTAAGCTAATACAGGTTGAACTATTCGGCGTTTTTAGCAAAAAATTTTAGGAATCGGAATCCTATCCGCCGAATTTCCGAGCTGCTAGTGACTGTCCAAAAATGCTAGCTGTCTTTATTTTACACTCAAAACGATATATCATTCCCTCTGAAAACAAAAGGAATTAATCAGTTCTCTTGTTACAAAAGTCTAAGGTGCTGTTTCGCCAAAGAAATCTCTATTTTTCACTACAATTAAATCGAAATGAACCGATGGGTGCCCATGAAACATTCAGTGTAGATATTTGAAAACTGTTGCGTTTCTTACCCAGGGTTAACATTTCTGTTTCAGTCTTAAAAACCCTTCTTTTCATATGTAAATTGTGTTGTTCTGATGGTCAATAGTTTCTGATCGTCATCATCTACAGATCAACTAGCAACCAAGCTGTTCAATTATGCGATGAACGATAGTGACATATTCATAAGCGTACTCCAAAACTCCTTTAAGGTGATTCCATCGAAAAAGAAGTTGTAATGAGAATTTGTTGAAACTTTGCAGAGTTACTAATTACACCTAGTACATTAAAAAAATAAAATAAAAAGAGGGGGTCACCGTGTCTGATTTCACGCTACGGGGCTGTAGTATATAGGTACTTTGCTATCTTTAGACAGCAATATTAAAAAAACCTATCCTTGCACTAGAGACACTCATTACTTCAACAAAGTTATAACTGGCAATGAAATATAAGCATTATTCTTATGATAGAAGTACAATGTTACAGTAAAACGTCTTAAAATTGCCATAACAATGAAACTAATTTGAAATAATAGGCAAATCGAGCGTCTGCACGGTTCCGGTGAGACGCCTAAAATCTGACTGTAACAGTGAATCAACCGGAATATTTCAAAATTGAATAACGAAAAATTCTTCACATTTGAATATATCATGTAAAATCGTATTTTCCTTAAATAAATGGAATAAAAAAGTGGGGTCACCGAGTTCGGTTGGGAGAAAACGACCATTTATTTCTCTGAACAGCTCAGCTTCCATAGAAAACCTATCAAGTTCCGAACGCGCGCGCGCTCGTGCGCGCGCTAATCACGCAATAAATTATGCGCAGAAAGGATGCGCAATGCAATTGAATGGAATCACCTTAAGCATTTCTATTTTAGTTAAATTACAGAATAGCGTTTCAAAACTCTCCTTGTTGAAAAGATGCCAGATGTAAGTTGTTTCGTTTTTCCCTTATTACATTACATAGTTTTGAAACAGGAGTTTCCATTACAATGCGATCTGATCCCGAGATAGTCCAGCTCTTTAATATGAATACCTTAACCCTCGGACGTACAAGCAAACTCGTACCCCCACTGTGGCACAAGGTGGGGGGGAGGGGGGGTGGGAGTTTATGGAACTTGTCCGACGGGGTTTTTTTTTGTGTTGCAATATTCCAAAGATTTTACCTTTAATAGATAGCCTTTGATGAGCTCCACAAGTCGGAGGTATATCTTATCGGTTGTTGCACTGCTGAGGGCCTGTGACATCACCCAAAATGGATTTTACAAAAAGTTGGAAAATACGACATAATTAAACAATTTGCTTCCCTTTGTCGGCATTTGTACTTTCCTTTCGACTTTCTTTCACAAAAAAATGGCGAAACCATTCATTTTTTGTTCAAAAAATGGATTGACGTCATTAAACTTATGACGTCATCTGACTATACTTTAGGAACCAATTCTTCCCAAACTTTGCTGAAATAGGCGTACAGGTACTAAAAAACGGCAGCTGCTGAAAAAATATTCCTCTGCAAAAATGTGAAGAAAAACCTTAAGAGTGGTGGCACTCACCAACCCCTTCCCTTCCACTTTGAATGTCCGAGGGGTAATATGACTCTGAGGGAATTTTTGCAAAATTAAAGTCCTTGAGTCCTGAAGCATTTTTTTTTGTGAAATAGAAAAAAAAATTAAAATAAAATAAACTCATGTGAAATACGGGTTCCGTCATTTCTCGAAAGCAAATAAGTGAAACATCTTCGCTAATTAACCAAAGTCCATTGCATTTCAGGTCTTAAAAAACGGCAGCTGCTGAAAAAATATTCCTCTGCAAAAATGTGAAGAAAAACCTTAAGAGTGGTGGCACTCACCAACCCCTTCCCTTCCACTTTGAATGTCCGAGGGGTAATATGACTCTGAGGGAATTTTTGCAAAATTAAAGTCCTTGAGTCCTGAAGCATTTTTTTTTGTGAAATAGAAAAAAAAATTAAAATAAAATAAACTCATGTGAAATACGGGTTCCGTCATTTCTCGAAAGCAAATAAGTGAAACATCTTCGCTAATTAACCAAAGTCCATTGCATTTCAGGTCTTGCGCTATCAAAATGCTAAACAATTCTTCGTCAGAAGACAGCAGCAGCGACGGAATTTACTTGAAGCTGCCATTTGGGTTTACCATCTTCCAGCTTATCCTTCAAACTGCCATCGGTTTGTTCGGTGTAATTGGAAATGTTATTGTTTGCGCAAAGATTATTATGGGAACTAAAGCAGTTTCTACCATGAGCCCCTACCTACTAAGCCTGGCATTTGCAGATCTGGGCATTTTGTTGTTCAATTATCCGCTGGTGATCTTGCATATTCAGTTTCCATATGAATGGCTACTCGGTAGGATAGCTTGTTTGTACATTGTCCCATTCACAGAGACTTTCTTTGGTGCATGCATTTGGTCCATCACCACTATTGCAGCTGAGAGGTACGTAAACATTGCATGGAAGATCGTCGTACCAATACCTGAGTCTGGAAGAAGACCACGTTCGAAACGAATTCTATTTATCGTAAGCGCTATCTGGGTGACAGCGTTCTTCGTGGCTTCCCTGCCGATTTACCTCTATAGAAAATACGATTCTGTCAGATCACCACCATGCTATAATGCATTCTCGCATACTTTTCATCGCAACTTGACCACGATCAATGCCATATTAATGTATGTTCTCCCACTAAGCATCATAGCCTTTAGCTATCAAAGGATTGGGGAAAAAGTTTCGAAGAGATTGAAGGAACTTCAGTACGAAGCACCAAATCCTTGCCTTGGGTCACCGCTTTCATCTTCGATGCTCAACGCAAAGACCATTCTGCACCAAACCAGAAAAACGCAAAGAATTCTTAAGCCGCTAGTGATCTTGTTCGCTTTGACCATGCTCCCGTACCAAATGTTCAACCTTGCAATGGTTTACTGGGGGGAAGCCTACCGATTCGTCTACCAGAGCTACCACAACATTCTCCTTGCAGTTGTCGCCATATCGGTTGGGATCAATTCGGCGACGGATCCGCTGGTCTACTGTGTGGTGAACAAAGATTTTCGCCGGGAAATCAAAACTGTTTTTCCCTGTTGCTTCCGAGCCCATTTAAGAAAGTGGATTCCAAAAAATTCTCTCGATGTCAACAACAGCCGAAGCAGAGGCGCTACGATTGTCACATTTATAAAAAGTCAAAATGAAACAGCCTTGTAAATGGTATAAGGAACAAATATTGAAGAGCGTGAATTGCAACTACTAAGGCATAAGCTTTACTGCCAATTAAAACTAAAGCAGGAGCGCTTATTATCATAACTTAACGCCTGACCAGCACTTACATATGGAGTAGTATAGCGTAACGTAAAATGATGAATTGAGGTGTAAGTAAACGAAAGATGTGAGCTAGAATTCAGTAAGGTAGTTTCTACTGAAAGGCATTTAATTTTGTGCCACTGTTAAGAAAACATGTGCATCAGTGTTCTACTCTCCAATGGTAATTGTCCTGTCAACAAATTTAGGTTAGATTTTTGTCAAAGGCAAGTTCTGCACTTTTCGTTAAACAAGGCTTTTAAATTTTACTTCTTTTCAGTTTCATAATATTTCCTCTTTGTCGACCTTCACAAAAAAATCTCTGAATATTTTAGTGCGGATGTAAGAGAGCGAACGTGAATGGCACGAGTCTGAGTAGCCCTTCGCACTTCGCTTTTAAACCGCCTGAACTACATGAAACTATTTTGAAAGCCTGAAACAAATTCGTCATCAGGAAATGAATTATGCGAGACTTGAATATTGTCAAAGGTAAGTCTCAGTTGAGGCAGTGGCAGGATACTAATTCTACTGGAACGTTGTCATTATTAGTGCCGCTCTTTTCAAAATTCCGCACTGTAAGTAGGTCTCACAAAAAGACAATAGCATTCTGGGCGTTGATGAGAATGAGGTCAAGGACGACGCTGACGAGGAAGAGGATGAGGAGGACGAGGGCATGGAAGAGGATGAGGACGAGGACAGGTATGAGGATGAGGACGAGGACGGGATGAGGGTGAAGATGAGGAGGAGGACGAGGACGATGACGAGGATGAGGATGAGGATGAGGATGAGGACGAGGACGAGGACAGGGATGAGGATAAGGATGAGGAGGAGGATGAGGAGGAGGATGAGAATGAGGATAAGGACAGGGATGAAGATGAGGAAGAGGGCGAGGACGATCGTTTCCCAAAATTCTGTTCCTTTTTATCGAAGCAACTTGTTTTCAGATTTCCACAACAACACTATTCCGTTGTAATTGATATTCGAGGAAATGTCTAAAAAACTATCGATTTGTCATGATGTTTCCCGAAACAATCTCTCCTCGGCACTGCAATCGCTAGTATTTTGCGCGCAGGGTCCAACTGGTTAGGAACAGCAAATATAGGAACTAAGTGTTCCTATGTTTGTTGGGCAACATTGGGATCGCCATGAACCAACGGATCTGGGTATCCTGTGTAAGGGAAACGGATATTTTTACAAGTTGTCATAATTTATATAAATTCGACGGAAACTACGGATTTCACGGAGTAGACGGATTTCTTTATGCTAATCATAAGATGATAATGAAATTCATGAAATCCGTCTTGACCGTCAATACCGTCGAATCCGTTCACTTTCACCAAGTCTTTTAACGAGGGGATATGTAATGACCACCCCTCCCCTTCATATTTTTTAACGGACATCGAGCTTGAAACATTTTTCTCTTAATTCAACGGATTCTACGGATTTCACGGAGTAAGCGGATTCCTTGATGCTAATTTTTAAATGACATTACAATCAGATTGAATTATTATTATAATAATTATTATCTTTATAATAATAATAATAATAATAATGATAATAATAATAATATTATTATTATTATTATTATTATTATTGAATAATGAATAATGAATAATAATAATAATAATAATAATATTATTATTATTATTATTATTATCATTATTATTATTATTATAATAAAGATAATAATTACTATAATAATAATTCAATCTGATTGTAATGTCATTTAAAAATTAGCATCAAGGAATCCGCTTACTCCGTGAAATCCGTAGAATCCGTTGAATTAAGAGAAAAATGTTTAAAGCTCGTTGTCCGTTAAAAAATATGAAGGGGAGGGGTGGTCAATACATTTTCCCTCGTTAAAAGACTTGGTGAAAGTGAACGGATTCGACGGTATTGACGGTCAATACGGATTTCATGAATTTCATTATCATCTTATGATTAGCATAAAGAAATCCGTCGACTCCGTGAAATCCGTAGTTTCCGTCGAATAAAGAGAAAACTGTTCGTCGCTATATACCCGTCTTCAATCAAGTGCAGCATTTGTTGATTTAGGTCATACAGAGAATGCAAGTTACGTATCTCGACATCATAATAGTCAATTTATTACTTGCGTGGTTCTACAAGGGAATTTTCGCTGAACCGTTAAAGGAATGGAATTTAAGGTATTAGACCTTACAAACAACAGCAGTATCACTGTGTGCAACATTAGATGTCAATGGAATCAGTTAATTATCGTGCCATCATATAGGCTCAATTGTTGCTTTACGTGGTCCTAAACAGGAATTTTTACTGAGACGTTAAAGGAATGACAATTTAAGGTATTAGACCTTACAAACAACAGCATCATCACATTGATTGTTTACCTTACGTAATCCTCCAAAGGATGCGAGGCAGTGGTATTCGGCTAAGACTTAATAAACAATAACTGTCTCACATTGACTGTTTACCTTAATACGTAATCCACAGTAGTGGTATTCGGTAAGACAAAAGACGCTTGAAGTAAGTCCGTGCGAGCGTAAACTCCAGGCAAGATCTTACTGGTCAGAAATACCGTGGCCCTCCAAGCATCCATAACTTAAGTAAACTCTATAAAAAGAAAGCGGTCAAGTTCGTATTACTCATTCACAAGCAGGATGCCATAAGAGGACCAGAGTATAGCGATGTAAATACGCCAATATATTTTCCTAATTTGAAGACCCCTTTCTTTTCAAACCATTATTGAACAACATTTTATGCGTAAAATCGTTCAGGCGAAATGGCCCGAAATCCTGCACGGCAGCTTAACAGTAAGTCCATCAGAGACGCCATTTTGTCATACATTGTCCCTTCAGTGGAAAAGAAATTCTGCATTGTAAGCGGAAAATGCACATGGTGAGTCACAGGAAACGAAGAACTAGCAGAAGCGTGGAAGCTAATTAGTCAAAAAAGACACCAGTGTGATGCAGCTCTAAGCAAGCTCACCAACGTTGGATTCTATTTTTCGGCGATTGCCTCATGCGAACCGAAAGCAAAATCGGGCAAGAAAAAGGCTTCAGAAGAGGACGAAGAGGAAGCGGTTGTACAGCCCTCACAAAATCAGTCAGGGCATTCCTGTATCGATATAGCTGTGGAAAAAAGGCGTCTACCAGCAATTTCGTACTGGATAGCCTTCGAGTCAACCAATGGTTCTCAAGTAAGTGTCGTGCCGCTGAGGAAGGCCTGGTTTGAGTGTGACGTTGAGGTAGATGTAAAGGTTCTAAAAGGAAAACAGCTAGAAAACATTGCAAAAACACTGTGCACCGTATGCAAAGATCACAGCTCCACCTACATGGCTAAAATCGCTCAGCTGTCCTATGAATACGTTGAAAGGGAAGTGCTACTTGAAATCGAAGACCAGCTATTTGAACCTGAAGAGCGAGATTACTTTGTCCTCCAGTTTTACCTGGCCAAGCAAGTTTACTGGCAAGACCTGAGAGAGGGCGTGGCGGCCTTGCAGAGGGCAGGATTGCAACTACAACTTAATAATACTCCCGGGAATGAGGAATTGGTCAAAGGTATCAGCATGGCACCAGAAATCACGGCAAACCCTATTACCCAGTTGATAAACGACGTGGAGAGGGTGATGCGCAAGAACAAGTACGGGCTGTGCAAAGGTGAGGTGTTGAAACTGGCGCCGGGTTCACGTTATACGTTTCAACCGAAGACTACCGTTGATGAGTTCATTGGCACTTTAGAAGGACACCCGAAGTTAAGAGCTGCTCTCGTTCAGCACGCCGAGTGGATCAAAGAAAAGCTTAAAAAGCCAGACACTCAAGTCATCCAGCAGCTTGAGATCGATCATGACCTGATAGAAGTGAGTGACGGCTGGTGTCTCTCGTTGTCACAACGACAGTTTGTACACGCCCCTATACAAGCAGCCGACGAAGGGAAAATTTCACCCCGTGCATTCGTGCAGTATGACCACCAAAAACGCCCTGAGCCTAAATTCTTCAAAGAGATCCTGGAGAATAGCCTTACCGACGACAAGATACGAGCGTTTTGCAGTGACTACTTGGGGCTTTTGCGCTTCCAACAAAAGAAACACAAAGAAAAGGTAAGGCATTTTGAGAAACTCCGTGACATGACAAACCGATTTTTTTTTTGGTCATATAGCAAATGATATCTTTTCCTTTGTTGTCTGGTGGTGAAAAGGGATTGTTCGAACTGTCTTGGCCCATGGCCCATTATGACACTAAACATTAATGCGTGATTAATGTATTTTTCCCTAGGTTCCCTGCCTAATCGGTGCGGCAGACAGTGGGAAAACCAGCTTGTTTGCTCCGATCTTGGGCGTTGTTCCAGCCAACCGGATTGCAAGAGTGACAAAGCAGAGAGCGTTCAACAAGGCGATGATAAACAAAGACACACAGTGTATCTTTATTGACGAGGTGTGCGTTTCCACCATGGATGTAGATGATTGGAAGTTATTAACACAAGGGGGTGGACTGCCATAGACACAAAATACTCGACTGCCCGTGGATTTGTGAACCGCTGCCCGATGATCATCGCTTGTCAAGAAGAAATGCAATTTCCAGAGGCTGACCGTGAAGCGATGGACTCGCGCCTAAACAAGTATGTATTCAAACCACTACCAACCAAGGACCCATCTGCATACGCATGGCTCAAGAACCACCCCATTGATGTTATCCTGTGGGCCATGGAAATGGCAGACCAGCCTTGCATAACCCCGCAAAGCAACGATGATGCACAAGGCCTTTCTAAAGAGGAAAAGGCGGCGCTGCTTTCATGCGAACTGGACGACTCACAAGATACGGCAGAGGACGTTGATCAAGTGGATGAGGAGGAACAGTCAGTGCCAGGTCCGTTAGCAGAGGCGTTGCGAATGGCTCAGCAAAACTATGATGCAAACTCCATACAGTACCAAATAGTGACGGAGAGGTTGAGTAATGTCGAAGCATGGACCAGAGAGAGCATTGCAAGGGCAGAAATTCAGTGGCAAGAACGAGTAGACGGTTTGGTTCATCGCGGTGTTCCTATCGACGTAGCCAAGTTGCTCCCGAAGTATGGCCAGCCGGTACCTGAAACCGTGCTCCGACACATAAGGCGAGTGGACGAGCAAGACGCAAGAGAACAAGCATTACAAAGGGAAGTGCAGGCAAAAGAGGCGTTTGACAATGCTTGGGTAAAGAAAATGGAGTTTGAGTTGAGCAACATGACGAAGCGTCTGGAGGTAGTCGCCCGTAGTGAGATTCCCGACCTCAAAAGCTACATCGAGATTCTCGTGTACAAGCTCAAAATGCATCATGAAAATGCCGGCAACCTAAAGTGCGCCACAATCGTAGAAGAGAGACGAAAGGCATGCATAGAATGGGGTCTCATAGAACAGAAACACGCCTATTTAGTGACGAGTGCCTTTGAGCCCTTGCCCTTGTGCGAAACGGAGGACGAAGAGGATCCCGAAAAAGACAATGAACTGGGTAAGCCACCGGGGATATGTTGTGTGTCGCAAACAATTTTCTTTCAGCCCGTGTTATGTTACTAATTGTGTTACTGTTCAATTTGTGAGTGCGTTGAAATTTTTGCTTTTCGCCTGCGCTGTTTGTCTAAAAAAATCGTGTTTTTTTTCTTTTTTCCATTATACAGAACACGCGCCGGGTACCGAGGATGAAGGCGATCTGCATCAGCCACCGATGATGAGCAGCGAGAAAGAAATGGGTGAGTCCCGTTAATGTCATGCCAAACAATTTCTCGATTTTCTAACCTTTCATAGAAGTCCCTGTGTTAAATTGTTTTAATTTGTTGTCATTTGATTATCATCAGAACTATCGGAGTCTCTTTTCTCAAGTGGGTTCGCCGAAGGGGACGTGGTGGAAACGCCTTCAAGTCAGTCTGTTTTAACAGCTGATGGTTTACTGCGCGAGTCGCCTACCAGAAAAAGACGAGCGCCGTTCGAGGACTACACGTCGTCGCAGGCCTGGGGTGGGCTCAAAGTTCGCTCCCAACCAATTAAAAAGGCGATGAAAACAAGGCCTTCAAACAAGCTGCCCCGGGGACAAACTCAAATCAGAAAGTTTTTCCATAAAGCAATGTAAACTGAAATGTGACTGTAACGAATTAAAGTAAATTGAGCATAGCATTGAATACGTTTAATTGAGTTGTTCTTACATACAGTGAGATATCAAAGTCCTATCATGTCGTAGTATTCCACGGGGTCTCCAATTCACTGATTCCAGTACTGTAAGCTCCTCTTCTACGATATCTGTTTTTGGCACCGGTGTAGGATCTGCGTCGATGCTGCATTAAGCGTTGCTTAGAGCCCGATCATGTCACAATGTTCCAAGGGCCTCCAGTTAACCGATTCCAGAACATTTAGCTCTTCCTCTATGATTACATGCCTCGAAACCAGTGTTGCAATAGCGTCCATAAACAAGGAATTTCTTGCAATGTCGCTGCTTTCTAGTTTAATGGCCATGAAAAGGCATGCCAAGATGAGCTCCCTCAGAGTAGCCCTTTGCCTTTGCGTTGTTCTGTTTAAAATGCCTCCAAAAAAGGCTTTCTGCCAACATGGCCGTCGATTTTGGAAAACCAAATGGCTCGCAAATGCCATGAATAAACTCTCCAGCAAACTTGATGTCTTGCAACGACAAAGCGGGATGTTTATCTACAATGGTCTCCATGATCTTAGCGGGTGTGTGTTCAGCAGGAAAAGAGGCCCGGCTTTTAAAGTCTGCGCGCTACATAGTGACACGCAACATCCCGAAATGCTTTGGGAAACACACACGCAAAGAAGGCCTGTTTGATTGGCACATAAGCAAGCAAGCGCGGTTCCCAGGGCGGCATTTGAAATTCCAGTTCTATAGTAGCAGTAAGTTTTTAGCTAGCGCGTGTCTTTGCAAAACTTGGCCGCCGCTCGTTTCTTCAGTGAGTCAGAAGACCTTCCTTTCTGGAAATGAACTTCGGAATCCCTTAGAATGGCTGTCCACTGACCATAGCCGTACCTTTTGAGACCGGCCTTGAGATACCTGTCTTCGTCCTGGGTGAACAAGAGGGCTTTTTTCTATTGCATGTACGACCGATGTTCGCCACTTTGAAAGCGCGCTGGCGTGTAAGTCTTGGAATTTCACCCAAATTGGATTCCCGTTTTAGTGGCAACGCCTCCTCTGCACTTTCGACTTCTTCTGTAGAACCGCTGGACAGATGGTGCGCATCATGTTCTTGAGAGGAGGCGGACGAGATGTCTGACAGTCTTGAAATTACATCTTCTTCCAACTTTGTCCCCTTGTCACCATGTAGTTTATCCAAGCATTGGCGGGCCTTTGTTGCGACCTCTCTGGATCGTTGCTTTTGATAATGCACTCTTGCTACAACCGAGCTGTGTTTTTGATCCTCTGAAACTGCGTCCTGTTCTCTTGCACTGAGCTGGTTGGAACTTGCCGTCTCGACGATTTGGCGGTAGCGCGTCGGGTGAACATATTTTCCAATGGCATCAAAAACCAGTTTACTCATCAGCTCTCCAAGCTTGTTGTGCTGTCCCCCGTTTCTCGTCACGAGTACGTAGTCGCAAACTGGTTTCTGCAGAGGGCGAATGTGATGTATATATCCATCCAAAACTTTCATGTTAGTGTCGGTTAAAAGAAGGGAGTCAAATCCGTATTTACCTGCCGTTTTAAACATTTTCTGGTCAATGAATCCCCCGTTTGTTTTCGCTGCACGAACCATGTCAACAGTGAGGTACTGGTACGTCATGGGTCGGGAGCCCTTTACCTTAATGAACAAGTACACGGCTAGAAATTTGGTGGCAAACGACAAATCCCCCGAGCAAACACTACCTGGATTGTCCCTGCATTTCTTAAGCACTTCTTCATATCGAGGCAGGTTATGAGACACAACTTCCAGTAGTTCGTCGAGTGATGCCCAGTGACCCTTGGCTTCCAAAACATCAATGTCCAGATCGCTGGTCCACTGCAATCTCATCATCTTAGACACTGTTCGCCGAACTCTTTTCAAGTACGTCTCGGTGACAGTTAATCCTCTAGCCACTGTATCTGACAATCCTTCGCTGACTTTTCTGAATTGCACTAGCTCCCCAATGGCGTCCAGGTATCCTAAACGTCCAGCATGTCCAAGATTCCACGTGTCCTGCATCATATCAGCAAATTTAAAGAGGAGGTTAGGAGAGCATAAGCTATAGTCGACATTTTTCCAGGTCAGTTCGTCTTCGTCTTCACAACAAAATCTGAGAAACTTAAGGCTTTTGCTGACAATTTGCGGAGCTTTGCGATCGCTCTTGCCCCCGCCACTCCCGGTGAGCCAAGAAAGGAATTCTTTAGCGATTGCACCCGATGGTTCAAAGGTTGGAATCGGTTTGCTCGCGCTGGTGGGCTTGGATTTTTTGGGGCCTCCATTACAGTCGCTAACTTGACTAGCCTCAATTTCTGCATTGCTTGGTTTCTGATCAAAGTAAAAGAACCAACGGTGTTTTCGAGTTACGTGTTTCCTGCAGCCTCTTTGAGTCCCAAATCCATCGTGATCGCACGCCTGTATTGGGCAGTGAAAAAGACCATCGGATTCATCTTTCTCCAAGTGAAGTCTTTTCGGTTTGGTCAAAGCATTTGCAACTTTAGCCCAGTCAACTTGCTTGCACTTTTTACTCATCTTTCTTGGGAGGAGAGTCAGCGAGAAATGAGCATACACTTACCTGCCGGTTGTTTTATACGATCCTTGTGTCCCTAGAGTACGAAACTCCCGATTGACCAATAGCAAGGCAAATATACTAACCTTGTTCAAACGTGCCCTGAACATGTTGTAGCCCCTTTGGGAACCCAAGTGCATCTTGTCCAATAGAAAGGCGAAGGCGAGCAGAATCCAAAAAGCGTGCTCAAACTTGCCCTAGCATGTTTAGGCGGAATGAAGTTCAATGCGATATGCCCCCCCCCGCCCCAAGCACTCCAATTGCTTTCAAGTAAATGGGACTTCTTTGTTCCTAATGTTCCTTTAATGAAAAGGATCGTTTTGTTCCAAAGGAACTTTTTGTTCTTAATTGTGTTGAAGTGGAACAAAATGTTCCTATCACTATAGGAACAATATGATCCCATTTGTTCATATAGGAACAAAACGTTCCTTTAATGAAAAGGACCGTTTTGTTCCAAAGGAACTTTTTGTTCTTAATTGTGTTGAAGTGGAACAAAATGTTCCTATTACTATAGGAACAATATGATCCCATTTGTTCATATAGGAACAAAACGTTCCTTTAATGAAAAGGATCGTTTTGTTCCAAAGGAACTTTTTGTTCTTAATTGTGTTGAAGTGGAACAAAAAGTTCCTATTACTATAGGAACAATATGAGTAGTAATGTCGGCTCGTATGGGTCGCTTTGCCTCGTTTTGATGTAATGATGACGTCATGACCGGAACCGGAAGTCACGTGTTTTTAGGATGGGGAAACCGCTGACCAGTGGAAAAAAGGGATCGCGGGCTCATGCAACTGGAAGTCACGTGTTTTTGAATGGGAAACCGCTGAGCAGTCGGAAAAAGGGATCGCGGGCTCATACAACCGGAAGTCACGTGTTTTGGAATGGGAAACCGCTGACGAGTAGGAAAAATCGATCGTGGGCTCAAGGGGAAGTAAAACCGCTGAGAAAACGCGGGCTCAAAGTCCAAAGTCCAATTTTTGCAACGGGGGTGGCCTTTCAGTCAAAGAAAAGGCATTTGTAAGTTGGAAACAAAATATTTTAATGTGGAACAAGTCATATAATCCATGGCTTGCAGATGATGAGAGTTCCATGTCACAAGGGGGAAGCAGAATCAACGGAGGAAGAGGAGTAAATGGAGGCATCCTATTAGTTCCTTGTTAAAGATGAAAGTTTCATGAGTTCCTATTTGACGTAATCCTATTACGCCAGAAGAAGAAGCCAAAGCAGGATACAGTGGCTTACAATTGTTAGGCCTTGAGATGATGAGTTCCTATTTCACGTAATCCTATTACGTTCCTTTTGATAATATGAGTGTTCCTATTCCATGAGAGTGTTCCTTTTGATGAGTATTCCTTTGAGTTCCTTTTGACAAGATGAGTGTTCCTTTTGATATGGGTTGAGTGTTCCTTTTGATAATATGAGTGTTCCTATTCTATGATGAGTGTTCCTTTTGACGAGTATTCCTATTAGTTCCTTTTGATATGGGTTGAGTGTTCCTTTTGATGAGTATTCCTTTTGATAATATGAGTGTTCCTATTCCATGATGAGTATTCCTTTTAAGATGAGTGTTCCTTTTGATATGGGTTGAGTGTTCCTTTTGATGAGTATTCCTACCCCACCGAGGACCATGCCGGCAAACCCGTGACCATCATCGCCAGTACGTACAACATGTGTCTGTGGTGAATGAACACATGGTTGAAGTGCATTACACCTAGCAACGAAGTATGCAAACCACAGCCACAGATGACGATGACAGCGATGGAAGTTGTGGGCGGAAGAATCCGAGGGTTCGTTAATGTTCAATAGAGGGTCCCCACCATTGTTTTTGACATCGAGTTATTCTTCGCCATTGGTTGTTGTCACGGATCCATTGTTGTAGTTGACGTTGATATGCTTGATTTCTCATTAAAGGTATGGCAAAGGAACTGTAGAATGGGGGTGGTGGTGGTGGCGCCAAATGTTCTCGATCACACTGTTCACATTCGATGATCTTGTTTGGGCAACATTTCTCACTGGTATCCATAAGGGTAGGTCTGGAAGGTGACAGGATCCACGACTCTCTTGTCATAGACGAGCTGGTACCGTTTGTACTCGGGGAAGGTGTAGAGTTGGTAGTGTTTGGGATCGCGCACAATTTGGTAGGTCTTGACGACTTGGGTTTGGCGGGCTTTGAGGAGTGGCTTCTGGATTTCGTCCAGGACATTCTGACGCATGATGTGGTAGTTGAGTTGGGTTTTGCCCTCACTGTTGAGGCGGAACCCCCTCACCTTGCACTCCACGTGACCATTCTGGGTTTGGTACCCATAGTTCTTGGGGCCCCCTGAAACAAATTCCACAATATAATCCTCCTTGTCCAATTCACTCGTAAAGTCGCCGAGGTAATTGTCCAAGGTTGGGTTACTTTGTCCTTCGTCTGTGTAGTAGATGACGGAGTCGGTGTCGTAGTAGAGGACACGTTCCCCCAGCTTCTCTAAGGCGGCATAGAGTCGGAGTCGGGCCCAACAGGTAGTGAAACAGGCTACAAAGATGTTGAGGTTAGGTGAGACAGGGATGTCTTCGTCTTGGTACTGGTAATGCACCTCCACTAATTGGTCATTGATAACGGATACGTGGCGTACATCCAAACTACTGGTATCAAGAAAACGGTGGAAGGCTTGAGGGTCATCAAACGTTTGGACTTGGGTCTTGTTAAGACGTTGTCCAAACTTGCCCCACATGGAATTGAGCATCATTTTAGCGAGGGTACGCAGCCCCGGGTTGTATTCGATTTTGTCATAGTCCAGGCGGATGCCTTCATGCTTGTAATAATCTTCAATGTAGGCCTGTCTTTGTTCTTCTGTTTCTACTCCGGCGGGCCACCCACTGGCTTCTTGTTTAATTTTCAACCAAGTGTTGACGTAATCGCGGAACAGTCCTGCACACGTCTCGTCAAAATGCCAAACTTCATAGATGTACTGGACTTCGTACCCCAAGTCCACCGCTTTAGATAATTCCGGGCTACACCATGTTCCAGTCAGGGCTCGCTGTTCGTCCGTGTGGATGCATTCTGCGCATCTATCTAATGGTCGTTTGGGTATCTCTTGTTCCACACAGGCGGCACAGAGAGGAAAAAGGAGTTTGGAGTCATGACGGTAAGGCAGTACTGGATGGTAGAGGTGACGTGGCGGCAGGACTTTGCATTGGACGAGGCCAAAGTACTTGGTGATGTCCGTGTGACCCGGATTGAAGATGAAACGAGGATGTCCTTTGGGGTAGACACATGTCTTGTTCACCCAAGGGTACAAGGAGGTCACATCAATGTAATGTATTTGTTGACTGGGCGTCACGCGATGGTACAGTTTCACGGCATTGGTACGACCCCCGCAGAAGGCGTCTCGAGGTTGAAGAGGTTCTGTGAAGTCAAGGGTCCCCAGGTATGTTCGGATGTCCAATGAGGTGTCTTTGAGACGGGACTAATCACATTCCCACATTTCCACGACTGTGAACCCTTGCTCTGTAAATTGTTGGATCCTTTGCTGGGTGGTCTCGTAGACATCTTGCATGGTTCGTTCATAGTGGCGTAGATGGCTTTCGTGACGAATGGGGAAACAGCGAGGACACCCATGCCAGAAACAGCCGTGAAATTCGTAGACGGTGTTGGTACTGCCATCGAAACCGTCGACATGGAAGTCAGTGCCAGGGATCTTATACTCGCCGGCATTGCGGGCATGTTGAATGGTCGGTTGTTGTTGGGTACACCAGGTTAACCATTCCAGGGCCACCTTGGAATAGTTGATATTGTTCTTCCAACCACGAACGGGTTCACTGGCAATACTGTTTGGGATCATGCGATTCATCCGTAAATCGCGGTTACAGGCAGAGGCAATGGTGATGTGGTCGAAAGGGTTGAAGCCCGTTAGGCTTTCAAACAACCGTTTGAATGTCAAGCATCCTTCTTTCAAGAGACGTACATCGGATTTGCAGTAGGCCACCAGTTCTTTGTGGAAGTCAAAGACCTTGTCGCGTTGGTCTTGATGCCAGGTTTCCAAGGCTTGCTTGCCTTCGGGGGACATGGTTTCAGGCATGTAGTAATCGAGGGCCGGGATGGGTCCTACGTAGTTTTGATGATCTGGATGATTGAACTTGTGGGGGAAGTACCCTTTATAGAGTTCTGTCAAGCCAAAGGTTTTGGGAAACGCCGATAGAGGCATCTGGAAGAAACTCAATGAGTCGATGAAGCGGATACGATCGTGTTGGACTTGCAGGAGTTTACACCCGTTCCGGAGTTGTTGAACGATCCGGTTGTCACCATAGTATTGATGAATGATAAAGTAGCCATCGTACCCTTGGAAGTTATGGGCCAACACATTGACTTGACGGGTATCGTGGAGTGTCAAGGTATCCAACCATTCCAGGAAATCTCGGACGCAATGGTTGCCATGGAAACACACGGGTTGGTCGTCGTCTTCGGTTTCGGCCACGACGAGATTAGCGATGTGTTGTTCCTGGGGTTGCATGGCTTCAATGTCAAAGAAGACATGCAAGGGTGGTATGCTGTCTTCCTCCTCCTCGGGTGTGGCATCCACACCCGCCCTACGTTTAGCGGGTGGTCCTCCAGACCGTTTCCTCTTTCTTTTCTTCTTGTCTTGAGTGGCTGTTTGGATGAAACAGCGATGGGTTTCACCGTCCACATACTCATGACAGGAGGGGCAATCAATATACCCACATTGATGTTTTTCAATCTTGTCTAATCCTACTTCCTGCTTGCCACATTTAGGACAGCGACGGCGCCGAAAGCAGACGGAGGAATTTAGGTTGGTCACGGGTTTGCCCGCGTGGTCCTTGACGAGATGCATTTGGAAACAGGTGTCTCCAAAAAAGTCCCGATGACATTGTTGGCAACGTTGAGTGGCTTTCTGGCCTCGAGGGTACGCCTCCAGGAAATCAGGGCACTCTTTTTGGCAACAGGCCCTGCAATGACCTTTTTGTTTGCTGCATCGATGACGTCCCTCATCGTTATAGGGTTTCCAACAATGGGCACAAACATAACTGGACCCGAAAAATCCGGGTAAACGGGTAATGACATCATAATGGCCTTTCTCGTGCAACAGGATCAATTGTTTGTCTTGAAGGGGACCAAAGGTCGTGATGTGATAAGAACGGTCGGCATCCACCAACAGGATCTGGTAACCGGCCAGGGAAGGAGCGGTACTGAATTGGGTCAAGGCATCGTAGCCACAAGGGCCGAAGGGTACGTTGGCCTCGTGATGGAGCAAGAGAGCCAGTTCTTTTTGGATTTTCCGTCCATGTCGAATACTTTCCCATTTTGGGCGCTGGTCCACTCTGGCTTTGGCGGTGACGAGGGCTCTGGCACAGCAGAGTTCATCCCTGTTTTGGATGTGGATAATGGAACGTTTCTGGCCTATTAAATTTCGGAGAGGCTGATGGCCAGGTTTGTTCTGGCGTCGGCGGCCGGTTCCTTGAGGGGCATGATGGACTTGAGTAATGGAGACTTGAAAGGAATCGTCCATTTCAAATTGTTCATTGCTATTCAAGGCTTGGGCTAAACGTTGGAATAAAGCCTCGACACGGTTGCCACCTTGGCGCCATTCTCCTGCACGTAATCCCCAGCCCTGAAAATTATTATGGAGTCTGTTGGAGGCGATAGTGAAGTAGAGGCGATCTTGATCCTGGAGGGCAGGTGTGGTGGTGGTTAACACTTGATTCACCGCGCGACGTAACCCCTCTTGGAGAGCTTGCGTGATGTTTTGACCTGGAATCAAGTTACCCCTTTGGCGTAACTGGGTATTGAAATGACGTTCACGCACTCCCAGACGGTTGCTCAAACGGTCGACATAGGGTTGGAGTTCAAACTCGAAGACACCCTCCGTATTGGCATCCAAACCTCCACCAGTTTGTTGAAGGAGATGAGTTTGAAAGGCACGTTGCCGTTCGAAGCGATCCAACGCCTCTTCACAAATCTCATCACTGTCCGCCATGTCTTCGGTGCATAACAAAGGTTCATCAGGGGAATTTGCTGTCGGGTCTTCTTCTTCTTCTTCTTTCTCAGAATCCGAGGTGGCTAGGCATAGCAAGGCCAAAATCTCTTCAGTGGTCAGTCCACTTGGACCTGCTTCGGCTTCTTCTTCTGGTTGAGAGGCCATGATCAGATGAACTCACTGGTGGTGGATGTTCGGCTTTTATAGGGTAAAAAGTCATTCCTCGCAAAGTATTGTGGGCCAACTAGGGTGGGGGGATCCCCCTCCCCCCTCCCTCGATAGGCCATCAGGCTTTGCGGGGAATGATCCCAGAGACTATAAAACAGATCGCCCCTCGAGGTCAGTCATCTCAACGTGGACTCTCGCCATGAGAAGCTGCTAGAGGCTTTTGAAGAATTCGAAGTGGATCTCGAGGTGGAGGACATCTTGAAGAAAGTCAAGGTGGAGTTGGTGCTCGACCCAAGTGTCGTGGAGTTTGGTGAGAAGATAAAGCGAAGAGAGCGGGGACCATGCAAGTCGTGGAACCCCCTGAATGTGACTTGGATGACCTTTCGTTTTTTGCAGGACTTATTGAAAGACATGTCACCCGACGATTGGGAGCAGGTCATGGACGATGTCGAGGACTTTGATTTGGAGGCATTGGTGCCCCCTGATGGCATTGTTGATTTGTTGGAGGACATGTCACCCGACGAGGGCGTCGATTTGATGTATGATTTGGTGTCTTAACCCTCGTCTCAGTATTTTGGCAGAACTTTTTTTGAAATCGTAGGACTATTTGGCAGAACATTGAATCATTGTGGTAGAACTTTTTTTTTGAAGACACAACTCATGAACCAATGAGACATTTTCATTTTTTATTACTCAACATGGTATGTCATTAAATGTTTACAATTTCAAACGTTTCTTGGCTTGCATAATTTTCTTGACCACTCGTTCCGTCTTGGTTTTCTTGCCGGGTAATCGATCAATGGCTTGGATCATCTTGGTATCGGCTTTCCATTTATCTTGCAAATTCTTGGCACGACTGTAATCAATGTCGTGTTGTTTAGCAATTTGGTCCAAGCGATTGATGCCGGGATCCCCACGTTTCAGACGTTTGGCCAAATGCGTGCCAGGCCCCATGTACTGATAGCCAGGCCAATGAAATTCTTTGCCGGTTTTCGCAATCCATTTTTGGACATCCAAGGCTCCTCCTCGTTGGGGGCGTCCCCTTCTCCTCCTCCTCTTAGCGGGCATGTTTTAGTCACTGTCGTAATCCAATCGACGTCGTAACTTTTTGCCTTGGGCCCAATCTTCCCAACCGGGTAAAGGTTTCAATCGTTCCACTTCTCGGGCGGGTGCTTTGCCTTTGCCTTTGCCTTTGCCTTTCGTGAAACCACTTTCGGCTAAATGCTTTTCCCAAGTCTTGCGACGTTCTCGCACGGCTTCTAAACGCGATTGTAGATCCCCTCGACTGGTGGATGGGCTCCCTTTCTTGACAATGGGAATCGTACTGGTAGTGGCTGCTCCTTTGCCTTTCTTGGTTGCGGGGGTAATGGGAGGTTTGGGAGTCGACGGGCTGCCTTTTATCATGCGCTTCAACCATTGTTCCACGGGTCCCGTCACCAAATCCCCGGCTTCTTCCTCGCCTTCTTCGCCTGGCGGACCACCCGGTGCCCCAACCCCCACGCCTCCGGGAAATTGACGAATGCGTTTGGTTAACTTGGTTAATTCTTGACTCAACGGTTTAGTTTGAGCATTGACCAGGGCTGGGGGTAATTGGGGGTTGGCTAACAAGACATGTTTTTTGGCGGCTAACGTAGCAGCTTTGTTCAACAAGGCATTTTCGGTAAGTTCTCCTTTGTAATATTGAATGAGTTGCTCCAAGTCCTTATGGGGAATCATGTAGACCTCGTCCATGGTCGGGGTCAAAGGTCTTCCAATGCACGACAGCTGTCACAACAGGTGATATTTATGCACGTTAACGAACACATTGACATAAGACTTGATGTAGTCCTTGAAACAACCCGCGTCCTTTTTGTTGGACTAACCACTGACGACGTTTTTTGACGGAATGTCGACGACGTCCCAAATCACGTAGCACCTTTTTATAGGGTTGAAGTTTCGTCAGGATGGGTGGTGTGACGGGAATCTTCTTTTTTAACAGGTTCAAGACCAGTTCACTCACAGCATTGATTTGATCGGCATTGGCATGTTGTAACAAATCTTGACGTTTGGAGCCATTGGCTTCTTGTAACATGGACCGTAAAAACGGTAATTGACGTCGAAGACGTTTCATTGGATACAACACTTGTTAGGTTTTTTGGCATAGCCTTTGTCGATCAACCAACTGTTGTACCCTTTGGTACCCCCTCGTCTTTTATACGCTTGATGTTGTTGTTTGTACCCCGATATCATCTTTCTCCCTTCGGCAGCACTCATTTGGGGTTTTTTCAAGGCCTTGACCAAATCACTTGTGACTTCATACCCCTTTTTCACGTCGACGAAAAAAGGTATGCCTTCTCCTTGCTGGGTTCTTCTTTTTCTTTTTGTCCGTCTTCTTCGGGGGGCCATGGTTCTAAGAGTGTGGGACTGGGAGGGAGTGGCTTTTTATCGATCCAATAATCTTTGGGTCTCAAGGGACGAGGACATCCGTCTACATAGCATAGGGCTTCCACGGGTTGGTACACAAAATGACGGTGGTAATCTTGCACACATCGTTTGGGTAACGGAGGGGTGAAATCCACAATGGTATCATCCAAGGTTTGCATCTTGATTAAAAATCGTTCCAAATCCTCCAAGGGAACACCACGCACATGGGTTTTCAATTCGGTCAAGGCTTTGGCATAGGTGGTAAACGCAAATCGACTCATGGTCACTTTAAACCGGTATTGCTTAAAATCATTCCATCCTTTGACCACGGTCCCCACCGCCGCCAAACACGCCACCAACGTACTGTTTTCCAAAAGGGGTCCCGCAATCATGCCGGCGGCCATCAGGAGTAACGCCATGCCATTGAACAAGGCATTGATCCACTTGTAATGATTCAACATTTTTCGATAACACCACCATTGTTGATGATAAAAAGCATACAAGGAATCCATGCGTTGCAACAGGTCCGGGGGGAATTGAAGGCCATGATGTTTCGATCCATTCAATAATGACACGACGGTTTTCATCCTCACGGCGAAACGCGGGACGAAGACGTTTGTACGCTCGGTGCTCCTCCCTGTTTATAACTGGTCACAATGCTATTGGTCATGGTGACATTGGCAATTTCACGTCCTTGGGCTAATTGTTCTTGATCTTGTAACATCATCCGTAAACGTCGTTGTAAATCCGCTTGACGCAAGGTACGAGGGGCTCGGCCAGAACTCCCAGACGTCCAAGATCCTCGAGGGGTGGCTGGATTGGAGGCAGGTGTCAAAGGGGAAGTGGGGGTATTTCGTCGTCGTCCTCGTATTCGTCTCGGTCGTCGTCCCCGACGACCCCCACCACCACCACCACCACCACCACCACCTCCACCACCACCACCACCACCAGCACCACCACCAGCACCACCAGCACCTCCACCACCAGCACCACCAGCACCACCAGCACCACCACCAGCACCACCACCACCAGCACTACCACGCCCACCACCACTACCACCACGTCCACCACCTCTAGTCCTAGGACCACGGCGTCCCCCACGTCCATCACCATCACCCCCTGCGCCCGCTGCTGTCCGAGCACCTGCCACTGTTCTTCTTCGAGGATCGGGCGACACCCGTGCGCTTCCCTAAGTAGGTGGGCTGTCCGGGGAAGACGGTGGGGTGGTATGTATGCTACGGTAGGATTGACTTCCTGGACTTCCTACCCCGGCTGGGGAAGAGGTCTGCATAGTGGGGAGAGATTCCATAAACTGAAAGAGGGGGTCGGCTTCCATTTCCTCCATGGCGACGTCGAGAAGGCCTTGGTCTCCCGTGAAATACAAATCTTGCCAGGCGCTTGGGGACATTTGATTACCGCTGGCCGCCCCGACCCCCGCAGGGGACACGGTATCGTACGATTGCGGAGGTTGACGGTCATCGTCATCGGCCATGGTTGCTCTTTTTTTTCCTGTTCAAAGGGTCCCTTTATAGGCGTTTTTGATAGGTGCGAGTCCATCCTTCGTCTTTTAACAGGTGACTCAATACACGTTGTTGATCGGAAGAGGCGGGATGTAAATCCAAGACCAAATACCCATACGGTCGTGTGGTGGCTTGATGAAACGTCTCCAACGTGTCTTTCCAAGTGGTTGGAAACGATTGCAGCATGACATTGCGTACCCCTAATTGATCTCGGGGGTTCTTGAACGCCACAATGTAATGGGCATTGCGGGATATACTTTTAGCATATCGACCCACGGGAAACATGTCTTGGCACAAGTACAATACCGTCACCCCTTGATGATGGGAATGTTTGGTGAATAAATCCAACACGCGTTTATCGTGACTCCCTTCATCCATTAAATCATCCAAGACAAGGACCCCATGTCCTTGAGGAAACCATTGCACCAATGCCTCATGATCAGGAATCCCTTCGTGAAACACCACCCCTTGATCTTGCATGCTTCGAAATCGATCTTGCCAGGCCCCATAACAATAATGCACTTGAGTCGGTGGGGTTTCAAACAAGTCCGGGTTGTCTACCAAGAGTTTTTCCGTAAAGACGGTTTTGCCACATCCCGAAGGACCCACGACCAAGATAGAGGAGGGGGTATGAAAACGAAACGGTTTCTCCGTTTGCATGATGACGAACTACCCTTAGAAAAAAAAAGGCACCTTTTTATTGGAATCGGTGGGACTCGAACCCACGCACAATCCCCCAACACCTATTTTTCGGGGGATCCAAAGGCTCTACCGACTGAGCTACGACTCCGACACCACTTTTTTTCCAACAAATTTTATTTAACCATTAAATTGATGATACGGATGACAACACAGTTGATACCATCTGGCTTCTTGACCTACAATCAATTGTTGAAGGCGTTGACCCGCTTGATGGTCATTGCTGACATAATCATGATCCGAAAACTCATTTAAAAACTCTTGCAAGGTCCGTCCACGGGCTTTGGCTTTCAAATACAACAAGGCGTAATCACCACAACTCTTGCTTGAAATGGCTTGAAGGGACTTGCCATTGGTCACCACATACTTCCAATGTTGGACAATCCAATCTCGTAACGGGGTGGCTTGCACATACGTGTCCATGGGCAAAGCATAACTGTCCAGGACTTCACACACCTTTCCATCTGTCCACACCGCTAACCAATGTTGTCCCGGTTGATCGTGTGGGTCCGTATTCACAATGTACCCTTGCGGGGCAGTCTTGACAGGACTCTTGGGTAAACGATCACAGGCTACCGTCCCGTAAAAGACAGGGTTCAATTGGGGGTCGTCTCGGGCTAAATAATCCAATTGCACATTATTCAAGGCCACATGTTCCATCTTCAGTGTTGGTAAATGTTATACAACACGGCTCCGTTCCTGTCAATCTCCAGCAAGTTCTCAAATTCACCATACACGAGTACGGTTATATTGACACCGGGTTGGGCTCCAAATTCCAAGACCAGTTGTAAATCGCCTGTTTGCTTGGGGTTGAGGTTTTGACTGTCAGCACATCCATTGGCCACATTGTCAAACATGTACAAGGTACAATTTTTAGCTTGGCCCCAATCCAGTAGTTCTACCATATTGCCTTTCTTTTTACACCAGGCACCACTGGCTTGCAGAAAACGGAAGTAGCCTAGATTATCTCGGGTACCATTGTCATGCACTAACTGGAGGGTTTCATAAGGGTATTCTTCTCCTTTGACAATCTGTTTAATGGATATCAGACCAAATTTCTGGAAACAGAAAGGACCTCGGGTCACATCTCCATTGAAGGCGCGGCTGTCCAACAATCCCACAATCAATCGGTCAGGTATTCTGTTTTGAAACAGGTTGGGGATATCAAAGCGGACCACGTTGCCTTGCATACTGAAAGTCCGGATTTCACTACGGACGGTCGGGTAAGCAGCCACTTGGCCTTCATTGTGTCTTTTTTCAGATAAACTCCTGTAGATGGCGTCATTCAAACGCAGTTGACATAGATGAAATCGTAGTTTCACATCGCCTTCCATCAATCGGCCAACTAGAGCCACTCCATTCAAAAACAGGCTGGGGCCGTTGAAATGAAATTTCATCTTGATTTCTATGCCAGGCACCAACAATTTGCCAGTGTGAAACACTTCCAAGTGGGGGGTAAACACTAGACTGTGGGTGACACCTGCAGCATACTTGGCGGTTTCAGCTACCATGGCGTCCAAGGCCCCTTTGTGATTGGCACTGAGAGCTTGCCAGGCTACATGGTCTCCTGCTTTGTCTGTGTTGTTGTTGGTCCATTGGGGTGGGAAATCCACTTGATTGAACCAGCCTTGGGGTCCTAACACGGTCTTGCCATCTTCTCGGTCATAATTCAACAAGGTTTCTAGGTAAGCTTTGTAATGATAAGTGTCGGATTGTGGACTGATCAACGTGCCATTCAACTGCAAGTCAATTTGCTTGATGATGGAATGGGCCAAATTATTGACGGGCCACAATTTCTGATTGGCCACCAAGTTCCCGGCATCGTCCTTTTTCAAACTCAATTCCATGGTAAAGTAACTGCGTCCCAAATCCACAAAATCGTCCAACCCCGGAATGATGAATTCCATGGGATTGATACCCGTGGTGGTGGGTTGAATGGTGACCATGCGATAGGCATTGATGCTAATGTCGGTGGGTGGCACCTTGAAAATCCGTAACGCCGAGTTGACGGTCCCTTCGGAACGCGGATGCGCTGGGGCAGCCCCTTCAGAGTAGGTAGGGGCTGTCACGCGTGACATCACATTCGGCATGGTTAACGTCGTCGTCGAGTGGTACCCAGTCGTCGTCGTGAGGGGTTTTTATAGCGTCGTCGTCGTGCTAAACGTTGTCTCAAATCAAACCCGGGGACTCTCATCACCTCGGGACTCAACCATCCATCACGTTGTCGTCGCATGAGTTTCCAAAACGGATACAGTCCTCCCCATTGAGACAACCCTCGATCACTACGAATCCGTCGAGGTCGTGAATGCACGGGTTCCATGTTCACACTCCAAAAATATCTCGCGCTCGTTTGACTTGTTTGGGAAACAAAGCACTGGCCACCCGCACGGCGTCTTTCACGTTCTTATGGCTCAAAGCTTTCTTGGCTCGTTTGGTGATTTCCTTTTTGATGACTTGTTCGGCTTTGCGTTTAACACCTCGTGTCAAACCCGTTTCCAATCCTCTCTTGATATTACTAGGCAATTTTAAAGGATTTCGCGTCCTTTTAAGGCCTTGGAACCCACCACGCATCAGATCCGTCACCAACCCTTTGCCACTTTGACCATGTTGATCATACCACTCGTCTGTTCGAGATCGTGTCAAACTTCCCCCACGCATTGTGTCGTCGTCTTCACGCGTTACCAAGGATCACGTTTTGTTTTTGTCACAGGACTCGTCTCTTTTTATACCGTCATCGTCTTCTTTTCCGAAAAGCGGCTTCCAACCCTTTTTTGGCCCCGTAACTCGCGGCACCACCCGCTGCGCCCAACGCCAAGGCTTTCCCTCCAGCCACCAAGGCTGGAATGAGGGCAGCCAATGGGAATAAACCCCCTCGTTGCCTTCTTCTTCGTCTCCTTCGACGCACTCTTGTCTTGGGCATCTTTGATTAGACACTCCCTTGGCCATGTCCTCCCCTTTTTATGTCTTTTTGAAGTGCAACGTGACAATGGTATGGCCTTCACCAAACTTGACCAAGTCTCCTCCTCTACCAATCGTTTCAGCCACTTGAACGTGAATCATTTCCACCACTTCGTTACGAAGAGGTAAGTATTGAATGTGCAACGGTTCAAAGTACATGGTGCCTCGTCCTTCTCGCTTGTACTGGATTTCACGCAACAAATCGGTCACGCGATTGCCCACCACACTGCTGCCTGCCACGTCGGAGTACACGTGCAACGATCGTGTGGGGTCACCCACTACCGCACGAAACGCTACATTCAAATTGGTGAAACGCCAATTCACGCTGAAACTCAACCAAATCCACGTGGTCCCAGCACCATCCACGCTCACTTGATAATACTGCGGGTCGTTCTTGCTATTTCTTAATTCAATGTCACTATTGTTGGGAACCTTGTCATCACGGAATTCCATGTTCAAGTTGGGTCCCAACTCATAGTTTCCTCCATCGTTTTTTTTAAACCATCCCATTTTTTCGGCCATCACATGATGAATGGCAAAGTGAGGGACGAACATCGTCATGTTATCTGTGTTTGGAATCACGTACTTGTACCGTATGATATTGCGATTGTTCATGACCAAATCCTCGCCGTCCCACTCAAAGGTTGTACACGTCTTCTTTCCCCGTTCCGTATACGGCGCACCATAGTAGCCCATGTAACTATAGTTCATACGTTGTCTCACCCAATGAAAAAAGGCTTTCATAAAGGTCACGCCATCCACAATGGAATCATCATGTTTCAAATCGTCCATTTTCATATTGAAGCTAAACACCTTACGCCCCGCGGAGGGCGTCAATCGATAACAAGAGGTACCAAACACGAACTGATCCGATGGCAGCAGATTAAAAATGTTGACCCCCGTGTCCGGTAAGGAAATGGCACTCAACACCACTTGCCATCCACCTCCCGGGAGCTGTAACGGTCGAGGTAAACGAATCTTGAAGGAATTGGCTTGGTTGTTGGGAAATTCACGTCGGTTGGCATGACTGGGTAACGTCACGTAGAACGACATTTTGTCTTCTTCTTCACACTGTCACTTCCCTTTTAAAGTGGAGGGTGAGCAGGGTACGCCCTTCGCCAAATTTCACGAGATCCCCATTGGTTTCAGCCATCTGGGTTTCCACGATTTCCACCACTTCGTTGCGTACTGGGATATATTTAATATGTCGAGGTTCAAAGTGCGTGGTGTTTTGAGGCTGGTACTTGATTTCTCGTAAGAGATCCGTGATACGACCCCCTACCATACTACTGGTGCCTACATCACAATACACGTGCAAAGGACGTGTCGAGGGAAATTCCAACGATGGACGAAAGGTCTTGTTCAAATTCACAAACCGCCAATTACAGGTCATACTCAAGTTCACATAATCCCCATCCACTTTCCAAAAGGCGGGCTTGTTGCTGCCATCCAGGACATCGGACGGAATGGGAATGGAGTCCGTATGAAATTCTTGTAAGAGATTGGGACCCAATCGATACACGCCCGTTGACACTTGTTCAATCCATCCCATTCTCAGGGCCAAGGTTCTGCCCCATTCCACGCGTGCCACTTGCACTTTGTAATCCACATTGACGGTATTCAACAACAAATCCCCTTCGGAGGTCCATTCAAAGGTCGGGTACAATTTGACACCATTGTTCTCTGCCCATTTGTTGAGGGGTTCGGTTTGTTTCGCACGGGCTTGCACGTAACGATACACCAGTTGATGAAAAAAGTGCGATCCCGTCGACGAGGCCATCTCCTTTCTCATATCTCGACCGTAGACAAAGAGTTCGCGCCGTTGATGCCACCAGACATCGTCCCCTTGATCGTCTGTGTCATGCACCCGTTCGTGCCATCGTACGTACAACAGAGGATGGGAATCGCCCACGCCTCCTTCTTCCGCTATCACTGGAATGGTGGGTAAGGATAAACTCACCATGCCCACCATCCATCCTCGTCCCATAAATCGGATGGGTTTAGGCAATCGGTTTCTGAAATGATGACTCTTGTTCCCAGGAAACTCTTTGGTACTCGCATGACTCATCAACGTCACGTAAAACGAAGAGTTGGGCACCAACGTCATTTTTTAGTCGCGTCGTCGTCTTTTGGGTGGACTTGTCTCTTTCCTCTTGAGTGGGTTTGTCTCTTTCCTCTTGGGTGGTTGGAGAGACGTCACGTCTTGACTACGAATCCAACTATTGTACTTGTCGGGCCACCCTTTCCACTTAACCAACCAACGATCTTTTTGTCGCTTAAGTACCTTTTCGATGCGAAACACCTCGGACACATGGACTTTTTGTAAATCCTCTTCATAAAACGTGCCTTGCACCGGGGTATCATCCCATTCGTGAATCTTATACGTGGGCACAGGGCCCGGGATCACACGATGCACCACAAACACTTCTTCGGTCCAACCGGGTAAGTAGCCTTTTTCAAACGTACGATGAATCTTATTGAGACGGACACGATCTCCGACTTTGAATTTGGGTTTTTTGTGACCTTTCAATCGTTTGGCATACAATCGTTTCCACACCGCTTCTTCGTTGTCCCATGTCACGTCTTGAGGGGCCATACCAATACTTCGATGCCGGGTGGCATTATAGCCTTGCACCAACTCGGGTAAGACATCGTCAAAGCGTAAGGTGTTGGCGGCGGTAAAATAACGGTACAACCGTTCTTTCAAGGTGCGGTTAAATCGTTCCACGACACTGGCTTTGGCATCCCCTTCGGTGGAAAAATGTTGAATGCCTTGCTCGTCCAGCCATCGTTGAAAAGTCCGATTATAAAATTCTTTCCCTCGATCCGTTTGCAGTCGATTAGGGTGACGTCCTCCTTGTCTCACAATCTTCTCAAACGCTTTCACTAGGGCCACCCCGGTTTTGTCTTTCAACGGTTGTACCCACGCGTACTTGGACAAGACATCCAAGACCGTCAACAAGTATCGTATACCTCGATTATACTTGGCCAACGGTTGCACTTCCACTAAATCCGCGGCCCATTGATCATCTAATCCTCCAACAATCACGGGGACGGTGGGAAAACGACGACGTCGTGGTTTATGCAAGGTATAGGCCAAATCCCGTTCCAAGACCCGTTGAGCTTTTTTCAAAGGGAGACGATGGGCTTTAGCAAATCGTTGCACGCCTCTAAACTCCCCGGGACGCGAGGATCATGGTAACGCTTCAACCATTGTTGCGAGACATTGGCCTTCTTCTTCGTTGACGAGACCTTGGTTTTCTTCAACCATGATGACGACGAACTCCAGCGTTGGGTTCTCTTTCGAGGGGCCATACGTTCTGGCATTCATTCCATAGGGTCGATATGGTGGGGACCGTGTGGGGATGCGCCTTTTGAATGATTCGATACCATCGCCATGCCTCTGGGTGGGCTTTTAACCATAAGACAAACACGACCCATCTATACAGGTTGCGTTCGACATGGGTTTCTTCAAAGAGGTGGAGAGGATGCGTGTCCTCGGGACAAGGGGGTATAGGGATTTGGGTGCCGGGTTGGTGATCATATAAGACTTGGCAAAGGGTTTGATGACATTGCCATTGTACCAGGGACAAGACAGACTCCCACGCATAACACACAGACTCCATGGTCACATTGATAAAAAATTTTATTCGTTCTCTCATTTAAAAGAGACCTAGACGGCCGCAGCTGATGGCCTCTAGACCTTTCTGCCAGTTCTCCACACTGTCACTGTACTTGGGGGGTGGTGGAGCTGGGGCTACCATCATTTCTTGACGGTTCTTGAGATCTTGAATTTCTCGTAACAATTGTTTCTCATAATCTGTCAGGGGTCGATCCTCTTTCCTTCTGACTGGAGGTGGCGGGCCAGGGATGTCTACTCCACGCAGGGGATATCCTTGAGCATCACGGGTGGGTGGTTCAGCTTGTTGGTCGGCTTTTTTGGGAGGGTTGTCATGAAACCAACTCCAGTACTTGGGGCCCAAGGGTTGATCAGCCCATCGGAAGAAGCCACACGTTTTCTTGGAACAAGTCAGAAACAAGTGATCGGGGTTCTGAATCGAATGGCTCTGTTGAAGCGTAGCGGGTTCACGGCAAAAGCATTGCAAACCACCCCACATGTCCAACACCTCTACATGAGGTTGACTATACACGGCTTTCATATACTCCAGAACTTGATCTTGTCCACAAAACAGCAAACACGGTTGCATGGGACATTTCACATACTTCCATCCCTTTTGAGATTCTCGGGCCTCCAAACGCACCTCATGGTAAGGACATACCATAGTGTCCACTGAGCTGGTCGGGGGACCAGGTTTGGGGTTTTGAAACCCAGGGCTTTGAAAGATCGTCGCCATTCTCACCATTCTTTTCAACCCATCATTGTCATCCTGAAGTGGAGGTGGACTTGGGTCTTGGCCTTCTGCCACCATGTATTCAGGGGGGAATTCAAGCGTTGGGTCTACCATGTCATTCAATTCTTTCATCATGTCTTCCACAGCAGCTCAGGTGTCTTCCACCACTTCGCACACCACAGGATCACAGTCCACGGGCGTCATATGTTGAATGCTCTTCTTCTTCTTCTTCCCCGCAGGGTGTACGCTTGGCTTTCTCTTCCGATCGACAGACATCGTACTCAAGGTTGATGTCACCCCACTGCCCATGCCTTTTTATACGTTGGGCCCTTGCCTGTCATTGGTCAGCTTATTCAATCCATATAAGGACTTGTTATCTTCCCATTGGTCAGCTTTCCCCTATCCAACTAAGGTCCTCTTGTCTTCCAATTGGTCCATTGACCCTATTTAAGGAGCTCCCTTGGTCCCTGAGTTATCATTCCAAGTAGATGGACTACTACCAAGATCTCAACCGAGACGACTTTGCTTCCACCGAAGACTATTTGGCTGAACGGGTCAAACGAGGTCTAGCAGCGGGATTCACGTTCCAACAGTGCCGACAGCACCACGTCATTGATTTCGGTTTGGCCTTAGGGTTGACTCCCACGGAGATTCTAGCTATTGTAGGCCCAGACACCGGCTACGTATTTCCCAACGAATGCCCCCCAACATCGACATGATTGGAGAACAAGATCTCGGTGCCTTGGAACTGCAAGTGGGTCATGGCCATGTGGTCTACACAGGGGGAGCCAAAGGTACGGATGCCCTCGTGGAAGAACATGCCAAACAGTTTGGGATGCAACTAGAAGTCCTCGTCCCCCCGAACCATCCTCGAGCCACTTTCATCACCCCTTCTACCGTGGAAGTCCTGATGCTGGCCAACCCCCATCTTCACCAGGCGGCTGAGAAACTAGGCAAAAAAATGCCCAGTCATTTTTACACCCTGCAATTGCTGCAACGCAATTATCAAATTGCCAAAAAAGCCCATACCATCTATGCCTTTGGCATCTTGGAACCGGATCATAAACGCGTGAAAGGAGGCACTGGTTGGACTGTGCCATTGGCCATGGATCAAGGCAAACCCGTCTACCTGTTTGATATACCCAGTCAATCATGGTACCGCTCGGACCATTACTACCAAGTCAACGAGAATGCCACCACCCTAGTGACTGGCAGTCAATTTGTTCCTTGGGGACCTAAAAAGCCCACCCTTCATCAAAGCAGTGCTATTGTGGGATCCCGGGATGTGGACGACAAAACCCGAGCCGAAATTCAAGCCTTGTTCAATCGCACGTTCTGTCTACCCGAGAACATTGATCAATTACGCCTGGAACTGGAAGACTTTCATTTGTAATTTTTTAATTTTTTTTTATTTTTGGAATTGTACATAGCTTTCTTTTCAATGTCTTAGTTTTTATTTTTTCCAAATTGTACATAGCTTTCTTTTACTTTTTATTTTTTCAAACTGTAGATATCTTTTTCAATTGTACATAGGAGCGCCCCACCCAGCGTGGCAAAGAACACAGACCACCCATTGTAAAAAACATCAACTCTTTTAATTAAAAAATAAAAAAGTTCACAACCCTGAGTTTGCACGTGGATTATAAATAGTTGGTCTTGACTCACAGTAGCCTTGACTCACAATAAAATGGGAGATCCGCTTCAAATTCTTCAAACTCTTGGAGTAAGTCGTCTTGACGAGAGGCCATCTTGAGATGACCCACCTGGAGGTGCGATCTGTTTTATAGTCTCTGGGATCATTCCCCGCAAAGCCTGATGGCCTATCTAGGGAGGGGGGAGGGGGGTCCCCCCCACCCTAGTTGGTCCACAATACTTTGCGAGGATCTCTATAAAAGACCGCCTCCACTCCCCGTTTTTTCACTCCCAAGCCAGCAAGCAGTCAAGCAAGCAAGCAAGCAAGCAAACAAGCAAGAATGTCAAGTAAACGGGATAGCGGTAAGCCTTTTTTATTCCTCATCTCTTTTCAAAAAAAACCAGTCTAAGTAGTTAGCCTGTTCTGGAGCTAACCGGGCTAGGTCCCACGTGCTCCAGGATTTAATTAATGATTCGCTTTCTCTATAAAAAACAACCTCGTCATGTCCGTTGACTTTTTCTGGAGAGTTGAGATGAAACTATTTTTTTTTGTCGCCTCGAAAAAAAATTTGAAAACCGAAGCGGTTCTGTTTAGCTCGCAATGTTTTCCCATTCCCCGCGTTGTTGTGAAACTCTGCTTCTGATCGGCTGATACTTTGACCATGGCCTTGGACCTTGACCATGGCCTGACTGGGACTGACCAATCACAACCAAATGACGTCATACTGTTTAGCTATATAAGCAGCAAAATTACCCCCAAGTTCTCACTTTTTTCAAGATGGAGGAAGGTCAGGGAGATTTACGACAGTTTTTTCACAGATTTATTCATCGCTTTACCCCAGCAACCCTCGGCTTTACAAACAAAACGATGACAGCTAAGATTTCGGCGAAAAAAGTGGGAGATTTTTATCTGTAAAAGCCGCCGAATGGATTTGAAAACAGCGAAAGCTTAACACGAGGTAAGTGTTGTGTTTTGCTGCCGGCTAAAAATATTGAAGTGTTTAGCCTGTTTTTCCCACAACGACGAACTTTTCGATTAAAAAACAGTGTGTCTTATAATACTCGTTTACTAGTTTTGTTTTTCGAAATGAAACTAATTTTTTGTCGCCTCGAAAAAATTTGAAAACCGAAGCGGTTCTGTTTAGCTTGCAATGTTTTCCCATTCCCCGCGTTGTTGTGAAAAAATCCTTTTCTACCCGAAAGACTATTTGATTTATTTTTTACTCTCTCTGTATTTCTTTTTTCCACAGTCCAACGATGTGCTGACTGTAACGCGGTGAGACAAACGAGATGACAACTCGCATTTTCGCCGAGAAGAAAGCGAGCGGCTTGTTGAAAACAACAACAACAAGCAAACCTCCACGCAAAGTAAGCATCATTTTTTTCTTACTGTCAGCTAAAAAAATATATAGATTTAGCCAAGCCTAAAAGCGGAACTCCATATCTACCGGTTACCATCGGCCGCCTGTAAATTCTTCAGAATTAATCTTGTTTACTGTTATTAACTTAGGTACTTGACCTCGTTAATTACTGTATAGTTTTATTAAGCGTATCATTTTAGTATAAACTTAGAGTTATAATTCTGTTTCGTGATTCAAGCAAATCTAGTTTATCTATTTGTGCTTTCACTTTAAGTTCGCTAGGCAAATTCATTTAATCGTTTATCGGCATTTTTCTTTTGTTTTGATTGCTGTTATTTTATTTGTCGCTTTGTATTTTGTAATTGGAGACGCGTGTTCGCTTCGAAACTACTAGAAATTCTCTTTTGGTTTTGTTTACAGATTATTGCACAGTGTTGCACACATTTGACACATTTTGTCGTAAATTCAATCTGTTTACTGTGAATAAATTTAATTCTGTTTTACAACTGTCAAGTGGAAAGCTACGTTCTTCTAATTCTGTTTTGGCGACCGGATACGCTTCATTCGTTTTAAAATACAAAGGTCATGCTTTAGGTCAGAATTATTTGTTTGCAAATTAGTACTTTTCTGATCGACTTATACTCTTTCCCAGGGCGCGTGTTCCTTCCCATGACATTGAACTTTGGACTCCGTGCCGCTGCCTGGCTTGCATAGTTCGTCATTCTGCCCTCGTCCTCTACCAGGTGCCTCTCTTCATGGAATCATGCCTCCAGACATCGTCGCAAGCCACCATATCCAGTTTAGACTTTGGACTCATTTTTTTTCTCACTTGTTGTGAAAAAGTTTGACAATAAAGTATTTATTATTTTTTGTTGTTTTCTGATTACCCCCGTTGCTCCAATTGGACTTTGGACTTTGAGCCCGCGTTTCTCAGCGGCCCTGAGCCCACGATCGATTTTTCCTACTCGTCAGCGGTTTCCCATTCCAAAACACGTGACTTCCGGTTGTATGAGCCCGCGATCCCTTTTTTCCACTGCTCAGCGGTTTCCCATTCAAAAACACGTGACTTCCAGTTGCATGAGCCCGCGATCCCTTTTTTCCACTGGTCAGCGGTTTCCCATCCTAAAAACACGTGACTTCCGGTTCCGGTCATGACGTCATCATTACATCAAAACGAGGCAAAGCGACCCATACGAGCCGACATTACTACTAATATGATCCCATTTGTTCATATAGGAACAAAACGTTCCTTTAATGAAAAGGACCGTTTTGTTCCAAAGGAACTTTTTGTTCTTAATTGTGCTGAAGTGGAACAAAATGTTCCTATTACTATAGGAACAATATGATCCCATTTGTTCATATAGGAACAAAACGTGACCTTTTATTTAGGGCCACCTTGTTCCTAATTCCTTTTTATTTGGGAACTGCACGTTCCTAATTTCCAAACAAAGGAACTTCACGTTCCCCTTTTGTTAGGTCCAATTAAGACATGGGAACGAAATGTTCCTAACTGGGATGCGATTAGGAACAAAAAGTTCCTTGTTGAGCTATGTAAGCTCAGTAGATGGGAACAGGTGTTCCCAATTACCTTAAAGGAGAACTTAACTGGAAATAGGAACTAAGTAATATAGGAACTGTTGGTTCCTTAATCCTGTTAATAGGAACAACGGTTCCGATTAGATTTCATTATTGGGAACAATACGTTCCCTTTATGTGAAAAGGAATGAAATTATTAGGAACTCAGGTTCCTAATTACTCAAGAAAGGCCCAACTGATTTGCCAGATTAGGAACAATGCGCTCCTTTGTTATTACAAGGGGCCTTTTGGTTCCTAATCAGTATTTTTTTGTTCCGAATAGTTCAAAATTCGTTCCTTTGTACGGTTAGAGAGCTGTTCCTTTGTTTCAGAAAAGGAACAGCTGGTTTGTTCCTAATTCAATTATAGGAACAAAGGAACAAAAATAGAGGAACGGACCCCTTTTATTCGGCCGATCGTAGCGCTCGTGCAACTCGGTTTTCATCCAAATAAACCATCAATTTAAGCGATTTATAAGTTAAAGTAGTTCTGGTCGAAGTTTTGCAACAAAACTCAAAGCACGTTAACAGAATTTTGCGGTTCTCTCATTTTGGGAAACGTATAGGAAGGGTGAGAAAGAAGATGGGGAGGAGGACAAGGACAGGGGTGAGGATGAGGATGCAGAGGAGGACGAGCACAGGGATGAGGATGAGGATGAGGACGACGACGAGGACAGGGATGAAGATAAGGATGAGGACGAGGACGAGGACGAGGATGAGGATGAGGATAAGGAGGAGGATTAGGACAAGGATGAGGATGAGGACGAGGACAGATATGAGGATGAAGATGTGGACGAGGACGAGGACGAGGATGAGAATGAGGAGCAGGACGAGGACAGGGATGAGGATAAGGATGAGGAAGAGGAGGACGAGGATGAGTATGACGATGAGGACGAGGACAAGGATGAGGATGAGGATGAGGACGAGGAGGATGAGGATGAGGACGAGGAGGATGAGGATGAGTATGAGGATGAAGACGAGGACAGGGATGAGGATGAGGATGAGGACGAGGAGGACGAGGAGGACGAAGATGAGGACGAGGATGAGGAGAAGGACGAGGACAGGGATGAGGATGAGGATGAGGATGTGGAAAAGGACGAGGACGGGGATGGGGACGAGGACATGAATGAGGATGAGGGTAAGGATGAGGAAGAAGACGAAGACGAGATCGAGGGCGGAGATGTGGAAGTGGATGAGGATGAGGATGAAGATAATGACAAGAACGAGAAAGATGATGAGGATGAGCAGGAGGATAACGATTAAAGGACGAGGAGGAAGAAGAGGTGGACATGATGAGGACAAGGACTAGGGCAGGATGATACGGTGGCCCACGGGGGCAAAACACAACTGAAAGCGATTGGAACCTGGAACTAGTACAGGTAAACGTAAACGTAAAGGCGCCATTTTTGTACTGTTGTACATGTTGTGTTTCTAAAGAAAAGGAGCAATTTACAGTGGATTTGCAGGCATCCTTAGGGACATGGCATCTTCTAGCTGAGTGAGCGACGGTCCTGAAGAGGGAAGCGTAATTTCGTACTACTTTTCAAGAGCATATACGTATGAAGTTATCACTGAACACTTAGCTTAGTTTCATGGCATTACAATGTGTGTGAGAACATTGAGGCAATTGAAGGAGAAGAATGCAATCTTTTGACATAGACGTTTTTCGGGAACAAATTATGAATGAGCTTAGTGGCCCAGGCTGCCAAGGTGGATATAGGAGTACGTGGCATACCCTACGATTAAAAACATTCAAGTTCCTAGACGTGTTGTAGCTGAACTGATGAGGGAAATGGATCCAGAAGGATGTGAGCAGAGAAAGGCAAAAAGCCTTAAAAGAAGACGTTACCTCTCGTCTGGGCTGAACTACACATGGCATGTCGATGGGTACGACAAATTAAAGCCGTTTTGATTTCCAATCCATAGGTGTATTGATGGCTGGAGTCGAAAAATCATGTGGCTAAAAGTCACCAAGTCAAACAACCATCCAGACATTATTGCCAATTTCTATCTTAATTGTGTTGCAGAGCTGGGAGCCTGTCCAGTGAAACTGAGGAATGACTGTGGAACGGAAAATGGAGTAATGGCAGCGATGCAATGCACATTTCCACAAGACGCTGATGCGCACAAATATGGGTCATCTCCTGCAAATCAGAGGATTGAGGGCTGGTGGGCGTTTTACAGAAAAAAACAGGTCTGGTTGGTGGATTGACGTCTTTAAGAACCTTGTGTAACAGGAAATCTTTAACCCTGGATTGGTTCTGTTTTGCTCAGTTACTTCAAGATGACCTTGACAACGTTAAAGAACATTGGAATACACATTTAATAAGGGGCTCAAGGCATGACACTATCAGTGGGAGACCGGATGAACTATTCGATACGCCAGAGGTTCATGGTGGAGAAGATGATCTACTTCACCCAGTATTGGATGATGAGATCCAATCTATCAGGGAGAACCTGACCTACGAAGAGGAGAAAAGTATTTAACAAGAGTACTTTGAATATGTACTAGACAACACTGAGTTGCACCTGCCCAACAGCTTTAAAGAGGGGCTATCTCTTTATAAACAACTTCTCGAAATTGCTAACATAGTTGACGTTTAATGAACAACAAAAAGATGTGCGATGTCATTATGGGCAGGTTCGTACATTAACTGTTAACTTGGATATAGTCCTTTTATGCCCAATAATTATGGCCTTAACTGATTATTGTTTTGCGCTTTCCTTTTCATTACTGTACAATTAAATATTTAATATAAAACATGTAGACATGTTAGGCCCAACTTTAAGATCTTTTAATACATGTATCCATCATCAGTGCTTACATGTCCATCTTAAACTAAATTTCAACTCGATAACGTTATTGCGATTCATGTCTCTCGACTTTTCAATTTCCCTGTTCCTCTTATGGTAATAGGTCCTTTGCATAACTATGTCACGTGACCTTGTCAATGATAAAAAATGGTAATAGTACGAAATAGATATCAGAAATGGAAAGAGCATGATGATTTTCAATGAGGAAACTGACGTTAAAGTGCGACATTTTACGGTTATTTCAATGTTCAAAAAATTACCAAGACTTATAGGGAAAAAAGCTGCTGGGTGGCAAGCTTTGCCATCCAGCATACAAATCTTTTATAATTTTCAAACTTTCAAACTGTCTTAAAATCTTGCACTCAAACGTTAGTGGCCTATTAAATTGGAAATGCTACTAATTTCATGACGCCCTTTCCATTTCAGCCATCTATTTCGAACCATCTACCTCTATTTCGAACCACGACCATAAATTATGATTGACAAGGTCACGTGACACGGTTATGCAAAGAGCCTATTGAACAATTTGGGAATGTGCTTTGTTTCCTTTACCATACTCACAGTGGTAACTCTATCCACCAATGACATAGCATATGAACAGACACAATACCAGTAATTATGGAATACCAATAATAATGGAATACAATATTATTTTGTTATAATTTATCGAAATTTAAACAATCTTAATGGTGAAGAATACTCTAGTCTTAGTTTACAATACTAGATGTGTTAAAAAGACTTAAACTTGTATTTACAGTCATCAACAGTTATTTAAGATATCAACTACCAGTACTGGATCATCATTGTGTAGTGCACACATTACTGCATCATCCTGTATATGAAATGCTCAAACTATTGTAAAGCCCCATGCTTCTTTATTTGAAATCAGTTAAATTTGCAAATTCCTCTGCCAGCTCGTTAAAAGACGATAAGTTGTAGGTACCTCTAAAACAGGCCCACAAGTACGTGCTATGGGGCTGCGATGTGCCCCATCATGTGAATTAAAGGAAACAGTTGTTTCTGTTACTGCAATTACATCACTACCTGTGGTAAACTGAAGGAATGCTTTTAAAGCAGCCTCACCAAGAGACTTTATGTAACGCTTGAATAGTGATCAAAACTGTTCCGTTCTGATTCATTTTGAGGGTTTTCAGTTGTCATGCTGCGCCTAAGGTATCTCTGTCTTTCGAGCAATTCGTTTCTTGTATTTTTGTAGTGGGTTAAGTTTGGAGGATTTTTAAGCGGTGACTGAATAGAGAGCCATTAAAATTAAGGCGTCGCATTTTAAATACTGTTACTGTATAAAGGTCATACCTGATAATTGTAAGATGGACTCTTGTGGCTTTACACCCGTTTGTAATTCTCAGTAAAATTCGACCTTTGATCGTCTGTAAAGCGACTTTTTTAAAATGCCGCTCTTGGCATATTAGATCTTTGAAATTGGCTTGTTTACTAACTTAATAGGTTTTTCAGCCTCTCATGTTTAATTTCTGACAATAAAGGATCTTAAATATTATCTGCAACGTGACGAGTTTCTTTGTTTGTAACGCTGGGCCCGGCTTATTGTCTTAAAAACTCTGTTGCAGGATGTTGTATTTCGCATCACGGAGTGTGAGCTATAGACCCATTTCGACAAGAAATTCAAGTTGTAGCTTCTTTAGAGCTATGCAACGTGTAATAGATGGCTGAACTAGGCAGTTGTCCTGCACCGTTCCAAAGCGGCTCTCTGATTGGTCCGCTTCGCTTCGCTTTGAGCATTTCCGTACCGGAGTGTACCGAGCCAATCACATCACAGGTTTGACCAAAGGTTTTTGGTCTTTGCGTCTTCGTCATTTCGAAAGCAAATGTTGAAACCCTTGTGTTTAATGTATCAAGTAGACATCCATTCCCCTCCCCCACCAGGTGCTCTCTAGGAAGCTGGTAGTTTCCCGGTGTCCTGGGTTAAGCGATGATACTGGCTTTTATTGCAATATTTCCACCAAGTGACTCTTCAAATTTACCCACAGAAAGTAGACATCTAATAACATGCCTGCCTGTCTACGGGAAAAAGAGTGATTCCCCTACCTTCTTTGGCTGTACCGAGAGTACCGGCTGTACCGACTGGGTACCGGCTGTACCGAGGGTGCAGGCTGTACCGGCTGTGCCCAGTGTACCGAGTGTACCTGCTGTAATGAGTGTACCAAGAATACCAGGAAATGAACAGTCTATCAATCAGTCAGTAAAGAGAATTGATATTTAGATCTTAGCTTGGGAATGAGATCGAGAGATCAAAGTGTCATCGATGAGCGTTGATGAAATATTGGCGCTGAAACAGCGTTACTTATCTAGGCCATAAAACTGCTTCTCACCTCACTTGCTAATTAGAACTGTCATTTTTATGACATGTATACCAAAAGTTCAGCTTCCACAGAGCTTCCCAACCCTTTGAAATTACTGTCTAAAGTATCAGCAAGTACCAACCTCTCGCTATCACACTTTTGCAACTGTGGAAATGGAAGAATTTTCTACCATTTCATATCCGTAAAAATATTGTTCAGGCTCTAGTTCTCTCTAAGTTATATGGACATCTAGATTGCGATTTTCAATACTCCCGAAAACATTTATGCCGTTCCAGACTTTCCTTTGTATTAACTCTTTCTTGGCAAAAATAAAAAAAAAATGTACCATTTCAGAGGACTTAGGAGGACTTATCATCCTGGAGAGATTTCCTTATCGGCCTTAAAGTAAGGAACTATGGCCTGCATTTTCTACATCAGCCACTGGACCTCCATAGCCATTTGCACCACCAAATTAGCTAGCAGCGAGAACAGAATGCTCTCGAACCAGTCACACACTTCGCTTATTACATTGCCAGAATGCTCGGTGCACTCGGTACACTCAGTACGGCCGTTACACTCGGTACATTCGGTGCATTTGGTACACTCGGTACGGCCCGTACACTCGGTACATTCGGTACAATCGGTACGGCCAGTACACGCGGTACCGCCGGAACACTCGGTACGGCCGGTACACTCGGTACACTCGGTACATTCGGAACGCTCGGTACACTCGGTACGGCTGGTACACTCGGCACACTCGGTACAGCCGGTACACTCGGTGCAATCGGTACAGCCGGTACAGCCGGTACAGCCGGTACAGCCGGTGCTCTCGTTACGACCGGTGCGTTCGGTACACTCGGTACGACAGGTACGCTTAGTACACTCGGTACCGCCGGTACACTCGGTACAGCCGTTACACTCGGTACATTCGGTACATTCGGTACACTCGGTACGGCCCGTACACTCGGTACATTCGGTACAATCGGTACGGCCAGTACACGCGGTACGGCCGGAACACTCGGTACGGCCGGTACACTCGGTACATTCGGTACGCTCGGTACACTCGGTACGGCTGGTACACTCGGCACACTCGGTACAGCCGGTACACTCGGTGCACTCGGTACACTCGGTACAGCGGGTACAGCCGGTGCTCTCGTTACGACCGGTGCGTTCGGTACACTCGGTACGACAGGTACGCTTAGTACACTCGGTACCGCCGGTACACTCGGTACAGCCGTTACACTCGGTACATTCGATGCACTCGGTATACTCGGTACACTCGATGCACTCGGTATACTCGGTACACTCGGTGCAATCGGTACACTCGGTACAGCCGGTACACTTTGTACACTCGGTACACTTGGTATAGCCAGTAGAACCACGAGGTTCAACTGGCACGATCCTTTGTTGTGGTTGAGGTCTTCTCGTTCTTAAAGAATAGGTCAGCCCTGCACCAATCCAAAGCGGCTCTGTGATTGGATAGTTAGCTGGAACGATGGAATATTTTTCGTAAAATGATGCGATATATGAAGAAAGGGGACCTAACAGTTGGTTTACTACTAAAACAAACAAGTTGACTTGAATGCGAATGCGAAATAATCAGCGACACATATATCACATCATTCTACGAAAAAAACTATTTTATTGTCCTTGCTAACTAGCCAATCACAGAGCCGCTTTGGATCGGTGCAGGGCTGCCCGAACAGGCTTCAGTGAAACACGTGTGAATAACTCCTCTTAAAACTGTGAGTTTCGTGTCTAGGAGCTTGATATGATTCCTCCTGTCGCGGTCAGCAATTCGATTGACTTCATGTTAAAATATGCTAGATTAAATAGAGTTAACTATTTCCGAAGCCGGCAGGCAGACAGCGAAGACGTCTTTTCCCTGTACGGGCCAGTTCAACAAACACACTTTTTGTTCGCTTCTAACCGAATCGATATTCGGAAAATCCTTTAGTGTCGAACTCGTGTGCGTGACTTGATGATGTATCGCTAACCTCCGCCATGTCGCATTTCTCGTCTGCCCGCGTGTTGACAGAAAGTGTCAAAATTGGCCAATCATAGGGTATACCAGATGCTGGTATACCAGAACGACTTTACTTGAAGAATGAGCACAGGCGTTCGCCTCGCCCGCTTCCCCAGTCTCCCCTCGTTTTCCCCCCGCTCTTTCGCTCGCTATATTTTCGCTCGCGCTCCACTTACTGAACGCCTGGAACAGGCTAACAAACCTCCAGCCAACCACTGCATAAAGAAAAGTTTAATGTTCCGCTATCCGAAAGGGCTCATGAAAAAGTTGCGCAATTTCAAGCAGCATTTAATTCAGTTTACAGGTCTCACTGACATTGCGTTTAGCAAAGGTTTAAGAAAAAATGTCGACATTACAATTGCCCATGTAGTAAAATTGCCAATGTTAGCGGGATTAAGACCTATTCTTTACGAACCTAGGAGGGGTGGAAATACGAGTTCCCAAATCTTATTGGTGGGAATGGAAATTGATCTGAATACGATGAACAGCTTAGGAGAGAATCAGAAACGAATGACGATGCAACAAATTTTCTTTCCAAAAATAATTCGCACTTGGTCAGGGAGGGCAATCACCTTGTCAAATAGAGCATTGTCGTCCTACTAATGAAGGTAATACTAAAACATCTACGACATTCAGGACATTAAAGCCTAAGAGAGACACCTCGTTCGCGTTTCTTAAAGGACAGTTAAAAGACCGATTTTGTGTGAAGAACGCGTTCTCTTGACTCATTTCATGTGTTTGAGGCCCTTTTTCCATACTCGTAGCTCCCCTTAAGGACTGTGTATTGAAAACTAAACGCAAAGCAAATTAATTAGTCAATTAGGGATAATTTTTTTGCAATGGTATATGTTAAATACGTGATTCGTGAAATGTTTCAAAAAAACAGACGTGATTCGTAATTTGAACGAAAATAGGGTCGTGATTCGTGATTGGGACCCCCCCCCCCCTTTACCACCCTGAAAGACTGGTTGCAGCAAAAATAGTAGCCAGTTAAGGTAATTTTCTGATGACATTCTTTATATTTTTTGTAACCTGAATTTTATCTTTATATCCTAAATTCCTTATTTTTATACTCAAAGGGTTTTTTCAAATTTTTTCTTCATGTTCCAGGATGATCCAGAATGTTCCGGTATGTTGCGAAATGTTCCATGCTCCGAATTTTATCGAGGGCCAATATTGGTGGTTTCTTTTCTCTCTCCTCTACCCCGGCAAGTCAAGGTACCCCCCTCCCCCGGCGGCAATTTTTTTTTTGGTAGAGATTTCCGTACAATATTCCTGTTTTTCGGATCAGAAATGCCATTAACCAACGCTAAAAGAGATAGATATGCAGATGACATTTCAGCAAACTGGATACTGATTTCTGAGTTCTGAAATAGAATTTCGAAGTTTCGAATTCTGTTTTCCGATGTTTTATTTCCGATTTCCGATTTCTGATTTCATGATTTGCTACTTGCGATTTCTGATTTTTGATTTCCGATTCTGATTTCTGGTTCCTGATTCCTGAATTCTGATACCAATATCAAGAAAAGATGAGATGGACTAAAAGCTGACGATTTAGGTGTCATAAATGAGAAATCAAAACTACATATATTCAAAAAGTGGTTTTCTAGACTTTAGAATCCGATAATGGATTGGCCGCAAAGCTTCCTGATTTAGTTTACGACATTTGCGCTGCTTTTACACGTGGCTTTGCCTTACAATGTTTTTGAGTGTTTCACGCTGTTTGTCGCAGTCAGTGCGGAGAAGGGATTAGCTATTACACAGAAATCGATGAACTTCCTGATTCGTACATCACGTACTAATTTCAGCACTGTTGTCACGCTAATCTAGAACCTTCGAGCAATGCCAACTGTCACGCGTGTTTCTTGAAGTTTCCTGCACTTGAACATTTGCGAAAACAAGAGAACAATATACAAGAAAACCTAACATTTTCTGAATCTAAAATGTTCTACTATCTCAGCTTTCGACATCCTCCACCTCACTGACTTGCGGTAGCACGTTGGGACTCCATCCACATCAGTCCTCAAAGCGGCGTAGACGACAGTCTCTCTTCCTCTTCGAGTTCCGTGTGGAGGGGTAACTGAACTTCACATTCCACTTCCTAAACTTCCTCTTCTTTACTGTCCATCATCTTAGCCTGTTCCAGGCGTTCAAATAGTGGAGCACGAGCGAAAAATAAAGCGAGCAAAAGAGCGGGAAAAAACGAGGGGAGACTGGGGAAGAGGCTTGTCCTTCTCCCCAGTCTCCCCTCGTTTTTTCCCGCTCTTTCGCTCGCTTTATTTTTCGCTCGCGCTCCACTATCTGAACGCCTGGAACAGGCTACCATCATCTTGACCTCATTGTCTAGCATCGCATCATCTTCATCAGAGTCCTCTAGCGAACATGTAATGGGCAGGAGATTGTCTAGCCTGCGTAGCAAGCGTTTCCGTAGGGTCTTCCGCCCGTTCGAGGCGTTTTTCGCTTTTTGGCGGCACAAAAATTGGGGCGAGCGCAACACTGATGGAAGCAGCGGGGAGGGGGAGGCCTCCCCCTTCTCGTACTTGTTTGCGCTCGGCCCAATTTTCGCGCGTTCAAGAAGCGAAAAATGCTTCAAACCTGCGGAAAGCCCCGGCTACGGAAACGCTTGCTACGCAGGCTAGAGATTGTCTCCTTCCTCACAGAGCTCTAATTTCTACAACAAGCAAATTGGTCGTCTCAGTAATCCGGACTTCACCTGACAGCCGCGCGGCATCTTCCATCTTCCATCGAGCGATAACAACTGTCACGCACTTGAACATTGCGAAAACAAGAGAACTTAACTGACTAGAAAACCTAACATTTTCTGAATCTAAAACGTTCTACTATCTCAGCTTTCGACTCCACGTCATTACGAACACGAGGATAGTTTAAAATTGGTGCTAAACATTGATAAAAAGGCTAAATGCAAAGGCTACATTTGTGCAACGGAAAAGGTAGTTAAAATCTGTAGAATGAGATTAAAGAGACGTATATTTCCATCAGTAAGTTGCTCATAAACCTACATGCCAAGCTGAAGTAACGAATCAATTAATGTTACTCGAATGAAAGAGCAAAATGCCAAGAATGTTGAAAACAAAGCTTTAAAGCGAGGAAGAAATTGGAGTCGGTGATACTCGTCACCGCCAACGTAAAGATTCAGAGGGTAATCTGATCACGCTTCGCTTCGATGATTATTACACTCAGAACGGGTTGAGTGTGACAGCTTTAACTCTTCCATACAAACTCATTTGGCAGAAAAATAACCTTTTCAATACACACCGGCGGTTGTCCAAAGCAAATTCTTTTATACAATTAGACTCTTAGCTATTGAAACAAACATATTTCAAAATACCAGACAATATTCCGGTTGTTTTTGGCTAACTTTAAGAGTCTCCCGTGCGAAACGGGCGCGTTTGCTCGCAGGGTAAGTTTTGAGACACAAAATCTAAAGTATATTCAATTATCTTGAATGGAAACTTTAGTTAGTGTATCACAATGAAGTCATCGAAAGTCGTTTTCCTCAAATTTCTAGTTTCCTACACCCCCTGTTTTATGGTGGGTTGTTCAATTACTGATTCCCACACATTTCTTGTGCATAAATCCTGTTAGTGGAAGTGCAAAGCAACTCAGTGTTCCCTTTATGTAAATCCCTGGCCTTATTTGGCTCAGAGTTGTTCCTGCAATTTCGTGGAATCTATGATAAATTGGTTGCATTTAGCTCAGTAAGCTCATGCGGTTTAAGTTAGTGTCTGAGCCACAAGATCAGCAAGTCCCTAGTCAAGTGCAAGCTCGACCACATGTTTTTTCATTTCTCTGTTTTTAGTTTTAACATGTCGAAACATGTTTAAGGGTTTTAGGTTTAGTGTATTATGTATTCATGGCGATTATTGCCCTCTGGAAGCTTAGCTTTTGTAACATTTGCTATTTGTGATTTAGCAAATAGCAGCTAGATTTCTGTCCGGATTACATTTTGCAGCTTTTTGCGTCTACCTCAGCATGCGATATCACAGGTAACCAAAGCGTAATATGAGAGTTTGTATGGCGCTGAAATTCGATCGAAAATGCCAAACTCACCCTAGCTCTCTCCGGTAAGTCAAGTTTTATACCTGAATGCGACCCGCGCGCGATTTCCCGCCGAAATTTGAGCGGTACAACACTTGATTTACCGGAGAGAGGGTGAGTTTGGCATTTGGCGACACAGAAGTCACTCATGTCGTCCCCCGGTGGAGCGAAATTATGGCGCTTTGTCCCAGGCTTGACCGTTAGTTTTGACCCTCTTTTCCTTACAAGCCTGTGATGGCGGCGATAAACTAATTGACGATTGAATCACATAGAAAGGTAGGGAATTTATCCTTTTTGAAATGTGTTGTAGTTTTAAGGCGCTGACTATAGATTGAATCGATTTTTAGCGGGTATTTTGATCGGGACCTCGAATGTCGGTTGGCAAATTTGAATTCCCGTTTTCCTATCTTTAGCTCTCTTTAGTACGTGACATGCCGTCGCATCGACCGTTAAGCAGAAAATCGCCCAAAACGTCGTCCGGAGACTCGGAAAAGCGATAAAAACACAGCAAACACACAACAGGTAAGGTTTTTTAAACTTTATTTCGATTTTAATGTATTTTCGGCGGAAAACCGCCGATTATTTTCGATCGAATTTCAGCTCCATACAAACTCTCATATTACGCTTTGGTTACCTGTGGCGATATGTTTGTTAGTTTGCTTTGCTCATTTTCTCCAGTACTAGTAATATTGTTGTATTATTCCCTTACCTGGTATCCATGATCATGATGTTACCCTGTATTTGTGTTCATAAATCCAGTAAAGTCATTTTTGCTTAGTTTATCCGTTTGTGACCAAAATTTCCATGTTCATGCTTTTTTGTTTATTGTGAATAGCATTATCGTAAAATCTGAAACCGAAAATAAATTTGGACCCCCAGAGTTGGACCCTGGGTCCAAATCCACTGGCTAAATTGGACTCCCCAGTCCAAATTCGCTAGCAGATATTGACCCCCGTAGGTCCAATTTCGTTAGCCGATTTGGACCCCCCTGTAAAAACTTGGGCTACCAAGTAACTTCAGCAAAAAATTGGCTAGTCGCATATAAACCGCCGAAACGACGCTTTCGCTTTTAGCTTTGCCAGCAAACCATTTCTTTTGTGTTTTAAAACACGGTAATTGTAAACAGCAGATTACCACGCTATACGTAGAAGCGTAAAAACTAATTTATTATAAAGCTGCCGCGCTTAAAACCAAAAATAAGATATATATATCTCGTTCTAAAAATATACCGGGAGACTGATGACCGTCTTCTCAAAACTTGACGTTTCAAAAAGAAATTATTGTCTTATTGAAAGGGGTCCAAATCCGCGAGAGGGGGTCCATATCCCCCGGATATAAACCGGGGGGTAATCCGCGGGAAGGTCCAAATCCGCTGTGGCACCGTAACGAAAAATAAAGCCTGAGAATAAAATGAGAACAATGTGTTATTTAAATATTTTATGTCTCATTTTGAATTAAATTAGTTTATATGTACGGTACAACTTTTCAGCTCTTTGTACATCATAACATTTTCGCTATAATTAATCATAGTACTTTCCATTTCAGGTCTTGCACTATATCAAAATGCTAAACAATTCTTCGTCAGAAGAAAGCAGCAGTGATGGAATTTACTTGAAGCAACCATTTGGGTTTATCATCTTCCAGCTTATCCTTCAAACTACCATCGGTTTGTTAGGTGTAATTGGAAATGTTATTGCTTGCGCAAAGATTATCATGGGAACTAAAGCACTTTCCGCTTCCATGAGCCCGTACCTTCTAAGCCTGGCATTTGCAGATCTGGACATTTTGTTCTTCAATTATCCACTGGTGATCTTGCACATTCAGTTTCCATATGAATGGTTACTCAGTAGGATAGCTTGTTTGTACATTGTCCCATTCACAAAGACGTTCTTTGGTGCATGCATTTGGTCCATCACCGCTATGGCTGCTGAGAGGTACGTGAACATCGGATGGAAGATCGTCGTACCAATATCTGAGTCTGGAAGAACACCGCCTTTGAAACGCCGAATTCGATTAATCGTAATCGCTATCTGGGTGACAGCGTTCTTCGTGGCGTCCCTGCCGATTTACCTCTATAGAAAATACGATTCCGCTGTCAGACCACCACAATGCTATAATGCATTCTCACATACTTTTCACCGTAACTTGTCCACGATCAACGCCATATTAATGTATGTTCTCCCACTAAGCATCATAGCCTCTAGCTATCAAAGGATTGGGGAAAAAGTTTCGAAGAGACTGAAGGAACTTCAGTACGAAGCACCAAATCCTTGGATTGGGTGACCGCTTTCATCGTCGATGCTCAATGCAAAGACCATTTTGCACCAAACCAGTAAAACGCAAATTCTTAAGCCGCTAGTGATTTTGTTCGCTTTGACTATGCTCCCGTACCAAATGTTCAACCTTGCAACGGTTTACTGGGGGGAAACCTACCGGATTCGTCTACCAGAGCTACTACAACATTCTCCTCGTAGTTGTCGCCATAACGGTTGGGATCAATTCGGCTGCGGATCCGCTGGTCTACTGTGTGGTGAACAAAGATTTTCCCCGGGAAATCAAAACGGTTTTACCCTATTGTTTCCGAGCCCATTTAAGAAAGTGGATTCCAAAAAATTCTCTCGGTGTCAACAACAGCCGAAGCAGAGGCACTACGACTGACACATATATAAAAAGTCACAATGAAACAGCCTTGTAAATGGTGAAACGAACAAATATTGAAGAACGTGAATTGCAACTACTAAGGCATGAGCTTTAATGCCAATTAAAACTAAAGCAGGAGCACTTATTAACATAACGTATGGCCTGAAAAGCACTTACAATATTATGGAATAATATAGCGAAACGTAAGATGATGACTTGAGGTGTAAGGAAATGAAAGATGTAAGCTAGAATTCAACAAGGTAGTTACTACTGAAAGGCATCTAATTTGCGCCACTGTTAAGAACACCTGCCCATTAGTGTTCTACTCCCCAACGTTAATTGTCCTGTCAACGAATTTAGGTTAGATTTTTGTCAAAGACAAGTTTTGCACTGTTTGTTAAACAAGATCTAACTTTACGTTTTTTTCAGTTTTACTGAATATTTCCTTTTTTGTCCTGCACAAAAACAATCTCTGAATATTTTGGTGCGGATGTAAGAGAGCGAGCGTGAATGGCGCGAGTCTGAGTGGCCCTTTTCGCTTCGCTTTTAAGTCGCCTGAACTACATAAACTATTTTGAAAGCCTGAAACAAATTTGTCATCAGCAAATGAATTATGCGAGACTTGAATATTATCAAAGCTAAGTCTCCGTTGAGGCAGTCGCAGGCTACTAATTTTGCTGGATCGTTGTCATTATTAGTGCCGCTCTTTTCAAAATTCGGCACTGTAAGTAGGTGTCACAAAAAGACACTAGCATTTTGGGCGTAGATGAGGATGAGGACAAGGACGGGGCTGACGAGGAAAAGGATGAGGATGAGGGTGAGGGGAAGGAGTAGGAGGGGATGAGGAGGAGGAGTAGGGATAAAGACGAGGACGAGGACAGGGATGAGGATGAGGATGAGGATAAAGACGAGGACCACAAGGACGAGGATGCGGATGAGAACGACAACGAGGATGAGGATGGAAAGATGAGGATGAAGATGAACACGAGGATAAGGATGAGGATGAGGATGAGGATAAAGGTGAGGATGAGGACGAGGATAAGGATGAGGAGGAAGATGAAGATAAGGATAAGGATGAGGATGAGAATAAGGGTGAGGATGAGGATGAGGATAAGGATGAGGATGAAGATGAGAATGAGAATGAGGATGGAAGGATGAGGATGAAGATGAAGATGAGGATGGAAGGATGAGGTTGAGGATGAGGATGAGGATGGAAGGATGAGGATGAAGATGAGGGTGAGGATGAGGATGAGGATGAGGATGAGGATGAGGATGAGGATGAGAATAAGGGTGAGGATGAGGACGAGGATGAGGATGAGGATGAAGATGAGAATGAGGATGAGGATGGAAGGATGAGGATGAAGATGAAGATGAGGATGGAAGGATGAGGATAAAGATGAAGATGAGGATGGAAGGATGAGGATGAAGATGAGGATGAGGATGGAAGGATGAGGTTGAGGATGGAAGGATGAGGATGAGGATGGAAGGATGAAGATAAGGATGAGGATGAGGATGGAAGGATGAAGATAAGGATGAGGATGAGGGTAGAAGGATGAAGATGAGGGTGAGGATGAGGATGAGAATGAGGATGGAAGTATGAGGATGAGGACGAGGAAAGGGGATGATTCAGGTTAGCCTCTGAATTTGGTTTTGGGTTGTGCGCTCATTGAGGCGGATAACAATCTTGGGTCAGTGACTGTAAGAAACACAGCCTTATTTGATATGATTTTGTTAACATAATGACGGCCGTCAACCTTGAGCAAAACGGAAAGTTGCCTCGATCAGTACTGAAGCTAGAAAACAACTAGCTACACAAGACTCTGGCAACTGGGTGTTCTGTGAGAAAAGCAAGCACTCACGACCTATCCACAATTCACGTCATTTAGGTGGATTTGTTTTTGTTTTTAAGGGTGGATAAATTTGCAAATGCATTCGGCGCTGGAGAAAAAAAAAGACTTATTTTTCATCCATCACATTTTCGGTTACGTGCATAGAGCAAATGATAAATTAGTTGTTAATTAAGCTTGCTAATCCAGAAAACGCAAGCGCGGCGAACCGTGGCATTCTCGACTACTTGACAAAACCAAGACAAAGCCAATTTTAACATCATTTAAATAATTTTTAAAAAATTCTAATCGTTTTCTTTAGGTCATAAAACTTCAAATCAGAAACGACGTTAATTCAGCGTTCATTAACTATCAGGACAAGCATCTTTTCGAAATTTTACAATATCATATGCGTAAGATAAAAACAGCCAGTTCACCATTACAAATTTATTTCAACGTGCTAAAAAATCTTTTTTCTATGTTTTTCTTTAAGGAAACGAAAGTTTTAATTATCAATAACATTAACATTTGCACTCTAAGAAAAAGCTTTTTAAAATTTTACCATCCATCCTTTTGTTTAAAAAAGATAACTGATCTGGCTATTGCCTATTATTAATACTAATTAGTATCACCTAATTGCATGTCAGGTGCCTAAAAACGTCACTAAATGTAGCTGTCTTACTCTTAAAATAGGTTATTATTGAAGTTAACAGCGCTTAGAACATGGTCACACCTACGAAGAATTGCGCTTTTGCGTGCAGATTGTATTTTTGCATTTTAATTTCTTAGTTCTCACCTTGAAATCACGTTGCTATTTTGTTTACGATATTTTCGCTATTGTACAAATGCCTTTGAGTTGCAATGTTTTACTGAGAGTGCTTCACCGCGCAGCTTATCGCAGTTGATGCGTAAACAGCTATGAGCCAATACACGGAAATTGAGGAACTTGAGGCAGTGATTGCCCCACAAGATTTACTAGATTTGCACTGGTGAAAGCAGTCTTCGACGCGCTACAACCACCGGCAACAGCAAGTGGGGAACCCGCAGGGAAAGCCAAGAGACCAAAGACAAGTTCAAGTACAGCACTCGTAGTCCGGCAAACGCAGAGAAACAAGTCTGTCCTTCTATTTCAATTAAGGTCTGAACATTTCTTATTTCATGTAAAGCTGTAAAGTAATGGTTTTTCTTTCGATTTGCCTTTTGCTTTGCTATTACAAGATTATCTTTTGTGGTTTTTTAACATCGCCGTTGAAGCTGTTGTTTTCATCGATTTAGGTATCAATATTCACAGAGAATTTGTGCATTCATTAGTAGTTTCTACTTAGTCATTAGTATTCTCTCTATATAGAGCATACTAATAAGGCTTCCAAACAAAGGAAAACAATGCCTCATTAGTATGCTCTATACAGAACCACTAATGAATGCAGAAATTCTCTGTAATTTTACCCTGCAATTTCCCTGTGCTTCAAAGCCCCCGCCACTTTACATAATTTAAGACAGTTTATGGAATATAGAGCATCGAAATGCTGGACATTGATTGGCTGAGTGGGTGTGACCATGTTCTAAGTAAGAGATAAATACCGAGAACGGAGGTATTAATCCATATACATCCCGAGGACCGTAGGCCCGAGGGATGTATATGGATTAATACCGATGTTCGAGGTATTTATCTGACTTATTTCATGATATTATTCATGAGGGATCTTTAAATAACGACCTTTTCTTCAAGAAGACAAATACAGGCTAATTAGTACACTCGCACCTTCATCGGATCTAGTCAGAGACAATAAAAGCGACCTAATGTGGGATTTTTCACAGGACTGTGAGAAGTTGTCTTGAGAATTTGTCAGCGGAAAGCGATAGACTTCTTTGTACTTTGATATTCCGCCGACTCCACAAAGGACCATGCATTGTATTTTCTTTGTTTCTCGGTTGATGTGTTCTATTATTGGTCTTTTCTTTTGATCTTGTTTACGAGTTTTTTTCGGTATACCTCGGCGGAACGAACGGCTTTCAAACAACTCATTCATTTGGTTATGCTTTGTCATTATGGACATCACGGACAGCGAAGAAGAGCTTTTCCTGACCCAAAATAGTTTTTCGCAAGATATACTACAACCCAATTTTAGTTTGGATTCTACTTTCGACCCAGTAGTAGGCAGTGATGAGCCTGCTCCAAGAAATTCGTGCGCGGAAGAATTAAGCAAAATAGTTTCTGAGGGAAGCTTCAAGGATAAACCGAAAGCGACACAACTAAAAAGGTTCATGTATTAGTTTTGTTATTTTTCTCGATATTGTTTTGTAATGAAAAACATTTGCAGATGACTTTATTGTTGGATTAAATAAAGCCGGAGGGATTTCAATTTCTCGGGACGAGCAAGGTTAAATTGAGTTATTTCTGTAACTCCTTCAAATGAGGGATTTATCTGTATAAATCCCTGAAAGGAGGGATTTATACAGATAAATCCCTGAAAGGAGGGATTTATACGGATAAATCCCTCATTCATATTCATAAATTCAATTCATAAGCCCAGCTCTTCCCTGCTACATAATCAAGCCCTCCCCGGACTTTCAGTTAGTTAATATTCATCAGGTTGTAAGTTAAATAAAGGTTGTTGAATAACAAAAGAAAATGTGTCAATCATGAAATAAGTAAGGGTGAAACAAAAAGCGCGAGTGTCCTATGGGATCTAATGTCCCGAGCAAAGATAGAATGCCACGAGGCCGCACCTTGAAGCGGTTAACCGTTCCAATAGGATGAGGCGTACGCTGAATCATTTTACTTTAATATATTTGGCTTTCAAATATGTCCAAAAAATGCCTGTAATAATTTTATGACTTTGAAAAATGTAATATATATTTTTATATTGCCGGTCATTCACGAGAACACTGAATAATTTCTTACAAACGGTTAAATTGCCTCTGCACCCGCTAATTTGCTTTCTAAATTTAAGTGTGTTCTGTGTTTTTTGGCAATAACTCTTATTCGCCTTTGAGGAGGATCGCGGCACAATGCTGCAACGTAAAAAAGCCATTTTGATTTGACCTCGTTTTTTGTTTAGTTCACGTGCTACTATGAGAGATCACTCCACCGTAATGGCCTCGCTGTTCGCCTTTATTCTTTGGGAAGCTTGGCTACATTACAACGCAGTTGCGAAAGAAGGTATACTGAAAGTAGCTAACGCCGAAGCACTTTTAATTACATTTTCGTCATATTCATACGTACAGCATGTTCAACATAGTAAAAAGAGTGCGATACAATGTTGTTAGAAGCTGCAGAATTGAGCTCTTATACTTCGAAAGCATACGCAGTCATATTAGTTCTTAGATTTTTTTGCATTGTGTCTCCCTTTCTCTCTGTCTCTATCTTTCGTATTTGAATACGATTAGCAGAATTGGTAGTTTTTATTTTATTGTATAGATCTTACCACATTTTCACAAATGTATCTTAATCTAGCATCAAAGAAATTCGTAATTTTTGAAGGGCAACATGTTAAATACCAATAAGTTAAATAACGGTCTTCTCAAACTCATTAACAATTCATAAAGAGATACCTGATCTAAATTAGCAAAAGATTTTGCGAACTTTTGCTTTGAATTTCTTCAAGAATTATTAATGGTTTAAGAAGCTATACACTTGAGCGTTTCATCAGGTATCCAAACACCTTGAAGCCGGTAAAGAGCACTAACTTGCAGTTTAGCCAGTTTAGGCGATCTTTCTACTTTTTGAGACCAAAGACATTTATAAAAGGACATGTGTTCACCCGTACACATAGGCAAATCTTTTCGCAAAGAAAAATTGTCGAAGATTTGCTCGTCTGCCTGGGGCCTATTCAGATTGCATTTTTGAGTCTAACCCCAGGTTACTCATGTATGTTAGTGACGGAGAGGTGCGAATGACCCAAAAATGTCCCATCAAGCTAACACCTCCCACTCAGTCGTTTTTAGGGCAATACAGCGACTCTCTTAAAAACAACTGCGTGGGATGCTAGCTCTAGGCCCCAGAAAAATCCAGTGGTCCAGAAGGTAACCTAACAAAAGTCCTTTTCCTCCGAACAAAAGAAAAGTTTTTCTTTTGTAAATGAAACTGGTACAATTGTTTGTCGTAAAAATGAGAGCCTGAGGTACGCACGCTTTTTATCAACCCTAAAAAAAGTCCTGCCAAAATCATTATACTTGAAATAGGCCCACCAGAGAAAAATAGGTCCACCCAAAAAAGACTCAATTAACTCGCCTATTTCAAACCCAAAAGGCCTTCACACCTCCTTATACTGAGTACCGGCCTCTTTCCCCCCCCCCCCCCGGCCCGGTACTGAACAATTCTCGTACGAAAGGGGATAATTCAGATTGGCGTCTGAATTTGGTTTTGGGTTGTGCACTCATTGAGGAGGATAACAATCTTGGATCAGTGACTATTAGAAACACAGCCTTTTTTATATGATTTTGCTAAGGGCGGTGGTCAATTGAGCAAAACGCAATGTTGCCTCGATCAGTACTAAGTTACACATTACAGAAAACGAGGAAAATGAGAGCCGGGTGTACATTGGGACTCCTGCGTGAATCTAGCGCCTCTGATATATTGAAAATGTGGAGGCTCATTTGGCAACAGAATTTAGTTGGCTCTATATATGCGAGATTGTGCAAGAAAACGAATTCTGTATGTAAGAAGATACGGCATATTTTGTCTCCTTCTCTAGCCAAACATTGGTATAGGTGACGTCTACAATGCAGTCGCCAACTTAGACTCATATTTTTGTAGATCGCTGCCGCACGTTACTGTTTAGCGGAGGAAAGGAATATCCAGACAGCTCTTTCAACAAAAGCATCATCAAGAACATAATCGTTAAAAGTAAAGACCAATGTCAGATTGCCTGCTTTACTGAGATTGGTTGCAAGTCGTACAACCTTGGCCCATCTCCTCAAGGAGACGTAGGGGAACTAGTTTGTGTATTAAGCAGCTCAACAAATGTTTTCCATCAGAATCATCTCGTGCAACGACCTGGATTCACTTACCACCCATCTAAGGTAACTATCGTAAACGTTTCAAAATGGCGAGAAATATACATTTTTCCCAAAAGCTAGCTGGTACACAGATCGTAAACCTTTACCCTGCCGATTGCTAAAACTCATACTTCCAAAGCTCATAGGAGAGAAATTTAATACCCTCTCTGAGCTCTGTAGCTTTTATTTATTTCACCACATACAAATTACATTAGAAGACAAATACACATCAATTCATAATTATAGACTTAAAATACAATAACAAAGAAGTGATTACATATTTAATACATACTTACAAAGGAAATCAAAAGGGAAATCACAGTCAGTGCATTGATGTAGTAGCGGAGCCAGTGCGCTAGCGCGTCAGCGGAGCTCCATTGCTAAGGAAATTTGGTAACCTATCAAGCCAAGAAATTTTAGTAGTGACGTAATAGTCTCGTGAACGTCCGTCCGTCCGTCCGTCCGTCCGTCCTTCCGTCCGTCAGCACCACAGGGTTACCAATACACTTCATACACTGGATATAACCCTGTGCTGATTCCCGTGTGGTTTTGGCGCGAAATCGCATGTTGACCCGCGTTGTAGCAAAACAAGCAAAGACAACAAAATTCAAAAACAAATTTGTTAATGGAACAACAGAAGAGTTTTTCAAGTTTTTTAGAGCTAAGAAAGCATGTTGTAAATAGAGCATATTTTAAAGATTTTAATTTTAATGCCCTGTCGGCTTCAACAACCCGCCACAGACATAGTGATTTTATATATAATTAGCTTTAGTTAGTTTATTTTAATCATCTAGTATAGTAACAGTTCTAGTTAGTAATTAATTAAATAATTAATTTTACTGTAAACATAAGAATTGTAATTTTAGATATTTTAATTGTAATTTTAATTTTAAATTTAAATACACGACCCCACAAGTTTTTAGCTTTTATTATTATCGTGTTAAAATAAAGTTTATCTATCTATCTATCTAAAAGAATACTCAGTTGTCTTTGGTGGAAAGGGAAAAGTTCAATTTAGGCGAAAAAAGTTAGGCTATAAAGTTCAGGCGAAAACTTCAAATTTGCCTCGTCCGTTCTGTTCGAATTCGGTCGGCACACCGCTTGAGTTCGCAGCTTTTCGCAGCGGTTTCGACGCCAAATATAGCAGAGCTAGTGCTTTTTGGTTTTTTCTGCCCACAACCATGGTTTTTACGGCGTTTCAAACACATTCTGACAGGAAAAACACCAGCATTTTCATGCTGATAGGCAGCTTGTCACGACGAAAGAAATAAGTATTAAAATTAACTAAATCCGGCTTCTGACGCCAACGACCCGGGTTCGGCTCTCAGCGAGGGTAGGATTTTTTTTATTATTTTTTTTATTATTATCGTTTTAATTTAACGACTTGAATGAGAGTATTTTCACAAATTAATAACTGCCAGCAAAAAAACAAAAAACAAAAACAAACAAACAAAACAAAAGGGGGGGCTCCGCTTTTAGGCTTGGCTAAATCTATACATTATTTGTAATATAAGTATAAGTATAATAGTAGCGAGGAGTTCTCGAAGAAGCTTTCCCATAGTTAAAATGTCTCATAAAGTAGTTTAATAGCAGACATTAATCTTAGCCTTTTGGGCAAATATTCTCTGGTTGATACCGTACACTCATGAATTCGAAAGTTTTTGAATAAATGTATTTTTGAAAAACGAGATAACACTTTTTAATTTAAAAGATATGTTTCGATGTGGCTCACACCATCGTTAGTTATAACAACGATGATGTGAGCCACATCGAAACGTCTCTAAAATTAAAAAGTGTTGTCTTGTTTTTCAAAGTTGCCGTTCATTTCTTGCTTTCTTGAAGCCTTAAATGTATTTTTCTAGCTGCAACATAAGCCGATGACGCCATATAACGTAACAATGACGTCATGTTCTTAAACGGCAGCCATCTTGGACCCGTTATCTTGGATTTTTTATTTTTCTCCAAAACGACCAAAACTGAGCCAAACTAATCAAAATCAATAAAGAACGTCAAAATGATATAAAAATGGAAATGTTACCGCAAGATAGTTATACGTTTTCATACAAAAGAAAAAATTCAAAAACACTCACTGCCCGTCAAAATGTAGTTGCCATGGTAATGTCAAATTTGGTGAACAAGGACTTGCTATAACAAATTATTTCCAGATAATGTTTAATTATTCACCAAGTTTTGTTTCGCTCCCCCAGGTCTGAATAGGGTTAAGTGCCTAATGGTCAACTCGGTTGAGCCTCGTAGTGTAACTGTTACACAGAGAAAATCAAGCCAGTGTTACAAGTTTTGCACACCTTTAATTTAAAGAGCCAGTGTCACCCAAAGTGCTTTGCGCGCCGAGGTACATTTTTCATATATGAAAAATACGCCATTGTCTTGATTGTCGTGAAGTCTGATTTGTATCTTCTTCCATCGCTGCCGTCAGCGATCCGAAAGCACTAGTGTGAATTTTGACTTGATATTTAAGTGTCGCCGTATCGATTTCGTTGTATATTTCTGAATTCTGAAGTGTTTTCGCGGTGGAGAAGGAGATCTTTAAATTGAATGCCTCGTAGGGTTCAGGAAAGTTGAGGTGAAGGCCGAGTCTTCCGGGCTCTGCCAAAGTTGTACGGCTGAAGGAGTCCGTGTATCAGTAGCGGAGGGAAAGTAAAACATCTACGGGTTTCAGCAATAGTGATGACACTCTGTTTGCCGAAATAGTGCTACATTCGTTGCCGAATGAAAACAGAAGGAACGTTGATTTACAACAAAATAACAGTAGCTACGGGCTTGCTCCAAAATAATGCTTATGGTAATGAGCTTGTGCTGTTTTGCTTAATTATTCTTTGTGCTCACTGTCTGATTATGTTTTATTTTTACAAAAAGTGTAAGTGGCTATTCTGGTTTTGCGTCCATCGAGATCGGTCGATGCGATCGATCATGCCAGTAATCGATCGGGCTGTAATAGATCCATGTATACGCATTGAATGCCAAGTCAGATCTTGAGTAGTTTTCTCCGGTGACATCTAGCGATGAAGACGTCAATATTCTTACTACTTGTTTTTGTCTTATTATTTTTATATCGAGTGGAAGTGGCTACTCTGCTTTTACGTCCATCGAGATCGATCGATCAATCGATCGGTTGTTATAAAAGCTCCATACGCGTTGACTACAAAGTCAGCTCTAGAGTTGTTTTCTCCGGTAACATCTAGCGATGAAGATACTACTATTTTCAGAGGCTACTACTCTAAATATCAGCTTGCTGAAAGGCCAGTGCAGCAGGGTATAATTTGCGAAACGTCCGACAAACGCGCCAGCCAAACTTCAAAACAAAAATACAACCGCGCAAAGCACCTTGGGTGACACTGGCTCTTTAATAATAGGATTTGTGCGTACCCGCTTGCCCGGATAACACAACCTGCTTTCCTGATGGAGTGGGATATTCCTGTTTCTGTGGGGATCCTGGCTTTCAAGGAGACAGATGCGATGAAGGTATGTTAGTGAACTTGGACCTTATTGAAAAAAGAAGTCAATTAAACATTATTGAATGATGTTCTTACAAAATTATTCACAGTTTTGTCAGGCTCCCTTTATCCAAATTTGTTTGTATCTTAGGTAATTTTCAATCATGCTGAGAGAGTTAAAAATGCTGAACTAGAAAAAGTTGTGATCATAAAAGAATGACCCGGTTTTTTCCGAAATCCAATTGTCCAAATGCAGACTTTTATCACAGACCGTAAACCTTTATCTTTTAAATGGTCGTCTTATTTTGCACATGCGCAGCGTCCTCCTTTGGAACAACTAATTTGAGCCATCGCCGACACTCTCTGAGTTGTCAAGTAATTTTCTTGTGAAATTTAACTTTCTTTATTGAGCTAACACTACATACACACAAAAAGGGAGTGCAGCAAAATTACTAGAAAAAATATAGCAATAGAAAAGCTAAATGAACAGAGAGCTTTACAAAGACGAAAAAGTTGAAAATGCTATAAAGAGCTTAACTAACATTCTATGTTATAAGCTTAAAAATAAAAGTTTAAGGAGAGGGAATACCTTAACAATATACCTTCTAATAGGCTTACACAAATATTCTAATTAACAATATTACATTACATTTTGACTTATGTGACAGTACTTATTTATTTATTTATTTACCTTACTTTTCTTGAAAGGTAGGCGAAGAAGAGATTACAAGGTGCTACAATTTTCAAGTTTCCATTGTAGGAAGATCTTATTTGTAAATTCATCAAGATTAAGGTTTTTTCCAAAGACCTTACAGTTATAAAAATACTATTTTTGGTATACTAGAAGTATGTCTAGTCTGCGTTTTTGGAGAGGAGTTAAATTAGAAAGACTCCCGTTTTCCGTAAACATATAACGAACAAATTGATCGCCAGAGAGATCTATCTCTATATTGTGCATGCCATTGAACCACCTGAGGGTAAGGTTGTAAAAGTGCATTGAGTTGTGACAGTTTATAAAGGTATGCTCGATGGAGTCCGGATTCGAGCAACGAGTACAAAGATCATCATTAGCCATGTTGTATCTTTTCAACTCTTTTCGCTGTGATTATTCTATGTAACAATTTAAAGGAGAACTGTCTTAGTCTATTATCTTTACAGGGTCTGGAAGGGTATTCTCGGGATCCGGGATTTGACCAAAATACGGTGCGGGATTCGGGAAAACGCAAAACATCTTGACGGGATTCGGGATTTGACTGCTATGAGGGAAGCGGGATTCACCAAATTTGGGTACGGGATGCGGGATTTTGTTGCCTGTCTGTCGGGAATTCGGGAAATCGTCACGACCCAAAAAACCCTTACAGCGGCAAAAGCGAATCAACCAGGCGAGCGCCAAATATCAATTGAAAGGGCTAATCTACATCTTAAATTTATTAGCTTTTGCAGAAATTAGTCTTTTTTAATGTATTTTTGGGAAAGAAGAAACGAAATTCGGGATAGCGATGAAAAAAGTGCGGGATGCGGGATTCTCGTGGTAAAGGAGTGGGAATGCGGGATCAGGACCCCCGCTTCCAGACCCTGTCTTTAGAAAAGGCGTAGATGCGGCTAAAGCATTTCTGCCAATCTGCTGAGATTTCGGGAATGTGTTTCTTCCAAGTCTTTAGTTAACAGAAGTTGGAACAACAGTAGATTTCTCATTCATTAATTTATAATAATTTGTGCAACGCAGTTTCTTTGGATCTAAGTTCACGCCTTCTGAGATTTTTAAAATTGGGGATGCAATAGAGTCGAGGCGCACATCTGGATGTGGAGATTCACGAGCTAGCTTCTTCAGATCAGTCGGAATTGCTGATAATAATTGAAAATATTGCAAAAAATCAATTTTGATTTTAAATTTACTGTGAAATTCTTCAAGTGAGAGAAATTTCCCTTCCGAATTCAAAACATCGTGGACAAAGAGAATACTGCTATCAAACCATGATTTCCAAAACACTGGATTGCCATCGATTGTAATGTTTTGGTTGTTCTACAAGAGGAATTTACTGTTAGCGTCTTGAAGACTATTTGTCTTCACAACACTAAAATATTCTAAGAGTTCACGATAAAAAAGAGGAAAATGTAACTAACTTAAAAGAACTAACAAATGTAAAGAAGATCCTCGCAGTTATTAACGCAACTTATGCAGTTGCGAAAAGAAAGCCTGAAAAAATCAGGCTTGCCGGGATTCGAACCCTGACCTTTGCGATACCGGTGCAGCGCTCTAACCAATTGAACTAACAAGCCAACTGGGAGCTGGTCATTAAATTGGTTCGTAATATACCCAGGAAAGATGAAGATGAAATTATCAACATATCAGTTTTTATTAAAAATCAACTTTCGTGAACTGTGTACCGTGATTTTCCATTATGTCCCGTTCGTTTCTAGACGGACCTTCCTTGGTCCGTATTATCATTTCCGTCCTAATCCCCCCCGGTTAATAAAGACTAACATTCGCTGTGGCTTCCTCCATATGACGCATTTACAATTGCACATAATTGGCTCACTAGTGTTGAATATTACTTCATTTCTTCTTTTTGCGCTTGAACACAGACATCGATGAATGCTCGACTAATGCGCATGACTGTGCTGTAGATGCACTGTGTTCAAATAACGTGGGCTCGTTCACTTGTACATGTCGTGATGGCTATGAAAGAAACGGCAAAACTTGTCAAGGTAAATGAAAATATAATTGGGTTTCTCATGTTATTAACCGCTCTTGCGGCCAAATTGGCCGTGAGGGACCACGGTCCTTGTAGTGTTTCGTGACGTCATCACTTTTATCAATAACGGATGTTTACGGTAAACAAACAAGGGGGTTAGTTTCTAAAGAAACTGTGGTGCTTCGTTGGTGGGGAATTGAAACATAGAAATTTTGGGCTACGGTTAGCGGCGACGACCTCAGCGTTGCCGCTCCTAAACTGTGGAATTCCTTTCTTTATTAAATCAGAACTGCTGAGAACTTAAATCAATTTAAATCTCATGGGTTTTGTATCGCGTAGTTTTAACCTTTTCATACTCTAACATTGCATTTTTTTCGTTATTATTTTCTGGCTATAGCTTTTTAAGTACTATCATGACAAGATTTTTCGATTTCTAGCAAAGGTTTTCATTGGTTTTTAATCATTTTATAGTTTATATTTCTTGGTAAGCGCTTTAGGCCCAGTTCAGACGCCGTACCTCTCTTGTGTCGTATCAAGTAGTACGTAGTTATTAGGCAGTGGTGGTACGTTGTCCAAATCAGTGTTTTTTCGACAGATTTCAATTAGGCAAGGCAAAATGTCAAAGTACGGCAAAGCTTGCTGCTTAATACGGCATCGAAGCGAAAATGTATTTGGTACGGCACGTGTGGAGGGACGGCGTCTGAACTGGGCCTAAGATCCTTAGTATAAAGTACTCTGGAAATACCAAAATTAGTATTAATAGTATCAGTATTAATTGGAGTCCGAGATGCTCATGACAAACTTAACAAAGTTAACATATTACATCACGGAGCTCCATGTTTACCACCTTTCCATCTTCATTTTTTTATGACAAAGATAAATACGAATGTTCACAAGGACAACACAATTGTCACGTGTCTGCCACATGTCAGGACACCGTTGGAAGTTTCAACTGCGCATGTCTACCAGGCAAAATCTCAGATGGGATTGCTTGTGTCGGTACGAAAGTTGATTTTTAATAAAAACTGATATGCTGATTTTAATATTAAAGGCCCTTTGGATTAACTCCCATCAGACAATACACTGGACTCTAAGGTTCACTACAATAGACGCATACAGGCATTGTACGGTTATTGTTTTAAATTCAGTTCCTGCAAACAACAACACGTACTTCACGTTACCAGAGTGCAAGCCTTAATCGATCGGTACGTTATTGTTTTAATTACCATTTTTTGCCAGTTGTCTCAAGCTAACGAAGGCACACATTTTCAGTTCAAGCACAAATTCCTGAAACAGCAGCTTTAACAGCAGCATAAGTTGAATTGCTTAACAACTTTTTTATTTTTACTTTTCAGATTTTCCTTTCCACTGGACATTCAATGGCACAGACCGATTTCTAACGTAAGGTTTTGCTCAGGATTTGGCATTTACTTATTACGTTTTTAAAACCCTACTTGTCACCAGAATAACAGTTATTGACCCCAGTCCATGTATTTAATACATACAGTTTGAAAGGTTTCTATCAGTGCATTTCAAAAGAAATATGAGGAAACGTTGCAAAACCTTTGAAAACAATGGTTTTCTTCACATATGTTTGGTACACCCAGAACCTAAAACTTATGTTGCAGCGTTCTATGCATAAGTTATTGTGACAACTATTCGCATTCTTAGACAGCAAAAAATATGAGATGTGTGAGGTGTGGTCAGCCGTATCAATATTTAGAGGAGGTCAAGCCTTTATAGGCTTTATGCTTTAAACGAGTTAACCTGCACAAGGCCATTTTGGTTCTAAAAACCTTTATGACGATCCACTAAATCTTGACCAAGTGATAGCATTGTGTGCGATATGACATGTACAATTTTAGGAGCAAAAGAGCTTAAAAGCAAACTTTTTCTGCCTGATTTTAGCTCCGACTGGCGATAAAGGTAACTGATGCACACACCGTGATGCAAACCAAAAAAATGTCATTTTTTATTTGCTTCTAGTTTACAGGGAGCTGCAAGATTCGAAGATCAAGACGGCAGAACAGTGCTTTACCTGGACGGAACTTCAGGGACGTATGCAGGGACGCCAGCCATTCCACTCCAGCAAACAAACCTGACTATGACAGCATGGATCAAGCGGACCCCGTCACCTTCAAGCAGACAAATGATTTACGGCGATTGGTCGTCTCCTCATCAGTTTCGATTCGACGTAATGACTGATGATCGCTTGTGTACTGACGTCAGACGCGATTCGTCTGTCGCGCCTGGTCTAGTCAACTTTTGCACTCCCTGGGCGTGAGTATTGTTGATCTCTATAAAAAAGATGCACTGCAAAATAGCCAAATACCTTATCTCATAGTTTATCATAATCCAGTTGTGGTAGAGATGACATCAAGGATCCTCCAACGTTTTTCTTTCACTAGACCGAGCAGAAACCCACTCTTATTAGCTTTTTTTAATGAACATCAATTTCAGTTTTTGTTTTGTTTTGATTTTTTTTTTAAAAAGGGACTTCACTTAGTCGTAGTCAGGTTAGATCTGTTTATCGTAAGTCTTATGTCACAAAGCCATAGCTCCTTTTAACATTATAATGACATTTTCTTGGGCCCCAAATCTTACAGGCAGCTTACAGGCAGCCTAAAGGCAGAATAGAACAAAAAGATACATGACAGGGAGATAAACGGCTTTATGGCGCCGTGTTCTTATCGAGGAGGGAGACTTTCAATTGGTCGCATCGAAAAGCAACTAGTGTTTCAAAAAACGCCGAGGATCATTTAGTTGCGTCAAAGTAGCACCTTGTTATATCATTGCGTGGTTTTCTGCATTTAAACGACTAACTGCATAGTTTTGTGTTTAGTAACACGCGGGTTCCTGCAAATGTGTGGAGTCACGTGGCATTTACGTGGAGCCGTACACAGGGTACAGCCAAGTTGTACATAAATGGAGTACACCATGTCAGCAAATCCGCCGATATCAGCATTGATTCAACTCTGGACCTAAAAACCTCTGGCCATTCAGTGTACGACATCGGCTTGATTAGGGGCAGTGGTAAAACGACCAATGGGTATTTTAGTGATCTGATGATCTTCAACCGCGAGCTGTCAGAAAATGAAATAAGGAATGATTTGGTTCTCAACCATCCATTTCATATTTTCGTTTAACTTTCTAAAAGAGGAATGACTTACACTTGCACGGAAATTATTATTAAGTGCTTTTGACCACAAATGGGCAGGATGGAAATGGATTGCGACTTATTTACAATTTCAGTGCACTAGCAGAGTAGTTATCAATGAAACTGGACCTTTATTCTGGGTGCCATTATAAATACAAACATGTCTTTTGGCTTCTTAGATTTATACTTAACATTGATGACACTGCTCCTTTAAAATCGCATCGAAATCGTCTTTGTATACGCCCTTTTGTTAAGCACCATTTCAACCGTCGAAATCTTTGTCTCACATGTCAGTTGTTGTCGCCGGCGATTCCTTCATATGCAGTAGCGGTGTCTTTCGATCCACATATGCAGTCAAGGGAAGTATTAAGATCTGCTATCATGCCGTAATTGCGATTTTAAAAGTTTCATGCGGTGTTTTGCCATATAAAGGATAAAGGTCAATCCTAGTAAATGCATTCTGTGCCTAATATGTAGACAACAGAATGAAAGTTAGATGGAAAAATTTGGTTACATTTCGGTATTACTCTATACCATCATCAGACTAAAGTCACGTACAAAGATCGTTGATTTAAATAACACAAAAGGTGTTACATAGTAGTAATACACAAGTGAAAGGAAAACAATAGCGGTACTCAGGAGAAAGGGCTCAGTTCTCTGCTGGCTCTTAATCCTTTGTTGAACGAAGGTAACAAGCCCTTGATGTAAAAGGCTTCTTTATACAGAAGGAGATTCCATTTATTATCTTGGTCTAATACCACAGTGTTATCGCGAACGGTTTGTAAGAAAAGGTCTTTGTTCGAAGAATTCGAAGGTGGAATGTTTTGCCATTCAAGTAATCAGTAGTCTTTTATAAGAACGTCGAGGCTGAAATTGACCCAGATTTTAAGAACACACTAAGAACGTACCCGAGCTGAGACTAAGAGACAAAGCAGTAATTTTGTTCAGCTCTGCATCTGTATTTGCATCGAGCTAAGAACACAGAGTAACAACATGAATTTCTATCGAATTACATTTTCTTTGTTTTGTTTTGCTTGTTTAATGTAGAGCTCAGGCTATATTTTCTTTCTTTCTCAACTGTGAAAGAGTAATAAAGTGAATTTTGCTAAGACGAAAAAACAACAACAGCATGTATGTCAAAGAAATTTGACATGATGCAGCGCACAATGGGCGTTTTAAGGTTTCGTGGTCACGTTTATATCAGTTTTCTGAACTTCTATACCACGTAACTTAAGAACATGCTAAGAACATTTTAGGCTCAAAACGTGAAAAAAATAAGAACATTCAGTTTCGGTTCAGCCTCAGCCGCAAAATTAGACGTTCTTAAAAAAAAGAGTGTGTGTGGAAATAACTCAACTGACAGTCGACCCTTGGCTGTGGAGGTCTCAGGGTAAACTCGATAGGGTTATACTGATAAGCGATACACAGGTGATCGGCATAAAGTTAAGAGTATAGTTTTTCGCTCGTGTCTACGTGATGGAGTCATGTGATACGAGTAGGTATGGGAAGGATAATGTAATTTCTGACGGTTGAGTGACCTGGGAACGAATTAGTCAGAAATTAATATTCTGACGGCACGATTGAGAGGCTCGGGTGTTGTCATGTGACCTTCGGGACTATTTAAGCTTTTGGTGGGAGGTATTTTGTCATTTTACGTCAGTCAGTCTTCTCCTGTTGATTTCCTTTTTTCTTTCTAGTTTTATTTTTTGGAAGGATATGTCAGGAGTACCTCTTCCTCGAGGTCCAGTGCCACTACATTAGATGGGGAATACGTTTTCACTTTTTTCTGGCCATAAACAAGGAGTGGCTATTTAGTGGTTTTTCGTACCTGGTATGGTACATTATTGTAATTTTTTATACCTTAGTACTATGACATGGAAGTCTGTGTGTATTTTTTCGACGATTAACTACTAGCTATAACGCGTGTAATCATCAGATGCAGTGACTGCATATTCTTTAATAAACTATTTCACTTTCAGTGCTCCTGTTAGTGTAGTCAGAATGCAAAATTTTTGGGGCCATTCTTGGCAAGTGAAAATATTTATGTTTTTTTTTCCCGATAGCAGCATACACAATTCAGTTGTCACTGACTAATACAACAGCGACATGTTTACGCTGGAAGTACGTATGAATTAGAACGAAAGGGAGTAAAACAATGTTTTGAGCGTAGGAGACGGGAAAAAAGAGCACAGAAATGTTATATTTGTCTTATGATGCGCATGTGTTATAAGTACAGTTAGATAAGATTTTGAAAGAGTCTAGAAGAGAAAGAGAATATGTTTGAATTACTGGATGGAGAAAGCGGTTCACACCTCACCGCCGTACCGCTTCCAACACCAACGCGACCTGTATGTGTTAGTTTCGATACGCCCTGTTTCTGCTGACGATAGACTTAATTCACCAAGCCGCGCAATTTCCTACTCTGAACTGATGAACCTGCAACTGAAACGGAAGAACAATGGACACCGTTGGCCGGAACATCCCGGATGAAACATAAAAAAAGCAAGGAGTGATTTTTCTGGACTTATTTATTTCTGTCATGTTTTTGCCATCATTTAATTTTACTGGAAAGATCTCTCCTAACTTCTGTTCAGCCTTCCCAGTTAAACTACCTAGTCTTAACATCCACGGGTTTGGCAATGATGACAAACAACGCTCTGTTTTTGATTTCGCGAAACAGTCTAGGGCTGATTTTATTTTTCTGCAAGAAATTTTGGCAGCGAAACCCGACACGATCACTTCTTTGAAGACCAGATGGCCTGGGAAAAGCTTTTGGTCTCCTGCCCTTGGTAAACAGGGCAGAGTTGTGTTTCTAGTTCTCAAAATTCTCGCTTTCAGGTGTCTAAATGGCAAAGAGATGCTTCTGGTAGAATTGCTAGTGTTTTGGCTCTTTTAGATGACTGAGGATTTAATTTTGCACCCACAAGTCCTCGCGGGGGAGGGGGGCGGGGACGGTGGTGTATTGGTTTGCGTGTTGGACTTCAGATCTGAAGGTCAACACCCAGTTCCTGCCATCGTGTTGTTTCCTTAGACAATAAACTTTACCCCACGTTGCCTCTCTCCACCCAGGTGTATAAATACGTACCGGCGACATACTGCTGGGGGTAACCCTGCGATGGTCTAGCATCCGATCCAGAAGGGAGTAGCAATACTTTCAGTTACTTCATGCTACAGAAACCAGCATAAGCTCCGGCCGTGTGGGCCACCTTGGCTTCATGAACATTTCTTTCCAGGTTAATTTAAGCTTATTGGTGGCGATTTGGATAAATTCGGGGAAAATTCCATAACTTCCCTTGACTTGAGAGATCTGCGTGTGGTTGACATCCCCAGTGGCGCAAAAAACACGGCCTTCAGATTCAATGTACTTGGTTTAATGCCAATAAATCTATTGGTACCAGACTGAGCAAATTTTTTAATGCTCAGGAGTTAGTTGATCTGACCCTTTGAAATGCGAAATTTCACCCTGTATTTTTTGAGATCATGACTTGGTTAATTTGAGCACATGGCCCCGGAACGGCTGGCCGCTAAATTTAGAATGCTCGAAGAACTGGAAATGTTTACGCTATGATTTCTGAACTTATTCGAAAACATGTTTTGTAACAAAAAATCCTTTCCGTCTATCGGTGATTGGTGGGATTTTCTTAAGGATTCCTTAAGAATAGCAGCACAGAACGTAACTAGAAACAAACAACGCAGATTAAATCAGGATAAGGGATTGCCATCTCGCTTAGCGAAAATATGCGGCGTTTGATTTGTTTGATTAAAGGAGATAACTCAGTTTAATTAAAGCACAATCAATGAACTGGAAAGTGAGCTCAGAGCTATCAGTTTGTCTCAGTTAAAATCTAGCCAAATCCGAAGAAGAGCAACCTTCTAAATTCTGTTTAGCTTCAGTCAACAAGCGCTCAGAAAAACTCTGTTTGCTCTATTTTAATACCTCACATGCAATAGGCAGACGTTTCTTCTCAGAAGGAAATAGAATAAGTTCATTTTGATTTTTATAGCACTCTGTATTCTCGAGAACCAGTTAATCTTGAAGCGCTGGCAGCCGGGGAAACCCCAGGATCCATGATCTGATATGATGGTTTACCGCAAAAATTTTATGCCAAATTTTGGGATCTCTTTTTAGTCTCGAGAAAGGCTCTTTTAGTAAATCCATACAGGAAAGTTTAACTCGAATAATTTACAAGAAAGTTGACCCCAAAAGTGAAGAATTGGTGCCCTATCTTACAGCTGAATGCTGATTACAAAATTTGTTCTTAAGTTCTCACAAATCGTTTGTCCAACGTACGTTTTGAAGTAGCAGTAGCACGATGTTTAAAACGGGCCTGACTTTATGTCACAAGTTTCTACCTGAAGCCTTTTGCTACTTATAGATACTTGTAGTAAATTGTAATCGGACGTATGGACTCTGTAACTGAAGTAGGAACGATAGTAATAGTATGAACTCTGTAAATCGGATAGTGAAAAGTGAATAAAAATTTAAAGAGAAATGGTCGCTTGTGTCTAAGAATGATAACAACATTTGAAATCTCAGTTCTACAACACCAGAAATGCTATAATGTAAGTCAGTTCGTAACCAGAAACAAGCGTTGCCGAAAGGCACTATTGATTAGGAGAGTCGTATTACACTCCTTCCCATACGACTCTCCAAGAAACGACTGCTTGGGAGGCTACCATCATGCCGTCATTGGGATTTAGTTTCATGAGATATTTTGCCATTCAAGTAATCGGTAGTCTTTTATGTGGAAATAACTCAAATACCGTCGACTGTAACGGCTGTGGAGTTCTCAGGGTAGACTCGATAGGGTTATACTCAGTCTGATAAGGGATCTTATCAGCATAAAGGGTATAGTTTTTTTAGACGTTTTAATTAGATTTAGGGGATCTTAAGCCTACTGCTGGTCTAATTTAGGATAATGGCTTCATGTTATCAAAAACTGCCATCATAGGCCCATGTAATCCAAAACTGCAGGTTTTTTGTGCAAGATCCCACAAATTTGTCAGACGTTTTCGTGGATACTTTCTTTTCTTGTAATGTATAAAAGAAGAGAAGACGAGAGGGATGAAGTTAAGAAATCGTAAAATTTAAAGGTAAGTTTAAAAATGTAGAGTTGGTAGTTCATAGATAAGAGTCTGCTATTAATCCAAACAGCTCTAGAATGCAAGTACAGTGTAGGCGCTTACAAAGCGTAAATACAATAGACAGAAAATTTAAAAACTGCTTTCGTCGAAGATGTCATAAATACAAATTAATTCGCGGCCAGCATCTTTCATTAAAACTATTAGTTGTGATTTGCATTTGCTTTTGGAGCCTGGAAACATGGCGATGATAATTTATTATTACCAATTTAATAAAGGTAAAAGAGATTTGGGAAACAAATACACTTCTGAACATACTGCGTATTACGAGGTATTGCTTTCAAGATCATTTAATTTTGCTTCCTATTTTAGGGATTGAAAATCAATTACATCAATATTATAAGCTGTATAAGACTGATTTTATTACTTACAGGACCGTAGCCAGGCATGGACATTGCCTCAGTCGTATTTTTTTTCTGGCTACGGCCCTGACTAGTGACTTAGCAAATTATTACCGGACTCGTTGTGCAATTGTTGGTGTACAATTTTACTTAACATCACTGTCTACACCTTTCACAGTTTCACCGAGGTTTATTCTTGAAAATCACGGCAAACACCCGCATCTAACAAAGGAGACTAATGTCGCGCATGCGCACAATTCTAATTGAAATGCCTTGAATTTCATTCGAAACGCGGGAAAAGAGGAGACAGCTTTGATTTCACTGAATGTTTATCCTGTGTTCTGGGGCAAAGTACGCCGTAAGAATGTATAGTTGTTGAATAACTTCCAAATTTAGGTCACCATCTCAGCTTTTCCGTCAAGATAATTCATCGTGAGGAAAATCGCAGCAAGGGATTGCAAATCTGAGAAATGAGACGAGTCAAAAAAGGCGACGGTGAATTGAAAACTCGTGATAAGCAGACGAAAGTATTGCCTTCCTGTCTTTGTTCTTCATCATCATAACAGACTTCAACGCAAGACCAAGTACTGTTTAACAATAAAGTAAGTTGAACGTGAATGGAAATGCGTAATGTTTGTCGCATTGAAGGATAATTTATGCTTGAAAGATTCATTGACTGGAGGGAGGTAAAAAGTGGCGTCCGCCTCGTAAACTACATGTTTTGGGGTTGTGAATGATTTCTGACGTTAGAAAAACGGAACATATAGCCGAGGCAAAAGTAAAAATCGATATGATAAAGGAATTATATGATTTTTGCTGCTTAAGCGAAAATATTGTGCCCAGACGCAAGCAGTTAACAGCACAACTGCAATAGAAAAGCTCAATTTTATTCCAAACAAATATTTTGCTTCAAGTATCCGAGACTTTTGTCGTGGGTTTTGGTACACGAAATCCCTTTTGCTGGTAACAGTTTATTAATTAAGGAAGCGACTTTTCAAGAAAAGATATTGATAAAAGTGGCAGGGCTCAACAGGGAGTCGTCAAGGTGTGTATCACTGTCAACGACATACGATGAAAATTACGCTACGGTCGCACCTCAGTCTACTTTGCTTCGCTCATTCACTTGGCTACTTTGATTTCCAAAAACCCCAGCCATGAAACAGTATGAAATATCGATTCTTATCAGGGGTTTTTTAATTGTATTGCCACGATTTGTAAAAAGGAAACCCAACAAGATGACGCGCCAGCAGAAAGCTGTGAAAAAAATTACTCGAATCTTGTCGCCAGATAGGTGTTGTTTGGGCTATATATCCTACAATAGGGCTTGGTACAGCGATCGCTTTCAACCGAGAATAGAATAATAAGGTAAGAATAAGTTAGACTAAACAGTGTTAACTTTAAAGTGGCAAGGCGTGCGGAAAGGAACGGGGAAAGTGAGGCTACAAGAACATCAAAATAAGTTCCGTGAGATGAAAGAAACAAGGACAAGAGCTGCAGCTGTTATCAATAAAAGCACGCGGAATGAGAAATTTAAACTTAAAGTGATTGGTACTTCACCAAAAACGTACGAATTAGTTGTATTACTGAAGAAAACTACCCAATTAGTGATGTTCTAGGAACTGTTTAAAGTTTATTAAGGAACAATACATAGAAATTTCACCTCCATGTCTTTTAAACAGACCTATTCATAATGAGTCGAATTTGCCCTTTACATGTTAAGCTTAAAGTACATTGTGAGTTGTATTAATTTTAATGATTGTACACTGTGTTTAATACGAAACAAGATTCATATAAATACATTTCCAATTAGAAAAGTTTAATTCCAGACATAAAATGTACACATAGCATCTACTAAAAATAGAAAATATCATGTTTGAAAAGCAGCACACACAGATCTAGAAAGAACAAATAAATTATTTGTCCTACTCTTTACTTTTCTTGACTTTTAAAAAGAACATAATTAAAAAATTATTTACCTTTAAAACCCAGCAAAATAACCAGTAACAGTTCTTTTGTGTTTAATTTACTCTGTAAAATTTACCTGTGCTTGAAGTAATGAAACATTTGGTTCTCTTTTATTTAAAAAAAATACACATAACCTATCTAGAAGATCACTAAAATTGTAGAAAAGCCGCTCTTTCTTTTCTTACCTAAAATACTAATAACTATATTTGTAACATGAACTCTCAGTATGAAAAAGAATACATACACATGATTTTGGTTTGTCTTTCTTGGGAATATGTCTGAATTCACACAAAGACCAACAACTCCAAGCTGGCTTGATAGCTCAGTTGGTAAGAGTGCTGCACTGCTATCATAAATAAATAAATAAATAAATAAATAAACACTTTATTTCAGTAGGGTGCATAATTACAGTCAAACTGTAGTCTCCCTTATGGCCCTACAAAACATCCAGGTCGAATTGGAATTTGGAAATGTTGGTTTTTATGGAGGGAGGAAAACTGGAGTACCCGGAGAAAACCCTCGGAGCAAGGACTAGAACCAACAACAAACTCAACACACATAAATTATGACACCGGGACCGGGAATCGAACCCGGGCCACACTGGTGGAAGGCGAGTGCTCTCACCACTGCGCCATCCCTGCTCCCCTATTGGGTTTACATGTATATCCCAACCAAGCCTGTATTTTTTCAGACTTTTTTTGCAGTTGCCTAAGTTGCACACACAGCTGCCATGGTCTTCCATTTCGTTAAACTCCTAATCTGCTAAAATGAAAACCTAGAGTATGTGGGACCAGTTAGGGACTCATCAGTTTTCTAAAGGAGCAGGGGGAGGGCAATGAAATGTTATGGACCCAAAATCAATTTTGACCCCTCAGAGGACTGGTTGTTTTGGATGACCATAAGACAAGGCAAGTTCCTTTATTTCCTTTAACAAACTTAGGAGGACAACAAGGACAAAGTTACAAGTTACAAGTTAAAGTTAAGAGTTGCAAAGTTTTACAAAAAAACAACTACCGGTATGTAGAAAATCCTTTGGTTCACAAACGTTTTCTAAGAATATAAATCAACAGCCCAAACATAAGCTCATGAACTTATATTCAAGGTTACTGGGTGCTGGTCTTCTTTAAAATCTCCTCCTGAAAGAAAAGGTTTCAAGACTGGTAAGACTGATGGAAAACTATGATAGGTGCTAACTGTGTACATAACCTAAGGCTTCCTGTTGCCATTAAAATTAGACTCCTTTATTTAAAATTTTAAAGGGTACCTCTTTCAGAAGTCAAGGCATTTACTATCAATAGGAGCCCTTATAGTGTTAAAGCATAATTATGCATTGTAATTGTCCAATTATCAGGATAAAGCAAGACTTTCCTGGGATAAAGCTATTAATATTAATCGATTCATAAGTGAGGTGCGAAGTAACGGTCGAGTTGCTTTTTGATGCTTCATGTTCTGTGTGAGCGTGTGAATTAAGATACTGATTTTTAGATGCTCGCAGACCACTTCATTTAGAACTAATACCAGGATTCTACTGCCCTGAATAAAATTAAACAACATAACCACCTTTCTGTCAAAAAACTCAAGGTAGTTTTAGATTATGCAAGGCAAAAATTGACGGGAAAAACACTTTACTGGTGACAAACACAAATAAAATCATACAAAACTGAGTTAATTCCAACAAGGAATCCTTTGGTGTAAATAAGGCAACAAGAGGCCCATTGGCTAATGAGACAAGACTCTTGCTTTACAAATTTTAACGGCCAAAAAGTCAATGTTTGTAAACATCAAATGTTCTCTTTATGTCCTTAAAATTCTTCAAGCAAAATTATTTTGCATTTCCACTTTCACAAATGGCCTTTTGGGTCGTTATAAAAAAACTTAAACAGTACATCGGATGACTACAGAATGAAAAAACTTCTAAATGAAGATCAAACGGAAAACCGAGCGGGGTCCTTGTAAATTTTATTAGCTGAAAGTGTGAACTGAAATGATATTGTACAAGTTTATTTTAATGTTATTTCAGCTGAGATAATTCCCGTTTGCCTGCATTGTTAACCAACTAGTGATTAACTGCAGGTCTTCTAAAGTAGTTTCATGGTTTTTTGCACCTCTTTGACTCTGAGATTACTTGACCGCTCAGTGACCGCCACGGCCCCTTCAAACAAGGAAAGTTCACTGATCGATTGATGTGTAGCAAAAGCTGACAAAACCTTGCAAGTGAACACTAATTTTTAAAATTGTGACTAGGATAGCTTACCTGCTTCGGTAAAAACGGCAGCTGTAAGACTTCGAATATCCCTGTCCTCTCAGTCTTTGAATCCCTCCTGATTTTATTATGACATCTAATCTTGTCTCCCTTACTTCATGGAACCAGGTATATTCTTGCGGTGTGAAGGAAAAATTTTCCTGCTCACAAATGCAAAAGCCCGTGCTAAACACTCGTTTTCCGCTTTAAAATACCTTAAACCAATTTCTTTACGCCACCGAGAAGTTAGAAAAGCGCCTGGAATTGCCATATGTACCAAAAAGGTTAAGAATAAGTGATCAAGCAATGAAAACTACGTCTTTTACTCAGGCCGCCATCTTTGTTTATTTCACTGGCGCGCACGTTTCAGGAATCTGGGTACTAGAAAAATGATTAACCAATCAGACAAAAGTCTCCTTTGTTCCCGCATCTACTCACAACTCGTCGCCAGTCTCTGACACACACAAAATTAAAACCGTGTTATCGCCTGGCACATCATGAAATAAACAATTCGCCAAGCTTTATGAGTTTAGACAATCTGTACACAATCTCTAAACTCTCTAATTACAAAGTAAATGAAAACCTTTGTACAGTTTCCGACATCACAAAACTAGGTAAATTGTAATTTGTTAGGCGCGACAGAACATTTAAATCTTGGCACTTAGTAAATGTTGAATAACAACTAAGGAAATGGGAAACTGACGAGAGAGCCATGACCCATTTTCAACTTCAATTCTAGAGAAAATGCCAGAGAATAAAAATAAAAACATTCGGAAATCAACCAAAATTGTTTTTGTATTCCGCAACATGTGCAGATAAAGCGAAGATATTAACAACTTTAAAACAATGCACGCTTTTAACCAGGAAAAGTCGTAGACATTAAGCACAAGAATATTAACAATTATGATAAGTTTGAAAAGGAGGGCGCACATATCAAACGACTAAAGCAGTCGCTGTTTAAAATTCTTTTCAGTACTACGGCAACAGACCTGTTGTCTTCCGATGTGATTATTTCACCAGCTACCGAATAAAGAATAACATTGACATAGCAATCTTTTTAATGAAGGTACAACCTTTTTGCAAGAAAAGAAAGCCCTTAAGACAAGTTAAGAAACGCATGCTTTCGGGTGAATAATTCATCGGCTCCCCACAACTAACTTCAGTCTAGTCAGATCGACCACTGGGAACATTTTTCTTACTGAAACAGAACATGTACCTTATTTTTCCTTTCTGTCCGTTTATAATTATTAATAGAACTACTTATGTTTGTCTTTATATTTGCTTTAATATTAAGATGAATAATTGCCAATGACGTCAAATCGTTTATGGCACTTAATATTTTAAAGATCCAAATAACGCATATAAAACCACCCGCCAGCCCATAAATTGCCCTATATAAAGGTAAGTCAAGCCGTTAAAGCCCGGCGTTATCTTGCCGTCTCTAGACTATCTAGTGTCACGAGATTTTTTTCCCATCATTGGCTGCACAACAACTGTCTTGAATGTAGAAATAGCGTGAATGTAGAAAGATAGAATAACGCCTATAAAACCACCCGCCAGCCCATAAATTGCTCTATATAAAGGTAAGTCATTAGCAGATAAAACAAACATCGCCGCATTACCCTGCCTGAACCGTCATTCCAAGCCCCCTTTCCTAGGCTTCTAGCCATCTTTTAAGCCTCTCTCGTTGCCATTTGTTGTCCCTGTTCTCATATCAGAAGATGTAATTTAAGTAAGTGGGTGCTTTTTATTCTGATTCTAGTTCAAAGAAATCGAACTGACGATTGCACCTGTATTGCATCTTGAACATTTAAATTAATCAGTGAAATTTGAACTAGTTTTCGTCGTTTTCGGGTCTTCAGTATAAATTATAAAAGGTTTAGAGGACTTCTTGGTTGCTCCAAAAGCATCACGATTTCACAAATGTTCACCTCTTCAATGAAGGTACTTCTCAAAGCACTTGCAAGACTTGAAAGCGACAGTGCAATCGACAAAAATGAGGCATGCAAGGCGATCTAAAATCTGTTCATTCATTATGTTCATTCACCATTCACCCATTAAAAAAAGTCGTCATGTCCGAAAACATTTGATGCAGCAAACATTTTTTCCTTTCTTACCTTTCTTTTCTGCTACACGGCAGTAGCAAGGCACTACAATGGTACGGCACACGATAGGAGCAAAAATATACTTGTGACACGTGACAAAAGATCAAATTTAGCCTTAATCCGTAAATAAGTGGCCCAGCTTGGTCCGTAATCCACTTATTCTGAAGATCATGGTTCGTGAATCCATTGAAATCGTAGTGAAAACAGACAATTCCTTTTAATTAAACCGTCCTTTAAAATCTTCCTTATGCGTTTTGCGTTAAATTTGTAGTAAAAGCATAAAGGCATAAAGTCGGCCAATTTAACGACTAAACTTGGAATCGCCGTTTCAGTAAAAGCTGACCTCACTGCACTCCGCAGATGACCAATTGGAACAACCTGGTCGAATAATTCGTCCTCCCCCAGTGATTCAAAACCGAAATTGAGAATTCAATAACATGAGTTATTCAGTAAAAGCTTTTTGTTTAAAAACGTAAAAGCTTGGCTGACACTAGATTGGCTAGCATCTTTTATTTACACCTTTCCTGCCAGGTGTACCGTCTCACGGCTTCTATCAGAAGACATTAATCTTAAGTACGTCTATGCTTTTAAGTCCTTATTTCAAAGACAGAAATTCTCGAACATTGGCACCTGCCGTTTCTTACTGTAACTGCTCTTCTGGTTTAAAAGGTTTGTTGAAGGTTCAAAAAGCATCACGATCTTACACATGTTCAACTTTTGGTTGAAGCAAGAAGTGTGTTAACCCAAAAACCGTCAAGGCTGTTGCTTGGTGTATAAAGGCGACAATAAGGTATCTGAAGTAACCTAGATTCCGTTCATTTATCATCTTACCAAATCAACTTAAATTTATAAAAGACCCTCTCAGCACTGAGGTGTGGAAGCGAATTCACTGCCGTTTCTAGTCCGATTCACAAAACACTTTTTATTCAACCAAAAAAAAAAAGGTTTCGATGGGAACCCAGAGGGCTTTCCAGGAAACATTAGGGACACCCAACGAGAAAATCTTAGCAAAATACTTGAGACCTCATTTTCTGCTTTCTTAGATTATTTCAGAGCTTTTTAAGGCATATTTGTGCAAGCTAATACAGGTTGAACTATTCGACGTTTTTAGCAGAATATTTTAGGAATCGGAATCCTATCCGCCGAATTTCCGAGCTGCTAGTGACTTGTCCACTAGTGACTTATTTTACACTCAAAACGATATATCATTCCCTCTGAAAACAAAAGGAATTAAGACGATTTCCGCTCAACGTTCGAGCAGTAAGTGAAAAAATTAAGTTACCAAAAAAATACTTGCAGCACTGTCACATTTTGAGAACAGATAAGAAGAACTTATCGTTACTTTTGCTCCCAAGCTGACCCCGCGAGAGAAAATTGGATTTGAAGTTATCAATATTTCAATTAAAAAGACGCTTCATGTCAGTTCAAAACAAAATGGCGCCCGTTTTTAGCATACTTTTATGAGATTTGAAATTAATTTTCTTGAGAATGCTTGAGAATTTCATCGTGGGGTCACTTGGGCAGGTGAACTAGAGTGAGATGTCTCAAATAGCATTTAAAATGTTACCGTGCTATGAGCAGTTTTTTGGTAAATATTTTTTGCACTTATTGCTCGAACGTTGAGCGGAATCCGTCTTAATCAGTTCTCTTGCTACGAAAGTCTAAGGTGCTGTTTCGCCAAAGAAATCTCTAGTTTTCACTACAATTAAATCGAATATCTCAGGCGATTTAGGCCTTCCGAACAGATATTCCGCCGAAATGAACCGATGGGTACCCATGAAACATTCAGTGTAGATATTTAAAAACTGTTGCGTTTCTTACCCAGGGTTAACATTTCTGTTTCAGTCTGAAAAACCCTTCTTTTCATATGCAAATTGTGTTGTTCTGATGGTCAATAGTTTCTGATCATCATCATCTACAGATCAACTAACAACCAAGCTGTTCAATTATGCGATGACCGATAGTGACATATTCATAAGTGTACTCCAAAACTCCTTTAAGCATTTCTATTTTAGTTGAATTACAGAATAGCGTTTCAAAAGCTTTCCGTGTTGAAAAGATGCCAGATGTACGTTGTTTCGTTTTTCCCTTATTACATTACATAGTTTTGAAACAGGAGGTTCCATTACAATGCGATCTGATCCCGAGATAGTCCAGCTCTTTAATATGAATACCTTAAGCCTCGGACGTACAAGCAAACTCGTACCCCCACTGTGGCACAAGGTTGGGGGGAAGGGGGGTGGTAGTTTATGGAACTTGTCCCACGGGTTTTTGTTGTGTTGCAATATTTCCAAAGATTTTACCTTTAATAGATAGCCTTTGATGAGCTCCACAAGTTGAGGTATATCTTATCGGTTGTAGCACTGCTGAGGGCCTGAGACACCACCCAAAATGGATTTTACAAAAAGTTGGAAAATATGACATAATTAAACAATTTGCTTCCCTTTGTCGGCATTTGTACTTTCCTTTCGACTTTCTTTCACAAAAAAATGGCGAAACCATGCATTTTTTGTTCAAAAAATGAATTGACGTCATTAAACTTATGACGTCATCTGACTCTACTTTAGGAACCAATTCTTCCCAAACTTTGCTGAAATAAGCGTACAGGTACTAAAAAACGGCAGCTGCTGAAAAATATTCCTCTGCAAAAATTTGAAGAAAAACCTTAGGAGTGGTGGCACTCACCAACCCCTTCCCTTCCACTTTGAACGTCCGAGGGGTAATATGACTCTGAGGGAATTTTTGCAAAATTAAAGTCCTTGAGCCCTGAAGCATTTTTTTTGTGAAATAGAACAAAAAAAATAAAATAAAATATACTCATGTGAAATACGGGTTCCGTCATTTCTCGAACGCAAATAAGTGAAACATCTTCGCTAATTAACCAAAGTCTGTGAAAGATGAAATAATCAACAATGACACGAGCGTGGGACAAAGAAAAAATCTGAGTCCCCGACAGGAATCGAACCCATGACCTCCCGAACACCGGGCGGGCGCTCTATCCACTGAGCTACGAGAACTCGTGGAGAGCGAGGCCATTTTACTGAGTTCTTATGTGACATGCGTCCTGCATACTGCTAGGATCAGCAATGTCGATGTCATCATGAATTGTGATAAATGAAAGTGATGGTAAATTTTCAGCTCGGTAAATTAAAAATTTACCATCACTTTCATTTATCACAATTAACCAAAGTCCTTTGCATTTCAGGTCTTGCGCTATCAAAATGCTAAACAATTCTTCGTCAGAAGACAGCAATAGCGACGGAATTTACTTGAAGCTGCCATTTGGGTTTACCATCTTCCAGCTTATCCTTCAAAGTGCCATCGGTTTGTTCGGTGTAATTGGAAATGTTATTGTTTGCGCAAAGATTATTATGGGAACTAAAGCACTTTCTACCATGCGCCCGTACCTACCAAGCCTGGCATTTGCAGATCTGGGCATTTTGTTGTTCAATTATCCGCTGGTGATCTTGCATATTCAGTTTCCATATGAATGGCTGCTCGGTAGGATAGCTTGTTTGTACATTGTCCCATTCACAGAGACTTTCTTTGGTGCATGCATTTGGTCCATCACCACTATTGCAGCTGAGAGGTACGTAAACATCGCATGGAAGATCGTCGTACCAATACCTGAGTCCGGAAGAAGACCACGTTCGAAACGAATTCTATTTATCGTAAGCGTTATCTGGGTGACAGCGTTCTTCGTGGCTGCCTTGCCGATTTACCTCTATAGAAAATACGATTCTGTCAGATCACCACCATGCTATAATGCATTCTCGCATACTTTTCATCGCAACTTGACCACGATCAACGCCATATTAATGTATGTTCTCCCACTAAGCATCATAGCCTTTAGCTATCAAAGGATTGGGGAAAAAGTTTCGAAGAGATTGAAGGAACTTCAGTACGAAGCACCAAATCCTTGCCTTGGGTCACCGCTTTCATCTTCGATGCTCAACGCAAAGACCATTCTGCACCAAACCAGAAAAACGCAAAGAATTCTTAAGCCGCTAGTGATCTTGTTCGCTTTGACTATGCTCCCGTACCAAATGTTCAACCTTGCAATGGTTTACTGGGGGGAAACCTACCGATTCGTCTACCAGAGCTACTACAACATTCTCCTCGTAGTTGTCGCCATATCGGTTGGGATCAATTCGGCGACGGATCCGCTGGTCTACTGTGTGGTGAACAAAGATTTTCGCCGGGAAATCAAAACTGTTTTTCCCTGTTGCTTCCGAGCCCACTTAAGAAAGTGGATTCCAAAAAATTCTCTCGATGTCAACAACAGCCGAAGCAGAGGCACTACGATTGACACATTTATAAAAAGTCAAAATGAAACAGCCTTGTAAATGGTATAACGAACAAATATTGAAGAGCGTGAATTGCAACTACTAAGGCATAAGCTTTACTGCCAATTAAAACTAAAGTAGGAGCGCTTATTAACATAACTTAAGGCCTGACCAGCACTTACAATATGGAGTAGTATAGCGTAACGTAAAATGATGAATTGAGGTGTAAGTAAACGTAAGATGTGAGCTAGAATTCAGTAAGGTAGTTTCTACTGAAAGGTATCTAATTTTGTGTCACTGTTAAGAAAACATGTGCATCAGTGTTCTACGCTCCAATGTTAATTGTCCTGTCAACAAATTTAGGTTAGATCTTTGTCAAAGGCAAGTTCTGCACTTTTCGTTAAACAAGGCTTTTAAATTTTACTTCTTTTCAGTTTCATAATATTTCCTCTTTGTCGACCTTCACAAAAAAATCTCTGAATATTTTAGTGCGGATGTAAGAGAGCGAGCGTGAATGGCGTGAGTCTGAGTAGCCCTTTGCACTTCGCTTTTAAACCGCCTGAACTACATGAAACTATTTTGAAAGCCTGAAACAAATTCTTCATCAGGAAATGAATTATGCGAGACGTGAATATTGTCAAAGGTAAGTCTCAGTTGAGGCAGTGGCAGGATACTAATTCTACTGGAACGTTGTCATTATTAGTGCCGCTCTTTTCAAAATTCCGCACTGTAAGTAGGTCTCACAAAAAGACAATAGCATTCTGGGCGTTGATGAGGATGAGGTCAAGGACGACGCTGAAGAGGAAGAGGATGAGGAGGACGAGGGCATGGAAGAGGATGAGGACGAGGGCAGGTATGAGGATGAGGACGAGGACGGGGATGAGGGTGAAGATGAGGAGGAGGAGGAGGAGGACGAGGACGAGGACGAGGACAAGGATGAGGATGAGGATGAGGACGAGGACAGGGATGAGGATAAGGATGAGGATGAGGATGAGGAGGAGGATGAGGATGAGGATAAGGACAGGGATGAAGATGGGGAAAAGGGCGAGGACGAGAAGGGTGAGAAAGAGGATGGGGAGGAGGACAAGGACAGGGGTGAGGATGAGGATGCAGAGGAGGACGAGGACAGGGATGAGGATGAGGATGAGGACGAGGACGAGGACAGGGATGAAGATGAGGATGAGGACGAGGACGACGACGAGGTTAAGGATGAGGATAAGGAGGAGGATTAGGACAGGGATGAGGATGAGGACGAGGACAGATATGAGGATGAAGATGTGGACGAGGACGAGGACGAGGATGAGGATGAGAATGAGGAGCAGGACGAGGACAGGGATGAGGATAAGGATGAGGAGGAGGAGGACGAGGATGAGTATGAGGATGAGGACGAGGACAGGGATGAGGATGAGGAGGAGGAGGAGGACGACGACGAGGAGGATGAGGATGAGTATGAGGATGAGGAGGAGGACAGGGATGAGGATGAGGAGGAGGAGGACGAGGATGAGTATGAAGAGGAGGACGAGGACAGGGATGAGGATGAGGAGGAGGAGGATGAGGATGAGTATGACGATGAGGACGAGGACAGGGATGAGGATGAGGATGAGGATGAGGAGGATGAGGATGAGTATGAGGATGAGGACGAGGACAGGGATGAGGATGAGGACGAGGACGAGGAGGACGAGGAGGACGAAGATGAGGACGAGGATGAGGAGAAGGACGAGGACAGGGATGAGGATGAGGATGTGGAAAAGGACGAGGACGAGGATGAGGACGAGGACATGAATGAGGATGAGGGTAAGGATGAGGAAGAAGACGAAGACGAGAACGAGGGCGGGGATGTGGAAGTGGATGAGGATGAGGATGAAGATAATGACAAGAACGAGAAAGATGATGAGGATGAGCAGGAGGATAACGATTAAAGGACGAGGAGGAAGAAGAGGTGGACATGATGAGGACAAGGACTAGGGCAGGATGATACGGTGGCCCACAGGGGCAAAACACAACTGAAAGCGATTGGAACCTGGAACTAGTACAGGTGAACGTAAACGTAAAGGCGCCATATTTGTACTGTTGTACATGTTGTGTTTCTAAAGAAAAGGGGCAATTTACAGTGGATTTGCAGGCATCCTTAGGGACATGGCATCTTCTAGCTGAGTGAGCGACGGTCCTGAAGAGGGAAGCGTAATTTCATACTACTTTTCAAGAGCATATACGTATGAAGTTATCACTGAACACTTAGCTTAGTTTCATGGCATTACAATGTGTGTAAGAACATTGAGGTAATTGAAGGAGAAGAATGCAATGTTTTGACATAGGCGTTTTTCGGGGACAAATTATGAATGAGCTTATTTAGTGGCCCAGGCTGCCAAGGTGGATATAGGAGTACGTGGCATACCCTACGATTAAAATCCTTCAAGTTCCTAGACGTGTTGTAGCTGAACTGATGAGGGAAATGGATCCAGAAGGATGTGAGCAGAGAAAGGCAAAAAGCCTTAAAAGAAGACGTTACCTCTCGTCTGGGATGAACTACACATGGCATGTCGATGGGTACGACAAATTAAAGCCGTATTGATATCCAATCCATGGGTGTATTGATGGCTGGAGTCGAAAAATCATGTGGCTAAAAGTCACCAAGTCAAACAACCATCCAGACATTATTGCCAATTTCTATCTTAATTGTGTTGCAGAGCTGGGAGCCTGTCCAGTGAAACTGAGGACTGACTGTGGAACGGAAAATGGAGTAATGGCAGCGATACAATGCACATTTCCATAAGACGCTGATGCGCACAAATATGGGTCATCTCCTGCAAATCAGAGGATTAAGGGCTGGTGGGCGTTTTACAGAAAAAAACAGGTCTGGTTGGTGGATTGACGTCTTTAAGAACCTTGTGTAACAGGAAATCTTTAACCCTGGATTGGTTCTGTTTTGCTCAATTACTTCAAGATGACCTTGACAACGTTAAAGAACATTGGAATACACATTTAATAAGGGGCTCAAGGCATGACACTATCAGTGGGAGACCGGATGAACTATTCGATATGCCAGAGGTTCATGGTGGAGAAGATGATCTACTTCACACAGTATTGGATGATGAGATCCAATCTATCAGGGAGAACCTGACCTACGAAGAGGAGAAAAGTATTTAACAAGAGTACTTTGAATATGTACTAGAAATTGCTAACATAGATGACGTTTAATGAACAACAAAAAGATGTGCGATGTCATTATGGGCAGGTTCATACATTAACTGTTAACTTGGATATAGTCCTATTATGCCCAATAATTATGGCCTTAACTGATTATTGTTTTGCGCTTTCCTTTTCATTACTGTACAATTAAATATTTCATATAAAACATGTAGACATGTTAGGCCCAACTTTAAGATCTTTTAATACATGTATCCATCATCAGTGCTTACATGTCCATCTTAAAATACAGTTGTCTCTTAACAGCAAAAGTATTTTTTTTGGAAAGAACTCAGCAGAACAAGAATGTGGTAACTAAATTTCAACTCGATAACGTTATTGCGATTCATGTCTCTCGACTTTTCAATTTCCCTGTTCGTCTTATGGTAATAGGTCCTTTGCACAACTGTGTCACGTGACCTTGTCAATGATAAAAAATGGTAGTAGTACGAAATAGATATCAGAAATGGAAAGAGCGTGATGATTTTCAATGAGGAAACTGACGTTAAAGTGCGACATTTTACGGTTATTTCAATGTTCAAAAAATTACCAAGACTTATAGGGAAAAAAGCTGCTGGGTGGCAAGCTTTGCCATCCAGCATACAAATCTTTTATAATTTTCAAACTTTCAAACTGTCTTAAAATCTTGCACTCAAACGTTAGTGGCCTAAAAATTGGAAATGCTACTAATTTCATGACGCCCTTTCCATTTCAGCCATCTATTTCGAACCATCTACCTCTATTTCGAACCACGACCATAAATTATGGTTGACAAGGTCACGTGACACGGTTGTTGAAAGAGCCTATTGAACAATTTGGGAATGTGCTTTGTTTCCTTTACCATACTCACAGTGGTAACTATATCCACCAATGACATAGCATATGAACAGACACAATACCAGGCTAGTAATTATGGAATACCAATAATAATGGAATACTATATTATTTTGTTATAATTTATCGAAATTTAAACAATCTTAATGGTGAAGAATACTCTAGTCTTAGTTTACAATACTAGATGTGTTAAAAAGACTTTTAAACTTGTATTTACAGTCATCAACAGTTATTTAAGATATCAACTACCAGTACTGGATCATCATTGTGTAGTACACACATTACTGCATCATCCTGTATATGAAAGGCTCAAACTATTGTAAAGCCCCATGCTTCTTTATTTGAAATCAGTTAAATTTGCAAATTTCTCTGCCAGCTCGTTATAAGACGATAAGTTGTAGGTACCTCTAAAACAGGCCCACAAGTACGTGCTATGGGGCTGCGATGTGCCCCATCATGTGAATTAAAGGAAACAGTTATTTCTGTTACTGCAATTACATCACTACCTGTGGTAAACTGAAGGAATGCTTTTAAAGCAGCCTCACCAAGAGACTTTATGTAACGCTTGAATAGTGATCAAAACTGTTCCGTTCTCATTCATTTTGAGGGTTTTCAGTTGTCATGCTGCGCCTAAGGTATCTCCGTCTTTCGAGCAATTCGTTTCTTGTATTTTTGTACTGGGTTAAGTTTGGAGGATTTTTAAGCGGTGACTGAATAAAGCCGTTAAAATTAAGGCGTCGCATTTTAAATACTGTTACTGTATAAAGGTCACACCTGATAATTGTAAGATGGACTCCTGTGGCTCTACACCCGTTTGTAATTCTCAGTAAAATTCGACCTTTGATCGTCTGTAAAGCGACTTTTTAAAAATGCCGCTCTTGGCATATTAGATCTTTGAATTTAGCTTGTTTACGAACTTAATAGGTTTTTCAGCCTCTCATGTTTAATTTCTGACAATAAAGGATCTTAAATATTATCTGCAACGTGACGAGTTTCTTTGTTTGTAACGCCGGGCTCGGCATATTGTCTTACAAACTCTGTTGCAGGATGTTGTATTTCGCATCACGGAGTGTGATCTATAGACCCATTTCGACAAGAAATTCAAGTTGTAGCTTCTTTAGAGCTATGCAACGTGTAATAGATGGCTGAACTAGGCAGTTGTCCTGCACCGTTCCAAAGCGGCTCTCTAATTGGTCCGCTTCGCTTCGCTTTGAGCATTTCCGTACCGGAGTGTACCGAGCCAATCACATCACAGGTTTGACCAAAGGTTTTTGGTCTTTGCGTCTTCGTCATTGCGAAAGCAAATGTTGAGACCCTTGTGTTTAATGTATCAAGTAGACATTCATTCCCCCCCCCCCCCCCCCCACCAGGTGCTCTCTAGGAAGCTGGTAGTTTCCTGGTGTCCTGGGTTAAGCGATGATACTGACTTTTATTGCAATATTTCCACCAAGTGACTCTTCAAATTTACCCACAGAAAGTAGACATCTAATAACATACCTGCCTGTCTACGGGAAAAAGAGTGATTCCCCTACCTTCTTTGGCTGTACCGAGAGTACCAGCTGTACCGACATGGGTACCGGCTGTACCGAGGGTGCAGGCTGTACCGGCTGTGCCCAGTGTACCGAGTGTACCTGCTGTATCGAGTGTACCAAGAATACCAGGAAATGAACAGTCTATCAATCAGTCAGTAAGGAGAATTGATATTTAGATCTTAGCTTGGGAATGAGATCGAGAGATCAAAGTGTCATCGATGAGCGTTGATGAAATATTGGCGCTGAAACAGCGTTACTTATCTAGGCCATAAAACTGCTTCTCACCTCACTTGCTAATTAGAACTGTCATTTTTATGACATGTATACCAAAAGTTCAGCTTCCACAGAGCTTCCCAACCCTTTGAAATTACCGTCTAAAGTATCAGCAAGTACCAACCTCTTGCTATCACACTTTTGCAACTGTGGAAATGGAAGAATTTTCTACCATTTCATATCCGTAAAAATATAGTTCAGGCTCTAGTTGTCTCTAAGTTATATGGACATCTAGATTGCGATTTTCAATACTCCCGAAAACATTTATGCCGTTCCAGACTTTCCTTTGTATTAACTCTTTCTCGGCAAAAATAAAAAAAAATGTACCATTTCAGAGGACTTAGGAGGACTTATCATCCTGGAGAGATTTCCTTATCGGCCTTACGGTAAGGAACTATGGCCTGTATTTTCTACATCAGCCACTGGACCTCCATAGCCATTCGCACCACCAAATTAGCTAGCAGCGAGAAGAGAATGCTCTCGAACCAGTCACACACTTCGCTTATTACATTGCCAGAATGCTCGGTGCACTCGGTACACTCAGTACGGCCGTTACACTCGGTACATTCGGTGCATTCGGTACACTCGGTACGGCCCGTACACTCGGTACATTCGGTACAGTCGGTACGGCCAGTACACGGGGTACAGCCGGAACACTCGGTACAGCCGGTACACTCGGTACACTCGGTACATTCGGTACGCTCGGTCCACTCGGTACGGCAGGTACACTCGGCACACTCGGTACAGCCGGTACACTCGGCGCACTCGGTACATTCGGTACAGCCGGTACAGCCGGTGCTCTCGTTACGGCCGGTGCGTTCGGTACACTCGGTACGACAGGTACGCTTAGTACACTCGGTACCGCCGGTACACTCGGTACAGCCGTTACACTCGGTACATTCGGTACATTCGGTACACTCGGTACGGCCCGTACACTCGGTACATTCGGTACAATCGGTACGGCCAGTACACGCGGTACGGCCGGAACACTCGGTACGGCCGGTACACTCGGTACACTCGGTACACTCGGTACATTCGGTACGCTCGGTACACTCGGTACGGCTGGTACACTCGGCACACTCGGTACAGCCGGTACACTCGGTGCACTCGGTACACTCGGTACAGCGGGTACAGCCGGTGCTCTCGTTACGACCGGTGCGTTCGGTACACTCGGTACGACAGGTACGCTTAGTACACTCGGTACCGCCGGTACACTCGGTACAGCCGTTACACTCGGTACATTCGATGCACTCGGTATAGTCGGTACACTCGGTACAGCCGGTACACTTTGTACACTCGGTACACTTGGTATAGCCAGTAGAACCAAGAGGTTCAACTGGCACGATCCTTTGTTGTGGTTGAGGTCTTCTCGTTCTTAAAGAATAGGTCAGCCCTGCACCAATCCAAAGCGGCTCTGTGATTGGATAGTTAGCTGGAACGATGGAATATTTTTCGTAAAATGATGCGAAATATGAAGAAAGGGGACCTAACAGTTGGTTTACTACTAAAACAAAGAAGTTGACTTGAATGCAAATGCGAAATAATCAGCGACACATATATCACATCATTCTAAGAAAAAAACTGTTTTAATGTCCTCGCTAACTAGCCAATCACAGAGCCGCTTTGGATCGGTGCAGGGCTGCCCGAACAGGCTTCAGTGAAACACGTGTGAATAACTCCTCTTAAAACTGTGAGTTTCGTGTCTAGGAGCTTGATATGATTCCTCCTGTCGCGGTCAGCAATTCGATTGACTTCGTGTTAAAATATGCTAGATTAAATAGAGTTAACTATTTCCGAAGCCGGCAGGCAGACAGCGAAGACGTCTTTTCCCTGTACGGGCCAGTTCAACAAACACACTTTTTGTTCGCTTCTAACCGAATCGATATTCGGAAAATCCTTTAGTGTCGAACTCGTGTGCGTGACTCGATGATGTATCGCTAACCTCCGCCATGTCGCATTTCTCGTCTGCCCGCGTGTTGACAGAAAGTGTCAAAATTGGCCAATCATAGGGTATACCAGATGCTGGTATACCAGAACGGCTTTACTTGAAGAATGAGCACAGGCGTTCGCCTGGCCCTCTTCCCCAGTCTCCCCTCGTTTTCCCCCCGCTCTTTCGCTCGCTATATTTTCGCTCGCGCTCCACTAACTGAACGCCTGGAACAGGCTAACAAACCTCCAGCCAACCACTGCATAAAGAAAAGTTTAATGTTCCGCTATCCGAAAGGGATCATGAAAAAGTTGCGCAATTTCAAGCAGCATTTAATTCAGTTTACGGATCTCACTGACATTGCGTTTAGCAAAGGTTTAAGAAAAAATGTCGACATTACAATTGCCCATGTAGTAAAATTGCCAATGTTAGCGGGATTAAGACCTATTCTTTACGAACCTAGGAGGGGTGGAAATACGAGTTCCCAAATCTTATTGGTGGGAATGGAAATTGATCTGAATACGATGAGCAGCTTAGGAGAGAATCAGAAACGAATGACGATGCAACAAATTTTCTTTCCAAAAATAATTCGCACTTGGTCAGGGAGGGCAATCACCTTATCAAATAGAGCATTGTCGTCCTACTAATGAAGGTAATACTAAAACATCTACGACATTCAGGACATTAAAGCCTAAGAGAGACACCTCGTTCGCGTTTCTTAAAGGACAGTTAAAAGACTGATTTTGTGTGAAGAACGCGTTCTCTTGACTCATTTCATGTGTTTGAGGCCCTTTTTCCATACTCTTAGCTCCCCTTAAGGACTGTGTATTGAAAACTAAACGCAAAGCAAATTAATTAGTCAATTAGGGATAATTTTTTGGCAATGGTATATGTTAAATACGTGATTCGTGAAATGTTTCAAAAAAACAGACGTGATTCGTAATTTGAACGAAAATAGGGTCGTGATTCGTGATCGGACCCCCCCTCCTTTACCACCCCGAAAGACTGGTTGCAGCAAAAATAGTAGCCAGTTAAGGTAATTTTCTGATGACATTCTTTATATTTTTTGTAACCTGAATTATATCTTTATATCCTAAATTCCTTATTTTTATACTCAAAGGGTTTTTTCAAATTTTTTCTTCATGTTCCAGGATGATCCAGAATGTTCCGGTATGTTGCGAAATGTTCCATGCTCCGAATTTTATCGAGGGCCAATATTGGTGGTTTCTTTTCTCTCTCCTCTACCCCAGCAAGTCAAGGTACACCCCTCAACCGGCGGCAATTTTTTTTTTGGTAGAGATTTCCGTACAATATTCCTGTTTTTCGGATCAGAAATTGCCATTAACCAACGCTAATAGAGATAGATATGCAGATGACGTTTCAGCAAACTGGATACTGATTTCTGAGTTCTGAAATAGAATTTCGAAGTTTCGAATTCTGTTTTCCGATGTTTTATTTCCGATTTCCGATTTCTGATTTCATGATTTGCTACTTGCGATTTCTGATTTTTGATTTCCGATTTCTGATTTCTGGTTCCTGATTCCTGAATTCTGATACCAATATGAAGAAAAGATGAGATGGACTAAAAGCTGACGATTTAGGTGTCATAAATGAGAAATCAAAACTACATATATTCAAAAAGTGGTTTTCTAGACTTTAGGGACCAGTCAATAAGTATAGGGGGGGATGGGCCGGAGCATTTGGAAAAGTGGTGGCCCAAAAATGCATAACCCCCCCCCCTCACGTGGGCATAAATTCTGCTGACCCACCCCAAAGTATTGGCTGAAAATAACATGACCCACCCTCCCCCCCCCCCCCCCCCTAGGTGACATCGTCACCTTTTCGTGTTGTTCATCCATATCTTATTTTAATTAATATTATTTAAGTGGATTTCACATGTTAAATATGCACACATAATAATACTGCGTGTTAACTATACACAATAATTCACAATTACAGCTGTGGTGGTTACTATATCAAAATGACCACTTAGATACTATGCAGCGTGCTGAGAAAAGAGTTCACTCAGGGTTTTCGGTAACATTTAAAAGTATCTGATTCATATAGGTAAAACAAGCAGACATGAGCGCCGAGGGCGCAAACATGAGTGCCAAAGGCAACAACTTCTGGGGGATCCGGCGGCATGCCTCTCAGGGAAAATTTTGAAATTGGACTCTCTAGTCTACAAATTAATGCCATTTTCTGCGTTCCCTGGACCAGATTTAATTACATCTAACAGCAAGGGTCATTCGTTTCCAATTGCATGAGTTACATAAGTGAGCAAAATACAGCTCAACTCTGTCCGTCTTTGATGAACAAATACAAGATCATCTGATTTATTTACACTTCAGGAAATCACGGTTTTGTGTGAAAGTACTGGACCTTACATGTCAAACGACCGGATGTTACGTCCAGCCTCCGGCCTCAAACGAAACCCCTGGATATAATATTTTATCATTATAATAATTTATGTTTATTGTTGGCCACTCGGAAGTTAAAATTGACTGATGTTGACCACTGCCTGTTCTTAATTGAATAGAATGTTGCGTTTCTGTTGTAGTTTCATTTGTAATATTACTTTCAATACTTAAACAACATTCAAGTTAAATAAGGAGTGACTATGTTTGTGACTCTGGAAGATCTTCAATATATGATAATTCTACTTGAATGTCGACTGACTTGTTTTCAACAAATAATATGTAAACTTCCAAAATTCAGCTTGTAGGGTTCTGTTTGGTCAATTGGCCTTTTCCTGCAAGTTTTATGTAGATTTTGCAAGGACTTTTTCCTCCTAGGCTTACAGAAGGCTTTTGAAGTTTGCAGTATTTCAATATACAAGGCTTAAAATACGATGACCCACCCCTTCCTGGGGTTGAAAATAGCATGAACCACCCCATTAGGAAGGCTGAAAACGTAGTGACCCACCCCCTCTGTGCTCCGGCCCACCCCCACCTATACTTATTGACCAGTCCCTTAGAATCTGATAAAGGATTGGCCGCAAAGCTTCCTGATTTAGTTTACGACATTTGCGCTGCTTTTACACGTGGCTTTGCCTTACAATGTTTTTGAGTGTTTCACGCTGTTTGTCGCAGTCAGTGCGTAGAAGGGATTAGCTATTACACAGAAATCGATGAACTTCCTGATTCGTACATCACGTACTAATTTCAGCACTGTTGTCACGCTAATTTAGAACCTTCGAGCAATGCCAACTGTCACGCGTGTTTCTTGAAGTTTCCTGCACTTGAACATTTGCGAAAACAAGAGAACAATATACAAGAAAACCTAACATTTTCTGAATCTAAAATGTTCTACTATCTCAGCTTTCGACATCCTCCACCTCACTGACTTCACCTCATCCTCCACCTCACTCACGTTGGGACTCCATCCACATCAGTCCTCAAAGCGGCGTAGACGAGTCTCTCTTCCTCTTCGAGTTCCGTGTGGAGGGGTAACTGAACTTCACATTCCACTTCCTAAACTTCCTCTTCTTTACTGTCCATCATCTTAGCCTGTTCCAGGCGTTCAGATAGTGGAGCGCGAGCGAAAAATAAAGCGAGCGAAAGAGCGGGAAAAAAAACGAGGGGAGGCTGGGGAAGAGGCTTGTCCTCCTCCCCAGTCTCCCCTCGTTTTTTCCCGCTCTTTCGCTCGCTTTATTTTTCGCTCGCGCTCCACTATCTGAACACCTGGAACAGGCTACCATCATCTTGACCTCATTGTCTAGCATCGCATCATCTTCATCAGAGTCCTCTAGGGAACATGTAATGGGCAGGAGATTGTCTAGCCTGCGTAGCAAGCGTTTCCGTAGGGTCTTCCGCCCGTTCGAGGCGTTTTTCGCTTTTTGGCGGCACAAAAATTGGGGCGAGCGCAACACTGATGGAAGCAGCGGGGAGGGGGAGGCCTCCCCCTTCTCGTACTTGTTTGCGCTCAGCCCAATTTTCACGCGTTCAAGAAGCGAAAAATGCTTCAAACCTGCGGAAAGCCCCGACTACGGAAACGCTTGCTACGCAGGCTAGAGATTGTCTCCTTCCTCACAGAGCTCTAATTTCTACAACAAGCAAATTGGTCGTCTCAGTAATCCGGACTTCACCTGACAGCCGCGCGGCATCTTCCATCTTCCATCGAGCGATAACAACTGTCACGCACTTGAACATTGCGAAAACAAGAGAACTTAACTGACTAGAAAACCTAACATTTTCTGAATCGAAAACGTTCTACTATCTCAGCTTTCGACTCCACGTCATTACGAACACGAGGATAGTTTAAAATTGGTGCTAAACATTGATAAAAAGGCTAAATGCACAGGCTACATTTGTGCAACGGAAAAGGTAGTTAAAATCTGTAGAATGAGATTAAAGAGACGTATATTTCCATCAGTGAGTTGCTCATAAACCTACATGACAAGCTGAAGTAACGAATCAATTAATGTTACTCGAATGAAAGAGCAAAATGCCAAGAATGTTGAAAACAAAGCTTTAAAGCGAGGAAGAAATTGGAGTCGGTGATACTCGTCACCGCCAACGTAAAGATTCAGAGGGTAATCTGATCACGCTTCGCTTCGATGATTACTACACTCAGAACGGGTTGAGTGTGACAGCTTTAACTCTTCCATACAAACTCATTTGGCAGAAAAATAACCTTTTCAATACACACCGGCGGTTGTCCAAAGCAAATTCTTTTATACAATTAGACTCTTAGCTATTGAAACAAACATATTTCAAAATACCAGACAATATTCCGGTTGTTTTTGGCTAACTTTAAGAGTCTCCCGTGCGAAACGGGCGCGTTTGCTCGCAGGGTAAGTTTTGAGACACAAAATCTAAAGTATATTCAATTATCTTGAACGGAACTTTAGTTAGTGTATCACAATGAAGTCATCGAAAGTCGTTTTCCTCAAATTTCTAGTTTCCTACACCCCTGTTTTATGGTGAGTTGTTCAATTACTGATTCCCACACATTTCTTGTGCATAATGCACTTATCAATTGAAATCCCGACCCCCCCCACCCCGGGCCAAGGTGGGGGAACGTGGGGGATTTTTATGGTATTTGAAGGCACGGTTCGCCCGTGGGGGTGGGGGATTTCTCAGGATTTGCTTTGCACATTCTTTGAAGTGGGGGAGCGAGGTGGGGATTTGACTCGTGCCTAGTTTCCTCACGGTAGTTTCTCCACGTGGTCACTGGTGTCGCTCGCTGGATTTCGATGGATTGCTCGGCCGTGCTTTGCAGTTTTGTTTCGATATCTGGCTTTGAAAGGTAAGTTTCCTAATTATTTTTCCTTTTATTTCATCATTGAGATTAATCCTTTGGGATTTTGCCTTGAGCTTTCATGGTTCATTGGCTGGAAAATGTTATTGTTAATCAAAACTTCTCACACATGCAGATACACGCTCTTCTACTTCTAGTGTTAAAACCATGTGGTTTCTGAAGTTCTATATTTCCTCATTCTTTTAGGGTCCAAAATATAAAATATAGCTCATAGGAACTATTTTATGCAGTCTATTTATAGCATCAGTTTCCCCGCGTCTTGTCTCGCTTCACAGGTTGCTTGCACGGTAAATAAAAGGTCAAGTCACGGTTGGACAGACAGCATTGTCCTGGATTGCTGGCTTCCACATCTAACGCTCGGACAGGTAAGTTTTCCTTATTTTGCTTTTATTTAATCCTTCTGACTCAAGTAGTTTTGACTTTTACGTTATGTTGTTAAACTGAAATGGAATGGGGAATCTGTAGCCCCTATTGTTGTTTATAATAATAGACCGGTTCACGCTCTTAGTTGCATCATGGGTAATCAGGGCGATATGGCAGGAAATTCAAAGGTTTGTATAAGATTTCAAGGCCAACTAATTCTTCCTGAATTAATACATATTTGACACTTTCTTTTTGAAAAGTGTAACTTATGAATTCAAAGAAACAATACACTGAAATTTTTGTACTATCGAATTACAGACAATGTATGGGAGAATTCAAGTTTTCGAAAAACTGATCATGGACTTCTATGTACTCCAGATTTTATAGTGTATTGTTTCACTTTTCAAAGAGAAAGTGTCAAATATATTAATTCAGGAAGAATTTGCTATTTTCAATTAAACTTATCATTGCAGCAATTACTTTCAATGGAGATGGTACGGATTTCAGTTCAATATAAATTTTTAGCAATGTGCTACTCAACTATCCATTATGTACCCTGACTTTTTTATGAGTGGGGTTAAAAATTCCAGAGGGGGGGGGGGGTGGGGGTCATTTTGTTTACTTATTGTCAAATTATTGTTGTGTGTTTGTGTGTAACAGTTGAATATTTAAATCATGATTATATTTAATCATATTATATGAGTTTGGAAAATCTAGAGAGGTGGGGGTATATCTGAAACCCTGTCCCTGGAAAGGGTTTATGGATATTTCAGGAATCATATAAAATATACCTATAAAAATGGTTTGTTGGCGTTCATCATGAACTATTTTGGTTAATCTTAATATGCACTAGTATGTCTAAACCCAGTAAGCTTACAGGGACTGTTTTAACTCAATTTAGATGGCAGATTCTGAAGCATCCAAAGTTTGTCTTGTTTCATTTGGTGCAAGTAATCGAAAGATTTCATGGAACATAAGATTACCTGATGCAACTTTGTCAGATTATGACAATATAAAAATAGAATTCAAGAAAGTGTTTCATGACTTGGTAACAGCTGAGGAAAAAGTGGTTTTCCAAAAGTGGGATAAGGATTTCGAGGAATGGGTAGACATTGATCCACTGGATTCAATTGAAAATAAATCTAAGCTGAAGGCTGTTTGTGTTAGAAATGAACAGAGGTCATCAGGTAAATCTGATGAAAGCGAAGTGAAGCATACAATGAAGGAGACGGGTCAAGCGACTTTGCCTTTTTCAAAACAGCGCACAATTGGACAAAATGGCAAACTTGGCCCATGTGTTCCAATTAAGTCAGCTGAGGAGGAAGCAAAGAGCCACAATGTTACCGAAATTCCAGTTAATGTTGAGAGATTAAGAGAGGAAAGTAAATTGTTTGGAAAAAAAGCTACAAGTGAAGATGGTCTGAGTGAATGGCAAAAGAAAATGAATGAAGCTGCTTTTGCTCTTTGTATGGGAAACCCGTCACTGACTTTGAATAGGGGTGAGCTTCTGGAAAAAGCAAGAGAAAAAGTTGATAACGATGGATTCAACTACAAAAAAGGCAAGTCTCGTTCCAAAAAGTTCGGAGCAGCTTCCACAGGAGACAGCAAAGTAAAACGCCCAAAACTTGAATCAGGTGAGCGAAGAAGTCTAATAGAAGAAACAAAAGAATCAATCAAAGAACAAAGCGAAAAGCTTGCAATGCTGGAAAGAGAAAAGTGTAAATTAGTCAATATGAACCAATTTGGAGCAGCATCTCATATCCTGGATAGAATTAGCTCTGCAAGAAAGGAGAAAGGACAACTTGCTAAAAAGCTTGCAGCCTTGGAACAAAAAGAATCAAAGGCAGTAAAGAGAAAGCTGGCACTACAGGGAGAAGGAGGAAACAAAACTGCAAAGAAAGCAGATGAGGGACATGCTGCTGAAAAGAATGACAACTCCATAGAAAAATATCTTACGCCTAAGGACACCCAGGAAAACAACGAAAATGCTGTAGGAGAGGAAACTGAAAAGCAGAATGAAACAGCTGTGCGAGAGGAGAAAGAGAAGAAAGACCATTTTTTGTAACAAGCGCGGCACTGGCTACAGAAACACAACAGAGCGGAAATGGCATGGAAACATATTGCAAGTACTTGAAATATACAAGTTCAGGACGTTTGGGAAACAAGGAACTGTACAAAATTTCCAGTGGCCTTTATGTTTCACAGCTACAAGAATTATCAGTAGCAGACTACATAATATGCAAAGAGCAGAACTGTAACGAATTGCATAATGTGGATGGAGGTGTTTCTGTATGCAGTAAGTGTTGTGGTCTTGTCGGTGTCGCAAAGGAAATTCAAGAAAAAGGAATGGTCAAGGTTAGTGAGACATTCAAGAAGTATTTCAGTGGAAATACGTACTCAAGTGAAAAGGCAGTTCGAAAGTTTATGAGCCTTCCAGTCGCTATTTTTGAGTTAGGTGAAGCCAGTAAAGGAACACAAACACTGTACATGATAGAACAACATCCTGGCGTTGATTACGTTAAATACGTTGAGTTAATCAGGTCTGCTAGTGGTACCATAGACACTAGCAGTTGTCCAAATAGCATTAGCAAGGAGAAACTTAAGGCCTTGTGTGAATTGGCATCCTCCGAAAAAGATAGAAAACTTATAAAGTACGCTATGTGTGCAGATTTCTCTGAGAAAAAAGCCAAGAAGTATGGACTTTCTGACTGGAACAGACAAAAGGATGAAATAGAAAGTTCTATGGAAAGGAACAAAGAAATAAGGGAAGCAGTAAATGAGCTAGCTTGCTTAGAGGAAAAGGCTATTCTCAGAGGTTATGGCATTGAAATTGAAAGTGACAATGAGAGCCTTATCTCCACAGAATCTGGAGAATCCTGTGATTGGGACAGTGAGAAAGAAAACGATTCAGAGGAAGAATCAGAGGGCGATCAAACTAACAGTGAAGGTGAAATGGCAGATTGCCCATTAGACAAACATTCTGAAGAGTACAACCTTGATCCTGACAGAGTACAAAAGGAAAGTACACCACTTGTTTCTGATGTGCCATCATTTGATCATTTAGTGTTCATTTTGCGACAAAATAATCTGAATTGGTTTTCGTTTGTTGAAGAAATTAAGTCAACTGTTCGCGGCCTCTCTGCTGAGGCAATGAGCCAGCTCTTGATTGACTTTGCCCACTACCTGCCTGTAAGTGACTTGAGCGAGGATGAAGAGAAAGAAGTGGAACACTCACGACAGTCATTTCTGCTATACTACAGAGATAAAAAGGTAGAGGAGCGTGAGATTGATATGCTGGAGGGAATTGTGTGCTCTGATTCAGAATCAGACAATCCAGATGAGTGGATAGGTGTTCCTGATTTAAGAACTGAGGCTGGGAAAAAGTTGATCCAGAGAGAAAGAAGAAGGATCAGGCAAAAAGCAAAACGGCAAGCTGCAAAGCGTGTTGCAGAGGAATGCCTTCTGAAACGCAAGATTCCAAAGCGTGTAGGACGTGTTCTTAGAGACTTTCCTGACATTGGAAAAGAAATTGAAAACTTTGTTCAATCTAAAAGAGTAGGTGCTGATGCTTGGCGACGAACAGGGATTTTGACTTTTGATGGAAACTTGAAACAGGGCCAGAAGGTAACATACAAAAGAATAAAACAGCATCTGGAAGATAAGTACAACACTACCTTTAGTTATGGCACGATTGTGCAGTTATCTGTTGTGAAGAACAAGAGAAGATTAAGTGCAAAGCGGTACAAAGGTGTTGCTCGCATAACCTGTAGAAGAGCAAGAAAAGGCTTCTCCCTGCGATTTAATCCTGATGCACACTGGAGCTGTTCATTGTACAAAGGCCTAGATAAAATCCAACTGCAAGATGGTACTGACAAGTGTGTTCTTAATCGAGATGATGCAGCGGGTTTCCGATTAGATACAACCTACACCCATAAACAGAACAAAGTCCTTTCTGTCTCAACATCACCGGAGGTTACGACACGCACAGACTTTGTTAACAAGTATTCCTCTATTCTACAAGTTTCATCCTATTTAATCATGGAAACTGAAAACACATCAGATGTGTGTGCAGCTGTTGTTAAAGGCCAAGCCCTTTTTAGAAAGAATGCAGCACAACACTTGTCTGATCTCACAATGCTGCAACAAACTATTCCATCATTTAAGGATTCTTTGACAAAAGATATAGAATGTATCAGGGTTGATGGGGCCTCTGATGAGGGGCCAGGGAATGAAGAAGTCCAATTTTATTGGACTGAGAGACATTTGACAATGAGCAAAGCATGTACAATCGTTACTACAAGGCACAGTGGTGGGAGCTACCTTAACAAAGTCGAACTGCTGAATGGATGTATTTCTGTAGGTCATTCTAATGTTTTCATACCATCAACGCTGCATGGACCATGCTATACAGCTGAAGGCTCTATTGATGAAGAGAAAGTCAAACTAAACCAAGACACTGCAACTGATGTCTATATTGACCGTGTGTCTGGTGCAACGTTTAATGGGAAAGAAATTCATTTCACAAAAGGGGCAAGTGATGCTCAGGCAATTTACAACCAAAGCAGACGCGATCACCTTTTGGTATTCCTGAAAGGAAGCAAGAAGCAAAAAGCAGTGTTAAAGAAAGAACAATCTACATTGTATAATTATTTTGAGGAAGTGTGGACAGTAAGGAATAGCCATATGGCGAAAGGACTACCCAGCCAGTATGTGTTTGTACTTCTACCATGCTACAAACACGACTGTAGTCATCAGCTTTGTCGAAAGGGTAAACCAGCAAAAGACAGACTTTGGTATGAGAATGGCCCTCCCCTGACAAATATTCCATTCCCCATTCCTGACCAGAAACGACCATGGGGCAGTGAAGATTGTACTGAGTGCCAGTCTGTTTGTAGTGGGCATTTCCTTTCCCCAGAAGATAACATTCGACATGTGGCAAAACACGGAACAGGAGACTGTCACTTCTCTCCACCAAGTGAAGTTATCAAGTCCGAGTTCAGTAAAAGAGCAAGGCAGGGCCAGTTGATGGATGAGAACACCATACTAACCTTAGCCAAAGCAACTCTCCTCAGCAAGGAAGAAGTCCAGATGTGGGTGGACCACTTGTCCTGCTTGGCAAAGCATAGGCAAGCTGGCGCGAAAAAAGCTGCCAAATCAAGAGCTAAAAAAGGTTCATCTTATAGTTTAACTCTTTGAAATAAAACAACAAGTACTATACTTCAGAAATGAGGTCCACTTTGTCTATTGAATATTGTCACTGTTAAACTACAAATGTTCATTTTATGTTTCTTCACTTTACAGCACAACAAAAGCTCTACTGCTTCTGCCAAAAAACAGATGATAAACGCCAAGCCATGATTGCGTGTGACAACCCCAGCTGCAAGTTTGAGTGGTTTCACTTTCAATGTGTTGGCCTTCAAGAAGAAGAGGACTTGGTTGGGCAGTGGTTCTGCCCATCCTGTACTTTGGCTCGCTGATGCATGCCGGTATCCTCGACATATTATGTCTATATCTTGGTCTGTTATCATATTTGGCTTTTGCTTTAGCTAAATTTGTACACTAAAGAAGAAGAAAATTCGAACTAAATGTTAATAAAGTCAGTCAGGGAACAACAAAGGTTTCCCCACCTGGGTGGGGGTTTTCCCAGTCAATATGCCCCAGTAGGGTGGGAGTTTGTTAAGATTTGCAATGATGTCAAGTCAAATCCCCACTTTGGCCCGGGGTGGGGGGGGTCGGGATTTCAATTGATAAGTGCATAAATCCTGTTAGTGGAAGTGCTAAGCAACTCAGTGTTCCCTTTATGTAAATCCCTGGCCTTATTTGGCTCAGAGTTGTTCCTCCAGTTTCGTGGAATCTATGATAAATTGGTTGCATTTAGCTCAGTAAGCTCATGCGGTTTAAGTTAGTGTCTGAACCACAAGATCAGCAAGTCCTTAGTCAAGTGCAAGCTGGACCACATGTTTTTTCATTTCTCTGTTTTTAGTTTTAACATGTCGAAACATGTTTAAGGGTTTTAGGTTTAGTGTATTATGTATTCATGGCGATTATTGCCCTCTGGAAGCTTAGCTTTTGTAACATTTGCTATTTGTGACTTAGCAGTTTCATTTGCTAGATTTCTGTCCGGATTACATTTTGCAGCTTTTTGCGTCTACCTCAGCATGCGAAATCACAGGTAACCAAAGCGTAATATGAGAGTTTGTATGGAGCTGAAATTCGATCGAAAATAATCGGCAGTTTTCCGCCAAAAATACATTAAAATCGAAATAAAGTTTAAAAAACCTTACCTGTTGTGTGTTTGCTGTGTTTTTATCGCTTTTCCGAGCCTCCGGACGCCGTTTTGGGCGATTTTCTGCTTAACGGTCGATGCAACGGCATGTCACGTACTAAAGAGAGCTAAAGGTAGGAAAACGGGAATTCAAATTTGCCAACCGACATTCGAGGTCCCGATCAAAATACCCGCTAAAAATCGATTCAATCTATAGTCAGCGCTTTAAACCTACAACACATTTCAAAAAGGATAAATTCCCTACCTTTCTATGTAATTCAATCGTCAATTAGTTTATCTCTCGAAGTACAGCCCTGCATTAAAAACGAACTAACTTTTCGAAATCGCCGCTATCACAGGCTTGTAAGGAAAAGAGGGTCAAAACTAACGGTCAAGCCTGGGACAAAGCGCCAAATTTCGCTCCACCGGGGGACGACATGAGTGACTTCTGTGTCGCCAAATGCCAAACCCACCCTAGCTCTCTCCGGTAAGTCAAGTTTTATACCTGAATGCGACCCGCGCGCGATTTCCCGCCGAAATTTGAGCGGTACAACACTTGATTTACCGGAGAGAGGGTGAGTTTGGCATTTGGCGACACAGAAGTCACTCATGTCGTCCCCCGGTGGAGCGAAATTATGGCGCTTTGTCCCAGGCTTGACCGTTAGTTTTGACCCTCTTTTCCTTACAAGCCTGTGATGGCGGCGATTTCGAAAAGTTAGTTCGTTTTCAATGCAGGGCTGTACTTCGAGAGATAAACTAATTGACGATTGAATCACGTAGAAAGGTAGGGAATTTATCCTTTTTGAAATGTGTTGTAGTTTTAAGGCGCTGACTATAGATTGAATCGATTTTTAGCGGGTATTTTGATCGGGACCTCGAATGTCAGTTGGCAAATTTGAATTCCCGTTTTCCTATCTTTAGCTCTCTTTAGTACGTGACATGCCGTTGCATCGACCGTTAAGCAGAAAATCGCCCAAAACGGCGTCCGGAGGCTCGGAAAAGTGATAAAAACACAGCAAACACACAACAGGTAAGGTTTTTTAAACTTTATTACGATTTTAATGTATTTTCGGCGGAAAACCGCCGATTATTTTCGATCGAATTTCAGCTCCATACAAACTCTCATATTACGCTTTGGTTACCTGTGGCGATATGTTTGTTAGTTTGCTTTGCTCATTTTCTCCAGTACTAGTAATATTGTTGTATTATTCGCTTACCTGGTATCCATGATCATAATGTTACCGTGTATTTGTGTTCATAAATCCAGTAAAGTCATTTTTGCTTAGTTTATCCGTTTGTGACCAAAATTTCCATGTTCATGCTTTTTTGTTTATTGTGAATAGCATTATTGTAAAATCTGAAACCGAAAATAAATTTGGACCCCCAGAGTTGGACCCTGGGTCCAAATCCACTGGCTAAATTGGACTCCCCAGTCCAAATTCGCTAGCAGATATTGACCCCCGTAGGTCCAATTTCGTTAGCCGATTTGGAGCCCCCTGTAAAAACTTGGGCTACCAAGTAACTTCAACAAAAAATTGGCTAGTCGCATATAAACCGCCGAAACGACGCTTTCGCTTTTAACTTTGCCAGCAAACCATTTCTTTTGTGTTTTAAAACACGGTAATTGTAAACAGCAGATTACCACGCTATACGTAGAAGCGTAAAAACTAATTTATTATAAAGCTGCCGCGCTTAAAACCAAAAATAAGATATATATACCTCGTTCTAAAAATGTACCGGGAGACTGATGACCGTCTTCTCAAAACTTGACGTTTCAAAAAGAAATTATTGTCTTATTGAAAGGGGTCTAAATCCGCGAGAGGGGGTCCATATCCCCCGGATATAAACCGGGGGGTAATCCGCGGGAAGGTCCAAATCCGCTGTGGCACGGTAACGAAAAATAAAGCCTGAGAATAAAATGAGAACAATGTGTTATTTAAATATTTTATGTCTCATTTTGAATTAAATTAGTTTATATGTACGGTACAACTTTTCAGCTCTTTATACATCATAACATTTTCGCTATAATTAATCATAGTACTTTCCATTTCAGGTCTTGCACTATATCAAAATGCTAAACAATTCTTCGTCAGAAGACAGCAGCAGTGATGGAATTTACTTGAAGCAACCACTTGGGTTTATCATCTTCCAGCTTATCCTTCAAACTACCATCGGTTTGTTAGGTGTAATTGGAAATGTTATTGCTTGCGCAAAGATTATCATGGGAACTAAAGCACTTTCCGCTTCCATGAGCCCGTACCTTCTAAGCCTGGCATTTGCAGATCTGGACATTTTGTTCTTCAATTATCCACTGGTGATCTTGCACATTCAGTTTCCATATGAATGGTTACTCAGTAGGATAGCTTGTTTGTACATTGTCCCATTCACAAAGACGTTCTTTGGTGCATGCATTTGGTCCATCACCGCTATGGCTGCTGAGAGGTACGTGAACATCGGATGGAAGATCGTCGTACCAATATCTGAGTCTGGAAGAACACCGCCTTTGAAACGCCGAATTCGATTAATCGTAATCGCTATCTGGGTGACAGCGTTCTTCGTGGCGTCCCTGCCGATTTACCTCTATAGAAAATACGATTCCGCTGTCAGACCACCACAATGCTATAATGCATTCTCACATACTTTTCACCGTAACTTGTCCACGATCAACGCCATATTAATGTATGTTCTCCCACTAAGCATCATAGCCTCTAGCTATCAAAGGATTGGGGAAAAAGTTTCGAAGAGACTGAAGGAACTTCAGTACGAAGCACCAAATCCTTGGATTGGGTGACCGCTTTCATCGTCGATGCTCAATGCAAAGACCATTTTGCACCAAACCAGTAAAACGCAAATTCTTAAGCCGCTAGTGATTTTGTTCGCTTTGACTATGCTCCCGTACCAAATGTTCAACCTTGCAACGGTTTACTGGGGGGAAACCTACCGGATTCGTCTACCAGAGCTACTACAACATTCTCCTCGTAGTTGTCGCCATAACGGTTGGGATCAATTCGGCTGCGGATCCGCTGGTCTACTGTGTGGTGAACAAAGATTTTCCCCAGGAAATCAAAACGGTTTTACCCTATTGTTTCCGAGCCCATTTAAGAAAGTGGATTCCAAAAAATTCTCTCGGTGTCAACAACAGCCGAAGCAGAGGCACTACGACTGACACATATATAAAAAGTCACAATGAAACAGCCTTGTAAATGGTGAAACGAACAAATATTGAAGAACGTGAATTGCAACTACTAAGGCATGAGCTTTAATGCCAATTAAAACTAAAGCAGGAGCACTTATTAACATAACGTATGGCCTGAAAAGCACTTACAATATTATGGAATAATATAGCGAAACGTAAGATGATGACTTGAGGTGTAAGGAAATGAAAGATGTAAGCTAGAATTCAACAAGGTAGTTACTACTGAAAGGCATCTAATTTGCGCCACTGTTAAGAACACCTGCCCATTAGTGTTCTACTCTCCAACGTTAATTGTCCTGTCAACGAATTTAGGTTAGATTTTTGTCAAAGACAAGTTTTGCACTGTTTGTTAAACAAGATCTAACTTTACGTTTTTTTCAGTTTTACTGAATATTTCCTTTTTTGTCCTGCACAAAAACAATCTCTGAATATTTTGGTGCGGATGTAAGAGAGCGAGCGTGAATGGCGCGAGTCTGAGTGGCCCTTTTCGCTTCGCTTTTAAGTCGCCTGAACTACATAAACTATTTTGAAAGCCTGAAACAAATTTGTCATCAGCAAATGAATTATGCGAGACTTGAATATTATCAAAGCTAAGTCTCCGTTGAGGCAGTCGCAGGCTACTAATTTTGCTGGATCGTTGTCATTATTAGTGCCGCTCTTTTCAAAATTCGGCACTGTAAGTAGGTGTCACAAAAAGACACTAGCATTTTGGGCGTAGATGAGGATGAGGACAAGGACGGGGCTGACGAGGAAAAGGATGAGGATGAGGGTGAGGGGAAGGAGTAGGAGGGGATGAGGAGGAGGAGTAGGGATAAAGACGAGGACGAGGACAGGGATGAGGATGAGGATGAGGATAAAGACGAGGACCACAAGGACGAGGATGCGGATGAGAACGACAACGAGGATGAGGATGGAAAGATGAGGATGAAGATGAACACGAAGGATGAGGATGAGGATGAGGATAAAGGTGAGGATGAGGACGAGGATAAGGATGAGGAGGAAGATGAAGATAAGGATAAGGATGAGGATGAGAATAAGGGTGAGGATGAGGATGAGGATAAGGATGAGGATGAAGATGAGAATGAGAATGAGGATGGAAGGATGAGGATGAAGATGAAGATGAGGATGGAAGGATGAGGTTGAGGATGAGGATGAGGATGGAAGGATGAGGATGAAGATGAGGGTGAGGATGAGGATGAGGATGAGGATGAGGATGAGGATAAGGATGAGAATAAGGGTGAGGATGAGGACGAGGATGAGGATGAGGATGAAGATGAGAATGAGGATGAGGATGGAAGGATGAGGATGAAGATGAAGATGAGGATGGAAGGATGAGGATAAAGATGAAGATGAGGATGGAAGGATGAGGATGAAGATGAGGATGAGGATGGAAGGATGAGGTTGAGGAAGGAAGGATGAGGATGAGGATGGAAGGATGAAGATAAGGATGAGGATGAGGATGGAAGGATGAAGATAAGGATGAGGATGAGGGTAGAAGGATGAAGATGAGGATGAGGATGAGGATGAGAATGAGGATGGAAGTATGAGGATGAGGACGAGGAAAGGGGATGATTCAGGTTAGCCTCTGAATTTGGTTTTGGGTTGTGCGCTCATTGAGGCGGATAACAATCTTGGGTCAGTGACTGTAAGAAACACAGCCTTATTTGATATGATTTTGTTAACATAATGACGGCCGTCAACCTTGAGCAAAACGGAAAGTTGCCTCGATCAGTACTGAAGCTAGAAAACAACTAGCTACACAAGACTCTGGCAACTGGGTGTTCTGTGAGAAAAGCAAGCACTCACGACCTATCCACAATTCACCTCATTTAGGTGGATTTGTTTTTGTTTTTAAGGGTGGATAAATTTGCAAATGCATTCGGCGCTGGAGAAAAAAAAAGACTTATTTTTCATCCATCACATTTTCGGTTACGTGCATAGAGCAAATGATAAATTAGTTGTTAATTAAGCTTGCTAATCCAGAGAACGCAAGCGCGGCGAACCGTGGCATTCTCGACTACTTGACAAAACCAAGACAAAGCCAATTTTAACATCATTTAAATAATTTTTAAAAAATTCTAATCGTTTTCGTTCGGTCATAAAACTTCAAATCAGAAACGACGTTAATTCAGCGTTCATTAACTATCAGGACAAGCATCTTTTCGAAATTTTACAATATCATATGCGTAAGATAAAAACAGCCAGTTCACCATTACAAATTTATTTCAACGTGCTAAAAAATCTTTTTTCTATGTTTTTCTTTGAGGAAACGAAAGTTTTAATTATCAATAACATTAACATTTGCACCCTAAGAAAAAGCTTTTTAAAATTTTACCATCCATCCTTTTGTTTAAAAAAGATAACTGATCTGGCTATTGCCTATTATTAATACTAATTAGTATCACCTAATTGCATGTCAGGTGCCTAAAAACGTCACTAAATGTAGCGGTCTTACTCTTAAAATAGGTTATTATTGAAGTTAACAGCGCTTAGAACATGGTCACACCTACGAAGAATTGCGCTTTTGCGTGCAGATTGTATTTTTGCATTTTAATTTCTTAGTTCTCACCTTGAAATCACGTTGCTATTTTGTTTACGATATTTTCGCTATTGTACAAATGCCTTTGAGTTGCAATGTTTTACTGAGAGTGCTTCACCGCGCAGCTTATCGCAGTTGATGCGTAAACAGCTATGAGCCAATACACGGAAATTGAGGAACTTGAGGCAGTGATTGCCCCACAAGATTTACTAGATTTGCACTGGTGAAAGCAGTCTTCGACGCGCTACAACCACCGGCAACAGCAAGTGGGGAACCCGCAGGGAAAGCCAAGAGACCAAAGACAAGTTCAAGTACAGCACTCGTAGTCCGGCAAACGCAGAGAAACAAGTCTGTCCTTCTATTTCAATTAAGGTCTGAACATTTCTTATTTCATGTAAAGCTGTAAAGTAATGGTTTTTCTTTCGATTTGCCTTTTGCTTTGCTATTACAAGATTATCTTTTGTGGTTTTTTAACATCGCCGTTGAAGCTGTTGTTTTCATCGATTTAGGTATCAATATTCACAGAGAATTTGTGCATTCATTAGTAGTTTCTACTTAGTCATTAGTATTCTCTCTATATAGAGCATACTAATAAGGCTTCCAAACAAAGGAAAACAATGCCTCGTTAGTATGCTCTATACAGAACCACTAATGAATGCAGAAATTCTCTGTAATTTTACCCTGCAATTTCCCTGTGCTTCAAAGCCCCCGCCACTTTACATAATTTAAGACAGTTTATGGAATATAGAGCATCGAAATGCTGGACATTGATTGGCTGAGTGGTTGTGACCATGTTCTAAGTAAGAGATAAATACCGAGAACGGAGGTATTAATCCATATACATCCCGAGGGGCGAACTGAATTCCCAGAAAAGATGGAATTCCTAGGAATTCTTAAGAATTCCTAGGAATTCCAAACGATTCCAAGACATGCAAATTAGGAAAAACATAAAAGCTTGGAATTTCTGGGAATATATGGCAATGTGTTAAAACTGTACTTGGAATTATTAGAAATTCCTAGGAATTCCCAATAATACCAAAACTGATAATGAAAGGGCTTGGGAATGTCTGAGAATATATGGGAATGGCTAAATTAAACGGCTTGGGCTAATAAAAATGGTTGGGAATTTATGAGAATAAATAGGAATGACTAAATTAAATATGAGAAATATTGGCAATTTACTTGGAATAGCAACTATAAGTCCCTGACTTAAATACTTGACAGACTTCAAGTTGAGGATATTTCAGTGAAATGTCTTTGGAACTTCCAGGAAGTTATGAAAAAGGGCATTTAATGTATCACACAGTCAAACAAGTCTTAACTTGTTTTCTAAATATTGAGGTATTCCTGAACCTTTGAGGACAGGTCAGGCAAACAAAATTGAAAGGTCCATACATGACTCAAAAATTAATAAATAAATAAATTCCTTGTGTAAATTATGTGTTAGTTTGCTTGTTGAATTGAGGACACCAACTGAATAAAGGATGAATACATACATGTTCCAAAGCAGCAAAAGCATCTTATTATGCTACTATTTTCTGTTCAGAAAAGTATATCCTTAAAAATTGTCCATGACACAAGTAACTATAAAGTGTCTTAAAAAAAATATTGTTCATAACACAGGTTCAACCACACTCCATTGAAGTTAGGCAGTGTACTAGGCATGGATTTGCAGAGTTCCCTTTGAGAAAGAACACTTTTTTCCACAATGTCCTCTTCCTTTGCCAGTTGAAATTTACCTCTGAAAATAAAGTATAAAATAAAAGTAAACGAGAAGTCATGAAATGATGCCTTCAAATAGATACTATTATCATACCACCGTACGACCTCACTCATGCAGTTTTATTGAAAACATACTCAGGAGATGATGTGTGTAGGGGCAGATACACGTAGGTTGGTGTGAGCTGGTCCAGAAGAGCTGTCCAGCTCCGCACACATTGTCACCTGATTACTATAGTGTGCACGCAAGTCTTCATTCATTTAGTATTTTATCAAGACCTTTCCGTAACTTTCCAATCAAATTCAGCCTTAAAATGGTGGTATGATAAAATACTTCTTGACTACGCTGTATTAGTTAGGTCAGGCTGGACGGCAAAATATTTGGATCTCGGTCAGGGCGCATGGAACTACTCTGCCCGTATTCCATGCGCTAGAGCCAAATACTTTCCCATCCAGCCCTCCCACTCAGTCAATAAGTATAATATTATTATTACACATTGTAGGAGACAATTACACAACAATGACTTTTAAGAGCATATCACGTAATTATTGACGACAGGACTTGTGATTATTTCACTCTAATGACTTCATTTTCTTGTGGATTTCATGTTAGTAAAGAAAATGAATACAACAGTAGGTAATGTCGAGGAAGGGATTTAAGAACCCCCAGCCACTTATTTACAAGTGCATCAATGTTTTGAATATGAACAAAAGAGACCATTCTTATTCAATGACATGCAAATGGAGTCAGATATTCTTAATTTTTTGCTTGTCGACTGCAGGGTCAGCTGTACCCAATCTTTTGACTGAGTAACAGTTTGATTAATATTAATGTTTGTGCTGCTGCACTGTATACAAAGCGAGCTGTTGTAAAGATCGTTTCTGAACTGGTTGCAGAACGAGAGTGCTCCTTGATGATATAAAGCTGTATAAACTCGAGCATACAAATAATTCTTTTATTCAACCTATTCAATGGCAAGAAAATTCGACATCTCCGAATTATATTCTATATTCCTCTAAAAGTCTAACTCATTATTAAAATTTGAATATGTTTCAAATGAAGCTCCCTTTTTTTCACAGGATGTTTATGTGGGGGCACCATACTCGGCTTTTCTGTCGACACAAAATGGGCCATTCCATGTAATGTCTGCAACTCCCCCACCCCCTACTCCCATTGAAGTACAGGGAAATCCTAAAGGGAAGGGAGGGGGTTTCAAAAGTCATTTATGAAGGAGTAGCTATGTCGGTTCCTTTGATCTCTCAAAAACATCTCCCTTTTTTAGCGGGGGTGCATACATTAAATGGAATGGCCCAATGGCATCCAACTGCATAAGACATAGTTTAGAATCTGTTCAAGAAATTAAAGATTAATACTGTACCTTTATGTAAGAGAAGGTAGCTTTGCATCGAATACTTCAACTCTTCAACCACTGGAATAAAAAGACTATCCATGTTTTCCTTTCTGGCGTACATAAACGACACGGCGATAGCCACCAAATACAAACAATCCGAACACTCCAGGAAAGAATCACTGGTCACTGGTTACGCGCGCCTGCAATTTTCAAGCGTGCGGTTGTAAGTCACATGACCTCTTGAAAGCGGCCCGGTCGCATGGCTGTCTAACCGGTGAGGCCGCCATTTTCAAATTACGTTGAGGTGGTGCCAAGAGTTGCAAGTTTATCATACGCGAAAATGGTTTATTACACTATTCTTTTGGACTACTTTCGCTTACGATAAGTGAGGCTCAACCCAAGTTGCTTCAGTGGAAGTTGATAGTATTAAAAGGTGGTGGATAATTGTTCGATTCAAGGTGGTTGTAAACAGACTAACCGATTTCAAGGTAAGTGACTTACATTTTATTTTCTATCGAGGGCTTAAACAAATTAGTTCCCTTCTTTGCGACATTCTGCCAAATGAGTGTAACAAGCCTTAATACAGTGTGTAAAGCGTGCAATTCTTCAAGGAACAGAAATCAGAAGGGCCGTTGTTCAGTAAAATTGGCCCCAGGGTGGACAGTGTTAATTCTCACTAGTTAAAAGTAATAACGAATTCAAAACCATGTGTTAGTAGAGTGACTAACGCTTTTCATAATAAGTTTAGTTGAAGGTAATTTCATGTTGCCTACACGCTAAGCAACAATTCGGTTTCTCTCAGATATGTGAGCACATTAAATTGAATGCATTAAAAGCCTACATCTGTAAATTGTTCTTCAATGACCAGTCAAAGGCGATTGAACTTGAAATGAACATACATTTGCCAATTTAGAAGGAGTGAGTTCTTAAACGTTTTGTGTGATTTAAATATATTATTGATTTTTTAAATCAAAGATACTGATATGTAACAACATGATTTCATAAAATTAGAATGAGACCTAGAATAATAGCAACTTCAGGTCTTTCCCATTTGCATTTGACAATGCTCCAGTGGCTTAAGGTGGAATTTTGTGCATTTCTAAAAGTTTCCTTTTTATGGGGTTTGCATATGGAAGATTTTCATTGCAATCAACAATTTTAAAGTGGTTACCAGACTCATGGGTTTGTTCCAAACATTTGTGAATGTCCAGTGTGTGCCTAGATACATGTACTGAGCAATAATTTATCATATGGGCATATAAAACCCCAAGACGTGAAACTCACATTGTCAAGAGGGTTAAAGACACATGTTTGACTGAAGCAGAGTTCAGCCATCTATTACACGTTGCATAGCTTTAAAAATGTTAAAACTTCAATTTCTTGACGAAAGGGGTCTTTGGATCACACTCCGTGATGCGAAACACAACATCCTGCGACAGAATTAAACACAATATTAAGCCGGACCGGGCATTACAAACATCAGGAAAGAAACTCATCATGTTGCAGATTATAGTAATTTCGATTCTTTAATAATTGTCTGTGACAAATTCAAAATATGAGAGGCTGAAAAACCTATCGAGTTCTTAAATGAGGTAAATTCAACATACCTTATATGTCGCTTAACAGACAATCCGAGGTCATATTTAACTGAACTCCATCATATAGTGATCTGAGAAAGATTGATGTGACCTCAAGATCAAAGTCTTGGAAATGCGACATTATTTTAAGTTGTAATGCTCAATTCAGTCACCATTTGAAAATCCTCCAAACTAAACCCACTACAAAAATGCAAGAGGCAGCATTGGTCGAAAGACTGAGATACACACATGTCTATAAAGTGCAGTGTACAAAGATGTGAAGTAGGAGTCGTGCAGGCCTTCCAACCCCAGTTTATAACTGAAAAATTCACATGGTGTTTGGGCAGGGTGTGATGAAGAATTCTTGTTACCAATTTGGCAACTAATTTTCAGGATTTGGTTGACAATGCAGAAAGTTTAGGCACATTGGCAACTGTATTAGGCGCAATTTCTTGCCCTGTGTCAAGTGTGTTGAACTGACTCTAGTTAGCCTGCGAGCAGGCACACTTAGTGTGCAATTCGCACGAGTATCTTGGCGGCGGAAGTCGGCAAGCAAAGCGGGCCAGCGAGAAGAATGGTGCGAGGAAAAGTGAGCCTGCACGAAAGCCGTTGAATTTTGAATTCCGCCCCTGTGAGGTGACAAGTCTTAACTGTCAAGGTATCAATTATCTAACCAGTCAGCAAGTGAAGCAAAATCTAAACAAACACCACAGCAGATTTTCACACGCGAGAGGATCAAGTTCTTTATGAGTGTGCCAGAATAGTGTAAAAGAAAATTATAAACACAGTTGACAATTTTTGCCGCATTTAAATTAGACTTTCCACAAGTCGACCTCACGAGTTTCAGAGCACAAAAGCCGTAAAGTGAGTGGAGCAAGCTTTTTAGGCTGCGAAGCGGTGGAGCGACGAAGTCCTGTACCATATAAAATGGGACAAAGGACTTTTTTGAAAGTGTACATTTTAAAAATGTGTTCTATTTGAAATCAGTATACACTGTAGAAGTTAAAAATATCAAACTCCAGGGATATGAAACTTGCAATAACAAAGAGTATCGAGCTGCTACCTCAGAAGACTAATCACCCTTACATTATGCGTTGCAAACATCTGAAACCAGGAACAAGCGATACCATCTTCCCACAATGACAAATAACCGAACTCAGTGCAACAATGACTGCAAGATAATGCCCATTGCATGGTCAAAAAAAGATGTTACATTTCCTGTCATTACAGAGATCCCAAGAAGATAGGCTTGAAAACCACCATGCACTAAAACCAGTGTGGCTGATATTCCAAAAAATTACACAAAACTGCAATCGCTAACCAGACGCAACCAGCTGAGTCACGTTAAGAAATTGAATCGGTTGAAAAACTGACAGACTGTGAACAGTTGTCCTATTTTCCTTCTCGCTAAAATTAGAAGAAGAAAGAGACTGCTCGCAGTCTAAGAAACCGACAAAGGTGACAACCAGTGACACCACTTTGCTTGTTATTTGCCACAATAATAAAGTCTGTTATTGTGTGTCATTTCAAACCAATCAGAATGCTGCGTTCATGGCGAAATGCGGAGAATTCAAAATTCAGTGGCTTTTCTGCAGGCTCACTTTTCCTCGCACCATTCTCGGCAGCCCGCTTTGCTTGCCGACTTCCGCCGCCAAGATATTTTGTACTTGCACAAATGCACACTAAGTGAGCCTGCTCGCAGGCTAGATTCTAGTAAGTTCTTTGCATGACTGGCATGAACCAATTATTAATTAAACTTACTGAACATCTTTTGTATCACACTAATTTTTTTAAGGTCGTTGCCCTGTATTGCATTGTGCATCCTTAATGCGCACGATTTGTGGCGTCAATAGCGCGCACTCAAAGCGTGCGCATGTCTAGGGAGTAATGGATTTCCTATGAGGCTAAGCTCACCAGGGAAAAGAAAGGTCATTTACTCTTAAACAAGCATGGTGACCTATCTTTTTTTTTACTTACTTTTGACCTACCATTCATCCTCTTTTTGTTCAAAGAGTTAGAAAAAAAACACATGTTAAAAAGAAAGGTTATTGCTAGAAACACATTACTCATGGAGATGAAATCACGACCTCGAGAACACGCACGTGAGGAAGGTTTGAAGTCAATTTCGTCTGATGCTTCGAGCATCTGCCATAAAACATCTAGTAAATTGTTCCTTGTTATCGGTATTTCACATCTAGTAGTTTGTTTCAAGATTTGCTTTAATTATGTGCTTCCTGTTCCTATGGAAAGTAGCATAAACTGATCAAATACATATGTGTTTGTCAGGCGAAATTGCATGGAATTATGGGGTAACTTGAGACGATGATATCTCGTGAACGGACATGGGGACCTATTCTTTGTATTTTATATTTCAAAACATTGCATGATAGGTAACAACTTGTGAAAGTTTGACAAAAATCATGTATGTTAAATTTTATTTTGGGGGAATGACCTTAATTCTTGTTTTGATTGCAAAATTATTGAAAAGTCTGTAACACAATCAACTGGGCTAGATGGCTGACACTGTTAGTTACGTACTAGAACTTAAATTTCAGTTAAAACTGAACCTCTGCATGCATAATTACACATCTACATTACTCCTTCAACAATCTCCTAGGATCTGCAAAGTACTGTACTACATGTACTGTGGTGTAGATAGAATTAGAGTATGGTTTACGTTCACCTTAGCTTAATGTTAGTGCATGGTAAATAAATTTATTGTTTATGAGCCAAAGTTTTATTAATCAGAATATTTTTCCTCAGGGTCTACATATGTACACATTGTATGTACTCCCAGTTCTACAGCAAAACAGTTTGTTGATGCACATTGTACATGGCAAAGAAATGCATCACACTTGATCAGGTAAGTTACTCAAACATATACATTAGAATCCTCATTGTAACACTTCAATTTGTATTGCTTAGATCTGTTTTCTTCAAACATACCGGTAGTATGTGTAACATGTAATTAGACTTTGGGTCGCAGGCTGTTCTTCAGGGATTATGACAGAATTACGTACACAGAGTTTGGAATTGTTGAACTTTTCCATGGATTCATGTCATATCAAGGCAATATCTCCTTGCTGATAACTGCTTGAATTATTAAGACATGAATACTTCATGTAGATTATAGTGGACCACATGTTCATGTACATTGTGACTACAATATTGAACAGTCACTGAAACAAACACCATGTGCTAGATATTGTAAATAACTACAGAGATTGGTCATGCATTAACCAAAAATGGTTATATTTTTTAAGATGGTGGAGTAACCAGGATGAAACATATTAAAAATTTTAAAAATGTGCTCAACATGTTGTGTATAGCAAACAGAACATTTATTTATTTATTTTTTTATTTTTTTTTTGCAACATAGAAATCTGTTTACTCACGAACAAACATTCGTATACAACACTTGTTTTTTGTTTTGTATTTTTTGTAATTTTTTTTTAAATACTTTATTAACAATTAAGCACACTGAACATTACATAAGTTGGTTGCAAGGCAATATTGCTTGGTTAACAAATAATACATAAATTACATTGAATACATTGGTTACATTGAACTGATAACTTATTTTAGAAATTTTTGGACCCGGGGGCACTCAACGTTACAAGGCAATATTACCAATTTAACAAATAATACATTGAATATATTACTGATAATTTATTATTATTTTTTTGAGAGTCTGAGGGGAGTACAAGTAGGGAGGTTTGGAAGAGATGTATCTTGCCTGAGTTTTATCCAAATTCAACACGATATCCTATCTTGAGTTTGTTAACGAAAACAGAACACTTAAATCAAACCCCTGACCTTCTGCACTCCAGCTGAACTACATGGTACATTTTACTAAATAAATGAAGCTGCAAGGAAACTGGTAGTGAGGTAGATAATCTTACTAGGTTCATACTACATCATGTCCTGCATTTTGCTAGAAAGGGCAGTGTTGAGGGCATCCTGACTATATGGTGACCTTGTAAGCAATGACCTACAATATAGCTCCTTCTAGACTAGTGTAAGCTTCATTCTGTACAATAAAAGTGGTTAGAGCTCCTGATTGGTAAACGGGAACACCTCAGATTCAGCTTTTCTGGGGTCTCATTCCATTTCAACACCTACATCTACACTCATAGGTCCAGGTGGATGGTAAAATACCATGTATTTGGCTCTCAGGCATGGCACACAGACCTCCTGCATTTGGTCGATACGCCAAACATTAAGCCTTAAGCCATACATTTTCTTGTCTTACCTTCCCACTCATTCAATTAGAACATAATTATTACATGTAGTTTGAGAATTTTGAGAACCCCATACATGAACATGTGAAAGCCATCACCATGTATTCACTATCTACAGTGTTCTTTTATGGTGTATCAGAAAATTCTTCTCTGGTTAGTGGTTTTAAGGATTTGCAATGGTCTATCACTGTAATGCTAAAGCAATGTGAATGTCACTCAAGTGAGAGCTTAGCTTCAGATATCATTCTTATTGTGCCACTCAGGCCTCCACATCTTTGGAACACACTACTTGACTGTTTACTTTATTTTGTTTACTACTTGAACTGTAATTGTAAATGTATGTTGTGGTTCAAATTTTTCTTTAGTTTGAAACTTTTCAAACCAGATTAATTTTTATTTTCCTTTGCCTTAGATTTTGGTAATGAATCTGAGACAAAGGGAAATAAAAATTATACTGGTTTGAAAATTTTTAAACCAAAGAAAAATTTGAACCACAACCTGTACATGTACGTTAATGTACCTTATATTTTAGTGAAAATTAATGCTGCAACCTATTAATAATGTTGAGTGTATGACAGGTCTAGAATTTATATAAAATTTCGATTTTTTTTCCTAGGACCACATGTATAAGGCCATCAGAGGACCGAACTCAGAAGACTGCTAACAGCAAGTGAACTAAAGGCAGCCAAAACAGATAAGACCTATATGTAAAATCAGTGAAGGCGGTACTTGATGATTGTTGAATTGTATTTCCAATTTTGCCTCATAAACAAAAATATAAGGCACAAAATGATATTGAACTAATTTTATCATTTAACTCCTGTTGAAGATATGTTGAAAACAGACATTCTGAGGTAAACTGAATATGCCCTTGTACCAAGAGCCCGGGAAAACTAGGGTTTTGTCCTGGTCCAAGCCTGGTTAAAAAACCAGACCCTCGATTTGTCTACTTTAAATATCAGCAACTGACTTTAAATTGAGGGATATTGTATCGTGTCCAACAGGTGTTTTTTTCTTACCATTTTGGGTCAAGTTTCTAATGTTTTCCCCACTTATTTAAGAAATTCCCATTTATTCCCACAATTCCTGACCATATTCCTATTTTTTCCCACATATTCCCAAAAATTCCCAGTTATTCTTTAACATTCCTTGGAATTCCTAGGAATTTCTGAAAGTAACTGGGAATTCTATCTTTGATTTTCTTTTCGATGGAATTCCTAGGAATTCCTAGGAATTTCAAGACAGCACCATTTAAGTTTGGAATTCCTAAGAATTCTTAGGAATTCCAAGTCCAAATTTACCGTGAAAATTCACACCTCAGATTCTTAGGAATTCCTAGGAATTCTCAGGAATTCCTAAGAATTTTTTCCTAGGAATTCTTAGGATATTCTTAGGAATTCCTAGGAATTCTCAGAGTTATTTGATCTAGTCAGAGACAATAAAAGCGACCTAATGTGGGATTTTTCACAGGACTGTGAGAAGTTGTCTTGAGAATTTGTCAGCGGAAAGCGATAGACTTCTTTGTACTTTGATATTCCGCCGACTCCACAAAGGACCATGCATTGTATTTTCTTTGTTTCTCGGTTGATGTGTTCTATTGTTGGTCTTTTCTTTTGATCTTGTTTACGAGTTTTTTTCGGTACACCTCGGCGGAACGAACGGCTTTCAAACAACTCATTCATTTGGTTATGCTTTGTCATTATGGACATCACGGACAGCGAAGAAGAGCTTTTCCTGACCCAAAATAGTTTTTCGCAAGATATACTACAACCCAATTTTAGTTTGGATTCTATTTTCGACCCAGTAGTAGGCAGTGATGAGCCTGCTCCAAGAAATTCGTGCGCGGAAGAATTAAGCAAAATAGTTTCTGAGGGAAGCTTCAAGGATAAACCGAAAGCGACATAACTAAAAAGGTTCATGTATTAGTTTTGTTATTTTTCTCGATATTGTTTTGTAATGAAAAACATTTGCAGATGACTTTATTGTTGGAATAAATAAAGCCGGAGGGATTTCAATTTCTCGGGACGAGCAAGGTTAAATTGAGTTATTTCTGTAACTCCTTCAAATGAGGGATTTATCTGTATAAATCCCTGAAAGGAGGGATTTATACAGATAAATCCCTGAAAGGAGGGATTTATACGGATAAATCCCTCATTCATATTCATAAATTCAATTCATAAGCCCCGCTCTTCCCTGCTACATAATCAAGCCCTCCCCGGACTTTCAGTTAGTTAATATTCATCAGGTTGTAAGTTAAATAAAGGTTGTTGAATAACAAAAGAAAATGTGTCAATCATGAAATAAGTAAGGGTGAAACAAAAAGCGCGAGTGTCCTATGGGATCTAATGTCCCGAGCAAAGATAGAATGCCACGAGGCCGCACCTTGAAGCTGTTAACCGTTCCAATAGGATGAGGCGTACGCTGAATCATTTTACTTTAATATATTTGGCTTTCAAATATGTCCAAAAAATGCCTGTAATAATTTTATGACTTTGAAAAATGTAATATATATTTTTATATTGCCGGTCATTCACGAGAACACTGAATAATTTCTTACAAACGGTTAAATTGCCTCTGCACCCACTACTTTGCTTTCTAAATTTAAGTGTGTTCTGTGTTATTTGGCAATAACTCTTATTCGCCTTTGAGGAGGATCGCGGCACAATGCTGCAACGTAAAAAAGCCATTTTGATTTGACCTCGTTTTTTGTTTAGTTCACTTGCTACTATGAGAGATCACTCCACCGTAATGGCCTCGCTGTTCGCCTTTATTCTTTGGGAAGCTTGGCTACATTACAACGCAGTTGCGAAAGAAGGTATACTGAAAGTAGCTAACGCCGAAGCACTTTTAATTACATTTTCGTCATATTCATACGTACAGCATGTTCAACATAGTAAAAAGAGTGCGATACAATGTTGTTAGAAGTTGCAGAATTGAGCTCTTATACTTCGAAAGCATACGCAGTCGTATTAGTTATTAGATTTTTTTGCATTGTGTCTCCCTTTCTCTCTGTCTCTATCTTTCGTATTTGAATACGATTAGCAGAATTGGTAGTTTTTATTTTATTGTATAGATCTTACCACATTTTCACAAATGTATCTTAATCTAGCATCAAAGAAATTCGTAATTTTTGAAGGGCAACATGTTAAATACCAATAAGTTAAATAACGGTCTTCTCAAACTCATTAACAATTCATAAAGAGATACCTGATCTAAATTAGCAAAAGATTTTGCGAACTTTTGCTTTGAATTTCTTCAAGAATTATTAATGGTTTAAGAAGCTATACACTTGAGCGTTTCATCAGGTATCCAAACACCTTGAAGCCGGTAAAGAACACTAACTTGCAGTTTAGCCAGTTTAGGCGATCTTTCTACTTTTTGAGACCAAAGACATTTATAAAAGGACATGTGTTCACCCGTACACATAGGCAAATCTTTTCGCAAAGAAAAATTGTCGAAGATTTGCTCGTCTGCCTGGGGCCTATTCAGATTGCATTTTTGAGTCTAACCCCAGGTTACTCATGTATGTTAGTGACGGAGAGGTGCGAATGACCCAAAAATGTCCCATCAAGCTAACACCTCCCACTCAGTCGTTTTTAGAGCAATACAGCGACTCTCTTAAAAACAACTGCGTGGGATGCTAGCTCTAGGCCCCAGAAAAATCCAGTGGTCCAGAAGGTAACCTAACAAAAGTCCTTTTCCTCCAACAAAAGAAAAGTTTTTCTTTTGTAAATGAAACTGGTACAATTGTTTGTCGTAAAAGTGAGAGCCTGAGGTACGCACGCTTTTTATCAACCCTAAAAAAAGTCCTGCCAAAATCATTATACTTGAAATAGGCCCACCAGAGAAAAATAGGTCCACCCAAAAAAGACTCAATTAACTCGCCTACTTCAAACCCAAAAGGCCTTCACACCTCCTTATACTGAGTACCGGCCTCTTCCCCCCCCCCCCCCCCCCCGGCCCGGTACTGAACAATTCTCGTACGAAAGGGGATAATTCAGATTGGCGTCTGAATTTGGTTTTGGGTTGTGCACTCATTGAGGAGGATAACAATCTTGGATCAGTGACTATTAGAAACACAGCCTTTTTTATATGATTTTGCTAAGGGCGGTGGTCAATTGAGCAAAACGCAATGTTGCCTCGATCAGTACTAAGTTACACATTACAGAAAACGAGGAAAATGAGAGCTGGGTGTACATTGGGACTCCTGCGTGAATCTAGCGCCTCTGATATATTGAAAATGTGGAGGCTCATTTGGCAACAGAATTTAGTTGGCTCTATATATGCGAGATTGTGCAAGAAAACGAATTCTGTATGTAAGAAGATACGGCATATTTTGTCTCCTTCTCTAGCCAAACATTGGTATAGGTGACGTCTACAATGCAGTCGCCAACTTAGACTCATATTTTTGTAGATCGCTGCCGCACGTTACTGTTTAGCGGAGGAAAGGAATATCTAGACAGCTCTTTCAACAAAAGCATCATCAAGAACATAATCGTTAAAAGTAAAGACCAATGTCAGATTGCCTGCTTTACTGAGATTGGTTGCAAGTCGTACAACCTTGGCCCATCTCCTCAAGGAGACGTAGGGGAACTAGTTTGTGTATTAAGCAGCTCAACAAATGTTTTCCATCAGAATCATCTCGTGCAACGACCTGGATTCACTTACCACCCATCTAAGGTAACTATCGTAAACGTTTCAAAATGGCGAGAAATATACATTTTTCCCAAAAGCTAGCTGGTGTACAGATCGTAAACCTTTACCCTGCCGATTGCTAAAACTCATACTTCCAAAGCTCATAGGAGAGAAAATTAATACCCTCTCTGAGCTCTGTAGCTTTTATTTATTTCACCACATACAAATTACATTAGAAGATAGAATAGAAGACAAATACACATCAATTCATAATTATAGACTTAAAATACAATAACAAAGAAGTGATTACATATTTAATACATACTTACAAAGGAAATCAAAAGGGAAATCACAGTCAGTGCATTGATGTAGTAGCGGAGCCAGCGCGCTAGCGCGTCAGCGGAGCTCCATTGCTAAGGAAATTTGGTAACCTATCAAGCCAAGAAATTTTGGTAGTGACGTAATAGTCTCGTGAACGTCCGTACGTCCGTCCGTCCGTCCGTCCGTCCGTCCTTCCGTCCGTCAGCACCACAGGGTTACCAATACACTTCATACACTGGATATAACCCTGTGCTGATTCCCGTGTGGTTTTGGCGCGAAATCGCATGTTAACCCGCGTTGTAGCAAAACAAGCAAAGACAACAAAATTCAAAAACAAATTTGTTAATGGAAAAAAAAGTTCAAAAGAATACTCAGTTGTCTTTTTGGTGGAAAGGGAAAAGTTCAATTTAGGCGAAAAAAGTTAGGCTATAAAGTTCAGGCGAAAACTTCAAATTTGCCTCGTCCGTTCTGTTCGAATTCGGTCGGCACACCGCTTGAGTTCGCAGCTTTTCGCAGCGGTTTCGACGCCAAATATAGCAGAGCTAGTGCTTTTTGGTTTTTTCTGCCCACAACCATGGTTTTTACGGCGTTTCGAACACATTCTGACAGGAAAAACACCAGCATTTTCATGCTGATAAGCAGCTTGTCACGACGAAAGAAATAAGTATTAAAATTAACTAGATCCGGCTTCTGACGCCAACGACCCGGGTTCGGCTCTCAGCGAGGGTAGGATTTTTTTTATTATTTTTTTTATTATTATCGTTTTAATTTAACGACTTGAATGAGAGTATTTTCACAAGTTAATAACTGCCAGCAAAAAAACAAAAAACAAAAACAAACAAACAAAACAAAAGGGGGGGCTCCGCTTTTAGGCTTGGCTAAATCTATACATTATTTGTAATCTAAGTATAAGTATAATAGTAGCGAGGAGTTCTCGAAGAAGCTTTCCCATAGTTAAAATGTCTGATAAAGTAGTTTAATAGCAGACATTAATCTTAGCCTTTTGGGCAAATATTCTCTGGTTGATACCGTACACTCATGAATTCGAAAGTTTTTGAATAAATGTATTTTTGAAAAACAAGATAACACTTTTTAATTTAAAAGATATGTTTCGATGTGGCTCACACCATCGTTAGTTATAACAACGATGATGTGAGCCACATCGAAACGTCTCTAAAATTAAAAAGTGTTGTCTTGTTTTTCAAAGTTGCCGTTCATTTGTTGCTTTCTCGAACCCTTAAATGTATTTTTCTAGCTGCAACATAAGCCGATGACGTCATATAACGTAACAATGACGTCATGTTCTTAAACGGCAGCCATCTTGGACCCGTTATCTTGGATTTTTTATTTTTCTCCAAAACGACCAAAACTGAGCCAAACTAATCAAAATCAATAAAGAACGTCAAAATGATACAAAAATGGAAACGTTACCGCAAGATAGTTATACGTTTTCATACAAAAGAAAAAATTCAAAAACACTCACTGCCCGTCAAAATGTAGTTGCCATGGTAATGTCAAATTTGGTGAACAAGGACTTGCTATAACAAATTATTTCCAGATAATGTTTAATTATTCACCAAGTTTTGTTTCGCTCCCCCAGGTCTGAATAGGGTTAAGTGCCTAATGGTCAACTCGGTTGAGCTTCGTAGTGTAACTGTTACACAGATAAAATCAAGCCAGTGTTACAAGTTTTGCACACCTTTAATTTAATAATAGGATTTGTGCGTACCCGCCTGCCCGGATAACACAACCTGCTTTCCTGATGGAGTGGGATATTCCTGTTTCTGTACTGATCCTGGCTTTCAAGGAGACAGATGCGATGAAGGTATGTTAGTGAACTTGGACCTTATTGAAAAAAAAAGTCAATTAAACATTATTGAATGGTGTTCTTACAAAATTATTCACAGTTTTGTCAGGCTCCCTTTATCCAAATTTGTTTGTATCTTAGGCAATCTTCAATCATGCTGAGAGAGTTAAAAATGCTGAACTAGAAAAAGTTGTGATCATAAAAGAATGACCCGGTTTTTTCCGAAATCCAATTGTCCAAATGCAGACTTTTATCACAGACCGTAAACCTTTATCTTTTAAATGGTCGTCTTATTTTGCACATGCGCAGCGTCCTCCTTTGGAACAACTAATTTGAGCCATCGCCGACACTCTCTGAGTTGTCAAGTAATTTTCTTGTGAAAATTTAACTTTCTTTATTGAGCTAACACTACATACACACAAAAAGGGAGTGCAGCAAAATTACTAGAAAAAATATAGCAATAGAAAAGCTAAATGAACAGAGAGCTTTAAAAAGACGAAAAAGTTGAAAATGCTATAAAGAGCTTAACTAACATTCTATGTTATAAGCTTTACATTTTTTACTGCAAGATAGAAAAAATAAAAGTTTAAGGAGAGGGAATACCTTAACAATATACCTTCTAATAGGCTTACACAAATATTCTAATTAACAATATTACATTACATTTTGACTTATGTGACAGTACTTATTTATTTATTTATTTATTTATTTACCTTACTTTTCTTGAAAGGTAGGCGAAGAAGAGATTACAAGGTGCTACAATTTTCAAGTTTCCATTGTAGGAAGATCTTATTTGTAAATTCATCAAGATTAAGGTTTTTTCCAAAGACCTTACAGTTATAAAAATACTGTTTTTGGTATACTAGAAGTATGTCTAGTCTGCGTTTTTGGAGAGGAGTTAAATTAGAAAGATTCCCGTTTTCCGTAAACATATAACGAACAAATTGATCGCCAGAGAGATCTATCTCTATATTGTGCATGCCATTGAACCACCTGAGGGTAAGGTTGTAAAAGTGCATTGAGTTGTGACAGTTTATAAAGGTATGCTCGATGGAGTCCGGATTCGAGCAACGAGTACAAAGATCATCATTAGCCATGTTGTATCTTTTCAACTCTTTTCGTTGTGATTATTCTATGTAACAATTTAAAGGAGAACTGTCTTAGTCTATTATCTTTACAGGGTCTGGAAGGGTATTCTCGGGATCCGGGATTTGACCAAAATACAGTGCGGGATTCGGGAAAACGCAAAACATCTTGACGGGATTCGGGATTTGACTGCTATGAGGGAAGCGGGATTCACCAAATTTGGGTACGGGATGCGGGATTTTGTTGCCTGTCTGTCGGGAATTCGGGAAATCGTCACGACCCAAAAAACCCTTACAGCGGCAAAAGCGAATCAACCAGGCGAGCGCCAAATATCAATTGAAAGGGCTAATCTACATCTTAAATTTATTAGCTTTTGCAGAAATTAGTCTTTTTTAATGTATTTTTGGGAAAGAAGAAACGAAATTCGGGATAGCGATGAAAAAAGTGCGGGATGCGGGATTCTCGTGGTAAAGGAGTGGGAATGCGGGATCAGGACCCCCCCTTCCAGACCCTGTCTTTAGAAAAGGCGTAGATGCGGCTAAAGCATTTCTGCCAATCTGCTGAGATTTCGGGAATGTGTTTCTTCCAAGTCTTTAGTTAACAGAAGTTGGAACAACAGTAGATTTCTCATTCCTTAATTTATAATAATTTGTGCAACGCAGTTTCTTTGGATCTAAGTTCACGCCTTCTGAGATTTTTAAAATTGGGGATGCAATAGAGTCGAGGCGCACATCTGGATGTGGAGATTCACGAGCTAGCTTCTTCAGATCAGTCGGAATTGCTGATAATAATTGAAAATATTGCAAAAAATCAATTTTGATTTTAAATTTACTGTGAAATTCTTCAAGTGAGAGAAATTTCCCTTCCGAATTCAAAACATCGTGGACAAAGAGAATACTGCTATCAAACCATGATTTCCAAAACACTGGATTGCCATCGATTGTAATGTTTTGGTTGTTCTACAAGAGGAATTTACTGTTAGCGTCTTGAAGACTATTTGTCTTCACAACACTAAAATATTCTAAGAGTTCACGATAAAAAAGAGGAAAATGTAACTAACTTAAAAGAACTAACAAATGTAAAGAAGATCCTCGCAGTTATTAACGCAACTTATGCAGTTGCGAAAAGAAAGCCTGAAAAAATCAGTCTTGCCGGGATTCGAACCCTGACCTTTGCGATACCGGTGCAGCGCTCTAACCAATTGAACTAACAAGCCAACTGGGAGCTGGTCATTAAATTGGTTCGTAATATACCCGGGAAAGATGAAGATGAAATTATGAATATATGAAATTCATATATTTGAACTGCAGAATGAAGAAACAAATGTAAAGAAGATCCTCGCAGTTATTAATCAGCATATCAGTTTTTATTAAAAATCAACTTTCGTGAACTGTGTACCGTGATTTTCCATTATGTCCCGTTCGTTTCTAGACGGACCTTCCTTGGTCCGTATTATCATTTCCGTCCTTCCCCCCCGGTTAATAAAGACTAACATTCGCTGTGGCTTCCTCCATATGACGCATTTACAATTCCACATAATTGGCTCACTAGTGTTGAATATTACTTCATTTCTTCTTTTTGCGCTTGAACACAGATATCGATGAATGCTCGACTAATGCGCATGACTGTGCTGTAGATGCACTGTGTTCAAATAACGTGGGCTCGTTCACTTGTACATGTCGTGATGGCTATGAAAGAAACGGCAAAACTTGTCAAGGTAAATGAAAATATAATTGGGTTTCTCATGTTATTAACCGCTCTTGCGGCCAAATTGGCCGTGAGGGACCACGGTCCTTGTAGTGTTTCGTGACGTCGTCACTTTTATCAATAACGGATGTTTACGGTAAACAAACAAGGGGGTTAGTTTCTAAAGAAACTGTGGTGCTTCGTTGGTGGGGAATTGAAACATAGAAATTTTGGGCTACGGTTAGCGGCGACGACCTCAGCGTTGCCGCTCCTAAACTGTGGAATTCCTTTCTTTATTAAATCAGAACTGCTGAGAACTTAAATCAATTTAAATCTCATGGGTTTTGTATCGCGTAGTATTAACCTCTTCATACTCTAACATTGCATTTTTTTCGTTATTATTTTCTGGCTATAGCTTTTTAAGTACTATCATGACAAGATTTTTCGATTTCTAGCAAAGGTTTTCATTGGTTTTTAATCATTTTATAGTTTATATTTCTTGGTAAGCGCTTTAGGCCCAGTTCAGACGCCGTACCTCTCTTGTGTCGTATCAAGTAGTACGTAGTTATTAGGCAGTGGTAGTACGTTGTCCAAATCAGTGTTTTTTCGACAGATTTCAATTAGGCAAGGCAAAATGTCAAAGTACGGCAAAGCTTGCTGCTTAATACGGCATCGAAGCGAAAATGTATTTGGTACGGCACGTGAGGAGGGACGGCGTCTGAACTGGGCCTAAGATCCTTAGTATAAAGTACTCTGGAAATACCAAAATTAGTATTAAGAGCGCTTGTCTGTAAAAATCAAACATAACGCGGCAAGGGTGGAAAATTCGATTTCTTTCATGTTTTAATGTTAGATAGGTTAGGGTATAACTAAAATCACTGGATACTTTTTTTGGCAAAATATCCTTTTATTTCAAAGAAAAATGCAAATAACGAACTTCCGTTGAAATCGCCATTTGAAGCAGTAAATTATGACAACAATTTGAGGCGTTCGCGTGCAAAAACAAATCCCTCTGTTGTCTTTAAAACACCCAAATCTACTTTTGCAATCTCTCAAGAGCTTCAAAAATGATTTTGGTAGAAACTGCGTTGTTCTTTGTGTTTGAAATAATTTAATTTTGAAAGTATACATTTCTCATCAGGAAAAGTACTTTGTGATTTAAATTATTTTTCACCATGTGCTAAACCTTCAAATCGATTCAGCTTCTGCCTGTTGAACTAAGAAAAGATGTTCTCAGGATTGCTGCAAAATTTTCTTTGGGCAAATGATTGGGAGCGACGCGAGAGCTTTTCAAAGTTCGTTAAAATGCAGGTTTTTTGACCCTTCCTGGCAACATTCCATTCGCGAGTCACGCACATATTTTAATGTGTTTTTCGACCTTTATGAGATCGAAAACGTCAAACAGAAAACAAATCGAAACGCTCTAACCTCATTTGCCGTAGAGGGCAGGTCCAGAGGCCATTTTCGTGTGATTCTCTTGCCGTTCGTCGTATTTTGGTCCAGCTGATGACGTCCAATGAACCGAATGAACACCGCCAACTGGGTCGAACAGCTCAACGACACCATCTTTTCTTGTAAAGCGTTCGACGTCTTTCTACACTACGGCATCTTACTCAACGGTTCAGTTGATTTAATACGAGTGTTGCTCAGTTTTCAGTGCACAAAAGCATTATTAGATTTGACTGCTAAATTGGGACCAGACGTGGATGGCGCCGCGTGCGTATTTGGTTTGTCACGCAATGCGTATCAAAGGCATTTTAGGGGGTAGGGGAAGGGCAAAACCTTTGAGGTGAAGTAAAATAACATACAGTGTTTATTGCAGGGATTATTCGTGGTTTTAATGGCGTTGTGTGGCTTTCTTACTTATTACCAGTATTGTTGCAACCATTAAAAATTGTATTTGCTACCCTAGTAGTCTGAAACGCAATTCCAACGGTTGTACAAGCTTACAGCTGAGTGGTGGAACAGAAGTGGCGCTATTATTAACTAGACCCAACTTTAATACGGGGAAACCCTATAACTACAAGGGGCTTCCTTTTGTTAATTGACGAGCGGGTATTCTACCTATGATCATTGGTGTCAGTCTGCTGGTTCTCAGCTGGCACAGGACCGGTACAAGGCACAGTTATATCAGGAGTGAAAGTCAGCTAGCTGTTAAAGGCTTGGATGGAGTTTTGGACACGAAGGGTTCTCTCTTCATAACAAATGGGTGCGATCGAAGTTTTTAACTGTGCTCTCTTGTCAGCTGTTTGACATAGTCTACATTAGTGTGTCCTGACTAATGAGTGGGGCTTCTAACAGCACGCCAGTGCTGTTTGAAGACCGTGAAATATGGCACGTAACCATGGTAACAAAAAATGAGGTTCTGTTCCTGAATTTCTGTTTACGAATCTTACTGAGTCAGGTTCCCAGTGAGCGAGATCTCTCACAGCAGCCAGCATACTCATCATAATGGATATGGGGATATCATAACAGAAATACGTCAAGCATCTTGCCCTTAAACGTCTGTTACCTCTTTCACGTTCTACATACACCTTAATGAGGACGAAGAGAAGAGTGAGGCTTCCATCAATAACCTTGCTAATATTCGGATAGACCACAAGCGAATATAAAACTCACCTGATCCAAATTTTACAAGTGAACCAGTCTCGCGTGAGATAACCTCAGATCCCTTTTTCCCCAGTCCTCTTTCACTTTTTGGCCACTCTCCTTTTCCTTACCGTGACCCGGGACCCGGCCCCTTGTGCTGCAGCTTCTGCTCGACACTATTCCAAGTTTTGCACGATGGCTGGGACCTATCGTCATTGTATTCAATCGTTCGTTGTAAAAACTGACTTGTAACTTGTGGTATCAGGCCCGTACCAAGGCTGAAATAAATATATAACCTTTGAATGCAGAGGTCCACACGACGCGTAAATAAACCGCACTGGTTTGGTTTTGCCGGATCTCTGGTGTAGAGATGCTGGAACCAGACGTCACTCGAAGTGTAATTGAACAAAACTGAATGCAAGGCTGGCACTACGGCAAATCAGCCCTTTGCCGTAGTGCCAGCCTTGCATTCAGTTTTGCTGAAATAAATGCTGCGAGCAAATTGGCCTAGTCAAAGCCTTCCCCCGCCTTCAAAATACACACTCACATAGATACTAACTCTGTTCACAATGCCACAGTTTGTGTCGATTTCGTCAAAAACGACACCTTTTTGGGGACATCGTCCGTTGACAATTTGCCAAAAAGCTGCTTCCTGTTTGCTTTTTCGCCGACAAAGTTGTTGGCAACATCCACCAGATTTATAGCATCAGTTTTAAAAACGTACCCTTAAAGTTACAAGGTTTGTTAAAATTGAAACATTTCGACAGCCAAGCCACGAATTTCGAACCTGTTTTACCTAACTCTCGTAAACTTTTACGTAACTTTTATCACTCGATTGGTGAGATAAAAATAGTTTTGTTCCTTAGACTTTTTTTAAAACAACATGATGAGCTTAAAGCTTGCAGCAAATACACAGCAGTCGCTTAGCTATTAAAGGCATTGAGGTCCTTCACAGTAAAGCTATACTGCCAGGGTCAAGGTGATATGGGTGAAGAAAGACATTGGTAAGGAACCTGGGCGACTGAAATGTGCGGTGGGCTAGTAGATTTTTGAAGCCCACTTGCCCGGTGGCTAGTGACTCAACAGATGTCAAACCCTGTTAAAGGTTGTGAAATTATAAAAAGAACTTTTAGCATCAGCATTTAAGACTATTCGTTGCACATTAATTCGTTTTAATTATATATTTTTTGGCTCATTTATTGTAATGTTTTTTCAACTTCCAAAAATTCTGGGGGCTCGAGCCCCCCCCCCCCCCCCTGCCCCTTCCCCTTCTACGGGCCTGGGTATTCTTGGTGCATGAAAGTAAGGGAACAATTGTTTTCAAGCTTTTGATTCGTCTGGTGTTGTAACTACAAACTTCGACAACCGAGAAAATGGAAGGCAACAACAACCGTCTTCTGTGTAACGAAGCAATTCATGTATGTAAATATGTGGGATTTGTGAAAAAAAAAGTCCGAGGTCCCCCCTCTAAGCCAAAACAATAAGCACAAACTAGTTAGTCACATCGCAATTTCCCTGATAAAAACGATTTTAATGTTCTGGACTCCACGTTTTGAAGAGGTTTTAAACTTAAGCTAGTACACGCACCCTTTTTAGCTAATTTTCGTGTTCAAGCATTGTTATTTGCATGCCTACAACTCACGCCGAGGGGTGACTACTTTTTCTACATTCTGGCACGGGAGGTTGAGGTGCCTAAATTTAGCAGTAATTTTGTTCCGTTTTTTTGGTCCATTACTAGTTCCTCCCATTTCTCGAAACCTGAGCCGTTTAAAAAGAATCAGAGCAGATTTTGCCCCTCCCTTACCCCCTGGTAAAATGTCCATTCCGATTATTTGCATTGCGTGACGCTTCTCCAGATATAACTCTGGCCACGTTAGCGGCGAGATGTAGTGATAAAATCCTTTTTGTGTATTGCCAACTAAGCAACACTGACCAGCAACTGAACCGTTGAGTAAGATGTCACAGTGTAGAAAGATGTCGAACGTTTTGCAAGAAAGGTTGTTGTTGAGCTGTTCGACCGTTTACAATACACTGACCCAGTTGGCGGTGTTCACTGGACGTCATCAACAGGACCAAAATACGTCGAACGGCAAGAGAATCACTCGGAAATGGCCTCTGGACCTGTCCTCTAAAGCAAATGAGGTAAGAGCCTTTCGAACTGTTTTTCTGTTTGACGTTTTCGATCTCATATGGGTCGAAACACATTAAAATATGTGCGTGACTCGCGAATGGAATGTTGCCAAGAAGGGTCAAATAACCTGCATTTTAACGAACTTTGAAAAGCTCTCACGTCGCCCTCAATCATTTACCCAAAGAAATTTTTGCAGTAATCCTGAGAACATCTTTTCTTAATTCAACAGCCAGAAGCTGAATCGATTTGAAGGTTTAGCACATGGTGAAAAATGATTTAATTCACGAAGTACTTTTCCTGATGAGAAATGTATACTTTCAAAATTAAATTATTTCAAACACAAAGAACAACGCAGTTTCTACCAAAATCAGTTTTGAACCTCTTGAGAGATTGCACAAGTAAAATTGAGTGTTTAAAAGACGACAGAGGGATTTGTTTTTGCACGCGAACGCCTCAAATTGATGTCATAATTTACTGCTTCAAATGGCGATTTTAACAGAAGTTCGTTATTTGCATTTTCTTTGAAATAAAAGGATATTTTGCCAAAAAAAAGGATCCAGTGATTTTAGTTATACCCTAACCTATCTAACATTAAAATATAAAAGAAATCGAATTTTCCACCCTTGCCGCGGAATTTTGATTTTGTCTGATTTTTACAGACAGGCGCTCTTAATAGTATCAGTATTAATTGGAGTCCGAGATGCTCATGACAAACTTAACAAAGTTAACATATTACATCACGGAGCTCCATGTTTACCACCTTTCCATCTTCATTTTTTTATGACAAAGATAAATACGAATATTCACAAGGACAACACAATTGTCACGTGTCTGCCACATGTCAGGACACCGTTGGAAGTTTCAACTGCGCATGTCTACCAGGCAAAATCTCAGATGGGATTGCTTGTGTCGGTACGAAAGTTGATTTTTAATAAAAACTGATATGCTGATTTTAATATTAAAGGCCCTTTGGATTAACTCCCATCAGACAATACACTGGACTCTAAGGTTCACTACAATAGACGCATACAGGCATTGTACGGTTATTGTTTTAAATTCAGTTCCTGCAAACAACAACACGTACTTCACGTTACCAGAGTGCAAGCCTTAATCGATCGGTACGTTATTGTTTTAATTACCATTTTTTGCCAGTTTTCTCAAGCTAACGAAGACACACATTTTCAGTTCAAGCACAAATTTTTGAAACAGCAGCTTTAACAGCAGCATAAGTTGAATTGCTTAACAACTTTTTTATTTTTACTTTTCAGATTTTCCTTTCCACTGGACATTCAATGGCACAGACCGATTTCTAACGTAAGGTTTTGCTCAGGATTTGGCATTTACTTATTACGTTTTTAAAACCCTACTTGTCACCAGAATAACAGTTATTGACCCCAGTCCATGTATTTAATACATACAGTTTGAAAGGTTTCGATCAGTGCATTTCAAAAGAAATATGAGGAAACGTTGCAAAACCTTTGAAAACAATGGTTTTCTTCACATATGTTTGGTACACCCAGAACCTAAAACTTATGTTGCAGCGTTCTATGCATAAGTTATTGTGACAACTATTCGTATTCTTAGACAGCAAAAAATATGAGATGTGTGAGGTGTGGTCAGCCGTATCAATATTTAGAGGAGGTCAAGCCTTTATAGGCTTTATGCTTTAAACGAGTTAACCTACACAAGGCCATTTTGGTTCTAAAAACCTTTATGACGATCCACTAAATCTTGACCAAGTGATAGCATTGTGTGCGATATGACATGTACAATTTTAGGAGCAAAAGAGCTTAAAAGCAAACTTTTTCTGCCTGATTTTAGCTCCGACTGGCGATAAAGGTAACTGATGCACACACCGTGATGCAAACCAAAAAAATGTCATTTTTTATTTGCTTCTAGTTTACAGGGAGCTGCAAGATTCGAAGATCAAGACGGCAGAACAGTGCTTTACCTGGACGGAACTTCAGGGACGTATGCAGGGACGCCAGCCATTCCACTCCAGCAAACAAACCTGACTATGACAGCATGGATCAAGCGGACCCCGTCACCTTCAAGCAGACAAATGATTTACGGCGATTGGTCGTCTCCTCATCAGTTTCGATTCGACGTAATGACTGATGATCGCTTGTGTACTGACGTCAGACGCGATTCGTCTGTCGCGCCTGGTCTAGTCAACTTTTGCACTCCCTGGGCGTGAGTATTGTTGATCTCTATAAAAAAGATGCACTGCAAAATAGCCAAATACCTTATTTCATAGTTTATCATAATCCAGTTGTGGTAGAGATGACATCAAGGATCCTCCAACGTTTTTCTTTCACTAGACCGAGCAGAAACCCACTCTTATTAGCTTTTTTTAATGAACAACAATTTCAGTTTTTGTTTTGTTTTGATTTTTTTTAAAAAAAGGGACTTCACTTAGTCGTAGTCAGGTTAGATCTGTTTATCGTAAGTCTTATGTCACAAAGCCATAGCTCCTTTTAACATTATAATGACATTTTCTTGGGCCCCAAATCTTACAGGCAGCTTACAGGCAGCCTAAAGGCAGAATAGAACAAAAAGATACATGACAGGGAGATAAACGGCTTATGGCGCCGTGTTCTTATCGAGGAGGGAGACTTTCAATTGGTCGCATCGAAAAGCAACTAGTGTTTTAAAAAACGCCGAGGATCATTTAGTTGCGTCAAAGTAGCACCTTGTTATATCATTGCGTGGTTTTCTGCATTTAAACGACTAACTGCATAGTTTTGTGTTTAGTAACACGCGGGTTCCTGCAAATGTGTGGAGTCACGTGGCATTTACGTGGAGCCGTACACAGGGTACAGCCAAGTTGTACGTAAATGGAGTACACCATGCCAGCAAATCCGCCGATACCAGGATTGATTCAACTCTGGACCTAAAAAATCTGGCCATTCAGTGAACGACATCGGCTTGATTAGGGGCAGTGGTAAAACGACCAACGCGTATTTTAGTGATCTGATGATCTTCAACCGCGCGCGAGCTGTCAGAAAATGAAATAAGGAATGATTTGGTTCTCAACCATCCATTTCATATTTTCGTTTAACTTTCTAAAAGAGGAATGACTTACACTTGCACGGAAATTGTTATTAAGTGCTTTTGACCACAAATGGGCAGGATGGAAATGGATTGCGACTTATTTACAATTTCAGAGCACTAGCAGAGTAGTTATCAATGAAACTGGACCTTTATTCTGGGTGCCATTATAAATACAAACATGTCTTTTGGCTTCTTAGATTTATACTTAACATTGATGACACTGCTCCTTTAAAATCGCATCGAAATCGTCTTTGTATACGCCCTTTTGTTAAGCACCATTTCAACCGTCGAAATCTTTGTCTCACATGTCAGTTGTTGTCGCCGGCGATTCCTTCATATGCAGTAGCGGTGTCTTTCGATCCACATATGCAGTCAAGGGAAGTATTAAGATCTGCTATCATGCCGTAATTGCGATTTTAAAAGTTTCATGCGGTGTTTTGCCATATAAAGGATAAAGGTCAATCCTAGTAAATGCATTCTGTGCCTAATATGTAGACAACAGAATGCAAGTTAGATGGAAAAATTTGGTTACATTTCGGTATTACTCTATACCATCATCAGACTAAAGTCACGTACAAAGATCGTTGATTTAAATAACACAAAAGGTGTTACATAGTAGTAATACACAAGTGAAAGGAAAACAATAGCGGTACTCAGGAGAAAGGGCTCAGTTCTCTGCTGGCTCTTAATCCTTTGTTGAACGAAGGTAACAAGCCCTTGATGTAAAAGGCTTCTTTATACAGAAGGAGATTCCATTTATTATCTTGGTCTAATACCACAGTGTTATCGCGAACGGTTTGTAAGAAAAGGTCTTTGTTCGAAGAATTCGAAGGTGGAATGTTTTGCCATTCAAATAATCAGTAGTCTTTTATAAGAACGTCGAGGCTGAAATTGACCCAGATTTTAAGAACACACTAAGAACGTACCCGAGCTGAGACTAAGAGACAAAGCAGTAATTTTGTTCAGCTCTGCATCTGTATTTGCATCGAGCTAAGAACACAGAGTAACAACATGAATTTCTATCGAATTACATTTTCTTTGTTTTGTTTTGCTTGTTTAATGTAGAGCTCAGGCTATATTTTCTTTCTTTCTCAACTGTGAAAGAGTAATAAAGTGAATTTTGCTAAGACGAAAAAACAACAACAGCATGTATGTCAAAGAAATTTGACATGATGCAGCGCACAATGGGCGTTTTAAGGTTTCGTGGTCACGTTTATATCAGTTTTCTGAACTTCTATACCACGTAACTTAAGAACATGCTAAGAACATTTTAGGCTCAAAACGTGAAAAAAATAAGAACATTCAGTTTCGGTTCAGCCTCAGCCGCAAAATTAGACGTTCTTAAAAAAAAAGAGTGTGTGTGCAAATAACTCAACTGACAGTCGACCCTTGGCTGTGGAGGTCTCAGGGTAAACTCGATAGGGTTATACTGATAAGCGATACACAGCTGATCGGCATAAAGTTAAGAGTATAGTTTTTACGCTCGTGTCTACGTGATGGAGTCATGTGATACGAGTAGGTATGGGAAGGATAATGTAATTTCTGACGGTTGAGTGACCTGGGAACGAATTAGTCAGAAATTAATATTCTGACGGCACGATTGAGAGGCTCGGGTGTTGTCATGTGACCTTCGGGACTATTTAAGCTTTTGGTGGGAGGTATTTTGTCATTTTACGTCAGTCAGTCTTCTCCTGTTGATTTCCTTTTTTCTTTCTAGTTTTATTTTTTGGAAGGATATGTCAGGAGTACCTCTTCCTCGAGGTCCAGTGCCACTGCATTAGATGGGGAATACGTTTCCACTTTTTTCTGGCCATAAACAAGGAGTGGCTATTTAGTGGTTTTTCGTACCTGGTATGGTACATTATTGTAATTTTTTATACCTTAGTACTATGACATGGAAGTCTGTGTGTATTTTTTCGACGATTAACTACTAGCTATAACGCGTGTAATCATCAGATGCACTGACTGCATATTCTTTAATAAACTATTTCACTTTGAGTGCTCCTGTTAGTGTAGTCAGAATGCAAAATTTTTGGGACCATTCTTGGCAAGTGAAAATATTTATGTTTTTTTTTCCCGATAGCAGCATACACAATTCAGTTGTCACTGACTAATACAACAGCTACATGCTTATGCTGGAAGTAAGTATGAATTAGAACGAAAGGGAGTAAAACAATGTTTTGAGCGTAGGAGAGGGAAAAAGGAGCAGAGTAATGTTATATTTGTCTTACGATGCGCATGAAGCATTTGAAGTGTTAAGTACAGTTAGATAAGATTTTGAAAGAGTCTAGAAGAGAAAGAGAATATGTTTGAATTACTGGATGGGGAAAGCGGTTCACACCTCACCGCCGTACCGCTTCCAACACCAACGCGACCTGTGTTAGTTTCGATACGCCCTGTTTCTGCTGACGATAGACTTAATTCACCAAGCCGCACAATTTCCTACTCTGAACTGATGAACCTGCAACTGAAACGGAAGAACAATGGACACCGTTGGCCGGAACATCCCGGATGAAACATAAAAAAAGCAAGGAGTGATTTTTCTGGACTTATTTATTTCTGTCATGTTTTTGCCATCATTTAATTTTACTGGAAAGATCTCTCCTAACTTCTGTTCAGCCTTCCCAGTTAAACTACCTAGTCTTAACATCCACGGGTTTGGCAATGATGACAAACAACGCTCTGTGTTTGATTTCGCGAAACAGTCTAGGGCTGATTTTATTTTTCTGCAAGAAATTTTGGCAGCGAAACCCGACACGATCACTTCTTTGAAGACCAGATGGCCTGGGAAAAGCTTTTGGTCTCCTGCCCTTGGTAAACAGGGCAGAGTTGTGTTTCTAGTTCTCAAAATTCTCGCTTTCAGGTGGATTTAATTTTGCACCCACAGAGTATATGTCAGCTCAATTGGCGTAATTTTATGCATGAATTTGAAATGAGGTTGGAGAGGTTTTAATGAGATGCGAAGCTTCTAACCCTAAGCGGCCATCTTGTTTCTCGAACCCTAACCCTAATGTATTCTAAGCGGCCATCTTGTTGATGATCTTACAAAGCGAAGCTTCTAACCCTAAGCCGCCATTTTGTTTTTTTTTTTAACCCTAAGTTTATTTTTGTTTTGAACCCTAAGTCCGCCATGTTGGATTTTTTGGATTTTGATTATTTTTTGGTAAAGTTTTTTATTTAGGTTAGCGGCCATCTTGGATCCCTAAGTCGCCATGTTGTTTTTCGGGATCGTAACCCTAAGTGTTGTTTTGAACCCTAAGCCGCCATCTTGTTGATGATCTTACGAAGCGAAGCTTCGAGGGGGAAGGTTTGGAAGCCGCCATTTTGGATCGGGAAGGTTTCTTCTCCGAAGCCGCCATCTTGTTTTTACTTGTCATTGAAAGTCTTTTTTTTTTTTTTTTTCTTAGAAAAAAAAAGATAGAAAAAAGCTCAGAAAAAGAAATGCGTCAACCGGGATTCGAACCTGGCGAATTTAGAATTTAGAAACCGGATACTTACCTGACTGCGCCAAGCCCGGGCTCACTGAGTAATGAGTTGAATAAGTTTGAGTGGTAGATTCGGTCGCTCAAATTATTTTGTTTGAAAAAGAATTGCCCCAACCAGGACTCGAACCTGGGTTTTTGCGGCGACAACGCACTGTCTTAACCACTAGACTATTGAAGCAGTTGCTTTCTTTCGCTTGTAAAACAAACTCGTTTATCTTACGCAAAATTCTTTTGCTATATCTTTCTTTCGCTTGTAAAACAAGCTCTTATATCTTACGCAAGTTTTATTTCTTTCGCTTTTAGAGAAAAAAAAAGATTTTTGCTATGTATTACTCGCTTGTAAAACAAACTCTTACAAGGTCATAAACCTTAGTTTGTCTTACGGATATCATTAGTCACCCAACCAGTTTACGGCCGCTCGCGTCGGGGCTTAACTTACGGATACCAATCAGACTTAGAAATTTTTATCATCAAACTATATGATACCGATCAGACTTAGAAATTTTTTATCATCAATCTCTAAACCTCCTCCTCCTCAACATAGTTATCAAAACGAATTCACTCCTCCTCAACATAGTTATCAAAACGAATTCCCTCCTCCTCAACATAGTTATCAAAACGAATTCCCTCCTCCTCAATTTCTACCATATATTTGGTATGTAGACCCTGAGGAAAAAACAAACTTCAAATAGGTTACACAAGTTTTATTCGACAAGGAACGAAACAGATCGATTGTACTAGTAGGTTCTACAAAGGTTGTGTGAAACTGGGTGGTATACCAAACGGGTCGTATCGAGGACGCTCATTACCCTCTTCCGGACTGTGCTCGTCAGGACTTTCGTCGGGACTTTCGTCCTCGTCTTCATCCTCTTCATCGTCTGCATCCATATTGTCTTCATCGGGACTTTCGTCTTCGTCCTCTTCGTCGTCTTCATCCATATCCTCTTCGTCTGTGTCGGGTTCTTCCATGGGTTGGAAGACCCGATTCAACAGATACTTGCGCTGGTTCACAGCAGCCTCTACGGCTTCATTGAAATCCATATCTTCCTCTTCTTGGAATTTCTTACGGGTTTCTATAATAGCTTTGTGAATAGGGTCCTCGCGTAACACGTGAACCCATTTCAAGTGGTCAATGTAGACCTGTCTCAATGCTTTCCGTAGCTCAGGCAACATCTCATTATAGGCTCGAATTTGAGCCAACTTCTTACCAAGACCCTCTTTTCGTAGGGTTTTCATCACATGGTTAAAGTCTTTGAGTTTGAGGGCTTTGACCCTTTTTCGAAACTCGTCCCAGGGGTCCATATCTGAGACTTCATCTTCCATCTTGACGGGGGATGTAGGTGATTCGGGGAATACATCCAGTGGTTTCAGACTATCGGGGGACATGGGATCTCCAAACGCGTCGTACATAAACTTCTTTCCTGTTTTTGGATTAATGTGTACTCTAGGACTCTCTAGATCTGTAGGTTCAACTGATTCAACGGGTTCAACTGTTTCTGTTGTTTCCGCTGGACTCGGCGGTTCCAAAGTTAGACTGAGTGGCTCTGCCTGTCTTGACGGAATGACTTGCTGGTTCAAAAAATGTTCTCTCTCGTTTTCTACTAAATGAGTGTTTTCGTGACGCTTTCGATTATCCGGTCGAGTAAATTGTTTCAGACAGTAACGACACGTCGTACTCATCGAGACATCTGCACGGTTTGATGATTGAACAAAAATGATCTAAAATGATCAGAATTGCGACTTATATACATTGCTCACAACATGAGGTCGAGGCTACATCAGACTGTGATAAGTCCGCTAGTACCTCTTGAAGCGCTTTTTGAATTTTTTCCAAAGCCTGATGTATGTCATCCTTCGGTTTTGATACCTTTAGCTTATGTTTCCAACAGTAATGTTTTTCGTGACGATTTCGATTCCGATTGTTGTTAAAGGGTTTGTCGCAATATTGACATAGATAAGACATGTTTGCTCCATCAAGTGTTGACTCCGAATGGTATTTTAGTGTCTAGAATGACCCCTTTATAGTCAATTTTGTAACGCATGCATGACCCAAGCTAGACCCAGTCCCTACTCTTTTTCTGGAAACCTAGTAGCCATATTTACTTGGTAATCATTTCAACGAACTTCTAAAAGCTTCTAAAAGCGCTAATACTTAACGCTGATTGGTTCATTTACTTGGTGGTCAAAAGATTTTTGCTAATACTTAACGTTGATTGGTTCATTTACTTTGTTGGTCAAAAGCTTTCAGTAAAAATTGGTGGTTCCTAATAGAACCGTTGGTTTGTAATCCCACACAAATTCTTTGCTGAGAAAAAAGGTTTTAAAGTTGAGACTGCATCCATCGATAAAACAAATAGGTTTCTTGTTTGGGACAGTGGTGAGTGGGTTTCTTGTGACGACCACAGGTGAATCCTTCATCCATCCCCACGAGTTTCTCTACTTTCGGACAACCAAAGTCTTCTAAATTCACACAAGGAATCTGTAGCTCGTTGAGTAGATTCTTTTCCAAACATCCTCCCTTGTAAGCGACCGTGGTATGTTGTTGTGTTCTGGATCGTAGATCTGACTCCATGATGGGTTTGACCATAGGTTGAGGTAGGGCTTTTTCTTGCTTGCTTGATTCAAATCGTAAGCCGTGAATATGATGGTAGACATAGTTGACTGTTTTACGATCTCGCTTTTCCAACGAGAGGTAAGGTAGTTTGTTTTCGAAAAACCAGCTGAAACTACCGTGTTGTAAACTGTAAAGACCTAATTCTCTAACAATATACGGTTGATGCTTCACTCGATACCCATCCAAATCAACAATCATACAGATGTGTTCCATGTCGACTAAGCTCGCTGTTAACTCAAACTGATTAAAGCTTACCTTGGATCATACCTAACAGGTCCTGACTTACCCCTTGACGTCATTGTTGTATAATGTCGCTATCTCTTTGTCGGTATGGTAGACTTATGACGTCACGTGTCACACCCTAAACATGTCCCAACATGCCCAATGACGTTACACCCAACTTGTTATAACCAATGGGTAGTCATTTCTAAAAGCAAAAAGATGGTTGGTTGTTTTCTCTATCTCTCGTCAAGTTTTACGGATTGGTTTCTTTACAAGACACATCTCTACTTGTGTAAGCAGCTCTATGAAGGACATGATTTACCAGACTCGACAGACGACCCTTTACAAGTGATTGAACTCTGTCAAGGGAATATCGGGCGTTGGATCGTGTTTATGGTTTGGTTGGAAACATGCCCAAACGCATTCTATTGTTTTCAAGAAATACGTCGACGTTACACTATTCCTCTATTGTGACGTTGGATGGTCTGCTACGGTTAAAAGAGACAACTCAGAACCAGACAACCTAACTTCGACTATGGCTAACTATTGCTTTCGTTGTGACGATCTGTTCACTCAAAGAGGTCATCATGATCGTCATGTTAGAGACGAAATTTGTTGCAGGCCTACAGTAGAACGAAGAAGGTTTCAGTGTCGTTTCTGCGTATCCAAGTTCACTCGCAAAGACAATCAACAACGACACGAAAAGAGTTGTAAAGAAAGACATAGATTTCCTTGTAGCTATTGCGATGCAACATTTACTACCGAGGGACAACGTCAGAGACATGAAGGTTGTTGTTTTCAAGTCCCACTAGAACCTATGGGAGAAGAACGGATGGAAGATCGATTTGAAAAATTACAGATTCTTCAACACAACCCAGAAGTTTGGCAAGGTTATGTTCATGCCTCCAATGGAACCAGCTATGGATATTGGTTGTCTCAAGACGATAGACTCTGCTATCTTGGTTTGGATCATGAAACCCTGAATAAACGGTTAGCTACGATCAAAGAATGTCAACGATGGATGTACGCTTAGGTGATACATTCAAAACAAACGAAGGAATGAAGTTTGCGCAAGACTAAAACAAACGGTTCTTTTAGGAACCACTCAATTCTAAGTAAAGTTTATGACCAACAAAGCGTAAGAAATAACAAGCCTATACTCGGAAGGTAACCTATACTCACTCACTCACTACACAAAGTCACTCACAGATACATAAAATCTTCGGAGATGAATAATTAAGGTTCGGGTGGCAGCTTCGCTGCCGACGACTATAAGTTCGGGTTATGTTCGGGTTGCTAGGAATAGGGTTGCTAGGTTACCTCACTGCTAATTTATTTCCTGTTGTCTCACTTCCATGTTGAACTTACTTCCCTTCCATGTTTACTTCCGGTTGGATCGCTTCGCGATCCTCATTAACTCCCTGCAAATTCACTTCCGGTTTTTGTGCCTCTAGCTACCGACCTAGTGAGGTTGACTAAGAAGAACATGGAACACATCTGTATGATTGTTGATTTGGATGGGTATCGAGTGAAGCATCAACCGTATATTGTTAGAGAATTAGGTCTTTACAGTTTACAACACGGTAGTTTCAGCTGGTTTTTCGAAAACAAACTACCTTACCTCTCGTTGGAAAAGCGAGATCGTAAAACAGTCAACTATGTCTACCATCATATTCACGGCTTACGATTTGAATCAAGCAAGCAAGAAAAAGCCCTACCTCAACCTATGGTCAAACCCATCATGGAGTCAGCCTATCTACGATCCAGAACACAACAACATACCACGGTCGCTTACAAGGGAGGATGTTTGGAAAAGAATCTACTCAACGAGCTACAGATTCCTTGTGTGAATTTAGAAGACTTTGGTTGTCCGAAAGTAGAGAAACTCGTGGGGATGGATGAAGGATTCACCTGTGGTCGTCACAAGAAACCCACTCACCACTGTCCCAAACAAGAAACCTATTTGTTTTATCGATGGATGCAGTCTCAACTTTAAAACCTTTTTTCTCAGCAAAGAATTTGTGTGGGATTACAAACCAACGGTTCTATTAGGAACCACCAATTTTTACTGAAAGCTTTTGACCAACAAAGTAAATGAACCAATCAACGTTAAGTATTAGCAAAAATCTTTTGACCACCAAGTAAATGAACCAATCAGCGTTAAGTATTAGCGCTTTTAGAAGCTTTTAGAAGTTCGTTGAAATGATTACCAAGTAAATATGGCTACTAGGTTTCCAGAAAAAGAGTAGGGACTGGGTCTAGCTTGGGTCATGCATGCGTTACAAAATTGACTATAAAGGGGTCATTCTAGACACTAAAATACCATTCGGAGTCAACACTTGATGGAGCAAACATGTCTTATCTATGTCAATATTGCGACAAACCCTTTAACAACAATCGGAATCGAAATCGTCACGAAAAACATTACTGTTGGAAACATAAGCTAAAGGTATCAAAACCGAAGGATGACATACATCAGGCTTTGGAAAAAATTCAAAAAGCGCTTCAAGAGGTACTAGCGGACTTATCACAGTCTGATGTAGCCTCGACCTCATGTTGTGAGCAATGTATATAAGTCGCAATTCTGATCATTTTAGATCATTTTTGTTCAATCATCAAACCGTGCAGATGTCTCGATGAGTACGACGTGTCGTTACTGTCTGAAACAATTTACTCGACCGGATAATCGAAAGCGTCACGAAAACACTCATTTAGTAGAAAACGAGAGAGAACATTTTTTGAACCAGCAAGTCATTCCGTCAAGACAGGCAGAGCCACTCAGTCTAACTTTGGAACCGCCGAGTCCAGCGGAAACAACAGAAACAGTTGAACCCGTTGAATCAGTTGAACCTACAGATCTAGAGAGTCCTAGAGTACACATTAATCCAAAAACAGGAAAGAAGTTTATGTACGACGCGTTTGGAGATCCCATGTCCCCCGATAGTCTGAAACCACTGGATGTATTCCCCGAATCACCTACATCCCCCGTCAAGATGGAAGATGAAGTCTCAGATATGGACCCCTGGGACGAGTTTCGAAAAAGGGTCAAAGCCCTCAAACTCAAAGACTTTAACCATGTGATGAAAACCCTACGAAAAGAGGGTCTTGGTAAGAAGTTGGCTCAAATTCGAGCCTATAATGAGATGTTGCCTGAGCTACGGAAAGCATTGAGACAGGTCTACATTGACCACTTGAAATGGGTTCACGTGTTACGCGAGGACCCTATTCACAAAGCTATTATAGAAACCCGTAAGAAATTCCAAGAAGAGGAAGATATGGATTTCAATGAAGCCGTAGAGGCTGCTGTGAACCAGCGCAAGTATCTGTTGAATCGGGTCTTCCAACCCATGGAAGAACCCGACACAGACGAAGAGGATATGGATGAAGACGACGAAGAGGACGAAGACGAAAGTCCCGATGAAGACAATATGGATGCAGACGATGAAGAGGATGAAGACGAGGACGAAAGTCCCGACGAAAGTCCTGACGAGCACAGTCCGGAAGAGGGTAATGAGCGTCCTCGATACGACCCGTTTGGTATACCACCCAGTTTCACACAACCTTTGTAGAACCTACTAGTACAATCGATCTGTTTCGTTCCTTGTCGAATAAAACTTGTGTAACCTATTTGAAGTTTGTTTTTTCCTCAGGGTCTACATACCAAATATATGGTAGAAATTGAGGAGGAGGGAATTCGTTTTGATAACTATGTTGAGGAGGAGGGAATTCGTTTTGATAACTATGTTGAGGAGGAGTGAATTCGTTTTGATAACTATGTTGAGGAGGAGGAGGTTTAGAGATTGATGATAAAAAATTTCTAAGTCTGATCGGTATCATATAGTTTGATGATAAAAATTTCTAAGTCTGATTGGTATCCGTAAGTTAAGCCCCGACGCGAGCGGCCGTAAACTGGTTGGGTGACTAATGATATCCGTAAGACAAACTAAGGTTTATGACCTTGTAAGAGTTTGTTTTACAAGCGAGTAATACATAGCAAAAATCTTTTTTTTTCTCTAAAAGCGAAAGAAATAAAACTTGCGTAAGATATAAGAGCTTGTTTTACAAGCGAAAGAAAGATATAGCAAAAGAATTTTGCGTAAGATAAACGAGTTTGTTTTACAAGCGAAAGAAAGCAACTGCTTCAATAGTCTAGTGGTTAAGACAGTGCGTTGTCGCCGCAAAAACCCAGGTTCGAGTCCTGGTTGGGGCAATTCTTTTTCAAACAAAATAATTTGAGCGGCCGAATCTACCACTCAAAGTTATTCAACTCATTACTCAGTGAGCCCGGGCTTGGCGCAGTCAGGTAAGTATCCGGTTTCTAAATTCTAAATTCGCCAGGTTCGAATCCCGGTTGACGCATTTCTTTTTCTGAGCTTTTTTCTATCTTTCTTTTTCTAAGAAAAAAAAAAAAAAAAAAAAGACTTTCAATGACAAGTAAAAACAAGATGGCGGCTTCGGAGAAGAAACCTTCCCGATCCAAAATGGCGGCTTCCAAACCTTCCCCCCCGAAGCTTCGCTTCGTAAGATCATCAACAAGATGGCGGCTTAGGGTTACGATCCCGAAAAACAACATGGCGACTTAGGGATCCAAGATGGCCGCTAACCTAAATAAAAAACTTTACCAAAAAATAATCAAAATCCAAAAAATCCAACATGGCGGACTTAGGGTTCAAAACAAAAATAAACTTAGGGTTAAAAAAAAAAACAAAATGGCGGCTTAGGGTTAGAAGCTTCGCTTTGTAAGATCATCAACAAGATGGCCGCTTAGAATACATTAGGGTTAGGGTTCGAGAAACAAGATGGCCGCTTAGGGTTAGAAGCTTCGCATCTCATTAAAACCTCTCCAACCTCATTTCAAATTCATGCATAAAATTACGCCAATTGAGCTGACATATACTCTACCCACAAGTCCTCGCGGGGGAGGGGGGCGGGGACGGTGGTGTATTGGTTTGCGTGTTGGACTTCAGATCTGAAGGTCAACACCCAGTTCCTGCCATCGTGTTGTTTCCTTAGACAATAAACTTTACCCCACGTTGCCTTTCTCCACCCAGGTGTATAAATACCTACCGGCGACATACTGCGGGGGGTAACCCTGCGATGGTCTAGTATCCGATCCAGAAGGGAGTAGCAATACTTTCAGTTACTTCATGCTACAGAAACCAGCATAATCTCCGGCCGTGTGGGCCACCTTGGCTTCATGAACATTTCTTTCCAGGTTAATTTAAGCTTATTGGTGGCGATTTGGATAAATTCGGGGAAAATTCCATAACTTCCCTTGACTTGAGAGATCTGCGTGTGGTTGACGTCCCCAGTGGCGCAAAAAACACGGCCTTCAGATTCAATGTACTTGGTTTAATGCCAATAAATCTATTGGTACCAGACTGAGCAAATTTTTTAATGCTCAGGACTTAGTTGATCTGACCCTTTGAAATGCGAAATTTCACCCTGTATTTTTTGAGATCATGACTTGGTTAATTTGAGCACATGGCCCCGGAACGGCTGGCCGCTAAATTTAGAATGCTCGAAGAACTGGAAATGTTTACGCTATGATTTCTGAACTTATTCGAAAACATGTTTTGTAACAAAAAATCCTTTCCGTCTATCGGTGATTGGTGGGATTTTCTTAAGGATTCCTTAAGAATAGCAGCACAGAACGTAACTAGAAACAAACAACGCAGATTAAATCAGGATAAGGGATTGCCATCTCGCTTAGCGAAAATATGCGGCGTTTGATTTGTTTGATTAAAGGAGATAACTCAGTTTAATTAAAGCACAATCAATGAACTGGAAAGTGAGCTCAGAGCTATCAGTTTGTCTCAGTTAAAATCTAGCCAAATCCGAAGAAGAGCAACCTTCTAAATTCTGTTTAGCTTCAGTCAACAAGCGCTCAGAAAAACTCTGTTTGCTCTATTTTATACCTCACATGCAATAGGCAGACGTTTCTTCTCAGAAGGAAATAGAATAAGTTCATTTTGATTTTTATAGCACTCTGTATTCTCGAGAACCAGTTAATCTTGAAGCGCAGGCAGTCGGGGAAACCCCAGGATCCATGATCTGATATGATGGTTTACCGCAAAAATTTTATGCCAAATTTTGGGATCTCTTTTTAGTCTCGAGAAAGGCTCTTTTAGTAAATCCATACAGGAAAGTTTAACTCGAATAATTTACAAGAAAGTTGACCCCAAAAGTGAAGAATTGGTGCCCTATCTTACAGCTGAATGCTGATTACAAAATTTGTTCTTAAGTTCTCACAAATCGTTTGTCCAACGTACGTTTTGAAGTAGCAGTAGCACGATGTTTAAAACGGGCCTGACTTTATGTCACAAGTTTCTACCTGAAGCCTTTTGCTACTTATAGATACTTGTAGTAAATTGTAAACGGACGTATGGACTCTGTAACTGAAGTAGGAACGATAGTAATAGTATGAACTCTGTAAATCGGATAGTGAAAAGTGAATAAAAATTTAAAGAGAAATGGTCGCTTGTGTCTAAGAATGATAACAACATTTGAAATCTCAGTTCTACAACACCAGAAATGCTATAATGTAAGTCAGTTCGTAACCAGAAACAAGCGTTGCCGAAAGGCACTATTGATTAGGAGAGTCGTATTACACTCCTTCCCATACGGCTCTCCAAGAAACGACTGCGTGGGAGGCTACCATCATGCCGTCATTGGGATTTAGTTTCATGAGATGTTTTGCCATTCAAGTAATCGGTAGTCTTTTATGTGGAAATACATGTAACTCAAATACCGTCGACTGTAACGGCTGTGGAGTTCTCAGGGTAGACTCGATAGGGTTATACTCAGTCTGATAAGGCATCTTATCAGCATAAAGGGTATAGTTTTTTTAGACGTTTTAATTAGATTTAGGGTGTCTTATGCCTACTGCTGGTCTTATTTAGGATAATGGCTTCATGTTATCAAAAACTGCCATCATAGGCCCATGTAATCCAAAACTGCAGGTTTTTTGTGCATGATCCCACAAATTTGTCAGACGTTTTCGTGAATACTTTCTTTTCTTGTAATGTATAAAAGAAGAGAAGACGAGAGGGATGAAGTTAAGAAATCGTAAAATTTAAAGGTAAGTTTAAAAATGTAGAGTTGGTAGTTCATAGATAAGAGTCTGCTATTAATCCAAACAGCTCTAGAATGCAAGTACAGTGAAGGCGCTTACAAAGCGTAAATACAATAGACAGAAAATTTAAAAACTGCTTTCGTCGAAGATGTCATAAATACAAATTAATTCGCGGCCAGCATCTTTCATTAAAACTATTAGTTGTGATTTGCATTTGCTTTTGGAGCCTGGAAACATGGCGATGATAATTTATTATTACCAATTTAATAAAGGTAAAAGAGATTTGGGAAACAAATACACTTCTGAACATACTGCGTATTACGAGGTATTGCTTTCAAGATCATTTAATTTTGCTTCCTATCTTAGGGATTGAAAATCAATTACATCAATATTATAAGCTGTATAAGACTGATTTTATTACTTACAGGACCGTAGCCAGGCATGGACATTGCCTCAGTCATATTTTTTTTCTGGCTACGGCCCTGACTAGTGACTTAGCAAATTATTACCGGACTCGTTGTGCAATTGTTGGTGTACAATTTTACTTAACATCACTGTCTACACCTTTCACAGTTTCACCGAGGTTTATTCTTGAAAATGACGGCATCTACTCACAACTCGTCGCCAGTCTCTGACACACACAAAATTAAAACCGTATTATCGCCTGGCACATCATGAAATAAACAATTCGCCAAGCTTTATGAGTTCAGACAATCTGTACACAATCTCTAAACTCTCTAATTACAAAGTAAATGAAAACCTTTGTACAGTTTCCGACATCACAAAACTAGGTAAATTGTAATTTGTTAGGCGCGACAGAACATTTAAATCTTGGCACTTAGTAAATGTTGAATAACAACTAAGGAAATGGGAAACTGACGAGAGAGCCATGGCACATTTTCAACTTCAATTCTAGAGAAAATGCCAGAGAATAAAAATAAAAACATTCGGAAATCAACCCAAATTGTTTTTGTATTCCGCAACATGTGCAGATAAAGCGAAGATATTAACAACTTTAAAACAATGCACGCTTTTAACCAGGAAAAGTCGTAGACATTAAGCACAAGAATATTAACAATTATGATAAGTTTGAAAAGGAGGGCGCACATATCAAACGACTAAAGCAGTCGCTGTTTAAAATTCTTTTCAGTACTACGGCAACAGACCTGTTGTCTTCCGATGTGATTATTTCACCAGCTACCGAATAAAGAATAACATTGACATAGCAATCTTTTTAATGAAGGTACAACCTTTTTTCAAGAAAAGAAAGCCCTTAAGACAAGTTAAGAAACGCATGCTTTCGGGTGAATAATTCATCGGCTCCCCACAACTAACTTCAGTCTAGTCAGATCGACCACTGGGAACATTTTTCTTACTGAAACAGAACATGTACCTTATTTTTCCTTTCTGTCCGTTTATAATTATTAATAGAACTACTTATGTTTGTCTTTATATTTGCTTTAATATTAAGATGAATAATTGCCAATGACGTCAAATCGTTTATGGCACTTAATATTTTAAAGATCCAAATAACGCATATAAAACCACCCGCCAGCCCATAAATTGCCCTATATAAAGGTAAGTCAAGCCGTTAAAGCCCGGCGTTATCTTGCCGTCTCTAGACTATCTAGTGTCACGAGATTTTTTTCCCATCATTGGCTGCACAACAACTGTCTTGAATGTAGAAATAGCGTGAATGTAGAAAGATAGAATAACGCCTATAAAACCACCCGCCAGCCCATAAATTGCTCTATATAAAGGTAAGTCATTAGCAGATAAAACAAACATCGCCGCATTACCCTGCCTGAACCGTCATTCCAAGCCCCCTTTCCTAGGCTTCTAGCCATCTTTTAAGCCTCTCTCGGTGCCATTTGTTGTCCCTGTTCTCATATCAGAAGATGTAATTTAAGTAAGTGGGTGCTTTTTATTCTGATTCTAGTTCAAAGAAATCGAACTGACGATTGCACCTGTATTGCATCTTGAACATTTAAATTAATCAGTGAAATTTGAACTAGTTTTCGTCGTTTTCGGGTCTTCAGTATAAATTATAAAAGGTTTAGAGGACTTCTTGGTTGCTCCAAAAGCATCACGATTTCACAAATGTTCACCTCTTCAATGAAGGTACTTCTCAAAGCACTTGCAAGACTTGAAAGCGACAGTGCAATCGACAAAAATGAGGCATGCAAGGCGATCTAAAATCTGTTCATTCATTATGTTCATTCACCATTCACCCATTAAAAAAAGTCGTCATGTCCGAAAACATTTGATGCAGCAAACATTTTTTCCTTTCTTACCTTTCTTTTCTGCTACACGGCAGTAGCAAGGCACTACAATGGTACGGCACACGATAGGAGCAAAAATATACTTGTGACACGTGACAAAAGATCAAATTTAGCCGTAATCCGTAAATAAGTGGCCCAGCTTGGTCCGTAATCCACTTATTCTGAAGATCATGGTTCGTGAATCCATTGAAATCGTAGTGAAAACAGACAATTCCTTTTAATTAAACCGTCCTTTAAAATCTTCCTTATGCGTTTTGCGTTAATTTGTAGTAAAAGCATAAAGGCATAAAGTCGGCCAATTTAACGACTAAACTTGGAATCGCCGTTTCAGTAAAAGCTGACCTCACTGCACTCCGCAGATGACCAATTGGAACAACCTGGTCGAATAATTTGTCCTCCCCCAGTGATTCAAAACCGAAATTGAGAATTCAATAACATGAGTTATTCAGTAAAAGCTTTTTGTTTAAAAACGTAAAAGCTTGGCTGACACTAGATTGGCTAGCATCTTTTATTTACACCTTTCCTGCCAGGTGTACCGTCTCACGGCTTCTATCCGAAGACATTAATCTTAAGTACGTCTATGCTTTTAAGTCCTTATTTCAAAGACAGAAATTCTCGAACATTGGCACCTGCCGTTTCTTACTGTAACTGCTCTTCTGGTTTAAAAGGTTTGTTGAAGGTTCAAAAAGCATCACGATCTTACACATGTTCAACTTTTGGTTGAAGCAAGAAGTGTGTTAACCCAAAAACCGTCAAGGCTGTTGCTTGGTGTATAAAGGCGACAATAAGGTATCTGAAGTAACCTAGATTCCGTTCATTTATCATCTTACCAAATCAACTTAAATTTATAAAAGACCCTCTCAGCACTGAGGTGTGGAAGCGAATTCACTGCCGTTTCTAGTCCGATTCACAAAACACTTTTTATTCAACCAAAAAAAAAAAGGTTTCGATGGGAACCCAGAGGGCTTTCCAGGAAACATTAGGGACACCCAACGAGAAAATCTTAGCAAAATACTTGAGACCTCATTTTCTGCTTTCTTAGATTATTTCAGAGCTTTTTAAGGCATATTTGTGCAAGCTAATACAGGTTGAACTATTCGACGTTTTTAGCAGAATATTTTAGGAATCGGAATCCTATCCGCCGAATTTCCGAGCTGCTAGTGACTTGTCCACTAGTGACTTATTTTACACTCAAAACGATATATCATTCCCTCTGAAAACAGAAGGAATTAAGACGATTTCCGCTCAACGTTCGAGCAGTAAGTGAAAAAATTAAGTTACCAAAAAAAATACTTGCAGCACTGTCACATTTTGAGAACAGATAAGAAGAACTTATCGTTACTTTTGCTCCCAAGCTGACCCCGCGAGAGAAAATTGGATTTGAAGTTATCAATATTTCAATTAAAAAGACGCTTCATGTCAGTTCAAAACAAAATGGCGCCCGTTTTTAGCATACTTTTATGAGATTTGAAATTAATTTTCTTGAGAATGCTTGAGAATTTCATCGCGGGGTCACTTGGGCAAGTGAACTAGAGTGAGATGTCTCAAATAGCATTTAAAATGTTACCGTGCTATGAGCAGTTTTTTGGTAAATATTTTTTGCACTTATTGCTCGAACGTTGAGCGGAATCCGTCTTAATCAGTTCTCTTGCTACGAAAGTCTAAGGTGCTGTTTCGCCAAGGAAATCTCTAGTTTTCACTACAATTAAATCGAATATCTCAGGCGATTTAGGCCTTCCGAACAGATATTCCGCCGAAATGAACCGATGGGTACCCATGAAACATTCAGTGTAGATATTTGAAAACTGTTGCGTTTCTTACCCAGGGTTAACATTTCTGTTTCAGTCTGAAAAACCCTTCTTTTCATATGCAAATTGTGTTGTTCTGATGGTCAATAGTTTCTGATCATCATCATCTACAGATCAACTAACAACCAAGCTGTTCAATTATGCGATGACCGATAGTGACATATTCATAAGTGTACTCCAAAACTCCTTTAAGCATTTCTATTTTAGTTGAATTACAGAATAGCGTTTCAAAAGCTTTCCGTGTTGAAAAGATGCCAGATGTACGTTGTTTCGTTTTTCCCTTATCACATTACATAGTTTTGAAACAGGAGGTTCCATTACAATGCGATCTGATCCCGAGATAGTCCAGCTCTTTAATATGAATACCTTAAGCCTCGGACGTACAAGCAAACTCGTACCCCCACTGTGGCACAAGGTGGGGGGGAAGGGGGGTGGTAGTTTATGGAACTTGTCCCACGGGTTTTTGCTGTGTTGCAATATCTCCAAAGATTTTACCTTTAATAGATAGCCTTTGATGAGCTCCACAAGTTGAGGTATATCTTATCGGTTGTAGCACTGCTGAGGGCCTGAGACACCACCCAAAATGGATTTTACAAAAAGTTGGAAAATATGACATAATTAAACAATTTGCTTCCCTTTGTCGGCATTTGTACTTTCCTTTCGACTTTCTTTCACAAAAAAATGGCGAAACCATGCATTTTTTGTTCAAAAAATGAATTGACGTCATTAAACTTATGACGTCATCTGACTATACTTTAGGAACCAATTCTTCCCAAACTTTGCTGAAATAAGCGTACAGGTACTAAAAAACGGCAGCTGCTGAAAAATATTCCTCTGCAAAAATTTGAAGAAAAACCTTAGGAGTGGTGGCACTCACCAACCCCTTCCCTTCCACTTTGAACGTCCGAGGGGTAATATGACTCTGAGGGAATTTTTGCAAAATTAAAGTCCTTGAGCCCTGAAGCATTTTTTTTTGTGAAATAGAACAAAAAAAATAAAATAAAATATACTCATGTGAAATACGGGTTCCGTCATTTCTCGAACGCAAATAAGTGAAACATCTTCGCTAATTAACCAAAGTCTGTGAAAGATGAAATAATCAACAATGACACGAGCGTGGGACAAAGAAAAAATCTGAGTCCCCGACAGGAATCGAACCCATGACCTCCCGAACACCGGGCGGGCGCTCTATCCACTGAGCTACGAGAACTCGTGGAGAGCGAGGCCATTTTACTGAGTTCTTATGTGACATGCGTCCTGCATACTGCTAGGATCAGCAATGTCGATGTCATCATGAATTGTGATAAATGAAAGTGATGGTAAATTTTCAGCTCGGTAAATTAAAAATTTACCATCACTTTCATTTATCACAATTAACCAAAGTCCTTTGCATTTCAGGTCTTGCGCTATCAAAATGCTAAACAATTCTTCGTCAGAAGACAGCAGCAGCGACGGAATTTACTTGAAGCTGCCATTTGGGTTTACCATCTTCCAGCTTATCGTTCAAAGTGCCATCGGTTTGTTCGGTGTAATTGGAAATGTTATTGTTTGCGCAAAGATTATTATGGGAACTAAAGCACTTTCTACCATGCGCCCGTACCTACTAAGCCTGGCATTTGCAGATCTGGGCATTTTGTTGTTCAATTATCCGCTGGTGATCTTGCATATTCAGTTTCCATATGAATGGCTGCTCGGTAGGATAGCTTGTTTGTACATTGTCCCATTCACAGAGACTTTCTTTGGTGCATGCATTTGGTCCATCACCACTATTGCAGCTGAGAGGTACGTAAACATCGCATGGAAGATCGTCGTACCAATACCTGAGTCCGGAAGAAGACCACGTTCGAAACGAATTCTATTTATCGTAAGCGTTATCTGGGTGACAGCGTTCTTCGTGGCTGCCTTGCCGATTTACCTCTATAGAAAATACGATTCTGTCAGATCACCACCATGCTATAATGCATTCTCGCATACTTTTCATCGCAACTTGACCACGATCAACGCCATATTAATGTATGTTCTCCCACTAAGCATCATAGCCTTTAGCTATCAAAGGATTGGGGAAAAAGTTTCGAAGAGATTGAAGGAACTTCAGTACGAAGCACCAAATCCTTGCCTTGGGTCACCGCTTTCATCTTCGATGCTCAACGCAAAGACCATTCTGCACCAAACCAGAAAAACGCAAAGAATTCTTAAGCCGCTAGTGATCTTGTTCGCTTTGACTATGCTCCCGTACCAAATGTTCAACCTTGCAATGGTTTACTGGGGGGAAACCTACCGATTCGTCTACCAGAGCTACTACAACATTCTCCTCGTAGTTGTCGCCATATCGGTTGGGATCAATTCGGCGACAGATCCGCTGGTCTACTGTGTTGTGAACAAAGATTTTCGCCGGGAAATCAAAACTGTTTTTCCCTGTTGCTTCCGAGCCCACTTAAGAAAGTGGATTCCAAAAAATTCTCTCGATGTCAACAACAGCCGAAGCAGAGGCACTACGATTGACACATTTATAAAAAGTCAAAATGAAACAGCCTTGTAAATGGTATAACGAACAAATATTGAAGAGCGTGAATTGCAACTACTAAGGCATAAGCTTTACTGCCAATTAAAACTAAAGCAGGAGCGCTTATTAACATAACTTAAGGCCTGACCAGCACTTACAATATGGAGTAGTATAGCGTAACGTAAAATGATGAATTGAGGTGTAAGTAAACGTAAGATGCGAGCTAGAATTCAGTAAGGTAGTTTCTACTGAAAGGTATCTAATTTTGTGTCACTGTTAAGAAAACATGTGCATCAGTGTTCTACGCTCCAATGTTAATTGTCCTGTCAACAAATTTAGGTTAGATCTTTGTCAAAGGCAAGTTCTGCACTTTTCGTTAAACAAGGCTTTTAAATTTTACTTCTTTTCAGTTTCATAATATTTCCTCTTTGTCGACCTTCACAAAAAAATCTCTGAATATTTTAGTACGGATGTAAGAGAGCGAGCGTGAATGGCGTGAGTCTGAGTAGCCCTTTGCACTTCGCTTTTAAACCGCCTGAACTACATGAAACTATTTTGAAAGCCTGAAACAAATTCTTCATCAGGAAATGAATTATGCGAGACGTGAATATTGTCAAAGGTAAGTCTCAGTTGAGGCAGTGGCAGGATACTAATTCTACTGGAACGTTGTCATTATTAGTGCCGCTCTTTTCAAAATTCCGCACTGTAAGTAGGTCTCACAAAAAGACAATAGCATTCTGGGCGTTGATGAGGATGAGGTCAAGGACGACACTGAAGAGGAAGAGGATGAGGAGGACGAGGGCATGGAAGAGGATGAGGACGAGGACAGGTATGAGGATGAGGACGAGGACGGGGATGAGGGTGAAGATGAGGAGGAGGAGGAGGACGAGGACGAGGACGAGGACGAGGATGAGGATGAGGATGAGGATGAGGACGAGGACAGGGATGAGGATAAGGATGAGGATGAGGATGAGGAGGAGGATGAGGATGAGGATAAGGACAGGGATGAAGATGGGGAAAAGGGCGAGGACGAGAAGGGTGAGAAAGAGGATGGGGAGGAGGACAAGGACAGGGGTGAGGATGAGGATGCAGAGGAGGACGAGGACAGGGATGAGGATGAGGATGAGGACGAGGACGAGGACAGGGATGAAGATGAGGATGAGGACGAGGACGACGACGAGGTTAAGGATGAGGATAAGGAGGAGGATTAGGACAGGGATGAGGATGAGGACGAGGACAGATATGAGGATGAAGATGTGGACGAGGACGAGGACGAGGATGAGGATGAGAATGAGGAGCAGGACGAGGACAGGGATGAGGATAAGGATGAGGAGGAGGAGGACGAGGATGAGTATGAGGATGAGGACGAGGACAGGGATGAGGATGAGGAGGAGGAGGAGGACGACGACGAGGAGGATGAGGATGAGTATGAGGATGAGGAGGAGGACAGGGATGAGGATGAGGAGGAGGAGGACGAGGATGAGTATGAAGAGGAGGACGAGGACAGGGATGAGGATGAGGAGGAGGAGGATGAGGATGAGTATGACGATGAGGACGAGGACAGGGATGAGGATGAGGATGAGGATGAGGAGGATGAGGATGAGGATGAGTATGAGGATGAGGACGAGGACAGGGATGAGGATGAGGATGGGGACGAGGAGGACGAGGAGGACGAAGATGAGGACGAGGATGAGGAGAAGGACGAGGACAGGGATGAGGATGAGGATGTGGAAAAGGACGAGGACGAGGATGAGGACGAGGACATGAATGAGGATGAGGGTAAGGATGAGGAAGAAGACGAAGACGAGAACGAGGGCGGGGATGTGGAAGTGGATGAGGATGAGGATGAAGATAATGACAAGAACGAGAAAGATGATGAGGATGAGCAGGAGGATAACGATTAAAGGACGAGGAGGAAGAAGAGGTGGACATGATGAGGACAAGGACTAGGGCAGGATGATACGGTGGCCCACAGGGGCAAAACACAACTGAAAGCGATTGGAACCTGGAACTAGTACAGGTGAACGTAAACGTAAAGGCGCCATATTTGTACTGTTGTACATGTTGTGTTTCTAAAGAAAAGGGGCAATTTACAGTGGATTTGCAGGCATCCTTAGGGACATGGCATCTTCTAGCTGAGTGAGCGACGGTCCTGAAGAGGGAAGCGTAATTTCATACTACTTTTCAAGAGCATATACGTATGAAGTTATCACTGAACACTTAGCTTAGTTTCATGGCATTACAATGTGTGTAAGAACATTGAGGTAATTGAAGGAGAAGAATGCAATGTTTTGACATAGGCGTTTTTCGGGGACAAATTATGAATGAGCTTATTTAGTGGCCCAGGCTGCCAAGGTGGATATAGGAGTACGTGGCATACCCTACGATTAAAATCCTTCAAGTTCCTAGACGTGTTGTAGCTGAACTGATGAGGGAAATGGATCCAGAAGGATGTGAGCAGAGAAAGGCAAAAAGCCTTAAAAGAAGACGTTACCTCTCGTCTGGGATGAACTACACATGGCATGTCGATGGGTACGACAAATTAAAGCCGTATTGATATCCAATCCATGGGTGTATTGATGGCTGGAGTCGAAAAATCATGTGGCTAAAAGTCACCAAGTCAAACAACCATCCAGACATTATTGCCAATTTCTATCTTAATTGTGTTGCAGAGCTGGGAGCCTGTCCAGTGAAACTGAGGACTGACTGTGGAACGGAAAATGGAGTAATGGCAGCGATGCAATGCACATTTCCATAAGACGCTGATGCGCACAAATATGGGTCATCTCCTGCAAATCAGAGGATTAAGGGCTGGTGGGCGTTTTACAGAAAAAAACAGGTCTGGTTGGTGGATTGACGTCTTTAAGAACCTTGTGTAACAGGAAATCTTTAACCCTGGATTGGTTCTGTTTTGCTCAATTACTTCAAGATGACCTTGACAACGTTAAAGAACATTGGAATACACATTTAATAAGGGGCTCAAGGCATGACACTATCAGTGGGAGACCGGATGAACTATTCGATATGCCAGAGGTTCATGGTGGAGAAGATGATCTACTTCACCCAGTATTGGATGATGAGATCTAATCTATCAGGGAGAACTTGACCTACGAAGAGGAGAAAAGTATTTAACTAGAGTACTTTGAATATGTACTAGAAATTGCTAACATAGATGACGTTTAATGAACAACAAAAAGATGTGCGATGTCATTATGGGCAGGTTCATACATTAACTGTTAACTTGGATATAGTCCTATTATTCCCAATAATTATGGCCTTAACTGATTATTGTTTTGCGCTTTCCTTTTCATTACTGTACAATTAAATATTTAATATAAAACATGTAGACATGTTAGGCCCAACTTTAAGATCTTTTAATACATGTATCCATCATCAGTGCTTACATGTCCATCTTAAAATACAGTTGTCTCTTGACAGCAAAAGTATTTTTTTTGGAAAGAACTCAGCAGAACAAGAATGTGGTAACTAAATTTCAACTCGATAACGTTATTGCGATTCATGTCTCTCGACTTTTCAATTTCCCTGTTCGTCTTATGGTAATAGGTCCTTTGCACAACTGTGTCACGTGACCTTGTCAATGATAAAAAATGGTAGTAGTACGAAATAGATATCAGAAATGGAAAGAGCGTGATGATTTTCAATGAGGAAACTGACGTTAAAGTGCGACATTTTACGGTTATTTCAATGTTCAAAAAATTACCAAGACTTATAGGGAAAAAAGCTGCTGGGTGGCAAGCTTTGCCATCCAGCATACAAATCTTTTATAATTTTCAAACTTTCAAACTGTCTTAAAATCTTGCACTCAAACGTTAGTGGCCTAAAAATTGGAAATGCTACTAATTTCATGACGCCCTTTCCATTTCAGCCATCTATTTCGAACCATCTACCTCTATTTCGAACCACGACCATAAATTATGGTTGACAAGGTCACGTGACACGGTTGTTGAAAGAGCCTATTGAACAATTTGGGAATGTGCTTTGTTTCCTTTACCATACTCACAGTGGTAACTCTATCCACCAATGACATAGCATATGAACAGACACAATACCAGTAATTATGGAATACCAATAATAATGGAATACTATATTATTTTGTTATAATTTATCGAAATTTAAACAATCTTAATGTTGAAGAATACTCTAGTCTTAGTTTACAATACTAGATGTGTTAAAAAGACTTTTAAACTTGTATTTACAGTCATCAACAGTTATTTAAGATATCAACTACCAGTACTGGATCATCATTGTGTAGTACACACATTACTGCATCATCCTGTATATGAAAGGCTCAAACTATTGTAAAGCCCCATGCTTCTTTATTTGAAATCAGTTAAATTTGCAAATTTCTCTGCCAGCTCGTTATAAGACGATAAGTTGTAGGTACCTCTAAAACAGGCCCACAAGTACGTCCTATGGGGTTGCGATGTGCCCCATCATGTGAATTAAAGGAAACAGTTATTTCTGTTACTGCAATTACATCACTACCTGTGGTAAACTGAAGGAATGCTTTTAAAGCAGCCTCACCAAGAGACTTTATGTAACGCTTGAATAGTGATCAAAACTGTTCCGTTCTCATTCATTTTGAGGGTTTTCAGTTGTCATGCTGCGCCTAAGGTATCTCCGTCTTTCGAGCAATTCGTTTCTTGTATTTTTGTAGTGGGTTAAGTTTGGAGGATTTTTAAGCGGTGACTGAATAAAGCCGTTAAAATTAAGGCGTCGCATTTTAAATACTGTTACTGTATAAAGGTCACACCTGATAATTGTAAGATGGACTGCTGTGGCTTTACACCCGTTTGTAATTCTCAGTAAAATTCGACCTTTGATCGTCTGTAAAGCGACTTTTTAAAAATGCCGCTCTTGGCATATTAGATCTTTGAATTTGGCTTGTTTACGAACTTAATAGGTTTTTCAGCCTCTCATGTTTAATTTCTGACAATAAAGGATCTTAAATATTATCTGCAACGTGACGAGTTTCTTTGTTTGTAACGCCGGGCTCGGCATATTGTCTTACAAACTCTGTTGCAGGATGTTGTATTTCGCATCACGGAGTGTGATCTATAGACCCATTTCGACAAGAAATTCAAGTTGTAGCTTCTTTAGAGCTATGCAACATGTAATAGATGGCTGAACTAGGCAGTTGTCCTGCACCGTTCCAAAGCGGCTCTCTAATTGGTCCGCTTCGCTTCGCTTTGAGCATTTCCGTACCGGAGTGTACCGAGCCAATCACATCACAGGTTTGACCAAAGGTTTTTGGTCTTTGCGTCTTCGTCATTGCGAAAGCAAATGTTGAGACCCTTGTGTTTAATGTATCAAGTAGACATCCATTTCCCCCCCCCCCCCCCCCCACCAGGTGCTCTCTAGGAAGCTGGTAGTTTCCCGGTGTCCTGGGTTAAGCGATGATACTGGCTTTTATTGCAATATTTCCACCAAGTGACTCTTCAAATTTACCCACAGAAAGTAGACATCTAATAACATACCTGCCTGTCTACGGGAAAAAGAGTGATTCCCCTACCTTCTTTGGCTGTACCGAGAGTACCAGCTGTACCGACTGGGTACCGGCTGTACCGAGGGTGCAGGCTGTACCGGCTGTGCCCAGTGTACCGAGTGTACCTGCTGTATCGAGTGTACCAAGAATACCAGGAAATGAACAGTCTATCAATCAGTCAGTAAGGAGAATTGATATTTAGATCTTAGCTTGGGAATGAGATCGAGAGATCAAAGTGTCATCGATGAGCGTTGATGAAATATTGGCGCTGAAACAGCGTTACTTATCTAGGCCATAAAACTGCTTCTCACCTCACTTGCTAATTAGAACTGTCATTTTTATGACATGTATACCAAAAGTTCAGCTTCCACAGAGCTTCCCAACCCTTTGAAATTACTGTCTAAAGTATCAGCAAGTACCAACCTCTTGCAATCACACTTTTGCAACTGTGGAAATGGAAGAATTTTCTACCATTTCATATCCGTAAAAATATAGTTCAGGCTCTAGTTGTCTCTAAGTTATATGGACATCTAGATTGCGATTTTCAATACTCCCGAAAACATTTATGCCGTTCCAGACTTTCCTTTGTATTAACTCTTTCTTGGCAAAAATTAAAAAAAATGTACCATTTCAGAGGACTTAGGAGGACTTATCATCCTGGAGAGATTTCCTTATCGGCCTTACGGTAAGGAACTATGGCCTGTATTTTCTACATCAGCCACTGGACCTCCATAGCCATTCGCACCACCAAATTAGCTAGCAGCGAGAAGAGAATGCTCTCGAACCAGTCACACACTTCGCTTATTACATTGCCAGAATGCTCGGTGCACTCGGTACACTCAGTACGGCCGTTACACTCGGTACATTCGGTGCATTCGGTACACTCGGTACGGCCCGTACACTCGGTACATTCGGTACAATCGGTACGGCCAGTACACGCGGTACAGCCGGAACACTCGGTACAGCCGGTACACTCGGTACACTCGGTACATTCGGTACGCTCGGTACACTCGGTACGGCTGGTACACTCGGCACACTCGGTACAGCCGGTACACTCGGCGCACTCGGTATACTCGGTACAGCCGGTACAGCCGGTGCTCTCGTTACGGCCGGTGCGTTCGGTACACTCGGTACGACAGGTACGCTTAGTACACTCGGTACCGCCGGTACACTCGGTACAGCCGTTACACTCGGTACATTCGGTACATTCGGTACACTCGGTACGGCCCGTACACTCGGTACATTCGGTACAATCGGTACGGCCAGTACACGCGGTACGGCCGGAACACTCGGTACGGCCGGTACACTCGGTACACTCGGTACACTCGGTACGGCTGGTACACTCGGCACACTCGGTGCAGCCGGTACACTCGGTGCACTCGGTACACTCGGTACAGCGGGTACAGCCGGTGCTCTCGTTACGACTGGTGCGTTCGGTACACTCGGTACGACAGGTACGCTTAGTACACTCGGTACCGCCGGTACACTCGGTACAGCCGTTACACTCGGTACATTCGATGCACTCGGTATACTCGGTACACTCGGTGCAATCGGTACACTCGGTACAGCCGGTACACTTTGTACACTCGGTACACTTGGTATAGCCAGTAGAACCAAGAGGTTCAACTGGCACGATCCTTTGTTGTGGTTGAGGTCTTCTCGTTCTTAAAGAATAGGTCAGCCCTGCACCAATCCAAAGCGGCTCTGTGATTGGATAGTTAGCTGGAACGATGGAATATTTTTCGTAAAATGATGCGAAATATGAAGAAAGGGGACCTAACAGTTGGTTTACTACTAAAACAAACAAGTTGACTTGAATGCAAATGCGAAATAATCAGCGACACATATATCACATCATTCTAAGAATCCGTCTTAATCAGTTCTCTTGCTACGAAAGTCTAAGGTGCTGTTTCGCCAAGGAAATCTCTAGTTTTCACTACAATTAAATCGAATATCTCAGGCGATTTAGGCCTTCCGAACAGATATTCCGCCGAAATGAACCGATGGGTACCCATGAAACATTCAGTGTAGATATTTGAAAACTGTTGCGTTTCTTACCCAGGGTTAACATTTCTGTTTCAGTCTGAAAAACCCTTCTTTTCATATGCAAATTGTGTTGTTCTGATGGTCAATAGTTTCTGATCATCATCATCTACAGATCAACTAACAACCAAGCTGTTCAATTATGCGATGACCGATAGTGACATATTCATAAGTGTACTCCAAAACTCCTTTAAGCATTTCTATTTTAGTTGAATTACAGAATAGCGTTTCAAAAGCTTTCCGTGTTGAAAAGATGCCAGATGTACGTTGTTTCGTTTTTCCCTTATCACATTACATAGTTTTGAAACAGGAGGTTCCATTACAATGCGATCTGATCCCGAGATAGTCCAGCTCTTTAATATGAATACCTTAAGCCTCGGACGTACAAGCAAACTCGTACCCCCACTGTGGCACAAGGTGGGGGGGAAGGGGGGTGGTAGTTTATGGAACTTGTCCCACGGGTTTTTGCTGTGTTGCAATATCTCCAAAGATTTTACCTTTAATAGATAGCCTTTGATGAGCTCCACAAGTTGAGGTATATCTTATCGGTTGTAGCACTGCTGAGGGCCTGAGACACCACCCAAAATGGATTTTACAAAAAGTTGGAAAATATGACATAATTAAACAATTTGCTTCCCTTTGTCGGCATTTGTACTTTCCTTTCGACTTTCTTTCACAAAAAAATGGCGAAACCATGCATTTTTTGTTCAAAAAATGAATTGACGTCATTAAACTTATGACGTCATCTGACTATACTTTAGGAACCAATTCTTCCCAAACTTTGCTGAAATAAGCGTACAGGTACTAAAAAACGGCAGCTGCTGAAAAATATTCCTCTGCAAAAATTTGAAGAAAAACCTTAGGAGTGGTGGCACTCACCAACCCCTTCCCTTCCACTTTGAACGTCCGAGGGGTAATATGACTCTGAGGGAATTTTTGCAAAATTAAAGTCCTTGAGCCCTGAAGCATTTTTTTTTGTGAAATAGAACAAAAAAAATAAAATAAAATATACTCATGTGAAATACGGGTTCCGTCATTTCTCGAACGCAAATAAGTGAAACATCTTCGCTAATTAACCAAAGTCTGTGAAAGATGAAATAATCAACAATGACACGAGCGTGGGACAAAGAAAAAATCTGAGTCCCCGACAGGAATCGAACCCATGACCTCCCGAACACCGGGCGGGCGCTCTATCCACTGAGCTACGAGAACTCGTGGAGAGCGAGGCCATTTTACTGAGTTCTTATGTGACATGCGTCCTGCATACTGCTAGGATCAGCAATGTCGATGTCATCATGAATTGTGATAAATGAAAGTGATGGTAAATTTTCAGCTCGGTAAATTAAAAATTTACCATCACTTTCATTTATCACAATTAACCAAAGTCCTTTGCATTTCAGGTCTTGCGCTATCAAAATGCTAAACAATTCTTCGTCAGAAGACAGCAGCAGCGACGGAATTTACTTGAAGCTGCCATTTGGGTTTACCATCTTCCAGCTTATCGTTCAAAGTGCCATCGGTTTGTTCGGTGTAATTGGAAATGTTATTGTTTGCGCAAAGATTATTATGGGAACTAAAGCACTTTCTACCATGCGCCCGTACCTACTAAGCCTGGCATTTGCAGATCTGGGCATTTTGTTGTTCAATTATCCGCTGGTGATCTTGCATATTCAGTTTCCATATGAATGGCTGCTCGGTAGGATAGCTTGTTTGTACATTGTCCCATTCACAGAGACTTTCTTTGGTGCATGCATTTGGTCCATCACCACTATTGCAGCTGAGAGGTACGTAAACATCGCATGGAAGATCGTCGTACCAATACCTGAGTCCGGAAGAAGACCACGTTCGAAACGAATTCTATTTATCGTAAGCGTTATCTGGGTGACAGCGTTCTTCGTGGCTGCCTTGCCGATTTACCTCTATAGAAAATACGATTCTGTCAGATCACCACCATGCTATAATGCATTCTCGCATACTTTTCATCGCAACTTGACCACGATCAACGCCATATTAATGTATGTTCTCCCACTAAGCATCATAGCCTTTAGCTATCAAAGGATTGGGGAAAAAGTTTCGAAGAGATTGAAGGAACTTCAGTACGAAGCACCAAATCCTTGCCTTGGGTCACCGCTTTCATCTTCGATGCTCAACGCAAAGACCATTCTGCACCAAACCAGAAAAACGCAAAGAATTCTTAAGCCGCTAGTGATCTTGTTCGCTTTGACTATGCTCCCGTACCAAATGTTCAACCTTGCAATGGTTTACTGGGGGGAAACCTACCGATTCGTCTACCAGAGCTACTACAACATTCTCCTCGTAGTTGTCGCCATATCGGTTGGGATCAATTCGGCGACAGATCCGCTGGTCTACTGTGTTGTGAACAAAGATTTTCGCCGGGAAATCAAAACTGTTTTTCCCTGTTGCTTCCGAGCCCACTTAAGAAAGTGGATTCCAAAAAATTCTCTCGATGTCAACAACAGCCGAAGCAGAGGCACTACGATTGACACATTTATAAAAAGTCAAAATGAAACAGCCTTGTAAATGGTATAACGAACAAATATTGAAGAGCGTGAATTGCAACTACTAAGGCATAAGCTTTACTGCCAATTAAAACTAAAGCAGGAGCGCTTATTAACATAACTTAAGGCCTGACCAGCACTTACAATATGGAGTAGTATAGCGTAACGTAAAATGATGAATTGAGGTGTAAGTAAACGTAAGATGCGAGCTAGAATTCAGTAAGGTAGTTTCTACTGAAAGGTATCTAATTTTGTGTCACTGTTAAGAAAACATGTGCATCAGTGTTCTACGCTCCAATGTTAATTGTCCTGTCAACAAATTTAGGTTAGATCTTTGTCAAAGGCAAGTTCTGCACTTTTCGTTAAACAAGGCTTTTAAATTTTACTTCTTTTCAGTTTCATAATATTTCCTCTTTGTCGACCTTCACAAAAAAATCTCTGAATATTTTAGTACGGATGTAAGAGAGCGAGCGTGAATGGCGTGAGTCTGAGTAGCCCTTTGCACTTCGCTTTTAAACCGCCTGAACTACATGAAACTATTTTGAAAGCCTGAAACAAATTCTTCATCAGGAAATGAATTATGCGAGACGTGAATATTGTCAAAGGTAAGTCTCAGTTGAGGCAGTGGCAGGATACTAATTCTACTGGAACGTTGTCATTATTAGTGCCGCTCTTTTCAAAATTCCGCACTGTAAGTAGGTCTCACAAAAAGACAATAGCATTCTGGGCGTTGATGAGGATGAGGTCAAGGACGACACTGAAGAGGAAGAGGATGAGGAGGACGAGGGCATGGAAGAGGATGAGGACGAGGACAGGTATGAGGATGAGGACGAGGACGGGGATGAGGGTGAAGATGAGGAGGAGGAGGAGGACGAGGACGAGGACGAGGACGAGGATGAGGATGAGGATGAGGATGAGGACGAGGACAGGGATGAGGATAAGGATGAGGATGAGGATGAGGAGGAGGATGAGGATGAGGATAAGGACAGGGATGAAGATGGGGAAAAGGGCGAGGACGAGAAGGGTGAGAAAGAGGATGGGGAGGAGGACAAGGACAGGGGTGAGGATGAGGATGCAGAGGAGGACGAGGACAGGGATGAGGATGAGGATGAGGACGAGGACGAGGACAGGGATGAAGATGAGGATGAGGACGAGGACGACGACGAGGTTAAGGATGAGGATAAGGAGGAGGATTAGGACAGGGATGAGGATGAGGACGAGGACAGATATGAGGATGAAGATGTGGACGAGGACGAGGACGAGGATGAGGATGAGAATGAGGAGCAGGACGAGGACAGGGATGAGGATAAGGATGAGGAGGAGGAGGACGAGGATGAGTATGAGGATGAGGACGAGGACAGGGATGAGGATGAGGAGGAGGAGGAGGACGACGACGAGGAGGATGAGGATGAGTATGAGGATGAGGAGGAGGACAGGGATGAGGATGAGGAGGAGGAGGACGAGGATGAGTATGAAGAGGAGGACGAGGACAGGGATGAGGATGAGGAGGAGGAGGATGAGGATGAGTATGACGATGAGGACGAGGACAGGGATGAGGATGAGGATGAGGATGAGGAGGATGAGGATGAGGATGAGTATGAGGATGAGGACGAGGACAGGGATGAGGATGAGGATGGGGACGAGGAGGACGAGGAGGACGAAGATGAGGACGAGGATGAGGAGAAGGACGAGGACAGGGATGAGGATGAGGATGTGGAAAAGGACGAGGACGAGGATGAGGACGAGGACATGAATGAGGATGAGGGTAAGGATGAGGAAGAAGACGAAGACGAGAACGAGGGCGGGGATGTGGAAGTGGATGAGGATGAGGATGAAGATAATGACAAGAACGAGAAAGATGATGAGGATGAGCAGGAGGATAACGATTAAAGGACGAGGAGGAAGAAGAGGTGGACATGATGAGGACAAGGACTAGGGCAGGATGATACGGTGGCCCACAGGGGCAAAACACAACTGAAAGCGATTGGAACCTGGAACTAGTACAGGTGAACGTAAACGTAAAGGCGCCATATTTGTACTGTTGTACATGTTGTGTTTCTAAAGAAAAGGGGCAATTTACAGTGGATTTGCAGGCATCCTTAGGGACATGGCATCTTCTAGCTGAGTGAGCGACGGTCCTGAAGAGGGAAGCGTAATTTCATACTACTTTTCAAGAGCATATACGTATGAAGTTATCACTGAACACTTAGCTTAGTTTCATGGCATTACAATGTGTGTAAGAACATTGAGGTAATTGAAGGAGAAGAATGCAATGTTTTGACATAGGCGTTTTTCGGGGACAAATTATGAATGAGCTTATTTAGTGGCCCAGGCTGCCAAGGTGGATATAGGAGTACGTGGCATACCCTACGATTAAAATCCTTCAAGTTCCTAGACGTGTTGTAGCTGAACTGATGAGGGAAATGGATCCAGAAGGATGTGAGCAGAGAAAGGCAAAAAGCCTTAAAAGAAGACGTTACCTCTCGTCTGGGATGAACTACACATGGCATGTCGATGGGTACGACAAATTAAAGCCGTATTGATATCCAATCCATGGGTGTATTGATGGCTGGAGTCGAAAAATCATGTGGCTAAAAGTCACCAAGTCAAACAACCATCCAGACATTATTGCCAATTTCTATCTTAATTGTGTTGCAGAGCTGGGAGCCTGTCCAGTGAAACTGAGGACAGACTGTGGAACGGAAAATGGAGTAATGGCAGCGATGCAATGCACATTTCCATAAGACGCTGATGCGCACAAATATGGGTCATCTCCTGCAAATCAGAGGATTAAGGGCTGGTGGGCGTTTTACAGAAAAAAACAGGTCTGGTTGATGGATTGACGTCTTTAAGAACCTTGTGTAACAGGAAATCTTTAACCCTGGATTGGTTCTGTTTTGCTCAATTACTTCAAGATGACCTTGACAACGTTAAAGAACATTGGAATACACATTTAATAAGGGGCTCAAGGCATGACACTATCAGTGGGAGACCGGATGAACTATTCGATATGCCAGAGGTTCATGGTGGAGAAGATGATCTACTTCACCCAGTATTGGATGATGAGATCCAATCTATCAGGGAGAACTTGACCTACGAAGAGGAGAAAAGTATTTAACTAGAGTACTTTGAATATGTACTAGAAATTGCTAACATAGATGACGTTTAATGAACAACAAAAAGATGTGCGATGTCATTATGGGCAGGTTCATACATTAACTGTTAACTTGGATATAGTCCTATTATTCCCAATAATTATGGCCTTAACTGATTATTGTTTTGCGCTTTCCTTTTCATTACTGTACAATTAAATATTTAATATAAAACATGTAGACATGTTAGGCCCAACTTTAAGATCTTTTAATACATGTATCCATCATCAGTGCTTACATGTCCATCTTAAAATACAGTTGTCTCTTGACAGCAAAAGTATTTTTTTTGGAAAGAACTCAGCAGAACAAGAATGTGGTAACTAAATTTCAACTCGATAACGTTATTGCGATTCATGTCTCTCGACTTTTCAATTTCCCTGTTCGTCTTATGGTAATAGGTCCTTTGCACAACTGTGTCACGTGACCTTGTCAATGATAAAAAATGGTAGTAGTACGAAATAGATATCAGAAATGGAAAGAGCGTGATGATTTTCAATGAGGAAACTGACGTTAAAGTGCGACATTTTACGGTTATTTCAATGTTCAAAAAATTACCAAGACTTATAGGGAAAAAAGCTGCTGGGTGGCAAGCTTTGCCATCCAGCATACAAATCTTTTATAATTTTCAAACTTTCAAACTGTCTTAAAATCTTGCACTCAAACGTTAGTGGCCTAAAAATTGGAAATGCTACTAATTTCATGACGCCCTTTCCATTTCAGCCATCTATTTCGAACCATCTACCTCTATTTCGAACCACGACCATAAATTATGGTTGACAAGGTCACGTGACACGGTTGTTGAAAGAGCCTATTGAACAATTTGGGAATGTGCTTTGTTTCCTTTACCATACTCACAGTGGTAACTCTATCCACCAATGACATAGCATATGAACAGACACAATACCAGTAATTATGGAATACCAATAATAATGGAATACTATATTATTTTGTTATAATTTATCGAAATTTAAACAATCTTAATGTTGAAGAATACTCTAGTCTTAGTTTACAATACTAGATGTGTTAAAAAGACTTTTAAACTTGTATTTACAGTCATCAACAGTTATTTAAGATATCAACTACCAGTACTGGATCATCATTGTGTAGTACACACATTACTGCATCATCCTGTATATGAAAGGCTCAAACTATTGTAAAGCCCCATGCTTCTTTATTTGAAATCAGTTAAATTTGCAAATTTCTCTGCCAGCTCGTTATAAGACGATAAGTTGTAGGTACCTCTAAAACAGGCCCACAAGTACGTCCTATGGGGTTGCGATGTGCCCCATCATGTGAATTAAAGGAAACAGTTATTTCTGTTACTGCAATTACATCACTACCTGTGGTAAACTGAAGGAATGCTTTTAAAGCAGCCTCACCAAGAGACTTTATGTAACGCTTGAATAGTGATCAAAACTGTTCCGTTCTCATTCATTTTGAGGGTTTTCAGTTGTCATGCTGCGCCTAAGGTATCTCCGTCTTTCGAGCAATTCGTTTCTTGTATTTTTGTAGTGGGTTAAGTTTGGAGGATTTTTAAGCGGTGACTGAATAAAGCCGTTAAAATTAAGGCGTCGCATTTTAAATACTGTTACTGTATAAAGGTCACACCTGATAATTGTAAGATGGACTGCTGTGGCTTTACACCCGTTTGTAATTCTCAGTAAAATTCGACCTTTGATCGTCTGTAAAGCGACTTTTTAAAAATGCCGCTCTTGGCATATTAGATCTTTGAATTTGGCTTGTTTACGAACTTAATAGGTTTTTCAGCCTCTCATGTTTAATTTCTGACAATAAAGGATCTTAAATATTATCTGCAACGTGACGAGTTTCTTTGTTTGTAACGCCGGGCTCGGCATATTGTCTTACAAACTCTGTTGCAGGATGTTGTATTTCGCATCACGGAGTGTGATCTATAGACCCATTTCGACAAGAAATTCAAGTTGTAGCTTCTTTAGAGCTATGCAACATGTAATAGATGGCTGAACTAGGCAGTTGTCCTGCACCGTTCCAAAGCGGCTCTCTAATTGGTCCGCTTCGCTTCGCTTTGAGCATTTCCGTACCGGAGTGTACCGAGCCAATCACATCACAGGTTTGACCAAAGGTTTTTGGTCTTTGCGTCTTCGTCATTGCGAAAGCAAATGTTGAGACCCTTGTGTTTAATGTATCAAGTAGACATCCATTTCCCCCCCCCCCCCCACCAGGTGCTCTCTAGGAAGCTGGTAGTTTCCCGGTGTCCTGGGTTAAGCGATGATACTGGCTTTTATTGCAATATTTCCACCAAGTGACTCTTCAAATTTACCCACAGAAAGTAGACATCTAATAACATACCTGCCTGTCTACGGGAAAAAGAGTGATTCCCCTACCTTCTTTGGCTGTACCGAGAGTACCAGCTGTACCGACTGGGTACCGGCTGTACCGAGGGTGCAGGCTGTACCGGCTGTGCCCAGTGTACCGAGTGTACCTGCTGTATCGAGTGTACCAAGAATACCAGGAAATGAACAGTCTATCAATCAGTCAGTAAGGAGAATTGATATTTAGATCTTAGCTTGGGAATGAGATCGAGAGATCAAAGTGTCATCGATGAGCGTTGATGAAATATTGGCGCTGAAACAGCGTTACTTATCTAGGCCATAAAACTGCTTCTCACCTCACTTGCTAATTAGAACTGTCATTTTTATGACATGTATACCAAAAGTTCAGCTTCCACAGAGCTTCCCAACCCTTTGAAATTACTGTCTAAAGTATCAGCAAGTACCAACCTCTTGCAATCACACTTTTGCAACTGTGGAAATGGAAGAATTTTCTACCATTTCATATCCGTAAAAATATAGTTCAGGCTCTAGTTGTCTCTAAGTTATATGGACATCTAGATTGCGATTTTCAATACTCCCGAAAACATTTATGCCGTTCCAGACTTTCCTTTGTATTAACTCTTTCTTGGCAAAAATAAAAAAAAATGTACCATTTCAGAGGACTTAGGAGGACTTATCATCCTGGAGAGATTTCCTTATCGGCCTTACGGTAAGGAACTATGGCCTGTATTTTCTACATCAGCCACTGGACCTCCATAGCCATTCGCACCACCAAATTAGCTAGCAGCGAGAAGAGAATGCTCTCGAACCAGTCACACACTTCGCTTATTACATTGCCAGAATGCTCGGTGCACTCGGTACACTCAGTACGGCCGTTACACTCGGTACATTCGGTGCATTCGGTACACTCGGTACGGCCCGTACACTCGGTACATTCGGTACAATCGGTACGGCCAGTACACGCGGTACAGCCGGAACACTCGGTACAGCCGGTACACTCGGTACACTCGGTACATTCGGTACGCTCGGTACACTCGGTACGGCTGGTACACTCGGCACACTCGGTACAGCCGGTACACTCGGCGCACTCGGTATACTCGGTACAGCCGGTACAGCCGGTGCTCTCGTTACGGCCGGTGCGTTCGGTACACTCGGTACGACAGGTACGCTTAGTACACTCGGTACCGCCGGTACACTCGGTACAGCCGTTACACTCGGTACATTCGGTACATTCGGTACACTCGGTACGGCCCGTACACTCGGTACATTCGGTACAATCGGTACGGCCAGTACACGCGGTACGGCCGGAACACTCGGTACGGCCGGTACACTCGGTACACTCGGTACACTCGGTACGGCTGGTACACTCGGCACACTCGGTGCAGCCGGTACACTCGGTGCACTCGGTACACTCGGTACAGCGGGTACAGCCGGTGCTCTCGTTACGACTGGTGCGTTCGGTACACTCGGTACGACAGGTACGCTTAGTACACTCGGTACCGCCGGTACACTCGGTACAGCCGTTACACTCGGTACATTCGATGCACTCGGTATACTCGGTACACTCGGTGCAATCGGTACACTCGGTACAGCCGGTACACTTTGTACACTCGGTACACTTGGTATAGCCAGTAGAACCAAGAGGTTCAACTGGCACGATCCTTTGTTGTGGTTGAGGTCTTCTCGTTCTTAAAGAATAGGTCAGCCCTGCACCAATCCAAAGCGGCTCTGTGATTGGATAGTTAGCTGGAACGATGGAATATTTTTCGTAAAATGATGCGAAATATGAAGAAAGGGGACCTAACAGTTGGTTTACTACTAAAACAAACAAGTTGACTTGAATGCAAATGCGAAATAATCAGCGACACATATATCACATCATTCTAAGAAAAAAACTGTTTTAATGTCCTCGCTAACTAGCCAATCACAGAGCCGCTTTGGATCGGTGCAGGGCTGCCCGAACAGGCTTCAGTGAAACACGTGTGAATAACTCCTCTTAAAACTGTGAGTTTCGTGTCTAGGAGCTTGATATGATTCCTCCTGTCGCGGTCAGCAATTCGATTGACTTCATGTTAAAATATGCTAGATTAAATAGAGTTAACTATTTCCGAAGCCGGCAGGCAGACAGCGAAGACGTCTTTTCCCTCCCTGTACGGGCCAGTTCAACAAACACACTTTTTGTTCGCTTCTAACCGAATCGATATTCGGAAAATCCTTTAGTGTCGAGCTCGTGTGCGTGACTCGATGATGTATCGCTAACCTCCGCCATGTCGCATTTCTCGTCTGCCCGCGTGTTGACAGAAAGTGTCAAAATTGGCCAATCATAGGGTATACCAGATGCTGGTATACCAGAACGGCTTTACTTGAAGAATGAGCACAGGCGTTCGCCTCGCCCTCTTCCCAGTCTCCCCTCGTTTTCCCCCCGCTCTTTCGCTCGCTATATTTTCGCTCGCGCTCCACTAACTGAACGCCTGGAACAGGCTAACAAACCTCCAGCCAACCACTGCATAAAGAAAAGTTTAATGTTCCGCTATCCGAAAGGGATCATGAAAAAGTTGCGCAATTTCAAGCAGCATTTAATTGTTTACGGGTCTCACTGACATTGCGTTTAGCAAAGGTTTAAGAAAAAATGTCGACATTACAATTGCCCATGTAGTAAAATTGCCAATGTTAGCGGGATTAAGACCTATTCTTTACGAACCTAGGAGGGGTGGAAACACGAGTTCCCAAATCTTATTGGTGGGAATGGAAATTGATCTGAATACGATGAGCAGCTTAGGAGAGAATCAGAAACGAATGACGATGCAACAAATTTTCTTTCCAAAAATAATTCGCACTTGATCAGGGAGGGCAATCACCTTGTCAAATAGAGCATTGTCGTCCTACTAATGAAGGTAATACTAAAACATCTACGACATTCGGCACATTAAAGCCTAAGAGAGACACCTCGTTCGCGTTTCTTAAAGGACAGTTAAAAGACTGATTTTGTGTGAAGAACGCGTTCTCTTGACTCATTTCATGTGTTTGAGGCCCTTTTTCCATACTCTTAGCTCCCCTTAAGGACTGTGTATTGAAAACTAAAAGCAAAGCAAATTAATTAGTCAATTAGGGATAATTTTTTTGCAATGGTATATGTTAAATACGTGATTCGTGAAATGTTTCAAAAAAACAGACGTGATTCGTAATTTGAACGAAAATAGGGTCGTGATTCGTGATCGGACCCCCCCTCCTTTACCACCCCGAAAGACTGGTTGCAGCAAAAATAGTAGCCAGTTAAGGTAATTTTCTGATGACATTCTTTATATTTTTTGTAACCTGAATTATATCTTTATATCCTAAATTCCTTATTTTTATACTCAAAGGGTTTTTTCAAATTTTTTCTTCATGTTCCAGGATGATCCAGAATGTTCCGGTATGTTGCGAAATGTTCCATGCTCCGAATTTTATCGAGGGCCAATATTGGTGGTTTCTTTTCTCTCTCCTCTACCCCAGCAAGTCAAGGTACACCCCTCCCCCGGCGGCAATTTTTTTTTTGGTAGAGATTTCCGTACAATATTCCTGTTTTTCGGATCAGAAATTGCCATTAACCAACGCTAATAGAGATAGATATGCAGATGACGTTTCAGCAAACTGGATACTGATTTCTGAGTTCTGAAATAGAATTTCGAAGTTTCGAATTCTGTTTTCCGATGTTTTATTTCCGATTTCCGATTTCTGATTTCATGATTTGCTACCTGCGATTTCTGATTTTTGATTTCCGATTTCTGATTTCTGGTTCCTGATTCCTGAATTCTGATACCAATATGAAGAAAAGATGAGATGGACTAAAAGCTGACGATTTAGGTGTCATAAATGAGAAATCAAAACTACATATATTCAAAAAGTGGTTTTCTAGACTTTAGGGACCAGTCAATAAGTATAGGGGGGGATGGGCCGGAGCATTTGGAAAAGTGGTGGCTCAAAAATGCATAACCCCCCCCCCCCTCACGTGGGCATAAATTCTGCTGACCCACCCCAAAGTATTGGCTGAAAATAACATGACCCACCCTCCCCCCCCCCCCCCCCCAGGTGACATCGTCACCTTTTCGTGTTGTTCATCCATATCTTATTTTAATTAATATTATTTAAGTGGATTTCACATGTTAAATATGCACACATAATAATACTGCATGTTAACTATACACAATAATTCACAACTACAGCTGTGGTGGTTACTATATCAAAATGACCAATTACATACTATGCAGCGTGCTGAGAAAAGAGTTCACTCAGGGTTTTCGGTAACATTTAAAAGTATCTGATTCATATAGGTAAAACAAGCAGACATGAGCGCCGAGGGCGCAAACATGAGTGCCAAAGGCAACAACTTCTGGGGGATCCGGCGGCATGCCTCTCAGGGAAAATTTTGAAATTGGACTCTCTAGTCTACAAATTAATGCCATTTTCTGCGTTCCCTGGACCAGATTTAATTACATCTAACAGCAATGATCATTCGTTTCCAATTGCATGAGTTACATAAGTGAGCAAAATACAGCTCAACTCTGTCCGTCTTTGATGAACAAATACAAGATCATCTGATTTATTTACACTTCAGGAAATCACGGTTTTGTGTGAAAGTACTGGACCTTACATGTCAAACGACCGGATGTTACGTCCAGCCTCCGGCCTCAAACGAAACCCCTGGATATAATATTTTATCATTATAATAATTTATGTTTATTGTTGGCCACTCGGAAGTTAAAATTGACTGATGTTGACCACTGCCTGTTCTTAATTGAATAGAATGTTGCGTTTCTGTTGTAGTTTCATTTGTAATATTACTTTCAATACTTAAACAACATTCAAGTTAAATAAGGAGTGACTATGTTTGTGACTCTGGAAGATCTTCAATATATGATAATTCTACTTGAATGTCGACTGACTTGTTTTCAACAAATAATATGTAAACTTCCAAAATTCAGCTTGTAGGGTTCTGTTTGGTCAATTGGCCTTTTCCTGCAAGTTTTATGTAGATTTTGCAAGGACTTTTTCCTCCTAGGCTTACAGAAGGCTTTTGAAGTTTGCAGTATTTCAATATACAAGGCTTAAAATACGATGACCCACCCCTTCCTGGGGTTGAAAATAGCATGAACCACCCCATTAGGAAGGCTGAAAACGTAGTGACCCACCCCCTCTGTGCTCCGGCCCACCCCCACCTATACTTATTGACCAGTCCCTTAGAATCCGATAAAGGATTGGCCGCAAAGCTTCCTGATTTAGTTTACGACATTTGCGCTGCTTTTACACGTGGCTTTGCCTTACAATGCTTTTGAGTGTTTCACGCTGTTTGTCGCAGTCAGTGCGTAGAAGGGATTAGCTATTACACAGAAATCGATGAACTTCCTGATTCGTACATCACGTACTAATTTCAGCACTGTTGTCACGCTAATCTAGAACCTTCGAGCAATGCCAACTGTCACGCGTGTTTCTTGAAGTTTCCTGCACTTGAACATTTACGAAAACAAGAGAACAATATACAAGAAAACCTAACATTTTCTGAATCTAAAATGTTCTACTATCTCAGCTTTCGACATCCTCCACCTCACTGACTTCACCTCATCCTCCACCTCACTCACGTTGGGACTCCATCCACATCAGTCCTCAAAGCGGCGTAGACGAGTCTCTCTTCCTCTTCGAGTTCCGTGTGGAGGGGTAACTGAACTTCACATTCCACTTCCTAAACTTCCTCTTCTTTACTGTCCATCATCTTAGCCTGTTCCAGGCGTTCAGATAGTGGAGCGCGAGCGAAAAATAAAGCGAGCGAAAGAGCGGGAAAAAACGAGGGGAGACTGGGGAAGAGGCTTGTCCTCCTCCCCAGTCTCCCCTCGTTTTTTCCCGCTCTTTCGCTTGCTTTATTTTTCGCTCGCGCTCCACTATCTGAACGCCTGGAACAGGCTACCATCATCTTGACCTCATTGTCTAGCATCGCATCATCTTCATCAGAGTCCTCTAGGGAACATGTAATGGGCAGGAGATTGTCTAGCCTGCGTAGCAAGCGTTTCCGTAGGGTCTTCCGCCCGTTCGAGGCGTTTTTCGCTTTTTGGCGGCACAAAAATTGGGGCGAGCGCAACACTGATGGAAGCAGCGGGGAGGGGGAGGCCTCCCCCTTCTCGTACTTGTTTGCGCTCGGCCCAATTTTCGCGCGTTCAAGAAGCGAAAAATGCTTCAAACCTGCGGAAAGCCCCGGCTACGGAAACGCTTGCTACGCAGGCTAGAGATTGTCTCCTTCCTCACAGAGCTCTAATTTCTACAACAAGCAAATTGGTCGTCTCAGTAATCCGGACTTCACCTGACAGCCGCGCGGCATCTTCCATCTTCCATCGAGCGACAACAACTGTCACGCACTTGAACATTGCGAAAACAAGAGAACTTAACTGACTAGAAAACCTAACATTTTCTGAATCTAAAACGTTCTACTATCTCAGCTTTCGACTCCACGTCATTACGAACACGAGGATAGTTTAAAATTGGTGCTAAACATTGATAAAAAGGCTAAATGCACAGGCTACATTTGTGCAACGGAAAAGGTAGTTAAAATCTGTAGAATGAGATTAAAGAGACGTATATTTCCATCAGTGAGTTGCTCATAAACCTACATGACAAGCTGAAGTAACGAATCAATTAATGTTACTCGAATGAAAGAGCAAAATGCCAAGAATGTTGAAAACAAAGCTTTAAAGCGAGGAAGAAATTGGAGTCGGTGATACTCGTCACCGCCAACGTAAAGATTCAGAGGGTAATCTGATCACGCTTCGCTTCGATGATTATTACACTCAGAACGGGTTGAGTGTGACAGCTTTAACTCTTCCATACAAACTCATTTGGCAGAAAAATAACCTTTTCAATACACACCGGCGGTTGTCCAAAGCAAATTCTTTTATACAATTAGACTCTTAGCTATTGAAACAAACATATTTCAAAATACCAGACAATATTCCGGTTGTTTTTGGCTAACTTTAAGAGTCTCCCGTGCGAAACGGGCGCGTTTGCTCGCAGGGTAAGTTTTGAGACACAAAATCTAAAGTATATTCAATTATCTTGAATGGAAACTTTAGTTAGTGTATCACAATGAAGTCATCGAAAGTCGTTTTCCTCAAATTTCTAGTTTCCTACACCCCTGTTTTATGGTGAGTTGTTCAATTACTGATTCCCACACATTTCTTGTGCATAAATCCTGTTAGTGGAAGTGCTAAGCAACTCAGTGTTCCCTTTATGTAAATCCCTGGCCTTATTTGGCTCAGAGTTGTTCCTCCAATTTCGTGGAATCTATGATAAATTGGTTGCATTTAGCTCAGTAAGCTCATGCGGTTTAAGTTAGTGTCTGAGCCACAAGATCAGCAAGTCCTTAGTCAAGTGCAAGCTGGACCACATGTTTTTTCATTTCTCTGTTTTTAGTTTTAACATGTCGAAACATGCTTAAGGGTTTTAGGTTTAGTGTATTATTTATTCATGGCGATTATTGCCCTCTGGAAGCTTAGCTTCTGTAACATTTGCTATTTGTGATTTAGCAGTTTCATTTGCTAGATTTCTGTCCGGATTACATTTTGCAGCTTTTTGCGTCTACCTCAGCATGCGAAATCACAGGTAACCAAAGCGTAATATGAGAGTTTGTATGGAGCTGAAATTCGATCGAAAATAATCGGCAGTTTTCCGCCAAAAATACATTAAAATCGAAATAAAGTTTAAAAAACCTTACCTGTTGTGTGTTTGCTGTGTTTTTATCGCTTTTCCGAGCCTCCGGACGCCGTTTTGGGCGATTTTCTGCTTAACGGTCGATGCAACGGCATGTCACGTACTAAAGAGAGCTAAAGGTAGGAAAACGGGAATTCAAATTTGCCAACCGACATTCGAGGTCCCGATCAAAATACCCGCTAAAAATCGATTCAATCTATAGTCAGCGCTTTAAACCTACAACACATTTCAAAAAGGATAAATTCCCTACCTTTCTATGTAATTCAATCGTCAATTAGTTTATCTCTCGAAGTACAGCCCTGCATTAAAAACGAACTAACTTTTCGAAATCGCCGCTATCACAGGCTTGTAAGGAAAAGAGGGTCAAAACTAACGGTCAAGCCTGGGACAAAGCGCCAAATTTCGCTCCACCGGGGGACGATATGAGTGACTTCTGTGTCGCCAAATGCCAAACCCACCCTAGCTCTCTCCGGTAAGTCAAGTTTTATACCTGAATGCGACCCGCGCGCGATTTCCCGCCGAAATTTGAGCGGTACAACACTTGATTTACCGGAGAGAGGGTGAGTTTGGCATTTGGCGACACAGAAGTCACTCATGTCGTCCCCCAGTGGAGCGAAATTATGGCGCTTTGTCCCAGGCTTGACCGTTAGTTTTGACCCTCTTTTCCTTACAAGCCTGTGATGGCGGCGATTTCGAAAAGTTAGTTCGTTTTTAATGCAGGGCTGTACTTCGAGAGATAAACTAATTGACGATTGAATCACATAGAAAGGTAGGGAATTTATCCTTTTTGAAATGTGTTGTAGTTTTAAGGCGCTGACTATAGATTGAATCGATTTTTAGCGGGTATTTTGATCGGGACCTCGAATGTCAGTTGGCAAATTTGAATTCCCGTTTTCCTATCTTTAGCTCTCTTTAGTACGTGACATGCCGTCGCATCGACCGTTAAGCAGAAAATCGCCCAAAACGGCGTCCGGAGGCTCGGAAAAGCGATAAAAACACAGCAAACACACAACAGGTAAGGTTTTTTAAACTTTATTTCGATTTTAATGTATTTTCGGCGGAAAACCGCCGATTATTTTCGATCGAATTTCAGCTCCATACAAACTCTCATATTACGCTTTGGTTACCTGTGGCGATATGTTTGTTAGTTTGCTTTGCTCATTTTCTCCAGCACTAGTAATATTGTTGTATTATTCGCTTACCTGGTATCCATGATCATGATGTTACCGTGTATTTGTGTTCATAAATCCAGTAAAGTCATTTTTGCTTAGTTTATCCGTTTGTGACCAAAATTTCCATGTTCATGCTTTTTTGTTTATTGTGAATAGCATTATTGTAAAATCTGAAACCGAAAATAAATTTGGACCCCCAGAGTTGGACCCTGGGTCCAAATCCACTGGCTAAATTGGACTCCCCAGTCCAAATTCGCTAGCAGATATTGACCCCCGTAGGTCCAATTTCGTTAGCCGATTTGGAGCCCCCTGTAAAAACTTGGGCTACCAAGTAACTTCAACAAAAAATTGGCTAGTCGCATATAAACCGCCGAAACGACGCTTTCGCTTTTAGCTTTGCCAGCAAACCATTTCTTTTGTGTTTTAAAACACGGTAATTGTAAACAGCAGATTACCACGCTATACGTAGAAGCGTAAAAACTAATTTATTATAAAGCTGCCGCGCTTAAAACCAAAAATAAGATATATATACCTCGTTCTAAAAATGTACCGGGAGACTGATGACCGTCTTCTCAAAACTTGACGTTTCAAAAAGAAATTATTGTCTTATTGAAAGGGGTCCAAATCCGCGAGAGGGGGTCCATATCTCCCGGATATAAACCGGAGGGTAATCCGCGCGAAGGTCCAAATCCGCTGTGGCACCGTAACGAAAAATAAAGCCTGAGAATAAAATGAGAACAATGTATTATTTAAATTTTTTATGTCTCATTTTGAATAAAATTAGTTCATATGTACGGTACATCTTTTCAGGCTCTTTATACATCATAACATCTTCGCTATAGTTAATCATGGTACTTTCCATTTCAGGCCTTCCACTATATCAAAATGCTAAACAATTCTTCGTCAGAAGACAGCAGCAGTGACGGAATTTACTTGAAGCAACCATTTGGGTTTACCATCTTCCAGATTGTCCTTCAAACTGCCATCGGTTTGTTCGGTGTAATTGGAAATGTTATTGTTTGCGCAAAGATTTATCATGGGAACTAAAGCTGTAAAGTAATGGTTTTTCTTTCGATTTGCCTTTTGCTTTGCTATTACAAGATTGCATCTTTTGTTGTTTTTTGACATTGCCGTTGAAGCTGTTGTTTTAATCGATTTAGTTATAAATATTCACAGAGAATTTGTGCATTCATTAGTAGTTTCTACTTAGTCATTAGTAGACTCTATATAGAGCATACTAATGAGGCTTCCAAACAAAGGAAAACAATGCCTCATTAGTATGCTCTATATAGAACCACTATGGGATCTAGTGTCCCGAGCAAAGATAGAATGCCACGAGGCCGCACCTTGAAGCGGTTAACCGTTCCAATAGGATGAGGCGTACGCTGAATCATTTTACTTTAATATATTTGGCTTTCAAATATGTCCAAAATATGCCTGTAATAATTTTATGACTTTGAAAGATGTAATATATTTTTTTTTATATTGCCGGTCATTCACGAGAACACTGAATAATTTCTTACAAACGGTTAAGTTGCCTCTGCACCCACTAATTTGCTTTCTAAATTTAAGTGTGTTCTGTGTTATTTGGCAATAACTCTTATTCGCCTTTGAGGAGGATCGCGGCACAATGCTGCAACGTAAAAAAGCATTTTGTTTTGACCTCGCTTTTTGTTTAGTTCACTTGCTACTAGGAGAGATCACTCCACCGCAGTGGCCTCGCTGTTCGCCTTTATTCTTTGGGAAGCTTGGCTACATTGCAACGCAGTTGCGAAAGAAGGTATTCTGAACGTAGCTTACGCTGAAGCACTTTTAATTACATTTTCGTCATCTTCATACGTACAGCATGTTCTACATAGTAAAAAGAGTGCGATACAATGTTGTTAGAAGCTGCAGAATTGAGCTCTTAAAGTTCGAAAACATACGCAGTCATATTAGTTCTTAGATTTTTTTGCACTGTCTCCCTTTCTCTCTGTCTCTATCTTTCGTATTTGAATACGATTAGCAGAATTGGTAGTTTTTACTTTATTGTATAGATCTTACCACATTTTCACAAATGTATCTTAATCTGGCATCAAAGAATTCGTAATTTTTGAAGGGCAACATGTTAAATACCAATAAGTTAAATAACGGTCTTCTCAAACTCATTAACAATTCATAAAGAGATACCTGATCTAAATTAGCAAACGATTTTGCGAACTTTTGCTTTGAATTTCTTCAAGAATTATTAATGGTTTGAGAAGCTATACACTTGAGTGTTTCATCAGGTATCCAAACACCTTGAAGCCGGTAAAGAACACTAACTTGCAGTTTAGCCAGTTTAGGCGATCTTTCTACTTTTTGAGACCAAAGACATTTATAAAAGGACATGTGTTCACCCGTACACATAGGAAAATCTTTTCGCAAAGAAAAATTGTCGAAAATTTGATCGTCTGCCTGGGGCCTATTCAGATTGCTTTTTTGAGTCTAACCCCAGGTTACTCATGTATGTTAGTGACGGAGAGGTGCGAATGACCCAAAAATGTCCCATCAAGCTAACACCTCCCACTCAGTCGTTTTTAGGGCAATACAGCGACTCTCTTAAAAACAACTGCGTGGGATGCTAGCTCTAGACCCCAGAAAAATCCAGCGGTCCAGAAGGTAACCTAACAAAAGTCCTTTTCCACCGAACAAAAGAAAAGTTTTCTTTTGTAAATGAGACTGGTGCAATTGTTTGTCGTAAAAATGAGAACCTGAGGTACGCACGCTTTTTATCAACCCTAAAAGAAGTCCTGCCAAAATCATTATACTTGAAATAGGTCCACCAGAGAAAAATAGGTCCACCCAAAAAGGACTCAATTAACTCGCCTATTTCAAACCCAAAAGGCCTTCACACTTCCTTATACTGAGTACCCCTTTTCCTCCCCGGCCCGGGACTGAACAATTCTCGTACGAAAGGGGATAATTCAGATTGGCGTCTGAATTTGGTTTTGGGTTGTGTGCTCATTGAGGAGGATAACAATGTTGGATCAGTCACTATTAGAAACACAGCCTTTTTCATATGATTTTGCTAAGGGCGGTGGTCAATTGAGCAAAACGCAATGTTGCCTCGATCACTACGAAGAACGAGCAAAACAGGACACCACAAATATAACATTGTACAAATATTTAATACTTATATACACATTACAGAAATATAAGTCCTAAATAACACTAATTAAAATGTAAACGAGCAAAAAGAAAACTTAAAACGAGGAAAATGAGAGCAGGGTGTACATTGGGACTCCTGCGTGAATCTAGCGCCTCTGATATGCCAAAATATTGAAAATGTAGAGGCTGATTTGGCAACAGAAGGCTCTATATATGCGAGATTGTGCAAGAAAACGAATTGTGTATGTAAGAAGATAGGGCATATTTTGTGTCTCCTTTTCTAGCCAAACATTGGTGTAGGTGTCGTCTACAATGCAGTTGTCAACTTCGACTCATATTTTTGTAGATCGCGGTCGCACGTTACTGTTTAGAGGAGGAACGGAATATCCAGACAGCTCTTTTAACAAAAGCATCATGAAGAACATAATCGTTAAAAGTAAAGACCAATGTCAGATTGCCTGCTTTACTGAGATTGGTTGCAAGTCGTACAACCTTGGCCCATCTCCTCAAGGAGACGTAGGGGAACTAGTTTGTGTATTAAGCAGCTCAACACATGTTCTCCATCAGAATCATCTCGTGCAACGACCTGGATTCACTTACCACCCATCTAAGGTAACTATCGTAAACGTTTCAAAATGGCGAGAAATATACATTTTTTTCCCAGAAGCTAGCTGGTGCACAGATCGTAAACCTTTACCCTGTCGATTTTTAAAACTCATACTTCCAAAGCTCATAGGAGAGAAAATTAATACCCTCTCTTCGCTCTGTAGCTTTTATTTATTTCACCACATACAAATTACATTAGAAGATAGAATAGAAGATAAATACACATCAATTCAAAATTATAGACTTAAAATACAATAACAAAGAAGTGATTACATATTTAATACATATCTACAAAGGAAATGAAAAGGGAAATTACAGTGCATTGATGTAGTATTTGTAATATAAGTATAAGTATAATAGTGGCGAGGAGATCTGGAAGAAGCTTTCCCATAGTTAAAATGTCTCATAAAGTAGTTTAATAGCGGACATTAATCTTAGCCTTTTGGGCAAATATTCCCTGGTTGATACCGTACACTCATGAATTCGAACGTTTGTGAATAAACGTATTTTTGAAAAACAAGATAACACTTTTTAATTAAAAAGACATGTTCCGATGTGGCTCACACCATCGTTAGTTATAAAAACGATGATGTGAGCCACATCGAAACGTCTCTAAAATTAAAAAGTGTTATCTTGTTTTTCAAAGTTGCCGTTCATTTGTTGCTTTCTCGAACCCTTAAATGTATTTTTCTAGCTGCAACATAAGCCGATGACGCCATATAACGTAACAATGACGTCACGTTCTTAAACGGCAGCCATCTTGGACCCGTTATCTTGGATTTTTTATTTTTCTCCAAAACGACCAAAACTGAGCCAAACTAATCAAAATCAATAAAGAACGTCAAAATGATATAAAAATGGAAACGTTACCGCAAGATAGTTCTACGTTTTCATAAAAAAGAAAAAATTCAAAAAACACTGCCCGTCAAAATGTAGTTGCCATGGTAATGTCAAATTTGGTGAACAAGGACTTGCTATAACAAATTGTTTCCAGATAAAGTTTAATTATTCACCAAGTTTTGTTTCGCTCCCCCAGGTCTGAATAGGGTTAAGTGCCTAATGGTCAACTCGGTTGAGCCTCGTAGTGTAACTGTTGCACCGATAAAATCGGCATATCCTAAAAGCTGCACTGGACCCTGGACCCTGGACTCTGGACTCTGGACTCTGGACTCTGGACTCTGGACTCTGGACTCTGGACTCTGGACTCTGGTTTTTTTCTCTCAAAACTTTATTCCCCCCCCCGAAAAAAACCTCTATATCTCCGCCCCCCCGAAAAAACCTCTATAGCCAACCCATGAAACTCCCCCTCCCCCCATAAACATTTCTCCCTTAAATATAGTGTGCGAGTTTTCAAACAAACAACTTTATTCCCCCCCACCCACCTCCCCGAAAAAACCTTTATGTCTCCCCCTTAAAACTGCCCCCTCCCAAAAAACCCCCCTCCCCTCCCCCAAATAAAAAATACAACTACATTGGAATCGATTGAACAAACACTTGTCGTCTCAATGTTCTTCCACAAATCGGCATTGAAATCGAACGACCCGACCCCAATCCTTTAAAAAAAGTATTGGGCGTGCGAACGTGATTGCATTACACAACAAGCAAAGATCAGATAAAATTCTCTATTCATCGATGCGACGTGTGCAAGCTCTTATCAGCTGCCAGTGACAATGTTCGTTAGCGTAAAATTTTCCCAAATAAATAATTCGCCTATCGTGACACTTTTGACTGTAACTTAAAAAAAATTGATGGATGTATTTGTCACTTTGCCTGTTAGGGGTTAAAATGAATCGAAGCCACGCCTACGAAGCGAGATTCTGATACCTTTTAGGGGCGTTTTAGAATTTGTCCTCGAGCACTCTTTTTCATTTTTATAGGAGAGTACCCCCATCGAGATTTGTTCGCAGTCAAAAGTGTCACGATAGGCGAATTATTTATTTGGGAAAATTTTACGCTAACGAAAGATATTGCCGATCACATTCTACAAGCGCACTTTGCATCCGGACCTTAAACTGCTTGAGAGCTAAATATATAATCGTTTCAGTAAAAGGTCATCCTAAGTGTGGCTTCCATTCATTTTAACCCCTAACAGGCAAAGTGACAAATACATCCCATCAATTTTTTTAAGATACTGCGAAAGCTTTAACGACAGTCTTTTTTATACTTAAGCACCCTAAGCGCTACCAATCCACAAATTTACCCTCAAACAGGTACAACAGCAACCCGTCATTTTTTTATAGAGGAGTAAACCTCCCCCGGAACTAAACTTCTAAAATAAATGAAATAGGTGAATTGATTGCGAATTTATTTTGTATGAACAAATGAATTAGGGAGTACTGATACAGGAACGTCAGTTTTCTTAGGTTGAGAAGTTGTTTTGTTACTCGAAGAAGAGTGCTATCCGTATTATCCGTTAAAATATTTTTGTACGTGTGTTTCGGCAAATCACCTATCGTCTTATGTATAATATATGGCCTGCAGAAAAGGGTTTTTTTGCTAATAAATAATTAAAATCACAGCACCTAAACTTGGTCAACTGAGACACCAATGTCTCTGTCTGGACAGTTAATTACGCGTATGCTTTTTAAAAAGCTTGTTATCAGATTAGTTGATAAAAGTAAGCAAGGCCTTGCACGTGTCGGTGAATAGAACCTATCTGCGCGCGGAAAGAGCCTCTGAGCGGCTGCAATTAACAAGCTTTAATATGACCATCGAACAAGTAACGTTCTAAAAAAACGCAATTTATTTCAAGGACAAACAATACTTTATGCTTGACTGAAAACAAGAGTGACTGTAACACCTTAGGTAGACAACATTGTCACTGGCAGCTGATAAGAGCTTGCACACGTCGCATCGATGAATAGAGAATTTTATCTGATCTTTGCTTAGTGTGTAATGCAATCACGTTCGCACGCCAAATACCTTTTTTAAAGGATTGGGGTCGGAAAGAGCCTCTGAGCGGCTGCAATTAACAAGCTTTAGTATGACCATCGAACAAGTAACGTTCTAAAAAACGCAATTTATTTCAAGGACAAACAATACTTTATGCTTGACTGAAAACAAGAGTAACTGTAACACCTTAGGTAGACAACATTGTCACTGGCAGCTGATAAGAGCTTGCACACGTCGCATCGATGAATAGAGAATTTTATCTGATCTTTGCTTGTTGTGTAATGCAATCACGTTCGCACGCCCAATACTTTTTTTAAAGGATTGGGGTCGGGTCGTTCGATTTCAATGCCGATTTGTGGAAGAACATTGAGACGACAAGTGTTTGTTCAATCGATTCCAATGTAGTTGTATTTTTTATTTGGGGGAGGGGAGGGGGGTTTTTTGGGAGGGGGCAGTTTTAAGGGGGAGACATAAAGGTTTTTTCGGGGAGGTGGGTGGGGGGGAATAACGTTGTTTGTTTGAAAACTCGCACACTATATTTGGGAGAAGAAATGTTTATGGGGGGAGGGGGGAGTTTCATGGGGAAAATATAGAGGTTTTTTCCGGGGGGATATAGAGGTTTTTTCGGGGGGGGGGGGAGATATAGAGGTTTTTTTCGGGGGGGGAATAAAGTTTTGAGAGGAAAAAAACCAGAGTCCAGAGTCCAGAGTCCAGGGTCCAGTCCAGCTTTTAGGATATGCCGATAAAATCAAGCCAGTGTTACAAGTTTTGCACACCTTTAATTTAATAATAGGATTTGTGCGTACCCGCTTGCCCGGACAACACAACCTGCTTTCCTGATGGAGTGGGATATTCTTGTTTCTGTACTGATCCTGGCTTTCAAGGAGACAGATGCGATGAAGGTATGTTAGTGAACATGGACCTTATTGAAAAAACAAAAAGTCAATTAAACATTATTGAATGGTGTTCTTACAAAATTATTCACAGATTTGTCAGGCTCCCTTTATCCAAATTTGTTTGTATCTTAGGTAATTTTCAATCATGCTGCGAGAGTTAAAAATGCTGAACTAGAAACAGTTGTGATCATGAAAGAATGACCCGGTTTTTTCCGAAATCCAATTGGCCAAATGCAGACTTTTATCACCGACCGTAAACCTTTATCTTTTCAATGGTCGTCTCATTTTGCACATGCGCAGCGTCCTCCTTTGGAAAAACCAATTTGATCTAAAGAACTAAAGAACTGTGTACCGTGATTTTCCATTATGTCCCGTTCGATAATGAGGCTATGTACCTCATATGCAGACATTATTTAGGTTTCACCATACATTCCCATGATGAACCAAACGTCTGTTTGAGGTTATGAATCTGGAGCTTGAACCATTTTGTTCCAACATTTTCTCCTGATTTGATGCCATGCATAAACATTTATGAGAGAGGTAATTCAAATAGTTTACTAAAAGTAAGCATATATTATTTTGATATAAATCAAGGCAACATCCTTTTAAAGAGAAACCAGAATGTAGTATCCTTTACAAACAATAGCTTTTGTAGCCTTGGATGAAGTTTAGTTTTGGCTAACTGAGATGTTGGGCAAGAAAAAATTAATTCACCTGTTTGTTCAGCCTTGCATTTTAAAGTCTGTTTATTAAGTTCACTACTGATCCTGGTCTATACAAAGAGCTGGCTACATATTGCTTTTGTTTGTTTCAGTAGTGGCCCTTGAATTATTACATATTAAGTCATTGGTACCCTGTTGTTTAGAGTAGAGGTTTGGGGCTACTTTGAAGAGTGAATTTTATACAGCCGTATTTCTAGGTAAGACAGTTCTTCAGTGACATTTACCCAATGATGGTGGCAAGCCAATCTGCATTCGATCTTCGATTTTTCATTGCTGTGTTGCGTCCGAGCCCTGACACGAAAAGAAACACAGCCATTGGCAGAAGAGCCGGGTCAAACCAATACCTCCAACCTCAATGAAATCTATAAGGCCCGGCATATACGACGACCACAAACATGGAGGTTTCATTTACACCTTAAGCGACGAGGCCCTTGCACTGTATGACCAGTTCGATGAGCAGATCTGCCACAAACTGAACAACCAGTGGCAAAATGGCCAGTTCCTGCACGTGACAACTGCAGCCTCAGAGGGAGGAAAGGAGCGTCGCCTAGTGCTACGATTAGCAGTTACGCTGTTTGTGGTGTATAGCTACCTCCGACGTCAAATGTTTCAGTCATATGGGCCAGTGCCGCGAGTGATCCCAAAGTCATACATTGAAAATATGCAATAAACTTGATGACCTACTTCCAGCAGCAGCGCAAGGAAATAGACAAGGTACAAATTCTTTGTTCGACTGCCCAACCCATTTGAGATTACTTCTTTGACTCTCTAATGCCTTCAATGTACAGGAATTATAATATTATATCCCCTCCAAATACATTCTGGTCATAAATTCCAGACAAGCAAGCAAGTGTTAAAACTAAACAACGTCTAATTGACCATTCAAAACCTTAAGTTTCCAACCAAAAAATAATATTTTGGCTTGAAAAGTCTATTTGAATGTTTTTTTCCCACTATCTTCAAATTAACATTTTCAAGAAATTCTCTCGATGTCTTTCCCAACTGGCTATCTACTGAGTCCTGAAATCCAGCACAACTTTGGAAATTATTCCACTCCGAAGAAAGACCGCTTGCTCTTTGAATTCAAAGATGCAAGCCACAGTTTGGTCATGGATATTTTCTTGAATACCCCATTGGCATGTTACTGGTAGAAGGGATTTCACTACAATGTATGTAACATAATTTTATTCTGCTCAGTATAAGTTAACACTGTTGATTTTTTTTTAAATAAACTTTATTATTACAACGGCTACAGAAAAATACAAAGGAATAAGATAAATAACCGAAATAGGGACTGGTAGCAAACAAACTAAAGTACACTGTACAGTTGATAATGTTCGTGAGGGAATAAAAGACAATACTTACAACTTTTAACACTGACTATCATTAATATTACAATTATTTGACACTCGGCTTTATAATTGCGTACAATTCTATTTTAACGAAACTAACTTCTATTTAATAATACTTAACACTATTATTGATCTCGCTATATTGTAAATGATGCAGCAAAGGCAACTATTCAGTAGAATATTAGTTAAGTGATGTTTTCAAATTTATAATTAATGAGTAGCTTATTTATAAATTCCTGAAAGTAGATGGCCTTGCTATTTATTTTGTTTGAATATATGTAATGGCGCATAGCTAAGGTGGTGTAATTGAATTTCCTCTTTATTGCTGTTTCACGAATACAAGAGAAAATACCAAACAAGAGTTCCTCGGTGGTAGGACAAATCTGACAAGAGTTGGTTTCATTTAACCACTGTAAGACTCTTTTGACAAAGGTTCTAGTAAATGGGTATTCAACAAAAGTGCGTTCAATCGAGTCTTTATCCCCACAACATAGGCATTCATCGTCGGTTGTGATGCCAAATCTGAATAATTCTTTCTTCGTTACTACAACTCTATGGATAAATTTAAATTGAAACTCCTTTAGCTTAGTATCCTTACACACGTTTTTGAGTGACTTGAAAATTTTACTCCAGGAATCTTTAGTTAGCGATAGGTTTTCACTCCAGCGCTTGGGGCCAGTTTGATCTTGAGTATGAGTTTTGGAGGTGAACAATTTGTAGAAATCTCTTGACCTTGCCTTTTCAAAATTAATTTGTACGGAATCATTCAGTTGGAAAGTGTTATCATTACTGGTAAAAAAGTTTTTGTTAAAGGTGTCAGATTCTTTGGCTATGGACAGGAGGTGCTTCGGAATAGCACTGATCACTTGATAATATTGTAGAAAGTTGGTTTGACATGAGTATATGCTGGAGAACTCCTGGAAAGTTAAAAGGTTGCCCGTTTCATCTAGTAAGTCTACAATCGAAATGATGCCCTTGTTAAACCATTCTCTTACAAAGATCGGTTTCCCGCTAACGAGTATTTCTTTGTTATTGAATAATGTTATATCCTGTTTTTGGTAGTAAGCATAGAGAGATTTTAATTCGTTGAAATTATCCAGAATCGTCTTGTAGAAGATCGGTAAGTCGTTAAGATATTTTGTATCATAGTTGCACCTTAGGAGAAAGTTCAGGCCACCCATCGTCTTAAAGAAATAGTTTGGAATAGTGCACCAGTTTCTCTTAACAACGGTTCATAAGCCTAGGAATCCATGCAAGTTTAAGGGCTTTAAACATAATGCTAATATCTGTTGATAAGAACCCAAAATATGTCAAGTCTGACAGGTTAGATTTCACATCTGGTATAAACGTCTTTTAAAAAAACATAATCCTTATCAACATTATTGTTTGTTCAGATCATGTTGGATGAGGAGGTAGAGACACGCGATAGCCTCACTGACAAAATCCTCAGCTTTCCAGGACCTGTTTGCACGGTCAGTAACCTCAGGGCAAGTGCCTCCTCTGAGAGCAGAGTGGACTCCCGCTGTCGTGAAAGCTGCCATGGCTGATCTATCAAGATCTGGCATTGGGGAGGCTGTGATCTTGGAGAGAACCGTTACTTTTGTGAAGAACCCACCTGACCTCATAAGTGAGAGTGCCCTTTCTCAAAATACTAGTCTCAGCAAAGAGCAGTATGAGGAGTGTTTTCTTTGCCAGGACCTGAACCTCTCCACGGCGAAAAGAGATGGCCTGGTTTCCAAGGCAAGGTTGTCAAGGGAGATTTTGGCTTACCTTGCTCAAAACAAGGAAAATTAGGAAGAACATTATGAAAATCATCATCAGTGACACTAAATTCTGTCTGGTTCATAGCTTATGAGAGATTAATGATTGTAACTTGCATGATTGGTATAATAGTATGGTAGTTTTTTTTACATTTTTAATTATCAAGAAAGTTATTAACCCTTTCACTCCCAGAGTCAGTTATAGAAACGTTAAGGTAATTCTAAGTCCCGAGAACGCGGATCAAATCCCATGGTGACGTACTATTCAAATGGAACCTCTTCAGCAGTACTTCCACATGGTACTAATTATATTTAAGTTTTTTACAAAATGAAATTTGAGATGTGTCTTGAATTTTGATTTTAGGCACTCATAGAAGTGAAAGGGTTAAGTGAGGTGCAGGGAAAATTCTTTTGTCCCAGCTTGGGTTTTGAACTTTTTTTGATTTTTTCCAAATTGCATTGCTATTATTTTTAGAGATAATGTGGATGTTACAGTTAAAATGATGAAATGTACATTTATCTGTTTATTTATGGTTGAGTTAGAAATGTTAGCCACTCAATTGCAAGGTCCCTTCATACCTAGCATTAAGTTATTTTAAATGGCAATAGTTATGAAATATGACATTTTGATGTTGAATGGATATGTGCCGCCCAGGGTTTCAAAATTTGCACTCAAAATATTATACCCTGTTCTACGAAATGTCCAGAATAAGGATACCCCTTCTTGATGAGGAGTCACAAATCACGACCCCGTTAGTCGGCACAAACCCATATAGGTATTTTGGGGGACTACCCCCCTCCCTCCAAGGATTAATAGAGATTAATAGCACAATCCATGATTTTGGAGTTGTGGCAGCTTCAGTTGTACAGTATAAGTTACTATAATATACACTTTCACTTAGACACAATGACTAGATGTATCACACAATGAATCATTCAAATGTTCTTGTTCATAAAGCAGGGATGGAGTGGCACCTTCCATCAATGTTACCTGAGCCTGCAGACCAGGCCCAGCATAATATGTGGGTTTATTTTGTCACTGAATAATGTCTTGCTCAGAAGAATCTGTACAGGTTTTTCCTCCATTTTTGAAAAGCATTTCCAGAATTAATAGTTCCAAGAGTTGGCCTTCCAAAACTAAACTCGAAGAACTCAGTAATTTTAGAGGAATTACAAAACAATAATGAAGCAAATTCCAGAAAATAGAAAAAGTTTATGAATTCAGCTCCTACAAAATAAGGTGTTTTGAAGGGAGGGCAGTAAAAATTGTTGCAATGGAAGCAGTGTGTTGGTTTGTTATGTTTTACAATGTGTATATGGTGGATTTTTTCCATTTAATTAGAGAAAAAGATCTCTTGTCCCAGCTTGGGTTTTAAACTATGTTTGATTTTATCCAAATTGCAGTGCTATTTTAGAGATAATGTGAATGTTACAATTGAAATGATGAGATGAGCATTTATCTGTATATTTATGGTTCAGTTATAAATGTCAACTGTAATCAATTATGTGAAATCAAACGAGTAGTTTATAGTTCAAAAGATAGATCACAATGTTCATTGAATATTACAGTAAGAAATGAAGAAATGTATATTTATCTATATTAATGGCTGAGTTATAAAACGTTAGTACAACCTAAACATTTCTTATAGGGAAGTTACAATATTATATCACTGCCATGACAATAAAGGATACCGTCATTATACAAAAAGCTATTTACATTCAATATGTGATATGTTTAACCAACATCATTGATCACTCGAGGGAGAAACCATTGCAGTAATCAGTATTTTTACCCTTCCACATCAATAACTTTGTAGCATTTCTCAGGAAAACTTAAAGTTTCCCATATATCCAGATTTCCACACTTCCAGAATTATCTGCGGCGGTAAGGTGGGGTACCAAAGGGGATAAGACATGCTTCCACATTTCCACACTTCCACAGTTGGTAACTATTATCCAAGACATATTTCCAAATTTCCACACTTGGTAAGTTAATTATTCAAGACATATTTCCACATTCCAAATTTCCACATTTCCACACTTGGCAAGTTAATCATTCATGACATATTTCCAAGTTTCCAGATTTCCACACTTCCACACTTGACAAGTTAATTAGTCATTCACGACATATTTCCAAATTTCCATATTTCCAAATTTCCACACTTTGTAAGTTAATTATTCAAGACATATTTCCACATTTCCAAATTTCCACATTTCCACACTTGGCAAGTTAATCATTCACGACATATTTCCAAATTTCCAGATTTCCACACTTCCACATTTGGCGAGTAAATTAGTCATTCACAACATATTTCCAAATTTCCAGATTTCCAGATTTCCACACTTGGTAAATTAATCATTCATGACATATTTCCACATTTCCAAATTTCCAGATTTCCACACTTCCACACTTGGTAAGTTAATTAATCATTCAAGACATATTTCCAGATTTCCAGATTTCCACACTTCTACACTTCTACACTTTAGTAAGTTAATAAGACATTCACGACATATTTCCAAATTTCCAGATTTCCACATTTCCACACTTAGTAAATTAATCATTCATGACATATTTCCACATTTCCAAATTTCCAGAATTCCACACTTTCACACTTGGTAAATTAAGTATTCAAGGCATACTATCTTGCTGCATACATTTGTTCCTCATTGCATTAATTATGCTCTTAATAGCCTTAATCATGAATAATTTTGCTTTTGGTTCATTGCATTCTGATGACGCGTTCTGTGCTCTTCTACCCGAAGTAAAAGCCAAATTAAGTATGCATGAAGTTTTCAAAACCTGGGGGAACAGTGAAATCGTCGGCAAACTGTACGCAACATACTTGTAGCTCGAAGACAACCTCACAGATGTCTATTTCAAATAAGATTTCTGCACTTTTGAAATATTATAGTCTGACGGAGGGACAGAACAAAATTCAACAAGGTAAGCCTAATTTTCACTGTTTTTTCTGTAATTTGAATACGATGCGTAATAAAATCTAAGTCCCAGAAATGACGCGATTCGCATGCGCGGCGGCCATGATGTATGAAATTGTTCGCCATGTTCCATTGTAGGAAGGTCTTATTTGTAAATTCATCAAGATTAAGGTTTTTTCCAAAGACCTTACAGTTATAAATATACTGTTTTTGGTATACTAGACTGAAGTATGTCTAGTCTGCGTTTTGGGAGAGGAGTTAAATTAGAAAGACTCACGTTTTCCGTAAACATATAACGAACAAATTGATCGCAAGAGAGATCTATCTCTATATTGTGCATGCCATTGAACAACCTAAGGGTGAGGTTGTAAAAGTGCATTGAGTTGTGACAGTTTATAAAGGTATGCTCGATGGAGTCCGGATTCGAGCAACGAGTACAAAGATCATCATTAGCCATGTTGTATCTTTTCAACTCTTTTTGTTGTGATTATTCTATGTAACAATTTAAAGGAGAACTGTCTTAGTCTATTATCTTAAGAAAAGGCGTAGATGCGGCTAAAGCATTTCTGCCAATCTGCTGAGATTTCGGGAATGTGTTTCTTCCAAGTCTTAACAAAAGTTGGAACAACAGTAGATTCCTCATTCATTAATTTACAATAATTTTTGCAACGCAGTTTCTTTAAATCTAAGTTCACGCCTTCTGAGATTTTTAAAATTGGGGATGCAATAGAGTCGAGGCGCACATCTGGATGTGGAGATTCACGAGCTAGCTTCTTCAGATCAGTCGGAATTGCTGATAATAATTGAAAATATTGCAAAAAATCAATTTTGATTTTAAATTTACTCTGAAATTCTTCAAGTGAGAGAAAATTCCCTTCCGAATTCAAAACATCGTGGACAAAGAGAATACTGTTATCGCAAACCATGATTTCCAAAACACTGGATTGCCATCGATTGTAATGTTTTGGTTGTTCCACAAGATGAATTTACTGTTAGCGTCTTGAAGACTATTTCAGATAACACGCAGTTCTTACAAGGTGTTCTCTGATTGGCTCGATGAAACAATGGGGACTAGAGACTAAATACGGCGGATAGTGGAATCAGCGGTGTTTTGCTTCATGACCAAACAGAATACCGAGTTTTTTTTTCGTTCTAGAAGTGAACGAAGTGGATAGGAAAGGTATGTTTCAATTTCACTTCGGTTTCACTGGTTAGGCCGTCTGCACCTGATATTTAGAGCTGTATAATTTATAGTCGATGTTTGTTTGGAGTTAGGTTTAACATGCTCTGACAAAATCCATCACTGAAAACCTCTGGGAGTTTTAGATGTTTGTGTCTTAGGTCGAGTAAAATGATTCGACGTCGTGCATTTGAGTATTCTATCTTTCTCCAGAAATGCCAAGCGATAAAACGAAGATGAATACCCTAAAAATCATTTCTCGTTTTCCGTTTTCTAAAATATCCCGCGCAGTCAGAAAGTCTACCGTATATTTCCACGAAAATTTTCAGTCAAACCTCCTATAGTGAGAGTACACAATCTCTGTCGGGAAAAATTAAGCGATAACAATAACAACAATTTTATTATTTTTTACTCCTCATTTTTTTCTTATTTTCCCGGCATGGCAACAACATGACAATCTAAAAAAGTCGCTACCTTACCTATGAGTCTGTAGTAAGTTTACGTTTTACGTACATTTTGGAACAAAACAATGAGTCAAAACACAACTTTATTACTTTCAGCTTCCTTTAAGTTATCAGATTTATATCTGAAGTGATAATCCGATTACATTTTAACTTGACATGTCTGTTTCAATCAGATGTCACTTTTTAAATACTAACCTGCGATCAGGCGTTTTTTTTTTTACAAAATTTCCGCAAGAAAGACTGAATTTCCCATAAACACTTTAATTTATGTATGTTTGCTTTCTAACAATTAACAGCTACCAAAACCTTGATAAATGATAAAAAGGTGAAATACTTTTGTGGGTAGTATATATAGTTCTGGTCATTCCAGGATTCGATCCCAATCACAGCTAATTAAATCAGAACAGATGTAAATGTATATCAAGAATCTGCACACATTACAATTGACATACAGTGTAACCCATACATGTGTAACTATTTGCCTATATGCCAAAATACAAGAAAAAATTAATTATGAACAACAAGCAAGCTACTTGAATCGCTACCTAGTCAGCAGTAACACTTCTACTGCTTTCTAACAGTACACACAATACCCACACTTTCACAAAATATCAATGTATGTAGCAGTTGACTTATGTTGCCTAAGACCTTTTGTTTACATGTGTAATCAAAACTGGCATATTTTCATGCACAAAATAGTTGTAGACTGATATGTTGATGATTGTCCTCTTTAAAGTCATGCTGTATCTTAACTTAAACATAAACAGAACCTTAACTGGACTGTGCTGTAGTATCATCACATATAATCATTAACCAGTAACAGATAAAGTACAGAACTACAAGAAAATCATTGCCAGATTTTTGAGTGTATCAAAGGACATAGTCAGCAGAATAATGGCTTTGTGTAAGTTAGAGATGTTTAGCACGACCATGCTAATATCCTGTTTTATTTCTTTAGTATTTTGTGAGAATAAAAGTTTTTTTTTTTTACTATAAAAACAGCCCCCTTAGTTGAGACAGACACCCCATTAATACGAATACTTTGTACGGTCCCCCTCACTGCTCAGTATCAATATTACTGGTAACAGGGCTCGAGCATACACAACTTACAAGAACAAATAATGCTCAAAAAGAAAACACGTCCACGTCTGTGACGTGGATGTGGCCTTAGAGCAGTAGCGCAGTACATATGTACAAATGCATAACATGCTAACATGAAATTATTCAAAAGAACTTCAAAATCCATTTGAAATCATTTATATGCATAGAAAATGAACCTTATGACTAGATGAAAAAATTTAAAAATTCAATAAAAATCCATGTTTTTTTGGCAAATCTGTTAAGTTCAACATGTTATTGCTTGTGTGAAGGGACAACCTTGTAGCTGTAAACATGGAACAGATATGGGAGTTTATATATGCTTAACATCAATAACTTGTACACCGCCTGAACCATGCTACTAATCATTAATATCACTGACAATAGCAAATCTGTGGAACCTGTCCCTTGAAATTTTTTGGCCACACTTTAAATGCGATTGTAGTGAATCTTTCTGGGCTTTTACGATGGCCTGGTTTTGGTAAAAGTCCATTAGAAAATTAAACAGAAAGTGCAACCCAAAATTTTGCGCACAGGTGCTCCGTAGCCGCCGTTGATTTTTCCTGGCATTTTCTGATTCCTGCGTGCTCGTGGCAACACAGTTTGCCTGCTGGCAAAGGTCAATATTATGAAACAAGCACAAAGGAGACTTGTGTGGCTTGCTTGATGCATGGAAGCGGTCTTGAACCACAAACCTCCTTGTAGTTCCTGTGTACGGATGCATGTAGGGGGAATCAACTTGACCAGTACTTGTTTTTGTTTCGCCAGTTCTGTACTCTGCTGGTACAATTTCTGGAAAATTATGGTCCTTTTAATAAAAAGAATATGTAAATTTGTCATGATAGAAAAAATCAAAGAGAGTGCTTGTTATAATGATGGATATTCTACTTAACAATTAGATTATGAGCTCGAGATTTCTATCGCGTGATAGTTGATGAGGCCGAAGGCCGAATCAACTATCACGCATAGGAATCGAGAGCGAATAATCTAATTGTTTTAGTATAAATCTCGATTAATATTCCACTAAAGTGAAAAGTTTTACATCATTGCACTGTTATTTTGAAGTATAAGACTGTGCCTGCCACTCACCTTTTCGCTACTCACTGTCTATCACGGAATAGATAGCGAGTAGGGTAGCCAATCAGATTGCAGCATTTATGATAGACCGCTAGCAGATTTATACTAATACTATATATTTATTTAGTATGTCTACCTCAAATAAATCATGCTTTATGCTCCCAGTTACTTAAACTCCAGGTATGCAACTGTTTACGGGCTGTGCATTTGCTATTTACTCAATGTCTGGTATTGGTTAATAGCACTGAGTAATAAAAATTTTCTTACCCTCAGTGTAGGGGTAGATCTAGGAGGGGTGGGTTGCAGTGGTTATTTTGAAAAGACTTTTTGGTGGTCAGTTAGAGTCAAACAGTCAAACACACAGTGACATAAAAATGCGTAAACCGATTTGCTGTTGTTTTAACTAAAATTGAGAACACCCTGCACTCCTCCTTTAGAAATTCTTTATCCACCCCTGTCACAGCTTCACATCTCAGTAGATTTCCATCACTATTCTCCCCCACTTACGGTAGATAAATAATATTATTGTTAATACATTAAATCACGTTTTTCTTTTATCTTCCAACTTACAGCAAGCAAGACTGATCAAAATTTCCTTACCCGTTTAATGGTCGTTGCATACTCTGGACGCTGAAAACAACCAGAAAATTCTCCCCACAGTGTGTTCGCCTTTTCAGGGTCTCTGCACTCCAAATGTCTCACAAAACCGCATGGAGAGTCATTTATGAGCAGAATTGGTTGGTACTTGACAGACAGGTAGAGATCTGCTGCATCACGAACAGACTCAGCTAGTATTAATGTCTTGGATGCCACAGTGCACTGGTGGAAGAAGTGACTGCCACATTGAAAATATACATTATAAAGATTGGTGGTAGTGCCCATGTATCCCAGCTGCGTAGTTCTGCAAATAAAGTACAACCAAACTTGTTTTGCGGTAGTTTAATGACGGTGTTGCATTACATTGCATCTGTTTCGTAATGCCATTTATATAATAGTCTGCAAAGTGTCCTGGGGTGTACCCAACAATGCTTCAATTTATTCAACTGATTTCTCATCCATTACGTTTATTGCCCGGCTTTATCGTCACTGCAATTCCCTTTTGCTGTAGTGAATTCTTTTGCTTGTGACTTGTGGATTTAAAATGTGAGGTTCACTCGGCATGGGATTTTGTGGGGGTTAATTTTGGTCCTGCCATTTTTGGGGGAGTTTTCAGTGGAAGCCGTAGGGATCTTTTTGGTTCTGATTTTTGCCCCCATTCCATCATCCCTGACACTTGAAATCTGGAGTACCCCCTGGGAATACATGTAGGAGTAAATGGAGTCCAATTTGGTATGTAATCATGTGAGAGGTTACAAAATGAGATGTCTGTTTAGCAACAATCCAATGTGTCTAATCACGGATATGATTGCTCACAATGGGAAAGTAGTTACCAGCTAATCATAATCATAATTAAAATACTGATGAAAAATAGCAGTATAACTATGTTATACTTTACACAAAAAAGCTCGTTTTGTTTTCTGAGATTCACAAAAAGCACAGACTCTTTACGTTGCAATGGCAACTGTCCTTGATAATTATTACTGTGTGCGTATTAAGTGACACTTACTGTCCAATAACTTCAGGTACACTGTCTACTAATTAAAATGCTCAAATCAAGGCTGCTGAATCCAAACAATTGAATACTGCTATAGTTTTGACTGAGTATCATTGATTTTAATTTGTAGTTGATACAACATCCCTGATGATGACCTTGAAGGTGCTTGTTTTTAAATCACTTTTTAATTTCTTGTACCCTCGTGCATGTTTTTACTTCATGTTAACTTTTAGCACAAATCATGAAATTAATAAGAATAATGACATGCAACTACAGGTAGCTGATTAGAATTATATTACAATAGTACAAAGATATGAATTTTATTATTTAATTTTTTTATTGAGTTTGCACAATGCTTTACAAATGAGAGCAGAAAGTAAAATATATATATTTTTAATTTTGCATCGTCAAGGTGCCATTCAGCATTCTTTTATATAGACAAAACAAATTACTTAAATTTTGAAGATTTCCTAAGATTTCCAAGGCAGCATTTAGTTCACTGGACAATTGAAAGGCAAAAACATGTTAGCAAATGGGACATCATTGATATCTTATTACTGAGTATATGGAAAAAATGTCTCCAGGGTCCTGGGTGTAGTTTTGTATTCATTCTACAAGTGGCCAATTTTGTAGCAAAGCACTCACGTCTGTATCGTAATAGCTTAATAATTATATAAAAACCCTCAGATGGATACATCACATCCTAACACATTATGAGTTATTCATGTAAAGGGCTGTATACAACTCTTACAAGATGGTGCACAATAGGGCAATGAAACAATAAGCAAAGAGCCTAACCAATGACGCTAGCCCTAAGAACAATGCATGGGCCTTTATAAATTACCCACTTTGTCAAGTCATGTGTTGTCCTCTAGAGAAATCAGGGTCTTTGCCTAGGAACAGATTATTGATTCATTTTGATGTGAACTGGATTGGATTTGAAAAAAAACCCAAGGCAATAAGGTCACTTGTTGAACTTTTGTTCTTGTTTATTTCATTAAAGGTAAAATGTTATCGTTATAATGTTGTAAACAGTTGTTTTACTCTTTTACACAGCTTACCCCATGCCTGCAGACCATATGGTAAAACCCGCCGGTTTTACCAACTTTCTTATTATAGCCATGGCAAGGACAAAAGCCATATAAGATTCCTTTGTATAGAGTCAGCAAGTCCGATTTCATCTTTGCCTAAAAATGAAATGAACATTTTTATACACTTTTTTGGTTTGAGGGGGGGGGGGGCAATACTGGCATTTCACATCTTGTACCAGGTGTCTTCCATCTTTATGGTGATTCCCACCTGTTTTTTTTTTAACTGTGTTTTCCCTATTGCTGCCGCCATTGGAGTCATGAACGTTCTTGCTCGTTCTCCACTGAATTCGGACTCCGTTAAAAGATGGAATTTGCCTTCAAAATGATACCCCGTTCTGAAAAAAAGGCCAATTTTTCTGCGCCGCCCTAGATTCGTTTTAGCTTGCAATGCCCCGTTTTTCGTGCGTTTAAATCTTATATCCCGTTCTGCGAAACTTCTGGAATGTGGATACCTGGCCGTTCCCGATCTAGGCGGATCATGCGCGTATAGACATTTGGAAGAGTACACCCCCACCCCGCTTCATCCCTGTGAACATATAAGACGCGGACGAGGATGAGTGGATACGTGTACTGAGGAGCAGGGTAAAAGAACTTTGGAATTCACTAATTTGGGCTTTACAAAAAAAATAAGGGAGGGCTTAAGGGGGGGGGGGGGAGGTATTATTATTTTGTATGGAAGTGTTGGTTTTACAGAAGAGATTCGTCAATAAGTATATTGCATGTCATATTATTTATCTATTTATAATGTGATATTTACCTGCGACCTTCCAGAATAAGGGATTTTGCAGTCCTTACAAAAGTTCTTCAGTTGCTCTGCATTGTAGTGTTCTAAACAGTTCATGTGGATCTTGCCGGTTTTGATGAGATCATGGAGTGCTGCTTGATCACCTGTTAACCGGTAATAGGTAAAATTTTATTGTTTTATAGGAGGACTGATTTCACCATGCTTTTCGAAAATACTAGCTGCTATATGAACTGGGAAATGAACATTTCAGCTAAGACATTTGTTAAATTCTCTTCCTCTGTCTTAAAGTTTGAGATACAGGTAAAGTAGGAAGTAGTAGTTTAATTACAGCATAACTGTGCTCATACTGTAGCCACTAGCGAATAGCTACGACTTTCTGACGGTCCCTCAAATCATAATTGGGTTATATTAATAAAATTTAACCATCACTTAGAAAATTGTGGTAAAGAGAAGAGAGTATTTTTCTTTTGTTCTAAACAGTTTACTGGGACGAAAGCTGAGTGGTACCCCAAAGCCCTCACTTCTCAATTACTCACTAACCATCGGTTTCCCTCGCAGACAGATAAACGCTTTTCTTATGTGCCTCAGTATTTAACACCTGTTCTGCTCGAAGTGCAGGCGCAATAACTGGTGGTAAAGTTTCAGCATTGAAGTCTGGCTCAGTGAGGACTCTTGTGTAGGTGATTTTCTCTAACCAATAAAGCTTTAGATCGTTAAGCATGTCCTCCAGTGTTTTGTCGTTGTTTGTTCCCTTACATTTTCCTCTCTTTGTTAGGGGAATTTAACCTAGAGAGCATTCAGTTCTATGTTCAGTTGAACTAAAAACACCAAAAAAGGAATGCTAATAACATCAACAGTCCAGTAGTTCAATTAATGCCACGATTTACTGAGTGCAGATTAACTTACATGCTTGTTACTGCAACAGTTCTTTTCGCTGCCGTCGCCAAGGTAAATTTCTCCCGCGATCCCGCAAATTCCACAGATGACGGAATCCAGGTCTCTTGGAGTTAATGCCTCAAACGCATAGAAGCCATTGTAAAGAAGCTCCTTAATCCACCTCAACTCTCCTTCTGACAAATAGGACTGTAAATTGAGCGGTAAGAATACAAGTAAAGTGGTAAGTCTAAATTAATAAATCTAAATATCGTTAGCTACCCTGAATAAAGGGAAGTTGTTATGTACAGTGAAACAATTGAAGTTAGTTGCTTCTTGCATTGTTTAATTTGACAGAAACGTCAAAAATCTCGCGTCACCTGTGACTTTGAAGCCAAGAACGAGACCTTTGAATCGATCACATTTGATATTGGGCTGCCGCGCTTGAAGTGCTCCCTCCATTCTTCTAGGATGTCGAATGACACCAACACTTTGTCACTTATGTTAAAGAGACCTGAAGTAAGATAAATAATACGAAAGTTATTTACTCTTGTAAGTAGAATTACTTCGAAATTGATAAGCGTTTTCTAAAAGGCTTAGAGTGCATTCATTTTGTTTGGGCTCGAGGATGTAAACTATATACCCTGCGCAGCGTAGACGTCCTATGGTAGTTCTACTTCTTGGTTGCCATCTAGCGTTCATCGTTCGATGCTTTCTTTATTGATTAATTTTCTTGTCTCTAGAGGATTACGCAACACGGCCATGGAAGCTGAAACATGCCTAACAAACATGAACGAATGAAGCCAATTCCTTACAATTACTTAAACAATATTGAGTTCATAGAAGCGAAGCGCGAATCCAACAGATATGTATCAAATAAACTGTATTGTCTATTTAGTCTCTTGGTATTAGTAAATATTAATTTCTTTATAACCCTTCCCATTTGGCCGAACCCGCTGATGGTTTAGTAATATTGTCTTATACCCTGGTATATTCTACTGTATTAATATAAAAGGCTCACCTAGTTTAAGTGTGTCAGCCTGATGCATTGCTTTGCAGTTTGAATTGGTGCAAAATCTGACATAAATGGGTATCAACCGGAAGGGCTTCATGTTAGTGACGAGATACGCTTTGCCTTTGTTTTCCCTCTTCGACCCAGGATGGGTACGGAGGGGCCCAAGTAGCGATTCGCACCGCCCACACTTTCCTTCGTCAGGAGCAAATTCTGATGGCCATCCCACTTGACCAACCACAGGGACTCCAAGATGAGAAATTGCGTTGAAATCGTCAATCATTAAGTGTTTCCTTTGTTGTTTCATATGGCAATTGTAACTTTTTGGAGATGAGCTCCAGTGTAGATTTTCTTGACGTGCTAGAGTTGGGGTCTTCCGCCAGCTGTTGAGGTGCAGGTTCGGGCCCAAATACAAACTCCTTTGAAGGGCAGTTGGATATTGTTTTTGTTGCCCTGCTGGAGATGAGCTCCAGTTCCGATGATGTTTTTCTCGACGACATGCCAGAGTTGGAGTCTTCCACTAACGGTTCAGGTTCAGGTACGAAAACACTTGCAGACTCACTGGCAGCGCAGGTAACGTCCTCCGGTTGGCTGAACATCGTATTTGTTGCCCTGTTGGAGATGAGCTTCAGTTCCGATGATGATTTTCTCGACGACGTGCTAGAGTTGGGGTGTTCCACTGGCTGTTCAGGTTCAGGTTCGGGCCCACTTGCAGACTCACTGGATGGGCAGGTTACGTCCTCCGGTCGGTTGAAAACTTTCTTTGACACCTTTATGTACAGCAATAACAGATGCAGGTGAATGCAAATATCCTTTTGTTTCTCTGATTTGCATCTTGCTACGCACGCTTTACAATCTTTACTTGCACAAAACAGATTTGCTTCCTCTTTACGCACATGGCAGTACCCCATAGTGTTGGTTGCCGTGGGAGGTCCGAACACAACAAATCTATCTTCGCAGACGGTGATTACTGCGGCTTGAGGTGGTGTTAATCCGTGAACAACATTAGTGAGGTGTGTCTGCACTGACTGGCCCCCTTCATAGTTGTTAATGTCTAATGTCGTTGGTGTCCAGATATCGACAGGCTTGGAAACAGTACCCTTTCTCGCTAGATTAATATACTTACAGGCAAACCCCTCTGCGTTTCCGGCCGACACAAAGGCCGCCCTGTCCCTCAGACAATTAGCAAGCAAACAGATCCATTATTCTCCATCTCTTATTACAAGACAGCGGTCGTTTTTTGAACTGGTTTTTGCGGAGAAAACGTTCGTTTCTATCTCCACCGCCTCTGGTGCATACATTCTCTTTTTCTTTTTTGGAACGTATTGTCCGCCAAGATAAGCACCACATGGGCAATACTCGGGTTTGCACTTGTTCGCGTACTGTTGCTGACACATGGCGCACGTACCTTTCCCTATTTTAGACATTGCCTGCAGATGTCAATGGATTGGAGTGAACATGATGATTGTATAGCCTTAACTATATGAGCCTTTTGTAGCGACTTCCAAGCGCGCATTTGTTAAAACCTGCTATTTCACCAGGGCGGATAAGGGTTGGGCGATGAAACGGGCAGTCCTCTCTTCAAGTGATGTGTGATGCGGAGTAGGACTGGCACGAGCGCTCCTTCCGCGCTTCCGTTGAGTTTGGAGACCGACAGTTTTTTCCTCTCTACAAATCGAAAATCCTATTTTCTTGTTGAAACGATTTAGTAGCTTTTTAACAGACTTGACTGACAGTTATAATTCCAACTGAGCTAACCCCCGCCCGGTTAGCTCAGTTGGAATAGCGCCGGTCTGCTGAGCGGGAGGCCCAGGTTCAAACCCCAGCCGGACCACCAATCAGAGTCTTTAAAAAAACTGGTAAAATCATGCTGGCTGTGTTTAAAATCATGTCTCAGTTCAGATGATTGCGTCCGGGCGCTGACGTTGAGCCGTTAGCCTTGTCTCCTTCATCATCGATGAACTCGAAGGGGACGTAAAAGAACCCACACTACTGTTCGAAAAGACTATACGTACTCGGTTGTCCTCTCATCCGCGACATATCCATAACCATCATAACCTTAAATATGTTTATGTCTATATGCATATTAGTCAATCCTTTTTGCCTTAAGTTGTCGAGATTTAAGTTCAATTTGAGAACGTCGAATGCTCTGTCTTGCCGCTCAACGTGATCTAATTGTCTTTCACCGCTTCAGGATATCTTTGGACACTTTTAGACGCAATTTTTAGACGCTGCTTTTCCAGTGAAAAACAGCCGATAACAGGTTCGTAGTAGGGTTCGGAGCTCCTTCTTTAGCTTTCAATTTTATCCCAGTCCACTGCATCACACCTTTCTGCTCTGATGCGTTCGTTTCATCGCCCAACCTTTTCCCGCCCTGTATTTCAGCATCGCCCCGACCTCCGACAAAATTTGCCTTAACGGTATTTTCTCTCAACAAAGAAATTGCTAACATAATTTGGCATTGTCCCCCAATTTTATCTATCTTTTTTGTTGTTAAAAGCAAAACTTCGCTTGTTTTTGGTGTGTTTTTTTGGGTTTTGTTTTTAACCAAGCCGACATTGTTTTGAAAACAAAAGCAAAATGTAATTGTGCTCATATTGTTGTCATGGTTATCTCTAGCCTGCATCGCACGCGTAAACGGGGAAAGGAAAGGAAGGCAAGAACGCGGGAGAAAATGGGGGACTGAGGGCTAAGCTGCTAAGAAGAACCCCCCCCCCCCCCCTCTTTTTCATTTGGGCGGCGCGGCCGCAAAATTCTGATGGTTAATTTTTGACTTGAGTGAGTCCCACGGGAATGACGTAGTTCGAGGAGAAGGTGCTGTTTAAAAGGTAGCGAAATTGTCTTGAAAGCAGAGCGAGAAACGGCGGTTAGGGCTCTTGTAAAGGAAGAGATGTTTTAGCGGTTTTGCCAACGGGATGCGGTCCTAGAAAGAAGACATTTTGTCATTGTCAGAGAAGATTTCGCAAAAGCATTGCAGCGTTTCACTAGTAAATTTCAAGGCAGTGTAAATATCCCATTATCGGAATGAGGACTCGCCTTTTGAGAACTATGAATCGGAAGAAAAAGCCCTAAGAAACGAAATGCTCGACACCTTAACTTAAACAGTGAAATTCAGAGAACTTAAAGGGAGGAAATTATTCTTTTAGAACAGACGGTTGTTTTAAAGAGAAATCTGCCATTGCAAGTCATCGCTCAAGCTGTTGACTTTGTAGGGAATCCACGGTAAAGTAAATTACATTTTTGACTGTAAATTTTTATTGAAATATTTCAATTGACCGATTCTTCATATAATGGCTTTCGCGTAACTTTTGAAAAACGTGCAGTTCGGTCAATAAATGCTGCTCAAAATGTATCGCGGTTCTTCGCTTGCGTGTCTTAAAATAAGCTTATTACCTTTCCTAGAAGTGAAAATTGAACGCGTTTGGTTTTCAGAAGCACAGAGGGGTTTATTTTAATAAATCTTTTTGTTTTGAAGACCTTCGTGTCTCTTCGTTCAAACGTAAGCGCAATTGAGTGTTGTACAAGATAAGTTGCTCTTCAGTGCTCTTTGATTCAGTCTCATCCTAACTTTATTTTTAAATGCTTCATTGCATTCCTGCGTGAAATCAGTCATGCAGAAAAGCGCGCGCAAATCGGTGGGCAGAGATGAAAAAATGGGGGTCTTTGTAGCAGGCGTTCCCTCGTCCCCAGCTAGAACCCCATTTTCCTCCCGCGTTCTCGGTTCCCTTTCCCTTTCCCGTTTACGCCTGCTACGCAGGCTAGGTAACTTCGTTATACCAGCCATTTTTGCTGTCAAAATACCACCAATCAAATCTCCGAAATTTCTCGCGGCTTTTATTATAAATATAAGTATTGTACAGGAGTAAAAACAGACCTAAAGTTGTTTCCACTTCTGAGTTAGTTGATAATGCCTTATTTTGTGTATGTTTCTCCAAAATAAAACAAAGCATTTAAGGAACATGATAAGTTGCAAAATGAGCATAATTTAAGCAATTTTTGGACCAAAAAACGAGCATTTTTCTTTCTCTCCTATTTTTTTTTTTTTACTTTCATTCTTGTTTCTTTCTTTCTTTCTTTTTCTTCCCTTCCTTCACTTCTCTTTCTCTCTTTCATGACCCAGCGACGCGTCATGGACACTGAAAGAGTTGACGAGGTAAGATTTGTTTATCTGCGCATTTGCTTTGTGCCCGGTCAAAACTATACAACTGATTGATGACTGTTAACATTTCCTTTGATTTCGAGCAATGTCGCTTTTAAATCACTGTGCGGATCTCAAAAAAAGCTTTAAGACTTGTTTGTGCAGAAAACACGTGTTTAGTTCGCATCGCCGCTAGATTATAATCATATTTCTATTCCAAAAAATACGACACCAGATTACAATTACTAACCTCTTACTAACTGAACCTGAGGGCCGTACTGGGGAATATTGGCCCGAGGTCGTGGCAGTACGGACTGAGAGCAGCGAGGTCCGTACAAAAACGACCGAGGGCCAATATTTCCCAGTACGGTCCCGAGCAAGTGAATTAGTAAGTGGTTTATAAAATGGCATCATTTTTCGTACGAAACAACACTTCCGGTAGTTCATTCAAGTCAATTTCCGACGCGGTGTCAAGGAAGGAAGCCAGCGATTTTAACAGGCTTTCGAATCAGTTTGATGATCGTTGCTGTCGATCGGCAGAAACTTGCGTGGCTCTTGAATGAAAACTGCTCTGCTTCTAATATATGTCAGTTTTTCGTCGTCCTGTACAACACAAGAAAGTTTTATTTGAAAATACTTCTTCATTATGGGCAGAGACAATTCGGGAAAAAGAAGAATAATGAAAAGGCCGCGATAAAACTGGCTCACACACGTGCTTCTCAAACTCTGGAAATTGTGGCAGCGTGTTAGTCATTGTGAACAAAGGAACACTCCAACCCAAAAAAAGACACTGGAAATTATCTCTCCATCAAATACTGCAAGTTGTTTGCTTCAGTAGCTTTAAAGAGAACTTTGTGAATGCTGAGAGCAAATTTTCGTCGCACCTAACAAAGTTGTTTTTAGCGCGAGCTACAGCAAGAGCGGACTTGTGAACACGCTAAAATTATTTTCAAGGATGTGCACTACAAGAGCAAAAATCTCGCTGAGGAATCAAGGTACACTGTTAGTTTAATGCATGTACGTGTAGCTTTAATTTGTTCTTGTGGAAAGCGCTGACTGAAGCGATAGCGAATATTAAACTAGACAAGAACGTGATCGTTTGCTTTCGATTTATAGTTGCCGGTGAAAGCCGTTTGCTAGTTGTTTTGCAGTTTTCATTCGTTTTCACCGTGAGGTTTTCTTGTGAGAAACGTACTCTTTTGTTAATGCTGAATTTTAATAATTATTATTTAAGTCTTGGCCGATTTACTCGGGTCTTTACAGCTTACAGTCTATAGCCGTACAAAGAAACAATAAACACACACAGTCACTGAAGAACGTTAGCCCAGTCGGTAAACTGAAGATCGCTTTTTCTAAGCAGACGTGTTTACCTCGTTCATTTGTTTTGTACCAGCTCCAAACCTTTTCTTTTTTTATCTTCTTGCGTTTTCACAGTTTGAATTTTGCTGTAGCGTTAGCACGAAAACAAAAAATATCCAAAAAGGACCGTTTCCATGGTAATGGTCCGTACTGTAAAATCCCGACCGAAGACTAACCAATCAGAACACTCGATTAAGACTGAAGAATTGCTTGCCGTATAATAACATTTCTTACCTTTTTTTAGAAACAGTTTCTTCTTTGCTGAAAAATATTTAAGTCAATTTTTTTCTGGTTTTAGCGCATTCCGAAGCTTCAACGATGAATTTTCTTAGCTCTTGTGCAGAAAACACGTGTTTAGATCGCATCGCCGTTAGATTGTAATCATATTTGTATGTGTAATCAAATGGTGACGAGTGAAATTAGGAAATAATTTCACGCGCGTTTTGTCAAAATTCTAATAATTTCCCGAGCCTTTAGGCGAGGGAAATTATTAAAATTTTGACAAAACGCAAGTGAAATTATTTCCTAATTTCACGAGTATACCATTTGATTACCTATTAATATCATGGGTGACAAATTACACTCACCATCGTGGGGTTTTGACTTGTTTATCGCTTTGAGAACTCCTTGAGCATTGAAACGGTTTAACGGCTAAAGTTCACATTTTTCTGAGTGAAATAATGAAAAACTCTTGTGACAAGTTTTTACCACGCTTTGACGATTTCGTGTTTTTTGTAACCGACAGCAAAATACACCAGACTCTGAATTTTTACTTGAAAAGTACCAAAGCAAATCGCTTGGCAAAGGTTATCCGCGTTTTATCCGGCAAATTCACTGAATCGTGCACGACGTTGCTCCATCGAGCAAGGCTCAGAAGGCTTCACAAATACATTCAAAATACGCACAGCAAACTTGTTTTAACGAAAGTAAACTTCGGAAGCAAATTTGTATTTAAAAACTGACCTTTATTCCATTCGAAGAAGTACCCAAATCCACTGAATTACTTCTCTGAGTTCGCGGCCAATCACTCGATCGCTGCAACTGGCTCGCCGTTCAAAAATTTTCGCTGTCACACTATCAAAAATAATCTCTTCTTTTTAACTCGCAGGTGATTTCTGAGAAGTTCAGTCAATTAAAAGTCAAAATTTACAGATTACCAATTGTGTCCTCAATCATTATTTCCAGAATCGCTGTAGTTCTGCACAAAACATCTTCATCAATAACCTCAACGCCATCTTGGCGCTGGCTATAGACCCGTTGCCATGGCAATTTTGTAATTTCACATGTGAAATTATAAATTAACGCTGAAATTTTGCGCCAAAATTAAGGAGTAATTTGTCACCCATGATATTATCCAAAAAATACGACACCACATTACAATTACCATTGCTTACCTTTTTAGAGACGTTTTCTTCCTTGCTGAAAGAGATTTATCTCAAGTTTTTCTGGTTTTAGCGCATCCTGAAGCTTTAACGATATATTTTCTTAGTTCTTTCTTCATCCATACAGTATGTTGTCCTTACTGTGCGAGGTCCTTTGTCCGCGAGGTCCTTGGTCCCTTACTTTTGCGAGCATTATGTAATAATACTGACACGGCAAAAATGAATAAGTCCGATGATTTATTGATTAGCCTTCTTCTGTATGACGAAGTGTAGGCTTTCCTGCTTTTGGTGAACTCAATTTAAGTTTGTTAAACTTGTATTTCTTGAGTTTGCACTTTTGCCGCTTGTGCAGAGGTAAAACTCAAAAGGAGGACGCGCGCGCGCGAGTGTGTGTGTGTGCGTGGTTGCTGGTTTTTTTCTTTTTTTCCCGGGGGGGTGGGGGGGGCAGAGCAAGTTTATAGATAAACTAATTTCTGCCTTTGTGAACGAATTTGCTGGAGGGCTTGAAATTTTTGGTTTTTGTTTGAAAAATGACCGCCACGTACGGCCCTTGTTTTTACTGAAAAAGGTTAAAAAGGTAATTTTTCTGTAAAAATTTAGGGCCTGTTTACAAGAGGGAGGGTAACCCTTGTGCTAGGGTTGCCTTAGCAAGCGCGATAAAGATAGCTTGGGCATGCAAGCGAAATTTCACAGGTAGGGTTAACCTATCACCCGGATCGGTTTGACCAACTCGTTTCGTCACGCCTGACCACATAAGATTCAAATAAACATTCCTTGTAAAATTGGAGTGAAATCTTGAAGATCTTTTTGGAAAACACGTTAAGTTAAAAAAACGGACCAATATTTTCATTGTTTACTGAAAATACCAAACAGTGCTCAGATGTTTAAAATTTAGCCCTTGAACAAAGTGGATAACTCCGTTCTACTTTTCAAGATTACCGGTCACGCATGACGGAGCGAAGGCGAGATCCTCCCTAGCAGAGTGTTTACAAGGCAGGGAGGGTTGCCCTGGCGCTAGCGTACCCCTACCTGCCTTGGAAACACGTCCCATGAAAAAAGAGTAAACCAAGTGCTAGAGGTACTGTCCCTCCTTGTAAAAAGGCCCTGAGGCAAAAATAAAAAAGGTGAACAAAAATGCCAGAAACTGATGGATCGAGACGACGCGCACGACTATTGCAGTTATTGCGTGACTTGTTTGCATGAGAGACTGTTGTCTGAAAAGACAGATGATTTTTATGCTCACAACGACTACCGACAAAACTGTAGCTTAGAAAGAATGAATGAATTTGTTAAAATTTTCATTCTCATTTACGGATATTATCGGGATTTTCGTACTGCTTACATGATTAGCGGACCAAGGACCACATTCGCGGAACAACTGACCCTCGAGCACGATCATCTTTTTTGAATTAAAACAAAAATATGTTAGTTTAGAACTTCCACTTTCAGAAAATTTCAGCTCCTGAATTGTGATATTCAAGATATTCAAAATTATAATTTTAACTTGCGGACTAAAGACACCATATTGTACATCAAGAAGAATGAAAAACTGATCAAGTAATTTCTCCGCCCAAATTCACTCTCTTCCTTTTCTGTATAAAATCGTCAAGGTACTATAATAGTTAAATGGCAGTTGTTTAATCAAACTATGTTGATCGCGTGTGTGGCTCAAAAAGGCGCCAAGGCCATGGTGATCTCGACGCTTGCCGTTGAATGTGGAACTTTGCTAAGGACCGAATTCAAAGCACCCGCAAGTCAATCCAGTGTACCATTGTTGAAAGCACATGTGTCATTGATAGAGGGGGAAAAGAAGCAACCAATCAGACGCGGAATTTTGACGTATGCCTTTTTTGATCTGATTATCCGAGCAAAATAATTCTTAGAGGTTCCATTGGCTTTTTTTAAAAAACACTAAGTACTGTATCGTGTTTTACTAGCTGAATAGGACCTATTTTCGAGGCTTAAACAGAACTGATCGATGGTTGAAGACCTGGTCTCTGTTGTAGTTAACCAATCCTAATAAAAATGCTAGGGCTGAACCCACGATGGACTAGTTTCTCCACTGCTCGTTCAGTGGACATGTACAGTAGCATGTGAATGCTCCTAGTCGCTCCACGACACTAAAAAATGCCAACTGATATGATCTTTATAGGATGGTTTGTTTCGTTCTCTTGAGGGGGTCACCCTCGAGGAAAGTGGCGACAAATGGACAGAATGGGCGGATTTCGCGCTGCGATTTACTGCCCAGCTGCACCCCCATGGGATGATCGAGGGAAGTTGGGTTGGGGAGTGCAGCACCACTCTCGGCTAGGAGGTCACCTCAAGGTATCTTTTTTTAAAATTAATTCATCGCGTTAAGGCTTTAGAAAATAACTACATCAGAAATTCAGAGCAAAATAGTTCGCAAAACGTCCTTTTCTTACATAACCACCTGGTTAAATTAACCGGTGGTGGGCTTCGGCGGCGCCCTTTTTTTTGTCTAACATATCTTCACTTACTGTATGGTCAAGTCCACGACGACAGCCATGACCTAAAATAATGGCTGGGAATCAGCCAACTTTGGGTGGAAAACTCGAATTTCGTACGAATTTGGCTGTAATTAAGTTAGTTTGGTAAAATTGGGGACCGTCATAAATCAGAAACAGAAATCTATGACACTGAGTGGGTGATTTCAGCTAATGTCAATGTTAATCGTTAAAGTGAAGGTAAAACCAGCTCAGTACGTTATTCTTATGTCTAATTTCACTGAAATCCTTAACGAACCGTAAAACAGTTAATTAGTGTTTATTTGAACTCTTGATATGTTCAGTAATAATTCCACAGATTCCTGATTTTATTTTCTAAGGCGGATAGTCATCTCTTCACGGGCATTTGAATCCGGAAGAGCGAAGCTAGTAATCGAATTGCGCAAGTCTTTTGGCGCGGGGACATTCACCATCTTTGGAGAATGCAGTCAAAAAGATGTGATTGACTATTACAAGTGGCTCAAAGATGAGTACGATGCCAGCGGCGAATATGCCACCGTTGAGGAGGTCGGCTATCTTGGATACCAAGGGAAAGGATATTGGGTCCTCTCAGATAGTGTAAGTACAAAGAGAAACAATTTCATAACGTAATTATAACTTCGTGTTATGAGGGCCTAGATGACGGGGGGGGGGGGGGTGGGGGCAGAACAGCTAACGCTTAAAATAAATGAATAAAAACTTACACAAAGATCAAGAAAATGGCCTTTTTTGCAGGTCAACGGCAATTTCATTCAGTAACATCACTTCTCTAGTTTCCGTAGTTTCAGTAGTATTTATTCGGGCTGTATAACACTTAACAGCACCAGACAGCACAAAATATATGGCCCATAACACCTAACAGTAAATAGCCTGCAGAGCAGGCGTATTATGATGGGCGAGCGATGAATATCCTGGTCGAGCGATGAATAATCCGATGTGCCCCCATCTTGGATAATGAAACTGACAGAGGGTTGGGGCGAGGGAAAAAATGATAACAAGGGAGAGGACGATGGGTTTAGTCCATTTTCTACTTACTTTCAAAATGGCGGCCTAAGCGATCGTTAAACAAGCGTTCATTTTCTAAGCCATCGTTAAACAAGCGTTCATTCTGAAAGAACGCCTGTTCTGCGGGCTAAACAGTAAACCCCATCTTGGCCCTCTGTTATCGACCCTACTTGAATTCATAGCACAACAGGAATTGTAATGCTCGGCGGAAAAGATATCATGTTGACCAGTTGATGTTTATTTTTTTTTTCCAAACGTAGCGCTTCACGTACTAGATGGTCAAGTCCTCGACGACAGCCAGAAAACTAAAATGATGGCAGCGAATCTTAGCCAACTTTCGGTAGAAATAAGCAGTTCTCTCTTCGTTGAAAAAAACTTACATCAGACTGTAAAAAGGTAAAAAACTAGAAGCATGTAAATGCTTTTTCATACTGAACCAACTAAAGTACTCATGAGTGAAATCCCTGGGTATTTTTTTACATATTAAATTTTACAAAAAATGCAATATTGTTTGATAAAACTTCATGAGAAGGATTGATCATTCAACAAAACCTGTGAAACTTGCTATTCTGTTTCAAGGGGGGGGGGGGGGCGGTATTCAAACGAAAGCGAAGCAATTTGAGCGTGACTTGTCCGCCACCTTAGCCTACTATTGAAAAAATCGGCTAAACGATGAACGTGGTCTTCGAGTCAACACGACTTTGATTCACTGTGGTATACACCTATTTCAAAAAAGGTTGCTTCAGTGATGCATGTTTCATAGACCACAAAGCATCGTGATCATTAAATGTATGGCTGCTTTTCTCGAGCTATTAGTCCTAAAGCAAGAGCAAATGTATATTTTTTTATGATTTGGTTTTCTCCTGGAGTGCCTTTAGCGAGAAAAGTGATCAATACATGTATTTAGAGCAAACATGATGCTTTGCGGTCTATGAAACAAGGATCATGCATCACTGAAGCAACCTTAATTGAAATAGGTGTATATACTAAATGTATTATCCTTCAGCCGGGACTTTAAGATGCAACGACTTCGAAACAGCTGGCGCTGCGTAACCATGTCATATCTTGCCGTCCATGCCTATTAGTTCTCTTTACCAAGATTAGACTGCGAGTAGTCTCTAATTTTAACGATCGCGATTGTGGGGCGGGCGAAAAACACACACGCACGCGCGAAATTAGAGACTACTCGCAGTCTATACCAAGGAAGGATATCTGATCTTTAATTGCATTCTGCTGTACGTGTTCTTTTTCCACCCTATTCGGGAATAGGAATTAATGATGCCCTCTACTTTCGCGCCATTTCTCAGGCAACAGCTGGAAATGATGTACGTTGATTGTGATGTAGCGTACGATGTTTCATGGGATTTCGTATCGTGGACCGCTACATACCATATTTGGAATTTTAGATGCCATCTTTGCAATATTCGTTGCGAGCAGCCCGTCTTTGTACTTTGTGCTTGATTAGCCACGCAGTAATACTTTCGCGTTTGCTCCAGTATTTGCCACATTCGACTATCCTTGAGCAGTATGAGGCGATTTTGCCTTCCGTTAATTACTCGCGAACTGTTAAGTTAAGTAAACATTACTTTCAGGTAGGCGTTACTGTTATTAAGTATTATTTATTTTTATTGTCCTGTTTTAATTTACAGATACCTTGACCTTGGCCATTCTATGGATGGAAATTGTGTTTCTTTCCTGCTCGCGAGTTCATTTGCAGTATGGAGGATGGTACGGTGTATCCACGTTGCAAAGACAGGTAATTTGAATTTGAACAATAATATCGAATAATTCAAGCATTACTAGCGGTGAGACATCCTGGACAGTATGGACATGCTGCCGAGGATGCTTTTTAAATTTTCACGTTGATATCTTACTCTGCGAAAACAGCAGTTGTTTTCAGGCGCTCTGATCGTTCCATAAAAATTCTTGCTAACTACGCTTCGCTTTTCTCAAGCCTTTTTAGGTTTTTCTAGCTATAGTTAGGAAGAAGTCTGTACTTTAACGGAAAGTTTTATTTACTTAACTTTCTAGCGAAAACACTTACTCGCAGAAATATATAAGTACTAGGACACTGTGAAAGTGTGATAATCGGCATGTCACAAGCGTGGCACAAATAAGAAATCTTAAGCCCCCAACAGGATTGAAAATATGACCTCGCGAACACCGGGCGGGCGCTCTATCCACTGAGCTGCGGCAAAACGCATGGACTGAGAGCAAGGCCATATACTAGGTGGGACAGTGTGTGCATACCACAAAGTTCTAGTAAATGTAGGCTCGATTGAGGACACTTAAACCGAGTGTACTCTGCTATTAAGTTTCGGGAAGGACGTTTAGTCTACAGTAGCTTTACTCTTTTCCTTGACCCCGTCAGATTTGGTATTAGAAAGTTATTCTACTGTTTAATATAGTTTAAGACACGTTCATAACAAAGAGTTTCTTTTCTCCAATACAGATGAAGGTAGTATTGGACTTCTGACAAGCGGAAGGGTCATGAATGTGGGGAAGTCCACATCCGCCAAGATCATTGCAAAAGCCATGGGTTTGGGGGAAGGTCACCCATTACTAATGGCGGGGGGTGACGGCATCACGCCCGGGACATCATTGTGAGTGCAAAGGAATTTGAATAGTACAGTTGTGTTACTGTAGCCACGACCGAGGAAAAGAGAGGATGAGACAAACGACCAAACGGACGAAATGATGAAACCGTGAAAAGAGTTACTACACCTGTCTGCCGGACCACCTGACTGACCGACTGACCCACTGACTGGCTAACTGACTGACTGACTGACTGACTGACTGACTGACTGACTGACTGATTGGCTGACTGACTGGCTGACTGACTGACTGACTGACTGACTGACTGACTGACTAACTGACTGACTGGTTGACTGATTGACTGACTGACTGACTGACTGAATGGCTGACTGACTGACTGACTAACTGTCTGTCTGATGATTAAACGAAGATACAAACGAACCCCGAAAAAGGAAGAAAGGAAAGGGGAGGAATGTTTACTACAGCTAATATAATTATACATTGTTTAACAGGAAGGTTATCATGGACACCATGTCAAAAACTACCTGGTTAGGGGTCCTCGACGACGCGAAGTTTCCCCTTGCAACCGCCGAATTCTTGTTGCAGTTACAAGGAGGGTTTTCGCAAGGCTCCAAAAGCTCTGGAAAAAAGGTGCCTCGTGGTAGTTTGTTACTAACACCCAATGAGGTTGTTCCAGACAGGTAAATTCCCGTTTATTAATTTTAATTTGGCCTCGGCGGATAACTTCCTCTGAGATCTGTATGATTCTTCATATCATACGAACACCGCCGACTCCAATAGTTTTTATTATTTATTTAACATACCTCCTACCTCCAAACATGCTTACCCATTTGTAAATTTCTCTCTTCAAAACATTTGCCTTTTCCTCGGCAGTTTCAGGTTATGAAAGGACGTTTACTCTAGCAGATATCATTCATATAGCAGTTGCCATCCGTCGAGATCATATTTTTTGGTCTATTCTTGCTATAATTTTAAGGCAGTAGTTCGGCTATTTCGTCTTCGCATAACGTGTGAAATTTTTCGCCAATTTTTCCAGCTCCGCACTTCCAAAACAGATGAGCCACCGTGCCGCGACATCTGTACATCCTTTTTTCAGAGGATAACTTTACGATTGAGGTCAATCGTAAATTAACAGCAACGCTAGCTGTTTATGAATAATTAGCCCGGGTATTTAAGCAAAGCAGTTACGTATAAATATTTTGAAGAAATGATGTCCATAACTTGCTCGGATCAGTATAACATATACTGTGATCTTATAGTAGGAGTAGCAGGGGGGGGGGGGGGCTTATCTTTGGAGGGGCTTGGAGGAGGTTGTTTTTTGTTTCAGACTTGTGGAGGGCTTACCTTTCCCGTTGTATTGTATCACGGTACTGTAAACATTTGCCCCTGGAATACAGGAGCCAATAAGCACATGTACGATGACAATTTTCATTCTTAGTTTATTTTTTTCTCTTTTAGTCGGAAAAATATACGTTTCATCGATTTTACTCAATAAAAGACCTTCAACACTCCTATAATTTTTAGGTTAGAGGGAAGATTACTTGCTTTCCCCTATGTCGACAGCTATGGGGAACACAAAGATCTACGAAGAGAACGGGAACATGAGCTCAACTCCCTTCGAGTTCATGTGACAGAAAACAAGGTAACTATCAATTACATGGACTTTAAAAACCCCCTTTAAAACAAAGAGAACGGTTGCTGTAAACTTTTCTCGCAAACATACTAGATAAGGAGACAAGAACTGAAATTATGCCATTGACTGCGTTGTGTGTGGTGCAATAAGTTTTTTGTGTTTATTCGACTTGGCGGTGCTACATAAAGTGATTGAACAAGGATGGACATTCGATAAAGCTTTGTGGCATAAACGATAGCTTTCTTGTTCTACAAAACCTCGTGATCACATGAGTCATTGCACAAACATGTTACTTGACGTTTTTTGTCTTAATATACTATATTAGGGATTACTGGCAGCTTGGGCTCTCAAGTACCATCAATTATGGAACGTAGGAGAGGAGCAGGGCCTGGTTCAGCGAATGGTTGATGTGTTACGTTGTACAATATCTGGGCGTTACGACCGGTGGTATCGTGGGATGGCAGCAACGATTTATACTTGTGTATTGGTAAGCTGTCTAGGCTGAATAGCTGTTTTTTTGCAATTTATTTTTGCATGAAGCTTCAGCGAGGGGTGGGTTATTTTTTGTGCCTAAAGTTAGGGTTGGCCGGGTCATATGCTTTTCATCCGCCACTTTTCTCCGGCCCTCATACACTTTTTGACGAGTCCGTTATGTTCACTTTATGATGGTCACGTACCTTTTGCCATTGCGTGCAACACTCCGTTGTAACCTGCGAAATATTTACAGTCGAACCTCTCCACAACGGCCGTCTTGGAAACAGATTTTAGTGGCCATTGTAGAGAGGTGGCCGTTTTACGGATAGGTTAAAACAAGGCAAATGTATCCGCCGGGACCAAAGAAAGAGCCGTTAGTAGAGGTTCGAATGTATAAACACTCCGGATTACCTAAAGGAGACGAATACGCTATGCTGCTAACCGCAGTTGTGGTAAAGTTCTGCAGTAAAGAATAAAGAATGTCACATGTATTTTTTGCCTTTTCAGCTGAACCAGGTCTCTGACAAGCCTTGCCTTGCTACTATTCTGGCCGAACTCGCCAAGATGAGCCACGGGTGTCACCAGGCGCAGGCAACTAGAAACGTAAAGGAACGTCTTGAACAACATATTATGGCTGAGATTCGAGGCGGGGAAAAAGTAAGAATTGTAATAGATTGAACGTTACATAGAAATTTTTGGTACATTAAGAAGTTAAAACAAATCATGAAAAAGGAGTTATTGTGTACCTAAAATTCTGCATGTAACCCCACGATTAACATGTACAGTAGCTCTGTTCACTCGCCCCAAGACCCCACAAGTGACCCTGCTAGATTGGTATACCGTATTTTATTGAGTGGAAATGTGCATGCATGTGATGTGGTATGGATCTAGTAACTGGTGGTATATGAAGTGAATTATTTATGACTTCAGGAACTAAATTGATCGAAATTCGAATGGTATAGAGATCTGTAGAGCTGTTCTGTATACCTACAATAGCTATTTTTTGCATTCAGGTGGCATCATGGCTAAACGCGAACCTTACAATTGATGGCGTCGAAGATGGAATAGGAATTAAGAGCGCAAAGATCGCTTCATGGAACAACATCACTTACGAGGTATCCAGTTATTGTTATGTTCTGGCACATGACACAATAAACTCAACTGAAAGGGCATAAATTTATGTCATCGTCCACTGCTCCTGACTTTTGCAGGTGGCCAGTCACCACATACAAAACGCCTTGCTGGGAACTCACTGGGACAAGACAAACAATGAGCTTTGATCTTTTAAAATGTTGTTTTCTATTGTTAGTCTTGTTCCAGGACTTTTCTTGTTCTCCATCAAGCTTTTTGTGTACCATGTGACCGAACACCTTCCAAGGGCCCATTGTGTCTGGCTCTATACAAGCCCTGTTCGTATTCAGTTCGTTAGGCTTACATTACCGTCGTGAGCTATGTTCGTAACACAGTTATTAATGTTATTGTTCAGTTCCATTTAAACCTCGATGACGATTGTACCATTCTACCACGCTGTCTTCTTAACGACAATTTCAGGACGTTACGTTTCTCCACAGGAAGTTTCATCGTTTTGTAAGGTGTACGGGCAAAAGATCAATACACCCGTTCAGTTTGACGCAAAAAAGAAGCAGAGATGCTTGAAAATATCGCGAAAGGCCCTCTCTCCACATGTCTTGAAAAGCATCGACCACGGTGAGGCTGCATAATGTTATTATGTGAAAGAATTATTAAACAATTATTGAACGAGGTTAACAAAGTATCGTGATTTGTCGCTGGCGAACAGATTAATTATTTGCTGATGCCGGTAATTTTGGAAAGCCGAGTTCATAGATTGTTTTATTACTCAAGCAACAAACATATTTCAAGTTGTATACCTGTTTGATTGATTAATTAATTAATTAATTAATTAATTAATTTTCTCTTTTCACTTTATTTACTTGTAAGACGAGTCCATTATGCACGAAGATTTTAGATTACAAGTTACATTGACCTTAAGTGGTAGTTTTAATTTTCGTACAATGCAAAGTCCTTGTCTTCAGTTTCCAAAAGCTAGACAAGTATAGTCTAGTATGCAAGATAATACCATTATCGAATTCGGTTTACGCATGAAACAAACTTTGGCCTTAATAATTCTCACTATCATCAACCTCATGCATCCAGTAATTGCTGGTAGCTCGGTTAAGATTAGCACCAAAAATACTACTCCTTTCAATGCCATTAAGAAGAAGACCTCAGGATAAATAGCCAGGGAAAGCTCATTTTCAGTGCCGTCGGAAACGAAGCGCAGAAGCAGATCCAAAACTGTAGTATTATTAGTACTCCGTCGTTATAAATAACAACGAGTGAATACTAATTTCGGGTATAGTGGAAACCCTCCTTTTGCTACCTAGTAATACGGCCATGCACCTTTTGTCCCTCCACATTTTGTTATAAGGAGATCGGCGCCTAATGTGGTTACCGGTCAAATAATTTCACCTCATTAATATGGCCCCTCAAAGCAAATGTGCACTGGTACGGACTGGTGAAGCACAAAAAAACAAACAAACAAACAAACAAACAAAACAAACAGTACGTCTCGAAAAACAATAACTTGCGATATCCTTTTTTTTTATTGAAATTGGCAGTGACACTTCGAGTCGTTGACTTTAAAAACAGCCATTTCCTATGCAAATGTTTGAAATTCACTTGAAAGAAGCCTGCCATGAAATTTGTCGCTCTTCTGTTAACACGAGCGCATTCGTATTGCCCGTTGGTGGCCTTTTTTCTGTAGCCGGTTTCCACTCCCGTCTTAATCGGAAAAAATTTTAATTTTCTAGCAACTGGGGCACGACCTGATGGCCCTTCCTTTGAAGATAATTTTGAGGAAGTAGAATCAGTAGAAGAAGAAGGATCAAACGATGCCACAGATATTGACCAAGAAAGGGAGATAGCCCATATCGAGGAAGGCATCGACATTCTATGGAAAGGTCCGTTCAACATATGATTACATAGATTAAGACTCCCCCCCTGGGAATTCCTGCCCCTTTCCATCCGAAAACAATCCTTCCCGAACAACCCCCCCAATCTCATTCGCAACCAAAGCCTTCAGATAAGAAGGCCTGTAAAGTACGAACTCAAATAATATTATTATGACTTGTTTTAATTGTCAAGACGAATATTACCTCGAACAATTGAAAGCCTTTTTGAAGATCATCTGGCTAAAGAACAACTGAAATTTATGCCATCTCATCAGTTTCTCTAATTAGGTACAAGAGAATCAACAGTCTAGGTTTGGTAACACTATTACGATAAAAAGAGTGATATAAATATCCAGTGCATATTTAGTTCCAGACAGCAAACGTGAACTTAGTTAACTGTGAAATAATAAGCTTTAATTTAGTATTTCAATCATAATATAATTATCGAATTGTACCTTTAGACTTTACAGACTTGCCGATGTTTTCGCCGATTCATACCTCAACCCCCGAGCATCAACCAAGCGGAGACGAAGTACAATTACAAGTATCAGTTTATAATATTAGGCTCTCGCACAGTGGAAAAGTCTACTTTTGTAATATGTATTTGCATTATGCCATAGACCCTTCCACGGTTTTCCAACTTTTCACATGGACCTTGCAGTTAGCAAAACTCCGTTAACACCGCTGGAAAGAATGCCTTAAAGTCAGGAAAGCTGCCACGTTTCAGAGTGATTTGCTGAAAACCGACGAAGTTATAGCTCTGCAAAGTCGCGAAATATTACGGACGTTTGTATGTTGGGGGCCACCAACTTGCCCCCCACCCTACAAACGCCTGTAAAATTTCGGAACTTTGCAGAGCTATATTTTCGCTCGCTTCAGACGAGTCACTTTCAAACTTGGCAAGTTAACTAATTTTAAGGCGTCTTTCCAGCGATGTTGATGGATATTCGCTAACTGGTCCTTATCAAAACTTGAAAAAATAACCGTGGAAGGGTCTATTTCTGATAGTTTAAAATGATAGTCACGGTTTTTCATTCTGATTCAGATGACCCCATCTACAAAGTTCCAATACGACCTCATGACTCCACGTAAAAGGAATGCGTTTCATCTGGTAGGTGACAATTAGTTGTACAAAGTATTTGTGATCGGAAAAAGAGTGTCTGGTGGGGCCAGTAAATCTGTGGTCTGTATTGACAAACACCTTTCATGGTCCAACAATGTTGCTGAATTTTTAAAACGCTCTAATATGACACTTACGCGGATTTACGTCTAGATCATACATAGGTCAGTTATATATGATGCATATAGTTTTATTTAAAAATAAATAGATGGTTAACTAAAAAATTATATGATTATTAAATTATTGAATCCTCTCTCCTCCTTCTCTTTCTTCCGTAATGCAAGGGCTATTCATGTGCTTTAAAAGCGAAACGTCCCTTGGCTGAGTCAATGGAAAATGAACGTACAGGTATACATTTAGTATAAATCTAATGTAGTATTGATGTTTTCGCTATCACATTATTCTATCCAGAAGCCGCGGAGATGCTTGATGCTAAAGCGAAATGGTGATCGGCATGCGTAGTAAAATAAGAATTCAGTGAAATTAAACGTTTGATTTTGCTGGAAGATTCATCAAAATTTGTTTATTCGCTTTCGATTTCTTTGCGTGCGATAGAAATCTGGCGCTCATAACATAAAACGTACATATTCGGTAATGCATGTGATTAAAATGCCCAAATATACTGTGATGGGTTTCTAGAACCAAATAGCCTATAAAATTCAGTCCTTTCATTTCTTTATGCCCAAATCATCCCCCATCAAGAAGGCATGCACTTTTCATTAACGGTGGGGCAAATACATTGGCAAAAACAAACAATAAGAAAAAAAAACTAACAACATAATCGTGATTCCCATTTACTACGTAGGACAACGGAAAATATAACCTGATAATAACTTTTTAAGAATACATGATATATTACCCTATTAACGAAGATGTATCGACACATTAGACAGCCACCAAGGAGTTAAGATTGATTTGTTAACCTAGGGAGAACTCTCCACAATTCTTCATATGTCGTCTGCTGGCACATATCAACATCACAATCCAATTTATCCTTGTCAAATTGAACTCACTCTCTAATCTATGATCTCTACTAGTATAAGGGTTTAAAGGCAGCGAAGCCAACGGAGATCAGGGAAGCTGAAGCATAGTCCAAACTTAGCCATTAACTATACTAAAAGTCCAATCATTCACTGATTTAACATAGAAATGTCTGCTCTCTACAAAGTGTATTCGCCATTTATCTATTCACCCCCTCATCCTCTTTATACCAATGAGTAGCACAATTACAAATGCGTTGTCTTTCAGGCCTTTCTTTAGTCGGTTACTCTGACACAGATTCTGACGGAAGCAGTGAGGATGAGAGCACAAAAGAGGATGAGGACAGCCGAATAACTGATGAGGATGAGAATGGGATCAGTGGAGACAAGCGTGAAGAGGAAGGGAGCGCAGGTCATTAACTGTACTAGAAGTCCAATCATTCACTGATTTAACATAGAAATGTGTGCGGTCTAGAAAGTGTATTCGCCATTTATCTATTTACCCCCTCATCCTCTTTATAGCAATGAGTAGCAAGATCAACCTCGTCCTCAGGGACTTCTCCTCATTCAAAATGGCGGTCGGAGAAACCCCTGGCCAAGGCTGCTAAACGGCTCCAAAAATTCTTGACGATTTTGTCACGTAAAACACGATGAAATGTCTTCGTTGTGTTTTTGAGCAACGGTTTCAGATTGCAAGAAAACAAAAAGGGCTACCAGACGCTGGAAACAACCTCCGAAAAGCAATTTCATCATGTGTCACGTGACAAAATGCTCCACGATTCTTGGAGTTTTTCAGCAGCCTTGGCCAGGGGTTTCTCTGACGCCCATTTTGAATGAAGAGAAGGCCCTGGGGACGAGGTTGTAACACGATTACAAATGTATTTATCATGGGTTACGTAACCCTCTGGGGTGTTGTGTTACAATTGGTTCATTAGCGGAAGCGTTGGTATATATAGTACGTTGCCTTCATTTATATTCATTCGAGTCATACGTCCTTCCTATCGCCCTCAAAATTAAATACCCAATGGCTAAGGGTTAAAAATTTTGTTTTTCATATTTGTATTTACAAAATATTATAAGTATTTGTGTATTTATACTATTGTTATACGAGCTTGTGTTGAGATTGTAATTTCAGTGCTTGATACTATTACTATGCTTGCAAACGTTATTACCATATAGGTTGATTGTAAGACATAATTAAGAGGGTAGAATACGGCTCGTGTTGACACAACTCAATAGTGGTTGCTTATTACATGATACATGTTTTATATTCGGTTCAGCGGGGAGCGAATTTGAATATAAATAAGTTGTCTTTCAGGCCTTTCTTTAGTCGGTTACTCTGACACAGATTCTGAGGGAAGCAGAGAGGATGTAAGCACAGAAGATGAGGACAGCCGAATAACTGATGAGGATGACAATGGGATCAGTGAAGACAAGCGTGAAGAGGAAGGGAGCGGAGGTCATTAACTTAAATCAGTTTTACTTCATGAACGGCCATATGTTACAAATATATAGCTTCTGCAAGTCACTCCTGGGCCTTCGTGGTAGAGGATATGAACTTTTAAGCGGAAGATCATAGCTTCGGTGTGACTTTTGTTGAGAAAAACTAAGATTTTTTTACGCATGCCTTTGCAACTCAAAACCTTAAGATGTATCATAAACTAATTGTTTATATATTACATTTTCTAATAGACGTGACGAATTCTGACCAGAACGGAGAAGATGAGAGCACTGAAGACGATAGGAGCACAGAAGACAGTGAGGACACCCGAATAAGTGATAAGGATGAGAATGGGATCAGTGGAGACAAGCGCGAAGAGGAAGGGAACGGAGGTTATTTACTGTTAGTAATCAGTTTTACTTCATGAACGGCAATTTATTACAAATATATAGCTTCCACGAGTCGCTCCCGGGGCTTCGTGATAGAGCATATGAACTCTTCAGCGGAAGATTGTAGGTTCGGTGTGACTGCATGAAAAAGTATGATTTTTTATGCATGCCTTTGCAACTCCAGACAGAAATGTATGATAAACTAATTGTTTATATATTGCATTTTCTAGTAGCCGTATTTTAAAGCGATGTGCCATTCTGTTTTAGTGAGGGGCAAGTCTTTTGTATTGGGAGCAATGGGCGTCTCTCAGAGGGTGGACACTGAAGGTATTGTCCATTACATTACTACTGAACCCATTTCTAGTTCTATTGAGAGTTAAATCATTGTACGTATCACGTAATTCATTTTATTATCAATGTTTACATGAGAAACCCGCTGAAATACAACAAATGCGTTCACACGATTATGTATTTTCTTTTTACATGTTATACGAATCTTTGTACATGTTGTAAGGCTTTCGCACTCTGTGTACGTTTATGACTGAAGAATTGAACACATGGCATAATTATGACTTATTTTCTAATTCAATCCCGTGGTATAGAAAACCCAGGGACGGAACTGTGCGAGATGTGCCAACAGGAGTGTCCTCCTGGAATGGCGTCAACGGCACTCGTGGACAGGGTAGAGTGCCCAACCTGTTTGAAGTGGTTCCACTTGTGAGTATCACCTTGCAATCATGTATAGACATTACAGAAAAATCAGAAAAAGCAATTTCCTTTGTGTTTGTTTAGAAATGTAGAATAGCTAGAGCAAGGTATTACCTGAATAAGATAGATGCGACCTACTGCAAATTTAATAAAGGATAGCATAAATACAAAAGATTTTTCACCCCGATAGTGGAAGTAGAGATACCCAACTTCAAGGGGCCATTTTCAGCATTATGAGGCCGATTCACCCCAACTTGAAAGACAAATTCACCTCACCTGGAAACTATTTTAACGTGGTATATAGAACCATTTATACAATAACAATCAACCAAACATACCATTTGAAGGAGATAATGATTATTACTACTAATTTGTCATGCAAGCTTATCCACTCAGAAAACCGCTATGCTTTTAATGTGCGCGCACTCATAGCTAGCGCTAATGCATTCTCGTCACCAGAGCTCTCCTTTGCACCAAATGATCGGAATTTCTAGTGACGAGATTGGCGCTTATGACGCAATACATTATGAACGGTAAGGATGAGCAATACATTGCAATGGAATCACCTTAGTTCCATCTCTTGTTAACCTATCGTCTCCCTTGATAACTTATCAGGGCTTGAAAGCATACCTGAGATCACTTCACAAGAAAGGAAAGTCCTTTTAAATTTCCAAACTGATATCAATGCATTACCTTCCACAATTGCATAGATATTTTATGAAATAAAAATAACTTAAATGTCATGGTATATTTATCTTTTCTTTTATAGTCGATGCGCAGGGCTAATGAAAAGCACAGCCGAAACTCTGAAGACCTGGAAATGTGCCAGATGTTAGCCGCAAATGTGAAATAAAGAAATGTTTTGTCACTTATAACGACTCAATGATTCATTAGAGGGGCCACAAATGCTACAGGGATTTTTATTGAAAAATATACGGCAATGAGGGCCACAGGCCTAAAAATAATACAAAAAATGGAAAAATATTTGGGCAATAGAGGAGCTACAAGGCTACAAGGGCTACAAGGGCTACAGGGCTACGGGGCTACAAGGGCTACAAGAGCTACATGGATACCAGGGCTAGAGAGCTACAGGGCTACAGGGCTACAGGGCTACAATGGCTACAGGGCCACAGGGCTACTTCAGGGCTACAAGGGCTACAGGGCTACACGGGCTACAAATGATGAATAAAAATACAAAAAATATATAGGCAATAAATAGACTACAATACAATAGACTACAATACAATAGACTACAATACAAGGGCTACAGGGTTACAGGGCTACAAGGACTACAGGGCTACAGGGCTACAAAGGCTACAAGGGCTACATGGATACCAGGGCTACAGGGCTACAAAGGCTACAGGGCTACAAAGGCTACAAGGGCTACAGGGATACCAGGGCTACAAAGGCTACAAGGACTACAGGGATACCAGGGCTACAGGGCTACAAAGGCTACAAGGGCTACAGGAATACCACGGCTACAAAGGCTACAGGGCTACAGGGCTACAAGGGCTACAGGGCTACAAGGGCTACAGGGCTACAGGGAAACCAGGGCTACAGGGCTACAAAGGCTACAGGGCTACAAGGGCTAAAAAACCAATTGCAAGGCTGATCGGACAGCTAAGAAGGGTAATAATTTTATTGCCCTTCTTAGCTGTCCGATCAGCCTTGCAATTGGTTTTTTCTTTTATCCAACGTTGCTGATCCTGATCTACACCAAGATCCGGCTTCACCTCGCTACTGTTTGTCCAAGTGGTCCTTGCGTTGAGCTACAAGGGCTACACGGGCTACAGGGATACCAGGGCTACAGGGATACCAGGGCTACAGGGCTACAGGGCTACAAGGGCTACAAGGGCTACAGGGCTAAAGGGAAACAAGGGCTACAGGGATAGCAGGGCTATAAAGGCTACAAGGGCTACAGGGCTACATGGATACCAGGGCTACAGGGCTACAAAGGCTACAAGGGCTACAGGGATACCAGGGCTACAGGGATACCATGGCTACAGGGCTACAAAGGCTACGAGGGCTACAGGGATACCAGGGCTACAAAGGCTACAAGGGCTACAGGGCTACAGGGATACCAGGGCTACAGGGCTACAGGGCTACAAGGGCTACAGGGCAACCAGGGCTACAGGGCTACAGGGCTACAAGGGCTACAGGGCTACAAAGGCTACCAGGGCTACAGGGCTACAGGGCTACAGGACTACAAGGGCTACAGGGTTACAGGGATACCAGGGCTACAGGGCTACAAAGGCTACAAGGGCTACAGGGCTACAGGGATACCAGGGCTACAGGGCTACAGGGCTACAAAGGCTACAAGGGCTACAAGGGCTACAGGGCAACCAGGGCTACAGGGCTATAAGGGCTACAGGGCTACACAGGCTACCAGGGCTACAGGGCTACAGGACTACAAGGGCTACAGGGTTACAGAGATACCAGGGCTACAGGGCTACAGGGCTACAGGGCTACAAGGGCTACAGGGTTACAGGGCTTCAAAGGCTACAGGGCTACAAAGGCTACAAGGGCTACAGGGCTACAAGGGCTACAGGGCTACAGGGCTACAAGGGCTACAGGGTTACAAAGGCTACTAGGGCTACAGGGCTACAACGGCTACAGGGCTACAAAGGCTACCAGGGCTACAGGGATACCAGGGCTAAAGGGCTACAGCGCTACAAAGGCTATTAGGCTACAAAGGCTATTAGGCTACAAAGGCTACAGGGCTACAAGGGCTACTGGGATACAAAGGCTACAAGGACTAGAAGACATTAATGTGTCAACACAGATTACTTTATTACTAATGATTGCGCTAATTAGTTTGTAGTAATAGAGAGATTTAGAATCAAGTCTACGGTAAACGGCAAACGTCAGATTCAAGTAAAACTGTCAAAATAATTCTTATGGATGAGAAAGTAAGGAAACTCCTTTTCTTGTGTTGAAATAGTGCACAGTAAAAGACATGGAAATGGAAAAAAATTGGTCACGTAGTGCAAGTTGACGTTGGCAGTAAAGGTAGGTTTTCTCAGTCTCTCAAATTACATCACGTTTTCTTTCTTAGTGGAACAACTTTATTGCTTTACTCATACAGTATTAAAATCAATGAGTTGAAATCTCTTTTACATATTTCGCGTTTGAACTGTACGATAAGCAGGCAAAGAGGGAAAGCAAAAGCTGCTATGAGCAATTAGTCACGTACGTTACCCGTGCCTTCTTCCCCTTTCCTCCATCCTTACAATTATTTGGTTTATTTCCTTCTTTATTACTTTTTTATTTCTTGCATTTCTTTTATTATTTTTACAAATATTTTAATTCTATAAATCCGTCGACCAATCACAGCACATCTTGTAAAAGCTGCGTTGTGCCTCGACTATTTGCCTTCACAACACTAAAATATTCTAAGAGTTCACGATAAAAAAGAGGAAAAGGTAACTTACTAAAGAACTGTGTACCGTGATTTTCCATTATGTCCCGTTCGTTTGTAGACGGACCTTCCATCATTTGGTCCGTATTATCATTTCCGTCCTTTCCCCCGGTTAATAAAGACTAACATTCGCTGTGGCTTCCTCCATATGACGCATTTACAATTCCATATAATTGGCTCACTAGTGTTGAACATTACTTCATTTCTTCTTTTTGCCCATGAATATAGATATCGATGAATGCTCGACAAATGCGCATGACTGTGCCGTAGATGCACTGCATGGACTGCATGTGTTCAAATAACGTGGGCTCCTTCACTTGTACATGTCGTGATGGCTATGAAAGAAACGGCAAAACCTGTCAAGGTAAATGAAAATATAATTGCGTTTCTCATGTCATTAACGGCTCTTGTGGCCAAATTGACCGTGAGGGACCGCGGTCCTTGTAGTGTTTCGTGACGTCGTCACTTTTATCAATAACGGATGTTTACGGCAAACAATCAAGGGGGTTAGTTTCTAAAGAAACTGTGGTGCTTCGTTGGTGGGGATTTGAAACAGAGAAATTTTGGGTTAGGGTTAGCGCCCTCAGCGTTGCCGCTCCTAAACTGTGGAATTCCTTTCCTTATGAAATCAGAACTACTGAAAACTTAAATCAATTTAAATCTCATGGGTTTTGTATCGCGTAGTTTTAACCTTTTCATACTCTAACATTGCATTTTTTAATCGTTATTATTTTCTAATTATAGCTTTTTAAGTACTGTCATGACAAGATTTTTCGATTTCTAGCAAAGTTTTTCATTGGTTTTTAATCATTTTATAGTTTATATTTCTTGGTAAGCGCTTTAGGCCCAGTTCAGACGCCGTACCTCCCATGTGTCGTATCAAATAGTACGTAGTTATTTGGCAGTGGTAGTACGGTGTCCAAATCAGTGTTTTTTTCGACAGATTTCAATTAGGCAAGGCAAAATGTCAGAGTACGGCAAAGCTTGCTGCTTAATACGGCCTCGGAGCGAAAATGTATTTGGTACACTGCTCCTTTAAAATCGCATCGAAATCGTCTTTATATACGCCCTTTTGTTAAGCGCCATTCCAACCGTCGAAATCTTTGTTTCACATGTCAGTTCTTGTCGTCGGTGATTTCTTCATATGCAGTATCGGTGTCTTTCGATCAACACATGCAGGCAAGGGAAGTATTACGTTCTGCCATCATGCCGTAATTGCGATTTTAAAAGATTCATACGGTGTTTTGCCATATAAAGGATAAATGCATTCTGTGCCTAATACGTAGACAACAGAATACAAGTTAGATGGAAAAATTTGGTTACATTTCGGTATTACTCTATACCATCATCAGACTAAAGTCACCTACACAGATCGTTGATTTAAATACTACAAAAGGTGTTACATAGTAGTAATACACAAGTGAAAGGAAAACAATAGCAGTACTCAGGAGAAAAGGCTCAGTTCTCTGCTGGCTCTAAATCCTTTGTTGAACGAAGGTGACAAGCCCGTATGGCGGAGCCTGCGGGCAAAGCCCGCCAGCGGAGCTCCATTGCTAAGGAAATTTGGTAATCTATCGATCCGAAAAATTTTGGTTGTGACGTCAGCGTACATCCGTACAGACTCTGGAGGGGAGGGGGGGTGGGGGAGGGAAGTCCCAAGGCAACCTGACCGAGAGTGGAGAATGCCATCTTTTCTTGGCGGGAAATCGCGCGGTGCTTTTGGGCAGCCGTGTTTTTCTTGGCGGGAAATCGCATGACCATCGTCGCTTTTGAAAAAGAGGTTTCTTTAAGAAGCTTAAGTTTGTTTAGCAAAACGATTGTCCGACGGTACTGTAGTTTTAAACTTGAGAAAAAAAACATTTAATATCTATAAATGGAAGGAAAAAGTTCAAAGGCGAAAACTTCAAGTTACGAAAGCTGCCTTCGAAGGACCACATCGCTTTGTTTTCTTCACGGAGGAGAGCTTGCCTTGTTCTAAAACACAACCGAGTAAGTGAAGTTTTTAAAGGGTTTAAGGTGCATGATTTTGAGTATTTATTACGGTCAAAGAAATGAACATTTTTGGGCAATATTAAATTAAAATTAATATTCTGACGGCACGATTGAGAGGCTCGGGTGTTGTCATGTGACCTTCTGGACGGGAGATATTTTGTCATTCTACGTCAGTCTGTCTTCTCCTGTTGATTTCCTTTTTTCTTTCTAGTTTTATTTTTTGGAAGGATATGTCAGGAGTACCTCTTCCTCGAGGTCCAGTGCCACTGCATTAGATGGGGATTACGTTTCCACATTTTTTTTGGCCACAAATAAGGAGTGGCTTTTTAGTGGTTTTTCGTATCTGGCGCGGTACATTATCGTAATTTTTTATACCTTAGTACTACGACATGGAAGTCTGCGTGTATTTTTTCGAACGATTAACTACTAGCTATAACGCGTGTAATCATCAGATGCACTGACTGCATATTCCTTAATAAACTATTTCACTTTGAGTACTCCTGTTAGTGTAGTCAGAATGCGAAACTTGTAGGACCATTCTTGGCAAGTGAAAATATTAATGGTTTTTTTTCCCGATAGCAGCATACACAATTCAGTTGTCACTGACTAATACAACAGCGACATGTTTATGCTGGAAGTACGTATGAATTAGAACGAAAGGGAGTAAAACAATGTTTTGAGCGTAGGAGACGGGAAAAAGAGCAAAGAAGTGTTATATTTGTCTTACGATGCGCATGAAGCATTTGAAGTGTTAAGTACAGTTTTTTTGAAAGCGTCTAGAAGAAAAAGAGAATATGTTTGAATTACTGGTTGGAGAAGGCGGTTCACACTTCACCGCCGTACCGCTTCCAACACCAACGCGACCTGTGTTAGTTTTGATACGCCCTGTTTCTGCTGACGATAGACTTAATTCACCAAGCCGCGCACTTTCGTACTCTGAACTGATGAACCTGCAACTGCAACGGAAGAACAATGGACACCGGCGGTTGGCCGAATCATCCCGGGCGAAACATAAGAAAAGCAAGTAGTAATTTTTCTGGACTTATTTATTTCTGTCATGTTTTTGCCATCATTTAATTTTACTGGAAAGATCTCTCCTAAGCTGCTATTTAGCCTTCCCCGTTAAATTATCTAGTCTTAACATCCACGGGTTTGGCAATGATGACATACAGCGCTCTGTTTTGGATTTCGCCAAACAGTCTAGTGCTGACTTTGTTTTTCTGCAAGAAATTTTGGTAGCGAAACCCGACGCAATCGCTTCTTTGAAGGCCAGGTGGCCTGGGAAAAGCTTTTGGTCACCTGCCCTTAGTAAACAAGGCAGAGTTGCGCTTCTAGTTCTGAAAATTATCGCTTTCAGGCGTCTAAATGGCAAAGAGACTCTTCTGGTAGAATTGCTAGTGTTTTGTCTCTTTTAGATGACTGAGGATTTAATGATTTTTGCACCCACAAGTCCTAGCGCGTGGGGGCGCGTGGTGTAATGGTTTGCGCGTTGGACTTCAGATCTGAAGGTCGGTGGTTCAACGCCCAATTCCTGGCATCGTGTTGTTTCCTTATACAAGAAACGTAATCCCACATTGCCTCTCTCCACCCAGGTGTATAAATAGGTTCCGGCGACATACGGCTGGGGGTAACCCTGCGATGGACTAGCATCCGATCAAGAGGGGAGTAGCAGAGGGGAGATAAGCTCCGGCCGTGTGGGCCACCTTGGCTTCATGAACATTTCTTTCCAAGTTAAAGAAATGTTCATGAAGAAATGTTCAACAAGCTTAAAAGCTTGTTGGCGGCGATTTAAGTAAATTCGGGGGAAATTCCATAACTTCGCCTGACTTGATAGAACTGCGTGTGGCTGACATCTGGCGCAAAAAACACGGCCTTCAGATTCAATGTACTTGGTTTAATGCCGATAAATCTATCGGTACCAGATTGAGCAAATTTTTTAATGCTCAGGAGTTAGTTGATCAATCTTTGAAATGTGAAAATTTACCCTGTATTTTTTCAGATCATGACTTGGTTAATTTGAGCACATGGTCCCGGAACGGCTGGTGGCTAAATTTAGAATGCTCGAAGAACTGAAAATGTTTACGCTATGATTTCAGAACTCATTCGACTACATGTTTTGTAACAAAAAATCCTTTCCGTCCATCATTGATTTGTGTGATTTTCTTAAGGATTCCTTAAGAATAGCAGCACAGAACTTAACTAGAAACAAACAACGCAGATTAAATCAGGATAAGCGATTGCCAACTCGCTTAGCGAAAATATGCGGCGTTTGATTTGTTTGATTAAAGGAGATAACTCAGTTTAATTAAAGCACAATCGATGAACTGGAAAGTGAACACAGAGCTATCAGTTTGTCTCAGTTAAAATCGAGCCAAATCCGAAGAAAAGCACCCTTCTAGATTCTTTTTCAGCACGAGTCAACACGCGCTTAGAAGAACTCTGTTCGCTCTATTTTATTACCTCACATGCAATGGGCAGACGTTTCTTCTCAAAAGGAAATAGAATAAGCTCATTTTGATTTTTAGAGCACTCTGTATTCTCGAGAACCAGTTAATCTTGAAGTGCAGGCAGCCGGGAACACCCCCAGGATCCATGATCTGATATGATGGCTTACTGCAAAAATTGTACGCCAAATTTTGGGATCTCTTTTTAGTCTCGAGAAAGGCTCTTTTAGTAAATCCATACAGGAAAGTGTAACTCGAATAATTTACAAGAAAGTTGACCCAAAAGTGAAGAATTGGTGCCCTATCTTACAGCTGAATTTTGATCACAAAATTTCTTCTTAAGTACTCACAAATCGTTTGTCCAACGTTTTGAAGTAGCAGTAGCACGATGTTTAAAACGGGCCTGACTTAATGTCACAATCTTCTACAGGAAGCCTTTTATGTAACCAATTGCCAGTTAACTACTAATTTTCCGGCCAAATGTCAGTTAACTACTAATTTTTCGGCCAATTGTCAGTTAACTATTAAATATTGTAGTTAGCTATTAACTTTCCTTTTCTTACATCGAAAATTATTGCTTCATAACCCGAATTTTTCCTCACTTCAGCACGTCAGTCATCCTTGGGGGTGGACCTTACTCAAATCAATATATAAATTACAATTTCCAGATATGAAAATAATTATTAAAAAAAGAACAATCAAATCAGAAATCTTACTCATAATGAAAGAAAAAGAGAGTCTGAGCTATTGAGAAAGATGAGAAAGTTGTTTTTGTTTTTGTTTAGTTGTTTAGTCTGCTCAGAGGGTCTGTCATTCTGACCCGTAATCAATTATTGACGAGATCTAAATCAGGCCAAACAAGGTCAACCCACGTTCGCGTGCTGGACAGTCAAATATCTAAACGGATCAGCTTCAAGTCAAACGCACCGAGTTTAAGCTTTACCGCTTGTTGTAAAATTCCCATAAAATCTGTCAAATGTTTACATACTATGTCCACTGAATTGTGTTTCGCCAAGTCAAACGGCACGCGACTTCTGTATCGTTCGAATGCCGACCCTTTGTCATCATCTTGATAAAAACTTAGAATAACTTAATCCAAGTTTTTATCGAGATGACCATAGCTTGCGTGCCAGGCTCGGAAAGGGGAGGAAAAAGGGTTGAAATTATTCGCGAAAGCGAACAACGAGCGCAGAGCTCAAGAGGAATGGAGAGGGCGCGCCCACTACCAGGCCATTGTTTCAGGCGTATTTTACTTTCACGAAAATCGTGATTGGTCAGAATTACTTAATATTCCTTCTTAACAATCAAACAGTTTCTTATGTGTAAAAAAGGTTTGTTTTTAATGTATTAAAAGGTATTGGACCCTGCCTTTCCGGGATTGTTTGTGTGGATCGAGAAAGATCGAACCAGAAGATTGTGACTGCATGGTTTAGTGAAAATGCACTGTTTTCTACGGAACAGCTTATTAGAATTTCATGAAATTTGGTAGAATAATAGTTCAGAACACACTTAACTCGCCTGTACACAAAAATTGAAATCCGACAGAGGACATGTTCAGAAAACGTTGAAATACAAAACACAAAATTACAGAACATCTCTCTGTCAAAATTTCACCAGACTAGTGTCAAAAGGGCAGTATTTTTCCAATTTTCCTAGAGACAAATGATGGAAAAAATCTATTAATGGATTTTCCGAAAATAAATCAGACCATTATTTAATGCTGGCTTATTACCAGCTATGTTACCATGGCAACGGTGCTTAGTCCAATATAACATGTCAAAATATAATCTTTGTTAGCCGACTTTGCACCTGCTAATTTTGGCCGCCCAATTGGCAGTGCGGTTTGAAAATAACGACTAATAATGCATAGGTACAAGAAAACTGTGTTCGGCCACCTTAAGTACTCGGAATTCGTGTTTCTCAATTTCCATTCAACATAGTTATAAAATGGGGTTAAAAGGCCTGCATGACTCCCTTCCTCTCCCCTCCGTCCTCGAGAATAATTTCTCCCCTTTTCCCTCCCCTTTCTTTGCCTGTCACACAGTCTACTTTGACCACGCCACTCAAAGCCATCACAGAGATCAAGGTCCAAGTTACGCTTGGCATGGCACTTTTGCATCGGAAATGACCCAAATAACAGTGAATACTGCTACCAGGTCATGCAGCGTGACAGGTAAATGCCACGAAATAGCCTCGCTGTTAAGAAAATCTTTGTTGCTTTTAAAACATCAACAATCGTATTTAATATAATTAATAAAATGTCAGTTAACTGTTGACTTTTCATTTATCAGTTAACTACTAATTTTTTGGCCAAATGTCAGTTAACTACTATTATTTTGGCTAATTGTCAGTTAACTACTAACCCCATTAGCACCCTCTTTAAAACGGGCCTGACTTTATGTCACAAGCTTCTACAGGAAGCCTTTTGTTACTTATAGATACTTCTAGTAAATTGTAATCGGAACAGAAGTAGGAAGTGATATTAATGGTATGAACTCTGTAAATCGGATAGTGGAAAGTGAATAAAAATTTAAAGAGAAATGGTCGCTTGTTTTAAGAATGGTAACAACATTTGAAAATCTCTGTTCTGCCAGAAATGCTAGAATGTAAGTTCGTAACCAGAAACGAGCGTTGCCGAAAGGCACTTTTGATTAGGACTGGTCGTATTACACTTTTCCCATACGACTGTCCTAGAAACGACTGCGTGGGAGGCTAACATCATGCCGTCGTTGGGATTTCGTTTCACAGGATGTTTCGCCATTCGAGTAATCGGTAGTCTTTTATGTGGAAATAACTCAAATACTGTCGACTGTAATGCGCGGGCAGTGGAGTCCTTAGGGTAGACTCGATAGGGTTATACTCAGTCTGATAAGCGATCTGATCAGTAAAGGGTATAGTTTTTTAGACGTTTTAATCAGATTTAGGGTAAATGCCTGCTGCTGGTCTGATTTAGAATAATGGCTTCATGTTATCATAGGCCCATGTAATCCCAATATATGAATTTCACATGTTCATAATTTCATCTTCATCTTTCCCGGGTATATTACGAACCAATTTAATGACCAGCCGGCCCAGTTGGCTTGTTAGCTCAATTAGTTAGAGTGCTGCACCGGTATCGCAGAGGTCAGGGTTCGAATCCTGGCAAGCCTGATTTTTTCAGGCTTTCTTTTCGCAACTGCATAAGTTGCGTTAATAACTGCGAGGATCTTCTTTACATTTATTTCTTCATTCCGCAGTTCAAATATATGAATTTCATATATTCATAATTTCAAAATGAGGTATGCAAGGCGATATCTAAAATCGGTTCATTCATTATGTTATCCAAAGAACTTTTTTACGAAGGCTTTTCGTCAGTACTGCTGACGTAAAGAAACCAATTCGCCATGCTTTTTCCTTATCTCAATTATACTGTATTTCCGCTTTTATTTCATTATTATTATTTTTTCTGCATTTTTAACACATCACGTAGCCCTGTCCTGTTATTTCCGGTTCGTTATATAAAGACCATGTAAATTCGCGTTTCATTCAATAAACCTGAAGAAGGCTGGTGTTGGCCAGCCGAAATATTGTATTTACGCCTCTTGCACGTTGTGTGACCAGTCTTTGCGTTAATTTGTAGTTAATGGCATAAAGGCAGAAGGTCGGCCAATTTAACGACTAAACTTAGAATTGCTCTTTCAGTAAAAGCTGACCTCACTGCGCTGCGCAGGTGACAAACTGAAACAACATGGTCGATTAATTTGTCTTCCCTCAGTGAGAGTTTTGTCTAATCTCTGGGCCTGACATCACCCTGGTTTGTTACAGAGCGTTGTGTATCTTGAAACAATTTTAAATACCTTACAATATTTTTGGTGATCATCCCACTCTGAAAGAATCCTACTAAAGTTAAATTCTTAACGAACGAGGCACGTAGCAAGGACGGTAAGCTTGTGTCATGAATACAGCCGAACGCTACAGGAATTAATAAACGCGAATTTAAAGCGTCAGTTCGATCAAATTTTTTTAATTTTGATTTTTTATGCAAAGTACTTACCAAGCCAAACCGTTTTTCAATCCAGGAAGACCATTTTCTCTTTTTGTTTGTTTGTTTTTCAACCGTAATGTTCGCATTTTCGTGGCCGCCATTTTGACTTTGTATGTTCGGAAGTTCACAAACGCGAAGCAAAGTTTGCCAGCAGAAGTAACGCCAGAGACACCTTGCGTCAGAGACAACTCGGAAACTTGAAACGAGCAATTTGCAAGAGATTTTCGTGACCGTGTTTTAACATAGTTACTCGAGGGACTGGTTATGAAACCTTGCAAGTTTCAAAGGCCATAACAAAGATGCTGCAGTTTATGTTGAAAGAACTACGACCGTGCGCAATCTTTTGTTTTACGTTCGCACACTATAACTGAATAACTTAGCTGTGACATTTTTATTGGTTAGTTGCTCATGTAAAATTCAAAACCTATTGTTATTTGTGCACGATCAAGGCTAAAAACGATAACAAAAACATAAAACAAAGGACTTCGCTGAGCTTCATAACCAGATTCTTTTATGAACTATGGTTTTAAGCAGCTTATTTCGGTGATTTTGCCTGTGTTCCTGAAAGCTGTGGCTAAATGACCCACAGCTGAAATTCGGTTGGGCAATACCAGATTCTAAATATCTTGTACAATGTTGTAATAATTTGTTTGATATACTAACTAAACAGACTAAAGCAACAAAGGAGACTAATGTCGCGCATGCGCACAATTCTATTTGAAATGCCTTGAATTTCATTCCAAACGCGGGAAAAGAGGAGATGGCGGCGGTCGTGCTGACAGCTTTGATTTCATTGAATGTTTATCCTGTGTTCTGGGGCAAAGGACGCTGTAAGAATGTATAGTTGTTGAATAACTTCCAAATTTAGGTCATCATCTCAGCTTTTCCGTCAAGATAATTCATCATGAGGAAAATCGCAGCAAGGGATTGCAAATCTGAGAAATGAGACGAGTCAAAAAAGGCGACGGTGAATTGAAAACTCGTGATAAGCAGACGAAAGTATTGCCTTCCTGTCTTTGTTCTTCATCGTCATAACAGACTTCAACGCAAGACCAAGTACTGTTTAACAATAAAGTAAGTTGGACGTGAATGGAAATGCGTAATGTTTGTCGCATTGAAGGATAATTTGTGCTTGAAAGGGGCAGAAAGACAAATTCATTGACAAGAGGGAGGTAAAAAGTGGCGTCCGCCTCGTAAACTACATGTTTTGGGGTTGTGAATGATTTCTGACGATAAAAAAACGGAACATATAGCCGAGGCAAAAGTAAAAATCGATATGATAAAGGAATTATATGATTTTTGCTGCTTAAGCGAAAATATTGTGCCCAGACGCAAGCAGTTAACAGCGCAACTGCAATAAAAAAGCTCAATTTTATTCCAAACAAATATTTTGCTTCAAGTATCCGAGACTTTTGTCGTGGGTTTTGGTACACGAAATCCCTTTTACTGGTAACAGTTTATTAATTAAGGAAGCGACTTTTCAAGAAAAGATATTGATAAAAGTGGCAGGGCTCAACAGGGAGTCGTCAAGGTGTGTATCACTGTCAACGACATACGATGAAAATTAAGCTACGGTCGCACCTCAGTCTACCTTGTTTCGTTCATTCATTTGGCTACTTTGATTTCTAAAAACTCCAGCCATGAAACAGTATGAAATATCGATTCTTATCAGGGTTTTTTTAATTGTATTGCCACGATTTGTAAAAAGGAAACCCAACAAGATGACGCGCCAGCAGAAAACTGTGAAAAAATAACTAGAATCTTGTCGCCAGATAGGTGTTGTTTGGGCTATATATCCTACAATAGGGCTTGGTACAGCGATCGCTTTCAACCGAGAATAGAATAATAAGGTAAGAATAAGTTAGGCTAAACAGTGTTAACTTTAAGGTGGCAAGGCGCGCGGAAAGGAACGGGGAAAGTGAGGCTACAAGAACATCAAAATAAGTTCCGTGAGATGAAAGAAACAAGGACAAGAGCTGCAGCTGTTATCAATAAAAGCACGCGGAATGAGAAATTTAAACTTAAAGTGATCGGTACTTCACCAAAAACCTACGAATTAGTTATAATACTGAAGAAAACTACCCAATTAGTGATGTTCTAGGAACTGTTTAAAGTTTATTAAGGAACAATACATAGAAATTTCACCTCCATGTCTTTTAAACAGACCTATTCATAATGTGTCCAATTTGCTCTTTACATGTTAAGCTTAAAGTACATTGTGAGTTGTATTAATTTTAATGATTGTACACTGTGTTTAATACTAAACAAGATTCATATAAATACATTTCCAATTAGAAAAGTTTAATTCCAGACATAAAATGTACACATAGCATCTACTAAAAATAGAAAATATCATGTTTGAAAAGCAGCACACACAGATCTAGAAAGAACAAATAAATTATTTGACCTACTCTTTACTTTTCTTGACTGTTAAAAGGAACATAATTAAAAAATAATTTACCTTTAAAACCCAGCAAAATAACCAGTAACAGTTCTTTTGTGTTTAATTTACACTGTAAAATTTACCTGTGCTTGAAGTAATGAAACATTTGGTTCTCTTTTATTTAAAAAAAAAACACATAACCTATCTAGAAGATCACTAAAATTGTAGAAAAGCCGCTCTTTCTTTTCTTACCTAAAATACTAATAACTATGTTTGTAACATGAACTCTCAGTATGAAAAAGAATACATGCACATGATTTTGGTTTGTCTTTCTTGGGAATATGTCTGAATTCACACAAAGACCAACAACTCCAAGCTGGCTTGATAGCTCAGTTGGTAAGAGTGCTGCACTGCTAATCATAAATAAATAAATAAATAACTAAATAAACACTTTATTTCAGTAGGGTGCATAATTACAGTCAAACTGTAGTCTCCCTTATGGCCCTACGAAACGTCCAGGTCGAATTGGAATTTGGAAATGTTGGTTTTTATGGAGGGAGGAAAACCGGAGTACCCGGAGAAAACCCTTGAAGCAAGGACGAGAACCAACAACAACCTCAACCCACATAAATTATGACACCGGGACCGGGAATCGAACCCGGGCCACACTGGTGGAAGGCAAGTGCTCTCACCACTGCACCATCCCTGCTCCCCCATTGGGTTTACATGTATATCCCAACCAAGCCTGTATTTTTTTAGACTTTTTTTGCAGTTGCCTAAGTTGCACACACAGCTGCCATGGTCTTCCATTTCGTTAAACTCCTAATCTGCTAAAATGAAAACCTAGAGTATGTGGGACCAGTTAGGGACTCGTCAGTTTTCTAAAGGAGCAGGGGGAGGGCAATGAAATGTTATGGACCCAAAATCAATTTTGACCCCTCAGAGGACTAGTTGTTTTGGATGACCATAAGACGAGGCAAGTTCCTTTATTTCCTTTAGCAAACTTAGGAGGACAACAAGGACAAAGTTACAAGTTAAAGTTAAGAGTTGCCAAGGTTTACTTGCCATTTCTAACCACTTGCAATGTATTTTGTGGAGTCAGCTTCTTGAAAACTTACTGACAAGACAACAACTTTGTGAAAATCCTTTGGTTCACAAACGTTTTCTAAGAATATAAATCAACAACCCAAACATAAGCTCATGAACTTATATTCAAGGTTACTGGGTGCTGGTCTTCTTTAAAATCTCCTCCTGAAAGAAAAGGTTTCAAGACTGGTAAGACTGGTGGAAAACTATGATAGGTGCTAACTGTGTACATAACCTAAGGCTTCCTGTTGCCATTAAAATTAGACTCCTTTATTTAAAATTTTAAAGGGTAGCTCTTTCAGAAGTCAAGGCATTTACTATCAATAGGAGCCCTTATAGTGTTAAAGCATAATTATGCATCATAATTGTCCAATCAAGATAAAGCAAGACTTTCCTGGGATAAAGTTATTAATATTAATCGATTCATAAGTGAGGTGCGAAGTAACGGTTGAGTTGCTTTTTGATGCTTCATGTTGTGTGTGAGCGTGTGAATTAAGATACTGATTTTTAGATGCTCGCAGACCACTTCATTTAGAACTAATACCAGGATTCTACTGCCCTGAATAAAATTATACAACATAACCACCAGTTTCTGTCAAAAAACTAAGGTAGTTTTAGATTATGCAAGGCAAAAATTGACGGGAAAAACACTTTACTGGTGACAAACACAAATGAAATCATACAAAACTGAGTTAATTCCAACAAGGAATCCTTTGGTGTAAATAAGGCAACAAGAGGCCCATTGGCTAATGAGACAAGACTCTTGCTTTACAAATTTTAATGGCCAAAAAGTCAATGTTTGTAAACATCAAATGTTCTCTTTATGTCCTTAAAATTCTTCAAGCAAAATAATTTTGCATTTCCACTTTCACAAATGGCCTTTTGGGTCGTTATGAAAAAACCTAAACAGTCCATCGGATGCACAATTTTTAAGAAAAACCTTACAAGATTCTTGATGGATAAACATTTTTAGACGAAAAATAAATGTTTTTTTAGATGTACGATGTATTGTTAATAGATAATTATTTGTAATTAGTTTTTTAGGACAGTAGGTAGTTTTAGTAGTTTTAATCATTGTATATTTTATATTTTAGATCTGCGATATTTGTATTTCTTATTTTAGATTTTAATACTTTTTATTTTATGGAGGACCTCCCTGAAAACCACGTATTTACGTGACGGGCGCTTCCTCTTTAAAGATTGTTTTTATTATTATTTATTATTATATGACTACAGAATGAAAAAACTTCTAAATGAAGATCAAACAGAAAACCGAGCGGGGTCCTTGTAAATTTTATTAGCTGAAAGTGTGAACTGAAATGATATTGTACAAGTTTATTTTAATGTTATTTTAGCTGAGATAATTCCCGTTTGCCTGCATTGTTAATCAACTAGTGATTAACTGCAGGTCTTCTAAAGTAGTTTCATGGTTTTTTGCACCTCTTTGACTCTGAGATTACTTGACCGCTGAGTGACCGCCACGGTCCCCTGCTGAGTGACCGCCACGGTCCCTTCAAACAAGGAAAGTTCACTGATCGATTGATGTGTAGTGAAAAGCTAACAAAAGCTTGCAAGCGAACACTAATTATTAAAATTGTGAGTAGGATAGCTTACCTGCTTCGGTAAAAACGGCAGCTGTAAGACTTCGAATATCCCTGTCCTCTCAGTCTTTGAATCCCTCCTGTTTTTATTATGACATCTAATCTTGTCTCCCTCACTTCATGGAACCATATATTTTCTTGCGGTGTGAAGGAAAAAGTTTCCTGCTCACGTGCACAAATGCAAAAGCCCGTGCTAAACACTCGTTTTCCGCTTTAAAATACCTTAAACCAATTTCTTTACGCCACCGAGAAGTTAGAAAAGCGCCTGGAATTGCCATATGTACCAAAAAGGTTAAGAATAAAGTGATCAAGCAATGAAAACTACGTCTTTTACTCAGGCCGCCATCTTTGTTTATTTCACTGGCGCGCACGTTTCAGGAATCTGGGTACTAGGAAAATGATTAACCAATCAGACAAAAGTCTCCTTTGTTGACTAAAGCTAGAAATTCACTGTCTCGACCCAGGCGCTTCTTTTTCTACGCGGGATTTTGACGAGACGCAGAGGTCATATCTTCCCTTGGTGCCCTGCGATCTATGTGAAGCCTTCCCCTAGGCCTTCGCTCTAGTGTCAAGAACCTCAGAAGTGTCTAGGTACTAGGCAGTATAACGTATTTAGATCAACACAGTCAGGAATTCATCTTGCCGTAAGCGGTATCTAGTATAACGAGATTTTTTTTGTCCATCAACTGCCCATCGATGGTCTTAATTGTAGAAATAATTCTAGTACAGTCAACGTTTTGCTGTCGGTGTTGGCTACGGACTCAGCACAAACCAGTAAGGCGGGCTACCATTAAGTTTGTATGTTCCGAAGTTCCAAAAGCAAAGCGAGGCTGGCCAGCGGAAGTGACGTCAGAGACAGCTCGAGAACTTCAAATGAGCAATTTGAAAGAGGTTTTAACCGTGTTATAACCAGTTCTTTTAATTTCGGCGATTTTTGCCGTGGCTAAATGACTGGTAACTGAAGTTTAGTTAGGCAACACCAATTTCTTTCCCTGTGTTGTACAAGGTTGCAATAATTTGTTTGATATACGAAGCTAGAAATGCTAACTTCACACCAGTTTGGATTCATAAAAAATGGTTATCTTAATTCAGTCCGTAGTCTGTTCGCTAACTACAAACGAGCTGCAAATTTCCTATCTTTTAAATTGGCATGATGATAAAGGAGAGCAAACTCACAAATTCAGTTAGGTAAATAGCAATTTGTAAGGGAACAGACGAATAAATAATTTCACAGCCAAGCAAGGTAAAACACTTAAGTCATGGCACTTTCTCCTTAATTAAAAAAAAATATTTATATCATATATTTATTCAACAAAGGAAACAAACTAGACACAGAATCAACTCAGACAATTTTACCAACTTGAATTTTAAGGAATCGATGTAGATACTGAACTACAAAAGCATTCTATTTCGAGCAATCCATCTAAGAAAAAATTTTGAGGTCGTTTGTAAAAATTAAATGAAATACTAGGAAAAGGAAACATTTCTCAAATAAATGTTACAAAATATTCTCACAATAAACCTTCTTAATTATAAATTACAGGAGAAGATGAATATTGACTATTTCAGAGTAGAAAACTTGCTATACCGGCCATGAGTCTGTATACATTATCAGTCGGGTAATGGTAGATACACCAACTAGGCTTGTGTCAACGAGAATTATGAACTGCGTATAACATTGAGAGTGTGTTTCTTTGGGAGAATCCGAAAACGGATTTGTGATCCCAGATCATATGGATTCTTCGACGCCAAAGAAACGCAAAATCCGAAAAAGGATTATTTTGTCATGACAAGACAGGCTGGAGGCACGCAATATATATATCAGAACGATATTTCTCTCGTACTGCCCTAGAATTCAACTAGAATGGAATACAAATAATTTATAAACAAGGACAGTATCTGCCAGAAGTTCAAGTGAACTCGCTATTTGCGTCCACAATTAGCAAAATCTGGTCCCTGAATTACAGAAATGGTACACCAATGAAGTTATCCTGACGTGTCAATGCTTCTGTCTGTTCTTTTGGAGAAAACTTTTCAAATATACGGAACGGAATAATCACCTGAATTTTCTTTTTCTCGATCGAATGTTCGAGAGAAAATATGGCGAGACCAGTAAATTTGCATGGAAGACCGCTTGACAGATGTACTATTTTCGGATCCGTCCCCCAAAGAAACGCACGGATCATGAATCCTAAAAATCCGGATTTAGATTTGATCTGATGTATCCACTCGGAGTGTGGATTCTTCAGATCACTAATCCGTGATTAATCCATTTTCGGATATAGGTAAAGAAACGCAAAATCCGTTTTTGGATACAAGAATCCGGATTTGGATTTTCCCAAAGAAACGCACCCTCAGTTAACTACGAACAAGGAAAATCATTGACAGTTAAAAAAAACATGTGAATCCTAACCAGAATTGTTCTTTTATTCCGGAATAATATTTGCAGATAAAACGAAGATATTGAAAATTTTGCAAACATGTATGTTTAACCGCAAAAGTAGAGGAAATTGCCAGCGCACGAAAATTCAAAATATTGACAAATTCTAAAAAAGCATCACTCGCTGGTTTTAAACCCGCTCACTTTTAGAGAACGACTGACCGAACGCTCATTTCTAATAACTATACCTCCTTTAAAGTCTTGCAAGGTAAGAATCGTTAAGGGTGTTTTCAATTTTAGACTTCAAAATACCTATCTGTATATTCAACTTTACATACGTCAGTTATATCGACGGTCAAAATGATAAACATGCATCCGTTGCACCGCCTTGCCTAAAACTTTAAAAGCTCTCTACTTTAGGCTTTTAGACTTTAAGGATTGGTTAACATCAGGATTTAGTTACTAGTTATTGAGTTAACCGTCAGTTGCTGAACTTGGCTAATTTCCCGTACCGACCCCGGGGGGTAATTTATAATTCATTTCCACAAGCGTGCGTTGGATATGCCGGAGATGATAATAACACACCGAGTTGGTTATTATCAACCCATATCCAACAAGCGGGAGTAGAAGAATTGTTTTATTAAATTTTCAGCTTTTGTAATCATTGCTGAATTTGTTTTTCTTTTCCTTCTTCTTCTTTTTTTTTTCATAGTTTTCGACATGCTTTTTGCATCGGAGGGAAATCGCCTGAACGTCGAGGCACACTTGACAAGGCATCCAATTTCCTTATAAGGGAAAAAGCAGGTGTTTGAAAAACTTAAAAGCCTCGCTGACACTAGATTGCTTAGTGCATCTTTTATTTGCACCTTTCTTGCCAAGTGTACTGTCTCAGACGTCATCACTTAAGTAAGTTTGTGCTTTTAAGAGCGCTTGTCTGTAAAAATCAAACATAACGCGGCAAGGGTAGAAAATTCGATTTCTTTCATATTTTAATGTTAGATAGGTTAGGGTATAACTAAAATCACTGGATACTTTTTTTGGCAAAATATCCTTTTATTTCAAAGAAAAATGCAAATAACGAACTTCCGTTAAAATCGCCATTTGAAGCAGTAAATTATGACATCAATTTGAGGCGCTCGCGTGCAAAAACAAATGCCTCTGTCGTCTTTTAAACACTCAATTTTACTTTTGCAATCTCTCAAGAGCTTCAAAACTGATTTTGGTAGAAACTGCGTTGTTCTTTGTGTTTGAAATAATTTAATTTTGAAAGTATACATTTCTCATCAGGAAAAGTACTTCGTGAATTAAATTATTTTTCACCATGTGCTAAACCTTCAAATCGATTCAGCTTCTGGCTGTTGAATTAAGAAAAGATGTTCTCAGGATTGCTGCAAAAATTTCTTTGGGCAAATGATTGAGAGCGACGCGAGAGCTTTTCAAAGTTCGTTAAAATGCAGGTTGTTTGACCCTTCTTGGCAACATTCCATTCGCGAGTCACGCACATATTTTAATGTGTTTCGACCCATATGAGATCGAAAACGTCAAACAGAAAAACAGTTCGAAATGCTCTTACCTCATTTGCTGTAGAGGACAGGTCCAGAGGCCATTTCCGAGTGATTCTCTTGCCGTTCGACGTATTTTGGTCCTGTTGATGCCATCCAATGAACACCGCCAACTGGGTCAGTGTATTGTAAACGGTCGAACAGCTCAACAACAACCTTTCTTCCAAAACGTTCGACATCTTTCTACACTGTGACATCTTACTCAACGGTTCAGTTGATTTAATACGAGTGTTGCCCAGTTTTCAGTGCACAAAAGCATTGTCAGATTTGACTGCTAAATTGGGACCAAACGTGGATGGCGCCGCGTGCGTATTTGGTTTGTCACGCAATGCGTATGAAAGGCATTTTAGGGGGTATTGGAAGGGCAAGACCTTTGGGGTGGAGTAAAATAACATACAGTGTTAATTGCAGGGATTATTCGTGGTTTTAATGGCGTTGTGTGTCTTTCTTACCTATTACCAGTGTTGTTACAACCATTAAAAATTGTATTTGCTACCCTAGCCTAGTAGTCTGAAACGCAATTCCAACCGTCGTGCAAGCTTACAGGCTTGGTTACAGGTGAGTGGTGCAACAGAGGTGGCGCTTTTATTAACTAGACCCAACTTTAATACGGGGAAACCTATAACTACAAGGGGCTCCCTTTTGTTAATTGACGAGGGGGTATTCTACCTATGATCATTGGTGTCAGTCTGCTGGTTCTCAGCTGGCACAGGACCGGTACAAGGCACAGTTATATCAGGAGTGAAAGTCAACTCGCTGTTAAAGGGTTGGATGGAGTTTTGGACAGGAAGGGTTCTCTCTTCATAACAAATGGGTGCAATCGAAGTTTTTAACTGTGCTCTCTTGTCAGCTGTTTGACTTAGTCTACATTAGTGTGTCCTGACTAACTGAGTGGGGCTTCTAACAGCACGCCAGTGCTGTTTGAAGACTGTGAAATATGGCACGTAACCATGGTAACAAAAAATGAGGTTCTGTTCCTGAATTTCTGTTCACGAATCTTACTGAGACAGGTTCCCAGTGAGCGAGATCTCTCACAGCAGCCAGCATACTTATCATAATGGATATGGGGATATCATAACAGAAATACGTCAAGCATCTTGCCCTTAAACGTCTGTTACCTCTTTCACGTTCTACATACACCTTAATGAGGACGAAGAGAAGAGTGAGGCTTCCATCGATAACCTGGCTAATTCGGATAGACCACAAGCGAATATATAACTCACCTGATCCAACTTTTACAAGCGAACCAGTCCCGCGTAAGATAATTTCAGATCCCTTTTTCCCCAGTCCTCTTACACTTTTTGGCCACTCCCCTCTTCCTTACCGTGACCCGGCCCTTTGTGCTGCAGCTTCTGCTAGACACTATTCCAAGTTTTGCACGATGGCTGGGACATATCGTCATTGTATTCAAGCGTTCGTTGCAAAAACTGACTTGTAACTTGTGATATCAGGCCCGCACCAAGGCTGAAATAAATGCTGCGAGCAAATTGGCCTAGTCAAAGCCTTCCCCCCGCCTTCAAAATACACACTCATGCACATAGATACTAACTCTGTTCACAATGCCACAGTTTGTGTCGATTTCGTCAAACATGACACCTTTTTGGGGACATCCGTCGTTGACAATTTGCCAAAAAGCTGCTTCCTGTTTGCTTTTTCGCCGACAAAGTTGTTGGCAACATCCACCAGATTTATCGCATCAGTTTTAAAAAAGTACCCTTAAAGTTACAAGGTTTGTTAAAATTAAAACATTTTGACAGCCAAGCTACGAATCTCGGACCTGTTTTACCTAACTCTCGTAAACGTTTACGTAACTTTTATCACTCGATTGGTGAGATAAAAATAGTTTTGTTCCTTAGACTTGTTTTAAAACAACATGATGAGCTTAAAGCTTGCAGCAAATACACAGCAGTCGCTTAGCTATTAAAGGCATTAAGGTCCTTCACAGTAAAGCTATACTGCCAGGGTCAAGGTGATATGGGTGAAGAAAGACATTGGTAAGGAACCTGGGCGACTGAAACTGATGTGCGGTGGGCTAGTAGATTTTTGAAGCCCACTTGCCCGGTGGCTAGTGACTCAACAGATGTCAAACCCTGTTAAAGGTTGTAAAATAATAAAAGGAACTTTTAGCATCAGCATTTAAGACTATTCGTTGCACATTAATTCGTTTTAATTATATATTTTTTGGCTCATTTATTGTAATGTTTTTTCAACTTCCAAAACTTCTGGGGACTCGAGCCCCCCCCCCCCCCCCCTCCCTCCCCCTTCTACGGGCCTGGGTATTCTTGGTGCATGAAAGTAAGGGAACAATTGTTTTCAAGCTTTTGATTCGTCTGGTGTTGTAACCACAAACTCCGACAACAAGAAAATGGAACCAACAACAACCGTTTTCTGTGTAACGAAGCAATTCATGTATGTAAATATGTACGATTTGTGAAAAAAAAACAGAAGTCCGAGGTCCCCCCACTAAGCCAAAACAATAAGCACAAACTAGTTAGTCACATCGAAATTTCCCTGATAAAAACGATTTTAATGTTCTGGACTCGACGTTTTGAAGAGGCTTTTAACTTAAGGTAGTACACGTACCCTTTTTGGCTAATTTTCGTGTTCGAACATTGTTATTTGCATGCCTACAACTCACGCCGAGGGGTGACTACTTTTTCTGCATTCTGGCACGGGAAGCTGAGGTGCCTAAATGTAGCACTAATTTTGTTTCGTATTTTTGGTCCATTACTAGTTCCTCCCATTTCTCGAACCCTGAGCCGTTTAAAAAGAATCAGAGCAGATTTTGCCCTTCCCCTACCCTCTAGTAAAATGTCCATTCCGATGATTTGCATTGCGTGACGCGGCTCTAGACAGAACTCTGGCCACGTTAGCGGCGACATGTGGCACCGTGATAAAAACCTTTTTGTGCATTGCCAACTAAGCAACACTGACCAGCAACTGAACCGTTGAGTAAGATGTCACAGTGTAGAAAGATGTCGAACGTTTTGGAAGAAAAGTTGTTGTTGAACTGTCCGACCGTTTCACAATACACTGACCCAGTTGGCGGTGTTCATTGGATGGCATCAACAGGACCAAAATACGTCGAACGGCGAGAGAATCATTCGGAAATGGCCTCTGGACCTGTCCTCTACAGCAAATGAGGTAAGAGCATTTCGAACTGTTTTTCTGTTTGACGTTTTCGATCTCATATGGGTCGAAACACATTAAAATATGTGCGTGACTCGCGAATGGAATGTTGCCAAGAAGGGTCAAACAACCTGCATTTTAACGAACTTTGAAAAGCTCTCGCGTCGCTCTCAATCATTTGCCCAAAGAAATTTTTGCAGCAATCCTGAGAACATCTTTTCTTAATTCAACAGCCAGAAGCTGAATCGATTTGAAGGTTTAGCACATGGTGAAAAATAATTTAATTCACGAAGTACTTTTCCTGATGAGAAATGTATACTTTCAAAATTAAATTATTTCAAACACAAAGAACAACGCAGTTTCTACCAAAATCAGTTTTGAAGCTCTTGAAAGATTGCAAAAGTAAAATTGAGTGTTTAAAAGACGACAGAGGCATTTGTTTTTGCACGCGAACGCCTCAAATTGATGTCATAATTTACTGCTTCAAATGGCGATTTTAACGGAAGTTCGTTATTTGCATTTTTCTTTGAAATAAAAGGATATTTTGCCAAAAAAAAGTATCCAGTGATTTTAGTTATACCCTAACCTATCTAACATTAAAATATGAAAGAAATCGAATTTTCCACCCTTGCCGCGGAATTTTGATTTTGTCTGATTTTTACAGACAGGCGCTCTTAATCCTTATTTCAAAGAAAGAAATCCTCCAACGTTCCCACCTGCCGTTTCTTACTGTAACTCTAGTGTTCCTCCGGTTTAAAAGATATGTTGAAGGTTCGAAAAACATCACAGTCTTACACATGTTCAACGTGTGGTTAAAGCAAAAAGTATGTTTACCAAGAAATCGTTAAGGCTGTTGCTTGGTGTATAAAGGCGACAATAATTAAGGTATCTGAACTAACCTAGATTCGGTTCATGTATTACCTTACCAAATCAACTTTAATTTATAAAGACCCTCTCAGCACTGAGGTGTCGAAGCGAATTCACTGCCGTTTCTAGTCCGATTCACAAAACCCTTTTTATTCAACCAAAAAAAAAAGTTTCGATGGGAACCCAGACGTCTTTCCGGGAAACATTCTGTGTGGAAATTTGAAAACTGTTGCGTTTCTTATCCAGGGTTAAAATGTCTTTTTCAGACTTAAAGACCCTCCTTTTCATATGCAAATCGTGTTGTTCTTATGGTATATAGTTTCTGATCATCATCATCATTTACAGATCGACTAACAACCAAGTTGTTCAATTATGCGATGAACGATGGTGTTCTATGTATATTCATAAGTGTACTCCAAAACTCCTTTAAGCATTTCTGTTTTTGTTAAATAGCAGAATAGCGCTTCAGAAACTCTCCGTGTTGAAAAGATGCCAGATGTACGTTGTTTCGTTTTCCCTTATTACATTGCACAGTTTTTAAACAGGAGTTTCCATTACAATGTTGAGTTATATCTTATCGTTGTTGCACTGTTGAGGGCTTGTGACATAATCCAGAATGGACTTTACAAAAAGTTAGAAAATATGACGTAATTATACAATTTGTTTCCTTTTGTCCGCCTTTTTTACTTTCTTTTCGACTTTCTTTCAATAAAAAATGGCGAAACCGTGCATTTTTTTAATTCAAAAATGTTTTGACGTCATTAAACTTATGACGTCATCTGACTATACTTTAGGAACCGATTTTTCCCAAACTTTGCCAAAATGTGGCTAAGGAATAAGCGTACAGATACTTAAAAACGGCAGCTGCTGAAAAATAATCCTCTGCAAAACATTTGAAGAAAAATCTTAAGAGTGGTGGCACTCACCAACCCCTTCCCTTCCACCTTGAACGTCCGAGGGGTAATATGACCCTGAGGGAATTTTTGCAAAATTAAAGCCCTTGAGCATATTTTTGTGAAATAGAAAAAATAAAATAAATAAACTCATATGAAATACGGGTTCCGTCAATTTCTCGAAAGCAAATAAATTAAACGTCTTCGCTATTAACCATAATGCTTTCCATTTCAGATCTTACGATATCAAAATGCTGAACAATTCTTCCTCAGAAGATAGCAGCAGTGACGGAATTTACTTGAAGCTACCATTTGGGTTTATCATCTTCCAGCTTTTTCTTCAAACTGCCATCGGTTTGTCTGGTGTAACTGGAAATGTTATTGTTTGTGCAAAGATTATCATGGGAACTAAAGCACTTTCCGCTACCATGAGCCCGTACCTTCTAAGCCTGGCATTTGCAGATCTGGGCATTTTGTTGTTCAATTATCCACTGGTGATCTGGCATATTCAATTTCCATATGAATGGCTACTCGGTAGGATAGCTTGTTTGTACATTGTCCCATTCACAGAGACGTTCTTTGGTGCATGCATTTGGTCCATCACCGCTATTGCTGCTGAGAGGTACGTGAACATCGCATGGAAGATCGTCGTACCAATACCTGAGTCTGGAAGAAGACTGCCTTTGAAACGCCGAATTCGATTCATCGTAATCGCTATCTGGGTGACAGCGTTCTTCATGGCGTCCGTGCCGATCTACCTCTATAGAAAATACGATTCCGCTGTCAAACCACCACAATGCTATAATGAATTCACACATACTTTTCACCGTACCTTGACCACGATCAACGCCATATTAATGTATATTCTCCCACTAAGCATCATAGCCTTTAGCTATCAAAGGATTGGGAAAAAAGTTTCGAAGAGATTGAAGGAACTTCAGTACGCAGCACCAAATCCTTGCATCAGATCATCGCTCAACGCAAAGACCATTCTGCACCAAACCAGAAAAACGCAAAGAATTCTTAAGCCGCTAGTGATCTTGTTCACTTCGACTATGCTCCCGTACCAAATGTTCAACCTTGCAACGGTTTACTGGGGGGAAACCTACCGATTCGTCTACCAGAGCTACCACAACATTCTCCTCGTAGTTGTCGCCACGTCGATTGGGATCAATTCGGCTGCGGATCCACTGGTCTACTGTGTGGTGAACAAAGATTTTCGCCGGGAAATCAAAGCTGTCTTACTCTGCTGCTTCCGAGCCCATTCAAGAAAGTGGGCTCTAAAAAGTTCTTTCAGTGTCAGCAACAGACAAAGCAGAACCACTACAGTTGACACATATATAAAAAGTCAAAGGGAAACAGCCTTGTAAATGGTGTAACGAACAAATATTGAAGAACGTGAACTGCAACTACTAAGGCATAAGCTTTAGTGCCATATAAAACTAAGAAAAGGTATCGTTAAATGATAAATTAAGGTGTAAGTAAACGTAAGATGTAGGAGAATTCAGTAAGGTAGTCTTTACTGCAAAACTGATGCATTTTGTGTCACTACTGTTGAGAAGACATGCGCATTAGTGTTCTACTCTCCAATGTTAATTGTCCTGTCAACGAATTTAGGTTAGATTTTTGTCAAAAACAAGTTCTGCACTGTTTGCTAAACAAGGTCTCACTTTATTTTTTTACCAGTTTCATGATATTCCCTCTTTATCGTCCTGCACAAAAAAATCTCTGAATATTGTGGTGTAGATGTAAGAGAGCGAGCGTGAATAAGGCCAGTCAGTAGCCCTTCGCAATTCGCTTTTATGCCACCTGCACTACATGAAACTATTTTGAAAGCCTGAAAAAGGTTCGCTTTCAGCAAATGAGGCAGTCGAAGGCCACTAATTCTGCTGGGACGTTGCCATTATTAGTGCCGCACTTTTCAAAATTCCGCACTGTAAGCAGGTCTCACAACAAGACAATAGCATTCTGGGCGACGATGAGGATGAGGACAAGGATGAAGCTGACGAGGAAAAGGATGAGGATGAGGGTCGAAGTGAGGGCGAGGATAAGAGTGAAGATGAGATGAGGGCGAGGGTAAGGATGAGGACGAGGATGAGGATGAGGACGACGATGAAGATGAAGATGAGGATAAGAACGAAGGTAAGGGTGAGGAAGAGAACGAGGACGAGGACGAGGATGAGAGCGAGGACTAGGATAAGAACGAGGATGAGAACGAGGATGAGAACGAGGATGAGAACGAGGATGAGGATGACGGTGAGGACTAGGATGAGAACGAGGATGAGAACGAGGATGAGAACGAGGATGAGGATGACGGTGAGGATGAGGGTGAGGATGAGGACGAGGATAAGGCTGAGGGCACGGAGGAGGATGAGGGGCACTAGGGACGAGGACAAGTAGGAGGAGAATGAGGACGAGGATAAGGGTAAAGATAAGGATGACGACCAGGATAAGAAAGCGGAGGAGGACGAGGTTGAGGATGAGGATGAGGATAAAGATGACGACGTGGACGAAGACGAGGATAAGGATGAGGATGGGGGACGAGAATGAGGAAGAAGGATGAAGATGAGGATGCAGAGACGAAGACAAGAACGATGATTAGGATAAGGATAAGGCTGAGAATGAGAAAGAGGACGAGGGCAGGGATGAGGACGAAGATGAGGATGAGGATGGGCAGGAGGATAAGGACGACGAGAAGGAAGAAGAGGACATAGACTGCTAGTAGTCCCTTTCTGGGTAGTCGAGATGGCGAACGAAAGCCAACCGGCGCGAGCTATCAACAGCGCGGCGAGACTGGAGCGAGGAAAAAACGAGAAGAGACTGGGGGAGATGCGCCTCTCCCCCAGTCCCCCTCCGCTCTTTCGATCCAGGTTTCGGCTTTTTCGTGCGCCCTCTCAATCTCGTACCCAGAGTTCTCAGGCTTCTTGGTCAGTGGGCGGCGCAAAGAGAGACTTTGGGATAATGGAATTGTTACCGTAGGAATCCTGCTGTTAACGGTTCTTAGTTTTGTTACTCTGAACAGCTCAGAACAGCCAATCAAAAAAATCACATTTTTCCATGACCCCAGAGTCTCTCCGGGCGCTGCCCGCTGACCAAGAAGCCTGAGGACTCTGGGTACGAAATTGGCGCCCTCTGCGCTATCCAGTCTGATGAGGGCAAGGATGGAGGTGAAGACGAGGTTGTCTTGATGAGGACGAGGGCAGAATGAGGATAAGGATGAGAATGACACAAGAGTGAGGATGAGCATAAGGACCAATGATAGGAAGGATGGGATGATGAGCAGGTGCAAATAATTGATGAGTTTATGAATTTGCGCTTCATCAATAGGCCTTTTATTGTTGATTGCTTATACTTCTTGTGTGTTATTTATTTATCTATTTATTTATTCATTTAGTTCAAGGTTATGTCGCACTTATTATTAGATAGTTTGCACAGCCCCATTTGAACCAGCGTATGCTGAACTGGGCAACTCTGCTTAAATATTTTTAACAAATAAATAAATAAATTAATTAATTAATTAATTAATACCTCTTTTGAAAGCTACGATAACTGAGATTTTTGTAAGTGGTATTTAGTAGAGAACTGTGCTAAAAATCCCGTCCTTTTTCAAATTAGCATCGACCGTAGCTTTGTATCAGTTACTCGGCCTCACCCTACTACAGTTGTATGTAAATAGATCTTTTGCTCCCAAACATCTTTTAGCATCTATTAAAGTTGATACGAATTCGAATGAAATACTTTGTCTGGCTTTTCAGAATTGTGATATGTATAAAACAAATGGTCGTAAGCCTAAAAACATGTTTGTACATTTTGAAAACCCTTTTTCAGAGGGCAAAATACGTACTTTTTCAGTTCAAAACTCAGTCCCAGAGAATGGGTCCGAATTCCACACTTAGTGGGCCTGTGGACTGGATAGTGTTCCCGTAACTGGAGTACTTTTGTCACAACTCGCCTCAAAATGTTCACAGTGTTCAGCAATGCCGTGGATATTTTTGGTTTGTTTTGTGTCGTTTGTCCCATAATGCTGGATCCAAAGAATACCATACACCTCTCTTCCATTTAATGGCAACGCAATAGGGACAAACGACCAGAAAAGACAAAGGACTACTTCACGGTTAGTAACTACTTCATTTCATAGAAATTAAACTTTATTTAGTCGAAATGCGCTTTTCCTATAACCCATGGTCTGTTTAGGTTCGGCCGCTGTGCGCCCGCTCTAAAAATCTTTGGCACGGTTCACTTCTATTACATGAGGTAATTACGCGTATGCAATCATAAACTTATGATCGAAACTGGAAGGTATAACCAAACTCCTCACGACAAAAGGTTATGTCCATTTTGTGACTCCATAGCAATTGAAGATGAAATTCACTTCCTCTGCTATTGCCCGAAATATTTCAAACTTAGAAATGAATTTTTCGCTCAAATACAAAGTCATCTCCATAATTTTCAGCAGCTATCTTACTCGGACCTGGTGATTAAACTGATGAACTCCGAAGATATTTATCTTAATTTACGATTGACGAATTTTATTTCATTATTGAATAATTTGCATGACAGTATCCTGTCATCTAAGAATGATGTCACTTGATTATCTGTTATTAATATCATAAAAGATAATAATTATTTCTTTTTCTTGTTGTTCTTGTTTTAACGTACCTTTTGCATACTGTAAATAATTATAGTCAGGCAAATAAAGGTTATTGTTATGTTATGTTATTACATGAGGTAGAGAATGCACGTACTCAAATTCTGTTCCAACTTTTTTTCTGAACCCAAAGAAGCGACTAAGGACGGGTCTCCTGGGTTCAAGTTGCTCCAGTGTAATCATCGCTCGATTCCTGTGTTGTTTTTCTCGTAACGACTCAAGGAGTCATGGTCCTGTCGGAGGGTCCAGTGGGTTCAAGAAAGGGGGGAGGGGTTCAGTTGAATTTCTTGTTTGTTTTTGTTTTTGTTTTTTTTTTTCAACGTTTTATCTGCTCTCAGCCGGCTCCGTACAATTCAAAATTCAATCACCGGTTTTGTGGTTCGAGATCCTATATAACTTTTTCTTTCACGATTTTAAGAACATTTTAAGGAAATTGACAAAGCTTATCATTTAAAGATCATAACCTTAGGGGTGTCTGTCTAGTGGTTCATAAAAAGAGAATTTACCCCCTTTGACTTTTTTTTCTTGAATTGACTGCATTAACTGTAATCTCCGATCCCTTGCGGAAACGTGTGTCATAGTGTAACGAAAAGGAAAAGCTGCCAGTATATCTTATGTCATTAAGCATGTTTTACTGATAGTATTGGCCAGACTAGAATAACGATGCCCTCATCTTCATTTGCATTGGGTCCATTGTGGCGCCAGTTACTTCCGGTCACATAAATTATTCTTCAGTGTTTTAGCACGTTGTCTTTGCGGTAACTGATTTCGGTTCGTCAAAATGCCTCGTTGAACTTTGCTGAGACCTTTCATCCACACGGCCCTGATTCAAAACCGGTTACGTATCTTGCCGATTTGCATCTTACAAAGCCATAGAAGAGTATTGGCAGCAACAGACACACTCTAGGATTTCATCAACTGACTGAAAATTAAAACCACTTTGTTCAGCATAATAAGTAGCACCACTGGAAAGAACTGCTCATCAGCTTTCATTCGAATGGTCACACCTTAGGATCTGTTTATCCACACAGAAAAGTCGGAACCATCTTGTATAACATAATAAGAAGCACCACATGAACAATACTGCTCAGTATATAGCGTATATTTTGGAGGATGTTTTTGTGAGTGTACCAGCTGATAAAGTTGAGTGGAACTCAGGCATAACAAAGTAAGGTGAGTTGCGTTCTTTCTTCTTTATCAACTACTGATAAACTTGACGTGCCATACCATTACGAACACGCGGATAGTTTAAATTGATGCTAAATGCATGGACTACATTTGTGCAACGGGAAGCTGATTAAAACGAGATTAAAGCGACATTTAATTTATTTCAATACTGAGGTGCTCATCGACGTACATAAAAAGTTGTAGTAACGAATTCGGTTAACGTTACTCAAAAATGAAAGAGCAAAAAGCAAAGAACGTTGAAAAGAGAGCTTTAAACGAGAAGTTTTGAAGTGATGTTTATCACCGACAACACCAATATACAGCGCGTGATTTGATTACGCCTCGATAGTTGTTACACAAAACAAGAGTTGGAGTGTGACGGCGGGTGCTGAGGCGTCGGTTGCCGACTCAGCGTGATTCAACATCAATTTTTTTACGTTTTATCATAAGTTTCTTGCCATACAAATTAATTCGGCGGAAAAACAAACTTTTCAACACACACGGCAGTGGCCCTAAGAAGATTCTTTACAATCAAACCCTACGAAACCACCATCGTTGAAACTTTGAAAGTTGAATAATTGACTACGATGACGATACGGTGGTACGCCTTTCCTTTTGCTTTTGAAACAAAAAATAAATCACTTTTACCAGAACGAAAACTAGGAAGAATAAGAACATTGTTTATTTAAATAATAATAATAATGATAATAATAATAATATTTTATGTGTCCATTTTCAATCAAATGTTAGTACTTACAGATTATCAGTTATATATACTGTCAGACTAGTATTTTACTGATTATCAGTTTACACTCTTATACGGGGTAGTCTCCTCCGCAGTCGTTTTATTATATATATAGGGGGTGGTACACTGGGTATCGTTTCTTGCAACTTTTCTCGCTCGCGACGATGACGAGCAGCGCAGAGGGCTGGTGCGTTTACTTCATTGGCTAACTGACAGAAAACTTTGCGACGCGAAACATGTCACACTGCGAAACATGTCACACTGCGGCAACACTCGAATAAGGGTATGCGCGTTACGAGAATGATTGCTGAAAAGTAGAACCGTCTTCTGGAGTCTAGCAACGATTGCGGCAACTTAATAAATGCAAGACATGTTTGTTGCAGAGTGCGTTATTGAGGCGGTTGTGTCGCAGCAAAATGTGTCACAGCGGCAGAAATTAGCGGGACAGTTTGCAAGCAAACTGATTTCTTGTCAGTGTTCTTGTGTAGCCTGTGTAATTCATCATCTTCAAAGATCCTGGAATTATTGCAGCAAATCCGAACACAGCCGGAGGGAGCTGACTTGCAGGAACTTGTCGTAGCCGAAAAAAGTCCTGTTGACTGATTTGGAGGGACAGAAAGTTTCTTTTTTTAATTTTTTGGTTTTCTTTGTTTTTTCTGATTTCGTCTTTTTTGCGCAAAAATGAGATGCGCGTTGGAAGTGGGCTGAAAAAAATTCACCAGCTCACGTCTGCAATTTTTGTTTTGTTTTGTTTTGTTTTGTTTTGTTTTGTTTTGTTTTTTTTTTTTTGAAAATAGGTAGTTTACACGAAGTCGGGCTCGGTCATCAGAACTAGTCCGACCTCTCGTTGGCCACGAAAGTGAGGTAAAGCGCCCATCAGGACCGATCAAGAAGAAATTGGAACTAAATAATTGAGAATTGATCTTCCTTTCTGTAGTACGACTGAGTATTGAGTCAAAAGGAGCTTTTCTGTCCTGCACCTCCCGTTTCTAGTAATTCGACGAGACGGATTTAGCTTAGCTAAAGAACAGGAAGACGGAATCTATGACAATTGTTTCCTCAGTGGGAGATTTGTTATAAATCCTCTTTCGATATCCCGCATTCCACAGTGACGGAGGGCTCTTTGTAATGCAAATGTAAACAAATGAATTCACCAATGTGTATATAGTCATCTAAATTAAGTTAAAGTACGTAATAATCGCTTAGTGTGAAGTTGTTTGCAAGTGGTTAGGCATACTTTATCTCGGCCGTAGAAATCAAAACAATCCAGAATTCTGACAGGGCGTCGAGATTATTTTTGTTTGCGCTTCGAACAGAGCAAGACTGTCACGATTTATAACCAGGGTTGTGAGAAAAACTATCGTGTGAATATTCCTCTTGGATAGAAAAAATTCAGATGATTGATTTTCATCCAGTTCTTGATGACCTTGATAAATTAACACAACGTAAGACAGTATTCAGTTTTATTCCCGCAGTCTTGGTATGTCTGTTAATAATTAACTGTAGCTGACAAACTAATATGGATTTCACATTACTCACATTTCCTTTGCAGAAACATAAGAGGGTCAGTCGAATGTCGGAGCGTCCCTGCTGGACGCGACCAATTTCTTTAACACAGACAAACAGTTTGTTGAATGTTTCTGAGCCTTATCGATGGCGGGGAAGATTGGTAAAGACCTTGAATTTAGCTCCAGAAGTCCAAAATTAAGCAGACATCAGGTAAGTCGAGAGGAAACCGGAGATGATCTCGAATGTTACATCGGAGTATCGACCAGTTGATGCCACGGCATTGCGCCATTGTGGTCTCGGTGTAATAGTTGTTTTAGCAACTTAGAAACTGTAATAACAAGCTTCTTTACTTGGCTGCCAGTTGTGTTGTTAGTGACATCGAAAACTACGGATTTTGAAGTCCACTATTATGTCACCAAGTTTTCACATGAACCCCCCCGAGATAATTCAGACAGACTGACAGCAATAGATGTTATTAGTTTGTTTGATTTAGCATTCAAACAAACGTTTCTCTTAACTGTTTTTCGCAAGGTTCCTATTAACTAAATTCAGTACAAGCGAAAAAAGTATCACGAAGTTGAGTTAATTGGATAATTAAAAGGACTCGGTTCTGTTGAAACGTGTCTGTAACTTGATCTTAGATTTTATTTTGATCGTTGTCTTGAAAATGTATCAGCATGGCGCTCATGATTGTGACGTCAACTGTAAACACTTCACGAATGGCGCGAAACAAATCTTTTACTAAAAAATGCTTACAGGATTCTCGATACTTCTTCTCAATTTTTTTTGCAAATTGACATTTGGATCAACTCTCCAGTCTAATAAAAGTGCTGTCTTTTTTTGTCGGGTGTATATTCGACTTATATTAGACGGGAGATTCGACATTCTGCGCGGCTTCATTTCCTAACCTAGGCGTTGTAAACAAAACACGTTCGTTCCTACAGATTCGCTTCATGCCACATGGCCACGGAACTCAGTGTATTGGCCCCTAATACACTGCAATCCACACTAATGAAGGATTATTACTTCATCTTCTTGAAATACAGTTATCAAATATTTGTACTTAAATTGCGCCTTTGTGTTGTGAATTGTTTTCGAGACTAAATCAATATCGAACTTGTTTGTGCCAAATTCTGACTGTCACGCAATATTCCTGAAAGAAAGTTACACGTGTAAAACAGTTGTTCTAGTTGTTATGAAACTTTCCTTGACGTGGACTAAGCGCATACACTTTTGTAGGTCGGGCTATTTTGGTAGTTAAATCTTGATCGAAAAATTTTTATCGTGAATGCAAATGCAAATCAAACAAGGAAGAAATCATCCTTTTTGTCTTGGTAAAACAATGGAGGAAACCAAAAAGCATGACTAAAGAAAAGATGACTAAGGCTGAATAAGGGTGGTTCCTGTTAGCGAAATTTTCAATGACGAATTGGACCTTGTACCTCTCGCAAACTCCTTTTGGAAGCCAGAGGATCGTTTAGGGTGCGGAAAGTCGAGGCAAGGTAAAGATTTCTTGGCATCTAGCTCGGTTTACTTTGTTATGAAAAACTTTTTGCCTGAGGCAACTACTATTCTTTGTTTGTTTGATTTTTTGTTTGTTTGTTTATTTTGTATTGTTTTGTTGATGTTGTTGTTGTTTTTGACACAGTGGAAGTTTTGAGTTTAGCGTCGTGCTAATATCTGCTGAATCCAAATTCGTCAAGGCAGACTGATTAGACCTTTTTCACGCGGCTACTATTTAGCATAAAAACAAAACATTTTGCACGTCTAGCCTCGCAGTGGAAAACTTGAGAACGAGGTTTAGACGTGCAAAAACAAAGGGCGCTTTCCATTCGACCAAAAATTCCGGTTTGAAATTTCGAAAATTTCACGTGGCAAATGGAAAAGTAAATAGGGAAATTTTCCGGATGGTTATACCAGCCTGGGTGGACCGAGCCGTTCCATTCAGTTTCGGACAGAAATTTCCAGAAATTTACGACAGAGAGGTACCGCAAACCGAAATTTTTTCGAATGGGACAGTAATTTCCGATCAGAACGGACCAACCGAAAAAGCGGTCCACCTCGAAAGGTGGACCCTCTTTTCGGTTCCCCGGTTGGTCAGAACCGTTCCATTCAGTTTCGCACCGAAATTTCCGGAAATTTTGGTTGAATGGAAAGCGCCCAAAGCTTTTTATTCCCTGGGGACTCAACATGGCCGCCGCGTGACAAAGGTCTATAAATCGCGGCAAATGCCTTTTGTTTTCAGGCCGGAATAGTGATTGTCCACCATAGTCCCCCACCCCCCTATTCCCTACCCCGATCCCTGCTTTCACCCCGCACGCCTTGCAAGGTTCACTTTGAGGTGGGAAATAAAAGCCGGTATTTTATTTTGTAGGTGAGAATTCGTAAAAGAAGTTTCTTCAGTAGGCATTTGACGATAAAAAACTAGCGATAGAAAAGAACTGTTTCGACCTCTCTGAGGTCATTTTCAAGCCGTAAACTTTCAGTAGTAAAGATATTGAAACAGTGGCTAAATGTATTCACTGTAGCTAATAAATAGTCAAAGCGTTAACTTAAACTAGGATTATAAACTAGGAATAAAATCTTCAAGGTCCACTCTCCCCTTACTACCCAAGACTTGAACCACTCATCCAAAAAGACTGTGTGACGTAGTTTCTACTATTAACATGAATTCGTTTACCTTTATTTCAGCTTGAAAATAGCGTGTCCGTTTTAAAAGATGAGATCAGACGGCTTCATAAGGAAAACCTCCAAGTTAGAACAGACCTAAAACTAGAGCGAGCGAAGGCGCTGGACTTGAAGTATGCGTTGCAGGAAAAAGAAGAGGAATTAGAACAACACCAGAGAGATTACGACCGAGAGATGAAGGACATTATATCGAAACTCTTGCTTCTGGAAGCTGACTTTCGCAAAGAAAAGCAGGAAATAACAAGGCTTATTGCAGCCAAGGACGCGACCATCGAGTCGTTAAACAATGAACTATCCAGTAAAAACAGCCTGATCGAATCGCTTCGGAGGAAGGTGGAATCTCTTCAACAGTCACATGACAAGGATGACAGAAACAAACTGGATAAGAAGATGGAAGCACAAAAGCTGGAAATCGACAAACTCCGTAACGCAAATGCGCGTTTGCTCGAGTCGCTTTCTCACGTTCGACTCAACCACCCCAACACACACCACAAGGGAAAACTGAGACGAAGTTCTACTCCTGCGAGTCGAGGCCATGGGAAAGGTCATCTCGGCAACGCGGAACTTTCAGAGTGGAAAGAAGAACTTTCCGCGTTCTTTTGATGAACATTTACGCAGTCAACTTTTATTTTTCATTTCTCCAGCCCAAAAGACATATAATTGACTTTTAGGGAGCAGTGTCGCCCATCATGAAAGCTGTTCGAAACATCAATATCTTTATGGAAAGGTACATAAAATATATATTAAATATTAAGATAAAGAAGTTAAGTGACGCTCGATATTTTTCTCTTAAACGACAAAGTACCTTTTTTGAAAGACACGTTGGTGGAATAACCCAAGGAACAATTCCTGATTGGTTACACAACGACATTAGATGTGCCGGAGTAAAGACTATAAAAAACTGTTGATGGATGTCAAGCAAAGAAAAGCCGTCAAATTATTATTTCTTATTTAGACGGGATGCCACAAAGAGAGAGAGCCAAGAAACAATAATTTTACCAGTCACTAAAGGTAAAGATTTTAGAAGATTGAATTCTATTAAAACCACTTATAATTTTGAAAGAGTAGACGCTAAAAAGAAATAAAGTTTACATGCGTTGCAAATTTTTTTCACGTTCAAAAAACAGCCAATACCATAACACGTGTCAGCTGACCTGTGACCTAACGCCACGTCATTTCTACGATCCTTTTGGTCTGCGCCAAGGATCGAGACTTGGCGCAGACCAAAAGGATCGTAAAAGGATCGTGAGCTCTGGGGACGAGAATGACGTCACGCCAAATCAACTGGATGATGGAGGTTTCTGACTGGCTTGCGTGGAATGGTGGTACAGGGCGGGAGTACGGATTTGAATTAGACCATTTTGAGTCACTACGACACTTAAATAAAGTTAGTTACTACGACACTTAAATAAAGTAAAGAATCTTTTCTATCCTCTTAGCATGACGACCAAGACTTTGCTCGCCGTACTGTTCTCGCGCTCCCTCGCACACCTGATTTATAGCGCGGCAGCAGTCGATTGTTAGAATCTGGAGTGCCGTGTAAATGGGAAATCAGTGGACCCATTTTATTTCTTACTGAGCACTAGTTTAGATAGTGATTCGCGGCAGGGAAGACATCAAGGGTGCAAAAACTGTTGCTCCCGTCTGGGAATCCCAACGAGAACAAAAAAATTTTTTCTTACCTTCTGTGGTTCACATCTCCAGTACTAGGACAATGCTTGATAAGATAAGAAATTAATCGGATTATTTCCGAATTCAGCTCTTGAACTTCAGGGTCGCAAAGGGCTCCTGGGTTTCCTCGGACTAAGAAAAGCTACAATAGCCTGCGAACAGACTCCTTTAGTTGAATACATACCGTGCGCGACGCGGTACCCTGGTCCGAGGAATTTTTCTATCCTTTAGTCTCAAACGAACTTGAACACCCGCCGTCGCCGCTTCGCGACTTAAGCCCGTTTGAGAAAAAGAAAGAGAAACCTCTGGGACCAGGGTAGCGACTCGGTGGCTCCATTTACGAGCTCGCAGGCTGGAGAATTACATGGCGCTCGGGGGCTTTTGGCGATCAGCTCCTTCCAGGGCTCTGTTTAGTCAAAACAGGTCAAATTCATCATTTTTATCGGGGCTCAAATAAGAAAAAGTTTTGGGCACCGACTAGCCTGATTCCTAGAGGTCGCTCACAATCACACTCCTTTCCCCTCCCCACCAAAATTACGAGAAATCAGGAGCCATAATCGGGGGCGGAGACCGTAAGCGCGGAATCCACGCGGCCCCATCGAAAAAGACAAATGTGCTATTTTTAGAAAAAATTGCGCCACCCTCAACGTCATAAACGCGCTTGGCTACACGCAAATTTGCGTACAACGAGGGCGTGCTGGATGTGACCAAGATGGTTATAATTATTTGATATCCGGTATGCCCGAGTACACAATTGTTTTTATTATTAAAAACGCAATCACTAATTGCTATAAAATCAAGAAAGAGAAAAAAAAGAGAGAGAAACTCCGAGATAAAAGGGAACAAGTATCGATCGCGATCACATGACTGACCGAAAAAGGCGCCAAGTCCTTGCGAAGTGTTGCAGCGTTTCTTTGCGGAGCTGAATGAATCAATGAAACTGCTCCGAAGTGAACGTACAAGCACAAGGTCTGGGGAAAATCTCCCAATTATGGGCTCTGAAATGTGGTACGTGTTTGATATTTCCTGAAAATTGTTGTAATCGTCGTTCAAAGCGGATTGAAGCTGTACGATCTCACCGTTATGGCTGCAGGAGTTCAAATGAACGAGTTTGAAATCGCTCCGTTCGCACAACGCTGCAACGGAGCCATCATGTGTTTGCTTGATCAAACTGAAGACAGGATTAATAATTAAACTTGAACAACAATTACTATGCAGCTCACGGAAACAAGACTACGGAGGTGAGGAACATTAGAATTCACCATCTTACTTTTTAAACGCAAACCACAAAACGCAGTTTTTCTTAGTTTAGAGTCCGCCGACGGAATGTTAAAAATAACACTCAAACAACTGTGAAAGCGATTCAACGTATTTTACATGGCATCCGACTTGTGTCTAAATGTCTGGAGCTGCTCAAGGGAACACAGATAGAGCCACAACGAGTACAGGTAAACCAGTGTCAATTTTGTGTGGTATAGCCAAAAAATGTCGCCTTTTCTGGTACTGGATTTGTTCAATGCTTGTCGTTCAGACTGTTGCATGATTTTTGTACTTACTCGCCACAAAAAGTGTGACAATTTTTATTAAATGCTTCTTTCCAGTTTTACTGTGCTTTATTTTGTCTTGTCTCGATATTTCGGAGTCAAAGCCTTCCGTATGAAACCTGCTGTTTGTGAAATTTTAAGAACAAGTGATTGACTGGACGATGAAAGAAATTGTAAACATGCAAAGCGCTAAATGCTTAAAATTCTATTTCTACGGTTTCTTTTCGTCCTAAGAAATCAGGCACTCTGAAACAACTTAGGTTTGTGTCTCAGTGACGTTCAGTCGTAATTTCTTCTTAATTTTGCCTCGATACAAAGTGATTTTTCTCGCCGGGTTGCTGGCAGAGAAACTGTAATTAAGCTCACTCTGTCGTTGAAACCCTTGCCACATCCACTGCGCTATGTATCCCTTCCAGGTTCGTTAATTGCCCAGAAAGTAACACTAAGTATTAGGGCAGCATGGAGTTTCACTTCATCTTTCTCCTTCTCATCGACGGAAGTAGTTTTTTTTCTCTTGGTGTTTTTCCAGTTCCTATTTTGTCGACGATTGATAACGCACCACGAGAGCACTTGATTGGAAACAAGGCGCGGTTTTCACTATTCTTGGTCTTCATTATAAACATTTCGGCCATTTAGGTAAAGGCGGGCATTATTTCAGAAAACATACGCTGAGAAATCTCGACAGACATTTTCTTTCCTGACTCGGTATTTGAATATATGTCACTATTTTTCTTGCAGTGAAAAAAGTGACAACGATTTATCAGTGCGTTACTTTTCTTCAGTACGTGCTTGGAAAATCATTTTACAGTCTTTGCGGCTGCCCTTCAATCTCTGTACGTCCTCAGAGGAAATATATATTCGAGATGCATTTTCCCTTTTTCTGCTTGATTCGCCTTCAACTGATTTTTTCGTAGTTCGACTCCATTTTTGCCCTTAAAACGTTTCTTCCGTCTAACGGGGAAATCCTCGTCCGACATGTTCGACACATCTTCGCCAAAGGATTTTTCTAAAATATTCTCACTGCCATCATCGGAATCACTTGTATAATCCTCATATCCAGAGTCACTATCCAGAAAGTTCTCCCCAAGGGTTTGCCTCAAACTAGGAAGTGACACTGATGACAGAAATTGAATTTATTCATCTCCAACAAAGGTAATTTCCGACGCCATTTTGTTTGTTTTCCTCTGCGCGGAGTCCTCGCAACACACACGCGCGTGTGTCACGCGTGATGGCGCAATTTTTTCTAAAAATAGCACATTTGAGAAATGCATAGCCCCTGACCGAAAGAGCCTGGAGCCATCTAAACCTGTCCCATGATCCTTTTGAAGTCTGAATTTCAACATGGCGGCTGTTCTGGCGGCTGTTCTGCAAGAAATGTGGGAGCTGTTTGAATGCTAAAATAACGCACTCTTCTATCATCATCTGGCGCTAGAACAGTGTCAGGAACGTGTTTGTTGGAGTCGAGCAATGGACGAACAACTTGGGAGCCGTTATGAGCAAACCATGAATGACAGAAATCCTGACGTTGGAAAGAGACTCAAACATGTCAGTAAAAAATACAGAAAGAAGTCAGAGGAAAGTTCGCAGAAAAGTGCGACGAGACGAGAAAACGAATCGAGGAAAAAGAAGAAAAGGGAAATAGTGGAGGGTTGGGCGACCACGATGAATAATGAGTTTTTAAAATATGGGGAGATCGATCTCGACCTTGATGGAGGTGAAATCAGACAAAAAGGAAAGAAGAGACAGCTGGAGCTCGAGGCAGAGCAAACTAGCTCAAATGCTGTAGAAAGCTGTGAAAATCAGCACAAGAAGTTAAGAGTTGATCCTTCTGTGTTAGCAAACAGCAATGTCAAAAGCAAAAAGGAAAAGAAGCAAAAATCCTCCTCCCACATTTCTGAAAATATTACCCTGCAGAACAACAAACATAAGTCAAAAACTAGGAAACACAGACACAGAGAGAGATGCTTTCAGCTGGATCGAGATGAAGATATTTCTTGTAATCAAGGAACTAAGCATATCCACAGTTGTCTTGAATCGAGCACGTTGGAAAGTGCAGCAAATGTGAACTCTTCTTCTGATATTTCTTCCCAGTCTAGAACTAGAAAAGAGAAGCGACTTAAAAAGAAAAAGAAGAAGAAAGAAAAGGAAAAGGGGAAACACAAAACAGTCAACACCGCAACGGTTAGCAAAGCAGTTACACGTCATGCTAATATAATTCATGAAACTTGGACACTTTCAAAGGATCGATTGAGCCAATTACAAGAGAAAGGTGAGCTCAATACAATACAATAGCTTTATTACCTCTCCCGAAAGGGTTATTCTGAGATAATTTACATGTACAGTTGAAAAAAAAAAGGAAGAGAAAATGTAAAGAAAAAAATCACCTAATTTAGTTACAAGCATAAAAAAAATGAAACCTAATCTAAAATCAATTTGTACATTATCTGTGTCATATATTTCACACATACAACACTGTCTCAGTTTCTTTTTCATCACATGATACTTGTACATGTAATGTACTCAGAGGGACTTGCTGCAATTAATTTAAACTTGTGCAGATTTATCTTAAGGTCATTGCCCTGTATTGCATTGTGCATCCTTACTGCGCACGATTTGTTGCATCATTAGCGCACGCTCACAGCGCGCACACGTCCAGGGAGTAATAGATTTCCTATGAGGCTAAGCTCACCAGAGAAAAGAAAAGTTATTTACTCTTAAACAAGCATGGTGACCTATCTTTTTTTCCACTTATTTTTGACCTACCGTTCATCCTCTTTTTGTTCAAAGAGTTAGAAAAAAAACACATGTTCGAAAAAAATTATTACTAGAAACGCGTTACTCATGGAGATGAAATTACGACCTGGAGAAGGTTTTAAGTCAATTTTGCCTGATGCTTGTTATCGATATTTTACATCTAGTACATTGTTTCAAGATTTGCTTTAATTATGTGCGTCCTGTTCCTATGGAAAGTAGTGTAAACTGATCAAATAAACATGTGTTCCTTAGGCAAAATTGCATGGAATTATGGGGTAACTTGAGATGATGATATCTCGTAAACGGACATGGGGACCTATTCTTTTTATTTTGTATTTCAAAACATCGCACGATAGATAACAACTTGTGAAAGTTTGACAAAAATCGTGTGTTAAATTTTATTTCGGGGGAATGACCTTAATTGCTCCAAATTTGCTCTAACAATTGAATTACATGTAGAAGGCCATTTTGGGAGCACTTTGTGTAATTCCATTCAACTCGTCACAGCATGGCAGTTTTTAAAATTGAGTAACTGTTGTCTAATTCTTTGCCTCTGATTCACAGTTATGCTCTTAAATCCCACTTTGGTTAATGTTTTTGGTTTTTATTTTTTTTCAAACAATGTACTTTTTAACACTTAGGGAGGTTTACAATGGAAGTTTTAAAGCATTAAAGATAATTTGGTGATTTATAGAGTGCTGTTTACATATTGTGTGCTGATCAACAGCACTTTACAATACAGTAAATAAATACAATACAACACCTAAGATAATTAAAAACTTAAATCCAAGAAATCACGGAAATTCAAGAAATCAAGAAAACACTACCTAATAATGATAAAAAGCCCTCTTTAAAAAGATAAGTTTTAAGTTTCTTGTTAAAGTGCTCAACACTCCTGTCAATGTCTTGCAAGAATGATGCAACTCTACATGGGTTTACACACCAATGTTCCATTGTGTTAACATTAAAATCTTCATTATGGTGTGGTCAGAATAAGAAGTGAATTTCTTTAAATGACCTGTACAAACACATAGCATATTTTCTCAATTAAATGCCGGGTCCCGAATAACTGCCGGTTATCAATAGAAAGAGGGAATTGTAAATAAGCCTCTCAGACATTTATTTGTTGTACAATATACGTAAGATTTAAGGGCAAGACACACAGCTGCCAAGAAAAACAAATACATGTAATAACCCTTTCTTTAAAAGTAGCAGGCCCAGATAAACTGTTGATTCAAACAAACGCCGGGTGCGCCATGCCAAGTTTGAAATAAATGCTGGGGGCGATTAATTGAGAAAATACGGTACTCATTTTTTGTATTTGTATTTGCATTGTTGTCTGTGGTATGGCAAAATAAATAAACAAATCTAAAATATATTATTTTTTTATTTTTTTTTTGTTTTTCTAGGAATCAAGGTGAAGAAAGGCAAGTGGTCTTTGCAGGAATTGAACTTGTTACAATCCAATATGGCCAAATTTTTAGAGGTATGGATAATTATTTGTTTAATTCAGTTCCGGTTTCCAAGCTTGTGAATGAAATTCTTGAGTACATTTATGTCCATTCAAATACTATGAAAACGACTGAGTAGTACTGTACTCTTCTGGCCTGGCAATGTTTATCATAATATATATGATGTTGCTCTCAGTTTTTGTGCGGATACAGTATGAACCTATGTGTCTGCACGTTTGCCATTGTCTTTCTGTGGTTGTTTGTTTGTTTGATTAAAAAGTTTGAGTGTGGTAGGGTTTTCGTACGTATGTTGGTGCGGTTTTTGGGCCAGATGTATATTAGGGCAGAATTTTCATTAGGTATGTGTAGGTGCAAGCAAGGCTAAGGATGTGGTTCTTGGGAACCTTGGGCACTGGTTTTGTGTCCTAGCAACCAAACTGCTGACCAAAGCACTCTTGGCAAGTTGCACATCTCTGTTTTTGTTAGTTCCAGAAAAATGCTGATTCTTGATCAAGCTTGAGCCTGTTAACCCTTTAAGCCCCGAAATCAGCATGCATAATCCCCTCACTGTAAATACATTATATATACAGTCATTATTATGTATACTATTATTTCATGTATTTCTTATTTTTTATTATTTTAATATTTCTTGCAGAACTAGTTGGGAGATTTTGTATAAGCATCAAGAAAATTTATCTTTGGCAATCATTTTCTTTATTCTCATGACCTGTATCTTTGATCAAGTAGTGATATTGTAAGAAGAAATTAGATGCTTGTCACTATTGGAGCTTAAAGTGTTAAGTGTTTAGGTCAGTGCTGGCAGATACATGTACCCCCACTGTTCTGGATGGGGTTAAGTTACAAAAAAAACCAGATGAATGAAGGGCAAGAACATCCTGAGTGATGTGACTTTTTAGGCCAAAAAATAAATATCTAAATTTGGAACAAGAATGAGATCTGTGCTGAAACACTAATCCGAGACTAGTCATTTTGAGCAAAAAGGCCAAATGTCTGAAAATAGTTGACTGCAAATCTGGGCCGGGTTGTTATGAAGCCGGGTTAAGTTAACCTTGGATTAGTGCCAACTTAAAATTCAAAACTACACATTTACAAAGCAGATTCCAGTAAATTCTTTTTAGCCTGCGATCTGACATTGGCTGTTTTCAAATTATATTTCAGGGTCCGAAATTAACATTTTCATGCGAGCGCCAAGTGGCGACTGAAATTTTTTTTTCAGTCGCCAGATGGAAAATTCTGGTCGCCAAAAAGTGTCCGTAAAATTGTTGTTTCACAGCGAAACACGAAGTTTTTAAAGACATTTCTTCGCTCAAAACATAATCTTACTCGTGAACGATCGCAAGAGTCAGACTGCCATGAAAAAAAGGTGATCGTGTAGCTTACATTGTAGTTGAAAAGGAGTTTTTGCTAAATAGATTGAACATGACGCCACTTCTTCTGACTGTGAAGCGTTATCGAAAATTTGTAGAGCGTTTCGTTGAATATTCAATGGCGAAAGGAAAGCCTGTGTTTATGCGATGCGCCCACGGTATGGTTGTCAGATGAAACTGCTGAAAACATGGCGGCCGCTAAATGTCGATTACATTGCGTGGATTACAACTGTTGTGGGGGTCATTTAACAGGAATCTTACCTTCGTTTTTGATCTAAATTATTTTCTGTGGAGATTAAAAACTTCGAAAAGACAAGGGGTAAGTTTCTGCTAGAAAACAAACGCGAATTTTTCCATTTAAAACGAAATTAATTCCTTGAGCGGCGGTTTAAAACATTAACAAGGCGCTGAAAGTTAGTCGCCTCCTGGCGACTAGCCTTGAAATTCTGGTCGCCAACACTCAATTTTCAGTCGCATTGGCGACCAGCTGGCTGCAATTTCGGACCCTGTATTTGCTAAACTTAACAGTGAAACACTTTCAAACAAGAGAAACAGAAACCTAGTTTTACATTTACTACATGTATCCCTGGGTTAGTGTTAACTGGCTTTTGGACAACTGGGGCCTGCTTTCTTATTCAAACAGGATAGATAGAAGAAACCTTATCAGGAACAAGCATGGTATTTCTGAGCATTTATTGCACATATTTAAAACATCTAATTAATGAGTGTAGATGGTTTTTATTTCTGTTTGCTGTGCAGAATCATGGCTTGGAAAACCCATATGCAATTCTTTTCCATTCACGCATGGATAAGGAAGAGTGCCGCTACTGGAAACGCTTTGCTCACACAACTAATTTTTACCAACTGCTAGGTGAGTCAAAACTTGTCACTACAACAGTTTTGTGAAATATTTTGTTTGCTTGGAACCTTTTAACAGCTTAGGGTACAGATTGTGATTTACATGTACATGAAAGTGGTCTTTTTGGCACCCATTTCAGTTTTAAGTTAATTGAGTTTAAGCTTGTAATAATCAAAGATTAGTGGAGTGCAATTGATGGTAGCCTTTGTTGATGGTGTAGCTGTGGTTTATCATTTCATTAGCTACCTCTGTAAAACCTTGTGAAAGCTTCTTACAGACTCTCCCCTTGGGCAGTTTTCAAATGAACAATGTTGTATAAAATTCTCGTATAATTTTTTGAACAGGCCAAATGTTATGTTGTGGTTCAAATTTTTCTTTGGTATAAAAAATTCCAAACCAGTTTAATTTTTATTTTCCTTTGTCTCAGATTCATCACCATTATAACCTAAGACAAAGGAAAATAAAATCAAACTGATTTGAAAATTTTCAAACCAAAGAAAAATTTGAACCACAACATTGATAACGTTCGGTTTGGCGTAACAAAATGAAGTTGTCAGACATCTATATTTCGATGGATGGACATAAAAATTTTTTAAACAATGATACTTACTGAGTGTTTGACAAGTAAATATAGAATTCAAATCTGGCAAAATACCCCACTTACCCTTGTAATAGTCCAAGAGAGGTTGGAACGAGTCTGTTTGAACCTCTCTTGGGTTGTTTATGTATGTCTACCAAATTTTCACACAACCTATTGTTCAACTTGCTGTGATGAATGGTTTTGCTACTGATTTCACAGAGAAGGCAGTTTCAAAAGGATTACTTAAAATTTCGCTGTGTGTATGAAGAAAACTTCAAAGTATCCCATAAGCCTCCAAAAGGTAGCCCGCCTGCCATCTGCCTACCTTTAATCAAAACTGCTCTATTTTTCCTGCCTTACATGCCATGAATGCCAGAATAGGAGGCCCTCTTTTTCATTGAATACAATTAGTAGAAATGTACTGGTATTCATTAACATCCTATTCCTATATCAATTTTTTTGGCAGGAGAAGGCATACCAAGAGCATTGGATTCAATCTACAAATGTGCACTGAGGATTTACGACAGCTCTAATTACATAGGAAAGTTAGTGTCATCAGTTTTAATAATTATCCCATTGTGAATAAAATTTGCAAGCTACATGTACATATAAAAGTTTCTCATTAAGTTTTAATTGTTGAATAGCTGTGGAGTGATATACAGCAGTAACACAAAATGTACATGTGCAGTCTCAGTTGCTGGTGAAACCATGCTAGGAAACTTACCTTGAGTTCATAGATATGATTTTTTTTGTCCTACTCCGGGTGAAGGGAAAGCCCCAAGGTCGTATACATGTACATTAGGTTTTTTTTGGGCAAGAAAGACATTTTGTACTGAATACGGTGTGTTTCAGGACTTTATTGCAAAAGTCACTTACGCATTCTTGCTAACAATGTCTTTCCACTGGAGTTTAATATCTTGCCATAATTATGTCAGATATGACATTCCTCAGAGGCTCAGTGGTATCATCTGGCTGCTTGCTGGAATCTTTTCAGATTTTAAGTATTTATAATGCTATGTTAAGCTCTTCATTATGCTTCAACATTTTTCTTTGTTTTTCCTTTATTTTAACCCTGGTAGAAATTCTGCCCAGGAGCCTAATACATGTAGGATCCTAATAACAGGATCCTGATAAGATCCTACATAAGATCCTGTAGGGTCCTACTGACATCCTGTAGGATAGGATCCTACAGGATCTTGTAGGATCCTCTTTAAGATCATATAGCAGATAAGTTCATAAAGATTCCAGCAAGCAGCCAGATGATACCACTGAGCCTCTGAGGAATGTCATATCACATTTTATTATTCAACAAATTGTCACTATGCCCATATATGGTAAGGAAGCCCTCAACATCTGTCATCCGTACATGACAGATATCCTGCGATATACGTAAATGACCATATTTGGAAGTGCACTGCAGATTTTTGTTCATTGCTTTCTGGCAGCCATTTTGAAAAGCGAGGCAATTTGAGCAGTGTTCTCCGGAAATTTTAACTCCCTGGAAGAAACTTTCCTTGATTAAATGCTCTCAAAAAGTCAACAAGTATTTACTTCAGCTCACAGAGATATCCAGAGGTTGACTTGGAATTTTCATAGTGAGAACTCAACCAAGAAAATGCTATTGCGAACGAAGCAGCACACTTGCTCACGGAAAGTTGTAAAGTTGAAAAGATTTAATTCACAGGAAGAGAACTCATTATCGGTAAGGTAGCAATATTTTTTTTTTTACTTTGTCTTGTCATTTCCAAACATGAGTTTGTAAATAAGTCTTTTTAAGTGAACAGTAGAAAACTTCGATTTCTTGAAGTTTTGTTTTGATGTTTATTAAGCTTAGTGTGTTGCTAGCTTTTAGCGTTTTCATCATAGAACCATAGTTTTTCTCGTTCTGAAAATGGTAATCGATGAGAATTTGTTGAAGAATAAAACAATTATCCTGCTCAATCTTGCGGAATATCCCCTGATTTAGCCAACTCGGCCTACGGCCTCGTCGGCTAAGTATCAGGTTATATTCTGCGCGATTTCGCAGGATAATTGTTAAAATATTATATAGGATCCTACAGGATCCTAAACAAGATCCTATAGAATCCTAAACTGGATCCTAGACATTCTTAAGCAGGATCCTGAAAGACTTTATAGAGGACCCTGAGTAGGATCCTATAAAACAAGTCCTGCTGCCATTTAGGATCCAGGGTAAGATCTTGTGTAAACTAACAGGATCCTGTGGGATCCTGTATAGGATTTCTACCTGGGAATCAGATTAACTTTTTTAAAATCATAATCATGTAATATTTAGCACTTCAAGATTTTCCTTTATTTTGATGTCACGTAAAACTGACATACAAGCGTATACTGTAAACTTTCCATATGAATATAATTATACATGTACATTTAGTAGATCACTGGCATCTATGAATGCATTGTATAATGGCATGCTCTTTTTGCGATCTTTGCAGGTATTCTGGTGAAGAAGTTAAAGAATTGGAAAGGTATACAGTTAATTCCCAGTACTTGAACAAGTTGCTGCTGTGATAACCTCGGTTTGAGTGACTGGGTTAAGGCTAGGCTGGGTGGATAATTGCTTAAGTGACTTTTAAATTCGTCGCTACCAATGTCACCATCACCAACGTAACCACCATCGTCATCATAGTCATTGTCTTCACCATCATTTATTCTATTTTATTTTTGTTGTTGTCATTGCTCAAATTTTCAGATTTGGCTCCTTTTTTGTAAATAGCTCAGTTTTACTAGCAAATGCTGCTCCATTTTTGTTTATTTTGTTTGGCTTTACATACATGTATGAAAAAAAAATGATTTGGTAACCAGTATGCAGTGCCACATGTATTTTGAGGGTCTCTATTTTTTTTTTTAAATTTCCAGAAACAATATAAAAATTATGATCTTAACGTGCCAACAATCTTTACATGTATGTACCCGGTAATTGTGACTGCTGGGGCCCGTTTCTCAAAACTCCCGATAACTTTGCCGGCCCGGTAAGTATTTTTTCGAGCTCATTTATTTATCAGCTAATGGTAATCATTTTCGCAAACTTAGCGATATGCTTCACGAAATTCTAAAGATTAAAATTTAGCTTTCAAAATCAATAAAAATTGTATAGCTCTTGGAGAATATTGTGCCCCTAAACTAGTAATGTTCTCGGGCCCGGAAAGTTATCAGGAGTTTCAAGAAACAGGCCCCTGTACCCTTGTAGCTCTGCCTGCCTCGATTAGCTTCTGCTATTAATTTTGCGGACGGAACCGAACCTTCAGTCATTCGTATCTTAGTACTTTATACACTGTAATTTTTGTATTTAACAATTTATGTATTTTTGTGAATTGTGTGTGAATAAACTTGCGTGTACACGTAAACAATCGTGGATTGTTTCATGCACACACTGTTTTTTTTTTTTGTATGACAGACAAAATGAATACTGCTGTTGCTATGATCTTCTCTATATGTATTTCATTTTTAGGTTGCATGGGGTACATGGTACAGATTGGGTAACTATTGGTCAGTTAATGGGCAGAAGTCGTATGTCTGTAAACCGAAAGTTCTCAACTCTTCCAGCTACCAAAGGTCAGTTAACTGCATGCCTGACAACCTTGTCATTTTAGAGCACATTTGTTGTTGCTATTCCGAGTAGGGAACAGTGTAATTCCTAGCAGAGAGATGATAGTAAAACACAAGTCATTCAATTAACAGGGCTTGAAATTACTCTTAGTCTAGCAAATTCATAAAATGCCATTGATTTATTATACTCTGCTCTATGATTGCTATGCTCCATCATTAATTAAAGAGGCAGTCTCATCAATTTTTAGTATCACTGTGAAAAGCCAAAAGACATATTTTTATCTATTGAAGCAATTAAGCCTAAAGATAATGGTCCAGTAGTATTAAAATGGGTATTCCAGTACATGGAAACTATAATAAGTATGTCTGGATAGGGATGGCCAGGATGGAAATGGCATCCGACTTGAAAACTTCTGGCAGAATTTTTCAAGTTTCTGCCCTTGTGTCTGAGATAAAATCACTAAAAACTAATTTTGGCTTGTTTTTGTTTTGAAAATTCATTTAATATTGTCCCCTTGGTGGTCTAAAAGCAATTCATGTGTGAGCAAGGTACTTTGATATAAATTAATCAAAATTGTGACAAAGAAGATAGGAAAATCGCCATGAGACTGGCCCTTTAAAGAAAAAAACAGTTTACCACTGACTTCTCACTGACATGTAGTGATTGGGTCATTGTGCTTTTGCATCTGTTGCAATTGACCGGAGTGCTTGTTTAGTTGCTGTGGTTTTGGTTTTACAACTCTCAGTTAAAAATCTCTAATCGAGAAAATGTAATAATTATCAGGTAGCACCAAGAGTGGAAAGTGGACAGATGATGAGATCAAACTTCTTAAGGAAGCTGTACATCTTGTCACCAATACTCCTGAAGGCAAACCAGTTCCGTTTCATGGAATCCACTGGCCTGCTGTTGCACAAATGGTCAAGACAAGGAACAAGGAGCGATGTAGGCGAAAATGGTACGTTTTTGCTTAATAAGAAAGGGGGGCATAGATGTTGTCGAGGTGTGGTCAGGTCTAGTGGTGTGTTGGACTCACAAGTTTGGTTCTACTTTCAGCTGTTCTGTTGTTTCCTGAAAAAAATTGCGTTTCAGCTGTTTTGTCGTTTCCTTAACAAAAATTGTCTTCCTCTACCCAGGTGTATAAATGGGTACCAGCAACATGTGACAAATTGTAGGGGGTAACTGTGCAATGCATCATCCTCACATCCTGGGGAGTGGGGGGTATTAGTGACACTGTAGTGTTTTTAGTGCCGGGTATCACGCTACACAGAAACCAGGTTACAGTCTAAGGTTTGGAAATCTGGATAAAATCCTCGTAAAAGTGTGAAAATAATTTTCCTTCATTGTTTAGGTTGGACAGGCTTTGCTGGACAGAAGATGAAAAGGAAACTCTGTGGACAAAAGACGACGAGCTCATACTCATCACAAGGTTAAGGCAAAGACATAATTTCAGGCTTTTCCGCTTTTGGACAGCTCGCTTTTTTGCACAATTGATTGGTTGATTGTGGGGTCCTTACCATTTCATGATGAAGGTCCTTATATTTAACAATTATTCGCCGAAGGCAAAGTGAATATTGTGGAATAACCGTCGAGGGGATTATTCCACAATATTCGCTAAGCCTGAGGAGAATAATTGTTTTAGTATAATTTCTCCGGTGATTATCAGAGCAAATGCATTTTCTTGTTTCTTTTCTCCAGAAACATCAAAAATCGCGCGGTTGCCATTTTGAAAATTAGTGCTTCAGTATTATAATCAGCTCGCGCGGGGTGATTATAGCAAGATGTGACGTAACCCACGACCAATCAGTGCGCGTGCTACTCTATAATCACCTGACCCCAGTTGCCCAAAAGTTGGATGGAGCTGTCCACCGGATAAATCACTATCCAATGGACAAGCGTTAGGGAAACCAGTTGCGTTATCCACTGGAGAGATTTATCCGGTGGATAGCGCTATCCAACTTTTGAACATTTGGGACCAGAGCAATTATACTTAAGTGCACATATCACTGATGTAGCCCATTTCCTCTATTAAGCCCCCTTTGTGGGCTTAATAGAAAGTCTGTGTTAACCAGATGTTATGACAACAGCTTACTGAAATTCTTTGTCAACGCAACTTTTCGTGTATATATTAAATGACAGATACCTTTCCAGCATTCAGCAACAACATAAACAAATTATTCGTGAGATTACAGAAAATCAACGACAAAGTTTTGGTGGAGCTTTAGCCAGCAGACCAAAATAATATGCAACTTTGAAGTATTACTGGAAGAACGCGGAGGGGTGGCGGCGGTAGGGGTGTAGAGTTCTTCTTAGAGGGAATGGGCTTATTTATTTTTGACCACGGAAAGTGGAAAAGGGGCTTATTAGAAAGGGGGGTTCTCATAGAGGGAGTGGGCTTATTTATTTATGTTTCAGACCGGAAGGTAAGGTGGAAAGGGATCAACAAAAGAAGTATCTTTCTTTTCATCACAATCACCACAATCAGGATTGGGAAAGACCGTAGAGAAGGGCCATCGGTTTTTGACAAGTGCCTCAGATAGTTGCTATTGTCCTTCCGTTTTTTCGTCTTTCCCACCCACCACATGAAGCATTCCATGCCATTGAGGGCAGCCACAGCCTGGGTTGGTTACATTATTAGTGATTCTTTTAACATCCCAGACTTTTTCCACGATGTGTAAGTAAATGTACTACACATATTCCAGCAATACTGTTCAGACTCGTGAGGAAAACGTGTACTTTAGTAAGTCCACACAACATACCGGTAGCTGTAAAAACAAAGCTCAAGAAGCTTTGCTATTGTTGTTGTTGTTTATACATAATACATGTTCTTTGTCTGGCAGATTATACAACTCTGGAATTACTGAAGAGTGTGACATAGATTGGATGGAAGTGAAATCCGAGTTGAAAAAGTGAGTTGAAACGTGTGTACTGAGTAGCGCGTTGAATCTATCTAGTTGACTTTTTTTGGTTTTTCTTCTTCTCTCGCGCTGCATCACAGCTCGTTGTTGCCTCTTCGCGGCTTAATTTCGTTTAAGAGAAAGAAAGCAAAAAACCTTTGGGACCAGGCTGCACAGCACAATGAAAAGACAAAAAAACGATTTGTAAGTTGATTTCTCTGCTGTTTGCACACTTGGGTTATTCAAACATGAGACGCCGGCCCAATTTTCCCTTTCGTAAACGGTCGTTGCCATTTTTAAGACGCTTAGAAAATTTTTGAACTAGTATTGAAAGTTTTTCTACTAAAGAGAAAGACATTCACAATCCAGATTCGAACCCCAGTCCTTTCGTATGCTAATCTCTCTCCCTTGCCACTACACTACCACGCCACAATTCCGAAAAATTAAAGTATATATTATAATTGACTGTCTTTCATAACTGATACATCTATAATAGGTGACCCTAGCCCTTTCCAGAACTTTTAACGTAAATTCAACTTGGGCTTAAACTTTGTTCTTTCTAAGACTATTTAACAATGTATTTGTTGCCTTATTGTGACTTAATCCAGAGCACATATTACATCTACCGTGGCAAAAGGCTTGGTTACAAATGATGGCATCGACCGTCAAAAAATGGCAACGACCGTTTACGAAAGGGAAATAGGCGACGCCGGCCGTGATTCGCCAAATAGACCATTTTCATTATGACGTCACACACGCAAAGGTTTCTGGTAGTTGTAGTAAAGATTGCGCCCAGGGTCGCTCAATCGCGGGAAAATTCAAAACAATCCACGAAAGCACGCGCAATGCAATGGCGGGCGAGTCGGCCGATCATATCACGTCTTTTATGTGCATCGTTGAGAGGACCTCGAGTGACATAAGCGACAAACCTGCTTTTACCTCACTAGGACACATCAAGAGACATTTTATTTTTACACATCGAAAAAATAAACTTTTCCTTAGGGAGAGACGATCAGGAAACAAAACACGCGAGGCACGCGTGTTTCCGTCTGTTTATTTCTTTGTTTGTTTGTTCGTATGTTTAATTGTTCCTCGTCCGACTGTCCCATTGGGAAAAGTTTGACGTCTTACATTTATTGGTTAAATGTTAACTTCTTTTAATGCATTCGCCCGTAAAATATTGACTTCAGGTTGTTCATTTTAGCAACTACTCGCCGCAGTGGCTCAGTGCGAAATGGTCAAAAATCAAGAAAAAAGTACCTAACTACCACCAGCTGGACTTTGAAGGTATGTGACCCATTTGTTGAAATTCAGTCAGCACTGTTAATACCAAGAGTGACCAGCTTCAAAACTAGAAAAAATAAATTAGAAAACAAGCAGTGGCACATAAAAGTACTGCTTAATAGCTTTCATTTGAATAATAAACACTTTAAGATTTCACCCACAGACTCAGAAGATAGAGAACACATTGAACGGCGTAAACAGTACCACAACAAAGTACTGCTCAGTAGCTTTCATTTGAATCAGTGGTGACCCTGTGAGGTTTAGTCCACAGAATAAAAAGTTAGATCCACCTCGTTCAGAGTAATAAACATCACTGTGAGGTTTAATCTAGAGTCTAGCAAAGCTGCTTGTACATTTATCCCCGAAGTATTCACAAGGGAGCTTCAGATCGCAGTACGGGAATGAGTATGAGTACTACAAGTAGGGCCACAGGGCAGGTAATCTTAGGGAAAAATTCTTCAAGGTCAGGGAAAAGTCAAGAAATTGTATTCTGAGGCAGGAAATATCGATATTTTGAAAAGAAGAATCCCAGGTCACTTTCCTCTTATTCGTTTTGTTTTCTTGTTTTGTTGATCTTGTTGTTGTTGTTTCACGTATAATGCCGGAGCTGACATGTTCAATTAACTAGTGTGTGTAGTATATGTGAAAATGTTATTTTCTAGTGCAATAAAAATATTTCAAAAAAAAAAAACTTTGAGAAGAATGTTTAATAATAAAATAGGTGAGAAGAGTGGCTATAAGAGGAGGCTGGAAGCCGCTACTATTTGTGACTTGTAATTATTTGGTCCGGAAAAGTAATTTTATTAGGAAAACGTGAGGGAATTGTGAAAACTGATCTTTGTGGCGTCCATGGATTATCACTTGGCCTAACAATCCCGCCTAGAGCTTCCTCTACTGTTTGGCAACACGGAGGAGTGAAGCCTCGTGATCATGACTTGTTTGCAATTCGTACTGGTACTGAATATTTAGCTCTTGCCCGTACTGTCATTTGAAGTTCGCTTTTCCGGAGAGAAGAGCGAAGGGATAAATTGCTTAGCTTCTACGACTTTCCTGTAGTTCAATAACAGATCGTCTGAACAGCACATCGTGTGTTGGGCAACAGTATATCTCTCCTTTTGGTTTGTGTGTGTGTGTTTGTTTGTTTGTTTGTTGTTGGGTTTTTCTCACCGTATACCATTTATTTAGCTCGTTGAAGTAAATTGTCTCTCTCCGTTGACCTAGCACACAACATAAGGCCTACATGTGGGTTTCGAATCACGTTCAAGGCTAATACTCTAACCACTTGGCCACCCTGTTTATATCAATTATAATCTCTTTCACAAGTAACATCGCTTTTGGCATGTGTGTTTAATTTCAACGTTTTTCTGCTTCTCAGATGTTGTGGATTATCTTTTCCACGAGTATGGCAGAACTCTGAGAAATCATCTTGTAACTGAATCATCCAGCGAGAAGACCCAGTAGAACTGAACTTTCAAAGCTGAGTTCCTGTCAAGCCGCGATCTTATGTCTTGTACAGACCACGGTTGCTGCGATCCAGCACGTTTGGAAAATTGCTTGCAAGTAGTCTCTCCTGTCCAGATGACGTCAGAAAGTCCACACGTTTACCCTGAAAAAATCGTCTTATTGTAATCCTCGCACCTTCTTGGGCAATTAATTGTGTTTCTGTTACTTCGGCTCGCTATACATACAGTCTTCACTGCATGCTGGTAATGCAACATTTTTTAAGGCGTTGCCGCGCAAAAAAAAAAAAAGAGACGAGCAATTAATGGCCCGGGGAATGCTGTCGCAAGGGGGTGATCATGTGATCAAAACAGTTGGAAGGTGTTATACTTGGTATCTGGTCTCACATGACAGCGTTCGTTTAGAAAGTGAAAGTGCTGCAGTCTGTGTGTCGTTTCATTGATCAGGTAACCAATGTTCTGGTAATAGCTTCGCGACTATACATCGAGGAAAACGTTTTAACTCTGTACTGTATCAATATCTGTGAACTTTACTCAGTTTTGTGGAAAAAATGACTGTTAAACACTAAGCCTCCAAAATTATGGACTGCCGAGCACCTTGGTTTTTTTCGTTTTCTGGACCGTTCTCGGCTGCCGGCATGCTGCAATTCACTAGAACGGAATCGCAAAATACACGTTACTCCTGGCAATTGAATGTGGTACTGCATTTCCTAGATGTACGAGGGCATTTCTGAACGTGAATGCTGTTTTATTGGTTCAAATGCATGTATTTTAGTTGTCCTTTTATTACATCTCGATTGATTTATTTTATCGTTACTGGATGTTTCTCCCGTATAAATAAAGCTCATGTGCACACGTCTGTATGTATTTAATCTTGACGTCTTTCAGGCCTATGTAAAAATGCCGTGCCTAGGTGCCCGGGCGTAGCCTGTTGTAGGCTCCCAGAAAGTTGGAACAGCGAATGAGAAAACAGTCACGTAAAGCGCGTGGGTGCTGAGGAGAGCCGCCGTCACCTCCGTTTTTCCCGTTAAACTATTTTCCCCGTCCCTACTCTGAGAGCCTGGAATAGGATAGGCGTAGCCTCTCAACGGCTCATCTGTGACTGATCATTTTTAGTTTATTTCCACTGGCTGCTTCCATCTAGCTTATTACTGTTCACCGTCGATACCAGTCTTTACGCCTTTTCCACAATGGAAGCTACAATACAAAACTTTTCGGGAGGCCTTAACCCGAATAGGAATATGAATTTAACTGTCAAGTGCCACCTCAATCTTCTGAAAGATGGGGCAGTAATTCCTTTTAAGAGAGAAAAATCGTCGCCTTAAGGTGCGAATTAAGGTCAACTAGGATTTTCGGAAAGCTAACAACACCTCGGGGGGGGGGGGGGGGGGGCTGTTGACCTATGTTTGGTTGTAAGGGTGCCGCTGAGGGTCTGAGACCCTGTTTAGGGCAACATCTTCCATTTTCGGTCCCTATAAGGCCAGGACAAATGACAAAATACCCACTATCTTGTTTTCGCAATCATCTCCGATCTAGGATTGCTGAGTACTGTATAAGTCATATTTAACATCGTGCAACCATGCCCTGTTTAGGACAAGTTCAGACCCCGTTTAGGACACACTGGCATAAAATTATATAGCCTGCTCAGGACAGAGAGGCCAACAACCATACCCTATCCAGTGGCACGTCCCAGTGTAGGCCATATAAGGAAGTAAACCTCCCCCCCCCCCCCCACCCCGTCGCGGGCAACACCTCGTAAATTGGGGAAGAGGACTTTGTTCCCTACATAGTTGTAAGGCTTAAATGTTCAGCTAGATAATCTAAACAGGTCAAACTGTGTTAGCCTTTGCAAATAACTTGAGATCAACGAGCGGCGTACGGTGATTGAAGCCTCTGGCAGCCAGGGCAGTCGTACAACGATCTGTGAAAACAGAACACGACACTCCCATTTTCCGCTCCCTCTCTGTTAACCAGGAACGCACTTCAGGCTGACGTCCTTGTTGACTGGCTTCCCTTATAAGTTTTACAGTAACGTTGCAATTTAGGGTAGCATCATGTGATTCGTTGACAAACGGTTTAATTTTGATTCCAAGTACATTATTTAGTCAACCCTCCATAGAGAGTTCAAAACGATTAACTAATAGTCCAGAGTGGAGAGAGAGACAACACAATGCCGAAACGAGTCTTCACCCTCATTCCTTTCAATTGAGCGTCTGACATGCTATCTAAGGGTGGGATGATATCGATACTAAATACTCAATATATCGATAATTATAGTACAACGCTAAATTTTGGCGTGCCCCCATTGGTCGAAATCGATCACGTGATGTGATGTGTCTCTCCTCAGTGGGCGCCTATCAGCGCATAGTGCCCGTTTTTGGCAATTTTCGTTGAAACAACTGCTAGCTTCTTAACCATTTCCAGTGTAAATTATTAGAAATGAAGAACGTGCATTAAAATGGCTTCCTAGTACACGTCAATCACCTTGGGGGCTTTTCCGCTCCATTTTTCGTGACATGATAGTCGCATTGCAATTGTCAGCATTTTTTGGGCTCAAAATTTAGCGTTAAACAAATAAAAAAAAACAATAGTCTTTCTGTCTCAGACCCTATGGGTAATAAGTTCCCTCCGAAATTTGACTTCAAATAAGCCCTCGAACTACGTTCTCGGGTTAATATTTGTTGTGAACATCAACCTCCTCGGGCAACCTCCCACACGATAGTGCCTTCGACAGAAGAACTTTACTGTTTAATTGTTTTACCAAAAAAATCGATATTCGCGCAAAGTATCGGTGATGTCGATCCCATTCGATACTGCTCACGTGACTACTTGGACTAATCTAGTTGCTTGAATGTGTCATGCTGAGTTCCTCGGAAATTTTTGTTTCTATGAAGCTGAATCCGGTCAAGCACTGTCACTTGATTATGCTGTTGCTGACAGTGCTCTACCTAGTGTCGTCATAATATCATATCGGTAACAGATATCGAAAAAATGTTAAATATCGGTAAATATCGTGCACGTATCAGATTGATTTGAAAAACTGATACCGGCTTACCCTTTCCATAGGTTTTTCAGTAGAGTGCTTGACGTGCTAAGCAATGCATGATTAGGTACGTTCTAAACATTGAACGATTGAAAACCGATGAAAATCCTTTGTCAAGTCACGGGATGTTATGACGCGGCACGTGTCCTAACTTGTACAGATATTCCGAGAAGCAAGGCGGAAGCCAATTCTGGGAAATCGAAGGAACACAAAAACGGCTATGGCGGCTGCATCTAAAGCACTCAAATATCCCCAAAAGTTGACCGAGCATTTAAGGACACGAAGTGTCGAGAAACAGGATGAATGCAAAATTTATAAGGAGTGGAATTTCAGCCACACTGAAGACACTGGCGAAGCAGACAACCACTGCCCTTGCGGGAAAGCAGGTATACGTTATCTTTGCTACATTGATAACAAAACCACAAAGAAGTTAACCTTCGTTGGTACCAGCTGCGTAGAGTTTTTTGACGATGAGGTGAAGGAAGTTCTCAAGCTAACACTTGGTCTGATCTCAGTTGGAATAACTGGAAAGTATAAAGGTGAAGGAAACAGAGGGAAGAAGAGATTTGAAGTACGCGCAAACACGAATCTCGTCTTAAAAGAATCGCGCCTAAAAGCCCTTTTTAATCATGTTCCTATTTGCAAGAAACGGAATGGAAAATGGGAGATTCAAGTTTTTTGCGACAAGAAAAGTTTAATAATATAGATCAAAAATACGAAATGAAAATCAAAACTGCGAGATGGAGTCAATCTTACGGAACTGGAGTATCATTCACGGCGATCAAATGTCACGAGATTGACTAATTTTGAGTATGATGACGATATTGGCAGAACATTATGCAGACTGTAAAATGTTTGGATATTTAATACCGAGTGTTTCAGACTTGGAGCCTTGCTGTCAGAGCCCCTTTGGATAGCTTTACTGAACTGAAGGCGGCATTTATCTCGTTTTGGTGAAAATTGTCGCCAGTATGATACCTTTAATTGTGATTCAGACTTTTTTTTTTTATTTTGCTAAGTGGAACTGAGCTAAACACTTTTAAAACTAAACCTTTCAAATTTTTATTGAATTTAGATAGAAAGCAACATGCATGTAGTATATAGTTTTTGTTCTTGTTTTGTTTTCTTACTTACCCGTCTCCGGCGTAAGGCGTATATTTGTTTTCTTAGCTATTTTTATATTTGCATTTTTGTAAATAATCATATCTTTTATGGTCGATTGGTGATGATGATTATTATTATTTAATAAAGGCGGTAGTCTCAGATAAAGGTATAAAACTGTCACAACGAGTGTGTCTAGTACTACGCTTTACCAGTCGTAATTCTCGGGGCCGAAGCAACTGAGATCTTGTACAGATATTCCGAGAGAAGCAAGGCGGAAACCAATTCTGGGAAATCGAAGGAACACAAAAACGGTTATGGCGGCTGCATCTAAAGCACTCAAATATCCCCAAAAGTTGACCGAGCATTTAAGGACACGAAGTGTCGAGAAACAGGATGAATGCAAAATTTGCAAGGAGTGGAATTTCAGCCACACTGAAGACACTGGCGAAGCAGACAACCACTGCCCTTGCGGGAAAGCAGGTATACGTTATCTTTGCTACATTGATAACAAAACCACAAAGAAGTTAACCTTCGTTGGTACCAGCTGCGTAGAGTTTTTTGACGATGAGATGAAGGAAGTTCTCAAGCTAACACTTGGTCTGATCTCAGTTGGAATAACTGGAAAGTATAAAGGTGAAGGAAACAGAGGGAAGAAGAGATTTGAAGTACGCGCAAACACGAATCTCGTCTTAAAAGAATCGCGCCTAAAAGCCCTTTTTAATCATGTTCCTATTTGCAAGAAACGGAATGGAAAATGGGAGATTCAAGTTTTTTGCGACAAGAAAAGTTTAATAATAGATCAAAAATACGAAATGAAAATCAAAACTGCGAGATGGAGTCAATCTTACGGAACTGGAGTATCATTCACGGCGATCAAATGTCACGAGATTGACTAATTTTGAGTATGATGACGATATTGACAGAACATTATGCAGACTGTAAAATGTTTGGATATTTAATACCGAGTGTTTCAGACTTGGAGCCTTGCTGTCAGAGCCCCTTTGGATAGCTTTACTGAACTGAAGGCGGTATTTATCTCGTTTTGGTGAAAATTGTCGCCAGTATGATACCTTTAATTGTGATTCAGACTTTTTTTTTTTATTTTGCTAAGTGGAACTGAGCTAAACACTTTTAAAACTAAACCTTTCAAATTTTTATTGAATTTAGATAGAAAGCAACATGCATGTAGTATATAGTTTTTGTTCTTGTTTTGTTTTCTTACTTACCCGTCTCCGGCGTAAGGCGTATATTTGTTTTCTTAGCTATTTTTATCTTTGATATTTGTATTTTTGTAAATAATCTTATATCTTTTATGGTCGATTGATGATGATGATGATGATGATGATGATGATGATGATGATGATGATGATGATGATGATTTAATAAAGGCGGTAGTCGTAGATAAAGGTATAAAACTGTCACAATGAGTGTGTCTAGTACTACGCTTTACCAGTCGTAATTCTCGGGGTCGAAACAACTGAGATCAGTTCATGGATGGCAACTCCGTAAGGCGGGCGTCGACTCTCCGTAGATAGAGAGATTTCCAGCCTAATTGGGCTGTCTCTTCAGTGACCAACGTGCTGCTCGAAATTATATTCAACTGACCAGGACTGAGAGCTTAGATGGTGACAAATCATTCGTAGTGGGGTCTAACAAGTCCCATACGCCTTTGCTAACAATTGATTGACCTTAAGATTCCTTTTTAAGAAAACCCAAGAAACCGATTTGCTACTTTTAAATGGTACTTAGGTGTCAACCCCCTCTTAATTCATTTCTCACTGATTTGAATACTAGCATTTCAGTATTTTTAGTTAAATTTTATCTTGTTTTATTTTCCAGTCCCTATTGAAAACCACCTTGCGTGTTATAGGCCATCGGTATAAAGAATTGCATTATCATCATCATCATCATCATCATCATCATCATCATCATCATCACCATCATCATCACTAATTATTAATCTTATTATTGTTTTTAACTATGATATTTATTTTACCTTTTAAACTGCAGCATAGCCAGAATTAAAGGGAATTTGATCCGTTAATCCTGCAATATACATCAGTGCGCTAATCAGCTAATATTTCTTTTGCCTCAGGCTTAACATTCTCATTTTCGATAAACCCTCCTTGTCAAACCACTCACTTATTGCCTTATTTCTCTTACATAACAGTAAGCTGTTCTTCCTTCCTTTGGAAGGCTAAAAATTTGCCTTCAACGTAAGATTAGTGTAACTTTTAATTCAACTGGTGCATTTCTCGACTGGCTGGAAAAATCAAGGGGCCCGCCTTCCAAACACAAACGACTTAAGACAACCAGAAAAACAAAAGAATTCGTGGATAAAAACTGAATCTCCCTCCTAGGAGTATGCTCCCTCAATCACAAGCCTTTCCAAAACCTGTTACTTGCACTGGGGACATTTGTTCTTCAACTGGTGGGATTTTTTTGCACTTACTTGGCCAAGTTTTGTGTGGCAAAATTATGAGGCCATTTTTCCATCTCACATTTTGAGTATCAAGTTTTTTAAATCAAAGTATTTACATATGACAAACGCAAACGAGAGAAACGCTCGAAGGCTGCTCTGACGCTTTTGCTTCTGAGAAATTTGACATCCTCTGCAAATTCCGCTGGGTATGGTTGCTCATAGCAGCGTTCAGCTACGACCCAAGACAATTCAGTTGGTCAATTAACCTAAACAGAGATTTTCACTTACCCAGCTACCCATGCCCGTTTTCCCTTTGCAGTCACGAAAATCAACGATGAAAGAAACGTCACGAACCTTTGTGTCTTCCTGAATCAAAGACAAACATTACGAGGAACAATGTAGCCTGCAAAGGTGGGGGTTTTTTTTGGAGGGGTGGGGGGGGGGGGGAGCGTGAACGAACGCTATAGTCGCCATCTTAGATTTTAAGGTGGTTTCATATAGTTTTTCAGCGCACGAGGAATGGGAACTAAATTGGCACAAGCGCGCGCGCGAGGAGCGCGACAGTCCAAGTCAGACGACATGTGCCAATCAACCTCCCAGGCGAACTTTTCCAAAGTCTGATTGAGGCATCTTTATGGCTTACCTTTTCAAAACCTATCGAGCACATAGCAGTGAAATTATGAAAAGCCTTTAGCTTAACCGCTTTTGTAGCTGACAGTTGCAGTCCTACGATTGTTCTACGATTATAGGACTGGATTGATTGCGATCTTTAAGTTCAAGCAACACAGAGAGGACTGAATACGTTGCACGAATTATTACGCGCCTTCAAGAATTGTGCGTGAAGGACTTCTCTCCGTTCTCAACTTGAAATATCAGTGCTGTCCAGGTCAGCTGTCGAGAATCTCTGGGATGAGAAGCTTAAGTTTGTTTGGATCGAGCCTAAGTGTAAGTAATTCTTTGGAAAAGTACTTTAGTTTTTGCCTTTCTAACAAGCCATGTATTTTTTGTCGGGTAAGTTGTCTCTACGGCCGTTCTCATACGGTTTCAGCAAAATACAGCTGACTTGTAAATTTTATTGAGCGATGAATAGATTACACACTTGTAACGAGGTAACAGTTGTCATTGAATTTTGATAGAAGTTGAAACTCAAAAGGACACTTATATTTCAGTGTCTATTTATCAGTCACCAGTAGCTTTTGATCTAAGTTTCACTTGTGTTGACAAGTTCCCTGCTAGTAGAGGCCCCTTTTCCTTTGTATTCGCTGAGCTGACGGACGGGACGAAAAGGGACCTCTGCCATGGGTCGAAATGAACTGTGTTGAGCATGCACCACGGTTACTTAGCGACCGAAACGTCACGTGATACTTTTAGCACGTGATCAGCTGACGACTCCCACCTTTCTCAACTAAGCGCGCCAAAAAACACCTGCACAGTTTTGTTGTCGTGAATGGCGAGTTCACCAAAACCCTAAAAAAAGTAGACAGTTCGTCTAGAGATAGTTGTTGTCTAATCTACGGTATTAATTTCAAGTTATCTGGACAAGGAAGCTTTTTTAACATGACCACAACTCCAGGAATCAAAGAGAATTTAACCCATTGAAGGCTGCGTGTTTTAGGATCGCTTCACTATATTAGCAGTTGGTAATAAACCAGAATAAACAACCCATGTGCAGTACGAAAAGACAATTTATAGGTTCGAAAAAACAACACTCACTTGATCTAGAATAGTTAAAATTTCTTACTTTTAAATAAAATGCACCTGTTGTCAATTAAGAATTAGCCAAAAATACAATCTCAAAGTCAAAATTTTGAAAATTTCCGCAAGAGATTTCTCATGTTGTCTCGCGCGTGAAATCAAACCACAACAGAGCATTTGTGTCTGTTTTGGTCAGATTACTACTTTTCGAAATTTTATGAATGAAGGTACACAGAAGAAGAGACAGTAAGCTTTTCTAAATAATACATTTATTAAAACACGCCTTTACTTGTTTCTGAAGACCAAACGCGTTCAATTCTTTCTTCGAGGGAAGCTACGCGCAAGCGATTTCGCTCGATGTGCAAGTTATTTTGAAGAGCATTTGGTGATGCGAACTGTGCACGTTTTTCAAAACTTTTACGAAAATTGTAAGGAATATGAAGAATCCCTCAATTAAAAAGCGATTTCGATACAAATTTACAATCAAATGTGTAATTTACTCTACCGTAGACTCGTAGAAGTGCTAGAGCATTTCACAGAAAGTCCGCAGCTCGAAAAATCTTTGGAGGTGGAAGGTTATCCTTCGCCTTGACAGATGTTTTCTTCGCTCTAAATTCCATTCCTCCTTAACTTGTGGAGTGTTTCTTAGAGCTTCTTCTTTCGATTGCTTTCGTCGTCCATGTTAACAAAAACGAGAGAAAGTAAACGTTGTAACTCTTCACGAGTTTAGTTTTCTTTCCAGGACGGCACGTTACTATGCGGGCTCACTAAATGACAGCGGAATAACTGTAAAGGAATGCGCGAGATACAGTGGGCTCAAGTCACGGTCAGCAAACAATACAGGGAGCATGCGTTTCGGAAACCGCCGTCCACGACCATGGACGGCGGTTGAATCAAAGGGAGTTTCGACCCATGGCAGAGGTCCCTTTTCGTTCCGCCCGTCAGCTCAGCGAATACAAAGGAAAAGGGGCCTCTGCTAGCAGGGAAGTTGACAAGGTGCGACTTCAAAAACTTCAGTGGTCTAAAATAAAACCGAAAATTGAAAAAAGTTCAATTGTACCTCAGCTCAAATACAATTTTTATTTTTACGAAAAATTATGCCTAGAATGACGGCATTCAAGGGGATTCAGTGAACGAATAAAGGATGAGTATCGAGTTGACGGCCGGTTCCAAAACAGTCGGCGTTTCGCAGGCGTTCTGTTGACTTGTTGAACCTTGCGGAAAAATAATGTGGTCTTTTTCAAACCATATAATTTCTTGTCGACATTTTTGTTCCCTTTTATCCAACGTCTACCTTTAAATATAAATTGAAAGCGTATTTATATACTATTTGCTATTCCATGCAGTTAACAAACAAGCAAGTAGCCGCTAAGAAACAACGTGGGTCTCGGCAGACAAAATATTGAGCTTACAACATAAAATAAACGAGCTTCCCTGCTTTTCTCGGGTAGCGTACCAAAAGATGTTCTAAGAGCAAACATGACCGCTTTAGATTTTTTCTTGAAGAACAGTGGTAATCAGTTAATGGTAAAAATGAAACTGAAAGTGGTTTAATGATCCCCGTTCTGGAAACTTCAAAGGAAATTTTTTTCTGCTGGTAATAAAGTGGCGGCTTCGTTCGAGTTTTTATATCGCAAATCGGTATAAATTTTCTTCTTTTTTGTTTGTTTGTTCGTTTCTTTCTTTATTTTTGCGAATTTTTTGGTCACATGGATCCTTTACAGTAAAGGAAAGCAGTTGTCCAGAAAAATGTTGTTCTTTTGAAAGAAAAGCTGTTCTACCGCTTACCGGCGTGCTGTCCACGCTCGTCCACGCAAAAGGAATCATGAGCATGCGCAACCCCGTAACCTGGAGAATTTTTATTTTGGTAACGTGAAGAAAAAGGTGGATTTTGAGGCATTTTCAAACGCTAATTGCGCGTGTTCCAGTCGGTGAAATTTTTTTAAAATTGGAACATTTGTAGGATTTTTCTGCTTTTGAGTCATATTAAAGTAAGAGTAATTTTTGTACATGCACTTCTGCATTAATCGTCGAAAACGAAAATTTACTATTCTGGCAAAACTTATGTACAAAATTTCTCAAAGCTTTGCCAGCTAAGACTTCTCAAACGACAACATCTTTACAGCAAAAATAGCGAAAATTCACCGTGTAAAAACCAAGAAATGACATAAAGAAACTGGGTAAGCTTAAAAAATGAGCCAAACAACTATATCAGGGGTTGCCATGGAAACGGACCAGGCCCAGAAATTGTGACTTTTTTGAAAAGTATAAAGGCTAGGCTAGTTGCTTTTGTAGCTTTTTCCTAGTGAAATGTAAAGCGATGTCCTGAAAATCATCAAAAAAGTTATGTATATTTGTCTGTTGAAACTGATGAGAAACTGTATGGAGCCACCTTAATAGCAGAGCTCTCAGTCTTGTTCATTGCCATTCTTTATTTTAATAACGGTCAGTACAAAATGCAGACTGCAGACTGCAGACTGCAGACTGCAGACCGGGTACAAAATGCAGACTAGGTACAAAATGCAGATTGCGGACTGCAGACTGGGTACAAAATGCAGACTGACATTTGAAACTGTTTTTCTGTTTTTTTTTTATATTATTTCATTTTATAACTTACCAGTTGTCACGCAATCCCTTTTCCGATGTCATATTCCACGAAAACTCGCATTACCGGGGAATGATCTTGCTCCATGACTCGAAACGAAAACGCTGAGTCATGATTTCAATTTGTGTAGCGATTGTGTGGTCATTCATGATCCGATGCGATAAAACCACAACAAATGTAAACAAACGGTCAGTCACGGAATCTTGAAAAATTCCCCCGATTTGACTTTTGTTATCTTCCTGGTTTATTAATTAATAAGTACAGATAAAACACATTGCAAATGTAGGAAACTTAAACTTTCTTTAATTTTCTCCAAAATATATTTTTGTTAACCAACCATAACAATTAACACTGCTCCATTTGTGTAAAGTTCATTCTACCAGCCTGGCATAAGTTCACAACTCACTTGCGAACAAGGGGACGAAGGCACTTCTTCTTCACCACTGTCACGCGACATAGTGAGGTCAACCCGCGAACAAGACTAAGAGAAAATACAAAACGAACTTGTAAAAATACAATCCGATCTAAAAGCTACAAAGAAATGGTAAAATACAACTCGACATCTATGCTCCTACTTCACATGCAAGATCTAAATTCTCTCACGAGGTATAAGTATTTTTATATTAACATACATCGGTTAAAGGAAGGTAATTTAACTGCTACTTACCGCATTAACCGACCTCCGAAGGCCGCCATGACGAACCGGCGAAGAGGTAAAGAAAGCGACCACGTGCACGGAAGGTCATGTGTCTGCTGGTTTCTCGGTATCATGTTGCAACGAGTGTTGTTATTTTATGTTATGCGATCTCGCGCTTGAAGTAAGAAGACTGAGAAGGCTTAAATCATGTTTAAGAACGAATTGATCTTCGAGACTTCGTTTAAAAAGTATATTTCGAGTAATGGAGCAAGATCATTCCCCGGTAATGTGAGTTTTCGTGGAATATGACATCGGAAAAGGGATTGCGTGACAACCGGTAAGTTATAAAATGAAATAATATAAAAAAAACGAAAAAAACAGTTTCAAATGTCAGTCTGCATTTTGTACCCAGTCTGCAGTCTGCAGTCTGCATTTTGTACCTAGTCTGCATTTTGTACCCGGTCTGCAGTCTGCAGTCTGCAGTCTGCAGTCTGCATTTTGTACTGACCGATTTTAATAATGTTTGATGACACAATGTTGCATTTACATCAATTACAACGTGTTTACAATAATGGACCTCAAAATTTACAATAAAAATTTTGAACTCAATTGCATAAGGACTTGGTTACAAAGGTCTAAGGCCTGAGACTAAGATTTACATCATCAAAGTCGATTCTAAGCTATGATGTAATCAAACAAATCAGTGATCATCAGCCTTGTCCGTCTTCAAGATCGAGCTAGGGAAAAACCGACGTTTAACCTCTCTTTGCGACAGGTGAGAAGAGTTGCTAAGACTGCTAGACTTGTATTGTAACTACAGCTTACAAATTCTTAGCAATTCAAGTAGACTTCGCCTAATTCCGTGACTTCTCCAAACATAAATTACTGGATTGATGCAACTGTTCAAAAGAACTGCAGTCTCAGCGATTGGATATATCACATGATATAACATATCTTTTCTCGCCAGTCCAGCTTGATCCACTATGGTAGCGCACAGGGTTGGCATGAAGCATAGAAACAATGTCCCGGCGACAAAAGCTACAGTCTTCGATGCTTTTGCTTCTCGCGAGTTTGAATGCATTTGCGAGTGGGACTCGTTTTCCGATGTCGACGTGTTACGTGACATCTCGGCATTGACCTGGGCGTTACATCGTTTGACCAGTCTAAATACTTTGATGTATACAACGGATGTAACTACGAAGTTGGTGATTATTATCAGCGATATAACTGCGGTTTCCTCGTTACTGTTTATACCAAATGAAAAACGCACAGCCAGTAGTATTGCAATCGATATGCCCCATACGATGACAGCGACTGCCACAACTCTTTTAGAATTGACCTTCTCAATGTAACGATATGGATAAAACACCGCCAGATATCTCTCCAAAGAAATTAAAATAAGTGTTAGAAACGACATACAAATGCATGTCACCCCTGAAAAGGAGTAGATAAGTAGCTGATCGCATGGAAAGTTGCCTTGCGCTGCGGTTAGCTTACTTGCTTGATAAATAATGTAGGATGGTTGAACGAAAAACCCAACCATCAAGTCGGTAAAAGCCAAACATAAAATCGAAGTGTTTGCCACGTTTCTTAGTTCCGCTTTTCTGAGAACAGCTGCAAAGACCAAGAGGTTTCCAACGACGGTGACAGGACAAAAAAGGCCGTTGACAACGCACAAGACAAGAGATACAACGCGGAATAGAACAGACTGAGCAAAGGGCACCATTTTCAGACCCACTGATCCGATGTGTTCACAAACAAACTTGTCGGGCACTCCAGATGAATTGGTGGAAAGTGTTCCTTCGTTCATCGTGAACTGGCTTTTCCCCCCAAATTTAGGGATCCAAATTTTGATTGAACTCTAAAATCAGCTGCCGAACACGAAAGCTACCCAATTCAGACAAGGCGGAAGCCATTTCAACACAGACGGACCTACTGAATATACTCTGCGTGACATCTGTCAATCATTCCTAACAGGCCACATGGATGGTTTCTTTCGATGTTTGCGTAATAGAAAGATGTGGTGAAAAATTTTCACCTCAAATGTTTATGTTGGATGAAAACAAGTCCAGGTGCGGCGTTTAAGGTAAACAGCTAAAAGGCATCTAATACTAACATTGCTTTAGTCCAGTTTTCTCAGGGTAAATTTCTAGCTTTAATGTCAACACAAACACACTAGATCTCGTCTCAAAATCGCTCTCAAAAGTTCTGATTTGGTTCCTTTAGTTTCAAACGTATCCGATATTCAATAGTTTGAACAAATAGCAATTACGATTTGTTAAACAGATCGGAACTGAAGTAATGAAATTCTAATCCCTAAGGTACCAAACCCGACAACGATGAATGCTAATCCAGGATTAGGTTTCTCTTTATCTTGCACGAAGAAAGTATTTTCAACGCTATTTTTACATGAAATCCAGCAAAAAAAAAAGTCATAGAAATATGAATTTAAAAAACTGACCTTTTTAGTTAGAATTGAAACAGTCATAATTATAATGTGAGGTCATCAACCAGGATTCATGACAATGGCTAGCCTGTGTAGCAAGCGTTTCCGTGGGGTTTCAGAGCAAAAAAAGGCCGAAGAACGGGATTTTTGAAGTTTTAGCCGCGCGAAAAATGGGGCGAGAGCAAAAAATGAGAGAGGGGGGAGGGGGAGAGGAAGCGGGGAGGAAAAGCTTGCAGACAAACCCCAGGATTTTTAAAACCGCCCACGTTGTCTGATATGCCTGAGCGATTTGATGCTGTCATAAATCACACTCATAAAATGCGGTTGGAAGGCCTACGCGGCTCCTACTTCTCGTCTTTGTTCGCCTTCTCGTCTTTGTTCGCCTACTTCTCGTCTTTTGGCCAATTTTGCTTCTTGCGTTTTTGTAGTGGGTTGAGTTTGGAGGATTTTTATATGGTGACTGAATTGAGCCGTTACAACTTAGGCGTCACATTTTGATCGCGAGGTCATATATGATCAATTTTCTGATAACCGGTGGATCGCGCGCAATGTTTCTTATTCCCAGTTAAATGACTTAATGTAATTTCTATGCCGCTCTCGGCATATTAGGTACGTTGAATCTGGCTCGTTTAGGAACTTGATAAAGTTTTTTCAGCCTCTCATGTTTGTATCTGTGGGATCTGAAATATTATCTAGAACGTGATGAGTTACCCTGTTGATGTTTGTAACGCCGGGCACCGCTTAAGGCTTATTTGTATAATTCTGTTGCAGGACGTTGTGTTTCGCATCACGGAGTGTGATCTATAGACCCTTTTCGTCAAAGACGTGAAGTAGGAGTCGCGTAGGCCTTCCAAGCCCGTTTTATAACAATGACAACACAGCCTTCTTTCGCAAGTGCTAACACATAAAAAATGAGACTTTTCCCAAATCCTGTCGGGACTACAGCAAGTAGATCTCTTCCTGTGAAGAGCTGTTTCACTGAGGACTTTAGTCGAGGGTCGAGGATACCATGTCGAGGGTCGAGGGTAACTTTTCTTCCCCATTTTTTTTAATTAATAAAGAAAAATTAAACCGAATTTAACTAAAATAATTAAATATAATTAAAGAAAAAACAACAATTTTTTAAGATACGGATTGCACGTGGACATTAGATGTTTTTAGACGTGGACATCGCCCCAAAAAATAGCAAGTAGATCTCCTCCTGTGAAGAGCTGTTTCACTGAGGACTTTTGTTCGAGTCTATCTTTTTGTCGAGGGTAGAGGGTTTCATGTCGAGGGTCGAGGGTACCATGTCGAGGGTCGAGGGTAACTTTTTTCCCCATTTTTTTTTAATTAATAAAGAAAAATTAAACCGAATTTAACTAAAATAATTAAATATAATTAAAGAAAAAACAACAATTTTTTTAAGATACGGATTGCACGTGGACATTAGATCTTTTTAGACGTGGACATCGCCCCAAAAAATAGCGAGTGGAGGAGGGGTGAGATAGTGAATAGCAGGTGGACATCCCAGTTCGTTTTCGAAAACCTGATTAGTTTTCAAAGAATTAAATTTAGAACCCACAAAAAGCTCATATTCGATCATAAATCTGGTTAGATTTCCCGTGTTACTGTAACATCACGAGGCGAAGAAATGTGACAAAAAAAACGAAGGAAAAGCGCGATGTCTTTATAAATGGTTTCACAACATGGGTTGTAATCCAGCTGTCAAGGAAACTCTCTTGACATGTCCAAGCTCCAGACAATAAAATTTCCCAGGCAGAATCGGTCAGTCACATTTACTAACTTCTACGTTTTGCCGACGGAAAATATCGGCAAGCAACAGTAGCCACCATAGTTCCGTTTCGTAGGTTTCGTAGGTTTTTACGCAAGAAGTGATGGCAGCGGCCCGGCAAATTGCAAAACAAACCTAAGGGAGTCGCGAGGTTTTTAAAAAAATAGGAATGGCCGCGATTTCCGGTGTCGGCATTTCGATATTTGAAGGCGCTTCCCCATATTGCAAGTACAGCAGTTTTTTGCTCGATTCGAGAATATGGATTCCTCTTCGAATCCACGAGTCGAAGAAATGTGACAAAAAAAGAAAAAGCGCGATGATTTCATAACTGGTTTCACAACATGAGGTGTAATTTAACTGTCAAGATCCAACTACTACAACGCGACGGAAATTGCTGTGGTTCTAAAGTGGATACATGATATTCAAATAAACGAAGGAGTTGATCACCGAAACCAGAAATCTCGACCAGCTACCGTGTATATCATGAAAATTGTGCGGTTTTTGCCTGACGACCACCTATAGCGACTTATAACCACTTGTAACTATGTTTCGTCTGTACATCGATGTTTAGATTTCACAGCAAAAACCACAAGAACAGATCTGCACGCAGGCTAATTGCGTGTGCAAATCATGTTGTTGTCCCACTGTCATCAACGCATGTGCCGATGCAATGAGCGGTTTTTTTTTTTCGGAGGGGGAGGGGGGTCTGCTGTGAGGTAATCTTTCTGATTTAATGTTCAAGCTGCAGAACATGTAGATTGCAAGTTGTCTCTAATTTTGGCGGTGGCGATTTGTGGGGCGGGCGAAATACACACACGCGCGCGTGTGTGTGTATTTCGCACTCCCCACAAATCGCCATCGGCAAGATTAGAGACTACTCGCAATCTCTAATCTTACATTGATTATTTATTTTTACGGATCGAGAACACTCGGCCAAAAACCGCCAAAAAGTAAAAACCGCGCAATTTTCATGATACACGGTAGCTGGTCGAGATTTCCGGTGTCGGTGATCAACTCCTTCGTTTCTGTGAAAGAGAATTAAAAATCGATATTTGAATATCATATATCCACTTTAGAGGAGTGTAGGTTTTTGTCGAGAGTCGAGGGTCGAGGGTATTATGTCGAGGGTCGAGGGTAAAAAATGTCGAGGGTCGAGGGTAAATGTCGAGGGTTCAAAAATGTCGGCATTTTTTTGTTATTTTAATTAAAAGAAACAAACAAACAAAACAAAACAAAACAAAACAAAAAACACTGAAAGAAAGAAAATAAAAAAAAAAGCCGTCGCACCGGCCACGAGACTCGACCGCCATCCTTCTGATTGTCAATGCGGGCGCCGTACCATTGCGCCACCAAGCCAACCCTGAGTTAACGCGATAAAATTAGTTTATTAAAATGGCTTACTACAGTTTTCAGAAGAGAAAGATAACCTTTTTAGAGCTTAAGTTTAAAGCCAACCGGAGTTTTTCTTTTGGTTCATTTGTAGCTATAACTGTTAAAAGAAATGATATTAACCCTCATTATCCTGGAAAAGAAATATGAGAAGCTATATATATTATTTGCCGGCCGGGAGGTCCGTATTGAGAAAAACTGTGCCAGAGGTCTTGAGTCAAGACCGAGGGCACAGTTTTTCTCAATACGGACCGACCAAGGCCGGCAAATAATATTTTTATTTTTTTCTTGTTGTTTTTCAAAAGTTAAACGTGTCTTGTTGTTTTCGGAAAGCAATGTTTTGCAAGCGCGCGTAAAATGAACCATGAAACGAAGCCGTTTGTGACACCAGAGCAGCAAAATACGCTTTTTTACTCTGTTAAAACTCAGAAATCACAGGAAGCAATATAACTAAAAGAAACCCCTTTATTTTCCCAAATTTCGATACATGTAGCTAACTCCTGCTCGATTTACTCAAATGTTTGTCGAAAGGGAAGAGGCGATTTACATTGTACAACCTTCGGTATTTTAACAAGAAATTTTGGAAAGAAAGTTTTTAACGACAATGTACAAAAAATTTCAGAATTCTAAGTTTCGGAGAACGTTTTAAAGATTTTAAAGGTTTTAAAAATCTATTACAAATTCCGTTCCGTTGACCGCGGTCAAGATCGGAAAATTCCGCCCGCTCCCGGAACCAATCAGATTGCAGGATTTGCTTCATCTTGCCCGCTCACGCGCTGAGAAAAAAATAAAAGAGAATATCAAATATAACAGACCGAGTGCTAGGAGGTTCTCCTAAAGGTTCTCAAATATTTCACACCGGTAGAGATTGTGCGGCCTGTCACGCCTTGCTACCTCCTACTGATTATGTTTTCCAGACAGAGCCCTATTCTACCAGTGAAACCACTTAAATTAACAAAGTCTAAAAGTTGCACTGTTGAACACTTAGAAAAAAAGACTTGTCCGAAGACATTAAGATATTCTGCACGGGCCAATATCCCGGCAGATGAAGACTTTCAGAAGGACATAAAGACAATCAAAGAGAAAGCAGAGCAAGGTTTTATCCGCGCTCTAACAAGATTTCACTATCGCCGTCTAGAAAAACAAAAAATTAAGCTTATCAAAGACAAAGCTAAGGCCCGCCGTTTAAGTGAAAGCGGTTCAGAAACCAAACGAAACAAATCCAGAGCTACTCCGCCAACGGCGGTTAGCCGCAGTGAGAAACTTAAGAAGCTTGATAAACTCAGAGCTGAAGTAGATCAAATGATGTTAGAATTACACGAAGACAATAAAGATTCTGAAGAGTACCCACATATGTCTGGTAAATGTGTCAACACCACCAAGGGTGGGAAAATCCAAAATAAAGAGTTAAATAACTACACGAAAACCCAAAGAGACACGAAAAAGCGAAAAGAACGCAGAAACAAACCAACAAACTTAGCCTCACACCAAAAAAATAAGGAGGAAAAATACATCAAAAACCTCTCAAATAAAAACCTTACTTGTTTCCAAACTAAAGTAATCTCCAGGGGTTTAAAATTTATACCGGTGAACAAACCCAACACAAACAAGATCCGGCGGCAATTACTGCAGGATTTTCGACATTTTGAAGGACGAATGCGTCTTAAATATATGTTTCACAGAAAACGCAAAGAATTTCACCCTTTCCATGTCAAATCTAACTGGAACCCACCAGTTCAAAAATCAGTTGCCCTAGAGAGCTTTTTAGAAGGAGTGAAAATGGATCTGGCTGATATAAAAATAATTAAGCCTAAACAGAACTTGTCACGCAATGAACGAAAAGCATTAAATGAATTAAAACAAAATAAAGAAATTAACCTCAAGAAAGCGGACAAGGGAAACACCACTGTTGTCATGAATACAATACACAAGATTCAAGAGGGTCAAATGCAGCTCAACGATCAAAACAATTACAGGCCTCTTGACAACCCCATGGTTAAAGAGACACACAGCAAGGTGTCACGTTTAATTACAGACCTTCACTATGGTAATCACATTGATAACATGACAAAGAAATGGCTATCCCAAACACCAAATCCACCTAGAATACCAGAATTCTATACTCTTACAAAAATTCACAAGCCTACCATCACAGGAAGACCAATAATCTCCGGTTGTGATGGGCCCACAGAAAAAATATTATCTTTTGTTGCTACACTGCTCCAACCTATATCGAAATCACAGGAGTCGTATCTTAAAGACACCACCGATTTCATAAATTTCACTGAGAGAACCAGCGTAAATAAACAAGCATTCCTTGTTTCGATGGACGTAACGAGCCTATATACAAATATACCACAAGAAGAGGGTATCGAAACAGTATGCGAAGCATACGACACCTTTCACAATAATAGCCCTCCCATACCCACACACTACCTCAGAGAAATGCTTAGTCTCATACTTAAAGAAAATTCCTTCCAATTTAATGGAAAGAACTCTCTTCAAGTACACGGCACTGCGATGGGGACGAAAATGGCTGTCGCCTTTGCCAACATATTCATGGCTAAAATTGAAACACAAATCCTAAGCAAAACTGTCAAAAAACCTACAGTCTGGAAACGTTACATTGACGATATATTTTCAATATGGGACGCCAGCAAAACGGACATTGAAAGATTCATCGAACAAGCTAATTCACATCATCCTACAATTAACTTCACAGCTGAAATCTCAAACACAGAAACTACATTTCTGGATACAGTCATATACAAAGGCGAAAGATTCAGGGAACAATCAATCCTTGACATAAAAACACATTTTAAACCTACAGAAACCTTTCAGTACACCCACTACACCTCTTGTCACCCGCCAAGTGTCAAAAAAGGATTCATAAAAGGCGAAGCCCTTAGACTCCTAAGAACAAATTCTTCAGAAAGCACTTTTGAAGAAAACATGGTAAATTTCAGAGCACGCTTGGTCGCAAGGGGCTACCCACGAAATCTGATAGATAAACACCTATCAGAAATAAAATTCACAGAAAGGAAGTCAGCGCTTAAACAGAACAAAAAAGATACGAAAGATATTTTGCCTTTTGTCACACAATATGAACCAGCAGTGCCAAACATCAAACAAGTTTTAATGAAAAAATGGCACATCATAGAGGGACAACCACTACTCAAACAAATCTTCAAAGATCCACCTATCATATCTTTTAAGAAAGGAAAATCTCTTAAAGATATGCTCGTTAGAGCAAAAATATAAAAGGTTCACAAATATTTCACAGCGGTAGAGATTGTGCGGCCTGTCACGCCTTGCTACCTCGTACTAATTTTGACGCACATCTCTAGAGTTGGTTTGGTGGCGCAATGGTATGGCGCGCGCACTATTAAGCAGAAGGGCGGCGGTTCGAGTCCCCGGGCTGGCAAGACGTATTTTTTTTATTTTCTTTCTTTCAGTGTTTTTGTTTTGTTTTGTTTTGTTTGTTTCCTTTTTTTTAAATAACAAAAAAATGCCGACATTTTTGAACCCTCGACATTTACCCTCGACCCTCGACATTTTACCCTCGACCCTCGACATATTACCCTCGACCCTCGACTCTCGACAAAAACCTACACTCCTTTAGAGCCACAGCAATTTCCGTCGCGTTGTAGTATAGTAGTTGGATCTTGACAGTTAAATTACACCTCATGTTGTAAAACCAGTTATAAAATCATAGCGCTTTTCCTTTTTTTTTTTGTCACATTTCTTCGACTCGTGGATTCGAAGAGGAATCCATATTCTCGAATCGAGCAAAAAACTGCTGTACTTGCAATATGGGGAAACGCCTTCAAATATCGAAATTGTGCCGACACCGCAAATCGCGGCCATTCCTATTTTTTTTTTAAAACCTCGCGACTCCCTTAGGTTTGTTTTGCAATTTGCCGGGCCGCTGCCATCACTTCTTGCGTAAAAACCTACGAAACCTACGAAATGGAACTATGGTGGCTACTGTTGCTTGCCGATATTTTCCGTCGGCAAAACGTAGAAGTTAGTAAATGTGACCGATTCTGCCTGGGAAATTTTATTGTCTGGAGCTTGGACATGTCAAGAGAGTTTCCTTGACAGCTGGATTACAACCCATGTTGTGAAACCATTTATAAAGACATCGCGCTTTTTCTTCGCTTTTTTTTCACATTTCTTCGCCTCGTGATGTTACAGTAACACGGGAAATCTAACCAGATTTATGATTGAATATGAGCTTTCTGTGGGCTCTAAATTTAATTCTTTGAAAACTAATCAGGTTTTCGAAAACAAACTGGGATGTCCACGTGCTATTCACTATCTCACCCCTCCCCCACTCGCTATTTTTTGGGGCGATGTCCACGTATAAAAAGATCTTATGTCCACTTGCAATACGTATCTTAAAAAATTGTTGTTTTTTCTTTAATTATATTTAATTGTTTTAGTTAAATTCGGTTTAATGTTTCTTTATTAATTAAAAAAAAATGGGGAAAAAAAGTTACCCTCGACCCTCGACATGAAACCCTCTACCCTCTACCCTCGACAAAAAGATAGACTCCTTTTGTTCTTGTCGCAACTCGCGACTAAATCCCCGTTCGGCGAGAAAAGTTAGAGCCTTGTTAATGCTCCCTTCGAACGCGTCTTCGCTCTGTAGACCTTTGAACGACACATGTCAATATGTGACTCGAGCCGAGCCAACGAACTGGTTTTCAAAATCCTGGGGTTTGTCTGCAAGCGTTTCTTTTCTTCCTCTCCCCCTCCCCCCTCTCTTATTTTTGCTCTCGCCCCGTTTTTAGCGCGGTAAATTGCTCTCGTCCCATTTTTCGCGCGGCCAAAACTTCGAAATCCCGTTCTTCGGACTCTTTTTGCTCTGAAACCCCACGGAAACGCTTGCTACGCAGGCTACATGATGGCAAATATTTCCAATCACGGAAGTACAAAGTTCAGAATCGATACATGTTTGAAAAAGGTTTTTTTTCCTGTAACTGACACTGACTGATCTTTTAAAAGGTAGAAACAAATGTATAGTGAAAAGTACAAAATTATATATATTGTAGTTCAATTTCATCCTCGGTTCAATTTTTATTTTTTGTTTTATTGTTTGTTTGTTTGTTTGTTTGTTTCATATTCATTATCATATATTAACATAAAAAAAGAAGAAAGGAAAATAACAATTGAACCAAGGATAAAATTGAACTACAATATCCATTTAATTTGAGACGGTAGCGAGAAGTACGTTGTAATATTTAGTTTTCCTTTTTCATTGTAACTATTGTATGACTGCCTTTGAAAGTGAGAATTTTACATTTCCTCAGGCAAATTTCATAATCTTCCTCTTTTCGTTTTTTCTTTTTTTTTTTTTTTCATTCCTTCTGACCAATAGACCTTTGTGACATGGCGGCCATGTTGAGTCCCCGAAGAATAAAAAGCTTTGTTTTTGCACGTCTAATTAAACTCGTTCTCAAGTTTTTCACTATTTAAAGCAATGTTGCGAAACAACACTGATAGCTGTTGTATTTTTTTATGGCACCCGATGAGCAGCGACGGTTAATGGAGTAAAAAAGGGGATGGCCTTTTTAGGAAAAGTACAGCTGATTCGTCGAACTGAAACCTTCTGCCGTTAAAAGATAAATGTGATTCAATCCTGTTTGTTTTCATCACAGGTGATAACTAGTCTGTGAACCAACACAGAGGCAGATTGAAGTAACTCTACTGAGACCAAAAAGCCCTTCGGTCATTCCAAGTCATAACTGAAAACTTTGTAAGCCATACACCAAGTCATTAGTCTATAAGGATGTTGGGCGGCTTTGAATGACAACTCAAGGAAAAATATAGCAAGAAATCCTTGAGATTGAACCCAAAAGATGAGACAGCAAATAAGCAGGATTTAAAGCCTTTCACTGTAAAGATGTCCAGATGCCTCTCTCTAATTAACGCCACCTATCTGGCAGCCCCGTATCTAGCAAACGCTCCCTTAAACTCCAAAAAAAAAATTAAATTGTTCAGTAGATCAGTCATCTACAGTATGTTTTTCAGCAGTTGCCGAAAGTTTGTACGAGACGGTAAGGTCCGAATTCTGTTGGGTAACGTCCAGTGTGACCAATCAAATCTCGAACGTTCGATGACTACTTAAACTGAGAAGAATAGAAAATCGAGTGATTGGGTTCGATAGAACGAGTACGATAGGCATCAGTTTCATTTCCTAGCCAGTACACTTTGGTCCATTTGTGCATGATGTGCTACTACTGGGTCAGCAGATCTGGAGTGATTTTACGATTACTTGACTGATCTGAGTTCGGAAACTGAGGACATTTATCAGTGTTACGCCACAAAATGTAATAACTGACACAAAATGTAATACATGTAGTAACACAAAGCAATAACTTTTCACGCAAAACGTAATAGTAACGCAAAATGTAATACTTTTGACTCAAAACGTAATAACTTCGTTAAAGCAAAATGTAATTAAGCAAAATGTGATACAGGGTCTGGAAAGGGGGTCGTGATCCCGCATTCCCGCTCCTTTTTCACGAGAATCCCACATCCCGCACTTTTTCATCGCTATCCCGAATCCCGTTTTTTCTTTTCCAAAAAAACTGATTAAAAACGACTAATTTCTACAAAAGCTAATAAATCTAGATTGGCCCTTTCGATTGATATTTTGCCCGGTTGATTCGCTTTTGCCGCTAGAACGTTTACTTGGGTCTTGGCGATTTCCCGAATTCCCGACAGACAACCAAAAAAAATTTCGCATCCTGCGCCCAAATTTTGGCGAAACCCGCTTCCCTGGTAGCAGTCAAATCCCGAATCCCATCAAGATATTTTGCGTTTTCCCGAATCCCGCACCGTATTTTGGCCAAATCCCGGATCCCGAAAACAAAAACACAGTGAAAAGGGAAACTGATAATAAGTCATTACATTTAAAGCATTCATGGCTGGGTTGATGATTACTTTGCTCCACACATTCAACTTCGATTCCCTCTCGATTTTCTCCGTAAACTCGGGTATCTGTATTGCTCGCTGCATCTGTAGTTTTTGAGGCCAAATTGACCAAGACCTGGTTGGAGCGGCATACTATATATATCTAGGCTAGATCTAGACAGACAGGATTGTACTGTCGATGGTAGCCTGCGTAGCAAGCGTTTCCCGGCGTAGGAATTTCCACAGGTTTGAAGCTCTTTTTGAAAAGCGAAAAATGCCTCGAACGGGGGGAAAACCTACGGAAATGCTTGCTACGCAGGCTATATCGAAGGAATTTGACATCACTTCGCAGTGGCACAATGGTTTTTTGCTGGGTTTCCTGGTCACGTTCATATCTGTTTTCTGAAATTCCATACCATGTAAGAAAAAACAAGATCATCCACTTTTGTTGAACAGCCTCGACCGCAAAATTAGTCGTTCTTATTAAGAAAGACCGTAATACAATAAATTACAGTCACGCTGAAGACAGCAACGCACTGATTTGCTATGTGATATCTTGATCATTGGCACTTAATTTGGTCTAGAAATATCACATTACTTTACTGTATGGACAACATTGTTACTACGTCCTGCTAAAAATCGACCATGAGCTCTATACTGTGTTATACGTTTCTATTTTCGACGATTACTTCCAATGTACAAGATATAATTGCTATTTCTTCACTTGACGATGGCACATATACCACTTTTCTCGATCTGCTGAAAGGAGAATTCATCGTCCCTTTGCGACAAAGGAGCACGAAGCAGAAATCCGCTCTCGTACGCTTTTGGCGAAACCGCGACCATTTCAGTCTCTTAGAAAAGGCAATGTATGCTTTGATGGTAAGCCAGTTTTACGAAGGTCGTCTATCGAAAGTAGTAGCGAAGGTTTTAAAGAAACTAAGGGATCTGGTGTGAGAAAACTCTACCACCATTTAAAAGATGTGTGCAGGGGCGTGGGTGAAAGAGATGTAAGATGTGTGCTAGGGAAGTCTCGCCTACATCAACGGCTGAACGTTCGATTTCAGAACAAAGCTGTTCTGAAGCCAACTCGAGATAAAACTGTTCAAAGCCATCATGAAGTAGATTTGATAAGTATGGAAACCTGTACCATTGGCGGCTTGTTCCGCTGGATGGGAAAAGAAGCAGCTCAATTGCAACGGCACTGTCTTCAATTTACAAAGAGCATGGTCCTCCCGGTGTCCTTCAACTTGATCGAGGATGGGAATTCGACAGTGCTGTAAAGAAACTGTGCAAGGAACTCGGTATCAAAGTAATTAAAGGGCGTCCATACCATCCACAGTCACAGGGGAAAATAGAACGGGCCCACAGATCGTTTAAGAAGAAAGGGATGTATGATTTACTAACTATGAGCAAGGCTGGGGTTAACTGGGTAAAATCCCTACCAGGTTACGCAAAAACTTTGAATTATGAACCGATGGAGGAGCTATCTTGGAAGTTCCCCTTTAAAGTGTACTATGGACGTACACTATTCAGAAAAACGGCCTATTAGAGGCTCCTGCAGCACAAGAATGGAACGTCGATGAAGAAACGTACCAACGAATGACGTCACCACGGCCGAAAGGTTACAAATCTTATGACTTGCAAGTAACTAGGATTCGTAAAGCTGCCGCTTTAGCCAGAAAAATTGTGAGAGTCGAATGACTAAAAAAGGACTGAGGAACAATCCTTCATCAGTTTATAACATTGGCAAAAAGGTTCTTATTCGCTACCCGCCGGCGAAGAAATTATGTAGCAAAAGGTGTGTCGTACAAGCGAGAGTACTACAAAAAATTTGCGCACTTGCAAATACAAAGTTACATTTACATATCCGGCCAACTCTTCAAACGCCTTTAAAAAATGGATTTCTAACCGTCTTAGCAGCAAACAGAAACACAGAAAGAAATACCTCATGCCCATCCCAAATCAAAGGAAGAAATTCAAAAACATGCAGTCCAAGATTCATTTTTCAATTAGCTATGACCCACCCAAAGACTGAAACGGTCAGTTTTCTGCATTATGCCATGAACTCATGAAAATTGGCATATTCCGTTCAGCAGAAACATTAAGAAAGGAGATTGTCTTTTCTGGAATCACATCCAAACTCCGCGGATAAATTGTTTGCTGGGTTACCACTTTGTGGATGCAGTATCTTCAGTCAATGGCGCCTGATGGCACCTATGGAGATCATATCACCCTTCAAGCTGTTGCTAATCTGTTTACTGATACAGCTTGTAGTTTATTCCACGCTTGGCACTTTAGCTACCCAGACTATTACCCCTATGAATGGGTGTCCAATTACCACGTTCCATTTAGGCCATTTTGCAGAGAGAGCTGGGCAGCATTATGTATGTTTGATGGATGACGTCCAGGAAACACGTCCTGCAGACACGCCTCACTATAATGTTCGTTGCTCTCTTCGTGACGAACATAAGTCTGACCAGGCAGAGGAGTCGCATGGCAATAGGGAGCCTGATAAACAAAATGAAAAAGATGAACGCTCTAAAGATAGAGAATGCGAAAGCCGAACCCAAGAAAAAGGATCACGGTGCTGAGAGTAATGCATGTCAAAATCAGCAACAGGACTGTGCACCTTACCTTAACCCGGATATTTTTGGAAGAAATCATAAAGACAACATTGGAAAACTTCCACAAATGCGGCAGACTCTGAGGGCTGTTTCCAGATTTTTGTCAGCGCGTGGTTGACATTGTGCCACTTCCTCAGACTTACATGCCAGAGTTAGCAGACTTTAACGACATACGCCACGTCAGATTGCGGAGGATAGTAAGGGTGAAAGGGAAGAACAGTAGTGTGGTAGTCGCTTTAAGGGAAGCTATCAGCTCTATTAACTGGGTAAATGTCTGGACAAGCGTTGTAGCCTGCGGCTATGGGTAGTTTGGTGTGTCCAGAATATTCTGGAGAAAACAATAAGTTGTATCATAAAGACTTTTGTTCCTGGGCCATCGTAGCTTGATCAAAGATAAAACACAAACAGCGGTAATAAACATTATAAACTTACGCATTTTTATATAAACTTGACGTTTCGTATGCTAGTCAACATACATTTTCAAAAGTGACCGTTACAATTTTGACAAACCTTTTATACAATAGTGATAAGGGGTCTGGAACCAAGATTAAGTAAACAATCTTAACAGTGAATCTATAAAAAGGTACAGCTAATTAATAAAGCATCAGTTTCTCACTGCTGACGTTGACATTAAAAGCTGGCTTCAGTTCTTGGATTAACAATGTTTCTTTGATTTTGCAGTGGTAATCAGTTTTGCCCGACGCTAAAATGTCAAAATGATCCCACTTAATGTTGTGTCCGGTGGTTTTGACATGGTCTGCAATGGCAGACATGTGGTCATTTTTAACGAGGGCCCTGAACTGTTCAGTTTTTCTATCATGAAGTCGTCGTTTTGTTTTGCCGATGTAGAAATCATTGCAATCCCAGCAACTGGCTTTGTAAATTACTTTAGATTTTTGAGAACGGCGTTAAACAATAAGTTGTCTTCCTTGGCCGCAGTCTAAGCAGTTCTGACTGGCAGCTATGATAAAAATTTAAGAAGCTACAGTTATGTTACGTTTAAGAGTCTACGGAATGCGGACAGTTCCATCAAATACAACTGTTGTTAGCATATATTTACCCGTTGAAGTTTCTGTTGTAAACGCGCTAATTGACAAAGCGTTCGACATGTAAAGAAAACGTAAGTTGTTACTGTTCGTTACTTAAGTCCGGTATTTGAAAACACCGCTTTTTAGTGATTCATAATAAGACTATAGTTTTGTTCTTAGAAAAGGTTTTGTCACTTGGATAATCCCCTGATGTTAAAGCTGAGTCATCGCTTATGCCTTTTTAGTCAAACAATGATGACGTCATTTCCTGAGTTTCGGGATGACGTTCCGAAACATTCCTGTTCACTCCTTCCAGCCAGCTCCTTCATGTTAGCTATCCCGTCATCGCTTGCGTACGCGTGGCCAAGTCGATATTAGTAACACGATTTATTTCCAAAGGGGATAAATGTTATAGAGGCGATGTTTCTTATTCGTAAATTGTTTAAATGGTCGAAACTGTCAGTACGCCTGTCTGTTTTAAAACTTTAAGCTCACACTGGTCGGTTTTTGCTTCGTAAACCTATGCAACACTGGTGAAATTTCAGTAACCGTATTACGAGTTCGAAATTGAAATCGAAATATTCGACGAATTAGAAACGGAAAGGTAAGCACTGGTAAATATTTTATATATATATGAAAAGAAAAAAAATAAAGGAGAAAAAACAAAACAAACAAAACAAATAAAACAAGAAAGAATAGTCCGGCTGTAAAGGCCACTGAAAATACTATTACATTTTGTGTTATTACATTTCGCGTTACTTTCTTTATTACATTTTGTGTCAAAAGTTATTACATTTTGCGTTAACGAAGTTATTTTAATTAGCGTTACTATGACGTTCTGCGTGAAAAGTTATTACATTTTGCGTTACTATTACGTTTTGTGTCAGTTATTACATTTTGTGGTGTAACAATCAGCGAACGCTTGCACAATGTTTTGGGTTCGCTTGTGTTTGACTAATTACCAAACTCAATCAAATCCAATCGTTCGATTTCAATTTAGTTCGATTACCGTACTTTCTGGTGGCAGCGACAGTAAATTGTGCAAAAACGGAGATGGTCTTATTTGGAAACGTGATACATCTAGTTCATCGAATTGAAACCGTTCGGAATAACAGATGAATTAGCTAGTCTATAGGCAAGAACATTGGCAGTTTGTAGGAAATTTATTTTTGATACCAAGAGATGCCTCTCTTGTTGATACCAAAAAGCCCTTGACCGATGTAATAGCTAAAAATTAACGTTGTAAGCCATATACCAAGTCTGTTGTCTGGCTCTAAGTTTGAAGCTTTCTGAGCCCATGGCAGCAAATTGCAATATCTTTACACAACCTTGAAGATCTTGTGAAGGTAGGTAAAATGTGTTTCTGTCTATGTCCTCATTTCGCTGCGCATTGAATTGCATCGTTTTAGTTTGCACTCTGTTCTCGCAAAACTCTCAACAGAAATTTTTACCTTTTGGATAAGTCGGGCAAAAGGAACAAGGTTTGCTTCCACGTAAGAATTACGAGTTAACTGTTTCACATTTTCGAGTAAGAACACGAGGAAATTAGATAACACATGCGACACTTTGTTAAAAAAAATTACTCACCGAATCCTCCATAACCGAAAAATGCTCGAGGAAGGTCTCTCTAAAACTGACTTTAAAATGCTTTTTAAGACAGTCGGGAAAAGGTAATATTTACCTCCAATATTACTTCGCTTTTCTTTAACGAGACATATATTGACATGATGAAGAGGACTTTTCCAGAAAAGGCAAGTAATCAACAACGAACAATCGTCTGAGAATGGGACTACTTGTCCGAGAATGGGCCGCTCAACTTTAACAATTTTTTCAAAATTACGAAGAAATCTCAAGCGTTCAATCAGCCAGTCTTTAGGACGTGTTTACGTAAGGAAGGAACTATATACTAGGAAAGTATCAGCTTGCTCCTGCCCTTCTGAGGTAAGTTATTGTGATAAGTGCAAGACACGTCCGAGAATAGGCACATATACTGTATACTGTAGCACATTTTTGACGCAACAAAATCGGGAAAATCGCCAAGACATTGCCCCGCCTTCAAAAACACGTTTCGAGTTACCGATGCCATCTTGTGTGGTTATAAAATTCAGGGCGAATAACATATGCTTACTTCAGTGTTAGATTAAGAGTGTGAATGATACTTTTAAGTAAAAACTTTTAAAACCCTTTGTGGACCAAATTTATTTTCAGGATTTTTGTAAATTTTCAACAAGTTCTAGTTAAATTAACATATCTTCAAAACCATTTAACATATTTTGATTATTTTTTCAAAGAATTACTTATCAGGAAATTGTCCTACTTTAACGCTTAATGTGCTGTCAGAAAAAGTCATACTGACGTCATAGGATTAGTTAATATTTAACTAACTACACAACATAAGCTGTCACATGAATGTTTATGTCCAAAATACTCAGAGATGACAAGCTCAAAAAATCCCTTATATGTCTCATTATTTTCTAGTGTCTAAGAATTATTTTGATACATAATTTACCTAGCAAATGTATCTACCAAAAAGCGAATAAGCCACCTTAAGTGATCCAGGTAGGTCTTCTAGCAACAACTAAACATCAAATAAACAGATGCTGAAGCAATAATCAGTTTTCTGGTGGCTCCAATTTCATGTATTTTCAAATGTGAAACATGTAGGATGGTTTCAGTCTTCTTCCCACGTCAGATAACTGCTTTCATCTTAACTTCTTTCGTGGATTCACTTTGGTTGTATAATTCCTCATACCAGCCACTGAAATAGCACTATTCAAGGCAATTCAAGGTCTCAAACACGTTCCAATAACATTCTTTGAAGCCTTCGATACTGAACTCGGGACTGTCACATGGAATATCGAAGTTTGCATCAAAATAGTCGACAAGATCTTTCAAACTATGGACTCAATTACTCTTTGGCATGCTGTTCAAACATTGCTGTCGATGGAAAGTCGAAAATTTTGGGGGAAAGTCCTCCAGAAACGGGAAGATTAGCCAGAATGAAAGCTACAGGCACTGTAAACACTAAAAATGGCTGCGGGAGCCTGGTAGGGAGTATGCACGATCGCTGCTGGCCTAAATACTGCAGTCACCATAGGTGTCCGATATATCGGACACTGGTCCACAAAGGGTTAAGGAGGATTTGGAAATTATCGGAGTAGTCGGCGACGATTTAATATATAGATTTAGCCATGCCTAAAAGCGGAGCCTCCAAGGAATGAACTGGTGCTCGTTTCTCAAAATTAGTACTGAAACTTTTCGCTCTGAAATATATTTCGGGGCTTTCTTTGGCTCGTTCCCTTTCGAAAAGTGTTTCTCAAAAAGCCCGAAAGTGTTCCGAATTGTCCTCCAAGATTTTGAGGATCTATTCTGTAAAACCAAGCTCGAAAGGTCATTCTAGAGGCTGAGCACAGCTTAATTTTTTTTTCGGGCATCAAACTGAACACATATTTTACTCAGGAGCAGTCTTGCTTGGTTTTTTAAATGTTTCCATATCCTGTCAATAACTGTCAAGGCTTGTCAAATCTCCTTGGATTATTGGCTGTTGGCTTGAATGAACTTGAAACGGCGCTCATGTACAACAACAAAATAAAACTTATTCTGAAGTAAATTGGTTATCTTCATCGCGTTCGGATGTTCAGTTAACAAATAACATGAACTACCCCTATTAGTCTGGTCAAAATTTATACCATCAAGATTGAAAACGAGCAAACACCAAACACGCTTTAAATTATGGCATAAGTTTTGCGGATGCGAAGTAAGCCCATTTAAAGTTAGGCGCTTTGAGGAACGCAAAAAAAACTTGTTTTTCGGAAGCTTTTCGGATAAAATAGTCTTAAACCGACAACTGCTTCGCTTACTATTGAAAAGTTCTAGGACAAGCAAATCGACAATTGCACAAACCGATCCGACAGTTAAAATTGAAAGCAATTATTCGCCGTAAGTGATGCTTGTGCAGTTGCCTTGCGACTGTGCTTTGACCTACTGTTATGAATAAACAAACACAAAATAATAAACAGAGAAATCATTTTTGAAAAGGATTATTCGAAAACCCGTAAGTTTATACTTAAATGCAATTCGCATTACACTTCCAGCATGGCAAAATATTCTAAGACTACACCTGTCACAAATCTGAGCTCGTTTTCTAATACTTTTTTGAAGTCAAAAGTAAATGACACATTTCTAATGACATAAATTCAATTTCAAAATGTAACTTCTTTGACCGTAATAAATACTCAAAATCATGCACCTTAAACCCTTTAAAAACTTCACTTACTCGGTTGTGTTTCAGAACAAGGCAAGCTCTCCGCCGTGAAGAAAACAAAGCGATGAGGTCCTTTGAAGGCAGCTTTCGTAACTTGAAGTTTTCGCCTACTACCAGTATTCTTTTGGACTTTTTCTTTCCATTTATAGGTATTAAATGTTTTTTTCTCAAGTTTAAAACTACAGTACCGTCGAACAATCGTTTTGCTAAATAAACTTAAGCTTTTTAAAGAAACCTCTTTTTCAAAAGCGACGATGGTCATGCGATTTCACGCCGGTTGCCCAAAAGCACCGCGCGATTTCCCGCCAAGAAAAGATGGCATTCCCCACTCCCGGTTGGGTTGCCTTGGGACTTCTCTCCCCCTCCCCTAGAGTCTGTACGGACGGTCGGACGGACGGACGTACGCTGACGTCACAACCAAAATTTTTCGCATCGATACATTACCAAATTTCCTTAGCAATGGAGCTCCGCTGGCGGGCTTTGCCCGAGCTGGCTCCGCTATAAATAGGCATATGAGGATTGAATCTTATTGTCGGACAGGAGCAAAAGCCTGTGCTTTCTGATAAATGCAACCTCAAATAAATGTATTCCTTCAACTGCTTAACAACCGCCTAGTAATAGTAGCTACTGCAAATACGCGAATTTGATTGGCTCAATGTCATTGCCTACTGGCCCATGGACAAAGTCATGCGCTATATGCTTGGAACGTAAAATCACATTTCATTTTTTTTGTGTGTGAAATAAGATGTAAATATCATTGTTTACCGCTTACGGGCAGGAGTGCTAACAAAGCGTGACAACCTACTCTCTCAATCTGGAGCTTATGGTGTTTGACTTGCCAAAACCTGTTTCCTGATCTGGAAACAATATATTTTAATCCCTCAGTTTAATCTCCCAACCTGCCAACTGATGAAATATTCGTGCTTTTGTCAGGAACAACTTCGCGTGCCCAAAGATGCATAGCAGATGCAAAAAAAGCTTTAATTGTATCCCTTTCTTTTAACGTGTCATCATTCTCCCGGGGTGGAGATCCCCTACATAAGACAGTAGAAATTTTGAAATTAGTCCCAACAGGTAACAGGATCTCGGTATGTGTGCGTGGATTTCGTCTATTTTTGCCCCGAAAAACAGCACCAAAACATTTCGAATAAGTCAATAAAAAGTGATAGCCGACTCTATTCTTTGCTGCATGTTTTCCTTTGCGTATGTAGCCTTGAACGTAAACAAACCAAACCACAAGAATTATTTCTCTAAGTTATTTATCAATAATCTACGTAAAACAAAACGTTGTGCTCGGTTGCGGCGCTTCCAAGATTTCCCCATCCACAACTCAGTATAGGTATTCAAATAGATTGTCAGTATCAAACTGTGATTGTCAGTGTGTATTGGCTAACTTATTTATAACTTGAAATGTATCTCCATATAGTTTTAACTGAAGTCATTATGAATTCAAACCGAACACATCAGTTTGTACGAAAACCATGGCAATTCTAACCTTCAAAGTTGATACCAGCACATAGCGGTCACTTTCACAGGGGAGTCCTTCCTCCCAACTATGTAGATTGCCATCGTCCAAAGTGAGCTAATGGCAAATGAAATACACGCGACTTGCCTTGGGAAGCACTATACAGCACGACAGACTGGTCCGTTAAATAACAAGAAAAACTTCACTGCGCTGAATCGGAATAATTTTACATCAATAAGTTGTTTTAAACTTTATTGTGGCATTTTTGGTACTTCATTCAGCCAAAGGCATGCTATCATCCATAGGGCTTGCGTGAAACGATGCATTCTATGAGCTTACCACTTCTTATCTGCTGACTTCAACTTGATGCCTTTTTCCGAGGAGCTTCGAAAATGTGACCCTTAACTTTTAAGAAGCCCAAAGTGGATACTTAACAAAAGTTATGCATTGTCATTCGTCAAAAAACTGTAATCAGCACTACAGAATGTAATATTAATCGCCTTTTATCAAACGGATTATTTCATACAGTAATTCTGAAAATTCCATTTGAAAAAGGAACACTTTTGGGTTGCAAAAATGCGGTCACCTTAACAGGGATGATTGGATTAACGGGTTTCAGAGAAGGTGTTATTAACACCGCAGAATGTAATTTTAATCGTCTTTTATCAAAAAAGATAATTTTATACCGTACTTCTGAGGATTACGTTTGAAATACGAACACTAGCCTATCAGTCAACTTAACAGGGAAGGTTGAACGGTTTTACAGAAAGAATTAACTGCATCCTGGTATGCGCCGAAAAAACCGTGTCTTACCGAGGTAGGGCTCCCGACCTCTCTCCCATGTAAGAGAGGTCGGGATGCCCGTCGTCTCCTTGAGGAGTTAATTCTCAATTTTGTCATCGATTAAGGTGTGCAGGACTGAACGCCATTATTTTTTTTAGCCAACAGAGGGTAGGATTGCACGCAAAGAAATGAAAAGGATTAATAGACGAATGCACTCAGTGACGACGTCTTTACCGTCATTAAAGTCACAATTTGCTCTTATTTGTCTGTCTGTTTCAGAATGATATCTTTTAGGGGTAAGATAAATCTTGAGCCACGCCCAGGTTACTCTTGCTTATTCAAATTGTTTGACGGGCTTTTTCACCACTCCCCCCCCCCCCTTGCTGATGTGTTAGGGGGGGCTCACCATACTCAGAACAACGTCGCAAATTTAATTTCTCGAGTAGAAGAAAGAGGACCACAAAATAAACGAATAGTTTAAGTCTATATTTACAGCCACTACAGAAACTGTACCAGACCTAATGCAAATTAGCAAAAACAATAGCTTTTGGCCATGTGGACCACCACTAGCCACTCCAACTTGCAGAAGAAAGTTCGCCACTCTTCCTCTAGCATTCATGGCGTGACTGGTATTTACCGCAAAAATAGAAAACATTCAGTAGCGGTTTATAATACTGAGCGTCCAAGTTTGTGGTTTTGTGGCTTTAACGCAATTTTAAGTACTTTACAATGATGTGCCAAGAAGCCGGAAAATACCATGACTTTAAGCAGGCATGACTGCCAGCAAAATATTGCCATTGGTATCCTGCGGAAATATAAGCAGTTCCTGTGATTTGTCTGCGTATGTGCAAAGTAATTTGAATTTCTTTACATGATCCTCTGATTCCGACAGTATAGTGATGTTTTCATCATCAGGGTAAATTTACAGTTTTGTGGGTTATTCTGTTTTGCTCCTTAGCCCCTCAACTGTTCTATGAGCTTAATGGCCACATTTATCAAGAAATCCAATTCTTATTGGTTTCGATTAAGTGAAGTTATCGGAACTCGCTCATTTTTGTGTCTTTTATGCAGGGGTCAACATAGTTGGAAAACAAACAGTGACCGGAGACTTTCCATCGCTTGTCTTTGCATTGGTTTGAGCGAGTATAATAACGGTTTTTCTCGTAAAGTATCTCGCATGGCGCAGGTCATAAAAATCGTTTCGCTAGTTTGGGTAAACTTCTATGTCAAAAGAGTAAAACATGATGCAAAGAATGTAAGGCAAATACAGTTAACAATAATAATCATAAACCCAATGCGGGCTCCGTCTGATTCTTTGGTGATTCATAGCAAATGTTCGAGTTGCACAGCCTATCGCTGGTGATGTCTCATTTAAATTTCCGTCCTATCAACTGTCTATGGTAGGGCGCCTGGCTAGAAAGTCAGACCAGTCCCTGTCTGATAGCAAGCTGAAGTTGTTTCTCAGTTGACCCGTGTTCAACTCCCCGGCTCCTGCCAGTTTGGCTTCTTAAATTTGCACTGTTGTTTCGACAGTACCCTTGATAGGTAGGTACTGACTCCTTCCCAACGCATAAGATGCGAGGAAAGACTGCAATACACTCTCCTATTATGTGTTTTTGGTGATTTGGATAAAACCACACAAAACTGCGATCTGGTCCTTTGCGGCTTGTAATAAGCCATCCAGCTTCCTAGCGAAAATCGTCTGTAGCGATTGTTTAACCCTTTAAGCCCCAATAGTGACAAGCATCTAATTTCTCCTTACAATATCCCTACTTGATCAAACATACAGGTCACGAGAATAAAGAAAACGATCATCAAATGTTTTGATGTTTGTACAAATTCTCTTCACTAGTACCATAAGAAATATATGGAGAACACTAAGGAGAATATACATATTGATATTGGGGCTTAAGGGTTAAGAGATTGGATTTCCCATTTATACAGTATTACTTGCAGAATAAAAAAAAATCAAAATGAATCAAACTCGCGCCATTTCAGTCTGCGATCACCGCAGTGTGAGATGATACTCAGATTAATAGTTGCAGAACAACGTACCGTTTACAGTTTAAAGAATACAAGACCGAAACATGTAATCATTGTAAAAGCAAAGTTTTCGTTCATTCCAAGATTCACGGATAAAAAAAAAACGAATTTTTTATTCAAATACCCAAGTTATGCGCCGAAATGTTAAATGCTCATTATTCATGAACTGAAATCCAGCAGGTTATATAATATAGGATGACCTAAAGCCTCTTGAGAGTTGGACCTTTTTCTGTAATCTTATATTAATAACAAGGTTGGCCTTAAAGCCTCTATAAAATTCGAATTTTTTCTGTAATCTTATATAACATGGATGGCCTTTAAAAGGCTGTTGACTGTTAAACGTTTTTGTCTTTAATCTACACATGAGTGCCACTGTGAAATACGCTAATTATCTTTGTTATATAACCCTGTTGCTGTGAAAAACACTTACATGTCTAGGACCGTGGAATAAAGCACGACTGACGGCACGTTTCTTCATTAATCTTGTAATAAACCAAAACTTGTTTTACTGAGTGATTTCATTTCTCTTTGCAAGAAATGAAATCACTCAGTCAAGTTATAGGTTAGGTTAGCTATATCTTGCAGCTCATGCGTTTTTCTGGTAAACTGGCGTTGTTTCACACACATGATTTAGTAATTCGTGTTTCACCACCACTTCGGAATAGCAAACATCTTTAAATATTACTACTATAATCACTTGGTCGTTTTTTTTTTAAACAGCTTGACAAACCAAAGGGATATTTAGTGCTTGATAACCCATCACGCCAGCACTGCACATGGGTATATTACGTATGATTATTGTCTGGCAATTTTGCTGTTTTACGGTGACAACCAAGTGTGTATTTCCTGTGTTACCTCTTCGTGTTCCTACATAATATCAAGTACTAAATTGTACTTGTTGTAAAACCAAACTCTTATCTTTTATTACACGTTTTATAGAAAGCAGCTTGGGGCAGCCCTGTGTTTATTGATAGTGTGACAATCACACTCAGGCTTTTAGCAAAGGTTATCGGTTTTAATATATTTATTTTGGTACAACTGACAGCAAAATTATACATTTTAAGTGTCTTTGTGAACGAAAAACAATTCATGGTAGTTCGATGTTTCATAAAAAAATGGATTTAACAAGCAATGACATGAGTCAACCAGTAGAATGTAGCGATCAGTACTCACGAACAAAAATTGCTTCCAGTATCAAAGGAAAATGGGTTCTATGTCATCATGCATTTAGTCCAAACCTCGTGCAACTATATATGCCGAAAACCTCAAGTTTCACGTTGTGTTTCAAAGCTTCGAAAGTTTTGTTTTTGGATGCGTTTTACTGAACAGATTTGAGCAAACAAACAGTCCCGATATCTTGTTTGATCTGCAAACACGTTTTCTGTTCGTGTGATCTTTAGCCTTTACCGGCCCTGCAGGAATCTCAGTTCTATTGTCGCCAGTTTTCTTATCAATAGTTTTCTGTTACATTTGCCTTTACAAACGTTTCTTTGTTGACGTGCCATTGACCAAGCTGCGAGACGTTTTTCAGGTTTTTCTCGTCAAGATTAATGACTGCACAGGGGACTACATGGTCGGTCGAAAATGTCACCTCATCTTGTTCACTTATTTTTTATTTTGATTTTTTTTTTTTCATTCTTACACCGTATTTCAATTTTCTACCAGGATTTGAAAGAACGGTTATAATATTGTTTATGTTAATTTCATTCAGAACAAAGTGTCATTTTACAATATTCACCGTGGCTTATATTAAGAAGCGTTGATAGCTTGATTTCCAAGAGTTAAACGGATTTTCACACCTTCCCAAGAAAAGCCAGAAAAAACTCTGCGTGAAACGATACTTACAGTTAACGCTTTATCCGTCCCCTCATGTAACTCTCTTCATAAATAAAGGGACGCCATATGTTGCCGTTCCTCTTTGAAGAGGGGGGCGTTATCTGTTGTGAGACTAAACAAAATCTTGAAGTGTAACTTTCCAAAGAAATTAAACATTAAAAGCCTTTGACAGAAACAGACAAAAGTTTTCATTTTTGCTTTCATTCCGCATCAGGGATGCCGAAACATGTTTTTGAAACTAAAAAGTGTTGTGTTGTTCTTCAAAATATTAACTTGCTTTTATTAGATTTTAAACAGCTGACACTGCTGCGGAATTCATTGACTATGTATCTTCGAAATATTTAAAGTTTTATAAAGGAAATAATGGTAATTACTAATACCAGCTAATACTGAAATGGCTCTGTATTCGGTGTTGAATCAAATGACTGTTGTTTTAAAATATACTCGCCGCAACAGTTCAATACCAGTTTCTCAACCTCCTCTGTTGTTATGACTTCCTCTATTATTCCTCAGGAGGTCGCGAAATTATTGACAAGAGAGAGCTCTTTACAACAGAAAATTTCTTCATCACGCACTTATCATACCTGAGTTCAGTTGGCAGAGGGAAGACTCGTCACATTTACATTTTGCTGTTAGATTGGTCATTACTCAGTTGTCACTTCTAAATGCATCAGTACTTTTGTTTAAATGTCTTTATAAGTACCTTGTCCCAAATTGTTTAACCATGTGTGGGCACTTAGGGGCTCACTCTTTTGTCAGTGACTAGACACGAACAAAACAGAGACAACCCTTCAAATTCCTGACATTTTCAGGTTTCTCTGACAGCTTCAACCTTTCAACTACCAAGAATGGCAGTGTTTTGCTTGATTTGCAACATATTAAAATATAAAAAGAACAACCGATAAAGTACTGCTCAAGCTTTAATTTGAGTAGCCGTACTTCAGAAATTTCATCCGGTCATAGAAGCAAACTTTAAACTCATCAAATTAGTCGAGTTTCACTGGCTTTGCAACGAGTGATCTTTAACAAAAACTGAGGTAAACAAACACAAAGTGAAATTTATGGGTTAATTTGCATTGTATACATTGAAGTCTTTCACCGAAGGAAAAAAAACAAAGTGAAATAAATGTTACGTAACAGTTTCTTACACATTATGCAGATCCATGGAGGCATCATAGAACACTCGGATAACTTAACTACCTCTCAGCAACTTCTTAACAACGCCTTTAATTAACAGAAAAAACTCGTCAAGATGGTCACCCTCCGGTTGTTTTATAGTTTGATGAATTAAAGTAGTTTTGCGTCAATAACTAGTAATACTGGCTTTTCTCACTTTTAAAACCAGTTCTTTCATACTTCTAAACTACAATGCTTTGTTTGTTGATAGTTGATGAGTGTGTTTAAACTACAAATCAGCAAACAAAACCTTTCCGTGACTCACACGAAGGCAACTCGTGACCAAAGCATGCAATAACTCAACGAACCATTACAAACAATCTGAAAAATGCACATAGTCCATACACTTGTCCTAGGGTTATCAATTCTTCTAATCAAGTATTAATTTGGCCAGTCATTTGTAACCGAGTTAATCCTTTGACAGTAGCTTTGGTTTTCTCAGTCACTTGATTTCGCCATCTCGCTAACATGTTGGCGACGTTGAGTCACAGCATAGGTTTGGGCCTAGCAGTGCTAAAAACTACAATCATTGTCGGCGTTTTGAAGATAGCTTCTTCCCTTCCATACCTCAGGACACTGGTCCAGAAATTCGAAGAAAAACATCTTCTTGTCCCTTACCAAAATTTTTGGGATGACTACGCTAGCAGGAAGATGTATGCGGCTGTTTTGAAGATATTCATTGGCGACCATAACAAGACAGCTCTACTCGGCCACTCTGCTCCTGACTGCAGGCTAGTTACAACTGATGGTGAAGAGTGCAGGCTGCTGAATTTCGCGAGAGGAAATCGGCCGCTTGTTGTCAACTTTGGTAGTTGCACCTGACCTCCATTTTACATCAATTTTCTGCACGACTTTACAAAGGTTGTTCGGGATTTTGAAGAGGTGGCAGATTTTGTTAATGTCTACATCTGTGAGGCTCACCCTATAGATGAATGGCGCTGGAATGTAAGTTTTCTCGTTTGTTGTTACGTTTTGCTACGGTAATGAGTCCTGGTTCTCTTAACAGTTCCCAAGATTTTTATTTCAAAATTACAACGAAAATAAGAACAGACAGTGTCATATGAGAGCCTTTATTTGAATGGTCACACTTGAGGATTTTAAGTTTAGAATCACCCCGCACAGCATGATAAACATCAGCACCACGGGAAAGATCTGCTCAGTAGCTTTCCTCTGTATTGCTGACAAGCTTTCATTTAAATGATCACACCGCGGGATTGTAGGTCACAGGCTTTTAGAGTTAAAATCACACGACACGACGTAAGTAGTTCGCTTGTTGTCGTTGCGCTAAAACGTAAGGGCTAGAACGTACAAAATTAAAATTTATGAATTTATTAAGTTCACAATACTTCAAATTCTTACACCTGTCACTGGCTGAGATTAGTTAACAAACCGAGTTCAAGTTAAATGTACAATCAGGTTAACTGATGAATGTCGTCCGTTTGAACCCCTGCTGAAAACGAACTCTTTATAAATACTAAAATCCCTAAGATTAGCGGCCATGGTAAGGGTTCTGAAGCATGCAGCTCTAATGAATCGTGCAATCATTAATTAATCATGCACAAACAGTGATCATATTTCATTCTTCAAATACAGACGCCCTGAGCTACGCTGGTTGGCATATCGCACCGGGCTAATTGAAACTGAAGCGATAATAAAAGGGTGCTATCCACAATATCAAATGTATTCTCTTGTTTTGCACGTATCTTTGGCATTCATAATAGGCCGCGCAATTCGATGTCTGCCGCCATTTTCATTTCAACCTGACAAAGTCAGCGGCCTTGGCGGTCAGCGGACAGTCCTGGCAATCATCCGCTGACCCAGGAGCCCCCAAATTATGTGTAAGTGTTCACAGCTGTCAGACGCAAAAACGTCACTTCCGGTTTTTCAAAGCCTTGAAGTTTGAATCAGTTCTCACTTTTACGAGCGCGAAGTTCGTATGAAAACGATACATAAAATGTCCCGATAAACCAAATTTCGCGCCGATAAAACTTGTGGATGCCAGTTACTTCATTCCGAACACATGCTCAAAGTAAAAAACTTAACTTTTCAGTAATGGCGATAAGTTTTGCGGTTAGAGTGAAACTTTCGACATTTGTCTGTATTTTCTAAAATTATGGTGGAAACTGCGCACTCGTCAAACGCAAAAAGCTACGTCACTTCGGGTGCTTCAGACCCTTCGGCCCGGTTATTTAAACAAAATCAATCTGGCCAACCCGGAAATGGAAATTTTCTTTACCGTTTTAAATGTCAAGCAGACATATAGCACAGACTACAAGAACATTTGTCTTCTTCTAATAGCCTACTTGTAAACAGATTTTGGGGTTCATGGTCTATGTTAGACTTCGTCTGAATAATTGGCCCTTCAAGTTTGAATCAGTTCAAAAGTTTACGAGCGCGAAGTTCGCATGAAAACGATGCAGAACATGTCCCGGCAAACCGAATTTCACACCAGCAAAACTTGTACATAACAGTTACTTTATTTCCAACACATACTCAACGTAAAAAGCTCAAGTTTTCGGAAACGGCGTTAAGTCTTGCGGTTTAAGTGAAACTTTCGACATTTGTCTGTATTTTCTTTTGTAAAATTATGGTGGGAACTGGGCACGCGTCGTGCGTTTGACCGCTGTGAAGACGCGTGGGCAGTTCCTGCCATAATTTCGCAAAGTAAAGTATAGACAAATGTGGAAGGTTTCACTTTAACCGCAAAACTTAACGTCGTTTCTGAAAACTTATGCTGTTTATGTCATGAGTTCAAAATAAAGTAAATCCCATCACAAGTTTACATGGAACTTTGACACGGAATCAAACATCGAGGCCCTTCAAAACCGGAAGTGACTGTACTTTTTGCGTTTGACTGCTGCGAAGTGTGAGAGTTACAGCAGCAGTGCAGACAAATGAAAAATTCGCCACTTAAAGACTAAAACTTAAAGCTGGGTTAAAAACTTGAACTTACTAATTCATTATATCTGTTTTTTTCTCTGACCAATTCACAGAACAACATTGAAATCGCACAGCATAAGACTTTAAAGGAGCGTTGTGACGCAGCAAAAATCTTGGAGAAAACCAGTCGATGCTCGACTCCAGTCGTGGTCGACACGATGGAAAACGAAGCCAACAGAGCTTATGGCGCCTGGCCCGAGAGACTGTTCATCATACATGAAGGAAAAATAGCGTTCGAGGGTGGCACTGGTCCGTACAACTATGACCTATCAGAGGTGCAAAGATGGCTAGAGGGGTACAAAGCCAAGCAGTAGAAGAATTGGTGTGGAGTGTTGCTGGAGGGTCGCAACCGTCAGCTCCAGTTCAAATAAACTTTAACTTAACGGTAGTTTTTATTGACAACCTTAAACGGAAACAGTATTTGAAGCCGTCAAACGGTCTCGCATGTAAAATTTCAGGTCGTCCAACAGCTCATCTAGCTTTTAAAGAATGTTGAGACAGTCTAGTAGTGAGTATGTTAAAGTTGACGACTATAGCATAACTTATAAGTTTTCTTAGAAGCGGAAATTACTTGTTATGGTTTTAAAAGAATAATAACCCGCGAAAAACAAAACAATCCCCGATGCACAAAGGTAAACAAAAAATGGTTTAAGTCGTGTAATGAAATTTCTCTTAATACCCGTGAACCGTCAAAATTCCCAAAATTTAACCGTAAGTCGTCAAAAACCAGTAATTTTAATCGTCAATCGTCAAAGCTACCCCCCCCCCCCCCTTGAAGACACTGAGACCTTGTTGATTCACAGGTGATGTGATGCCGTCACCACCACTAACAATGTATACACTTGATTGTGCTTTAATGGCAGTTGCTGACCTAAGACATTATTTGTAGCAAAATATTTGTGAAGTAGTCACTTGTAATGGGACTCCGATGAGTGGTCTGTGGTGGCCTGAGCTGAATAAGTTATTATCGACCATTATTCTTTATCCTTTATCTAGAAAAGTTGGCATGTCTCAAATGACAGCTAGAGAGGTAAACCCATTTGAAAGGAACTCTATAGCTCGAGGATAGATGTGTCGACTTGAGTGAAGGGTAATGGAGGCTCGAAAAACTACGAACGGCAGCTTTTTCATTGTTATTTCCCAGCTGCTTTGAATTACACATAGAAAAGTCGAAGAAGTACAAAAGTACTATTTAATCCGATAAAATTAGTTATGGGTTCATGGTAACAACTTAATTTGAATAAAGTGAAAAAAATCACAAAGTGTACGGAGAAAGGCTTGTTATATTGTTATTCCTGGGTGCTTACATTCAAAAAATCCAGGCTTCCACAACTTCCTTGACCGACACTTTATAAGGTCTTGTGGTGGTAAGGTGACGCTGTTCGGCTAGCCGGGATAAGGTATAATTGTTATTCCGGAACCAGGAGAACTGCTGCATTGCAACGTCAAACTTCATCCGGTAGACCACTTGAAATAAGCCTCGCATCTCTTAATTTTCCAAGGGACTTATAAATCCTATTGCGCCCGGCAGACAGAGTATCTTTTTTGGGAGGGGGGGGGGGGCATCGGTCAATTCCAGCTGCGCCCATGCCCTCCCCGGGCATTAGCATTTTCTTTCTTGGATAGCATTTTTTTTTTCATTTATTGCACAATAGTGGCACTTTCAGCATTTAAATGTGTGATTTTTCGTTTCTGTAGGTCTGCCTCTCCGTCTTCGAATTAGTTAATAAAGTTAAAACCACCAAGGAATGCTCTTGACTTCGCAGACAACGCTACATGATTTATTGTTATTTATTTTGTTTTAAACAGTTCGCTAGTAAAAATATTTTGACATTATAAAATAGTCTGTTGTAAAGTCATCTGTTGTGAATATTTTAATAATATGCAAAAGTACACGACGATCCCTATGAGTATGTCATGTATTATTGGAATCATTGCGACGAAAATCTAATTATAAAATCCTTGATCAATGAAGCATACGTGCGTCGATTGGCGTTGATCATTCCCGATAACTCAAGCTGTGTCTTGATAAGCAATGAAGAAATTAATGCGTAAAATCGAGAAAACGTCCACAAATTTGACTGACAAGGTGCGCAAATGCCCCGCAGTTGCCCCGGGGAAGGGGATGGGCGCAGCTGGAATTGACTGATGCCTAAAATTAATCGAGAAACGATTTGGCATAGCATGTTCTTGTCCATGAAGTTTGTTGATACCATGGCAACCTCTTTTTCCCAGGTGTTTTTTTCAGACTTTTGATTTTTCCTTTTTTTAAGAAACATTTTGTTGTACTTTGTCATTTTTTTAAGCTGACCAACTACTGCGTTCAGTTTGACGTTTTGTTGACAATGTCTATACTTCAAGCCAAAGAATTCCTACGAGGTTTTTAATCTTTAGCCGTCATCTGTCACACACTAACACTGGACAATCTGCAAAGTTTTTGGAGAACATTAAGTGATCGCCATAAAGCTGTGTAACAATTTAATGTCTCTTGTCAAACACATTCTGAGCATTACATTGGAGAATTTACTAAATCTCCCCCCCCCCATTTTTCTTTCTTTCTTTCTTTCTTTCTTTCTTTCTTTCTTTTTTCTTTCTTTCTTTCTTTCTATCTTTCTTTCTTTCTTTCTTTTTCCTTTGTTTTGTTTTTCATTGCCCAGGATCATTAGAAACGATTCCGTTAATTACAAGTATCTACATCTCTAATAGAGCTTTTTATGAAAAAGAGGTAATAAATAAATAAACTACTTGAAATAGGTGGCTTGCAACTCCTCGTAAAGCCTAATTAAATAGTGTGTTAAATTTAATGGTAAGCCTTAAAGTAAGTAAGTAAGTAAGTAAGTAAGTAAGAAACTTGCCAAACCATGTAGCTTGGGATAACCTCGTACTAATAAGGGGACACAAAATAACAATTTCCAAAAATTAAGATAGAAAAAAATGTAATAGAACTATTAAAAAATTTAATACTAATCTAATAAACTAGTAGTAGCTAATACTAATCTGAAAGTCTTATGATTGAATAATAATCGCTAAGATGTTGATGCAAAAAATGATAATATCATATAGTTTTGATGACCAGTGAACTTACATCACATCTATGAATCACATCTATGAAGTCCTTTTCACCTTTTTAAGGTGTTCGACGTTCTCTGAACGCTATTTAGCTTAGGATGGGGGGGGGGGGGGGTGGGGTGTACATTGTGCCCGCGCTGACTTTAACGAATCATAACTTTTAAACAAGGACCCTGACTATAAAAGGGATAGCTCCTCCCCGTCTTTGTCACACAATCGCTTCTCCAACATCTTTATCAAAAATGGCGGACTCTGCGAGTAAGAGGGGAGAAGGCCATTTACCAGAAAAGAAGTTGAATCCTGCTCTCACTGCATTAATCTGAAGTAAAATATCCTCTTTGGCAAACTAAGTCTTAGAACCAAAATTTATTCATTCTTTCTCAGCTTTATTTTAATATTTTCAGTTTGGCAAATTTTGAATTTCGCGCCCATAACGGTCCCCCAATGGCGAGAGCCCGGGGGGGTACTCCCTTATATGGCCTATACGGGGATGTGCCGCTGGACAGGGTATGGTTTTTGGCCTCTCTGTCCTAAACAGGGTATGTGATTTCGTGCGAGTCTGTCCTAAACAGGGTATATAATTTTGGGCGAGTCTGTCCTAATTATAAACAGGGTAATAAAATTGAGGTTGTTGTCCTAAACAGGGTATGTATTTTAGGACCTTTTTTTGTCCTAAACAGGGTCAGGGTTTCAAACCTTCAGTGGCTCACCTATACCCAAATACGGGTCGAGTGCCCCCCCCCCCCCCCCCGGAGGGGCGAGGGGTTCACAACGGCGTACAGTCTCCTCTAGCTCTCAGTCAGATTGAGTATTCTTGAGCCTACAAAATGCATGGCTTGTGTGGCCGGGGTTGTTCAAATTTAGGGCAAACTTCTGTCTTGAACCTAACCGTTTTGCGCGCGTTTTTGTTGCCTCCCGTTCAATATTAAAGCAGTCCTTCGATTCGCTTACACTATTCGATATTAGTATGGCCGATTCTCGAGCAGGAAACCCAGATGATGCTTTCCCGAACACGACGAAAAGCTTCTATGTCTTCGATCAAGCTACACAGTTGAATGAAGCAAGAAACTCCACACAACATGATCGCAAGCTCTTTGTTTTGGTCCCTGAACCACCAGCTTATTGGACATTTATTCGGCAAGCAGATGCAGACCCTTCGTTAACTGGTTTTAGCTTTTCTTGTAATTATTTGTAAACGAAAGACCGGACGAAGCAGTTCGTGGAAAGAGTAGTGCGGTCGGTCCATTTATCTTTGGCGCATTTTGTAATTTATTTAGTACGCGGGTAATTGTTATACCGTTCATAGTGGGGGGGGACAGGGGGGCGGGAGACCGGGAGAAAAGGGGGCGGGAGGTGTACGGGAGGCGGGAGAAGAGGGGGCGGGAAGCGGGATTCCCAAGGTGGCGGGAAGAGGGAGAAAACAGGAAAAATTACGCAACATTGCGCAATATTTCGCAATCGAAAAAATGCAAAGGGGCGGGAGCCGAAAAATACAGGGCGGGAACCGGGATTAAAGGGTACGGGAAGCGGGAGGTTTAAACCCCCCTGTCCCCCCCCCCCCCCCCTTCATAGCCGTCTTGCTCTGCCGATCACTTTTTGGGGTGGATTCCTTGAGGCTTTATTGATGAACAGTCTACAGCAAATTTGAGGTACAGTAAAACAATTCACTGCTTTGATTTGCCAGATCATTCGAGCATTGAATACGTGTTATGCCCCGTGTGTGTCCATCTCCGACATCGATGTCGATCGATGACTCATAAATGTGATTTTGTTCTTTACTGCAATATCGACCTTTACAGTTTGTGAGGAATTGGGAGAAATGTAGTTATACTACAGAAAGGATTCGCTGTACATCCACTGTGGCACTTTGATTTATTTTGTACAAAACATTTTGAAATTCAAACGGAGGTTTTGTCTGGGGTCGAAACGGGATTGCATGCCTTCGTCCTGAAGGTATCAAGTTGCTTTATAATTTGAATTTGCAACAGACACAATTTCTCATGTAGCGCCGTAAAAATTCGTCGAAAAGGTAAGAACAAGCATAGGGTTTTTGAAAATTTCTTCCCAGGACAATGTTTGGGGATTTCTTCGACTCAGTACCTCTCAGTGTATGAATTTTATACTTCGTGAGTTTGCTACCGCTAGCTGCTGAAGTTGACAGCTCGGTGTCTAGAGTGAAATGACTGACGGCTTGACCAGGCCAGAGGTCCCTTTATAGTCAGGGTCCTTGTTTAAACGGCTAGACGACGAATAATCATCAAATCTCGTGACTTTTCCCAAAATTTATCAGAGAAAATATTCCTGTGTCAATGACGTGTCTATGATGATTGACGTTTCCATAGCAATTGTCTACTCAGGAGTGTAGTTTGACTATTTTCTATCTTTTTTCAGTTTTTCCCTTTTGTTTGTGAGAAGAAGATAATCCTTTACTTTTGTGTGCTTGCTTTGATTAAGCATTTTTCTTAGAACAAATTCATATATTTTTCGATGACTTCATTGTCACCTGTATGACTGTAGTCTCGGGATTCAAGATGGCGGCCTCAAAATTCAAAATGGCTGGTTTGTGATGTCATTATGACGTCATGACACCTCATTATTGACAAGTTATAAGCCTAATGTGTTAAGCTAATGACGTGCTAAAAACCTGCCAAGTTTCATCACAAGAGTGCTCCGAAACTCAAAAAAAGCCCAGGAAAAATAGGGTTAAAATTTTTATTACGTTTCACTTTCCCACTTCTCAAGCCACCTTCTTACTTCTGTTAGGTCATAGTTGAACGGACCCATCCCACCCTCGTACACTATTGTTTATTCTATCCAGAGGACTTATCAGTTCAGGATGTTTCTGAATACTAGCTAATAGGGTTTCTGTAACATGAAACGTCTGGAAGCATAAATACAATTAACTGATTGGGAGGTTAGTCCATTCAAACTACTACACACCCTCTCCCAGTTGATTTGCCTGCACCCGTTTTTATTGAAATCTAAGTAAGGAGAAGCAACGTAGACCAGACCACTGACACGATAACAAAATAATTGAAGGAAAGACATAATAGAAAGAGGAACACAATAAAGCACTGCTCAATACCTTTAACTTAATTTGAATTGTTACCATCGTGGATTTCGTCCGAAAAACATGGGTTGGAACAGTCTCATGCATATGATGCATGGCACCAAATATAAGTATGGTGGTAACTTTAGACACGTAGACACGCTCATTTTGCTTAAATGCTACACGCTTACTAACATTTGTACCAAACTACAAGTAGTCTAAGGGAAATATATTTCTCAAACGTAGAATGTCAATAGAACCCCCATGGTCATTGTTAATTAATACCTTACTATAAGAGCTTTCTTTGATAAGAAACTCGACGCAGTGTTTGTATAGGAATTCAAAGGCAAACATTTCCACATTATCATCGATCATCAACAACAATAACATGTATTACATGCCACAAAACCAAATATCAGCAAGAATATTTTTTCCTTAAAAGGTTTGATTGTAATGTCTGCGTTTTGAACACTGATAAACAAGCAGGAAGGCTTTTAACCTTTTTAACCTGTAAGTAAAACCCTGGAAACATGTATTTATCGTAAGTTGCTTGGAAGATTAAAAAAGATTAAAAGATTTACTACTTAATTCTGATGTTGTCAGCAAGATTAACGTTTCAAACAGGTAAAAACAAGTTTGTCCCTTTCTGATAGAAGACGTTTTCCTGTCACGATTTTCCGGCAAGCATCTGCTAGCGTACGAGGGAAAACTGAAGAGCCTGGAAAAGATTTGAAAACCTTTTTTACATATACATACTGTGTAATGTTGGCCATGACTGACTGTGAATGAAAAGAATGTTGGAGTCTTCACACAGGAAATCAATCGGTGTGCATTGACGTGTAAAAAACTTCTTAAGTTTGATCTTAAAATGTTTGAGAAAACACTTCTTTTAGCTGGCTTAGAGAGTCTTTAATCTGCTCTAAGCCACTTTTTAAACTTGATTTCGCGTACCTTTGATGTTTAAAGAAACAATTAAGACACACGAGAAGACTAAGTAATTTTAAAGAGAGGACTAATTGCAGGAACTTGTTGGAGCATAAGTCTCGAGCTCATACGCTCATAAGGACTGCTCAGTCCACACAAGGAAAAAATCAAACTTTGAGCGGGCACAAGTACGAAAGCCGAGGAGGGACTTCCGACTTCCGACTTCCGACTTCCGACTTCCGACTTCCGACTTCCGACTTCCGACTTCCGACTTCAGACTTCAAACTTCAGAATTCCAGCAGCCGACTTTCTTATACAATACTGTCTTTCGGTGGATTGAAAGTATACGATGATTTTCCTACTATTAATCTTTCTCAGCACGTTGTCATGTTTTGGTGAGTAAATAGTTTTTATCTCAACAGTTTTGTACAGCCATTTCTTATATGTGCGAAGTTGTTGACAAATTTTCGCTCTTGTAATACAGGTTGCTACATCTCATCGTGCTTTTCAATGTATTATGTCCGTCTCATTGCGTTTTACCTGCTTACACGCCTGCACTAAACAAAAACGTTGCTGCGGACAGAGACAACTTAATAAGAAATTACTTCTTGCAAGGATTTACGAACGCTGAAATAGGCGGTTTTCTGGCTTTGCAACATGGAATAATACTTTCTGTGCGGACTGTGAAACGGATTCTTAAGCGTTTGAGACTGAGAAGGGCTGGGCGTTACAGTGAATCACCTCTTGAGCAGATAGTCTTTGCTATTGTGGAGGAACTGGAGAATTCGTGTGGCTCCTTCATGGGTTATCGTCAACTTACGAGGCGCTTGAGACGGAAGTATAATCCACAAGTAAGAAGAGATACTGTTATGAAATCTCTCCGCATTATTGATCCTGAAGGAGTAGAGTGTCGTAAAAAACGAAGGCTAAAGAGACGGAGGTATATCACTCCCGGTCCCAACTATTTGTGGCACGTCGATGGGTGGGATAAGTTAGCTCCCTTTGGAATTTTTATTCATGGAGCAGTAGATGGCTTTTCTAGGCGAATCCTTTGGTTAGAGGCCAACTCAACAAAAATCCCAGCGTAATTGCCTCACACTATCTCAGTACAGTGCAGCAACTGAAGGGGGTTCCTGTAAGGATGCGTTGCGACAAGGGCACGCAGAACACTATCATCGGACGTCTACAACAGTTTTTTCGATGGCATGACGATGACAACTTTGCCGGAAGTAAAAGTTTTGTTCAAGGCAAAAGCAGTGGAAATCAACGTATAGAGGCCTGGTGGTCCAAGTTTCGTGAAGGAGGAGGTGGTTGGTGGGTAAATCTGTTTAAAGATCTTCGCGATTTAGGCCAATTTGATGATACTTATCTCAACAAGGAGTGCTTAAAGTTTTGTTTCTTGCCTGTATTACGTCAGGAGCTATATTTGGTGGGAGAACTTTGGAACACGCACAATATTCAGGCCCAGAAACGATTAGAAGTGCACGGTGGTAAACCAGACATCATGTATTTCACACCTGAAGTTTACAATTCACGCAACTACCTGATACCTGTGGACATGGATGATGTAAATGCTTGCAAAGGACTGTACGCTGAATATTGTCCTGACCATGCTGATGGAGTAGAGGAGTTATCCAGTTAATTAAACCCGATTATGTGCCACCATCAAATGCAAATGAAGCTTTGAAGTTGTACTGCGAGATTACTGACGTTCTTAAAAATTACTAAAGCTCTTGTTTACCGACCACAAGGGATCGCAGCTAACGTTTGCGCTTAACGCTGATTTCATGGGCCCTTCAACTGTTGCCCACAAGAAAATAAAATTCCCTGCACATAAACAGATAAAAATTAGTTCTATTTGTTATCTAGTTCAGTATCCTGATGAGATCGTTATTATAAGTCGCCCAATCTGATATATAAATATATATAAGAAAATTGTTTCAAACATTCATTGAAATAATCAATATCATAGTGACCTCGTTGTTCTTTTTGGCCTGTTTACATTAAATCCCCCATAAAAATCTTAAGAGTGCTTATTTGATGAAGTCATTATTTTAGCGTTGTTATCGACATTTATGTTAGCTGTCGTTTTACCTGCTCTGCTTTGCTATGGAAATCCGGTATTGAATGAATGGGCCGAAAAATTGGGCCTAGGTTTCGGAAGAGAAACGCACAAGAAAAGTCTGGGCCTAACGGGTCTATGGGGTGAAGAAGAAAGGCCAATGGTACGTAGCTTGAAAACTAGGTTATAGGAGTCTTTATTCACACCGGCAGCTACCTTTTCATTTGGAACTGATCATCTCTAGTGTTTGGACGTAACAATAAACGTATGTTTCATGTCTCAAGGTACATGATGTATCTAAACTCCTTGTATGGGTGCTCTAATAACATGAATAGTTTGTAAACACGTTTTAGTTCTCAATATGTATGTGCTTAACACAGAAATAAGAACTTGAGTAAAAAGTAAACGCCAATAAAAAGGAAAACGCCAACTTTTCTTGAAATCATTGTTTTATAACAATTGTAAAAACAAACGCAAACGCAATATCTTACCCAGTTAGTATTTCTTTGCTTGTCCTTTCGCTTATAATATGTATAATACTTTACATGTCATGCCGATTAAAACACTCATCGCCGCTACGTACAAATGTTTTTTTTTAAACTTAACATAAACAAAACTTGATGTTGGATTCAACGAAAAAACACTTTACTGGAACCTGGACGGACAGGGTGGGGTGCTTGCTCACGCACTGTTTTTTGTTAAAAAAAAACATAATCACCCTTCCATAAAGCATTTGATCAACGCTATGGATCTACGGCTTTTACCGAGGCAGACTGGTTTACTTTACGTCCAATTTTTTTCTCTATTGCCTCTCTTTTTTTGGTTCTTATTGCCAGCCTATGCTAGTTCAAGAACAAATCTGGCCAGATTGTAATTGTAGAAGGCCAAAAGGATCTTGGCTCTGGGGTCAAGCGACAATATTTTGGCGACTCTAACTAAATTTTCAATAAACCAGGAGTACTTTCTGATTGGCAACAATCCGATTGGATTGTTGCCTTTTCATTTCCAACAAGACATTCAGGTGCCATGTACGCAGGCGTTCCTGGGACTGAAGTATTCTGTTTCTGGCTAAGGGACTGTGGAGATTTTAACTTGCCTAACCCCATATCGCAGAGTTTTGCTGTGTGTGTTGCTGTCGCAACCATGACATTTGCCGCTTTAATGTCCCGTTGTACGATAGGCGGGTTTCGAGTTGTGAAGGTAGGCCACCGCTCGACAAATTTGTTTTCCTACGGACATGTTTCGTTGTCATGGTCGTCAGCAAAAGGTAGTTCCTCTAAGTTGCGACCATCAATGAACTCGGAAACCAAGAGAATGGAGTTTTCTAAGAATGATATTTCCATAATCTGAACTATATTTGGGTGGCGGATCATGCTATGTACTTTACTTCCATTTTAAGGACTGGCCTAATGCGCTGGGCATTCCTTAATGTAATTTGCTTTACTGCCACCTCCGTAACAGCCCTGCAAAACCTACCAAAAATAAACGCTACGTTAAGTTATGATTAGATTAATATCTGTAATTCCATACGCCTTTTTATTGTTGTCGATTCCTAGAAAATAAAATTCGCTGCACATCAGCTGTTCACTTCAGATAAAACAATCCAGTTCAATTTGTTACTTAGTGATTCTCACCAGATCATGACTTAATTTGTTTAGTCGCTTGATGTTGCTGACAAGTAAAAAAAGGAAGTACTTACTCCTAGAACATAAAAGAGTTATGCCCTAAAGATTGTCATCTTCAATTACGCAGTTTTTTACGCAGTTCTTGTGAATAAACATAGCTAATCATATTAAGTGTCTTTGATGCAGATAAACTGCTCAAATCCAACTGTAACATACGGCACATTTGCCAACTGCAACCAACTGTAACATCATACATATACAATATTTCTTATATCTTATATTAATATATCCCATACATAGTAAAACATCTTATATCTAATACATCTTATATCTAACGTCTTATGCCCCAATGTCTAATGTGGGATACTCAAAAAGCATGTGAAGTAGAGTAAATTAAAAATTCATTAACAAACATTCTAATCATTTAAAAAACATGCTTTGTATTTTGGTGCGTGACATGCTAAAGCTATAGGGATGCAGGGTGGAAAACTAATTGCACAAGAACAAACAAACTAAAGCAGGCAAAACAAAGGCAAAGTTACACACGAGGCCGCGTTAGATGCCTTAGGAGTTGATTGACAGTGAAATAGAAACAAGTATGATCGGCTCAGTCTACAGTTTACACTACAGATACAAGTGATCGCAACTGAACTTTGGCTTGTAAAACCCTACCCCATCCTACTGCATATCACGCAATCCGCACGTTATTCTCATGGTTGTCCATTTAATACAGTTTAGAGTCGTAGCATTTGGTTTACATTTCATTTGGTAGCTCATCGAAACAATATCCTTTACGTGAGATTATTTCTTTACCATATGTCACTTGTTTATCAGGAAATTTATTGACATTAACATACTTGAGAAAATACACTCAATAGTATACACTCTTAAATGTACAAGAAACGGCAACGACATCTGATATCTGATTTGTAAATTTGAATTCCATCGACTACTCGGTTCACTGAATGACGATCACTGCTATTTTCGAAACCTCTTGTTTGCAAAAAGAACATATTTTTTTCATAACTTATTCCATGGAAGTTATCGTCTTCGAGCATTAAACTAAAGACTGGGATTTGCCTTCTATGAATTTTCTACAACACATGATTAACACTCTTCTCCTGAAGGCCAGTAAAAACGCGTGGTCGGTTACGGTATTCATCGCCGCAGTTTGTAATATTATTTATCAATTTATGATGGCCTTGAAAACAACAAAAGACCTCCAAAAATTAAAACAAAAAATAGATTTCAACCTTTTCTTTGAGAATTAAACAAATTGTTAGTGCTGGCTGCCTCATGAACACTGTTAGTTTGGAACATTTTGTGATGCATCATGACGATTGGATGTATTCAAAGAAAACAGTATTCAAAGAAAACAGTGCACTATGATTACTCCAAATCTAAAATGATACTTGATACTTGCAAGATACTTGCAACTCTTTAAACTTATTTCAAATAAACTCCAGCTTCCCTGTTTTACGCCATTGGCAAGCTAACTAGCTGTGGAACGCGTGTACGAGGTCAATCGCCCTGGGCCTCTGGTTGCTCTCATAAAGAAAACAGTCCTTCAGAATTTGCTCAAGTGAAGCGTGAACAGTGGATGACAGTGATTTCAATAAACCAGGAGCACTTTCTGATTTCATTACGTCAATCAGGGTGTTTACAATGGTGATACTATCATCCTCTCGAGCCGCGGAAGGACTTTTGCTCTCTAGCAGCTCCTCCCAGCAGTCCTTTTCCATGAAAAGCTCGACTAGCGTGCAACCGAGTGACCACACATCTGATTGTATTGTTGCTTTTTTCTTTCCAACAAGACATTCAGGTGCCATGTACGCAGGCGTTCCTGGGACTGACGTGCTCTGTGTCTGCCTAAGGGACTGTGCAGATTTTAATTTGCCTAACCCCATATCGCAAAGTTTTGTTGTGTGTGTTGCTCTCGCAACCATCACATTTGCTGGTTTGATGTCCCTATGTACAATCGGGGGTTTCAAGTTGTGAAGGTAGGCTACGGCTTGGCAGATCTGTTTCCCCACGGACATCTTATCACAAGCCTGAATGCTGAATGTTTCGTTATCCGCGTCATCGCCAAAGAGTAGTTCCTCTAAGTTGCGACCATCAATGAACTCGTTTACTAATAGAATGGAGTTTTTTAAGAATGATATTGCCATAATCTGAACAATATTTGGGTGTCGAATCATGCTGTGAACTTTTACCTCCGTTTCAAGGACTGGCCTAATGCGCCTGGCATTCCTTAACTTAATTTGCTTCACTGCCACCTCTGTACCAGCCCATTCTCCCTTATACACAACGCCAAAGGAACCTCTGCCTACTTCGTCTTTAGTGGAGAATAAAATCTCTTCTTTTTCCACCACTGGTAACAAGGATTCGTTTTTGGGTGGATTGGAGGCGCTGCTTTCTTCCCTTTCTTCCCCATCCCTTGTGTCTGAAGAAGAAATGTTTATTTCATCTGAAAAAGCACGAATATAGACTGGTTCAGAAACGTCCCTCTCCTCCCCATACTGGACCTCTACTGTGTACACGCCGGGTTCACTTACTGCTACGCAGCACAGTTTATTTCCTTGTTTGTATGGTACTCCATTTCGGTACTACGCATAAATGGAACTTGCAGCCGTGTGGCACGACGTTACCGCTCCAAGGATTAGGTAGTTTGAATCATAACCCCACACTTCTGAAGGTGGATGAAGAATAAGACGGTTAGACTTTGCGTCTTCAACCTGAAGGCTCGCCTGAGCTAACATCTCGGCAGAAGGTAGACTATTGGACGACTCGTCTAGTGACACGTGCACGTCAAGAAAACATTTTTGGCCTTTTGAAATGTGAACAACTGAAAAGCCGTTCTACCTCCATGTCCTGCAATAAAGGCTCTGATACACATTTGATATCGTAACAGTCCTTCCTTGAAAACGAAGTTGATGTTAGAACAACTTCTGAATAGGAAGACTCTGTATACATTTCGTAATGTATCATTAGGCGATGTTCATTAGTGTTTTCTGAAGTATACATAGCATACTTTCGCTTTCCTTTAAAGCCAGGCCAAACAATGGTGCTTGAGGTTTCTCCACGATTGGGTTGCTTGACATGGTTCCTTTCACATCTGGTGTACTTGCCACCTGAAGAGATTTTAACTCTCCTGCCAGTTCGTTTCTGCTGCATCCCATGAAAACGTCATTTATTGCTGGGCCTCCTTCGGCTTCTTGCGCAGCATTCATGGATTTTATCGGGCTAGGCATAGGATCTTCCTCTAACAAACTTTCTCCATCTCCTGTCAATGTTGACATAAGGTAAATGTTGGATTTACTTGCAAACAGTCCATGGGACTTTAAGTACTCCTGGAACGTGCATTCCTCTCCCATCGTGGTTTTGAAAGCTGAGATGCTTTTTTGTGCAAAGTTTCCTAGCTCAAGCTTCATTTCAGATAAATCGCCGTACTGGGATGCACCTTGGGGAAAAAAAAGCTGGATAGCTTTGCTTTTGAGATAATCAACTGTAATGTTTTCATCGTCGGTACAAGCAAACTCGCGCACTCCTCGTCCTTCATCCTAACTTGCTTATATCGAGATTGGCCATGAGATCGATGAAGCCAGCCAAGGTGTAGCTTCATCTGCTTTGTCGTAGGTTTTTTGGCCTCCTGACGATTCTGGAAAAAGGAAAAAGATCAAAACATGTCTTTTAATAATAATAATAATAATAATAATACTCTACTACTAATAATAATAATAAAAATAAGGATAACGATAACGATAACGACAACGATAATGATAATGAAAATGACAGTGATAATGATAATAATAATAATAATAATAATAATAATAATAATAATAATAATAATAATAATAATAATAACAACGACTTTATTCCGGCATTTCCACAAAATAAAGTGGCTCTTCAAAATAAAAATAAAAGAGCTTACTAAATCACTTATAGGCCCGGGCCATAGAATAACTGAAACCAATATTTGCAGCAAGACAAAGAAGTACCTTGCATTTAGTAGCGTTGCTCTTTTTCCCTTCTCCCTTGCCTTCATTCCTCCGAATCCGGTCTACATAATCCTTGATCCTTTCTTCTCTTGTAACTGCAGAGAAAAAATATAAAAAACTCGTTATCCACTTCTAAGGTAAATTGTTTAAGATAAAACGAAGCACCATAAGACACGACAGGCGTTTGAGAGCACAAGAGAAATGTAAAAAACTTCAACCGTAGGGATTTGTTTTCCTTTATCGATTGCTTTTATATTCCATATTAACTGACTGTCCTTGGTCAAGTCATCAGGTTCGGCAAAAATTCCTTACACTCTAATCGTACCTTTTGATTGAAGCTTTGCGCTTTCTTCTCCCAGCTTTGCCCTTATTGTGGCTACCTGGCCCACAGCTACACCCAGTTTTTCAAATTGAGCGTCTGTCACCATTTTTACAGCTCTTATATTGTAGATCTGTAGGACAAAAGAAATGTGATTAAGAAAACAGAGAAAGTACACTCTGTGTCTTATGTAAGAACCTTTTTTTATATGAAAGTTGAGGCTGCGATTTACCACCATTTTAAGAGCGTATTAAGAACATTCCTTCGGCTGAACGTAGCTTAAGAACGTTTTTATTTTGCTCATTTGTATTTCCAAAGACAAGCAAAAAGTTAAGGTAAAATAAATGGAATTAATCTAAATACTTCAGGGTATATTTTGTATGACATTAGTTTTTTTATTCCATAATACACATCTCAGTTTGTAGTGATTGAAGTTGCACCCCTAGTTCCCAGCGACATGCCCCCCTATGCGTGAACAACACATGATTTTGTGGCTGCAACATAACGCCGTGACCTGTCCCTGCGTCATGCCCCTCGTTTGCGTTTATATTCTAATATTTCTGGGAAATATTTTATTTTGACTATTTAGTCGAAATGTTTTACGTTCGAGGTGGGAAATATTACAAACTTACCTTGTGTTTTTCAAATGTTTCTTTTAACGACTTCAAATTACTATCCTCTTCGAGGAAACAAACCAACTACAAGAGAAAGGAACCAAGATTGTGTTTTGTTTTGTTTTTTGGCTGAAAGACTTTTCAACAATGCATTCTGCATAAAGATACAAAAGAACGGTACAATGCAACAACAAATTTACCCAAGCATTATTTTCGTTTAAGTCTGGCGCGTAACGCGTCACACAACACCGGCTTAAATTGCAAAATGTAAACATTCAATTGCGCATTATGTTTGTTTGACCTTGTCTCGCAAACAGCAAGGATCTTCTTCTTTTTTGCCCGTTGTTATTGATGTTGCTTAGTTTGCTGTCTGTGTAACATGTATAAAAGTGGGGGATAAGCTAAACTTTACTTTCTGGAGTGGAGAAAAATTCAAGGTAATTCATGGGAAAGGAAGCAGAATAAGGTCAATAAACATCCACACTGTCCCCTTGTCTGACGTCGTTCGTATTCAATGACTAAATGGACTCAATAAAATGGCAAATTGTGTAAAAGATATAATTATTTAACGGAAATTTCGTAGGTAGGTAGGTAGGTTTTCGTTATAGGTTTCTCTGCAATCTGCATTTTGACGAATTCTGTGGCGTCAGAACGGAATATATTTTGTATTTATATATATATATATAGTCCTTGTTATTTATAGAAAGACTAGAAACCTGTGAGGCTCACCAGTGAAAGAACAAATGGGGATCGGCTATTTACCGAGTTAGGGGTTGAGTTTAGTTTGAGGTGAGTTTGAGTTAGGATTGAGTTACCGTTTTACCAATATTTTTCTGCAGAAAATTTAAAAGGAAAGGTAGCCTTCTTCTGGCTGTTTGTTTATTTTTCGCTTCGCACTTAGTGCTCGCCCTCGCGCTTCGCGCCCCGCGCGCCCCGCCAAAAATTAGCTACCCGTTCTGCTGGCAAGAGAAAAGGAAACAAATGAAAAGGGAGTTTATCCGTTGAACATTGGTGTAAATGTACTACGTTTATACAGCCCGTCTGTTCCCCTTTTTTCGTACGTTCGACAGAACGCACCAAAATTACGTTAGCAGTGAACGTAGATAAGGCGCGTTGGGTCACGAAATGAGGGCAATAATACGATTCTAAAATGCAAAAAATGCCTACCTTAAAATATTTCATAAGCTGCTGAATTTGTCTTAAAAAGTAACTTAATCTTAACTAAAAAACTCAACTCAAACTCAACTCAACTCGAACAGAGAACAACCAACACAGCAAAGCTATTTGGAGACTCAAGGCAACTTAGAGCAGAAAACAAAAGCTTGAAAACAAAGAAACATTTAATAAGCTTTTACACCCATATTTTACTGTTTGAGGGTATGTATCTAGTAAAAGGGCTAGACTAGCTACTGTAAATATTTACTCGGAAAACCGTAACATGCTAACTGGACGGCGCGAAGCAGATAGCCTTTCGCGGGTGCTTCAGGCAAGGACTTGTCTGTTTAAATTTATGCATAGTCTATGACATTAGAACAACATTCATTCATTGTTTCAACGACATTGAAACGACTGCACAAGGTAATTCACCTTACCTCTTCATCCATTTTCCCCAGACACTTACATCAAATCAACAGCCATAAACGTGTACAAACTCGAAACCGAGGTTCACCATGAAGTCGGAAGTCTGAAGTCGGGAGTCGGAAGTCCGAAGTCGGAAGTCCGAAGTCCGAAGTCTGAAGTCGGAAGTCGGAAGTCGGAAGTCGGAAGTCGGAAGTCCGAAGTCGGAAGTCCGAAGTCCGAAGTCGGAAGTCGGAAGTCGGAAGTCGGAAGTCTGAAGTCGGAAGTCGGAAGTCGGAAGTCTGAAGTCTGAAGTCGGAAGTCGGAAGTCTGAAGTCGGAAGTCGGAAGTCGGAAGTCTGAAGTCTGAAGTCTGAAGTCGGAAGTCGGAAGTCGAAAGTCGGAAGTCCCTCCTCGGCTTTCGTACACAAAACTTAGTCTATTATTATTCCCAGAATTTGTCCCCTCGACGCAAACTATTTTCATCCCAGAGGGGCTCGTCTCAGGTACTAAATTTAAGTCTTTTTTGGCAAAAATACCTTATTAAACTAAAGACGCCCTCAAGACGTTTATGTCCCCGGGACCACTTTAGGAACGGTTCTGAACGTGCGTGTATGCCGATCTAAATGCGTTGCATGTGGTGAATAAGCCGTTCATGAACCCAACTTATAAACCTTAAAACGTCCACTTATAACACAGGGTCCAGAAGAGCGAAGTTCGAGCAGAACGTTTAGTTTTCCTTGCAAAAGGCAACCGACCTACATAATTTGTTGCGAACTTGCGTTACTCGCGTTACCTGATTTTTACCGCAGGTCAAATTACTGCCCTTCGTGCCTCGTTCGGAAAGCTTTCCGAAGAAAAGCCGTTGCCCTTCGGGCAACGTGTTAGGTGACCGAGGAAGAATGGTCTGCGGTTAATTTTCAATATGGCGTACTAAGTGAGCAGAAAGATCGAGATCGAGGAATAAAGCATATGGAAAGAGAAGAAAGCCATTCAATTGGATTCACAAAGGTTGCATTGCGCAAATTGATTGATCAAAATGACGACCATTTCCGGTTTCTGCTTTGCGGTTGTAGTAAAGGGCTTAACGCGGTTACGCATTAGAAAGGAAACGATCAAAATTTCTTGCCATTCCCATAAGCGGTAAAACGGGACGGTATAAAATCCATTTAAACTTGTGAACATGCTTTCTCACAGTGTAATATCTCTTTTTGCATGTAAATGTATTTTGAACACATATTTTTATGACGTTAAAACTGGAAATGAGTTACCTATGCCACTGTCAACTTCCGGGAGGGAGGGGAGCTCCCACATGAAACGGACGGTGATGTCGTCGGTAAATTGCAATTAAACCCCTAAGGGAGGCCAATCTGGGTGTGGCTCAGGCTTTATTGGACCTCTAAAGGAGACCAAGCTAAAACAGACAACTAAATAGGAGCTACAGTGATTTTAGTTGCGCTAAAGATAAGACCGTCGAATGCTGTCTTCTATAATTAAATTTTAAAAGCATTGTCATAAATCTTAAGTTTTTCGTTCAAAGTCTACCCTAAGCGATACCTGTATGGATAAAAATATTGGCTTTCCGTTTTGAGCACACTAAGTGAGATCAAAATCTGCAATTTACACCCCTTAATTGGATTTAACTTCACTTTTCTGTTTGTGCCGGCCGTACAAACGCATGTTTTGAGCTTATTTATTTTCATTATTACCAGTGTGTTCCGGAGTAATCGGATAACCCATTTTTTCGTTTTTTCAATAGAAAACTTTGACACACTGAATCACTATGTTAAACTGTGAAAATGTTTTTGCTGTTAGCACCATTCAGGTGCAATCGTGAATATTTAGTGCTCATTCCAAATGTTACAAATGAGGTTCTGCCCCGGGGAACGGGGTACTCCCTATAATGGCCTATACGGGGAGGCTTCGCCTGAAAGGGGTACCTTTTTCAGCTCAGGCTGCAGGTATACAAAACGGTAGGGATTTAGTAGCTCAAGTACATGAAAGGGTAGGGAAATCTGTCATTTAGGTATTTAAAAGGACCTTTCATTAAAATATTTCGAGTAGATATTAATAATATTGTTTTATGGTTAACATCTCTTCCGGTAATACTGTTCTCCCCTAAAATCGTTCATTAACTGCATCCAAAAGTTTAGAAAAGGGATGCAGTGTTCTTAAGTAGGTATGTGAAAGGGGTACCATTTTTCAATGGAAGGTATACGAAAGGGGTACCTTTTCTGTCAAAAATGGTATATAAAAGGGTAAGGGGTTGGACCTCGGGACGGAGCCTCCCCGTATAAAACTTTGTTGAGTTCACCCCTCTTCCCCCGGGGGGGGTCTGCATACAAATTTTCTCTATCATGGAACTTTTTCTCCTAAAGACAAAGCGCTTGTCTTCCATATTCAGAAATGTGGTACTAACTTTTGGGTGCTATTCACGAAATGATAAAGCCTGACTATTTGAGTGAAAGAAGTTTCACAGTACTTCTAGAGCTAGACTGTTCACAGTCCCTTAGTTTCCCATGAGCCGTCCCCGAATTCGTTCCTCTGGCCGCCATCTTGAAGTATGCGGGGCGCGGGGCGAAATCTGGGGAGAGTACAAAACTGCTCAACACCCGCCCAGCCCCAGCCCCCAGAGCAGTTTTGTATTCTCCCCCAGTGACCCCAGATTTCACGCGCCGCATGTTTGAAGATGGCGTCCAGACAAACGAAGCTATTCAAATCGGGGATCTCACGGGAAAGTAAGGGAACGTGAACAGTCTACAGTGCTTCGTATGGCAAACCCAGTCGAGTCGTCTTCTCAAGTTCGGTCAGTTTTAACTTTACTATTGTGCGTAGCATTTTCCAGCTGCACCAAGACGGCTAGAAAGTTTCATACGGCACTAGGAAGTGTTTTCCGTTATAACTCTGGATTTTTTTCTTTTATGGTGGGTACTGAGGAAGCGATCGATCCACATCAGACCGATTGCTAAAGGGGTACGAACCACAGTTAATGGCCATATGATGGCATATGATAGTGCAATCAACATCGTTGCGCGCGTCGTTTGTAGCTCCAAGAACTCTTCACGAGTTAGTGAAATCAGATGCATTTAAGCTTGAGCAGAAAAAAACATATGTATATATGTGTCTATAAGGCAGTATATGTGTCTAAGCTGCTCTGTTTTATATATAGGTCTGAAACGTCATCAATATGTTTCGACTACTTGTACCAACACTTTTTAGATTCCTCACATAATTTTAAAAAGACGTAAGCTTAACAATAACATCCTTTACAACCGTACGTGCTGGAGGTGAAATCACAAAACCAACTGGCTTCCTGTTTGGAGTACTTATTTGTATTGTTCTTGAATCAAGAGACCTCGTTTAACCCTACAAGTGTGTGACGATTAGTTTTGAAACCAAAACAAACCAGAACCACAAAACCGCAAGAGCTCGTGTTTGGTGGACTCTTGACGCAGCATTGTATATTATTGATAACTGGAACACTCGAATCAAAGACGCGAGCAAGCCACAGACTATAATCAATGCAATTATCCAGAGATTTCTTTCCTTCTTTTATTTTCGTCCACGTGCATATTGCGAGTGTTGTTTGCTCGTTGCTAAGAGTTCCTTCTGGCGTCGACTTTCCTTCTGGCCGACAGAATCATCTTCAAAAAAGTGCTTAAACAAAAGGAATGAGGGAAAATTATGCGTGTGTATTAGCTAATTAAGGGCCTCACTTCAAATACAATGGACCAACAATCCACTTGTGAATTCTATGATGTCAGCAAGAATTTTCCACAATATCAAGATCTGAGATCGGAACAATTATACCCTTACCCTTGAGGTTTTCACAGACAACAATATGTTTCGTTCCCTAACTGAAACTCGCTGTGACAAGCCTAATGAATAAATACCCCAAATGCACAAGATAAGCCGCACAACGTTTTCTAGAACCTCCGCGCTTACAAAACCTGTACCTTGGTAGTTTTGAAATGACTGATAATTGAAAAACTAATGACGTTGATCGTCAGTTTGTGGCACTGATAAGTGCCTTAGCTAAACCACGCAGAGGAACATGGTGCCGAAAATTAAGAAAGGAATCAATGATTAATTTGTTTTTCTCTTTTACTGTCACACGCATCAAAATGCAAATATCACCAGGGACTAATCGATTGGTGATAACGTACGTCATTCGAAGAACATAAAAAAGTTAAACTAAATCACAATAAAAAAAACAGTTTATGTCATGCATCGCAAAGGATGATTCAGCTCAAACTGTCGCTTTCGCGTAAGATTGTTTGTGTTAGCTTTTAGTCTTACAGGGCTTGACCCTTCGGGGAACTTGTTCAATTACCTGATAGAATCTGTAGAGGAACTTGTAACCTCCTTAAAAGAACGTAAGTATGAAAATCAAAGGGACGCGTTTATATGAACGAGCTTAGTGCATCCAGTCCGTGGCGCTTGCGTAATTCTGGTGCTTAAAACTTCTGCTGTAAAAAGAAATCCGTCTTCCAGCTTTACCTCGCTATTCGCTCTTTCACACGAAAAGAATATTGATGAAGACCTACTCTCGCGTGCAATCGCAGCCAAAAAGGAGAAGAAAACACATGGCTTCTCCGGCAGCAAAACGCCACGACCGATACACATAAGACTATTATTTTGACCCATTTAAACCCTTATTTAATGAGAGGGAAAATTCACACCAACGCACGTGCCCAAAGTAAGGTCCAATATTACGCGGTTTTAAACAAAGCCTTGATAAACAAAGAAACAGCTTCGCCTGAATTCCTTTTTCGTCAATCCGGCCGCACTTTTGCGGTCCGTGTTTCTCGAAATAGCAGCTGTTATAGCTTAATAGCGTAGGAGAATAAACGAGCTTGACTATTACAACTACATGTTGCAGAGTGCTGCTCACTATTTTAAATTTAAAAAGTCGACTAAAACTGTCGTCCAGTCAGGGGTGGGAACTTGGTGCCTTGAAACCTGCTAAACCTGTTTTAGTACTATTTCTATTTTCAGTCAAATTGTTTTCGCCATCTCGCTGACATGTTAGCGACGTTGAGTCACAGCATAGGTTTAGGCCTAGCGGTGCTAAAAACTACAATCATTGTAGGCGTTTTGAAGATAGCTTCTTCCCTTCCTTACCTCAAGACACTGGTCCAGAAATTCGAGGAAAAACATCTTCTTGTCCCTTACCAAAATTTTTGGGATGACTACGCTAGCAGGAAGATGTATGCGGCTGTTTTGAAGATATTCAGTGGTGACCATAACAAGACAGCTCTACTCGGCCACTCTGCTCCTGACTGCAAGCTAGTTACAACTAATGGTGAAGAGTGCAGGCTGCTGAATTTCGCGAGAGGAAATCGGCCGCTGGTTGTCAACTTTGGTAGTTGTACCTGACCTCCATTTTACATCAATTTTCTGAACGGCTTTACAAAGGTTGTTCGGGATTTTGAAGAGGTGGCAGATTTTGTTATTGTCTACATCTGTGAGGCTCACCCTATAGATGAATGGCGCTGGAAAGTAAGTTTTCTCGTTTGTTGTTACGTTTTGCTACGGTAATGAGTCCTGGTTCTCTTACCAGTACCCAGAATTTTTATTTAAGAATGAAAAAGAAATTAACAACAGACAGTGTCAAATGAGAGCCTTTATTTGAATGCCGAGTCACACTTGAGGATTTTATCCACACACTTTTAAGTTTAGAACCACCCCGCACAGCATGATAAACATTAGCACCACAGGAAAGTTCTGCTCAGTAGCTTTCCTCTGTATTAATCACACTAAAGGATTTTATCCACAGATTAAAATGTTAGAGCCACCTTGTACAGTACAATCAACAGCACCACACTGCTCAGTAGTTTTTATTTGCATGGTCACACTTTAGGATTTTCTCCACAGACACACACCTTTGAACCACGTTGTACAATAAGAAATCACACGAGAAAGCTGCTCACAAGCTTTCATTTAAATGATCACACCGCGGGGTTTTAGGTCACAGACTTTTAAAGTTAAAATCACATGACACGACGCAAGTGGTTGCTTGTTGTTGTTGAGCTAAAACGTAAGAGCTGAACGTAACAGCATGAATTTATTAAGTTCACAATACTTCAAATTATTGCACCTGTCACTGGCTGAGATTGGTTAACAAACCGAGTTCAAGTTAAATGTACACCCAGGTTAACTGATGATCGTTGTCCGTTTGAACCCTAGCTGAAAACGAACTCTTTATAAACACTAAAATCCCTAAGATTAGTGGCCATGGTAAGGGCTCTAAGCATGCAGCTCTTGTCAATCGCTCCTATAGGAATTGCGCGGCGGATGATCACGGCCATCATGACGTCACAGGCAGGTCAAGTCTGGAGGTTAAAATGGTTGACAAACAATGACATCGCCAGAGGTCTTTCTCGGGTGATCATTCAAAGAATTTGAAACAAAGCAATGAAAAGAGCCCAGACGCCTAGTAACCTGTTAAAGTAATCTCCGAAAATGCAGCATCTTTCACAAAACAAGCTGTTCAAGGCACCAAAATATGCAAAACTTCGAGATCGATAAATTACGCACGCCACTGAAACCTAAAAACTTGCACCCCTTTCATAGACGATAGCAAGAAAACCCAACGATATGTGACTCCAAGAGAAAACTAAGACCTTGATATGATTTAAAAGTTTCGAATGGCCGTAAAAATGAGTCATTTTACATGCGCTAAAAAATGATCGGTGGGCTTAAAGGCACTTTTTGAAGTTGACTACCTAGTATGTTTACTCGCAAAAAGAAAGCTAACATCTTTAAAATGTGAAGAAAAACTGCTCCAGTGTAGAGAAATTTTTAATTTCAAGTCATGTGCTGGGTTCGAAGTTAGTAATGGGCCAGAGGACTTCCTTGCTGTCACTGAACCATCTCGTAAAAACCGACAAAGACGACAAAATTTTCCCACGGCAAAGCCAAACAACTGGTGCGCCAGCTTTCCGGCAAAATTTGTGCTGACGTCTGACACTATACTCTCTTTGAATGATTATAAAAAACCACAGTCTATCGAAAACGCCAATTTCTCAGGCTACTGATTGTCAAAATGTTCACAAGGAGCTGTAGTTACCAGAATGGTGCTCAGTTTGACAGTTTTAAAATGAATAAATCCTTAAAACTAAGTGAAATACGGCCGATTCACTTTATTTTCGAAACGGTCATCTCGATCGTCTGTTGTGGATCATGTAGATGGTCAAAACTCTAAAACAGGTTGTAGCTTGGACAAGAAATTTAAAAGAAACTGGAGATATTGAGATTAAGTTGGAAAAGACCACTGAACTCGATGGTACTCTAATATATCTAAAAGTTTTCATAAAAATAGCAGTATCGAATCGGCGTAAACCCTATTTCCTCGGCCGTCCGCATGATTTGCAAGCTGATTTGGATTTTTATGTTGTTCTGCAAAGGTGAGTTTTACACGGGTTAAATGTCACTGAATGTGGTAGCAAGAATTTATATTACTTAGTTCGATTACTTGACCCCTAGGAATTAAGGATCATTCTTCTTTCTATATACAGAAGATGGAAGCAAATTCTTTCAGAAAACTTTAAATTTAAAGTGCTAAACATGCACTTTTAAGTTCGTCTTCTAGTCTACACAGCGAAACAAACGGATTGATCATTTTTTAGGTTGACTCTATACCAGTGTTTTCAACTGGAGTATTTTTCTTAAGTTATAGGCTATTCTCTAGCCAAGTTTCAAGTTCTCATCCTGTGAGGATTAACTGAAATAAACATACTTTTTTCGGACGCGGACAATGACAACTTTCCCACTAATTTTGCGATCGCGAAGATTTAACATGGGTCTTAAAACATTTTTTCCAGTATGATTTAAAGGGTAAGATAAGAAACCACTCTAACCTCTACCAAAAAAGAGATCCTAAATTTATATTCCACCAAAAAAAAACAGTTGAAAGCCGGACTCGCACAAAAAATCAGTTTGTAGACCGAGCATCCAATAAGTTTGCCAGCGCCTTTTTGAAACTCAGCAAAGTCGCGCGCTTCTCTCGTCGTGACGTCACGATGGCCAAGATCATCCAGACAAGAGATCGAGGAGCTCACCGCCCACCCCTCCCCTGCCCAGGAGCCCGCAAATTATGTTTAAGTGTTCACAGCGGTCAAACGTGAGACGCGTGGGCAGTTCCTGCCATAATTTCGCAAAGTAAAGTACAGACAAATGTGGAAAGTTTCACTTTAACTGCAAAACTTAACGCCGTTTTTGAAAACTTATGCTCTTTACGTCATGAGTTCAAAATGAAGTAAATGTCATCACAAGTTTACATAGAACTTTGACACGGAATCAAACATCGAGGCTCTTCAAAACCTGAAGTGACGTCGCTTTTTGCGTTTGACTGCTGCGAAGTGTAAGAGTTACAGCAGCAGTACAGACAAATGAGAAATTCAGCACTTAAGGCTAAAACTAAAAGCTGGTTGTAAAAATTTAAACTTCCTGATTCATTATATCTGTTTTTTTTCTCTGACCAATTCACAGAACAACATTGAAATCGCACAGCATAAGACATTAAAGGAGCGTTGTGACGCAGCAAAAATCTTGGAGAAAACCTGTCGATGTTCGACTCCAGTCGTGGTCGACACGATGGAAAACGAAGCCAACAGAGCTTATGGTGCCTGGCCCGAGAGACTGTTCATCATATATGAAGGAAAAATAGCGTACGAGGGTGGCACTGGTCCGTACAATTATGACCTATCAGAAGTGCAAAGATGGCTAGAGGGGTACAAAGCCAAACACTAGAAGAATTTATGTGGAGTGTTGCTGGAGGGTCGCAACCGTCGGCTGCAGTTCAAATGAACTAAACTTTAATGGTAGTTTATCGAGTCAACCGTCAACGAAAACAGTATTTTAAGCCGTCAAATGGTCTTGCATGTAAAACTTCAGGTCGTTCAACAGCTCATCTAGCTCTTAAAGAATGTTGAAACATAGTTAAGGTAGTAGTGAGCATGTTATACAAACTCACAATAGGTGATGTTAAAGTTGAACAATATCAGCAAAGGACCGCAAACGAAAATGCTGCACGTGTACGTAGGATCTAGTAAACCAGACCTTATCAGCCAAAGAAATACTCAAATGACAAACAAAGCAGCAAGGCTGATCTGACTACGTAGAAAGATTTGACTCTGCAAGACATCAACAGGACACTAAAAGAACTTTAACAGAGCAGGGTGCAGCCGTAGACAGCTGTTTCGCTCTACGTAGAGCTCATCAGTACGGCATAGCAAGATGGCGAAAATGCCGTAAAAATACCCGTGCACTCTGTTAAAAGCCCTAAACGAGTAGGCGTGCTCGTTTAGGGCTTTTAACAGAGTGCACTGGTATTTTTACGGCATTTTCGCCATCTTGCTATGCCGTACTGATGAGCTCTAAGTAGAGCGAAACAGCTGTCTACGGCTGCAACCCTGCTCTGTTAAAGTTCTTTTAGTGTCGTGTTGATGTCTTGCAGAGTCAAATCTTTCTACGTAGTCATGATCAGATGTTAAAGTTAACGACAATAACATAACTTATAAGGTTTCTTAGAAGCAGAAATTACTTGATATGTTTTAAAAGGAATAATAACCTGCGAAAAACAAAACAATCCCCGATGCACAATAGTAAACAAAAAATGATTAAATTGTCTAAGGAATTTTCTCTTAATATCCATGAACGTCAAAATTCCTAAAATTTAACCGTATGTCGTCAAAAAGCAGTAATTTTAATCGCTAATCGTCAAAGCTACCCCTCCCCCCCCCCCCCCCGAGGACGCTGAGACCTTGTTGATGCACAGGTGATGTGTTACCGTCACTAACGCTAACAATGTATACACTTGATTGTGCTTTAAGGGCGGTTACTGACCTAAGACATTATTTATAGCAATTAGCCTAAATACCTCTAAACTAGTCACTTTGTAATGGGACTCCGATGAGTGACCTGTAGTGGCCTGAGCTGCATAAGTTATTATCGACCATTATTCTTTATCCTTTATTTAGAAAAGTTGGCATGTGACAAATGACAGCTAGAGAGGTAAACCCACTTGAAAGGAACTCTGTAGCTAGAGGATAGACATGTCGACTTGAGTGAAGGGTAATGGAGGCTCGAAAACCTACGAACGGCAGCTTTTTCATTGTTATTTCCCAGCTGCTTTGAATTACACATAGAAAAGTAGCAGAAGTACAAAAGTACAATTTAATTCGATAACATTAGTTATGGGTTCATGGTAACAACTTAATTTGAATAAAGTGAAAAAAACACAAAGTTTACGGAAGACGGTATGTTATATTGTTATTCCTGGGTACTTACATTAAAAAAATCAGGGCTTCCACAACTTCCTTCGCCGACACTTTATAACGTCTTGTGATGGCAAGGTGACGCTGTTCGGCTAGCCTGGATAAGACGTTATAATTATTCCTGAACCAGGAGAACTGCTGCATCGCAACTTCAAAATTGGTTTGGTAGACCTCTTGAAATAAGCTTCACAGCTCTTGACTTCCCAAGGGACTTTTAAATCCCATTCCGTCAGTCAGGGATTTCTCGGAGTCTTCCAGGACCATAAGAGGGGTGGGTCAGAGCTCATTCTGCTTCCCCTCTCCTTGACCCCGAGAGTATTAAAATTATGACAATGAATTTAGAGGGTACATAGTACGTCCAAAATGTTTCCTTTGAAGTCTGCAACATGAGCTGATGACGTCACATGACGTTGGTATTACGTCGTGATCCCAAAACGCCGGCCATCTTGGATCCTCCATTTTCGATTTTTTTTTTATCAAACTACCAAAACCAAAACACCAAAATATCTAAAAGTGTAAACGTTACTGCAAGAAAGTTGATCAATATGCCACGGGACGAATGGCAGCTAATTGGCCAATATACAACCAACTGACTCGACCAAAATACCATCAGCTACAAAACGGACAAGCAAGCAAGTGTAAAATGTTATATGTTTTGAGGAGGGGTAAGGGTGTCCCTGTATATCGACTAGAGCTTTTGCAAGGAGGCATCGTACCTTACTCGGGGTTAACCCCCTTTGGTAGAGTAGGGCGAGGTGTGCCCTGGCAACAGGACTATGCATCGACCGGATACATTTTGTCTGACCAGCTTATCCATGCAACACAATTCCGCTTGAGCAAAATTGTCGAAAGTGTTCGGTGACTTAAACAATAACCGGTACTGGCCTTGAAGTTAAATGCCGTAAAATTATAAATCCCAAGTAATGCTGACATCTCCTTCATAGTAGGTATCTTTTAAAAGGGCATTTATTTTACATCACTTCCATCAATGACAATTTAATTAAATGTACAGAAATGGTTGTCACTTGTCAATTCAACCAAAGCGTTAAGTTTGTCGTTATATCGGTAATGTGAATACTTCAAGCCAAAGAATTCCTACACAATCTGCAAAGGTTTGGGAGAATATTAAGTGATCGCCGTAAAGCTGTGTAACAATCTATTGCCAATCACAGTCTAAGAATTACTTTTAATTAGTGATTTATTAAATCTTAACCCCTCGTTTTTTTCTTGTTAGAGTCTTCGGACATGAGCTACATTACCACCAGCGGGTTTTTTTAGAAGCTTGGATGTCTGTGAAACATCCTAATGCTGGGAATGATCACATGGTCATCCCAGAAGTCTATAATTGCTTAGCACGCATTTCAGGACGTTCTCACGAAAATCTTCTACAACACAGATTTTTTTCATACTTTTGCTACCGTCGGATAATGAGTTACCCATGTTAGAAATGCAAAAACTTTGGGGTCACCGACTTCGTTTTCGAAATAAAGCGTGTGGAAAACTCCCCCAATTTTGACAAATCAGTCCTCGTAACTCGACATGGCCTCAGTGGCTGTTAGTTGAAAACATTAAAAATGATTGGCTGAAGACCCTCTTTCTCAGTTAAATTTCATTTAAGTGGGTCTGTCAAGTAAATAATTTGAACTGGTGTCATCCTTTCAGTTAAACTCAACCATGGAGCTAAAATAATAGCGGAATTCGATGATGTGTGGGCAGAAAAGTTGAAAAAAAATCAAACTTTCACAACACAGATTTCTTCAATTTTTCATAAAACGTAGATAATCGATAAAGCAATTGAACTATCAAAAGAAAATCTGGGCGTAACAAGTTTAAGCGATCTTAAAACTGAGGAAGGTAAGAGTTAGCCGAAACGTTTCATCAACAAAGTATGAGTCAGTGACAAACATTAAATTTTCTTCAACGATTTCATCTTCTGACTACAACTACAACAGTTCCATATTTAAATAAATCGTGTCACTGTTTTAAGGTCTTTTAGAGAGCATTTGTTTTATATCACTACTATCGCCACTGCTTCACTGCTACCACTAACAAAAGAGCAAAATTATTTGTACTTTATTTTTATCACTTTTGAAGCTGACCAACTACCGCGTTTAGTTTATCGTTATATTGACTGGTGTATACTTCAAGCCAAAGAATTCCTAGGAACATGAGGTTTTGTATCGGCTGTAGCCGTCATCTGTCACACATTAACACTGGACAATCTTCAAAGGTTTTGGAGAATAAGCGATCGTCATAAAGTTGTGTAGCAAACTTATGTCGCTTGTCAAACACAGCCTGAGCATTACATTAGAGAATCTACTGAATCTCCCCCACCCCCACCCCCCCCCCCATTTTTCTCTCTCTTTTTCTTTTCCTTTTTTTGTTTTTCATTAGCCAGGAATCATTAGAAAAGATTCCGTTAATCACACATATCCACAGCTTTAATAGCGTTTTTATAGAAAAGATTTCAAGTTCTGCCGCTTGACAGCGCTCCTTTAAATTCTTGTGCTGTGCAATTTCAACGTTATTCTGCAAGAAAAATAGCAAGAAAGTAGAGTCAAAGTCGGATGTAGACTCGCAAACAAACTTTGCATTGTTTATTCTATCCAAAGGATTTAACAGTTCAGGATGTTTCTGATTACTAGCTAACTAATAGGTTTTATGTAATATGAAACGTCTAGAGCATAAATACAATCACCTGGTAGGAAAGTTAGTCCATTCAAGCGCCACACACCCTCTCCCAGCCTATTGATTTGCCTGTACTCGTTTTATTGAAATCTAAGTAAGGAGAAGCGACATAGACCAGGGACACGATAACAAAGTAATTCAATGAAAGACATAATAGACGGAGGAACAACCCACCAACAAGAAAGCACTGCCCAATACCTTTCACTTAATTTAAATTGTGACATTTGTGGATTTCGTCCACAAAACATGGGTTGGAACAGCCTCATGCCTATGATGCATGGCTCTAAATATAACTAGATCTGCTCATTTTCCTTAAATGCAGCACACTTACTAACACTGATTTGAACCAAACTACAATTAGTCTAAGCGAAATATATTTCTCAAACGCTTCTCACGAATGTATAAAGTCAATAGAACCCTCACGGTCATCGTTAATTAATAGCTTACCAAGAATTTTTTCTGATAAGAAACACGACGCAGTGTTTGTACAGGAATTCATGATCATCATCATCATCATCGTCATCATCATCAACATCAACGACATACATGCCACAAAACCAACATATCCACAAGAAATTTTTTTCCTAAAAAGGTTTAATTGTAATGTCTGCGTTTTGAACACTGATAAACAAGCAGGAAGGCTTTTAACCTTTTTAACCTGTACGTGAAACCCTGAAAACATGTATTTATCGTAAGTTGCTTGGGAGATTTACTACTTGATTCTGATGTTGTTTGCAAGATTAACGTTTCAGACAGGTCAAGACAAGTTTGCCCCTTTCTGAGAGAAGACGTTTTCCTGTCACGATTTTCCCGGCAAGCATCAGCTAGCGTACGTGGGAAAACTGAAGAACCTTGAAAAGATTTGAAACCTTTTTTACATATACATACTAATGTTTGCCATGACTGACTGAATGTTGGACTCTTCAGAGAAGGAATCAATCGGTGTACATTGACTTGTAACAAAATTCTTGAGTCTGATCTTAAAATGTTTGATAAAACATTTCTTTCAGCTGGCTTAGAGAGTCTTTGATCTGCTCTAAGCTACTTTTTAAACTTAATTTCGCGTACCTTTGATGTTTAAAGAAACAATTAAGGCTCACGAGATGACCTTAACCCGGCACTATCCCCTGCTTTAAGTATTCTCTAACGAGGGGACTTATTGCACGGACTTGTTGGAAGACCGTTTCCAGTGCACAAGTCTCGAGCTCATACGCTCGTAAGGACTACTGCCAAGAACATTCCACACAAGGGGAAAATCAAACATCGAGGACACAAGACTATTACTATTCCCGGAATTTGTCCCCTCAGCGCAAACCATTTTCATTCCAGAGGAGCTCGTCTCGAAGACTAAATATCAGTCTCCACGACACTTTGTTTTTGGCATTAAAATACCTGATTAAACTTAAGACTTGCCTCCAAAACGTTTATGTTCCAGGGACTACTTAAAGGAACGGGTCTGAACGTGTGTGTATGCCGATTTAAAAGGGTGGCATGTGGTGGATAAGCCGCTCATGGACGCCTTTCTTTTAGTTATTTACCTTGAACGAAAACGTCACACTCCTTGATCGAAAACGTTAAATCCTGCAAAGGATTTAACCCTGTGGACTTGCATTCTCACGGTGTAATATCTCTTCTTATATGTAAAATATATTTTGAACACATATTTTTATGACGTTTAAACTAGAAATCGGTTACCTGACACTGTCAACTGCGCATGTCATACCAAGGCTCTGTTATCGCTCATTCTTGACCCCAGAGCTCTTCTCTTTTGCCCATGATGGAGGGAGAGAAGAGCTCTGGGAAACCCTGGGACAGATCCGGCTCTGATTGGCTTTCCGTTAGAACAATGAAAACGCTTCTGATTGGACAGTCTGTTACACGCGAAAAATAATGTAACGAGCGCTGCGTCGGTCGACGACCACAACAACCAAATCCAGTTCTTAAATAACTTTATTGCTACACTGTGCGTGCACTCTCTACAGTGCAAGATCAGCGCACCAAAAACTACCGTTACAACGTGTAAGTTCGTTTTATACCTAGTGCTGCGTGTATACTACGTTGGTTATTCGCGAAATAACCGTCCTACATAACAACATTAATTATTTGTAATCTTAACGGTTCCTTAGAATTCGTGCACAACACTTCTAAAATAACTGTTTTGTTACGTTTCTTAATGGTTCCTTGCCGCTCGTGTACAATAGTTCTAAAATAGCTGTTTCGTTACAATATGAACGTACAAAGGGTAGCCTGCGCGCAGATGTCTCCTAAAAAAGGAAAGAGGAGACGTCCACACGCAGGCTAACAACAGACAGTTGGTGGGAATAAGAAAGAGCTTACAGCGGGAAGTTGGCGCGAAAAAGAAAGAAGCTCTGGAATCGACATCATCACGCGGCACAACAATTTACAGAGCTGCAGCCAAGAGCGAAATCCCCCAAAAACCGTGTTACACGAACTTAAACACTTGCCGTTGTCGAAACTCTCCTCTGTCTCAGTAACATCTATGATCGTATACCCTTGTACAGAAAAACAGCCGAGAATGAGGGCTCCGAGGTGGTCTAGTTTACAGATCTTATCTCGCATTAGGGCATTTAGCGATGAGGTGACAATTGGAATTGCTTTGCCTTTCAAGTAGCGCCCCCATTTTGATCTTGGACTGAGGACTCACGTGGAGTTTCCCAGAGCACTTCGCTCCCTCATGAGAAGTGTTCTGGAGTCGAGAATGCGTTATCGCTGTATACCGACACTTACAGGTAATTTAGAGAGGCAGCGTGCTCTGAGCACTAGTTGGACTTGTTCTCGGTAGACCCAAGTTCAATTCCTCGCCATGTTTGTAAATAACCAGCAGGTTGCCTCCTAGGGCTTTCAACCTGTTTATATGTTGTTGTGTTTAATTTGTATTTGTCGATGATTATTTGAGTGGAGTGCCTGCAAATAGCTTGGAGTAGCCAAGTGCACATCCACTATAAACACAACACTTTTTTTAGTTTACTGGATGATTGCACTTAGGTCCGTGAATGAAATCCCAAAGTGTGATATTCAACAGCAGCAACAACAACAACAACAACAACAACAACAACAACAACGTTATTGCCATTCCCGTTTACAGATATAGTATTGCCTAATATGATCGTAATTTAAAAAAAGAAAATTTGCTGTAAAATATGTCAGTCACGCGGTCTTCTATTACAGTTATCTCTTTCATTCAAATAAAAGCACTCGGAAGGCACTTGGTTTGGTCTAAGTGTTATAAAACTTGTCATTTTTGCTTGTTTGTTTATTTATTTTTTAGACTAAATTCTTAGCCTCTTGTCGTGACTGAAATTTAAAGAAAAGACAGTCACTGATACTCAGTTTCCTATTAAACTGCTGTACACTTTTGTGACTTGTTTTCGATTTATAGTGACGATATGTGCAAACAGGTTTTCAGTTACGTTGTCAGTGATTTTCGAAATTTTTGAACCGGTTTTCTCAGTTTTAATCTCAAGTGAAACACGATTGTTTCTGTAACGTCGTCAAGTGAAAAATGCACAATATAAGACAGCCATGAACACTTCGAGAAAGCAAACAAACCCCTCAAATTGGCCTCCTTTTGAATAAGTCTCCTTACAGCCACTGACAAGGTAACAAATGCATGTCACTGAATTTCTTTGGGCTGACGTGCTTGACTGGAGCAACAGCGAGTCGCATATCGGCGAAGAACTGGTGTTATTGTAAACTGCCGGCTCATGGCGAACATTTGAATTCAAACTGCCGACTATAAACGCAATATCAATAATAGGCCTGAAGCAACCGCCGTCTTTTGCACCGATCATAAGCTCTTCTCTGACAACATTTTGTTTTTGTTTTTTTATTAAAACTGTAGTAAAAAATTGCTATGAACATTTAGGGACTCTCCATTGGAGTAGATTCCAAAAATCGCCAAGTGAACCTAATCTAGTCGGTGGCCGCCAAACGACAAAATCATTTTGTTTGAGATGTCAATTCAATCGCAAAACTCGTCTCCCCTTAAAGCTTTCAGTTTTAAAAATTAAATGTTAAGATCAACGGGACTCTAAGCTCTTATCTTTTTTCTTTTATGGTGGGTAGTGAGGAAGCGATCCGCATCAAATGGATTGCTAGAGTGGTACGAACCACAGTTAATGGCCATATGACGGCATATGAGAGTGCAGATAACATCGTTGCACGCGTCGTTTATAGCTCCAAGGACTATGTCTAAGCTGCTCTGTTTTACATATAGATCTGAAACGTCATCAATGTGTTTGGGCTACTTGTATTAGTATTTTTTAGATTCCTCATGTAAGTAAGACGGAAGCTTAACAATAACATCCTGTATAACCTTAACGTACTGGAGCTGAAAACACAAAACCAACTGGCTTCCTGTTTGCATTACTTATTTCTATTGTTCTTGAATCAAGAGGGCCAAATGGAAAAGCTGGACTGGACTTTGGACTAGACTCTGGACTCACTTTTATTGACTTGTAAAAATATGAAATAGACTTAATATTTTACTAACCAGTTAATAATAAAAAAAAAAGTAAAATTTTAAATCACTTTAAACTATACCAAACAAGTTAGGGATGTACCATTATATTTTTTTCGGGGGGAGGAAGATTTTTTTCTTCATAATTTTTTTTGCGTGACTAAAAGCTTTGTATGAAATTCATTTCTTAACTTTATTAACCGGCCGTCGCCATGGCGACCGCCGGTTTATAAAATGGACACGGTTTTTGGTGAAAGCAAGTTGGCTTAACATACGAAGAAAGTGCTGTAAAGCTTGTGGTACGGGTACTCAAGAGCGGTACTGTCTTATACAAGACGCATGCGCATGTTAGTCTTCTGAATGTTACCTTCCTATGTTTTTGTCTTTTAATTTACAGTATTTAAGATATGAACGGCGAAGGGTTGTTTAAGTTTGGGGTTTTTTGTACAGTACAGCCCAAAAATAATGCACGCGCAAGAACTTCTTTTTGCGTCCGCAAGCCGAGAACTTCTTGCGGCTACTTGCAGGATGCCTGCACTTGAATACTGCAAGCCGCAAGAACGTCTTTGCGTTTAGAAGTTAAAACCGCAAGAACTTCTTTGTGGTAAGATATCTGGACCGCAAGTAAGCGCAAGAACGTCTTTGCCCTAACATCTTAAAAACCCGGAACCCGGAGAAGGTAAAAAAGAGACCACTTTATAGCGCAAGGCACGTTCGAAATTGGCTGCCTTTGTAACTTGCAATCAGTTGTTTATTTGGTCCCTTGTAAGTTTTTTCTTCGGTTTTGAATTTTTTATCCGATAAAAGGTTCACTAGGTTCTGAATTTGACACTGGTCGCCTTCTATGTTATTTTTTAACGGCTAGGGAGAAACGAGACTCAAACGAAGCACGCGTGTTATTGTTTATGTGTCCCGGAGTCCCAGACGTGCGGTACGCTTAGCGGCGCGAAAGGTTTCGCTCGATTTATTTCACTTAAATGAGGAACAATGGCAAAGCACAGTCCATCAGTCACATTATTAAAGAACCGACATTCACCTGTTCAGTGTTGCTGTACTTCCACCAACATATTAAACTCGGACAAATACTTTTAATTAGTTGCGCTCACACGTGTGAGAAATGAACATGGTCACTCAGATGAGAAGAAATAATACCCGAAGTCTTAATTGGAAAAACACATTATGTTTGTAAAAATAGTTCCACTCATTACGCTGAAGTCGATATCACATTTTAAATCTTCGAAGTAAACCAAAAAAGTCTGAAGGAAACTAAAACTCCGCGATCTGAAAGAAATTCGGCACGTCAATTCTAACCTGAGTAAACACAAATCTGCCGTATGCAAATTTGGTATGATTTGCTTGAATGACATTTTGTAACGCAATGCATGAGCAGTTCTCTAAGTCGTCAAGACAGCAAGCCCCGGGCAGCAAGCTGTGTCGAAAGGCGAATGTGTGGTTGAAATCATATGTCTATGCTATTTCTTCGAGTATCCCTTTTTTGCTGGGAAATTAAACTGGTAAAGATGCAGGGATTCTTGATGACTTCACCCACGCGATGGCATGACCTCCTGCATGTGTAAGTCTGGTCTTGTCTTGCCTGTCAAAGAAGAGTTCGCGCAGTTTGCCGCAATTATAGCTTTTGGACCTTTTTGTTTCTATTTCTTGGATGGAATGAAAAACTGAATTGAGTCAGTTCTGAGTTGAACCCGTATCACTGTATCTGAGACACGCTTAAAAAAATTGTTCATGTTTTGTCATGTGCCGGAGATCATGTTTACCGGGTGTTTATCTTGCAGTCGGAAAGCTGGCGGATATTCCATTTCGTGATGTGAATTTTCTTCGATACTTCGGTTGTTCGAACATTTGCTTCCTTGATTTTTTGATTAGCCTTGTGAACTTTCGCTTGACTTGGCGAATTGTCGCGCCAACACGCCAACACGACGAAAAATCGCTCGAAAGCTCGGTGATATTTCAAAGAGAATAGAGCGCGAGATTCGCTCTCATTACTTTTGCAATACCTCACACTAACACGAGCACTACAAGTTTCTTCGGCTGGACCCTCACTACTTCTTGCGCCTTCTTGCGGCTTGCGGTAACATTAGTAACTTCTTGCGGCTAGATTTTCAACTTCTTGCGTTTCGAATGTTCTTGCGGGTAAACTGCAAAAACCTAGCACTTTCACTTCTTGCGCGGGCTTGCGTGTTCTTGCGGCGCAAGAACTTCTTGCGCCACTTCTTGCGCGTGCATTATTTTTGATAGGATTGAATGCGAAAATAGGATTGAATGCGAAATTGACTGTGTTGTCTGATCTAGTTAGTGGCTATGGTGAAATTTTTTTTAGCGCAGGAGTTTTTTTTATTGGGATTGACATTTTGAGGGGTGTAAAAATGTGGGAGTCAGAAGGATTTGTGAATGTCAGGACCATATCACGCTTCTGTGAATGTGATTTGCTTTGAAAGTTGCGTTTTGCGTGAGAGGCAGTTTCCCTTGGCGTTTTATGGGGGGGGGGGGGGTGGTTTGCGAAGTGGATTGTAAGGTTTCTGATTGGCTAACTTGTATTTCGCAGCGGACAAAAAGGACAGTTGCGTTTTGCCGGCGTGGGCTAGGAAGAGAAGGAATTGGTACTAGTATGATGATGCAATATTAGTTGATTGCACATCAGTACATGATAGTTCTTGTGAACGGAGAGAAATGAGTGTTTATTTGAGGCGAGAAGTTGATACGAAGGAATCGTCATTAATAAGGAGTTTTTTTATTAATAAGGCAGGTGTTACGAGTCTTTTTGCATTGAAAGAACGAAAATATCTGAATATTATCGACGGATTTGTGTGGTTTGCGTGTGGTGTTCGCTAAAGGCTACGAGCAGTCTCACTTTCCGTTCAGAGGTAGATAGTGAAGGAAAAGAAAAACAGGCGAGTGAGCGCGAAATCGATTGCGGCTCGACAGGCGCGTTAGCTTTCAAAGACGTGGGCGACTTTCGTCCCCGCTCGCTTGTTTACCTGGTTAGCGGGTTAGCAAACTGGATTTAAACATCACGTCATGAGATATCTTGACGTGCCCCATACTCTGACGATCTGCTCGAGCTCGTGTTTTTTGATTCTACTGCTATGTTCACTGTTTGTATTTAAGGTCTAGGCACAACAGTAAATACTTCGTCGTCCCTGTGTGAGCATTCTCAGTTGTGGACGAATTCATATCGACATTCAACGTTTGAGTGATTTTGCGTTTTTCAGCACAAATAAAGCGATAAGAAAGATAAGCTGAGCCATCAGAGTTTAAACATTACGTCATCCAGTACCGCTATAGTCAAAATATTGTGTCACACAATCACACTTTTCCTCACGCCGGTTCGTAAAAAAAGAGGATCGCGCTAACATTTGTGAAACCTAGGGGTGGGGAGGGTCAGAATGGCCGGTTAAAATGCCCAATGGGCTTTCTTGTTATTTCTATAGCGCAAAAATCCATGCATATATGATCTAATGCGCTTTACATAAATAGTTATCATAGTATTACAACAATAATGTACTTATAAAAATTATTCATATATATATATACCTATAAAAAATCGATGTCATTGAAATCGCTTAAAAACTTTAAAAAAAAAAAAAAATTAAAAAGCCCCCAATACACATTTCGCCCCTGTCTATCTTATATAAAAATCTATGTTAAAAACACTACGAACACAAATTATATGCTAGTTTCAATAAATTTTTTGCTTTGTGCCGCTATGCACGATTTTTAATTCTCGAAATTTTGCGCGCGCTTGTCTAATACAACTGTAACTGATGGGCTTTGAAGTTATGAGGTCTCCATAAATCAGTCTCCAGCCTTGTCTTCATTTCGTTAGGGAAACAACATGACTCTCTATGTGTCGGTGGGGTGAAAGATGAGTAGTGGGGTGCCTGCTTGACACATTCAGTGAGTGGATGAAAATACACGTTGGTCTCCTTGGTCAATTTCTTTTGCATGGAGACCTCATAAGTTCAACGCCCATCAGTTACAGTTGTGTTTGACAAGCGCACGCGAAATTTCGAGGAATGAAAATCGTGCACAGCGGCACAAAGCAAAAAATCTATTGCAAACTAGTGAAATTAAATTCATACAAAGCTTTCAGTCACGAAAAAAAAATTCATGGAGAAAAAATCTTCCTCCCTCCCCCCCGAAAAAAAATATAATGGTCCATCCCTAACTTGTTTGGTATGATTTTAAGTGATTTAAAATTAAACTTTATTTTTAATTCTTAACTGGTTAGTAAAATATTAAGTCTATTTCTTATTCTTACAAGTCAATCAAAGTCAGTCCAGAGTCCAGTCCAAGTCCAGTCCAGCTTTTCCATATGGCCAATCAAGAGACCTCGTTTAACCCTACAAGTGTGTGATGATTAGTTTTGAAAACAAAACAAACCAGAACCACAAAACCACACGAGCTCGTGTTCGGTGGACTCTTGACGCGGCATTCTATATTAATAACTGGAGTATTCGAATCAAAGACGCGAGCAAACCACGGACTGTAATCAATTCAGTTATCCAGAAATTTCTTTCGTTAGTTTCTCTGTTTGGGGGCGTGCTTTGAAATAAGGTTGACCCTCGATAGAAGCGTCCACGTGCATGTTGCAAGCGTTGTTTGCTCGTTGCTAAGACTTCCCTCTGACGTCGATTTTCCTTCCGGCCGACAGAATCATCTTCATCATCTTCAAAAAATGCCAGAACAAAAGTAATAGAGGAAAGCTATAGGCTATAGGCTAGAGGCTATAGGCTATAGGCTAGAGGCCTCACTTCAAATACAACGGACCAGCAATCCACTGGTAAAATCTATGATGTCAGCATGACCAACAATTTTCCACAATTTCAAGATCTGAAATCGGAACAATTGTACCCTTACCCTTGAGGTTTTCCCAGACAACAATGTTTTGTTCCCTAACTGAAACTCGTTGTGATGAGGAATGATTGGATACCCTAAATGCAAAAGATAAGCCGCACAACTTTTTCTTCTAGGGGGGTGCCCTTGTTTCATTGTACCGTAAGGTCTTCATTAGTGTCCCCAAATTAGTCTATCTAGGCTAAATGCATTGACACTTTAATAAAGGTTGTTATCTTATCTTCAAGACAATATTGTGAGAGTTGAGATGAAAGCTTAGAACGAGTGCCTCGCCTGTTTTTGGAGAAGGACAACTACTCTCAGAAGCCAAATTTTTTTTTCGGCAAAAGAGCAAATTCTCTGTGGCATGTTTCATTCGTTTATCTTAAAAAGTGTACTAGAAAACCGGCACTTGTAAAAACCTGTACCTTAGTAGCTTTGAAATGACTGATATCTAACAAACTAATGACGTTGATCGTCAGTTTGTGGCACGGATAAGTGCCTTAGGGACGGCATCAGCAAGCTACAGGACATGGTCCAGCAGGTAGCGGATTGGTCGAGTAACAACATGTTTCAGCTAAATGCCACAAAGTGTAAAGAATTAAGGATAAATTTTTCAAAGCAAAAGAGTGATGTAGACCTTGTGATATCAAATGAGCAATGTTTTGAGCTTGTAACCTCAGCAAAAATAGCAGGTGTAACAGTAACTGACGATCTCAAATGGAATGCGCATGTTAACAACAAAGTATTAAAAGCTTCCAAGCGTCTCTATTTAATAAGGCTGCTTAAGCGTGCTGACCTAGATGTGACATCTTTAATCCAGTTTTATTGCACATGTATAAGGTCCATCTTAGAATACGCTTGCCAGACTTTCCACTCAAGCCTACCCGGCAGTATCTGTCCGGTGATATCGAGAGGATCCAAAACGTGCCCTGAGAATCATCTTCCCAGATCTACACTATAGTGACGCATTAGAGAGCGCACGGCTAACAACCCTTTGTGCGAGGAGAGAGGAACTGTGTATGAAGCTGTTTAGCTCAATAGAGGAAGATAGTCAACAAAAACTTCGCCACCGTTTACTGGAACCTAATACGTCCTGCTACAATTTTAGAACAGCTAGAAAATACCAGCTTCCTCAAATCAATACCAAAAGGTATCTTAAATCGTTCATACCGTTTTGCGCGGCACAGGCAACGTTGTTGATGCCTACTATATTTTATACCTATTTTAAGCTTTGTACTATAGTGATATATTTTAATGGTTATGTATATAGTCCTTTTTTTCAACATTTTATATTTTATGGTTAGAAACATTGTCACTATTATCCTTTTAAAATTAGATTGTGTCTATTAATATTATTGTGGTCTTTTTGATTTTTATTTATTGACTTGTCAATAATTACGTAATTCAGCCTGGTGGCTGCGATGTAATTTTAATAATCTATCTATCTATCTATCTATCTATCTATCTTTCTATCTATCTATCTATCTATCTATCTGTCTGTCTGTCTGTCTGTCTGTCTGTCTGTCTATCTATCTATCTATCTATCTATCTATCTATCTATCTATCTATCTATCTATCTATCTATCTATCTTTGCCAAACCACGCAGAGGAACATGGGGCCGACAATTAAGAAAGGAATCAATGATTAATTTGTTTTTCTCTTTTAATGTCACAAGCTCCAGAAAGTAAATATCACCAGGGAGTAATCGATTGGTGATAACGTACGTCATTTGAAGAACAAAAAAAAAGTTGAACTAAAAACAATTAAAAGTTTAGTCATGCATCGCAAAGTATGACTCAGTTCAAACTGTTCCTTTCGCGTACGATTGTTTATGTTAGCTTTTAGCCATACAGGGCTTGACCCTTCGGGGAACTTGTTCAATTCCCTGACAGAATCTGTAATCTGTAATCTCTTTATAAGAACGTAAGTAAGAAAATCGAAGGGACGGATTACGGTTTATATGAAGAGCTTAACGCATCCCTGGCGCTCGCGTAGTTTCTGGTGCTTGAAACTTTTGCTGTAACAAGAAATCTGTTTTCCACTTTTGCGACAATATTCGCTCTTTCACAAAAAAAGAATATTGATGAACATTTACTCTGGTGTGCAATCGCAATCAAAAAGGAGAAGAAAACACATGGCTTCCCCGGCGGCAAAACTCCACGACCGACAAATGACTTATATACGGGAACCCTGATATGGTTTTTGAAATTTATAGCGACGCGTTTAAGATAGCAATTTGCACTTAATGAGGGGAAAGGTCACAAGAACGCACGTGCCCAAAGCAAGACATAAATATGAAAGGTACAACATTGCTTTTCACGCCATAGTGGATAACAATTTCATTCATATAATATTTTCATTCGTCTATTTTTCCACTCAGTCTGTGAAAAGAGCTGCATAAAACTCAGCCGTCTGCATAGGTGTAGGATTTAGCAGTTACGTGCGGAGCCCACGCGGCCGGCTTTCACGCCTGTCACTTTAGTCTAATGTCTTCCCGAGTGTAATTGCAATTGTTCTGAAAGAGCCGGGGAGGTGAATCTAAGGTTCGTCAGGTTTTATGTGCAGTGTAAAGTTGATATGATTTCAGACTCAGCGAACAATTTTGTCAGATCTGCAATAGATTATGGATTTGCATTTTTTAACCTAATTTTGGAGGGACCTAAATGGAAACACTTGTGTTATATTGCTCAAGTCCGCAGACTTTTCGCAAATTCAGCTCTAAGCAAATATACTCTTGCAAGATTTGCTGCTTCATTGTTGGCAAAAGTGCATTGCTTCTCCCGGCTTAGTTTACTTGCTTGAACGGGGAACGCCGCAGTCCAGTCAGACCGTGGGAGCTTGGTGCCTTGAAACTTGCTAAACCTGTCAGCTTTTTCTTGCCACGGCATTCGCGTTTTAATAAGTGATCATTGACAATAGTAGATAGGTCGCATTACAAACAACTGGATGAATATAGAAGTTATGCGAAAATACAAATTCGTACAGTACAAATTCGATGCCGAATTTGCTATATTTACATGTCAAACATTTCTTTCTATTTGTGACTAATCAATCGGCCAAAAATTTGGGCCTTTAACCGCATTTCATTAAAATCTTAGGTGTTTGTTTGTCTGACTAATGACATCCACCTTTACCCCTCTAATTATATTCATTCGTGAACTATGTGAGCAAAGGAAAAACATCTTCACTTTGTTTTTTGATGACTATTGCTATCAAAACATTCTCAACTGTAATAGTCTGACTGCGTGACAATTCTCCCGCACCTCACACCTTTTTTCGCGTAACGCGGCTTGTTGCGTGCTTTCTAATCTGCGGTGTCGCTCTTGATGGGTCGCCGTTGACTTTGTGGGCAAAAACACTCCTTAACCATATATATCATTCTGAAGTATTGTGTGCGGTTATGAACTTATTTATCAGTCCTAATATACATCACCTCAGTCAGTATACTGTAGTCTCTTAACTGCGGATTGACCCCACAGAAACAGTATCAAAGCTTGCACAACACACCTTAGTTTCTAGAACACTGATAACTGACAATAAACGATTCTTTCTTTAGAACTGACCTGATATCCTGCATGGAGTTTTCTTATATTTGAACATGAATAAATGGCCTTCAAAAAGAAACAATATCGGCTTGATAACTACAGTTTACCTCTTCTTATAAACCAAAGGGGTACAAACTAAGAAACCGGGAGTTTGGTATAGCTAATAACAAATTCGCGTACAACATGAACAGTGACCACGCGCGGGAAACGGACTTTTTCTCAAGATAGCAGCCATTGTACATTTTCTTCGATAGTTTCGGCACTGTAGCTTCAGTTCGGACTATTAGCATGAATTTACATCAGAGGATTCTGAAGGAAATTGAATGATAGTTGATTATTTTAAACAAAGTTTGTTTGATTGCCATCAAACATTCCTACAACAAAGTTGTATTTAACAATGTTGGACGATGTTGCACGTTTGCCTAAGGCCTGACTGTGAGACTGTTCGTAGGATAGTCTGTAGATGAAATTCTAAAATGTTACTATTCAAATGAAAGCTAGTGATCGGTACTTTCCTGTGGTACTGTTTATTACAATTACGCCCTGCAATGTGGTTCTAACTTTTGAGTCTCTGCAGGGTATCCTAAAGCATCACCACTCAAAAGTATTAGAAACTGATCATTCTTGAGCCGGCAGAGGTCTGCCGCTCTTGGGGATCAAAATGTTTATTAAAAGTATTGAAGTTCCTCTTTTACGCCTCCGTTAGTGTCATAATAGTTTATTTGCTTTTTTTTTTTTTTGTTTTCAATTGTTGCCACTCATGCAGATTATGACGTTAGTCGGCTTCATAACTACAGTTAAATACCTCACTTCTCTGATTTGTATTGACGATCTGTTTGTACACAATATCTGTACAAACGGACGAAGGTTTGTAATCACTTCAATCCATCGTTATCAGAATAAACTGAACAACATTCGTGCCCTCACTTACAAGGAATACCATTTTCTATTTGTGTAATGCAAGTTTGCCTTGGAAATGAAAAAAGTAAAAGACACGGTGCTAAAGTAAGGAAAAGGTAGCAGTATGAGAAAAAGTACTGTAAGAAGGTATCCAACGAAAACGGCTTTCCTTAGGGCCCGATTAAATGGTTTCGACTTTGCTTGAACGTTCCCTCAACATTTTAATATTGTTGAAGGAAAATAACGGTGAGACCGTTGGAGCAAGTGTTTGAAGGTTGTTGAAAAGTATTAAAATGCTGAAGTGATGTTGAATAAAAATTTAAGCCATTTGTTTCAACAATCTTTTAACATTTTTTGCAGCCGAACGTTAAACATTCGGTGTTTGAAGACCTGTTAAAACGAACTCAACATTTGCCAGTTGCCAATCCTTGAGCGAATATTGAGGCAAAGAGAAACCGTTTAATCGGATCTTAACCGAGTGAGTGCTTTAAGATGGTCCTTAATTGTACAATGATTGTACAACGGCAGCTAAGGTTATCACCGTTAGAGATAACGAGAGTTTCGAGCTAATAGTAGGATATTGTACAACATATTTACAATCTCTGAGTAGTTTCTGACTGTTTCTTGTTCAAGATATACAAGAGGTTCGAGATAGACGGTGTTTTAACACAGGAACAGCTAAGGCTACAGACATCCTTTATTGGCCGAGTCTGTTTTCTTTATACATAGGCAAAATCGACGCATTTTGGCGGCGACTATTTAACTCAGAAATGAAACAAACAGCCGTTTTGCATTTGTATTGGCAAGACGTTTGGGGGTTCAAAGTCTCAAACATTCTTATGAAATGCAATTGAAAAACCAGTGTAAATTGCTGTAAATAACAATGAAAACAATTGAAGTTCGAAAATTCCTGTCTGGGCTTGACTCAATGGATAATTCATTCCATTGCACTGCTGTCTCTCGTCTGCAACACCCTTCGTAAGCACTTGAACTCTCAGGCAGACTAAAGCATTGAAATATATGCACGTTCTAATTAGAAATCGGATATTCGCCGTCAGTTTTCTACAAAATATATTGCCCTTAAAGTTTAGATACTGCTTCTGCGGCAGGGACATAATCAAAAAGTGCAAAATATCTTACTTGAATGTTTTGTTTTTGCCCAAAGCACTGTATTTATATTGGCACCATAAAAGATTAAAAAACGATTTGAAAGGACAATTTAATTAGATGCCGCCGTCGGAATTACATTAACGGTGACAACATAATTTACTATTCGTGAGAAGTAGTTAAGTTTGTTAATTGTGTGACAGCCTGTTACTGAAAATTAAGCTTTCTTGCTTATCTTGATTTTAAAATTTCTCAATTTTGGACATATGTAAATACCTGGAATCAGAGAAAACAGAAAAAAGAAATTAAACTAAGTGAATAAAAGGGAGGAACCAATTTACACACTAAACAACTGGTCATTAGATAAAGAAAGTAGAGCGTGGACCGTCAAAGCTAAAAACTTACCTCATGGAGGATACTAAGACCTCCATGCTTCTTCAAGTGTAAGTGATATGATGCCCTCACCACCAAGAACAATGCATACACTTAATTATGCTTTATCGACAATCACTGACCTCAAACATTATTTGTAGCAATTAATAATTTGAGAATCTCACAAAGTGATCGTCCTTTAGGAGGACTAATTGACGAGTCTTCTGCAGTGGCCTGACATGTGTCATCTAGAAAAGCTGCCCTGGCCCCGAATAACAGCTAATAAAAGACTGCTTGAAAAAGGGACTCGGGCTCGAGGATGAGATGCGTAAACTTGAGGGATGCAGAATGGAGGCTCGAACGGTTACCTTGTTATTTATCGGTGGCTTAAATAACACATAAAAATGTCATATCTCTCTTATGTTGTCTGTTGACATAAGTTGTTTGTTCAGAATGAGAAGTTGATTAAACAATGTGGAAAAATCACAAAGTGTATAAAGAACGGCCGTTTGCATTCATGAAGTCCGGTGATCAAAAGTTCTATGTTTTTACCACTACACCACCGCACTTCCACAACTTCCTTGAGCGATACTTTACAGTCATTTACCGGTTGTGATACTGTTTGTGGCAAAGCCTTGTCATTCATATTTTGTTAATTCTCATTGTTTTTTCAAGGCCACGCAAGCTCGGCTGCATCAGTTCGTCTAAACTTGCTTCTTTTTAGCTTTTATGATTTTAAAATTTGTGACAGTAGTTTCACAGCACTTGATTTTCCCAAGGGACGTTTAAAGCACTTTTTGTTTGTTTGTTTTCCGCAGTTTTCAAACCCCAAAACGGCCTGCATGCTTTTCTTTTCACCGAAATTCGACCAGAACTTGACCAACAAACCACCGACTTATTCAGCCAAAATATTATCAGCTACAACAAACGTACATCCACCGGGTGTCAGGTCTGCAACGAGACATAAATTGATTCCGGTTGTCCAATATTCCCCCGTTTCTCGACTGACCCTTCCGCTGGTATTTGTATTGACCGCCTATCGACCAAACCGTACCCCTCGATCGATTCTGATCGACCAACACAACTAACATGATCCCGTTTCACTTTATAAAAGTTGTGAATCTATTTAATATGTTTAAAAATAAGTAAAAAAAGAGCTGTCACATAGAGTGGAGCTGGCAAACAAACGAGCTTCGTCTCCATCGTAAGGCAATTCTTTTTCACTGGAGGCCACGGCAAGCTCGGCTGCATCAGTTCGTCTAAACTTGCTTTCTTTTAGCTTTTATGATTTTAAAATCTGTGACAGTAGTTTCACAGCACTCGATTTTCCCAAAGGACGTTTAAAGCACTTCTTGCACCTATTGGTCGGGCATAATGAGTATTTTTGTTTGTTTGTTTGTTTGTTTGTTTTTCACAGTTTTCAAACCTCAAAACGGCCTGCATGCTTCTCTCTTCACCGAAATTCGACTAGAACTTGACCAAAAAACAACCGACTTATTCAGCCAAAACATTTTCAGCTACAACAAACGTACTTCCACCTGGTGTCGGGTCTGCAACGAGACATAAACTGACTGTTGTCCAATATTCTCCCGTTTCAATCGAGCGACCCTTCCGCTGGTATTTGTATTGTCCGCCTATCGACCAAGCACACCCCTAGATCGATCCTGATCGACCAATACAACTAACATGATCCCGTTTCACTTTATAAAACTTGTGAATCTATTTACGTTTAAAAATAAGTAAAAAAACTGTCACATAGGGTGGAGCTGGCAAACAAACGAGCTTCGTCTCCATCGTAAGGCAATTCTTTTTTACTGGAGTCAACAGTTGTTACTAATGTTAACATAACTAGTGTAGACGGAGATGGTTTTCATCAATTTATTTCACTTTTCTTAGCTGACCAACAACCGTGTTCAGTTTGTCGTTATGTTAACAATGTGTATCCTTCAAGCCAAAGAATTCCTACATGAGGTTTTGTATCTTTAGCCTTCATCTGTCACACACAAACACTTGACAAACTGTAACGGCATTGAAGATTGCGATATCGTTATAGAGCTCAAGCTACAAAAATCTAATGATGGTCGCCAAACACAGTTTGAGTGTTACAACTTTAGAAACGATTCTTATAGTGATACATATATAAAGGTTAAATAGAGCTCCTTGTGGAAGAGTAATAAATAAATACTTCAAATAAATACTTATACGTAGCTTAAGAAAACCTTGCGAAGCCGAATTGGGTGTTAAATTATATGATAAGCCTTATACCAAATGAGCTTTACATCAGAGAAAAACGTATTTGTTATATTTCACTTTTCCACTTCTCAAGCCACCTTCTTACTTCTGTTAGGTCATAGTTGTACGGACCCATCCCACCCTCGTACACTATTTGTCCTTGCTGTATAATAAACAGTCTTTCAGGGAACGCGCTGTAAGCTTGAGTGGCTTCGTCTTCCATCGTGTCCACCATGACAGGAGCGGGACACCGACTGGATTTCAAGATTTGTGCCGCTTGACAGCGCTCCTTTAAATTCTTGTGCTGTGCAATTTCAACGTTATTCTGCAAAAAAAATAGCAAAAACGAACACCGTCAGATGTACAGACTTTCCTTAACAGGGCAGGACACACATGGCTACCATCAAAGTACCGACTATCAAACCAATACTAGTCAGTGACTAGTAACAGCTGTAACAACAAAAAGACAGTACAATAACCCGAAAGCCTTTTGAACAAATCATAGAAGTTTAGCCTTTTCAGTCTATTGGTGACTGATTCTTTATTGTGACCATTCAAATGTAAACTAATGAGCAGACCTTGACTGAAGTACTGTTTATAATTTCTATATAAGGAGTTCCTGAATATTGCCGGAGTAACTGAGCATGACTTAAACTTTGTGCTACTTGTTTGTTTGTTTGTTTGTTTGTTTGTTCGTTAGTTTACTTGTTACAGTATTTCCTTCTTTTACTTGTTTGGTTGATTGTTTTGGTTTTAAAATTTTCACGAAAAATAAATTTAAGAAAAAGTTTCAAGTAAATTTTTAAAAACTTACATTCCACCTCCATCCGTCCGACGGATGAGCTTCGCTGATGTAAACAACCAGAAAATCGGCCACCTCAGTAAAGTCCCGAACGACCTTGGTAAAATCGTTCTGGAGGCGAATGAAAAACGGTGGTCAGCTACAGCTCCCGAAGTTAACAACCAGCGGTCTGTTCCCTCGTGCGAAGTCTAATAATTGTTTGCTTTCATGTCCATCTGTTGAAACCAGCCTGCAGTTAGGAGCCGGCAAACCCAGGCGAGCTGTCTTGTTTAATTCCGTCAGTTCCAATTTTACTACTGTGCGTAGCATTTTCCAGCTGCACCAAGACTGCCAGAAATTTTCATACGGCACTAGTAAGTGCTTTTCGTTATATCTCTTGATTTTTTCTTTGATAATCGGTACTGAGGAAGCGATCCGCATCAAACCGATTGCTAGAGTGGTACGAAGAACAGTTAATGGCCATATGAGGGCATATGATAGTGCAGACAGCATCGTTGCGCGCGGCGTTTAAAGATCCAAGAGTTCTTCGCTAGTTGATGAAGTTAGACGCATTTAAGCTCAGGCCGATGAAAACTACGAATAAAAGAGTCCAAGCTGCTCTGTTTTTATAGATCTGAAACGTCATCAATATGTTTGGACTATTAGCATTTTTTACATTCCTCACAAAATTAATACGTAAGTTTAACAATAACATCCTATATAACCTTCACGTGTTGCAAGTGTAGTCACGAAACAAAATGGTTTCCTGCTTGCAGTACTTATTGATATTGTCCTTGAATCAAGAGAGCTCGTTTAACCTTACAAATGTGTGGTGTTTAGCTTAGAGGGGGAAAAGAACCAGAACCACAAAAACCGCACGAGATCGTCTTCGGTAAATTCTTGGCGCGACATTTCATATTAATAACTGGAATATTCGAATCAAAGACGCGTGCTAACCACAGACTATAATCAATTCAATTATCCTGAGATTTCTTTCAATAGTTTCTCTTTTTAGAAGAGGACTCTGACCCGATCGGAAGAGGCGTCCACGTGCATTTTGCCGGCAAAACGTTTTTGCTTGTTGCTAAGACTTCCTTCTGGCGTAGACTTTTCTTTCTGTAGGCTGACAGAATCACCCAGAAAAAGTATAGGCATGTAAATTCTCTAATTAAGGGCCTCACTTCAGATACAATGGAGCAACAATCCATTGCTAAAAACTATGATGTCAGCCTGACCAAAAAATTTCAGTTATTATTTCAAGTTCTGAACTCGGAACTTTTATTCCCTTACGGCAATACCATTGAGTTTTTTCCCGGACAACAATTTGTTTTGTTCCATAAACCCCATTATTATGAGGAAATACCTCATGGTGATGACCATGTTTCAGCAGTAGGTACAACTAACTGACATAAAATAAATGTAGATAAGAACAAAGACTATATGGTGAGTTTTGGGATGAAAGTTTAGAAGGGGTGCCTCGGCCATTACAGAAAAAGAGCACATTCTCTCTGGCATGTGTTTTTATTATGTTAAATAGTGCACTAGAAAACCATTACTTTGGTTGCTTAATTTGAAATAGAATATCTGAAAAACTAATGATGATAATCGTAAGCTTGTGGAACTGATAACTGCCTTCTCAACGAAACCCACAGATGAACAGTAGTGCCGACAATTAAGAAAGGAATTAATTAATAATTTGTTTTTCTGTTTTGAAGTCATTCGCCCCAAAAGGCGAATATCGTCAGGAAGTAATTGAGTGGTGAAAACGTAAGTCATGCAAGGAAAACCATTTTTTTTTCTCCATCAGGTTCACTAACAAATAAACATCAAAAGCAAACTTGTAAACGGCAAAAAAACTTGATAGTTGTTCTATTTCATGCCCCACAAACAATGATTCAGATCAAACTGTTGCTTTTGCGCAAGATTGTTTGTGTTAGCTCTTTACAGTCTTAAGCGCTTGACCCTTTAGGGGCTCCGATCAATTCTAAGCTGGCAAAATCTGTAAAGCAACTTGTAAAACTTAATTCCCATTATACGTGCGTGAAAATCACGGATTATGGTTTATAGGAACTACAGCTTACTGCATCCGCAGAACTTAATACGTAAATTCTGGTGCTTGAAACTTCTGCTGTAAAAAGAAAGCCGTCTTCCTCTTTTACCTCAATGTTCGCTCTATCACACGAAAAGAATTTCGATCAAGCCCTGCTCTCTCTCTTCAGCCAAAAGGCAAAAGAAAACCGCTCGTTGCGTCCCAGGTAAAATGACATTTAGTGGGAGAAAAGGTCACACGAACGCACGTGTCCAAAGCAAGGCACAAATGTAAGGTCCAATATTGCGTTTGAATAAAGCACGCAAACATAGGATGGCAACTGAGTAACAATTTCATTCATAGATTATTTTAATTTTTCGATTTTTCTATTCAATCCCCAAGAAGCGCTGCCTAAACCTCAGCCGATGGGGAATAGGACTTACCAGTTATGTGCGGAGTTAAGTTTAACAAATGCCACTTGCTCTAGAATTTTGAGTCAGGAGTCTAATGTCTTCCCGAGCGCATTACTGCGGTTATGTAGGCAAGGAGCCGGGCTCTAATACGGAGCAATGAGGTGAATATAAGGATCGTCGGTGTGAAGTTGATAAGATGTCGGATTCAGTAAATTTTTTTGCCAGATTTGAAGTGGATTATGTAGGTTTTTAAGGTTTAGACTTTAGGTTTCAATTTTTTTTAATATCAAATATATCATAATTATGTAAATAATATACTACGGTCGTAAAATGTAATACACAATTCAGCCCTTGGGCTGCATAAGTATTTATTAATTAAACTATCTAACTATCTATCTATCTATCTATCTATCTATTTTGTTCAATTTTTTGACCAGATTTTAGAGGGACCTGAATGAAAACATTGTTACGATATTGTTTATTTTTCAGTTGCAGGCGTTTGGCAAATTTAGTCGTAAGCAAATACACTCTCGTAAGATTTGCTGCTACAGTGTTGGCCGACGTGACCTCCTTTGCCCAGTTTACTTTGCTTGAACAGGGAGCGAAAGCCGTCGTCCAGCTGGGTGTCTTGAAATCTGTTAAACCTGTTATAATACTTATTTCTCGGTCAGCTCCTGTTTAAACTCCAGTTTAACTCGTAAGCGTGGCTTTTTTCGTGTGTACGTTCAACGGCATTTGCATTCAACCGATTACAAGTGAAATTGACAGTAAAAGATGGCCACATCCCAAACAGCTGGATGAATATAGTAGTTATCCACAAAATAAAATTGGTGTCAAAATTTGCCGCTTAGATGTCGAACAAGTTTCTTTCCATTTGCGACTTATTTTAGAGTTAAATCAGAGTGTCATTTAGACTCTTGACTATTTGTTTGTCTGACTATTAAAGACCCGATTTTACTCCTGGAGTTATAATTCGTTCGTGATCTGTGTGAACGAAGAAAAAACATCTTAACTTTGTTTTTTGTGTTGTCTATTCATTGTTAATCAACAAAACATAAACGGTAATAATCATTATTAATTGTGTGATAATTTCCCGCCGTTTTTCTGGTGGCGTGTTGCGTGCTTTCTAATCTGCCGTGTCGCCCGTGCTGGGTCACGGTCGACTTTAGCCTGCGTAGCAAGCGTTTCCGTGGGTTTTGCCGCCCGTTCGAGGCATTTTTCGCCTTTAGGGGCGCAAAAATTGGGGCGACCGCAACAATGATGGACCAAGTTTTGCACGTTCAAAAACCGAAAAATTCTTCAAACCGGCTCCGGAAAGCCCATCGGAAACGTTTGCTACGCAAGCTACGGTTGACTTTGCGGACGGAGGTCATTACCAACAATACCATACCATATCATTTTGAAGTGTTATTGTGTACAGTTATGAGCTTATTTATGGTTCCAATATGAAGCACAATTCTTTAGCTAATACCAAAACACCTCAGTCAGTATATTGTAGACGTTATAAAACTTTACCTTCTCGCGCAGTCAATACCGCCAGCTACCGGCGCAGGCCAAGACACCTACAGAAACAGTATCAAAGCTTGCACAACACATTTCAGTTTCTAGAATGTTGACTAACTGACATTGAATCGAATAAATATTTATTTAGAACTGACCTGCATGGATATCATGCATGAGATTTCCCCATATTTGAACATGACAAAAGTCGCCTTCAAAAAGAAAAATATCCCAACGATAAGTACAGGTTGTTTTCTAAAACCGAACGGGAATTTAAACGAGTTCATCCAAGCAAGAAATTGTATGACCAATGGTAAACTAGCGCGCACCCGTGTCCAAATATTTCCTTTGATTTTTTTGCACTATATTTTCAATTCAATAATATATCAACTCAATAAAATCCTCAACAGTGATCATTTAGTCATCAGCAGCAGCGTTTTTTTCTGCTGCAATACAAGGTGTTTCTAACTTTTCAAGCTTTGGTGGAATTCTAAGGTATTACCAGTCAAATGAGCAGTACTTTTCTACAATATGGTTTGTTTACCAGTAGTTTACAAATTCATGATGTTTTAGCCAGAGTTCGGACACTCCTGGGGATCAAAATGTTTATAAATCCTATTAAAGTTACTCTTGTGCGCGTACGTCAGTGCCATAGTAGTTTATTTGCTTTATTTTCGAGTGTTTGCCACCCATGCAGATTATGACGTTAATCGGCTTTATAACTACAGTTATAGATGCATTATTTCTCTGATTTATATTGGCGATCTGTTTGGGCACAATATCGGTACCCTCGCACGAATGTTTGTAATCACTTCAATCCATGGCTATCAGAAAAACTGAACAGCATTCGACCCCTCACTTAAAATGAATGTATTCTCACCTTCAAATGGGTAATGAAAATTCGCAGAAGAAATGGAATAAAAAACATGAAAGACAAATATAAAGTTGACTTCCGCCACTTTGGTCAGTCAAGGGAAAAGGTAGAGAAGAGGTACTGTTTATTAAGAGCTGTTCGAGGGGAATAGGTTTCCTTTGAGGCCCGATCCTGAAATGATTTCAACTTTGTTTGAGCATTCTTTGAACATTTTAAATTTGTTGAAGGAAACAACCTTGAGAAGAGTGTAAATTGTTGTACAAAACAATAAAATCAAGGGAACTTGAAAAATTCCTGTCTGAGTTTGACTCTAAGGACGGTTCATTCGATTGCATTAAAGTCTCGTCTGAAACATCCTGTGTAAACGCTTCAACAAGCAGGCAGACTGAAGCAAAGCGATGTACACGCAGAAAGCGAATAGACCGTGATACGTACTGGAGTGTTTTGTTATTGTCCAGAGGTTTGTGTTTATTTTGGCACCATGATTAATACAAAACAATTAAACACAATTTGATTAGAATTGATTAAGAGCCTTAGTTAAAATTATCCGACAGTCCGTACTTTGTGATATCCAATACGCGGTTGGGGACTGGCACTGGCGACGCACGGGCAATGTTCATTTTTAAAATTCAGATGGTCATCTTCATACATTTCACCAATCCAGCTGCACGAAACGCTGCAAAACAGTTTATGACAAAATACTATCCACAAAAATCCCATAGCAACACCGGATCTGTAGTTAAGGGTCTCCTCCCTTAAATGGTATTGTTTTTCCAAGACCGCGAAAACTCAGCTGTATCAGTTAGTCCAGAAACGTACAGTTCTTCTGCAGGCCTTCTTCTGGTTCGCTCTAGGAGCTTAAACCTTTTGACAGTAGCTTTACGGCGATCGATTTTCCCGAAGGAATTTAAGCACTTCTTGCACCCGTTGGGCTGACGTACTGATGTTTTTCGACCTCAAACCCAAAACGGCCTGCTTTTTTATTGACCGACATTCCGCCGACAGCAGACCGTTGTACTGCCAAAACCTGACAGGCAAACCACCGACTGAGTAAGACTAAAGATCACCACCTACAAAAACGGAGTTCATCAAGAGTTGGGCTGTAACGACTATCGAGACATTATGTCTGTCAGCCGTTTCAATCACGGCGACCGATCCTCCGAGTGGTACATCTAATATCAACCACCTATTGGCTGAATACACCTCTCGATCAATGCTAATTGACCCACTTACAACTTAGATGATCGTCTTTTACTTCGATCTGTACATGTTTGGTAAATAAGTCATTTGACAAAGAGTGAAGCCGGCTTACGTGTGACCTAGGGTCTCCATCGTAAGATCAATCTTTCTTAAGAGGCAACGTCATGTACCACTACCAACAACACAAGTGTAAAAATGGTTTTCATCAATTCATTTCACTTTTCTTAGCTGACCAACCACATCCTTCAGTCTCGTCATTATGTTAACAATGTGTATACTTCAAGCGTAAGAACTCCTACAAGAGGTTTTGTATCTTTAGCCGTCATTTGTCACACAAAAGGTCAACACTAGACAAACTGCAACAGTATGGGAGAATAAGATATCGCTATCTAGCTCCAGCTATCCCAACCTAACATTGGTCGCCAAACACAATCTGGGCGTTACATTAGAGAATTCGCCTTATCTTATATATACAGCTTTAATAGAGCTCTTTTTGAAAAAGGGTTATGAATAAATACTCCATATAGGCACGTGGCTTGCAAAATCTTGCGGAGCCGAATTGAGTGTTAAATCAGTTACGGTAAGCCTTAAATACAATGAGTTCTACATCTGAGAATGACCTTAATCTTTTTTTTTTCTTTTTCAGTTTTTGGCTTCTTTTTATTAGACGATAAAAGAATAAATAGATAGATAAATACTTCAAATACGTGGTTTAAAATTTCTAAACCTTAAAAAGGTAGGCCTTAAATAAAATACTTCAGGTCATGTCACTGTTTTAATGGTTCGTTCTCGTAAAATTTTCATTATATTTCACTTTTCCACTTTTCAAGCCACCTTCTTACTTCTGTTAGGTCATAGTTGTACGGACCCATCCCACCCTCATACACTATTTGTCCTTGCTGTATAATAAACAGTCTTTCAGGGAACGCGCCGTAAGCTTGAGTGGCTTCGTCTTCCATCGTGTCTACCATGACAGGAGCGGGACACCCACTGGATTTCAAGATTTCTGCCGCTTGACAGCGCTCCTTTAAATTCTTGTGCTGCTCAATTTCAACGTTATTCTGCAACAAAAGTAGAAAAATGTACAACGTCAGATGTTAACTCGCAAACAGACTTTTCCTGAACAGGGCAGCCGACCATGGCTACCATCGTATCAAAGTACGGACTATGAAGCCAATGCTAGTAATAGCTGTGTCAACAAAAAGACAGTAAAACAACCCGAAGGTCTTTTGTACAAACCATAAAGACTTCACAACCGACATAACTTCTGGTCAGAAAACAGTAAGAAACTCCATAAACGTTTAGGGAATGTCCATGGAAGTAGAATCCGAAAAATGGCCTAGCGAACCTACTGTAGTGAACCCAACAGCAAAACCAAATTAGTTTGAAAAGTCAACCGCATCGTAAGAACCCTCTGCCGACTCTCTCACCTACACACACACACACACACACACACACACACACAACACACATTTCTATGGAAACTTTCAGTTTTAACGACTACCTAAAAAATTAATTGGATTTAAATTCCCTTTTCTGTTTTTGCCGAACAAATGCATATTTTGGGCTTAGGTAGACTTCGAGTGGTCAGTTATTTCACCGGTGAAACAATATCAAACAAGAGGAACCCATAACCTCAAACAATTAGTGTCTAAGCGTCAAATGTGAACAAAAGAAAACAATGGTATTAGTGTGTAGTGGTTAAGTATTTATTTCACGGTCGCGGGTTAAATAAAATCACTCTAATGTCAGTGTGTGAATAATCGTGTAACAATTTTCCCCGCCTTCTTAGAACCTTTGACAGCCTGAATAATATGATGAAGCCGTGTAAATTATTTTACTGTTAGCGCCATTCAGATACAGTCAAAGATATTTAGTGCTTAGTACAAATGTCAAGGTGTAAATGCTTCCTCAAACATTTTCCGCTGTCAGTAAACCTTTTCTCCCGCAAAGTCAATCAGCTAGTCGCATGGAGTAGTTCTAACTTTTTAGGCATTTTACAGTGACATTCCTGTGGTACAAGATGGTTGGCGAAGTTCTTAAGTGTGACCACTGAAATGCAAACTGTTCCTTTGAGCGTGACTTAAACGTGTGCGACTTGTTTGTTTGTTTGTTTCTTCGTTAGTTTGTTTGGTATTTCTTTTTTTACTTGTTTGGTAGAATTTTGATTTTAAAATTTTCACAAAAAGTAAATTTAGGAAAAAATTCCATATAAATTTTTAAAAACTTACATTCCACCTCCATCCGTCCGACGGGTGAGCTTCGCTGATGTAAACAACCAGAAAATCGGCCACATCAGCAAAATCCCGAACGACCTTGGTAAAGTCGTTCTGGAGGCGGATAAAGAACGGAGGTCAGCTACAGCTTCCGAAGTTAAGAACCAGCGGCCTGTTCCCTCGTGCAAAGTTTAGTAATCTGCTCTCTTTTCCATCTGTGGAAACCAGCTTACAGTTCGGGGCTGGCAAACCCAGTCGAGCTGTCTTGTTTAATTCCGTCAGTTCCAATTTTACTACTGCGCGTAGCATTTTCCAGCTGCACCAAGACTGCCAGAAATTTTCATACGGCACTAGTAAGTGCTTTTCGTTATATCTCTTGATTTTTTCTTTGATGATGGGTACTGAGGAAGCGATCCGCATCAAACCGATTGCTACAGTGGTACGAATCACAGTTAATGGCCATATGAGGGCATATGATAGTTCAGACAGCATCGTTGCGTGCGGCGTTTATAGAACCAAGAGCCCTTCACGAGTTGATGAAATGAGACGCATTTAAGCTCAAGCCGATGAAAGCTACGAATAAAAGTGTCCAAGCTGCTCTGTTTTTATATAGATCTGAAACGTCATCAATATGTTTGGACTATTAACATTTTTTAAATTCCTCATATAATTAAGACGTAAGTTTAACAATAACATTCTATATAACCTCACGTGTGTGTTGGAGGTAGTCACGAAACCAAGTAGTTTCCTGTTTGCAGTACTAAGTGGTATCGTTCTTTAACCCTGCAAGTGTGGTTCTTAGTTTTGAAAACAAACCGAACCAGAGCCACAAAACCGCGCGGGCTCATGTTGGGCAGACTCTTGGCGCGGCATTTCATATTGATAACTGGAATTTTCGAATCAAACACGCGTGCTAACCACAGAGTATAATCAATTCAATTATCCAGAGATTTCTTTCTTTAGTTTCTCTTTTTAGTGGAGCGCTTTGGCATAATATTTACGTTCGGAAGAGGCGTCCACGTGCACGGTACATGTTTTTTGCTTGTTGCTAAGACGTCCTTCTGACGTCAAATTTCCCTTTCGTAAACGGTCGTTGCCATTTTTAAGACACATAGAAAATTTTTGAACTAGTATTGAAAGTTTTCCTACTAAAAAGAGAGACATTCACAATCCAGATTCGAACCCGGTCATTTCGTAAGCTAATCTCTCTCCCTTACCACTACACTACCACGCCAATCCGCCACAATTCCGAAAAATTAAAGTATATATTATAATTAACTGTCTTTCATAACTGATAGATCTATAATAGGTGACCCTAGCCATTTCCAGAACTTTTAATGTAAATTCAACTTGGGCTTTAACTTTGTTCCTTCTAAGACTATTTAAAAATGTATTTGTTACTTTATTGTGACTTAATCCAGAGCATATATTACATCTACCATGACAAAAGGCTTGGTTACCAATGATGGTAACGACGGTCAAAAATGCCAACGACCGTTTACGAAAGGGAAATAGGCGTCGAGCAAGACGTCGACTTTCCTTTTTGGCTGAGAATCATCTTCAAAGAATGCTAAAAAAGGAGTGAAAGAATTGTTTCGCTAGTATTCTCTAATTAAGGACCCACTTTAGTTACAGTGAAGCAACAATCCATCACTAAAATCTATGATGTCAGCATGACCTTGAATTTTCCACAACTTCGGAACTTTGGCTGAGAATCATCTTAAAAAAATGCTAAAAAAGGAGTGAAAGAATTGTTTCGCTAGTATTCTCTAATTAAGGGCCCACTTTAGTTACAGTGAAGCAACAATCCATCACTAAAATCTATGATGTCAGCATGACCTTGAATTTTCCACAACTTCGGAACTTTGGCTATATAACAATATGCTTTGTTTCTTAAAACTCACTATTATGAAGAATGAATGGTTACCGCAAAAGCTAGTCCACGCAACTTTTTGACGAGGATGACCTTGTTTCAATAGTAGTTACAGCTAACCATAACATAAAAATAAATGCAGATAATAATGAAGACAATATTATGCGATGGGATGAAATTAAAAAGTGTGCTGTTTGTCAATAAGCTAGGAAACTTCATCTCAAGAGAAAGTTTTCTCGTACTTGGATTTTCCTAGTAAAAAATAGCAAATTCTTTGTGGCATGGATTTTTATTATGTTAAATAGTTCAGTAGAGCAGGTGAAACCAACCCTTTTCTAGCTTAATTTGAAATGAAACATCTAACAAACTAATGACGTTCACCGCAGCGAAGCGCGCTGTACTGATAAGTGCCTTCTAAACTAAACCACAGAGGTGAACATAGTGCCGACAATTAAGAAAGGAATCGATTAAAAATTTGCTTATTGGTTGAAAGTCACTTGCTCCAAAAAGCAAATATCATCGGGGAGTAATCGATTGGTGACAACGAAACTCATTTAAAGAAAGTATTTTGTACTTCAGTTTTACTAATAAGCAAACAGCAAAAGTAAAACTAAACTTGGTAAAAAGTTGATATCGTGGACCGAAAAGGATGATTCAGATCAAACCGTTGCTTTTGCGTAAGGCTGTTTGCCAGGGGTTAGCTTTTTATTGACCCCGGGAGTCTGTTCAATTAGCTGATGGAATCTACAAAGGAACTTGTAACAACAAATCTCCTTGTAGAACGTAAGTAAGAAAATCAAAGGGACGAATTATCGGTTCTATACGGAACGAGCTTAGTGCATCCGCGGCGTTTACGTAAGTTCTGGTGCTTGAAGCCTCTGCTGTAAAAAGAAATCCGTCTTCCAGCTTTACCTCTATATTCGCTCTTTCACACGAAAAGAATATTGATGAAGACCTACTCTCGTGTGCAATCGCAACCAAAAAGGAGAAGAAAACTCATGACGTCCTAGGTAAAACGATACGAGCGTTAATTGCGACCATTATTTTGACCCATTTAGACACTTATTTAATGGGAGGAAAGGTCACACGAACGCACGTGCCCAAAGCACGTAAGGTCCGATATTGCGTTTGAATAAAGCACGCAAACATAAGATGGCAACTGATTAACAATTTCATTCACAGATTATTTTAATTTTTCGATTTTTCCACTCAGTCCCTGAGATGAGGGGCGTAAAATTTAGCAGTCGCGTGCAGAGTTGAATTTTTATTAATGCAACGCGCCCTAGAATTTTTACTCTCGGAGGTCTTCAAACCACTCAGTTTGAGTCGAAAGTCTAATATCTTCCCGTCGGCAAACTGCAGTTGTGATGTTATTAGGAGCCGAGCTGTAATGCGGGGAGGTGAATATAAGGATCGCCAGGTTTCGATGTGCAGTGTAAAATTGATAAGTTGCCGATTTAGTAAAGAATTTTGCCAGATTCGCAGTGGATTATGTACTTGTTCAATTTGTTAACCAGATTTTAGAAGGATTTAAGTGAAAACACTTCAGTGATATTGCTCCAGTCCACAGACGTTTCGCAAATTTAGGTGGAAGCAAATATACTCGTGTAAGATTTGCTGCTTCAGTGTTGGCAGACGTGACTTCCTTTGCTCAGTTTACTTTGCTTGAACAGGGAACGAAGGAGGATTGGAAGTTTGGTGTCTTGAAACCTGTTAAATTAACCTGTTTAATACTTATTTCTGGGTCAGCTCTTTTTAACTCCAGTTTAATTCGAAAGCGTGGCTTTTTTCGTGTGTGCGTTCCATGGCATTCGCATTCAACTGAATAAAGAGGTTTCTAAAGTTGACAATAATACAATAATAATAATACATAATACAATAATACATGGGGGCGCGCTACAAACAACTGGATGGATATGGCAGTTATTCCAACAACAAAACCATGTCAGAATTGGCCACTCAGATTTCAAACAAATTTCTTTCCACTTTTGAGTATTTAAGAGTTAAATCAGGTGGCATTAAAAATCTTGACTGTCTCTCTGACTAATAAAGGATCGATTTTTACCCCTTCATGTATCATTCGTTCATGAACTGTGCATGCGATCGAAAAAAAAAACAACTTAACTTTGTTTTCTTGATGTCTATTCTTTGTTAACCATCAAAACATAAACGGTACTAATCGCGGTATTAATTGCGTGATAATTTTCCCGGCTTCTTTTTCGCATGACGTTGCGTCTCACGTGCTCTCTAATCTGCGGTGTCACCCAAGGTTGGTCAAGGTTGACTTTGTGGGTGGAGGTCATTAGCAACAATATTTTACCATATCATTTTGAAGTGCTTTTGTGGACGGTTAGGAACTTATTTTTGGTCCCAATATTCACCACAATTCTTTGGCCGATATACTAAACACCTCACTCAGTATATTGTAGATACTCACTCGCAGTTCACCCACAGAAACACTATCAAAGTTTGTACAACATTATTCAGTTTCTAGAATACCGATATCTGACATTGAACAATTCTTGCTTTAGAACGCGCGCAGGTATCGCGCATGAAAGTTTCTCATAATATTTGAACATGAAAAAGTGGCCTCCAAAAAGAAAAAAATTATGAGATCGATAATAATATTACAGTTATTTTTTACACCTGCAAATCAAAGAGACATTAACTAATTTGTTCGAGAAAACGAGAGTTCTACTGGGAGAACCAGTGTTAAACAGTGTCTAAGAGAAATGGGTTCATTCACGAGATAGCAGAAACTGAATACTGGTCGAATACTTGCTGTGATATTTTTACATTGCATTTTCTGTTGGACCACTAGGGCGAATCGGCAACTTTACTGAAGCGATAAAAAACAAAAAGATGGAAAACTGATTGTAGCAAGATTCGAAAATGAAGAGTGTATAAAGTTAGTCTTTTCGAAGGAACTTACGGAGGAGCACTCTAACTGACAACTCTAAAAGGACAGCAGCCATCAGGAAAGAATATGGCTTTGTGACCCGTTAACGTCAGCCTTCAAGCAAGACTTTTTTCCCGAATGGGACCAAGTTCTTTTTAACCCTCTTTTTCCTACAGCCAAAACTTGGATTACTAAATTTAAGATAAAACAAAATCCTCAACTACGATAATTTAAAAATGCGCTTTTGAGCGGCGTTTTCCTCTTGTGCTATACAAGGTGGTTCTAACTTTTGTGTCTGTGTGTGAAATCCTAAAGCGAAAAAGCTACTGGAGATGCGTTACTTTCCTGTGGCACTTACGGCTATACTGAAACATGTTTATTTAATTTCTAACTTTGGAATCCTAAAGTATCACCATTCAAATGAAAGCTGTCGAGCAGTACTCTCCGATGATATAGGATACCATTTATTTTTACAAACTGATGATTTTTGCGTCAGAGTTCGGCGCTCCTGGGGATCAGAATGTTTGTTAAAACTACTGGTTTAACTCTTTAATGTGCCTACGTCAGTTCTATAGTAGTTTATTTTGCTTACATTTTGAGTGTTTGTCACTCAAGCTGACGTTAATCGTCTTTACAACCACGTTTAGATACTTCAGTCACTTCTCTGATTTATATTGACGATCTGTTAATACAAGATATCGGTACGCTTACGCGAAAGTTTGTATTTTTTGCGGGGGGGGGGGGGGGGGGCGATTAGACGGTTTCAACATTTGCGTCAACGTTCGCTCAGCATTTCTGAAAATTTTAGCTCATCAAGACCGTTTAAATAGGTCTCTCGACAGTGTTGAAACATGTTAAAATATTTTTGCGATGATGAATCAAACTTTAAACCAACTTAAAATTGTTTCAACGAGCTTTCAATGTGGAGTTTTGCAGCCAAACATTCAACACTTTTGAAAGCCTTGTTCAAACAGATTCAACATTTGGGAGTTAACAAATGTTGAACGAATATTGAAACCGTTAAATCAAGCCGTAGAAATAGTGAGTGTTTCAAGATGGTTATTAGGGTTATAACCGTAAAAGAAAATCTAAGGGTTTCAGTGTTTGAGATAACGAGAGGTTGGAGATGGCCATTTGTAGAATACTGGGCAACATTTGAGAGCTTCGGTTTAAGATAGCTGGAAGTTCGGGAAGTTCGAGACAGCCTGTGTGTTTTAACGCTGAAACAGCTTTGTAGAGTATGTTACTAGCCGAATCTGTTATAATTACTTTTGTATTAAGGCAACAACGCATTTTCGCTGTGCTTATTTAACTAAGAAATGCGACAAACAGCTTTTACATTGAGAAGTGACCTTGTACAAGAGCCGTTAATCTGGCAGAGTGATTAGGTGCAACGCCTCAAACATTCTTCTGGATGTAAGTTTAAGGTTAATAATACTTTGCCACGTAAGCTCAGTAACAAGAGCAGATGGCGGAATAGCAACAGAGGAAAACTAAATTCCCCAAATCCAGAACAAATTGCTTAAATACGGAACAATGAAATCAATGAAAGTTAGTAGCATCCATGTGGGTTTGACTCAACGGACGATTCAATCAATTACTCTGACGTCTCTCGTCTGAAGCTCCCTGCGTGAGCACTTGAACAAGCAGGCAGACTGAAGCAAGACGATGTACAAGCACGTTCTAACTAGAAAACGGATGTGCACCTTCCGATTCTAGAAATTTAAAGTTCTGTATTCTGCTGTGATACTGTTTCTACGGCAAGGCGATAATCAGTGAGTGCATAATATACAGACTGAAGTGTTTTGTTATTGCCCAAAGCATTGTGGTTGTATTGGCATCAGAAAGAAGATATAGAACAACAGTCAAGGATGATTTGATTAGGTGCTGCCGCGAATGATTTCACCCCACACAGAAACGAAGACAACAATTTACCATTCAAAGATAAGTGGCTTAGTATCAATTATATGTAAAAGTCCTTACTGACCGATATCCAGTGTAAGCAAATGAAAATTTCTCTTTCTTCTTGTCGTTGTTTTAATTATTGTTACAACAACAACAACAATAGGCTTTATTTGCATGACTATAAGTACATACAGTATTGCAAAAGCGTAAAACTTAACTAAAGCGAAACTTATAACAAGCATGATCATGTAATAGGAAAAAAAAGCAATTATGTATGTGTTAAATTACTTTCATTCGATAGAAGATTATTTCGTAAAGATAAGCATCTCAAAATGAACTTCATCAGTTGAGTATTTAAATAATAATTATCAGAATTCATTAATTTTTTGGTGGCTTGCATAGGAGGTAATTGCGTTATGTTTGGTAGTTGGTTCTCTATTTTTTTGTATGTCGCAAAAACGTAGTGAGCAATAAAAAACCGGGAATTAGATTAAGACAAAGTCAAATTATTGAAGTGGTCATAACAGAGGAAACAAATTTCTTAACACTTGTCGTAGCTTCACAACACACAAACAAAACAATTATCCATCATAAGAGAATATACGTTCAGTTCAGTTTTGAAGAACTTTTCGCCATTTGCTAAAATGCACTGTCAGGGACGTTCAGATTCTTGTCGGGTTTTTAAATTAGTAAACACTAAAAACGTTAGTAACTATCAAAAACAAGCTTTGTTTTGACATCGTAAGGAAGACGTATTTTGGCTGAATGTACTATATGCCATAAGATAAAACCGATGCCCAGGACCGCACTTTCAAGGCTCTTTTTGACTGGTTAGTTCTGGGGAAAAGAATTTGACGCTGACGCTTGAGCGGACGAACCAACTGCAAATGAACGAAATCTCGCGCATTGTGTAGAGAGCTTCTTAGAATCTAATATTTGACAAGCACACTACGTGCCATCAGGCTACTTCTGGTCATGATAAAAGATTATGCTCCCTCAGCTAGAACAAAATATGCTAGCAATCTGCTCGGCCTAAAATTCCAACTCATACCAGCGTAATTCTACTAGCCACAAGCGTCTTAAAAATCCTAGTTATGTTTGAAATCATGCTAGCAAGATTTCGCCTAGCTTAATCAAGCCTAACACACGCAAGGCTTTTCACCCGAACCGTGAAAAGCGCAGCAAAAGGGATAAATCGTTTGCCCTGAGGTTCTTTTCCCGAGTCGTCTGTAGGAAAAAAACAATAACCCTAATTAGTTCAGTAAATTCTGCTGCTAAATTCAAAAGTAGGAAAAGGCTCCCGTTTATCTATAAGAAAAGAAGTCGAGAGCTTGCGTGTCTGGTTCGATAGCGTATCTGGTCTTGAGAAACCTCAAAGACCGCGCGTTGGCGTCCACGAAATATGTGTTAGTTAAGGCCAATACTGATTCATGCTGTGTTGCTGATAGAGTAATAATCTGATTAATTTGATGTTAGTTGAAGAGAGCAAATCGTACGTTGCGATAACAAATCAAATAAACTGTTAAGATCTATAAAGAAAACAATGAGAAATGCAAAACCAAGCAATTTAATTATTTACAAATTCCGATAACCGAGATCTCTTATTTTCTAACCTAAATATTTTCCCAACTTTTCGGGATCAGGCTCTCTCGGTTTAGATCATGAATTCCATAGTCAGTGTTACTTCTGTTACAAAATATTACTAGGGGGAACTGTCGCATGATCTGAGACTGGAAAGCAATGAAGAAAAATAGTAAGCAATGACCATTATATTAATTAGGCGTAGACTGCGAGCAGTCGTCCTATTTTCATCAGATCCAACGCGAGAGCCAAAATGAGAAAAATTAGACATCGGCGAAAACGAGGAGGGACTGGGGGCTCTTCTTGCTAAAACTAAGAGATTGCTCGTAGTCTATTCTAGGTGCGATCCAGCGATCCAGTAGTGCAGCAGTCCAGTTCAGGTGTCTTTACTGGTTGTTGTTGTCAGTTGTTGTACGACCGTGTCATGATAGTAGCTGTCGAAAAGTAATTTCTACGTTTAGTTAGACATATTGAAACGGACAGAAGTCAAAATGGTTGATGCAATAATCGTTCTGTCACTTTTTATTGGCAGAAAAAGTCAATCTTACTGTGTAAAAGTCATCGACGTAACTAAAACTGGGAAACCCGAGAATCATCCCTCAAAATTACGAAATTAGTTTATATTAATAATAAATTTTTCTTTCTGTCGTTGTTCAAAACTGAATTACGAAAGATTTCTAAACAACCAATTCAAGGCGTGTTAAATAATGGAAGTAAAATTTTGCTAACCAAAGGGGGCGCGGTGGTGTAGTGGTTAGCGCGTTGGACTTCAGATCTGAAGGTCGGTGGTTCGACGCCCAGTCCCTGCCATCGTGTTGCTTACCAACCTGGTCCCCAGGGCCTTCTTCTCGTTCAAAATGGCGGATCGAAGAAACCCTGACCAAGGCTGCTGAAATACGCCAAGAATAAAAAGCAAACTGCGGTGACGACAGCATACATACGAAACGTTAAGTTCATAAATCAGTGTTTTCACAACATGCGTTGTTTTGTCATGTTTGTCACCGCAGTTTGCTTTTTATTTCTACTGAAGTTGAGATGGCCGAAGAATAAGAGTGTTTACTCCAAGAATCGTAGAGTATTTTGTCACGTGATACATGATGAAATGGCTTTTTCGGAGGTTGTTTCCAGCGTCTGGCAGCTCTGTTTGTTTTCTGCAATCGGAAACCGTTGTTCAAAGTAAACGAAGACATTTACGAAATTCTAACGAATTTTTGGAGTCACTTTGGCAGCCTTGGCCAGAGCCGCCATTTTGAACGAGGAGAAGGCCCTGGGGACGAGGATGGTTGTTTACTTAGATAGAAACCTAACCCCACATTGTCTCTTTCCCCACCCAGGTGTATAAATGGGTACCGGCGACACACTGCTGGGGGTAACCCTGCGATGGACCAGCATCCCATCCAGGGGGGATTAGCAGTACTATCAGTTGCTTCATCCTACAGAAACCGGATAAAGCTCCGGCCGTGTGGGCCTCCTTGGCTAGTGTGCGACTTAGCCGATATGTCTACTTTTGTTTAAGGACGTTGGCCTAATCGTTTCTGGACATCCTTACTGCGCACGTAATCACTTCGCGATGTCATGCCAAGTCATGCATTGAGCGCGCTCGCTGTTGAAGAAATGTGGAGATATATAGCGCTGGTGGCCCTTTAATATGTTTGCACGGGTCAGTTAACTCTCTTAAATGTTCGGTGAGCCCATATTTTCTTTTAATAGATCACTTCTTTGTCGATTATCTACGTTTTGTGAAAAATAAAAGAAATCTGTGTTGTGCCTGAGTTGATTTTTTTTTTCAACTTTCCTGCCCTCGTATCATCGAATTCTGTTACTAGCTGCACGGTGTTCGCAAAAGTTCATCTTAGAGGTTGAGTTAAACTAAAACAAGGATGGCACCGGTTCAAATTATTTACTTGACAGACCCACTTAAATAAAGTTGTCTAAGAAAGTGGGTCTACAGAGAATCATTTTTAATATTTTTCAACTAGCAAGCACGGAGACCATGTCGAGTTACGAGGGCCGCTTTGTCAAAATTGGGGTAGTTTTCCATGCGCTTTATTTCGAAAACGAACTCGATGACCCCCCCCCCCCCCCCCCACTTTTTTCGCATTTCTGACATAGGTAACACATTATCTGACTGTAGCCAAAGTATGAAAAAAAAAATCTTTGTTATAGAAGTTTCTCGCGCGAACGTCCTTTTTATGAAACGTTTTGGTATCTTTTTGTTTGATCGAGGAGTGTAATATCGATCCCTATCCCTAGTTACAACAAATAGATGATAACCTACAATTAATACAGGAAATAAGGGACTAAATAAAGTTACAGTAAAAAAAACGTACACTTAATTGCAGCTATAAATACTAATTACACCTTAATACTAATACACCTGATTACACCTACACCTAATTGCAATAACATTGTCATATAAAAATGAAAAAAAAAGGGAAAAGAAAATACCCAAATAGGAATAAATTAGGTACGCTAACTACATTCAGGGAATTGCTCTCACGAAGGGTTAAGGCTCGAAATGTCTTTTAGTTGGCCAATTTAACTTTTTTCAACTCATTTGATATCAGATTGAAGTATCACACCGTCGTCCATAATTGCTTTGAGAATTATGAAGATCTAAAAAATAATTTGCATAGCTAATTAATTCCTATTTGGCTATGTTCTCTATTCTTTTTTCCATTTTTGTATGACAACGTTATTGCAATTAGGTGTAAATACTACTGACAACGTACATTGGCGTAGACATGCTTTCTTAGATTACATATCACACTAACACTACACACACTACTTACTGCTAACTAATTACATTGCTTGTCACACTACACTTAACACTGGATTAGTTGTTACACTGTTTAGTTACCACACACACACAGAAAAAGAATTTTCAATGTAATGTCTCAGTTATTACAAGGTTCTTATGCCAAAGCAAGCGAAGGAATTCGCGTCAAGGGAGGTTAATGACTTTCTAAAATATGGTCCTCAGGAGTTCCCTTTTTTTTTCTGAGATACGGTCCGCCGTTTTGACCTCTATGTCAAGAATCGACTTAAGGTACTGTAGAAAGCCTTTAACTTGAGGTGTAGTTTCTTTTCTTTTACAAATCCATATAAGATGTCTAGCCATAATTAAAGGTAACAGAAGTTTAGCTGTCGATGATTTTTGGAACGATCCGGCATCAGTCCTAATGCAACAGAGATATTCATTGTGTCATTTTCCGGAAGGATTTGGGATAGAGTTAACCGTGCGTTTAAGCAGTTCCAAAAAGAGGCCACTTTAGAGCAAGAGTTAGCAGTGCACTTGCGTGCCTCAGTGTTTGTAAGGTCTCTTGTGCTTGTGCTTGTGCCGCTAATGAAAATCAGGGTTAAAGCGCAAGCATAATTTAACATGCCATTTTCACAGATTTTTGGCCAAAATTGTAGGCTATACAGCATTGGACCAACCGAGTTTCGGTTGATTGGGTTGGCTGTCATTTGCAAGTGTTAACTTAACTCATGTAAATATGAATATATGAAATAATCATATATTTGAACTGCGGATAAACATAGAATTATATGAAGATCATCGCGGTGGAGGTGTTTCAACTTAAGCAGTTGAAAAGAAGAAACCTGAAGAAATATTCACCGCCATGATCTTCATATAATTCAATCTTTATCCGCAGTTCAAATATATGGTTATTTCATATATTCATATTCATTTCTCCATCTACGGGATAAATACGAATTCACAATTGACCAGCTCCCAGTTGGCTTGATAGCTCAGTTGGTTAGAGCGCTGCACCGGTATCGCAGAGGTCATGGGTTTGATTCCCGTTCAAGCCTGGTTTTTTTTCAGGTTTCTTCTATTCAACTGGTTAAGTTGAAACACCTTCACTGCATGGGGAGCTTTGGTGAGCTCAGGATTTCACAGCAAGAAGTAATTCAAGGCGCGAAGTTCTGTCAATCTACTAATGATCTTGCGGTTAGTTCGGTTCCACGGGTGGTATAATAAATTGACATTCTACTGTAACATGTTAATTTACACATCAAGCATATGCCTGTGTAATCACTGTCGTAAATACATTTCGCCAACTATGTTCTTCGGTCAGTAACAAAACGACGAGGGGTGTCAACTCTAACATTTGCTGTTTGAACAGCACTACACAGTAATGAGGGTCGTCCCGAGAATCTGGAAAAACCTCCCGATTTTGTCATGAAGATCCCACAAAAATAATAAACGATATCAAAAATTATAGTTGGAAAGAGAGACGGAGAAGGAGACAAAAGGGAGCTCTGTCTCTCCTCAATATCAACCCGCTTTATCTTTTCGTCCGCTTCCACATTTCGCCGATCTTAGGGCCCGTTTAAACATGCGATTTTTTGTACAATTTTTGTCGCACATTTCAGTGCAATTTTTGTCGCGCTCAAGCTCGCGATAAAAATTGCAAGTGAGTGTAAACTAGCGGCGATTTGTGTGCGATTTGTCGTTGCGATATTGCAGAGGTTTCGATTGATGCAACTTGGCGGCGGTTTGGGGGAAAGTGCAGCAAATGTTGCACTGGAATCGCAGCGAAATCGCTGCTAGTTTACACTTGCGACAAAAGTTGAATTGGAGAACGCGACAAAAATTGCACCAAAAATCGCATGTGTAAACGGGCCTTTACGCAGCTTGCATTTCCTATGTCTCTTCTGGTCGCTTACTCTTAGAGGTAAGCAGAGGTGACAGCTGAAATTTAGGCCACGTTCCTACTAGAATAGACTGTGGGAAGCTTAAAGAGGAGAGTCAATTGCATTGTGTTTACTGACTGTATTAGCAACGGCCAGCAGTTCTAAACGATGCTGTTGTAAAGTAAAGGCTTTCAGAAAATATGGTTAATCAGATAGCCGCATTGAAAACTAACTGATGTCAGGAATTAGTTTCTAAAGATGCTGTGATGCTGGTTCGGTGGGTCCGGGAAGGTATCTTTTCAAATTGATAACAGCTTCAGTTAAAATAAGGTAAATTGGCCACTGTAAGGAAATTCAAACACTTTTGATCTTTGTCAGTTATTGTAAATCTGCAGCACGCTCAACATGGGCACCAGACAGGAAAATGTAAGCAAAATACATGAAATGTCATTTTCTGTTTTCTCCGATTGTTTCAGGGCCTTCAAAATGGATATCAATTTAAATACGATAACACAGGTTGATCTGTTCGGATTCTGTAGCTAAAACTTTTTTTAAGTCGCAGAGCGTTATAGGAAACAAAATCTTATCGGCCGAATTTAACCGAGCAGCTGTTTGCTCTTCAAAAATGCTACCTGACTTAATTTGGTATTAGATATGACGTATTTTATTTGTCCCTCCAAAAACAAAAGGAATTAATTTTCCTATGTTACAAAGGTTAGGGTCTGAGATGACATGTAGGCTAACATTTTCCCACGATTGAACCCCAATTTGTGAGGTTATTATTTTCCGAACTGGTATTCTAGAGAAATAACTGGTTGGATGCCCCTGCCTGACTCAAGGTCCAGCGTGTGTTTTGTGCACATCTTTTGAGAGACCAAGGCCGAAGACAGAATAAAATTCTTCAGGATGTTTCTTTCCTTTGATCGGGGTCAGGTGTAAACACCTGTAAGTCGTGAAAACTTAAAGCAAGAGTAGACTTACTTTCGACATTTCTATGCATATATTTTCGTCAAGACAAGCTGAAGCAAATAAACGGGTCCATTTTTTGCACGCGCTGCTTCTTTTAGACAAAAGGTTGGTATATTTCATAATTTTGGAACTGGAATGAAATCGTATTTTTCAGTTGGCCTTGTCGAGACTAAAATAGCAATCGATCTATTGTCATTTTGACGCTGGTGACAAATAGCATTCAAAGTTTAGTGCTTCGATTCAGTGGATTGCCTAATTAAAGTATTTTTCGGATGCAACGTGTATGCCTGGGGGAGGCTCCTCTATTAAAAAAAGGAAAGAAAATTTTACAAGATATCCTGAAGAGGGGCCAGCATCTCGTTTTGTGGGCAAAGTTATGACTCCAGTAGTATTTTTCCCGGATTCTACCTTAGAAGGGGCGAAAATAATTCTGGCTATTTCAGATTGTTAGTGCCTCAGTGATTACCTAATAAGAAAAGTGTTCACAAAGAAAAGCCGAGTTCTAGGAGGTATCTCTGTATTGTCTTTGGCAGACAGCTAGGCGACAGCATTTAAATTATCCCTCAAGGGTAGATTGAAACTATTGTTTAATACTTTTCACTACTTAAACTTTAAAAATAGCCGGCCCCGATCTAAACCAATTTCAGAGTGGCCAGCTCTGATATTTCAACGTTGCTTACAGTAAACAGGGTAAAGAAGGCATATAGCACAGAGAATAATAACTTTTATGTCCTTAAAATGACCCGCCTATGAACAGATTTGGGAGGTACAGTCATTGTCTTAAGCCGCAGTTTCAGTCAGACCTTGTTTAAATAACCGGCCCATAAAGGTTAAGATTCCTGTATCGTCAGATTAATTCATGAGCGACAGAGCCGAGTAGAGTATTTGGAGATCCTGTTGTGCACCGTTGATGTGCACAGTTTAACCCAAGTTTACATGTTTGACTGATTAAAATTTCGCGTCATTGTTTTCTCAGTACTTAGAAGAGATTTTTCCAAGATAATACAGAGGATCATTTTTAGCTAGAGGGTTATACAATTTACAATTAACCATGCTCAGACAAAAGGACACGTCTCCTGAAAATAAAACAAAGTTAGATGCAAGCCCCAAATATATTATGTAATATTCCAATATTATTTGCAGTTTCCAGAATAATTTCTCGAGGCTCCCGATTCCCGGCAATATCTTCAGATTCACGAATAAATTTTGCGGTTCTCCCGAAACAAATATTCTTAGAGTTGGCACCCCCCCCGTAAAACGCATGATTTAGATGCGTGTGGGTATACAGTGGAATCCTGATTTTTTGAATACTCGGTTATTCGTAACTCCCGATTCTTCGAACCAAAAGTCGTTCCCCTTGGATTTGCTTCAGTCAAACACTGTAATTTTACCCCCGATTTTTCGAATGCTCGATTTTTCGAAACTCCCGATATTTCGAACTAATTCTTTCTTCCGTTCAAAAATTTACATTCGATTTCTCGAACTCTGAAAGCTCAGGAACCAACAAAAACCGGTTTTAGCCACCTACACACCTGAATGCAATTAACAAATTCCGGAGAAGGTGTTTTCATGCGTTTTTTTTAATTACAAAGCAAGTGACAAATCTGTCATTGAAGTCATAAGAAACTACAACGCCGTTGTTACACAATCGAGGGTCTTGAATTACTGTACATGATCAGATTTCCTTTGTTTACTTGCATTTTTCAAGCTCTTGCCGTAGCGCATTAATATTTTGCAGTTCCTTTAAACCGTGGAGTACAGGGTATTTTTTTTCTTATACAGTAAGGAGAAGGAAATGCAGTCAAGAGTCCGCGCAAATTTACAGACACGTGTATCAGTACAGTACTGGTTTTTGTTCTGCCGAAATTGGCTTAAATCCTTAAATTTTCGTTTTGTTTTAAATGTACGTTTTGTTGGTAAATAAAGATGGGACACACATTAACAAGAGTGATATACCATTGTTGTCTGCCTTCTTGGATCTTATAAAACAATTCCACGGTAAAACAGGTGTGATTTGATGCCACCTTCGATTTTTCGAATCCCCGATTTTTCGAACCAAGTTCCATTTCCCTTGGAGGTTCGAAAAATCGGAATTCCACTGTATTTTTAAACCAAAACTTGTCCGTTTTGATTGACAGTCTACATAACGAACGACAAAATCTATGCCTTGATGTACGCATTATTTATAGTTTTGAAATGACTATACATTGGGAAACAGAGTACTGTATTTAGTACGGAGACAAGTCAAATAGAACCTGGCATACATTTCTGTTTGTGACAAGGTATTATTTTGCGATGCATTTCAACTTTCATGTGAAATTGAAATTCGACGTTTTGTACACCCGGTGTACACCAAACACTAATAATGTATTCGTAAACCGGGCTCGCCGATCAGTTTGACCTGAGTTTGATCTGTTTGATGACGTTCTCTCATCAATTATCCCTCCCGGCCAAAATCAATTGTCTACCATGTACCATACTTCAATGTACAACATATAAAAAGCTTTCACACAGGAAGAGACTCAATTCGTAGATCTGATTGGTGTTGAAGACTAATAAGTTAAAAGGCTACAAAATCATTAATGTTCTACTTGAGCGGAAATAACAATCTACAGAGGACAATGAGTTTACTGTGTCACTGGTAAGCTGGATAAAATAGAGCTATGGCGTCGATCGCGCGTCGTCCGTGTATCTTTGGTGGCTTTCCGCATGTTTCCAGAGTTACTGGCTATAATCGGGACCCAGGAAAGCACTGGTATGTAGTCACTAAACTTGCGTACAGCTTAAGGCTTAAGATGAATTTGCTAAGAGCGAAATTTTCACCACTTTCCTGACGAAATACACTGTAGCATCAATACATCGGAAGCCCGCCAAGTGAGGTTGTGACTTCAACAGACAACCAAGCCATAGTTTTGTTGTGTCGTCGTTTGAGCTTTATGCTAGATTGCTTCGGCAGCGAGAGTGTGCGAAAGACGGGTTGGCTCGCTCCTCAAAACTTGGCCCTGTTGTGGAAGTGGTAAAAGGAATTGCTTTGGACTGTGACTCACCGTGTAGTTTTGGCGGGAAAAACTTCGAGTCGAATCACTGCCCTTTTAGGAAGCATATACACATAGATAAAGGTAATTTTGCCTTCGCATTAATCTGCTCTGTGCCCTTTTAGGTAGCACATACCTAAGGACACAAGTAATTTTGCCTTCGCATTAATCTGCTCTGTGCCCTTTTAGGTAGCACATACCCAAGGACACAAGTAATTTTGCCTTCGCATTAATCTGCTCTGTGGCCTTTTAGGTAGCACATACCCAAGGACACAAGTAATTTTGCCTTCGCATTAATCTGCTCTGTGCCCTTTTAGGTAGCACATACCTAAGGACACAAGTAATTTTGCCTTCGCGCTAATCTGCTCTGTGCCCTTTTAGGTAGCACATACCCAAGGACACAAGCAAATTTGCCTTTGCGTTAAACTGCCCCGTGCCCTTTTAGGTAGCACATACCCAAGGACACAAGTAGTTTTGCCTTCGCATTAATCTGCTCTGTGCCCTTTTAGGTAGCACATACCTAAGGACACAAGTAATTTTGCCTTCACATTAATCTGCTCTGTGGCCTTTTAGGTAGCACATACCCAAGGACACAAGTAATTTTGCCTTCGCATTAATCTGCTCTGTGGCCTTTTAGGTAGCACATACCCAAGGACACAAGTAATTTTGCCTTCGCATTAATCTGCTCTGTGCCCTTTTAGGTAGCACATACCCAAGGACACAAGTAATTTTGCCTTCGCGTTAATCTGCTCTGTTCCCTTTTAGGTAGCACATACCCAAGGGTTCAGTTAATTTTGCCTTTGCGTTGATCTGCTCTGTGCCCTTTTAGGTAGCACATACCCAAGGGTAGGGTTAATTTTGCCTTTGCGTTAATCTGCTCTGTGCACTTTTACAAAGCACATACCCAAGGGTACGGCTAAAATTAATCTGCTCTGTACGGCTAATTTTGCTTTCGCAGCATATAAATACGCAAGGGAATCAATCGCCCGCTCGTCACGATTCTACGCAGAGGGCGATTTTTGCGCTGGCTCGCGTTCTTTTTAAATTGGTCGACTGTCCCTAAGCGAAAACAGAGATTGCTCGTAATGTGTACATGAGCCGAACCTAATCAGAATCAACAAGCAACCCCTTTTTTATCGGAGACGCTAGACTGTAAATAATAGTTAACGTTACGGCAGAGGTTAGGTTACGCAAAGGTGTTATGGAAGACTTTCATTCTTCCTCTGACGTTACGGTTAAGGCGCCGTCTTGGTAACTCCGCTCTTGCGGAAACTTTGTTTTATAAAGGGTAACCCGGCGTGAAATATAAACCCACCTGATGTACACATCTCACCCAACGCGCACCGGCTTGAATCAGAATTAACATCTCGGGATCATTCACGCTGGTGGTCCAGGGAAATTTACACAGAACAAATCGAGAACCACGTAAAGCAGCGGAAATACTCAATGCCCAGGTTAATGCTACTTTGATGTATGCCCAGGATCCAGAGAAGCGATGCCCCGATGGCCTTCGATATCCAATCACGTCAACAAGGTCGAATAAACAGTAGCAGAGATTGCGGTGAAATTTATCTCGCAAGCAGGCTTCCTCTTTGGCTTATGTCTTATGCAAGCGACAAAAGCCGGGGTACTTGTCGGGCTGTGCCCTGGAGTAACTGCTTTCTTTGTTTGTTTTTTTTTTTAGTAGAAATCAGTTTAGTTACTTGACAAAAAATAAGCTGCAATCAGGTTAAAATTTCACTACGATCTTGTTTTCATTAGTCATACAAAGGGACAGACAAAAGAAATTCAACGAAACCAAGCCAAGAAATTTCTTGCGAACACTTGCTCCACGCCGGCTTTCACGTTGTAGGACAAACTGAAGTGCCTGGCAAAGGATGTTAAAAGCGAACAAATTTCTCGATCTTATGCGAAAAATTACGCGTGACCTGCGGCCAGACTCTATTTCCGTTCGGTTAAACGGGCCCGCGGTAACCGCAGAGCAAGAAAAGTTTTTAGCGGACGACCAAATAAGAGGAAATACAAAGAACGCTGCTAAAATTGGGCCCGATAGAAGATTATATTGCGCGCTTTATTTTCCTTTTTTTTTCTCTTCTCTGTTTGCCAACAGGTCTCAATAAATTGTAGTTATCTGTCAACATCGTCATATTTTGCAGCAAGAAGCTAACACCTCGTTTCATTCTTATGAATCCTTAAGGTGACAAATCATGGCGTTAAGTTACTGTTAATATTAACTGAGGGGGGATTCAATCCCCCTTCAGCTAATTTGCATAACAAATCCTGAAGCGATCAAAGCCCGTCATGGATGATCTTCATATAATTCTATTTTAACTCATGTGGCTGTATATCAGTCATCAGACACGTCAAACCACATCCGCTTCCGAGACACGAACGCCCAACAGTAGCAGACTGATCGCCTACGCAGTGATAGCCACAGAATTGTAATATCATGAAATCTGGTCTAGCTACAGTGCTTCCTGCCAATTACATGAAGCGTGGTGATGTATTTCTCGTTTACGCTGTATCTAATCTCTCCAACCTTCTTCAGTTTTAATTGAGTGTTTTAAAAGAGCGGCTGCGGGTTCACCCAACGAGAAAATTTAATGGGGTTTTCTGTTTTTGATCCCAGATCGTTTTAGGGCCGCTTTTAAAAAGAAATTTTTGTGAACTAGCATACAGTTCGGACTCTTTAGCTGAAAAGGAGTTAGACTTCATGAGAAAAATTTTATAGCAATCGGAATCTCTTCCTCCGAATTTCCGACCTGCCGTCGGGTTTTCCGAAAATCCTAACTGGCCTTTATATTTCGTTCGAGATGGCATTTCACCTTCTCACCTCTAGTTTTTTTTCAGCACAATTACTGAAATCGAATTTCTGGAGGTGATTAAGGTCTTCCCTCCGAACAGATATTCCATCGAAACGATCCGTTGGGTGCCCCAGAGTGTATAGCTAATGTAAGTCAGTGTGAATTTTCGTCGGACCTCTTGTGTCAAAGGCAAATGAGTGATTTGACTTTTATCGAACCTCATCCGTTTCCGAAACTAACCTCTTCCGTTTCCGAAAGGGACTTCATCCGTTTCCGAAACTAATCTCATCCGTTTCATCCGTTTTTCTTTACTTAGTTTACATTCTTGAACTTTTTAAACTTCTTATTAAACTTTTGAAAAACAATTCATGCCTATTAGAAACAAATTGTTTTCCTTTATTCTAGCATCACAGGTTCCATCCTAAATTAAACGTACCCCCGTTGTTTTAACCTCCTAATTTCATATTGCAGGCGGCCATTTTCTCTGATTGATAGTTTCCGTACATTGTAAATAGTTTGTCTCATATTTAGCTCGCTATATCAGAAGAAATGAAGGACCATTCTGACCATTCATTCAATTCTTGTTACCCTCTCTAATCCCAGCTATAGTTGTAATACCAAGTTTATAAGTAAGCCTAAAGTCAGGTACTCTCCTGAGTTTAAGATTGATGTCGAACGGGAAAATAAAAAGTAATTTCGTTCTCGCTACATCACAGAAACTAGCCTAGTCTGTGTGGCACGTCGAATTTCCTCCCTGTATACATGCAGGAGGAAATCACTGTCACTTCCGTTTCCAGAACACCACTCCGCCATAATTCTTAATGTAAACTGTGAACAGAAAGCTAATTGCATGTGCAACGATGCTTATAGCGCTGCTATAAAAGAGGTTGTCAGAGAGCGACAAACTAAGCACTCTTCAACGAGGCAAGTCACAAGGCGAAGAGTTCCCATTCAGCGACGATCTATCCGGCGTTGGTTGTTAGGGCATCGCAAAGGTGAGAAATGTACAATGAATAATATGGTAGCTCGAATCAGGACAAATTACGTCTTTGGAAACAAAAGAAGCTAAACTAGGAATAAGCGACAATAGAGCTGCCCTCGCTGTTAAGAGACATGCTACGACTTCAAGAAACTTATTTGTTTCTGACAAATCGTAATATTTGATTGAGTCCTTTAATCCAGTGTCTCAATGTAAAACGACAGCAAATATTACTATATCATTTTATTGCTCTCTTGGAATACAAGCGTTTAGGATTTAAAGGCGCTATCTGAAAACCTTATGCAGCACAGGCGAAACAAATTAACTAATTTATCAAAAATCTCAGCGTTTAATCATTACTTCTAGTGTCGAGTTTTAGAAGTTCAAGCTAGTCCACAAGCTTGAAAAATTCTTCAACTTTGTTCATGTTCCTTTCAAAACTTGCTCAAACCAAAACCCTTGCTCATAAACAGTCCTTGATTTGCCAACAACGAGAGAAAAGCCGGGGAGCGTTCCTTCTACAGCGCCAGCCATGTGGGCTAGCCTTTTCTGGCAGCTCTAGACAAAACACCTGAAAACAGACTACTGCACAAAGCTGGCTAACTGAGCACTCGCTTCAGTTCACAGGTTTCGCAATCTGTACGCTGATATCGATTGAGAAGTATGGCTCAAACTGGATGGTTTACTGCTGCTTTGTTGCTGCTGTCCATCGTTGCCGTTGGTAAGGCCATTAATTCAATAAGAATCAACCCTCAATGAGAATAAATTAAAAATGATTGAATAGCAGAATACATTTACGAACTTTAATTTTGAGTTGGGGCAATTGTGAACTACTTCAGTAGGGAAGCAAATATAATTAAATCATGATAATCTGAATCTAGATATTTGACAAAAACATAACCCGTCTTCATTGACTATATATCTAATAATCTGACAAGTATTTTTCAATTGCAGTTCTGGTATGTAGGATGGAACTGAGCAATGGGGTGTAAAACGATTTAGTTTGGACTCTAGCTGAATGTCACCTGGAAGTGAGGGGTCACTCACGCCCATATCAAGTAGCCATAATAAATGCCGATAGCCATAATTTTTCTTTCCTAAACTGAGGGGTGAAAAGTGAAGTTTCATTTGCCATCTGCGTGACTATTAACGTTTAAAGAATTATTGTATATAGTTATATGTGTAAACTTGTAAAATCCTTTCGGTTCCAGGACGATGCACTCAGTGCCCACGCGCATGCAGTTCACCGAGTGCCAAATTTCACTACTTCAAATATGACCAAAGCGCCAAATCTAATACCTGGACTTAAGTCACTCATGTGGGGTTGACACCCTCTGATTACGGATCACGGGCAAAAAGATGTTTGGATAAATGTAAAAAATGCTGCGTCAATGGGCAGGCAGGTTCACCAGGCTTCGCTTGCTGGCCAGGTTGTGTAGCTTTCTCGTCTTATGTAAGCCCAAGGGGTGGTACGTGCTGGTGCTATGGATGGAATTATAAACCCAGCTTTCAGTCTTGGTCTGGCTACTGCTCCGGATATTGCCAGTAGAAATCACAATCAGCCACATTTAAAACACTGACAACGTAATCTAACATTAATACCTAACTAGACTAGGATTTAACGTAAAAAGAGAGATTTACAGCTAATTTTCCTGTAAAACAGGTGCGCGTCAGTGAATAAATTGTACTGAAATAAGAATACGTGGTTCTATTGCTTGCCTTGAAATATTAGTTAAGGAGGCAGAGGAGGGTGATTAGAGCGGGGGGGCGTCCATAAAACCCGGAACATGTCAGAACATCTCAGAAGTTCCCAGAAGAAAAATTCTGGATGAAAAAAAAAAATAACAACAAATAACAATTTTAAAAAACGTCCGACCATGAAAAGGGAAGGAAAGAAAGCAAGAAAGAAAGAAAGAAAGAAAGAAAGAAAGAAAGAAAAAAAAAAGAAAGAAGGACAGACAGATCGTTTCCCAAAATTCTTGTTCCTTCCCTCTTTGAAGCCACGGTGCGACTTGTTTTCTAAACTGGTTACTCGTTATGTTCTGGCATGTGTCAGTCTTCATATTGATGTTGAATTGGCAAATCGAGCAAAAAAAAACACAATTGGTTTCAAAATATTGCTCTTAATATAGAACGCCAAAGGGAACAAACATAATTCGGTCCTCGTTGTTCGTCAACGTGAATAAATTATACTTTTAAAGTACCCTTTGCATGCTAGCCTGCGAGCAAGCTCTCTCCGGGGGGTGCCGGCGCGATAAAGGGAAAGATAGAGATAGAGCTGGCTAAATCCGCTAAACCCTTGACATAAAAAACTAAAGCATCACAGGCCAGAACAGAAAGATAAACTTAACATTTGCTGTTTTACGAAATAACTCTGACTTACAAAACGCCGTGCGTGCACTTTATATTCGTTATAAACTTGGCAATGGAATATAGCGTTCATAGACTGCAAAAGACGGGCACTAGGTCAAAGACTGCACATGAGTGCTACAAGAACTTTTCCGCTGATGTTTAATGTTCAGCGTATACCACGTATTTGGACTTAATCGATTATTAGTGCTTCTACAGCTACTTTCTCCGTGATGATAAAGTGTTTAACGATTTTAACGTATACTACGGATATGAACTGAATGAAGTAAAATATTATTTCATTACCTAATTAATTCAGTTCATATCCTTAGTACACGTTAAAATCGTTAAACACTTTATCATCATAGCCTCAGCCAAAGTAATACTGAAGTGTTTTGCTATTGCCCAAAGCATTGTGGTTGTATTGGCATCATAAATAAGATAGAGCAACAGTCAATAATGACATGATTAGCTGCTGCCGAGAATGATTTCACCCCGCAGAAAGGAAGACAACAATTTACCATTCAATGATAAGTGGCTTGGTATTAATTATATGTAAAAGTCCTTACTGACCGATATCCAGTGTAAGCAAATGAAAATTTCTCTTTCTTCTTATTGTTGATGTTTTGTTTTGTTTTGTTTTTTTCGTTGTTTTAATTTTTGTTAATGTCGCAAGAACGTAGTGAGCAGTAAAAAACTGGTAATTAGATTAAGACAAACAAAGTCAAATTATTTAAGCGGTCATAACAGAGGAAACAAATTTCTTAACACTTGTCGTAGCTTCATCACAACACACAAAAAAAATAATAACATCAGATTAAGAGAATATACGATCACTTCAGTTTTGTAGTACTTTTCGCCATTTGCTAAAATGCACTGTCAGGGACGTTCAGATACTTGTCGGATTTTTAAATGAGTAAACACTAAAAACGTTAGTAACTGTCAAAAACAAGCTTTGTTTTGTCATCCTAAGGAAGACGTTTTTTGGCTGAATGTACCGTATATCTTCGCTGATGGGTATATTGTAACCCAAACATGTTTATAATGTTTGTCATTCGTTCAAATGCCATGCTGATCTATATGTCATAAGATAATTGGCGATTCCAAGACCGCGCTTTCAAGGCTCTTTTTGACTGGTTAGTTCCAGGGAAAAGAATTTGACGCTGACGCTTGAGCGGACGAACCAACTGCAAATTAACGGAATCTCTCGCATTACGTAAAGGGCTAATTAGAACTAGGGTGGAATCTAATATTTGACAAGCCCACTACGTGCCATCAGGTTACTTCCGCTCATGAAAAAAGATTATGCTCCCTCAGTTAGAACAAAATATGCTAGCAATCTGCTCGGCCTAAAATTCATACTCATACCAGCATAATTCTACTAGCCGCAAACGTCCAAAAAATCCTAGTTATGTTTGAAATTATGCTAGCAAGATTTCGTCCAACTTATCCAAGCCCAACGCACGCAAGGCTTTGTCTCCCAAACCGTGAAATGCGCGGCAAAAGAGAAAAGTCGTTTGTCCGGAGGCTCTTTTCCCGTGTCGTCCGTAGGGGAAAAAACAACAACTCTAATTAGTTCAGTGAATTCTGCTGCTAAACTCAAATGTAGGAAACGGCTCCCGTTTATCTATAAGGAGAAGTCGGGATCTTGCGTGTCTGGTTCGATAGCGTATCTGGTCTTGAGAAACCTGAAAGACCGCGCGTTGGCGTCCACGAAATATGTGTTAGTTCATAAGGCCAATACTGATTCCTGCTGTGTTGCTGATAGAGAGGTAATCTCATTAATTTGATGTTAGTTGAAGAAAGCAAATCGTACGTTGCGATAACAAATCAAATAAACTGTTAAGATCTATAAAGAGAACAATGAGAAATGCAAAACTATTAAGGCCCGGTTTAAACGTCGAAATTTACATGTGCCGAACCTAACTGCTATTTAGGTCGATCTAAATAATTAAGTTCGACAATTCATTCAGACGTCGACCTTACGGCTAGTCGAACTTAATTCTGCAAAACAGGAGTAAAAATCACCAACTGCGCTATATCGAGTCTCAAAAAGCAAAGGAAAACAATTAACAGGAAAAAACAATCTTTTATTGTAGTAATAGTAGTATTTAGATATTAGTTTGCACCGTTCGTCAAATTTGGATCAAAATACAGTTTCTATCGTTTTGTTATATTCTGTTGTTTTCAAAATAGCTATCCATAAAAAATAACAAACTAAACCAATTCGATGTTCATGCAATCCGTTATGAAATAATGATTCTTGTCTACAGAGCGTTTACAGTTTACGTAACCCAGTTCTCTTTTTAATTCGATGCAAGAACGTTCAATGCATGCCTGGTCACGGTTTAATGGATGACTAGTCATGCTTATCGGTTTTAAGCCAATCACTAACGCTGTTATATTCAGAAATACATTAATGTAATTTATGATCATTTATACATTAGGTTCGGCACATGTGAAAGTATGAATTGAAGTCGATCTTTTGCCGTTCTATTCGACAAGCTCAGTCGAAAGATCGGCAAGGTCGACCCAAATAAAAATCTGTCGATCTTAATTGTTTCATACGTCGAACTTCACATGTTCTTAATACCGATATTAGGTTTGGCACATGTAAAGTTCGACGTTTGAACCCGGCCTTAATTATTTACAAATTCAGGTAACCGAGATCTCTTAATTTCTAAACTAAATATTTCCCCAGCTTTTCGGGATCAGGTTCTCTCTATTTGAATCATGAATTCCATAAGTTGCATAATCTGAGATTGGAAAGCAGTGAAGCAAATTAGTAAGCAATGACCATTGTATTAATTAGGCGTAGACTGCGTACTCTCTATTTGAATCATGAATTCCATAGTCGCATAATCTGAGATTGGAAAGCAGTGAAGCAAATTAGTAAGCAATGACCATTGTATTAATTAGGCGTAGACTGCGTGCGGTCGGTGTAGTGGTTAACGCGTTGGACTTCAGATCTGGAGGTCGGTGGTTCGAGGGCCAGTTCCTGCCATCGTGTTGTTTACCAACCTGGTCCCCAGGGCCTTCTCCTCGTTCAAAATGGCGGATCAGCTACTGAAATACTCCAAGAATAAAAAGCAAACTGCGGTGACGACAACATACATGCAAAACGTTAAGTTCATAAATCAGTGTTTTTACAACATGCGTTGTTTTGTCATGTTCGTCACCGCAGTTTGCTTTTTACTCCTACTGAAGTTGAGATGGCCGAAGAATAAGAGTGTTTACTCCAAGAATCGCGGAGTATTTTGTCCCGTGACACATGAAATGGCTTTTTCGGAGGTTGTTTCCAGCGTCTGGTGGCCCTGTTTGTTTTCTGCAATCGGAAACCCTTGTTCAAACTAAACGAAGACATTTAAGAAATTCTAACGAATTTCTGGACTCACTTTGGCAGCCTAGGTCAGAGTCGCCATATTGAACGAGGAGAAGGCCCTGGGGACGAGGTTGGTTGTTTCCTTAGACAAGAAACTCCCCCCCCCCCCCCCCATTGTCTCTTTCCACCCAGGTGTATAAATGGGTACCAGCGACACACTGCTGGGGGTAACCCTGCGATGGACTAGCATCCCATCCAGGGGGTTTAGCAATACTCTCAGTTGCTTCATCCTACAGAAACTGGGTAAAGCTCCGGCCGTGTGGGCCTCCTTGGCTCGTGTGCCACTTAGCCGATAAGTCTACATTTGTTTAAGCCACTGTATGAAAAATTTTGGTATCTTTCTGTTTGATCGAGAAGTGTAATATCGATCCCTAAAAAAATGCTTGCTCTCAATGTTTTGCCTAAATAATTCTTAATTACATCCGGATCAAGTTATGCCACTGCTAATACAAACTAAATACCTTAACGACATAGAAAGAGAATAAAATACGTTAACGACAACAATTTGATTCAGTTTGGAAATTAAACGAGAAAAAGTATCTTTAAAAACAGGTGAGATAAAGCAAACTATACCATTCCGTGAAATCGCTTTCAAACCTTCTCCCAGTTCAGTTCAGTCACTTGAATATCACTCTGGCCCTTGTTTCAAACGTTATACAAATAGTGGATAGCTTTCAAGATTCAAGTGTTTATGATCGCCCTCGCAAAGTTGACGTCTTGTGTGTAATCAAGGCAAATTCAGGATTGGCTTCACTGTTTTCCTCCAGCATGCATTCTGGATCTGTGAAAAAATGCCTTAACAAAAGGGCCTGATGTAAAAACATTTGCCGAGAAATATTCCAACCAATAAATGGTGACGATACTGTAATTAAAAGCTTGATGAAAGCTAACTTACATTAAAAACCGGACTAGGTATATTGGATTTCTAGCATTTTGATTGGCTGAACGGAGCTAGGCTATCAGCTCATATACCAGCTGCGACCAAATATGGTCAATCAACAATCAACAACAAAGTGAGCTGAAAGTTTTTTCCCCACGAGCAACCAGGCGAGAAAAATGGACGAGAAAAATGACTTTGCAGCGACTTTAGATTAAGGAGAAATTCCAATAGCGTCACTGAGACACAAATCAAAATTATTCCGGAGTGCTTGATTTCATAGGACGACAAGAAACTATGTAGAAATAGAAATTTAAGCATTTAGCGTTGTGTTTACGATTTCTTTCATCGATACGTCGAACATTAAAATTTTTCAAACAGTAGGTTTTATCGGGAAGGCTTTCTACTCCGAAATATCAGGAAAAGACAAAATGAAACACAGTACAATGGGAGAGAACCAATTTTTTTACAACTGTCACGCATTCATGACAAGTCGGTACGAAAATCACGAAGCAATCTCAACGAGCACTGAATAAACTACCAAGATGGAAGGAAGGGCCACATTTTTCGGCTACACTACGCAAAATTGGCACTGGTTTACCTGCACTCGTTGTAGGTCTGTGTTCCAACTGCTCCAAATTAAATGTTCAGATTCAAATCCGATGCCATGTAAAAATAGCTGAATCATTCGCTTTCCCAGTTGATTGAGTGTTATTTTCACCACTGCATTCTGCCCGCAACCTCGAAACTGAGAACAACTGTGTTTTGTGCTTTGCGTTTAACAACATACGATGGTGAATTCTAATGTTCCTCACAACAGTAATCGTGTTCTGAGTTGCATAGAAATTAACTGTTCACGTTCAAATTCTGTCTTCAGTTTGATCAAACAGGCACATGATGGCTCCGTTGTGCGAACGGATTACAAACTTGTTCCGTTTCAACTCCCGCAGCGACTATGGTAAAATCGTACAGCTTCAATCCGCTTTGCATGATGATTACAACGTATACACATACCACATTTCAGAGCCAATAATTAGAAGATTTGTTTCCGCAACTTGTGCCACTTCGATCACTTGGAGCAGTTTCATTAATTCATTCAGCTTTGCAAAGGGAACGCTGCAACATTTCGCAAGGTTTCGGCCCCTTTTTCGTTCAGTCATGTGATCGATTCTTGTTGCCTTTTAATTTCGTCTTTCGTTTTTTTCTTTTCTTTCTTTTAATTTCTTAATTTTATAGCAATTAGTGGTTGAGTTTTTAATAAAACAATTATTCTACTCGGGCTTGCTGGATATCGAATGATTATAACCAACGAGGTGCGTAGCGCCGAGTTGGTTATCTATCATTCGATATATCCAGCGCGCCCTCGTAGAATAATTGTTGAATATTTTAGACGGTTGCTTGGCTATTTTATAAACTTAGAACTTCTTGTACTATAGTTAAATTTATGGGATAGCAAAAACAATTTTTTGTTAAATTCTCTTTCGTTTGAAAAAAATACTCTTCGTCTTACAAGCTAACTTCTAGAGAAACTAAATAAAATCATTTACGTGCCTTATCCTGTCACAAAGGACACCTAAATTTGGCAGCAGTATAGATTTTACCGAAGATTTACTTACTACATCAATCTGTGAAATCAAGCGTCACATCATCTCCAAGAAGAACAAATGGAGCCCAGTGCTCAACATCTTTGTACAACGGTGACTCTCTCATCTTCTTCATAGCCTGATGAAGGGCTTCACTCGCGCTCATTTTTTCGCAGACCAGGCACTTGTAGAAGATCTCCATAAACGCTTTAGTAGCGTCATCGTCAACCTCCCACAGCGACATCAGAACTGAGCGGGCACCGGAACTCAGGAAGGCGCGAGCGATTCCAACAACTCCCTCAGCTGTCAGGATCTTTCCACGAGCACTATGACAGCAGCTGAGTACCACCAGTTTGGCTCTGATCCCGACCTCAGCTACATCCTTTACTGTCAACATAAAGTCTTTTTTCTTGGGAATTCCAGTCACAGAGCTGTTGGGAGCGAGAGCGATCTCTCCTCTCTCTGCATCACCATGAGCTGCAATGTGCACCAAACTCACTTCTTGGATCCTTTTTACCACTTCTTCCTTCGTAGCTTGTTCTCCTACAAGACATGGTACTCCTAACAGCCTTGAAATCATCTGAGCTTCTTCTCTGGCTTTGGGCAATTGACAAAGCTCCTTGATATCTCCCTTGAACTCTACAGGACCAACCTTTGGATCCCCCACAATCAATGCTCCAGTCTTACAGTGATAGTCCGCTGGAGAGTCATGGATAAGCTTGAGTGTTGTAAGAGATGGAACGAGGCGGATCCTCACTTTGTCTGACAGATACTTTCCATTCTCGTCTTGTAACCCCGCAAAAGCTATCATGAGTAATGGTCCCTCTGGGGCTATGATGATCTCTGAACTTTCTATGAGTTCTGCAATCGGTGCAATGAAAGCATTGAACTGCAATCTTCTTTCATTTTGACTTTCATTTTCTTTTTGGATGACATGTTTCTTTTGTTCCTTTTTTTCCGCCCTATCGTAGTACAGAGCTGATAACGATCGATCTTCGCATTGTACTTCCCGATCAACTTCAAACTCGACTCTGGTGTCATAGACTTTCTTTCCTTTGGAGAGCTCTTTTTCAAAGCTTTTCTTGAAGTTAATATTACCGCTTTTGTCCGCAAACCAGAGAGCGATAATACCGGGCAGCATGGCTATGAAAAGGAAGTTTCTTTTCTGTTTTCGTAAAAACCTCTGCAATATACTCGGAGTTACCTCATTTGTATCGGCAGCCCTTTGAATGCCATATTTCTTGGAAAGTAGGTCAACAAGGACACGACCTCGTCCAAGCTCTGAAGTAAGCAAGCCTTCGCTGAACTCTCCTTTAACAAGGAGAAGCATTGAGAGAGTTTTATAGTAAGAGTAATTCTGGCTGTCCAACGAAAGTTTTTCTGGCTCATCGGTAAGGGACCCACGCGTGGTCTGGTGGTTTTTGATGCGAATATTCATACCCTTGTTTAAATATTCGATGGCTTTCTCATGTTCACCTAAACGAGAGCAAACGAGGCTCAAACTACTATAGCATGGTTCCTTGCCTTGGAAACTATTTATTTCTTCACACATCTCAAGATTCTTTTTAAAAATGTTCTTCGCTATCTTGTATTTGCCTAGACTGATATACACGTGACCTAGGTCTGCACGGGCTGCTTCTTCATCTTCCCTGACTCCAGTCTCTTCATGGATTTTCACTGCCTCTTCTAAATATTGTTCAGCTTCTTCGTAATTTCCAAGAATACGATAGACTTTGCCAATGAAGGACATGTTAGTTCCGACTAATCGTCTGTTGTTGATTTCTTTACTTAGTAGGAGACCTTTTTGGTAAAACTCGAGTGCCTTATTATAATCACCGCGCTCCTGATACACTCCACCGATATTGTTGTAGGACACCGCTTCCGGGCTTCTGTCCTCAAGTGCTTTACGCATCTCGAGTGCTTTTTGATGGTAAACAAGTGCATCGTCAAGTTTACCGAGCCAGTTGTGGTAGAGAACACCAAGGTTGTTGTAGGATGTAGCTTCTATTGTTTTATCTCCGACTGCTTTACTTACATTAAGAGCCTTTTCAAAGTATGAGCGCGCCTTATCATAGCGACCTCGCCGCTGATACACCTCACCGAGGTTATTATAGACTGTTCCTTCAAGGCGTTGCCTTTGAGCTCCCGTTACGTTAGGGACTTGAAGAGCCTTCTGATAATGTACAACAGCTTCATCGTACCTGCAAACAACATAGAGCGATCTTCCGAGATGGCAGAGAGACCATGCTTCTCCTAAACTGCACCCAATTTCCTTATTGAAATGAGGGGCTTTTTCGAGATACTGGATTGACTCCCGCATTCGGCCATGTTTATAGAACTTTAACCCGCGATTCAAGAAGAAAATACTTCCTAGCTGGAGCGCTACTCCCTTTGAAAAAAAATCTGGAAGTCCCTCTTTGTTGACTGAAAAATCTTTCAAAAGCATTAGGCACTCCAAGAATAGGTCAAAGGCTATGTCCGAGCGAAAAGTGTGGAAGAGGAAGAATGCAACCGTCAAACCAATCCTTATAGCTTCTTCAGGCGGGACGTTGTCCATGTTGAAATCTGGCGCTGTTACAAAATAAAAAGCACACAATTATTATGGTCCGAACGTAATGAGTAACTGACTGACTGACTCACTGACTCACTGACTCAGTGACTAACTGACTGACTGACTGACTGACTGACTGACTGACTGACTGATTGACTGAGTGCTTGCTTGCGTACTTGCTTGTTTGATTGCTTGCGTGCTTGCTTGATCGATCAGTCGATCGATCGATTGATCGATCGATCGATCGATCGATCGATGGGTTGATTGATTGATTGATGATTGATCGATGAAGTTCCACAACTAATACATAAACAAAGTAAAAGCAAGCTAGGCGAAGTCAGATCTAAAGTGGAAGGGAAGGGTGTATTCAGCTATGCAGACTCAAAGGCTATTGAAGCTTCACACCACATTGATGCAGCGTTCCAGTGATAACTTTTTTGGTTAACGGGGCCTATTGGCACCTGGTTAAACACACATTTTGTTAATTTTCTCTCGGGGGGGGGGGGGAACAACACGTCGGTAAATGTGCCTTAAATCCCCGCTATCTCCCAGCGTGTCCAACGGTCGGGGGGGCGGGGTTTTAATTGACTGATGCATAAAGAACAAACCTTCTGAAGCCTACTGAATTTTATCAAAAGATAGACATGTCCTTAGCTTAGTACTATCAATCGATAAAAGTGAAGTTCTATGCCTAATGGTAAAGTTCTAATCTGCCTAATGAACTATTCTCCGGGGTAATCTTTTTAATACTAAGGACTAATTAACTTAGCCAATTCTCGACAAATCTCTTGTTCCAAGTTTAAATGTATGTGATGCATAATTAAGTGCCTCAGCTTTCAACCACTGCTAACTCAGACTTTGACTAAATGGACTTAGACTTTGACTAGATGGCATCGCGTTAAAACCGATAGCACTGAAAGATCATTCGAAAGTGAATTTTGAATACCTCTGTTTATCCAGGCTAAATGATGTGTTCCACCTGAGTCGTTCCGTCGTTTTCCCCAACCAGTTTGATTTGAACTTTTCACCAGACGTTGAAGTATCGATCCAAATAGCCACAATTTCCACTGGGGTAATAACACGAAATTTGCTAGCTAATAGCAGACCGACAATTTTATCTATACAGTGTTGTTGTCGCGTCCAGATGTGGCCAAGCAGTTTCGAAACTGAAACCTGATGGGAAAAATCCCTGACCTCACTTTATGCATGACGTAACATTAAAAAATAAATGCAACCCTCATGCATGATCAATAGAAGTCGAACGATTGTTTGTCTGTCGCTAACAAACACTGCTGCTATACAATGCTAACAATGGTCTACCCATTGGCAGAAAAAAAACAATTCGTGTTCATCTTAAAAGAGGATAAGTACGTTCGATAAGATTAAGAATTTTTCCTAAAATTCAAGGGGGCTCGAGACCAAGTAATCTCTCCTTTTTTGCCCTTTTCATTCACAGCTTACAAACAGGGAAGTTCCAGATCGCCTACCACCGCTATTGTTTAGTACTAGGAAACAGTAAATGGATAAGAAAAACAACATAAGGTTTTTAACTTTATTCAATGATTTCTTCTTAACTCATTATTGGAAATTTCCATCTCTCTGCTCTCTCCGAAAACGAAAGACCTTGAGTGGCGAACATTGCACAAACAATGTAATGTAATTATTAATAAATGCTTTAATTATAATAATAATGGCAAAGGTATTTATCAAACATTTTCTGAGAATTGTGGTTGTTCTTTCCACAAGTGATCACCTTTAGGATCTTCACTAACGGACACCTTTCGTAGGTGGATACCTCTCCGAAGCAAACACTGGTTCCATGAGCCACATATAAATACTGTATAAGCGGACAAATCTCTAAAGAAGACATTTGTGTTTGAGCCCAAGGGTGCTTAGTTATGGGAGGTTCGACCGTAGTGTCTGAAGCTGTCGGCGTGTGAACAAACGACTTAGTGAAGAACACGGCGTGAGAAAAATCGGCGAGTGGAGCGAACCGAGTGCAAACTGGGGAGAGGAGAGGGACGGCCCTCTCCCTAAGCCTCGCACCGCTAGGTACGCTCACCGTTTTTTTTTTTTCTTTTTTTTCGTGTAAGTGTGTGTGTGCTCTATCCCCTGCTAAGCAATCTTGTTCCCAGAGGCAGAAAGGAGTATATCAAGCCACGACGAATTAGCACTGGGCCAGTCGTCCAAAGGGTGGATACGGAAAGGTCAGCTGATAACTTTGTAACAGTCGTTGCATTTTATGCAATGGATAGTGATTTGCACACATGGATTGAAAAGTAGCATAACACCTGCGTATGCTTATTAGCTCAGTACACTTTCTTAGCAATGCATTGCAAAACACAATGTGAATTGAGTGCTCAGCGGGAATCTAAAAGCACGAGTTCCTGAGCTCAGTGATAAGGACATCACAGTAGTGCAACGCACTTGAAAATAATATTAATTTACAAACGACTAACACTAAACAATGTTCTCCTCTCTCATAGGCTCGTTCCTCAATACACGCTCGAAACCAAGCGCTCTAAGATCGATGGTTTGAAATCCGCTGTCCAGGATTAACTCACTGACGGCTCGTCCGGCCGCAGGAGACTGTTAAATACCGTGGCCACTAAAGCCGTTCACGAAAATAAAATTCCTTATTTGGGGATGACTACCTATGATGGCATTTTGATCCAACGTGTTGTACTCGTAATGACCAGCCCAAGCACTCAAGACCTAACACATGAACAACAAAACTGTGATATAAGCGCTAACGATTGTCCAAGTCACCCTATTTTAGACAGTGGAAGTAAAACCAGCATTTTTCCGAGTTAGTTTCTCATGCATATATATAGTGTCTGGTGTTGGCCTGGTGTTGGTCAGAAAGCTAATTCATTATGGGTGTGAATCCATACCTCTGTGTCATTAACGTACAACATGTCCATTATAGCTACATTTTAAACAAGCACAGGCCATGCTCTTGGACCTCTGAATTATTTAAACCCACAACAAATCTTGCAGTTTTCCACAAAAGAACCTTCCGCTTCAATTTTTAGGCTACAAGGGTTCTTGTATGTTGGAGGTCTTATATGCGGGTTTTTACTGTATTTTAAAAGCAAAGGATCGAAATTTAGTGTTCATCCTTCCGACAGTACAAACACACAAGCAGGGATGACGTTGCAGTTAGGGAAGTCAGCCTGTAAAACCGGTCGTGATTTGGTTTACGTCAGTTCGACAAGCACAGTTTCTTGTTGTCCATCATGCACTTGAAATTTGAAACTCGTTGTCCCTCTTCATACTTATTAAGGGCCTAATTTCAACTTCATTACTGAAGACGTAATTTTTCAAACGTGTTTTCGTAGACCATTTTAGTAAATTAACTTACCTTGAGACATTCAAATGCTGGAATTCTGTGAGCTAACTTTTGCCAAGTTATTTCATTGAAATAATCATAGTCCACGTCGAAGTCTGACGATTCGTGGTCGTCCTCCTAAACGTAAAAAAAGACTGATTTAACACTTTTATTTCCAGAGTGTAATTTAAATAGACATTTGTAATAGATAATTAGTGTTTTATATATATAGAAATTGCTAACATCTTCTTTAGTTTGTACAAAATACAACAAGCGTCTTAATTCTACTTAAAGAGCCAATGTCACGTGGTGAGCCTCTATTTTCTTTTCAATAATTAATGCTGTGGCCGTTTTACGGCCGCATTAAACTTGGGCCGTTCTTGTCATGTCCTAAAACTCGTAATCTTACTTAGGGTTTGCTTTGATCACTCTGACCTCCCCACTCCTCCCCCTTCCAGATTTTTTTTTTACTCCAATTCTCCCCGATCTACTCCAGGCTTCACCACATGTAAGTAGCCCGCATAGCAAGCGCCAGTGGGGGAGGGAGTGGGGATATTAGTAAACGCGAGACGCAATGCGGCGAATAATTGCCCCCTCCTCCCACTTCGGCGCCGCGTGCACGCAGGTTACACTTTAAGGAAATGTCTTGGTATCGTTTTAAAGATTATTATTTATTTTCTGTCATGATAACGCGACAACTTATCAACGACTTTATCACATACGATGTTGGTATATCAGAGATACTGTAGCTCGAAAAAACACCCTGGTGCTTATTATATTTTAGGACTTTTCGATGCTATGCTTATTGGATGGCGGCGTTTTTTCGGGGAAGGCACTTATTACAACACATTCAAGACAACATTACTGAATACATGTCACTAATTTTACACCCTTGATTTAAAAGGAACCTCTTCGTCTTATATTTTTACCTTGAAACACTTCGAACAAGCTTCAAATAAGCGCCATGTTGTTCTCGAGGTGTGTGGTCGGCGCTCATTCAAGAGTGGTTCTTATAAAGATTTTTGCTCTTTAAAGACGGGGTTATTCGGGGAAGGCGCTATTCGAGTAAATACGTCTGCCTCACGCATAAGTAACCGAAGTATAGGCGACACGTCCCGGGCCTAGAAGATGTTATAAGAGAAGCAGACTATAAACTGTTAAAACTCGCATTTTCCGGCGCCAATCCAGATATAAAAAGGCCACCCTTTATTACGAACGTATACGCCAGAAGTGTCGATAGCAAACGGCATGACATCTTTCGTTGGAGCTCCCGGGCAATCCAACACGTAGATGCAACGCTTTCTTGGCTCCACTGGTAAATCTATCCCAAGCTTCTTTGCGAGATACCCTGCGCTCGGACCTGCAGCATTAACCACGACTCCACAATGAATATCTTCCACATTATCTGGAGAAGAACTAGTAACCACCTAAGGAGACATTTTTTTTTATTTGTTAATCTTAAGCCAACAACGGGCCAAAAAGATATGGCGTCTTTTTCAGGTTGGTTTTATGTGGTCTTATTTAAGAATTTAGGTCATCTCCAAAGATTTCAATCCGCAGCACCAAACTTTTCTAATATTTTGCCTTACAAACAAAATTTTCGACGTTCAGCCATACTAACAAAGCAACCTTATATTGAACAAAACATTTCAACTAGAATATTCTTCCAGTGTAGTTAGTCTTTTAAGACCGCTTACAGCCGCTTACAGAGACAATTTTTAATGCGCCTTTAACGGCGATTCTTTGGCGATTTCAAGCGCGAGTTCAAACCCCCTGTGTAAGCTACCAGCGACTTTACTGCGGTTTGATTACGAATTTGGTGCGATGTAAGAAGAGTGCAAGTGACAATCACCGGTAGTTTATAAAGGTGATGTGAAAATGCACTGTGTAAACGGCCCACAAGATTAACATGTTTAAAGCCGATTTTACAGCCATCCGCAGTCGCGGGTTTTTCAAGCGTGATTAGCGGGTATGATTCACCCATTTTGATTTACCCATAATCACCTAGGGACTTCCGCGCGTGGACCAACGTTCAAGCGGCCAAAACGCTACCAACGCGCAGAAAACTGACGGAAACAATTGCTTCTCAGGCTAACAGCCCGGGATGGTACTTCCATCTATAGTTTATATGGGTATGTGCCGCTGTGAAGGGTAGGTTTTCAACCAGCTTAGTCTGAGAGAGAGAGAGAGTTTTGGTTTGTAATAGGGTATCTTTAATAGGGAAACTAAGGATTGGCACTCGGCGAATCTGGAATAGGGCGTGGGATTTTTGGTGTCTAGTCTAAAAAAGGGCTGCAAAATACAGCTGAACAGGTTCTGGAATAGGATAAGGCACTCAGAGTCCCGACAGCACATCCCACCGAACATTCACATAGGACCCCCTCGTAATAGTCACCCAAGAGCCAAAGAAAGTTTGTAGCTATCCCGCTTTTTATGACTGTTATATCTTGGAAAGTTAGTATTTCGTTTGTAAAGTCATTTCATGCCCAAATCATCATCATTGCCTCTTGACCATGGGGAATCTTTATGTCACAAAATAATCGCAACAATACGAAAATACTACTAGCCGTACGAAAATATTACACTACGTAAGCTTACGTACAAACCGTTCCAAACTTTAACACTGCTTATTTGTCCATTCTGATCTGTAACAAAGTCCACGGCCTCGCCGTTAATGTAATCCACACCCAGAGAAACAGCCTTTCTCTTAAGAGCATTGAGTAGCGACCAAGGATCAAAATAACCTTCACTTCCTGTACCTGAAACATTGTTAGTGGACGGCGTAGATAAGAAGCAAGCTTTGGGATGCGCACGTGCTGGCTGCTGCGTCTTGAAAAATCAATTTCAAATTCGCAAGCTCGTGCTAAAAAACACAAGTTTTGAGGTGTGAAAGAGTGACGCAACGTCCCTTTTCCGCGTGGAGCAAAGGAAATAGGAGACGTCTGCGCGCAGGCAACAGGGTTACTAGGGTTACCCATTTATATACCTGGGAAAAGAGAGAGTTAATAATGGTATACGTAGAGAGACCGAGCATCGAACCACCGACCTTCCGATCAAACCTCCGGTCGAGACTTTCAACCAGACTTCGGGTCTGTACCGCCCTTCGATCGGACATTCGATCGGACTCACGATCTGTATTGACGGATCTGTATCAGAGCGCATACAGATTTATTTATTAGAGGCGCGGATCAAGACCGGTTTTCACCATTTTACGGAAATCGGTCTCACTTGTTTTGATAAACATATATATTATTTAGAATGAAAGTAACTTGATCAGACTTCCAAGTTAGTTTAAATCTCAAAAATGCGTCGCTTACTCAAAAAAAAAAATTTCCAATGTCTGAAGTGTCTAATCACACGCACTAGAATTTACCAGCTGGAAAAATGTGCTGTGTTATCTACATCGTCATCAAGATTTGCGAATTAACGCTAGCTGCACTGCACGTGCGTCAGCGACTAAAACATACATGCGAAGCACTACTAGTACGTCAAAACGCGATTAACAGGACTTGCCTTGCTCCATATCGATTACAGTATGGAAGTTGACATTGACGAGATAATCTGCCAATTTGCAAGGCTTAATTTGAGGAAGACAGAACTGGCCAATTTTCTGTCCGAGTGACTCAAAAACCGGAGAGCACTTTAGAGAGCTAAAATCTAAACATTTTCCCTGGAGACCATGCCCCTGGTACCCCAAGAGAATCTCGCCTTTGGCGCTCATGTTACAGGGAAACGGTCACGAATTTTTCTGGATCTGCGCCCCTACCAAAAGGGTAGTAACATGAAGTACTTAGGTAGGCTGCTGACCGCCGAGTGGTTGGTATTTGCCTTACCGGGTAAGTACTTCATGTCAAGCCAACATATAGTCTCCCTACATATAAGGTACTCTCCTTAACTGAGGCACTTTGACTACTTGAGCTGCTTTGCTTCCTTGAGGTTCTTTGCTTGCTTGAGCTGTTTTGCTTGCTTGAGGTGCTTTACCTTGCTTGAGGTGCTTTGCCTACTTGAGGTGCTTTGCTTGCTTGAGGTGCTTTGCCTTGCTTGAGGTGCTTTGCTTGCTTAAGGTACTTTGCCTACTTGAGGTGCTATGCTTGCTTGAGGTGATTTACCTTGCTTGAGGTGCTTTGCTTGCTTGAGGTGTTTTGCCTACTTGAGGTGCTTTGTTTCCTTGAGGTGCTTTGCTCGCTTGAGGTGCTTTGCTTGCTTGAGCTGCTTTGCTTGCTTGAAGTTCTTTGCCTACTTGAGGTGCTTTGCTTGCTTGAGGTGCTTTGCCTACCTGAGGTGCTTTGCTTGCTAGCTTCATCAACTGTGTAAAGAGTCCTATGAAACTGCTGTACGTTTTTGCAGAGTGCTTTCTAATTCTGTAAATATTGTATTTTGTAACGGTATACGAATAATATTTTTTACGAAATTATGAATATATGAAATTCATATATTTGAACTGCGGAATGAAGAAGATCCTCGCAGTTATTAACGCAACTTATGCAGTTGCGAAAAGAAAGCCTGAAAAAATCAGGCTTGCCGGGATTCGAACCCTTGTGATTTTTTCCTTCATTCCGCAGTTCAAATATATGAATTTCATATATTCATAATTTCATCTTCATCTTTCCCGGGTATAATACGAACCAATTTAATGACCAGCTCCCAGCTGGCTTGTTAGCTCAATTGGTTAGAGCGCTGCACCGGTATCGCAGAGGTCAGGGTTCGAATCCCGGCAAGCCTGATTTTTTCAGGCTTTCTTTTCGCAACTGCATAAGTTGCGTTAATAACTGCGAGGATCTTCTTTACATTTATTAATATTTTTTACGATGGAACGTAAATGTGAACGTAAATGTGAACGTTTTCAATTTCCTTTTTACTCTTGATTTTGAATAAAGATATAAAACCAATGTAAAAGAATCAAGACATTTGCCGAACTAATTTGGTTCTTGTAAACGTTGGAAAGAAAGGTGGATTTTTTCACGATTACCAAAAGTTGCATGCTGGACAGAGACAGTATTAACTCCAGCCCAAGGAGAGGCGCAAGTTGCTTGATGATCGACTTGCGCTGACAGATCAACTTGCGAAGGCTAGGGTTGTCAAACTGGCGGACTCTCAAGTTCGTGACTCTCAAGTTTAGTTAAGCTTAATTAAAACAAAATCCTATTTCAGGGCCTTTCATTGCAGCCTTGCCCACGAGCCTTTACCAAAGAAAACAAAAACTCACAAAACTTGCGTCGACTTGAGGTGGGTGGCCAAACGGTGAAGAACTTGGGTTCACTTGCGTGCAGATTTGTGAAAATTTAAGCGTCTTACTTGGTTAGGTCTTTAAAAAGACGGTGTGAAAACGCAGTTGCAGGGTGTCAAGGCAGACTATGAATAAAAATTGCGGCGTTTACAGACAATCTGCGGGAAGGGTGCTACCCTACAGCAACTGTTACTAAAAGCAGACGATGCTTGTTTTTTGGAAATGATTGCGGTGGCAACGCTGCAACTAAGTTTGCAACCTTCGCATGGTGTAACATGCTTCTTGCAACTTGTCTTGCAACGCACTACTGTAAGTCGCCGCGGGGCACCAAACATTGGCCAGTGTAACACCGCTTTTTAAGCTAATTAGACAGTTGTATCGCGCAACTTGGAAATGTCCGTTCACGTTACAGACTGTCGATCAAGGTACCTAAAAGGACTCGTTAGCGGGGGCAAGTTAGAGGCAATTTACAAAATAGCCATTTCAATGCAGCCTTGTTACTTGCGACTCTGTTTCACCCGTCCTGCGTCAGGACTGTGGGCAGTAGTCTCGTTGCAGGCGAGCAGAAATGTTCAAATTATACAATCCACGGTAAAAACGAGGAGGGATTGGGGAGGGAGGAACCTTTATTGTATGAGGAGAAAGAAAGAGACTACTCGCAGTCTGCAACTTGCGTGCACGGAGGTCTTCACACACGAGGTGACTGCTCCCTGTGACTAGTCCCGGGGACTAAGTCCCTTCGTGTGAGCTACCTAAACTCGTTTACGAATTCAAACAGGTCGGCGCACACGAGGGGACTAGTCGCAGGTGCTAGTCGCGGTTTCATTGTCTAGGTCGACCGCTCCTATTTTTTCAGGGAACATGAATCTCTTTAGATTTCATTGCACCTTGTTACCACGAAGCTCTATTGTTTTTAGAGATAGCATCATTGCTTCAGTTGTTTGTTTGTTGTTTCCTCAGCCAATTCTGTTAAGCGTTCCGAGAGCTTCGTGGCGCCCCATTATTTTCTCCACGTTTCCGAGAAATTAAGTTAAGGAGCGCCCCAACTTTTGGCATTTTGCTATTAACAGGTCTCAACGTGTAAACCCTTCAATTAAAAGGGACTTGTCCCCACAACAAGTAGTCCCATCGGTCCCCATCGTGTAAACACTACAAGGGACTAGTCTCTACATCAAGTTGGGTGGTATTTATACTGACTTGCGGTGACTTGAGAAAACACAGTCTCAAACGAATATGTGTCAACTTGCGTCGGGTGGCCAAACGACCGATGAAAACTTACGACAACTTGCGCGCACATATTAATTATACGGGCCAGTGGAATAGTCTGCTAATGCTTATCGTGTAGGTAGCAAATTTGAATCTTATGAAAGAAAGACTGAAAAACTGTCTATAATATGTAAATCTACCTTGATTTTTTAAAACTATGTTCCTCGGTTGAGGCTCCTGAACCGGTACAAAGAGAGTGGTTTTTTTGTCTTTATCCAAGGTTTCCAATATAAAAATTATTAGTATGACGAGTCTTTTTTTCTCTTTGCCTCTCTTCCTTTCGTTCTCCTTTCTCTTTAGCCTGATCCAGGCGTTCAGATAGAGGCGCGCGAATGGAAAATTCTTCGTTCGCGCGCTTGCCCTCAATATTTCCTTTCGTGCGCCAGTGACGCCACTATCTGAACGTCTGGAACAGGCTAATTTCTCTTTCTTGTGGTTTTGAGGCTGATTGGAATTATAAAACCTTCCTTTGAGCGTCGTTCCGGTGAAAATGGCCAAATTTGTAGGAGCCATCTTTTCAAAAATCCAGCCAGAAATATAAGTAAATATGCAAGTAAATTTAATTATTGTAATATAAGACCTTTTTTTCCTTTTTTACTTTAACATTAGGGAAACTTTATAGGGCCAATCTCGTGTTTCCTTTTCAAGATGTTCCTATTTTTAAGGGGTTTTTTTTTCCTATTTTACATCTTGTGTAACATGTGTATATGTCATACGTAGTTTGAGCTTGATCAAAGTGACACAAGTTCCCGCATCGAAGATACACGCAAGTCCAATGCTCAAACGAAGAAAGATAGCCGCGAGTACCTTTGCGGCAGAGCCGAGACGAAGCGAGCCGCCATTCTTCTCGCTGACCTTCTTTGCTCGCGGGCTCACAAAATACTCGCGCGAATAACAGACTAAGCGAACCTGCTCGTATGCTGGAAGTAAGACCGTCAACGTGACTTGAGCCAGATGCTTTATCAGTAATAACACTTAACTTCAGTTTCTGAATGATAAATCCGGCGATTAGGAGCACCACTGTTATCCTCTCTGCTCTAGGAAAATAAGATTCTAGCGCATCGCAGTCTACTAGCAGTCTCTACTCCTGCTCAGGGATAGGTGAGCACGGTTAGCGGCTCATAAGGCGAGCTTCACGTTTCCACGCGGCAGGTGATTTTCGCGCTCGCTCGCATGTTCTTTTTGCTCGACTATCCCTGGGCGCAAGGAGAGACTGCTCGTAATTCATTGCACCTCAGGTTAACTCCTGCATTCTTGTGTTACGTTACCGCAATCCTGACAGTTCGCTTTTACCCGGTGTAGAGAGACCATTCAGTGGATTAAACGTTTCTTGTCTACTCAACACGCTAACAAAGACCTGTCCAGAAACACCGCCCGGCCAAACTTTTGATCGAATGTCCGATCCAATGTAGTTGGCAGGTAATCTTAACAGTTGGGGGGATTTGCTGCTTTATCGTAGAATAAATGGCAACTTGATACCTGCCAATTTTTTTTTTCACTGTAGAAAAATGGGTGCTTAACGAAGGGGGAGGGGAGTGGAATTTTTAACGCCATACAGCTTTTAGCGCGCATGAATATGCCTCCTCCTCCTCCACCGCCACGGGCCGTAAGCGTCCCATGTGACCGGCGCTTTATATCCCTACTCCCCACTCGCTAGAGGTGTAGTTTGGTACCACTGCAGGTTACCGCCCAGCATACTGTCGTTAGTACCCATTTTGTACACCTGGGTGGAGAGAGACAATGCGGAGTAAAGATTCTTGTCTGTAGAAACCACAGGAAATGATGCGAAGACGAAGCCTCGAACCACAGAACGTCCGATGGAAAGTCCAACGCCCTAACAACGGGACCATTGCCACTCCCCATGTCATGGAATAAACGCTGGAAAATTTCGTGGCTGATAAAAGCATCGACATCTCGAAAAACCAAATTCCATTTAGCAGTAGTTGTCCTGAAGCACTCTCTCATCGATAGGATGTAAGAAATGAAGTTCTAGAGACGTCGTCTAGAAGCTCGCACTTTCAATGCTCAGGTCTTTTTTATTTTGTGTTTTGTTTGTTTGTTTGTTTGTTTGTTTGTTTAACTTCGAGTTCAGTACCTTAAAAAACGCTGCAGTATAAAATAGTCTATGGACTGGGAACGAGGCATTTAACTAATGATCAACCCTCCATTCAGAATTCAAAGGCAGTTTCCAAGAAATTGAATCACTCCAAGAGAAATTAAGTTGGGTTCGTTAAAGCTGTCCTGGTATTCTTTTTTGGATAGTGGATCTTCTTTGAAATGACAAGGTGAGGGACTTTGAGACAACCACGACGGCGACAGCAACGTGTTACATTTCTGTGCCTTTCTTTTCAAATTAACAACGTGAAATGATCCATTTTATTGTTTTATGGAGAACGTTAAAATACGATGGTGTATTTCGCTGAACGCCCGTCTTGATCTCAAGGGCTACGAGTTCATCTTCTGGCTTGTTCAGCCACTTTGGACAAACCCAACGATTTGGAGTAGTCAGATTGTTGTTTACCGTCGTTGTACAAAGCCCCTATTGAGCAATGTATCAACGCGTTTTGCGCCGGCTGTTAGACTTACGTAATGGTGTTGAAAAGTAATTATTGTTAATCACTTTTGTCAACAGATCTTTATAAATTTAGTTAATACTGTGTGTTTATTGGTAGATCAGGAAATTTTAGGCGATTCTCATCCTTAAACCAAACAAATTAGTGAGAAAGAAGGCTTTTTCACATATGGCATCTACTGCTCCGTGCGATCTCTCGTCTCAGGGTTTTACACATTACTGTGACTGGCTCCAGAAAAAGCTGCACGGCCCTGCTAAAAACCTTGCAATGTGAAAAATATTCCGGTCGAGGATCGAGCGCAGCCGTTTGGCTCTTCTACTCAGCGAACAAGTACGGAGAATCGATTTTTTTAATGGAATAATGGACCGCTCAATAGAGAAGAAAAGAATAATGATAGGTTTTTATGTTCATTCCCGCTCTCTTCTCACGGTATGAGAAAACTTTTATTTTTGTAGCCGACACAATGATTACTCGCTTTTTGACCTAGTTCCAAGCCGAGCCTAATGCAAAGTAGCTAAAACAATAGCCTCTGGTTATTTGCATTAGGTCCGGCACAGGGAAGTTGGAAGTTTTAACTTCTCGTTTTGTAGCTTAAAAATTGCACCTCATAAAATTTTAGTTTAGAATCGCCAAGAAAGTGTGATCTAGTAAGTTTTAAGGCGTGCTGGTCTTATAGTATAGTGAAGCCTTGTAATTGTAAGGGTTTTGGGCTGTACGAAATAAAGTGTCGTTGTTGTTTGTTTGTTTGTTTGTTTGTTTGTTTGTTTGTTTGTTTCGATCAATAATACAGATGGACTAAGCGGAAACATATCGGGCATTCGTGTCATTGCTGTTGGTGTTAAGATTAACGACTTTTCACAGTCATTTTTTTTTTCAACAAGCGAGGAACAAACTATAGCAAAAGTTGCAACTTGATGCAAACTTTTCGCAGGTGCCGCCGGTTTTACTGCTCAATAGCAACAAGCGAGGCTTGGGTTGACCGGTGTTTTCGAAAGAGAGAAATAGGCACGCAAAGCGTGCATGAGCAATATTGGGGATTCAGCTTGGTTAAACATAGCCTGAAAACTAGCGGTATCAATCTCTTTGAAAAGCTTGAGCGATAAAGCATCCAAAAGGAAGGACATAGCAGGTGGGATGTGACACTCTGCTACGTAGCAAGCTGCGTAGGTTTGTGCTGTGCTCGATCAGAAATAAGTAAGTAATCTATTCGTTTGAAAAAGTAATCGAGAGATAGCTTGGTGACTTTTGTTTTCCCACCCGGAACATAAAGCTCGCCGAATAAAAACCTTCCCGGTCATCACCCCCTCCCCCCCCCCAAATAAAATCCACAGCAACCCTACCCCACCCCTTCCTCCATCGCCAAACACAAAAGAGTGGGTGGCAACAAGATGATGACGTCATCCGCTCATCGTTGTTATGCCGCACCTTGGTTGTGTTTTGTTCCTCTTTCACATTTGTCAGACGCCATCACCTGTTCGCTGACACTCGATTGCTGTCTCCTCTGCTTTGGATTCTTTCTGTACTGTGGATGCAGGTTTGTGCCTTAAATTTAAATGCGTAAGAAACTTAGTTGCAGCCCTTTAGTATACAAACAGGCGGCCGGTCGCATTCATTTTGTAGGCATCTAGACTGCCAGCCCTGCAATAACTGACGTAATTTTACACAACAGTGCATTGTTCATTTCGTCTCGCAGTTGTGATGGAATCAACACGTCAAGATATCCGAACTGTTGTCTTATCAAACGTCCCGCTCTCTAAAGTGCGGACAGTTTAAAATCATTCTTCATCTGGGCCTGATATTTGCTTTAATTGTACTCATATCAAGGGGTTTTCGTTTGATCTGCAGATCAAGAGTTTTTAATTTGATTAATCTTAATTAACTTGGTCTACACACTAATCCACTGAAAGTTCGCGAAAAAGCTTGAAGCAGCGCCTAGCGTCTTCTACGTTGGCCACCAGGGATGTTTGCTATGGACCATAAGCTTATTTTTGTCTCTTCTTAGCAAGTTACAAAACTCTTTAAGGTCGGCACCCACGAGCTCGAGGGGGCCAAGTCGCCGCAAGTTAATTTTTTTTAATACTCATCAAGTAGGCAAGCCAGTTTTCGGTAAGTACTCTCGTTTTCCAGAAAGAGTGAATAAGTACAGCAAGGAACATTACTCTGACGTTTAGAACTGTAAACGAAGTGTCTCCATACCGACTTAGTCTATGTTGAAAACAGCTTGAATTCTTTAGAGTATGAACGCCTTTTTATGTAAATGCCTTGTTTACATCCTTTTTAAAGACCATTCTCGCTTTACAACTCATAGCACACCACCGGTCCAAATCATTCATTGTAGTACCAGCACAGAAGAAAGCAAAATCAGTAACAACTGAATAAAGTTCATTGAAAGTGAAACGAAATACAACAGCTCCTAAAGGTTAATTAAAAGGAGGGACTTCTAAAAGTTTTACACAGGTCTGGGCTAATGCTGACTACACGCACTACCACCGTCAAATCGATTGCCGCGCGTCATTGTTACTGGACTTAGAGATAACGAATAAACTAGCGAATTAAGAAGTAAACAATTTTTCGATCTTTAATAGATTTTAACTTACATCACTGTTGAGATTACAATTTATTGTTGATATACTGACACGATTTCGGTATAGCTAAAATAGCATGACTTTTGTGGTGTAGGTCTGATTTACATCACTTATTACGCAATCTCTGGCCCTCACCGACAACAGCGAACTACTCGGCATCCATTCAAGACCTTACTTACAGATGTGTCTTGAACCACTGAAAACAATGTTTGGTACCAAACCAAAAGCTACGATAAGCATCCGCATCACTTTTATATGAGCGTTCGTCCCAGGCGTGTACGGCTACACGGCAGATTTTCTTTTGATTCTCTCGCCAGCAAGCTCACCAAATCAGTTTCTTCAGTTTCTAAAAAGAGAGGTCTGTGAATAGGCTATACGTCGGCCATTAAGACTGTGAACAACCCATATATATCAACAAGAAAAACAAGTTAATTAAAAACATTTCATGCTGTGAGGAGCTTTAACAGTGTGGATCATGGTTCAGTGATTTACAAGTGTTCACAAAGGAAAGCCGATTTCTATAAGCACTTCCCATTATCTTTGGTAGACAGCTAGACGACGACATTTAAATCATCCCTTAAGGGTAGATTAAAACTATTGTTTAATATTTTACTAAATAAGCTAACAAATAATATTCCTGCAGCGAAATTCATGAGCATCAGAGCCGAAAATTTTTTGGAGAACCAGTTGTGCGTAGTTGATCAATCAACATCACTAGACCGTTTGTGCGCCGTTCATGTGCGTAGTTTAACCAATTTTACGAGTTGACCGACTTAAATTGTAATTTCTTAGTATTAAAGGATTTTTCCCAGATGATATAGCGGATATTTGTAGTTGAAGGGCTAAATAAATCTTAAAATGCTATCCAGAAGTTCTTTTCTTACCCTCTAAGTGTCTACTTTCAGGTTCGCTGTCTAAATTTCGCCGTTCCATCTTGAAGCCTGAAACTTACCTTGAACACTAAAGAAAAGGACGCGCTTACAACGACGACTGCACGTCACAGGTATTGAAAATAAGGCACGTGCATAGAATGTAAGCACTGTTTCCAGCCTTCCATTTCAAACCACGCTGGGACAGAAGGAGCTGAATCTCGTTAACAAATTCCGGGAGAGTCTATCGGCAGCCGCCTGGGTTCGGGCGCTAATTTTTTTGTAACATGGAAACTTCCAGCTGACTTGCTTGTTGCTGAAAAGTTTTCTGGAAAGAAGTGTTTTCTTTCGCATAGCTTCGTTGTGTTTGCTCGAGTATTGACAAGTAAGAGTTACATGATCATGACAAGATCATGACAAGATCATGCTATGCTCATGCTGCTTGGGTGGACAGTTTCATACATTCCTTACCTTTGTCCTTGTTCACAAAAATACGGCAAAAGCTTAGTTGTGTGGATGTTTTAATTGTAATTATGACGATTTTAAAGGACGCCATTGTTCCTTTGTGCCTTTCAAACAATTGCCCGTGTTCCTCTGTTCCCTCTTTAAATAATCTGCTCGCCCCTTAGCCAATGCCCCCCCCCCCCCCTCATAAAAGCACTGATGTCCAGGTTTGAACTTTGCCAGAAAAAGAATTTCCTAGCAAAGATCCATAACATGTTTATAGAAAACGTTAGCAAAATTTGCCAAAAAAGCTAGAAATTAAAAGTTTTTAATAACAAAAGTAGCGAATTAAGCAAAAATGACAAAAGTAACAAGGAATTTATCTGTAACTGCCAAAGACGTGTTAACAGTAATCGCAAATATAGCAATAAAACAACTTTAAATGTAAAGAAGATCCTCGCAGTTATCAACGCAACTTATGCAGTTGCGAAAAGAAAGCCTGAAAAAATCAGGCTTGCCGGGATTCGAACCCTGACCTCTGCGATACCGGTGCAGCGCTCTAACCAATTGCGCTAACAAGCCAACTGGGAGCTGGTCATTAAATTGGTTCGTAATATACCCGGGAAAGATGAAGATGAAATTATAAATATATGAAATTCATATATTTGAACTGCGGAATGAAGAAATAAATGTAAAGAAGATCCTCGCAGTTATCAACACAATTTATGCAGTTGCGAAAAGAAAGCCTGAAAAAATCAGGCTTGCCGGGATTCGAACCCTGACCTCTGCGATACCGGTGCAGCGCTCTAACCAATTGCGCTAACAAGCCAACTGGGAGCTGGTCATTAAATTGGTTCGTAATATACCCGGGAAAGATGAAGATGAAATTATAAATATATGAAATTCATATATTTGAACTGCGGAATGAAGAAATAAATGTAAAGAAGATCCTCGCAGTTATCAACGCAACTTATGCAGTTGCGAAAAGAAAGCCTGAAAAAGTCAATTTAAGCCAGCTCCCAGTTGGCTTGTTAGCGCAATTGGTTAGAGCGCTGCACCGGTATCGCAGAGGTCAGGGTTCGAATCCCGGCAAGCCTGATTTTTTCAGGCTTTCTTTTCGCAACTGCATAAGTTGCGTTGATAACTGCGAGGATCTTCTTTACATTTATTTCTTCATTCCGCAGTTCAAATATATGAATTTCATATATTTATAATTTCAAAACAACTTTAGCAAGGCAAAAGAAAGGCAAAGAGGCCCCTCAGCAAGACGCAAATTCAGCAAATGTAGCAACAGTAACAAGGAATTCATATGCAACTACCATAAAAATAATCTAAAACGTAGCAAGAATAACATAGTTAGCAAGGAACAAGAATGGAAAAAGGTACAAAGGCAAAGAGGGTCCTCAATCATCACACCAAAAGTTTAGCAAATATAGCAAAACTAACAACTGCCAAAAAGCTAGTTAAGAAAAATCACAAATATAGCAAAAACAAATTGGCAGGGACCGAGAAAGGCAAACTTTACAAAGGCACAAAGAGCCCTCGGCACGCCTCAAATTTAGCAAATATAGCAAAGGTAGCGAGAAATTAATCTGCAACTCCAATAAACCTTGTTAACAATAATCGCAAAAGAGCAAAAATAACAAAGTGAGAAAGGCAATATGACAAAGGGAAAGGGAACCCTCAGAACGCCGCAAATGTAGCACATTAATATAAGGTAACAAGAGATTAATCTGTAACTTCATAAAAACTTGATGACAACAATCGAAAATAAAGCAAGAATAAGAATTTAAAAAGGCAAAGAGGGCCCAGAGTACATCAATTTTGGCAATTTTGGCAAATATAGCAAAAGTAACAAGGAATTAGTCTGCAACGTCCAAAACACTCGTTAATGAAAATCGCAAATATAGCATTAGCAAACAAAAGAAAGTCAAGTAGCAAAGGCAAAGATGCCGAGTTAGGTCAACGATGAACAAATTAAGCAAAGGTAACGGGCGTGCTCAAAGTTCATTCTTTTCCCTAAGAGGTACTATCCCATCTCTAAACGACAAAGTAACTGACACAGGGCATGTCATTTTCTTCCTAACTGGCATATAAAACGTCCGACAAAAACCCAATTGGCACGGTTGTCATTTGAAATTTTTCAGCTCTAAGTGGTCCAATCACCAACGGTTACCTGCAAATAAATGCATTAAGATCGTATGTTTATAAATGAACTTCAATCTACTATGCACTTTGGGTAAAGGATATGACGGTGGTCGCGTGTAGTGTCTGGCCGAGAATACGTACACTGAGGATTGTACACTGAGTATATACAGCCTAAGGTTGGTAGAAAAATGACATCAGTACTTGCATAAATAAGACTGCAGTGGTGAGAAAGGACTGAAGCAAGTGAAGTATCTCAGGAAAGTAGAGTAACTTAAGTAAGAGAAGCACTAAGCAACTCAAGTAATCAAAGATAAAAAAACCCTCAAGCAAGCAAAGCACCTGAAGCGAGCCAAGTAGCTCAAGTAAGCAAGGCACCCCTAGTAAGCGAAGCACCTCAAGGAGACAAAGCACCTCAAGCAAGCAAAGCACCTCAAGCAAGCAAAGCACCTCAAGCAAGCAAAGCACCTCAAGCAAGCAAAGCAGCTCAAGGAAGCAAAGTAGCTCAAGTGAGCAAAGCACATCAAGTAGGTAAAGCACCTCAAGCAAGGAAAAGCATCTCAAGTAAGCAAAGCACTTCAAGCAAGCGAAGCGCCTCCAGGAGGCAAAGCACCTCAAGCAGGCAAAGCACCTCAAGCAAGCAAAGCACCTCAAGCAAGCAAAGCACCTCAAGCAAGCAAAGCGCCTAAAGTAAGCAAAGCATCTCAAGCAAGGAAAAGCACCTCAAGCAAGCAAAGCACCTCAAGCAAGCAAAGCGCCTCAAGCAAGGTAAAGCACCACAAGCAAACAAAGCACCTCAAGTAAGCAAAGCACCTCAAGCAAACAAAGCACCTCAAGCAAGCAAAGCACCTCAAGTAGGCAAAGCACCTCAAGCAAGCAAGCAAAGGAGCTCAAGCAGGCAAAGCACCTCATGCGAGGTAAAGCACCTTAAGTAAGGAAAGCACCTCAAGCAAGCAAAGCACCTCAAGCGAGGTAAAGCACCTCAAGTCAGGAAAGCACCTCAAGCAAGCAAAGCACCTCAAGTAGGCAAAGCACCTCAAGCAAGCAAAGCACCTCAAGTAGGCAAAGCACCTCAAGCAAGCAAAGCAGCTTAAGCAAGCAAAGCACCTCAACCAAGCAAAGCACCTCAACCAAGCAAAGCACCTCAAGTAAGGAAGGCACCTCGAGTAAGCAAAGCACCTCAAGCAAGCAAAGCACCTATGCAAGCAAAGCACCTATGCAAGCAAAGCACCTCAAGTAGGCAAAGCACCTCAAGCAAGCAAAGCAGCTTAAGCAAGCAAAGCACCTCAACCAAGCAAAGCACCTCAACCAAGCAAAGCACCTCAAGTAAGGAAGGCACCTCAAGCAAACAAAGCACCTGAAGCGAGCTAAGTAGCTCAAGTAAGCAAGGGACCCCTAGTAAGCGAAGCACCTCAAGTAGACAAAGCACCTCAAGCAAGCAAAGCACCTCAAGCAAGCAAAGCAGCTCAAGGAAGCAAAGCAGCTCAAGGAAGCAAAGTAGCTCAAGTGAGCAAATCACATCAAGTGGGTAAAGCACCTCAAGCAAGGAAAAGCATCTCAAGTAAGCAAAGCACTTCAAGCAAGCAAAGCGCCTCCAGGAGGCAAAGCACCTCAAGCAGGCAAAGCACCTCAAGCAAGCAAAGCACCTCAAGCAAGCAAAGCACCTCAAGCAAGCAAAGCGCCTAAAGTAAGCAAAGCATCTCAAGCAAGGAAAAGCACCTCAAGCAAGCAAAGCACCTCAAGCAAGCAAAGCGCCTCAAGCAAGGTAAAGCACCACAAGAAAGCAAAGCACCTCAAGTAAGCAAAGCACCTCAAGCAAGCAAAGCACTTCAAGCAAGCAAAGCACCTCAAGTAGGCAAAGCACCTCAAGCAAGCAAAGGAGCTCAAGCAGGCAAAGTACCTCAAGCGAGGTAAAGCACCTTAAGTAAGGAAAGCACCTCAAGAAGGCAAAGCACCTCAAGCGAGGTAAAGCACCTCAAGTAAGGAAAGCACCTCAAGCAAGCAAAGCACCTCAAGTAGGCAAAGCACCTCAAGCAAGCAAAGCACCTCAAGTAGGCAAAGCACCTCAAGCAAGCAAAGCAGCTTAAGCAAGCAAAGCACCTCAACCAAGCAAAGCACCTCAAGTAAGCAAAGCAGCTTAAGCAAGCAAAGCACCTCAACCAAGCAAAGCACCTCAAGTAAGGAAGGCACCTCAAGTAAGCCAAGCACCTCAAACAAGCAAAGCACCTCAAGCAAGCAAAGCACCTCAAGTAGGCAAAGCACCTCAAGCAAGCAAAGCAGCTTAAGCAAGCAAAGCACCTCAACCAAGCAAAGCACCTCAAGTAAGGAAGGCACCTCAAGTAAGCAAAGCACCTCAAGCAAGCAAAGCACCTCAAGTAGGCAAAGCACCTCAAGCAAGCAAAGGAGCTCAAGCAGGCAAAGCACCTCAAGCGAGGTAAAGCACCTCAAGTAAGGAAAGCACCTCAAGAAGGCAAAGCACCTCAAGCAAGCAAAGCACCTCAACCAAGCAAAGCACCTCAAGTAAGGAAGGCACCTCAAGTAAGCAAAGCAGCTCAAGTAGGCAAAGCACCTCAAGCAAGGTAAAGCACCTCAAGTAGGCAAAGCACCTCAAGCAAGCAAAGCACCTCAAGTAGGCAAAGCACCTCCAGTAGGCAAAGCACCTCAAGCAAGCAAAGCAGCTTAAGCAAGCAAAGCACCTCAACCAAGCAAAGCACCTCAAGTAAGGAAGGCACCTCAAGTAAGCAAAGCAGCTCAAGTAGGCAAAGCACCTCAAGCAAGGTAAAGCACCTCAAGTAGGCAAAGCACCTCAAGCAAGGAAAGCACCTCAAGTAGGCAAAGCACCTCCAGTAGGCAAAGCACCTCAAGCAAGCAAAGCACCTCAAGCAAGGAAAGCAGCTCAAGCAGGCAAAGCACCTCAAGTAGGCAAAGCACCTCAAGCAAGGTAAAGCACCTCAAGCAAGCAAAGCACCTCAAGCAAGGAAAAGCAACTCAAGTAAGCAAAGCACCTCAAGTAGGCAAAGCAGCTCAAGCAAGCAGAGCACCTCAAGGGAGCAAAGTAGCTAAAGTTGGGTAAAAACCTCAAGTAAGTACTATGAGTTATATGTAGGGAGACTATTTGTTGGCTTGACATGAAGTAGTTCCCCCTTACCGGATCCATCAATGATACTATCCTGTTAATTAGAGGCTAGATTGCAGAATGACCCACAGTACATATGCATCTCATTGAATGATATTGGCACCTATTGTTTTTCACTCCGTTTTACAAAGAGTTCCAACACGTCACCCTTTTTAATTGGGAATCAGATATTAAAGTTTTGGAAAACGTATAAAGAAACAGTAAATTTTTAACAAGAAGTAGCAGTCCATGGGAGGAGAACGTATTTGATTTTCTTCCATTTTGCTAGGGATCCTTAAAATTCCTCGGTTTTTGGCATGTATCCCCGGCCAGATTCATCCGATCATCGTCATTTAGGCATAATTTGTCGGTTGATTATCAAAGGCACCAATGGTCAATAGAAGTGACGAAGTGGCACAACCCGGGGGGGGGGAGGGGTACTCCCGTCAATTTAGGATAGGTGTGTGCTGCCAAAGTTCTCAAACCCTGACCCTATTTAAGGGTAGAAAATTGCAAATTGATACCCTTTTAAAGGCCCAAAACCAAGAAATGTCACCTATTTTACAGCAACACGAGCTACAAAATATCCATCTCAACGCGCAAAACGAAAAAGATATGGTCTGTTAAATCTGTACTAAATGCCCTTTGCCCGTCCTTTTAAAATCACTTTGTTAAACTTTATAACGTCTATTCGGGCATTTAGTACAGATTTAACAGACCATATCTTTTTCGTTTTGCGCGTTGAGATGGATACTACAATTAAGGAACATCTAAGGATTACAATACCAAAAAACACCAAAAAGGACACCCTATTTAAGGACTGAGCACCTCAAAATCTTACCCTATCGGGCGGCACATACCTATATAGCGTATATAAGGGAGTAGAACCCCCTCCCCGGGGGCACAAGATGCTTGGCAGTTATGGATGGCAAGGGTGCGAAGAACAGGTTGAAATCCAGTGATACTAACTTACCCAGTGAAGCTAGTGCTACACCATCCGTGTTAAGCCAAGGAAATCTCTCACTGAGCTGATCAGGTGAAAGAAGAATAACATCACAGCCTAACTTCCTTAAATGAAAGAACATCGCATTAATATTTCTATCAGATTAATGATTTTGTCAGTCGCTTTCCTAACTACTGTGAAATTGGTCCTTAACTGTCACAACCTACAACAAGAATTCTTGATTTGAAAAGCACTGCACTTGTCTGATTTAGCTGTTGATAGCGAGTAACTGTATGTGTAAGCTGATAATTGGTTGGAAAATAACTATTCAGAGTGTCTCTGCTAACCCTGGTGAAAATCTTTTTAAGATCCTCGAGGATCTTTAAAGATCTGCGCAAGGATCTTTGTGGATCTTGACAAGGATCTGCAAGGATCTTCATCCATATCCTCAAAGATCTTAAAGGATCTTTGAAAATTCTTGCAGGACCCTGCAGGGTCCCTGCAAAGATCCTTCAGGATCTTTAAAGATCCTTAAGGATCCTTCAAGATCCTTAAGGATCCTTTAAGATCCTTAAGGATCCTTCAAGATCCTTAAGGATCCTTCAAGATCCTTAAGGATCCTTTAAGATCCTTTAAGATCCTTAAGGATCCTTTAAGATCCTGAAGGATCTTTGCAGGGACCTTGCAGGGTCCTGCAAGAATTTTAAAAGATCCTTAAGGATTTTTGCAGGGACTTTGAGGATCTTTGCAGGGTCCTGCCAGAATCCTTAAGGATTTTTGCAGGGAGTTTGAGGATCTTTGCACGGTCCTGCAAGAATTTTAAAAGATCCTTAAGGATTTTTTGCAGGGACTTTGAGGATCTTTGCATGGTCCTGCAAGAATTTTAAAAGATCCTTAAGGAATTTTGCAGGAACCTGGAAGATCTTAACAGGAATATGAAGGATCTTTACAGGAACTTGAAGGATCTTAGCAGAAACCTGAATGATCTTAGTAGGAATCTCAAGGATCTTTACAGGAACCTGGAGGATCTTAAGCAGGAACTCGAAGGATCCTGACAAGTTCCTGTCTGGATCCAGCAAGGAATCGACAGACTAAAAGGACCTGAAAGATGTTATTACAGTCACTGACTTGGTAGGATCTTACTGGGTCCCTGCAGTGACTTTAAAAGGATCTAATAGCGGGGCTAGCTGATTAATCACCGCTATCAAATCCTGCAAAACAATTAACACTCATAACTAATCTCTGTTTATATAATTCCAAATTTATTTTATTTCTCAGATAAATTGTTCTCATTTTTTAAGATATGTTACTGGTCTTACAATGAAGTGTCTCATTGATTTAAAATCAACCTCTTTACGCAGTATGAAACAGTAACGTAAATATAAAAAGTTAAATGTTAATATCTTTATATTTCCAGCCTTACAAAGTAACCTTTTAAAGCTTTCATTAAAGTAATATGGGTAATGTTTTCTTTCAGTTTGTCACAGTAGTGTTTTAAATTTGTCCAAGTCTAGCAAAATCCCAACAGTATTTGGACCTTGTCTGCCCTACTGTACTTCTGTAAATCATAAGTCACTTACTTTATGTTGGGACAATTTTCAGTTAAAATAAGCTACCACATGAAGCCATATTGAACCTAATTAATTTTGTCTTGTCTGACCAAACTGGTGAAAAAATAAAATTTGCAGCCTTAAGATTGACGTTGTTGGTTATTCCCTGTTACAAACTGTGTTGCAAGTTGCAGAAACAAGTCACACAAATTTGATCTCTTTTAATGTTTGTGCAATGTTACTACAAATTGTAACACAGGTAGTTGGCAACAATAATGTTGCCAACTACCTTTTCATAGTCATGGTTTTAATGAAGTTGCATGACAGGTGGAAAGGAAAAGTTTACATGTGTGCCATAAAGCCATAATTTCAAGTAGGAAACACAACTAATTGCCAGTTCCGCTACTCTTTAGCTTTGTCTTTTCTTGTATTTTCATTGATATGACTGGTCATAAGTGAAACAACAACATGGCACAAGTTCAGCTGCCTTTTAGCAGCCTTGTCTCCAATGACAGCTATAAAAAACTCTTCAATATACTTATAATAGATATGAATTTAGTTATCTAATTCTAATTTATGAGCCACAAACCTCACACTAAGTAGACTAAAAGAATTGATTTTCTCCAAAAAAGGAGGAGTTACCATAAGCATTCTCTCCTATAATTTATGACATGTACTGCATGTACTGCTACAACAGGTACAGTTGAACACTATTCAATATCCCGGAGTGGGGGGGGGGGGGGGGTGGGGTTTGGGAGAGACTTCCATTTGAAAATGACAATGATGTCTGCTCAATAAGGGGTGTAATTTTCAGGCATTTGGTCTCAATTAGTGCGTTCCAAGACAGAATACCTTTTTTTAGTCCTCAAAGTTTTGATGAGGCGTGCTCACCATTGAAAAAATATGACATTGCTAAAGAGCATCTGTGTCGGTTTTCATATGGGAGTACTCCAACCCACCCGAACCCCAGTGTAATAATGTACTTGTAACTGATAATTATAATAAGTTCTCCACTGAAAACTGAAACATTAAAAGTTGTAAAAATAATAGCTACAATAAGAAGTTTAGCCCAAAGAAGAGTCCTTTGTGGCATCATTTCCTGATGCTTCTTCAGATTTCTCTGTCAATTTTGGCTTTTCCTTTTTGCGCAAGTCGTTGCCCTTTTGATTGACGGAGCGGCGTATCTCCGGCCAGTACTTCTGCAACACTTTATCGCCATATTTCCTTGCCATGCATTCTACAATTATAGATAAAAAATAACATTTTTTTAATAACGGAGGTTTTTAACCCGTTCATGTACATGGGGATCCCAAGGATATCCAGGTATAGATTTCCACAAACCTAAAACTGAACACAAGTGGGATGCATTTAGAGCTTTTAGTCAACCGATACTCGCATGCCTTTTCACAATGTCTAAGGATGGCCGACCAGAATCAAATGCAACACTGGTTTTTAAAAATGTGTGGACATTAAGGCTACCAGGCATCTACTTAGACCAAGCTACTTATTCCCAAGTAATATTCTTCTATTGCTGTTGACAAAGTAGTAATTTCTTTGAGTGGTTTAGCTTACAAAATAAATACAGTAGAACCCCGGTAACTTGAACTTAGATAACTCGAAACAACCACGCTAACTCAAACAAACTTCCATTTCCCTTGGATTTGAACTTACTTTTCAGTCATTTTTACTCGGTTAACTGGAACTTGTATAACTCAAAAACCCTGCTAACTCGAACATAATTTTGTTTCCCTTGATCAAAATTTGGGTCAAATTTACCCCGATAACTCAAATCCCGGTTCTTGCAATTCATTATGGTTGCCAATTTATTAGAGCAACAAAACAGATGACGTATTTGACAGCCTTTTTCCACTCTTATTTAAGAATTGATGATCGTGTTAGAGTTTCTGACGAGATAAGTTTAATTTGCACTGTACTGTATACTGAAGTGCTGTAAAATCAGTAAACTATCAATTATTATCTTGGCAAATTAAATATTCAATCTAACCTGATAACTCGAAACCCCGCTAACTCGAATGGATTTTCACTTCCCTTCAGAGTTCGAGTTACCAGGGTTCTACTGTAGGTTGTACATAACAGAACTTTCACAGCTGTATTTGTATGCTATTGTAAACATTGCGCCTTTCCTCATTAATATTGTTTTAGCTGCATGACATGAATGATTAAATTAGCTATAAATCATGTTTATATAAGATTCATACAGAATCAAACCAAAATCAATGTCAAAATCAATCAATGACAGTCGAAAATCGATCATGTTGAAAGTCACAAAATTTTCCTTTACCGATAGATCATAGATTTCCAATATCAATCAATTAATTGGCATCGATGGTTATCATTTATGATCGATAAATGATTTCATTAACTGGTCAGGCCAGAAATCAGATGCTAATGATGTGGAACTCACTACTTACTTCTCAAAAGTGCAACTTTCTCTTTATCAAATTCGACTTTTGTTCCTGTATGACTAAGGGGAGGGATCATTCCATTTAGAAGTTCTTCACGGGTGAAAAGAACTCCAGCAACTTTTGTTGCGTATCTTGTTGGCTCTTTGCTTGGAGCTTTTAGTGCCAGCAGGTCTATGTTATTGTACACCTACATACAGGGTAAATACAAAATTGTACAAAAAAGATATTAAATGATCTGTTTGAATAACTTGTAGTTAGTATAACCACACAATACAACTTGTGTGAATATAAAAAAACCAGTTTCCATACATTTTCTTAAGGTGGCTGGTAATGGGTGACAGCATTTTTGCTAAATGTTTCATACATGTAACTATTGCAGTTGCTAGTTACATGTTATAATCACCATGGCATAAGGTAACCACAGCAACAAACACTGTACCCTTAACTTAAGCTATTATTATTAGTACTTAAACTTAAAAAAATGTCTCGATCAGGGGCAGTCAAAGCATCATTTTTTGGAATTGTTTCTGGTATTAGTGTGCTAATTCTCATTTCTGTCTCAAGTGGTTTTCTTGCCCAATGGTTTAAGGTTAACTTACCAGCTCATCATCGACTTCGCTTGCATTGTCGTCTTGGTCATCATCCAATAAATTAACCGATTTGAGTTTGTACTTCTGTGGAAGGTATAAAAAAGAGGGTATGACTAATGCTTTGCTGCAAGACTTAATTTTGTACACATTAAACTATCCAATCAGTAAGCTGTGTAGCAATTGCAGACTGACTAAGCTGTGGAACAGCTCTTTCACACTCAACATGCTCACCATAAACACTGAGTACACCATTAACAGTTACACTGAGTACAGGTGAAACTGATTATGCTAGAAGTGATTCAAGTAAACCAGCGTATGCGTATTGACACAGTTCAGGATCAATTTCTGGGATAAGACTTCTAAACTTCTTATCTAAACCCACATGTTTAGAACTTTCAATGTGAAAGTTTCCATTACTGACTGTCATACCTCAAACGTTTGATGACCAAACATGTTCATGCTTAGATGCAAGTAAAGGTAATTAACATGCTCCAAACTCAGACTACAATTCAGATTAAATTAAAGAAGCACAGCCTTCAAAGGGTTTTCAAGGAATTTGGCACCTAGAAGAATTGGTTTCCCTTTTTGTTAATATAATTCACTATCCAGTGGTTAGCCTAGTATGTTTTGCTGGATAGTGAATTATCTGGCCCCAGTTGTTCAAAGTTGGTGTATAGCGATTTTTCTGTTGGAAAGCCTTATCCACCCTTTGAACAACTGTTTCTTCAAATCTTAATCATACAAATTATCTTGAGAGAGGACTCGGCAAGCATTAACACCTTTTCCCACAACCCTCCCAAGACAGCCTGCTACGCATGTTTCATGTGAGACTCCTGGCCAGTGCTTTTATTTGTAAAGGCCAACATGCATGCAGTCAATTTTTTAAGAGCAACGTGTTGAATTTGGTCCAATACAATTTAACCTGTCAACACGCTTAGGTGTATTTACCAATCACTTCATGTGCCATGCAAACAACATTTTTCTTTATTTTTCAAATATTATGGGTGTCCTGTATATAATTTGACAACAATATATTTTTTCCTTCTCATTCTGCAGACCTACCTCCACGCCAGGTGAAAGTTTAGGGCTTCCTCTGTCTTCTTGGCATGATGAGTTATTTTTGAAACCTTTGACGGACTTTTTTAGCTCATCAACTTTACTCTCTATGGGGTTAAGTCTTTTAACAATGTCTGACAGGCCCTGTGAACAAAATTTACTCTGGTTAATGCTCCGTTTGGATCAGCCAATCACTTAGTTACAAGTCAAGAGTTAGTAGTTGTAGAGAGGCTTCTAAAATATGTATTACTGACTGGCTGCATCTAAGTGTGAAAGCATGATCTAAGTGGGTATTAAAGATTGCATGATTCTTCATGAAACATTTGAAGTTTGTACAACACAGTTGGAATCACTTAAGCAAGTTGTCAGAACTTTAAGGACAAAATTTCAAACCAGGAGATCCCTAGACATCTGCTTAAATTACAAACTTTTGACAATGCGACAAATCAGTTCCAACCTTGTTGTATTTTGGGCATGAAAATTGTCGACATGTTAAGGCTTGATGCAAACAATGGTGTTATTATTCTGCAATAACTATATTAGTGCGAGGTTTAACACCAGGAAAAATAAAACTTAAGTCAATCAAATGTTTTTTGCCAAGATGTCATAAAGCTGATTTAATAATTTATTAATTAACACCTAAATTCAATAATAATTACCACATGACTAAACTTTGAAACAGAAGAAGTTTAAAAAAGTGTGGCAGTTCTTAAGAGTTTCATGAGCATCAGACTTACATGTTTAAAAATGACATCAAGAGAAAACGATCTGCAAACAAGAGAGGTTTTCATCAATAGCACCTTATATAAAACGACTTCATCAAAGGAATAATAACAAAAATTAACAAAAACGCAGGGGGGGGGGGGACTTAATCTCGGCCATAGGAACAACAGAGCAGTTCTCACAATACCTACAAATAAGTTAAATAATTGATGACAACATCCATTTACATTGATTACTGACATATGCAAGTCACTTAATATTCGCATCATGTTATGTTCACGACACCTTTCGGTATTGTTCGTGTCACTTTAATTTGCAAAATTAAAGTGTCGCGAAAATTTCATGTACATTATTCTTACTAATTTTTGCAAGTACTAATTTTTGCGATTTCAAAATAATAGCAAAAATTTATACGCGCGAAAAAACATTGCGCGAATCTTAAACACGCGAAAATTAATACCATATTTTGTATCAAAACATAAAAAAATTAAATGTTTGGAACTGCAACTATCCTTCCTTGAAGATATCTTTCCATCTTGTTTTTTGACTAGCACCCTTCCTCTGATTACCGTTTTCTTTAGCTTGTAAATCGACCAAAAGCTCTTTAGTACAGTCACTAAAGTTTCCGTTTGCAGGCTCCTCGTAGTTACACTGAACCAGACCATCGTATATTTCTAGTTGTTCCTTAGTCATATCATTGACGACTGACCCAGAAAACACTGACAAAATCGCGAAATTTAATAAACTTTTTCTCCAAGTTTTCCTGCAATCGCGAAAATTAATACTCGCGAAATTCAGCTCCCGCGTTTTCGCGAAATCAAATACGCGGGAAAATTAGTAAGAATAAGGTAATAAGGTAGTAGAAACCTGCAGACCATGCTTTACACTACAAATGAATTTTCATTAGTTACCTTGTTTCGTCTTCAGTTTTTTCTCCCAATATATTTTTTAACTTAATCTGTTCCTCAGCCAGTGCTATTCAATTTAAAAAAGATATCTCAGTGTGTGTGAAAAATAATAAAGAGCACTGGAAATAACAATTATATATTCAAACATAAAAAGATAATTAAAAATAATTTAAAAAGATATAAAAGACATAAATCATGAACATTTTGCCTTAAAAATTATAATACTAGACCTAATCCCAGATTGCCAGTGAGGGCAGGCAATGTTCACTTTCAAAAATTTGGATTTTAGTTTGAAAAAATTATAAAATTAGACACACCTTTTGAGGATTCTCCGAGTGACTTGCTGCTACATTCAGCCTTGTCTGTGTGTATTAAAACATATTTAGTAGGATGTTTAATACCCAGTTAGAAATATCCACACCCATCCAGGAGCCCCTACAGGGTGCAACGAAATATTGCAGCTTGCATGAAGGACAAGCTTTACCCAGGATGTACAGTCTAGCAACTTTCCAAGTTAAGACCACTTTAGTAAGTTGCATGGCGAATAACATTTTGGAGCTGGTGACTAAAATGGAACTTAAATCCCCAGCATTGAGAAAAATGATTGAAAGCATGAGCTAAATTAGCTACTTAAATCGCTGGCGAACAGATTTAACAAGTCAGTGGCCACTAAGGAAAACATAAATTCGGAGGTTGTCTATCCTAAAAGTCACATCAACTGGTCCAAAAAAGTCCTCATAAGTATGTTTTAATTCTTCCAAAATTTTCCCTGAAAACTTTCACTTGCCCTTGGTCATAAATTAGAGAAGGATGATTCAGAAATGCTAGCTTTAGGAATAAAAGCCACTCTAGCCCAGCTGCAAAATCATCTATCAGACATGCACTTCTTTGCGCGCTGCCCTGTTAACCATGAGGGTAAATTATCAACGAAATAAGTTACTCATTACAAGAAGTTCAGTTACCTTGTCTACTCTTTTTGGCGTCTCCTTGGGCCTCTTTTGAGCTTGTTGTAGTTCTTCGTTTTTTTGATTTGTCGTCTTAAAAGTAATAATTTATTAATATTAATATATTTTTTGTAATGCTGATTTTTTTTAAGTAGGGGCTGGGGAATAGAGAATCTGCTTTCAAAAGAATATTATATTTCACTGCACAGTCGAAAATAAGTAGTAATGAGAAGAGGGTTGCAAAGGGTTTTTGCGTGACATGTGAAAATAGGGCAAAAATTATTATGTGACGAGTGAAAATTAAAAAGCTAGAAAAGACATGTGATTTGTGAATTGTGCTGTTTTAAGTATTGCGACGTGTGAATTTGGTTGAAATTTGTAATTGGAAATGGGATCATGGGAAATGGGAAATGCTACCCTCTGAGTAGTGCCCACACATTGGAATTTGAAAACTGAAATTACAAATAGAAGTAACATAGCCTTCTTTGTAATTTAACATATGCAAATATCTGTTTACACCAAAGAGAGAATTGCTACTGAAGAAAGTCTATGGCACATTGGAGTTTTTTTTCTCTCTCTTCAGGTCAAATCACTTGTAGAATATGGCTGTGATTTGAAACCCTTGAAATATTCTTTAGTTGAACAAATGAAATCTGTTTAGAAATAAATTGGTAGCTATTGGTAAAATTGGTAGCTGTTTAACTATGAACATATTTATATTTACTCATCCTTTACCTGACTTCTGAGTGAGTAGTCGAAACTGTGCCTCACAGTCCTCTTTTGTTCCTACATGTATACAATACATTAGACAAAAATAATGTGTGCGCAAGAACTTTGAAATGCCGGATTTTTTTTGTTTGTGTTTTTTCTTGGGGGGGGGGGAGGGGTAACGTTGAAATCTCACAGAAATTAAGCTTAATAATAATTATAGATCAAGAGTTTGACGTTTAACATCAAAACAGTCTCAACAATAGCAGTGTAACATATAGAAAATCCTAGAATAATAGCTGTTCCTAAGCTTATCATCTCCCCGTCTGGAAAACATAATAGGTTGATATAGAACACTCTGCAGTTCGAACTCGATATTTAGATCATAACGTACCATAAAAAACTTGTTTGGCAGGATAAAGCTTCGAATTTTTGCCCCTTCCCCAATACACCTGGATATCTTCCAAATGGCGATAATCACTTTCTTCAATACACTCCGGTGTCACCACATCATATTTATGTTCGGCCTCAAAATATACCAGGACATGCTCTTGTTCAACTTCATGATCTGAATGTCAACAAAAAAATAATTAATATACCAGTAGAAATAGTATCAATCAATATGAAGTACGGTTAAGAACTCTTGCCAATGCAACTGATCATGATTTGCTGCGGAAATCAATCGATGTTTGAATTGAATCGGACCGGATGGAAGCTGTCTTTATGAAATTCATTTGAGCTAATAAAAACGCATAATTCAAGTTAAATGGTCAGAACTAAAGCTTACCCGCTCTCTTGATCTGTTGGACAGTCAAAGCAAAGTTCCTTTTGGACTTGGCAAATCAGAATAAAAGCTTTTCTCCCGCTTGATTTCGAAAACGACAACAACGGTTCGAAAACATCCACATCACATGGTATTTCCATATTAGGCTAAGACGACCATCAAGCGTCGCGCGCGCGCATTGTGCATGTGTCGTTCGAAAAAAATGCCGCGAGTTTCCCGGGAATTTTGTATCCGCAAAGAAATTATTGTCTTCCGAGACGACTGCCGCATAATCGACCTCTTAGTAGTGATGGCATCAAGCAGTTGGTCTTCTTTTCCTTCAACCACTCGCGCGAGCAAAATATGTATGGTGCGCAACAACGCATATAAAATTACTCTACTGTTCAGCATTTTCTGTAATAATAATACAATAAGGAAATCTCAACTAAAGAACTGGAGCAGTTTCTGAAGGTTACGCCTCGCTTTTGCGTTAGCTGACTAGCCATACAACAAATTAATATGTTAAGACCATCTTACTCTGAAAGCACCTTCATGCTCGCACGCTCCAAGTAAAACGTGGCCGCCCCTTTTGCAGGCAAATCAATTTTAATCTTTGTCAGTTTCGACCATCCCGCTTTGTAAACGACAAAACAATGTTTATCACTCACTTAGTTCACTACTTGGAAAAATCTTTTTACGTTTTTACTTTAACCACGCTTTCTTCAAAAATCATCTTTAAAACTGGTTACTTGTTTCTCAGATTTTGCCGAGGTTCATCGACAACATTTTAAAAACTCGAAATCACAGCGCGCTGTTATCACATCATCACAAAATTATTAGTCGACGGTATTATGATCATCTTTTTTCTGGTCTTCATTAGATTAAATAATGTTTTTGACAGCCAAACAGATTATGACACCTTTCGTGGCTCAAGCGAAGGAACCTGGTGTGAGGTATGTTAGGAATGCTAGGATAATATCCTAGCATTCCTCTGAAGTTCTTACAGTTGACACCGCTTGGGGAAATTAGGATCTAATTAAATCCAGTGTTCTTCTACTGTCATTCGTTTTTGCTCTCCTTTATAATGCGATCAGTTACAAGTGTAGAATAAACCTCAACTTGACATCAAATTCTGGTTTGGATTTCTGACAAATATCTCAATTCTTGCCTCTTGCTGAAGCCCATTTTTAATGAAAAAAAAAAAACAACACAGCTATCATTGCCAATGTAATAATTATTATAGTGGAAGTTTTATGCTGAGAACATCTCAGAGAAAATAAATTTTAAGCAGATTTGAGGTAAAAGTTGCAACCAATCGCTATGCAAAGTCAACATTTACAGTTTGTATGAATCAAAGTTTCGTATGCATTTTCATGTAACTTGTAATTAAAATGTTTACTGTGTACTTTGTGGCAAATTATTTTGCTATTAGCTTGTGCTTCCTTCACGAGCTAGAGGTCATCTAGCTCACGATCATCAAGTCAGGCAATTAGTGCTGTGGTTTTTTTTTCTTTGGCTTCTTCTCGGGCTCATATATATGGGAAGAGAAAGGAGAGCCACATTTCAAAACGCGTCGTATTGACATTGCGACAGATCGATTACCGTTTAAAACTCGCAACATAAACCACCTTCGCTCTGATTCAAATCGCCTCCAAAACCGGTTAAAAAAAAACACAGAAACGCAGGTAAATAAGGACATTTTTATTTTAAGATTATGAATAACTAATACAGCGTTTGGGTTCCCTGTGATGATTCCAGAGTATTATTGAGGTCGTCATTGAATAATTGCAGATTCTTGAGGACCCTGAGAAAGATCTCTGAAGGATCCTTTATAGGATCCTCTTAAGTTCTTTTAAAGGTCCTCATTAAATCCTTGAGGATCCTGCGAAAGATCCTTTATAGGATCCTCTCAAGTTCTTTTAAAGGTCCTTATTTAATCCTTGAGGATCCTTAGAAAGATCTTTCAAGGATCCTTTACAGGATCCTCTTAAGTTCCTATAAAGGTCCTCATCAAATTCCTTGAGGATCTTTAAAGATCCTGCCAAAGTACTTTGTAAGATCCTTTCAAGAACTTTTTAAGATCCTTCTAAGATCCTTGAGGATTGCAAAGGACCCTGGCAAGGAACTTTACAAGATCCTTGAATAGATCTTAAGAAGAACCTTGTAAGATCCTCGTCGAATCTTTGAGGATCCATAAGGAATCCTTAATAAGATCTTTAAAAGGATCCTTTAAAGGATCCTTTAAAGATCCTATTGGAATCTTTGAGGGTCCTGAAGGATCCTTGCAAAGATCTTTGCAAGAATTTTTGTCAGGAACTTCATAAGATCTTCACAAGACCCTCTTGAAATCTTTAAGAATCCTTGCAAAGATCTTTGCTAGAATTTTTGTCAGGAACTTCATAAGATCTTCACAAGACCCTCTTGAAATCTTTAAGGATCCTTGAAGATCCTTAAAAGATCCTTGTGTGAGAGGATCTTTACAGGACCTTTGCAGATCTTTGAAGGTCTTTGAAGATCTTTGAAGATCTTGCAAAGATTTTCACCAGGGAAGTTAATAACCGGAAGTTCTCTCTCAAGTGTGCCGTGGTGTAGGGGTTAGCACGTTGGACTTCTGAAGGTCTTTGGTTCAAGGCCCAGTCCTTACCATCGTGTTGTTTCCTTAGACAAGAATCTTGACCCCACATTGTCTCTCTCCACCCAGGTGTACAAATGGGTACCGCCAACATACTGCTAGGGGTAACCCTACGATGGACTAGCATCCCATCCAGGGGGGAGTAGCAATACTCTCAGTTGCTTCATGCTAAGCTGTGACTTAAATGTATAAAGGCTGCGTAATTGATGTCATGTACTCAAAAGTGCAAAAACGCTCGGCCTTTCAAATTTAGCCCTTCATGGTCAACAAGACATGCACACCAGCTTGAGTGTCTACATCCCCAGATTTGTTATGTTGTATGCTGATACTTCTGCCAAACTTTCACAGCAGCGGTCACGTTACCTTTGAATAACATGGTTTTTTCTCATTGTTTCTTCTCGTTCCTTGCTGGCTAGAAACATATACCCTGATCTGTAAAGCTGGATGTCGGACGGGTCTCATCCATCAGCTGCTAGAGCTTGATCATGTTGCTAAGAAACTCAATGCTTGCTCGGGACATCTGAATATTTTCAACCATGGAAAACTGTTGCCTTATTCCCGCGGCCAACAGCACCGTTGACGCCTTTGAGTACTGTGAGAAAACAATGCAATGGTGCACCACACAGTGCCCTACACATTTTGTCCGTCACGGTTATTGTTTGACTGTCACAGTCCTTTGAAAATGTATTTTGTGATAAATTGAGTTTCTCTGATACCACTCGTCTTGAATCTGCATCAGTTGTTGTGTGATTTCTGATGTGTGAATTCATATGACCTGCGGGAAAAAGAACTCAACAGGAGCTTACAATCACATGATCTCTGCGATCCGCTGGTTTCTGATATAAAAGCGACGATTAGGTTTAAAAAATCGACAATTTGGAAAGGAAAGTGACGAAATCGAATACTATAGCTGCCCACAGAAAGCTCAAATAACTTGCTGGGATAATTTCTGACCATCAATCTGTGCAATTTCCCTGCACTGGACAATGTTAATTATTCAAACATGGCTCATCAGATATCACAACAGTCTGTATCACAACATCTACTTACTGCAGGATCACGCTCAATCACGCAAATTTTACCCACTCCTGGTGACATTCTGTTTGCAAGAAAATAAGCTGAAGATGAGCCCATGATTCCCCCACCAACGATAGCAACATCGTAGACTTTCTTTTCCTAGAAGGATCCTTTAGTTTTCAAACCTTTAGCATTGCATGACAGTGACAAGCAACGAGAAATTGTCAGTTTCAGCTGGCTGTATGGCCTTTCAACATCCGGTGGCCCGAGGACAACAAAGGTGTCCTAAGTAAGTCACGGCGAGTAGCCAATGATGTTGAAAATGTTTGTTGATTTCCCAGGGATCTTCGATCTTCGATGTTTTACGTGTATGTATTATTTAACAAATTGACGTCAGTTTTTTATGCGTCTGTCCTCTTCATGACGATAAATTTCGTCATAACATTGTCAAAGTGTTGTAGATCCACGAGCCGCAGGCGAGTACCCAGCAAGCAGAGGTTTCTTGGTCGCCCTATGTTCCGGCGGGAACATAGGGCGACCAAGAAACCTCTGCTTGCAGGGTACAGGCGAGTCGATCTACAACAAAAAGCCAAAACTGGTTTTCAAACGAAGGAAAGAAATTATGCAAGAGCCAATGGAAGATGCGATTGCCGCAGAATCAGAATTTCATCGCTGTAATGCATGGTTCAATTTTACCTGTTACCATCCCCCCCGGGCAACCCCGGGGACAAGTCCAGCCCTTCGGTCCCGGGGGTGGGGAATTGTTTGAAGCCGTCCTGTCCCGGGGGGAGGGGGGAGGGGTGGGGCAAATCGAAAATAACTTCTTGTTGTTCTTGTGAAGTACGTCACTTCTAGGTTGCCGGACCGTGTGGAGAAGACTGCCTATTTCCAGGGAGAATTCTAGAATTTGTACCAGACTGGTTAGAGAAGAATAATCTTTCAAAATTAAAATCTGTATTCGAAGGTACTTTTGTCATAACATGTTAGACGAATGTGCATTTGATACGTAATCGAATGGATGGCGTTCGTCACAAACAAAGAAATATTTCTTCAGCGTATTTATGTGCATGTACTCTATATGAAAACGGATGCACGGCTTTATATTAAACAGAGGTCTCAGTCCAGTGTTCATTCTTATGAAACAACCTAAGAAAAACTCCTTTAAAATGCTGCGATCAATTTGTTCACAGGCCTCTTGTGCGTATGTGCTATATTTAGAATAAATCACGCGGCGAAGACCATTTCTTTTCTCGCTAGCCGTATGCCAGTGCGGTTAGAGGTTTTTCTTAAGTTTTCTTTTTCAAATATGGTGTTCATGTTTTTATTACATTATATATGTAGTGCTCTTTGTTCAAGAAACTCTAGAAAAGCGTTTAAGTTCTTGTCAAAATGTCTGGTTTTGCTACTGTATACGGAAATCAATATCGATCGTAATCTATGTTTTGTACACAAAACAACAAACGTATTTGTGGTCGATGAGGAGTCCCGGGGGTGGGGAATTGTCTCTTTCTGCGCGCCCGGGGGTGGGGAATAGACAGCCAAGTGAGAACAAAATTGCAAATCCCCGGGGGTATGCCCGGGGGGGCATGGTAACAGGTAGAATTGAACTATGCATAATTCGGAGAACCACAGGCTCGTAAATTAAAACTTAAGTAAGAATAGGCCAGAAATACAAGGAAAAATTCGAATTGCTCAACTAACCTTTAACCCAGTGAAAACTGTTCACAAAATAATCCGCTAAAACACGGTTCGGCTTAATTTCATTGACAGCACAAATTCCGGCTCACCGCCGATTTTCAGGTCTGAATCCTCAACAAACATCCTCCTCTTTTCGCTTGAAGGTTGCAATGGTTTCTTCAGTTTTAACCCATAAATATTAGACGATTTCCTCATTGAAGACTACTAGATGATTTGTGGTACAATTCTCGCCTCATCAAGAATGCAGCGCTGACGGGAAAAGTTTGACAAAACTTTTGCTGATTGCGTCAGCTTTACGGGTTTCATCCGTCTGTCCCTCTGGGGCCCGTTTCTCGAAAGACCCGGTAACTTTTCGGGCCCGAAGCTGTATTTTAAAGTCAAAATCTAGAGAACGTTGGCGTAGTTTTTAGCCCGCACATCAGCCCGGCTTGTTTAATCAACTGAGAATTTTATTGCTCAGCTTTCAAAACCAACAAAATTTGAGTCTTAAATGCAAACAGCGCGCACATAAAATAGCTTTCCGGGCCCGAAAAATTATCGGGACTTTCGAGAAACGGGCCCCTGTACTCTTATTGACAATAAAAATTAGCCAATCAGCGCGCGAGAATTCGCGCAATTATTAAAAATTTGATATTCATTGCGACACTTTGGCCGTGACAAATCACGCAATCGTTCTTGCCACGGTCTCCCTGGGATCTCCCTGGTGATTGACGTTTTCTGTTCTAAACATGGCGTCGCATTCTTCCTATTCCTAAACCGTTTCTCATTGGAGTTGCCGGTGGATCAGCATCTGGGAAGGTAAATTGCTTGTTCTAACTTTTTTCTTTTGTGACGCTGCTGGAAAAAAGAGAGTCCAATTCGCTAGATTCATGGCGAGTTCGAGCTGTCCCGGCTCAGCGCTTTGGATAGTGAAGCGGTCAGTACAAAATGCAGACTGCAGACTGCAGACTGCAGACTGCAGACTGCAGACCGGGTACAAAATGCAGACTAGGTACAAAATGCAGACTGCAGACTGCAGACTGCAGACTGGGTACAAAATGCAGACTGACATTTGAAACTGTTTTTTTCGGGGTTTTTTTTATATTATTTCATTTTATAACTTACCGGTTGTCATATTCCCTTTTCCGATGTCATATTCCACGAAAACTTGCATTACCGGGGAATGATCTTGCTCCATTACTCGAAATATACTTTTTAAACGAAGTCTCGAAGATCAATTCGTTCTTAAACATGATTTAAGCCTTCTCAGTCTTCTTACTTCAAGCGCAAGATCGCATAACATAAAATAACAACACTCGTTGCAACATATGATACCGAGAACCCAGCAGACACATGACCTTCCGTGCACGTGGTCGCTTTCTTTGCCTCTTTGCCTGTTCGTCATGGCGGCCTTTCGGAGGTCGGTTGATTAGGTAAGTAGCAGTTAAATCACCTTCCTTTAACCGATGTGTGTTAATATGAAAATACTTATACCTCGTGAGAGAATTTAGAACTTGCATGTGAAGTAGGAGCATATAGGTTAGCAAAAATATATTTTGGAGAAAATTAAAGAAAGTTTAAGTTTCCTACATTTGCAATGTGTTTTATCTGTACTTATTAATTAAGAAACCAGGAAGATAACAAAAGTCAAATCGGGGGAATTTTTCAAGGACAAGATTCCGTGACTGACCGTTTGCTTACATTTGTTGTGGTTTTATCGCATCAGATCATAAATGAAATCATGAGTCAGCTTTTTCGTTTCGATTAACGGAGGAAAATCATTCCCCGGTAATGCGAGTTTTCGTGGAATATGACATCGGAAAAGGGCTTGCATGACAACCGGTAATAATATTAAAAAAAAAAACAGTTTCAAATGTCAGTCTGCATTTTGTACCCAGACTGCAGTCTGCAGTCTGCCTTTTGTACCTTGTCTGCATTTTGTACCCGGTCTGCAGTCTGCAGTCTGCAGTCTGCATTTTGTACTGACCGGATAGTGAAGTCCTTCCCTGGTGACTTTGTGTAAACATTGCTTTTGTAAGATGCTTCAAGCAGTCTTTTCATGAGGAAAAAGTGTTATTAAGTGATAAGTTTCCTTCGGGAGAAAGACCGTAGTTGTAAAATAACAACAGACCTAACCGCACTTTACTTTTAAATAGTAAGTAACGTGATCGTGAGACAAACATGGCGTTTTGTGTTGTTGTTGCTTATCTGTTGCTTATTTGAGTTGTTATCAACTTCATGTTTGTAGTTTAATCCTGTAACATTCATATTTTTAATAGCAAACGATTGCTATCGTTTTTACAAAGAGTTGTTCTCGTTAGAGTGAAATGTTTATAATTTTGGCCACATACAAGCTCACAGATGAGGCCCTGTTAGGGGGGGGGGGTCTGAATAATCCATAATCCTAGGTAAATTTCGGATATAATCCCTATACCAATTTTGTAAACAAATAAATCCCTAAAATTAAAGTCATAAAATAATCTATGTATAGTAACCCTAATTACCATTTTGTGTCACATGAATAGACTTGGGTGCCATATGTCAGCTATGTCAAGGGTTGCATTTCCATCCCCCTGATGAAACATACATGTAGAAGTGGTCACTGAGGCTCTGACCTTTGAACGTGTGTGTTTATGACAGTGTTATGACCTATAATACACAGAAAATGAGTTTTAGCTACAGAGGAGAGGAAAGCAAACAAAAATGAGAAGTTTGAAAAACCAGCTAATCTTTTCTAAAATGTATACATCTTTGACATGTCCATGTCACATGTCCATCACCAAAACTTTTTCAAGGACTGTCCTTTCATATATGATATCAATGGCATTTCCTTAAAGATTTTGTTAATTAAAGGTTGTTTTTCAAATGCCATTTGTTCGTGATAATCTGTTTCAAATAGGGCACTGATGGTTGGTATTGCGTTACAAGGGCAAGTTTCGTTCATTTTCTCTGCGTTTTTGTTGGGGGGCTAGCTTTGTGTCTTTAAGATTTACTGCTGAAAGTTTATTTTGTATTAAACGTTCTGGGTAACCTCCCTTTTGGAGGTGCTTTTCGAAGTTTTTGATCATCTCTTCAAATGATGTCTTAGAAGAGTTTGCTCTCAATAGTCTTGAAGCCTTAGTTTCCTTTAATGAAACCTCTTTTTACACCTAGCGGGGTGAGGGAAAATGTGTACACCAAAATGTTTCAGTGGGTTTGAAATGTGCACGTACATCAAGTACTGATTCTTTTTTTTTTTAATCTCTTGCCTTTTTGTACGTTAGTATCCAAGAATGTTGTTTCTGTTTCAGGAGTTAACTGTCTGTGCTGTAGTTTTATTTGAAAATTTTGTATCCCAAGTTCCTTTATGCTATCTGATATTTTTAATATGACTTTTCTGCATATTCTGAGGAACACTCGAAAGTGAAGCACTTTTGAGTGGCTGGCCGATCTTGTTCCAGTTTATAAATTGCACCAGTAACTTCTCCGAGAGGGAGAGGCTCATTAGGGTGTAACAGCGATGTCAAAGATGCTATTTAGTGAGTCCTTTGTTGTCATGGGTGAAAACGAGTTCTCAGTGACCCGCAATATTGTTATTTTGAATATTGACCAATATTACCCTGAAGACCCGGGCAACGAGTTTTAGAATTTTGACTATCATGAGACCTCACTGGAGATAAATATGTGTCCTTAGTTTTATAACTTATATGACCTTTTAACCTTTTATGTAAAAGTAATTGATGTGATGATGTCCAATAATACTCCGTAATTTTAAAATGCAACACAAATAATCCATAATCTTTAAATTTAGTGGCCAATAATCCGTACCCCTTCTCTAAAAACCCCTATTAATCCATAATCCTAAAACCCTAACAGGGCCTCACAGATTTTTCTACAATCAGTGTCACTTTGTTGAAACACTGTTTGTACAATTGTGTCTCCCTCCCTTTCCCACAAGGCAATGTTGTAAAATAGTTTCAACCAAATAGATGAAGACGAGCACTGCACAACACTATGCAGCATTGAATTGGGGTAGGAGGGGAGGGTGTTTCAACGACTTATGTCACTGGTTGTATATGATTTAAAAGTATCATATATCTTTGAAAGTAATAATGAAATTGCGTGATTTTTCTGAACGTCTCTTAAAATCAAGTCATATGTTGAGGCCTATTTTGTCACGGCTATCCCTACAGATATCTTCGCTGAGCATGCACTGATTTCCTCTTTGAATGGTAGGCCCATTAAAAAGTATTGCACAGTTAAAATGCGTCAACAACAATAATTTTAGCTTCCCGTAATGCGTTACATCACAGTTTTTTCAGCGAAAAAGCACATTTGAACAAAGCAAACTTAAATAACCACAAGAAGGACAGTTTTCTGAAGGAACTGTATTATGAAACAAGCTAGGTTTGTGGTTTCTTTCACAATGGTTTTTAATTTACATCGGGTTACCATTGTAACCCGTGGACTTGCTAAAAAGTTATCTGGTTACATCTATTATCAAATTTCGACGGGTTATATTGGTAACCCGTAAACATGCGCCGCAAATGTCCTCAGCTCTTTGATATTTATTATGTTCAGATCGTAATAGAAATAAGTCGTTTTGCTTATTTTATATGAGAATGGTGTAAAAATGGCATTGTGCTGTTATGAAAAAAGCATTAGGAATAATCTGAGATGGATTTTAGTGTCTGTTGGTGTACATATATGGCGCCTCCAATTACTCCGCAATTTTACAAGCCGTCTAAATTCGGTGATACTACTTGATGTACGCACTGTGCATATCTTATTTTAGAACTTTTAAACTCTTCATTTCTTGCCAGTTTGCATCACTAATAACAAGCGTTTTCCGTTATACCATGCATGATTTAGGGTCAAAAAATTAGACAACTTTTGTGTAACACTGTTACATGTTACACACAATAGAGTTAAAAGTATGCAGAAACATGTTTTATTAAAATTACAGACTAGTGCGCTAGATTTAGAGTTTGGGTTTGGGTCAGATTAGGGTTAGTAACACTCTTTAACACCTTGTAACATCGTGTCACAGGGTGTTAAAGGGAATTACAAAGTGAAACAGGGTGTTACATGGTGTTACACCCTATTATACTGTGTTAGAACCCTGTGATGAGATGTTACACAGTGTTACACGGTGCTACACAGGGTGTTACACAGTGTTACAAAGTGTTACACAGTGTTACACCCTGTAACACTGTGTAACACCCTTTAACAAGATGTTACACAGTGTTACAGGGTGTTACACAGTGTTACACGGTGTTACAACGTGTTACACAGTGTTACACCCTGTAACACTGTGTAACACCCTGTACCAAGATGTTACACAGTGCTACAGGGTGTTACACAGTGTTACACGGTGTTGCAAAGGTGTTACAGTGTTACACAGCCAACCTAACACTAACCCTAACCCTAACCCTAACCTAACACTAACCCTAACACTAACCCTAACCCTAATCCTAACACTAACCCTAACCTTAAACCCTAACCCTAACCGTGTAACACTGTTGTACACAAAAGCGCCCAAAAAAGTTGACGCTAAATCGGGCAGCATGTGAATTATTTTAAAAAAACAGACCCGGCCAGAAAAAATATCAAAAGGTGTGTGTCTTCGTGATGAAAAACCAAGTGAACATTAACTGTTTTGTCCATCAAGGGATAAAAATTTGGTTGTCTAGTCGACTACCATCAAATCAAACCTGAAACCCACAATTTCTCTTTCATAGACCTTGTGAGAAGAGCGATGACATTATGTTTTGTCACTTTGGCCATGTTTTTGTTTTTCAGTGTAACTAAAGCTTTGAGGGCAAACCTTTATTCTGGCCACTTTTTAGAGGTGCAGTGCAAGGGAGGTTTCTTGTGTCACTTGCATGTGTCCACTTCAAATTGCCTTGTGTTGCTTACTCACAAAAGACCCATTCTAGATCATTTTTAAACCTAGATGAGTCCTAGTTGTGCTGTCAATATTGTCTTAATAATGGTTGTCTTTTGTCACAACTTTATTCACGCGACATTGCTAATTTTTACCCTGGCAGGGTTTTCAGCCAAGGTTTGTGTAGGTTTTTAAATCCTAACCTGCAGTGCCACTTTAGTCTTTATACCCAGGCAAACAGTTTCAACATCACATGCAACATGCATTCAATATTTGGTGAAGAACTTATGTTGAAGGATAAATGCATTAGCTTATTTGGTTTCAGGACTCTATTTAACATTTCCATTATCAAAAAAGCTGTTACTAATCCCAGTCTATGAGAACCAGAGTCATCAGTTTCATTAACTCTGCCTCAATACATAAGAATCAGCAGTTTACCATGAACTTAAATCTGCTCAAAATGTAATATTCATTTAAATGAATAAGAGTTCAAAGTCTTGCTTTTGGACTGTCTAATCTTCAGTCTCATGCATTCTCATACATGTACCTGTGAATGAACTCTCATCAACTCTGATTTTGTCAGCTGTTAAGCATGGGAATACAAAATAAAATGTTAGTATGTACAGCAGTGCCCCTAACCTTAATGGGATTATAGTCTATCTTTTGAACTTAAGCATGAACCCAAGAATTTAATTAATAAGTTTCTCTGACAGTTTACAGTATATCCTGTATTTTCTAGAAGTCTGAAGTGCAAGTACATTTTTGGGTGAGCAAGCACTGAACATTAAATAAATGTTTCATTATGTTGTATTGGAAAGCAGACAGAGAGTTGGGGCAAGTTAATTAATCCCATGATCCTCTGCCTCTTTCACTAATCATTATCCTTTTCATTTGCGAATCTAAGATGGTAGCTACAAATTAATGGAATCAGACTTTAAATTAAGAAGTTTATAAATGTATCACTCCCTGCTAAAACAATACCGGTATACTTACAATGTCAATTTTACATTAAAATGTCCAAGCTTACTCAGTACAAATTCGTTCATTAATTACCAGTATTTTATAGTCAACAGTTTGTGCAAAAATAGAACCTTCATTTTTCCAAGATAGCCTCAGAAGGTTCTTACATACTTGGTGTTTACTGGGGAATTAGGCTATTTAGGTTCTTGGACATGTCCTTATCTTCTTAAGAAAAAAATGTTTTAGTTGCTGAAAGGATATTGGTCCTGTCTATTGTTTATATAAAATATGCATATAAAAAACCCGGTAATCATGTAAATACGAACCCTATTTCTATTATTTTATTTGTCTCAGTGCTTTAACACCGATGAAATGTCAATATAAACTATTTTAGAACACAACAATTACAATGCCTGGCCAAAGTACTAGGGTAGGGTATACAGTAGTACTGTCATTGTCTCACTGAAAATAGGCAACTATTTGTGCAGTGACAGTGGTATATAGTATCGTAACATATATGTATCTGAAATGATATTGCAAGGGATTTGGCTCATTTTCATTATCCATTAGAGTTTGTTTTATTTGATTTATGAATTCTAAGTTTTAAATGAATTCTATAAAATAAGAACCTGTTTCCAATTTAAGGCTAAAGCAGGTTTTATGTAAAGGTGGTTTAACTGGAAATCTTAGCCTAACAGTTTCTTAAAAATTAGGTTCTTATATGCGGGTTTTTACTGTATAACCTGTAAAGGAAACGGGAAAGAATACTCTACCGCCCAAAAAGACGCCGTTGATGATCTCAAAAGTGATGAACTGCACAAGCTCGTGAAAATGATGTGTAGGGCATTGTGAACAAAATTGGTGCCTTAAATTTCGCACTCTTTCATTCACGAGTTGCCTCACAGCCTCTTTGATTTTATTATCATGAACTGTGTGGCAGGACGCCGTGAATTGATTTGAAAATGCACAATTATCCAGTTTCACAGAAACTGTTGAAATGCAACAATATCACATGATTCGCTCCTAGCCTAAACATTCAATTTCTTCCATACAGTGCATCCTGATTAAAAATAGTTCATTAATTATGCGTTTTGTATTGCCTAACAGTTTCATTGCTTCCTTTCTCCGACAGTTTGCCATGGATAACATACACCCTCAAGCGGCAATTAGGATTGGTATGTTAGTTTCATTCTTCCTCTTAAACACTCATCGTTGTTCCGGAGCATTTCACCTCTTCACTGAGTGCTTGGTGCTTTTGAACCGTTTGCCAGGTCAATTTTCATACTTTTACGAACCAATACACTCACGACTTTTAGCAGTAGGATGGCACTTTTTTAATCGCGGTGTAGATTGCTATGACCGTAGCTACTTTGAAGAATCAATCCAATATCACGAAAGAGGGCTTGACATCTTTAAAGAAATCGGCTCCAGTTCAGGACAGGCATGGTCTCACTGCTACCTTGGTAGAGCGCTCTATGGTGTTGGCCGGTACGATGAAGCTACTGAACATTACCAAAAGGCTCTTGAAATTCCCGGAGTAAAAGGAGATGAAAGAAGACGCCTGGAAGGAAGAGTCTATAACAACCTCGGGGAAGCGTATCAAGTTCGTGGAAATTATGATGAGGCGTATTCTTATTATCAGAAAGCTCTTAAAATAAGTCAAGCTGTCGGAAACAAAAGAGAAATGGCAGTGTCCTACAACAATCTTGGTCTCATCTGTCATAACCGTCTCGGCAAACTTGATGAAGCACTCGTTTACCACCAGAAAGCACTCGAGATTCGTAAAGAGTTGGGGTACAGAATAGCAGAAGGAATGTCCTATCATAACATCGGTGGAGTGTATCAGGTGCGTGGTGAATATCAAAAAGCGCTCGAGTTTTACGAGAAGAGTCTTGTAATTTGTAAAGAAACCAAAAGCAAACAAATAGAGGGAAGTAATATGCTTTTCATTGGTAAGGTTTATTACCTTCTTGGTCAGCTTACAAAAGCCGAAGAGTATACAAAGGGAGCTATTGAAGTTGTCTCAGAGATTGGAGACAGAAGAGGTGAAGGAGGAGCTCGGGGAGACCTTGGTCACTTATATGGTGCGCTTGGTGACTATGAAAAAGCAATGGAGCAATATGAACAATATCTTAAAATATCTGAAGAAATTGGCGATCTCGAAGGCAAAGGAAATTACTTTAGTAATATGGGACATATCTACGCTTCGTTGGGTGATTATGAAAAATCCAAGAAATATATAAAAAAGCACATCGATATTCTCCAGGCAATTGGAGACAAAATAGGACTAGGGAAGGCTTACAATAGTCTCGGTAGTATTACTTGGTGTGATGGGAACTCGCACGAGTATTTGGAGAAAGCTCTCAAACTTACCAAAGAAACCGGAGACAAAGATGGAGAGGCAGCCTCCACGAACAATTTAGGGAGCTTGTATCTTGCATTGGGCGATCACGACAAAGCGATCGAGTATGCTGAGAAAGCACTTGCTATCAGGAAAGAAATCGGCGACAGAAAGGGAGAAGTGTCGTCCTATACGCTCCTTGGTTCTGTAAAACTTGCCCAGGGTGAAAATCAGAAAGCAATTCAGTACCAAACTAGGGCGCTTGAGATCATTAAAGAAATTGGAATAAGAGATCACCCAACATCCATCGTCCTAAAGGAGTTAGGTTTAGCTCACGCGTCTGAAGGAGAATTTGCTAAGGCATGTGATTTCCTACTTGAAGGCATCAAACATCATCAGAGTACACGTTCTTCTGTTAAAGATGAATCCAACAAGCTCTCTTTAGACAACACGAACTTTTCTTCTTTCAAAACTCTCTCATGGCTTCTCCTTTGCCAGGGAAAGGTTCACAATGCCTTGTTTGCCTTAGAGCTTGGACGGGGTCGCGCCCTTGTTGACTTAATTTCTCAGAGATATGGTATCCAAAGGGCCGCTGATACAATTGAAGTCACTTCAAGTTCCCTGCAAAAGTTTTTTCGACACCATAAAAGAAATGTTCTTTTTATAGCCGTGTTGCAGAGTATTATCGCTCTCTGGTACATCGACAAGAAAGGTAATATCAAGTTTAAGAAAGGCTATGAAAAAGAACTTTCCAAGGGGAAGAAAGTCGATGTTCCGAAGACATGGTTTGGAGTTGATAGATCAGTTCTTGAAGATCGAGAAGTGCAATGTGAGGATCGATCGTTGTCAGCCCTCTATGACGATTGTCCATCAGACGAAGCGGAACAAAGTAAGATGTCAAAGACCCATATCGTGAGAAAAGGAGAGGAGACCGAACGAAATAACCAGTCATCTCAACAGCTTAATGCGTGGAGTGCTCTCATTGCTCCTATAGTAGATCTAATAGAAGGTCCAGAAATCGTCATAGCCCCAGAGGGAGGTTTTTTCATGGTTCCTTTTGCAGCGTTAAAAGATGACCAAGGAAAGTACCTGTCAGACAAGGTGAGGATTCGCCTCGTTCCGTCTCTATCAACACTCAAGCTTATCCAAGATTCTCCAACAGAGTACCACTGCAACACTGGAGCACTGATTGTGGGAGATCCAAAGATTGGTCCTGTAGAGGTCAAGGGAAATGTCGTGGAACTTTGTCCGTTGCCCAAAGCCAGAGAAGAGGCACAGATGATTTCTAGGCTTTTAGGATTACCATGCCTTGTGGGAGAGCAAGCTACGAAGGAAGAAGTGCTAAAAAGGATACAAGATGTGAGTTTGGTGCACATTGCAGCTCATGGTGATGCAGAGAGAGGAGAGGTTGCTCTCGCTCCCAACAGCTCTGTCAATGGAATTCCCAAGAAAGACGACTTTATGTTGACAGTGAAGGATGTAGCTGAAGTTGGCATCAGAGCCAAACTGGTGGTACTCAGCTGCTGTCACAGTGCTCGTGGAAAGATCCTGACAGCTGAGGGAGTTGTTGGAATCGCTCGCGCCTTCCTGGGATCAGGTGCCCGCTCAGTTCTTATGTCTCTATGGGCTGTTAATGATGAGGCCACTAAAGCGTTTATGGAGATCTTCTACAAATGCCTGATCCGTGAGAAAAAAAGTGCAAGTGAAGCTCTTCACCTGGCCATGAAGACGATGAGAGAGTCACCGCTGTATAAAGATGTGAATGACTGGGCTTCATTCGTCTTACTTGGAGATGACGTAACATTTGGCTTTTAATAGTTTAAAGCACAGAAAGAAAATACGCCTTCAAATGAGAGCAAAATAAGAGGTCATTTATGAAATTTAGAATAAGCAGTTATAAGCTTCTGATTAAAATTTTTACAAATGACCAAACGTCTAGGGACAGCAATCCTTGTCCGAGCCTTGTACCTACAGGTTTACGTTCGATTAGAGTGCAATAGACAATGTAGTGCTATTAATAATTTTTCCTGAAAATCCGAGGGGGTCGACACTAAGCAATCTCTCCTTTTTTGCCCTTTCTCTTAAAAAAAGGGAAGTTGAAATCGCCTAACATCGTCTTTGAACATTGCTAGGAAACAGCGAAAGGATGAGAAAAACAACACGGGGCCATATTTTTTCAATTACTGACTTTATTAAATAGTTTATTTCTTTCCAACTCATTATTGAGAATTTCCAATTTTCCGCTTCTCCCTGAACATTAAAGACCTCGAGTGGCGAACATTGCACACAAGATTAAAATTAAATACCCTATCTAAGAGGTTTCCATATGATTGTTAATGGTCACCAACGAACGCTGCCGTCACCAAAACTGAGCGATCGCCGGTAATCGCTCGGAAACCACGCCATACAAATGTCTACAGATTTTTCGATCGCTCGAATTCTCAAGCGCTGCTTGTAAAGTTTCCAGCCATCGTTGACGATCATATGGAAACCAGCCTTTAAGAAAAATAGTGTGCATTAATAATAAATGGTTTAATAAAATTAATGCTTTATTAAAATTAATTTCGGCAAAGGTATTAATCGAGCATTTTCTTAGAATTGTGGTTGTTCTTCCCGTAAGTGAACACCCTTAGAATCTCCTTTAACGGATGCCTTTCGTAGTTGGATACACTCAGTCGTGGTTCCAGCCACGGATCAACACTGAATGCAAAATCGGGCAAAGTACGCGAACAAATATCTGAAGGAGACACCTGAATGTGACCCCAAGGGTGTTATTCATTTACGGGAGTAACGACTGTATTGTCTGAAGTTGTCCATCCTGTGAACAGGCAACCTAGTGAAGAACAGGGCGTATTAGGAAAATCGACGAGAGGAGGGAGCCAAATGCGGACCGGGGAATGCGACAGGGTGGCCCCCTCCCCAAGCCTCTCGCCCTTAACAGAGATAGCCGATTTTTCTTGAGCTCTACTCCGCACTAAGAAACCCGTTCACAGGCCAGAAGCTGTCACACTTGACTTGCGAGTACACCCCAAGCGAAACATCATAGCTTTTCTGCAGAATTCTTTTTACACACATTTGGCAAAGATATTGCTAAGCAAAACGAACTATCAGCTGATGGGGACATGCTTTCGTAAAATTTTCGCAACACTCGCAAGTGTTCCGGTGCCATCTTTTGACTGGATAACAACTTGGAAAGGTGTGACAAATAAACAAACAAATAAACATAGGCACGCATTGTGTGCTTGACCTATGTTGAAATGAGAAGTCTCATTTAAGCTTATTTGCGATTTTTAAGACATACTCCGAGGACAAAACAACACGCGCGATCATTTTCGTTATTATTTCCCCCTCCACTATAGCAAACTGAGTGCATAATGTTGCAATTGTTGCATTACGCACATCTCAACTCTCATGCTGGTCATATGAGCGCTAATAGAAAGTAACTGTTTTGAAAACAGCTTTATCTTTTACTCAGCAATACCCTTGGAATGTAAAACAAAATCCTGCTAAAAACCCAGTCGGACCAAAATTGGGAGATAGAGCAATCATCTAGAAGGCCACAGGCTGAAAAGTCAAACTGACTCAAGAACAAAACAACTGCATAAAAATTTCAAATTAAATCTAAAACTAAAACCTCAGTTAACGTCAACTAATAATTGTCCACATATTACTGAATGATATAAATCGAGGTCACAACAAGAAGTGAAAGAAACAAGTGCATTAGATAATAACTTGAGGAGAGGACAGCCATTGGCACTCCCAGTTGCACAACCTTGTTTATGCAAATTGAAGACCGAAAGAGGGCAAAGGTCGTTTTTCAAACAAATTTTCATGCCACATGTTCCGCCATATGATAAAACCTAGCCTACGTGCAGACGTCTCCTATTTCCTTTGCCTAAGCCCCGACGTGACCAATCGAACCAAATCGACCCAATCGAACTCAGTCATGTGATTGGTTCGATTGGGTACGGTAATCGAACACAATCGAGCTCACAAAAAAAATGGAGCAATTGAACGCAATCCAACGTTGATTAGGTCCGATCGTATTCGATAAGCCTCAATTCAGTTCGACGGGAAGGCAATAACAAAAAAAATCGACGCTGGATGACATTCCATTGAAAACGGAGGTGGCAGAGCCAAATCTGGGAAGATGCAAGTTATTCTCGGCAGCTTACAATGCCAACTCGTTGCACATCATCGGCTCGGTTCATTGAATTTTGCATGGGTTGTAAAGGTTAAATATGCTGATAAGAAAATTAAAAATAGATGAGGTGAATTGATCAAACATACTTTTCAAGTAGCTTATATCTTTTGAATGATTTTCGTATTGTTCGATTGGTTCGATTGGGTTCGCAAATCGAACACAATCGAACTCTCACACATTTTTTCTTAGCTCGATTACTTTCGATTCCCGAACCAATCGAAGCTAGTCGTTCGATTAAGTGCGATTGGGTGTGATTGAGTTCGATTACCGAACAGTTCGATTGGTCACGTCGGGTTAAGCAAAGGAAATAGGAGACGTCTGCACGCAGGCTAGATAAAACCAAGAAGGAAATCATTTCTATGTTGGCTGGAAAATCTTAGGATATGACTGATATAAATCATGGACACAACATTCAAAACTAAATCTTAAGCGTATTATGGGACGAGAAAACAGGTTTAAAAACCTACAGACACGTTTGAATGAACAAACTAATTTATGCAAATTGGACACTAAACGCTTGAAGATTATACTGACTTTTGTTTAACGCGCCTATCACGTGGACTTCAAATCACACATGCCTAAAAATTAGCCACAATGGTGCTCAACATAATGATAACCATGGAAGTTCATATCCACAGGCACATCCTTCACTGAGCCTCCAATTACTGTGGGGGGGGGGGGGGACAGGGGTGGTTAAACGTCCCGCTTCCCGTACCCTTTAATCCCGGTTCCCGCCCTGTATTTTTTGGCTCCCGCCCCTTTGCATTTTTTCGATTGCGAAATATTGCGCAATGTTGCATAATTTTTCCCTTTTTCTCCCGCTTCCCGCCACCTTGGGAATCCCGCTTCCCGCCCCCTCTTCTCCCGCCTCCCGTACACCTTCCGCCCCCTTTTCTCCCGGTCCCCGCCCCCCTGTCCCCCCCCCCCCCGCCACATTACTCTATGCAAATTTACGCTCCACTCCGACCACTCTGGTCACCTTCTTCACAATTAATTAAATTATCTTAAACACGTCGCTATAAATTTCAAATTTTTCGTCAACAAGTCTATTTTTGGGACGCGGTTGTTTTTGTCACGTTTCAACATTGGCCCCGACAAAGTTCAATACTACCTGCCTTTACTCAAAATACAATATTTGAGAGGAAAAAGTAGAAAAGCACATTTGCGATGATCTTATCCGTCCTCATGTACATTCAACATGGCCGATTAGTTTAACCTTGTCCAGTAAGCGAATTATAACCAGATTTTTCATTGGTAAAATGTACTCTTGGCATAGTAGCCTCAATCTGATTGGTGTACATAGTGGCCACATAAAATACCCGGGGGGCGCACACTCCCATGAGAAAGGCGCAGGGATGCTCGTCGTCCCGCTCTCTTCGTCTGTTTCAGAATGGCAATTTTTAGCGGTGGAATAAAGAGCATCCCCGCCGAGTCTCACATGGGAGTACCCCCGGATCATAAATGCAAACAAACAAACATAGAAAGTGCAAACTGCTGTCCGACTAAGACCTATGTTTTCAACATAGGTCAAAAAACGGAACAAAACAAAACAAAACAAGCGTCTAAAGAATGTTTGAGTGCAAATAAATAAATGATCGATTCTCTTCATATGTATAGGAGCGGAAAAGAGTTTTTTTATCAAGCCATGTACGACGAATTGGCATTGGGCCAGTCGTTCATAGGGTGGATACGGATAGCTTAGCGGATAACGTTTGTAAGGTAATCGATGCATTGTATACCACGATAGCATAAAGATTAATACCTGGTTTGATGAGCAGCACAATACCTGCCCATGCATATTAATTCACTTCGTTTTCTTAGCAGTGCATTGCAAAACAGCAATGTGAATTGAGTGCCCAGCGCGGGCATCTACTAGTTTCCCAGTATCTCAGTGGCAAGCGCGTTTAACAAGTGGGCGGAAGTACATTATCCTTGTTAGTCCTACAATCGTGGCAAACTGATCGAATACAGTCTTCCTGCCACTAAAGAACGTGATATGACCAAAAAAAATAGTTTGATCAAAAACGTAAACCAGGATAGAGTTTTTCGTACATCACTTTGAAGCAAGGAGTTGCATTTGTATATTGAGCAATAGCTGGTTTGCAACCAATCCCTAGAGATTCAAAAGACCATAGTGTGGCGGCCATGTTGGATGAAGTAAACAAAAGGAGCTAACAAGAAATTTTGTTTTGTTACTGCAATCCAACATGGCGGCGACGACGTTAGGTGGAAACCAAGAATACGACATTTCTGAAACAGGGAAACAATTACAAGGAACTAAAAAAATTCTCATCAATACAAAAATGCGTGAACACAACATATGCTCGCTCGATACTGAAGTGACTTGTCCTTGGATGTATTCCTCCCAGCTGTCAATTCATTAATATGCCATTCATTAATATTAATTTGCGAGCAACTAATACTAAACAATGTTCTCCTCTCTCATTGGCTCGTTCCTCAAAACACGCTCGAAACCAAGCGCTGTAAGATCGATAGTTTGAAATCCGCTGTCCAGGATTAACTCACTGACGGCTCGTCCGGCCGCAGGAGACTGTTGAATACCATGGCCACTAAAGCCGTTGACGAAAATAAAATTCCTTATTCGGGGATGACGTCCTATTATGGCATTTTGATCCAACGTGTTGTACTCATAATGTCCAGCCCAAGCACTTTGGACCTAACACATAAACAACAAAGGTATAAGCGCTAAAGATTGTCCAAGTCACCCTATTTTATTAGGGTGCGTTTCTTTGGGAAAATCCAAATCCGGATTCTTGTATCCAAAAACGGATTTTGCGTTTCTTTACCTAAATCCGAAAATGGATTAATCACGGATTAGTGATCTGAAGAATCCACACTCCGAGTGGATACATCAGATCAAATCTAAATCCGGATTTTTAGGATTCGTGATCCGTGCGTTTCTTTGGGGGACGGATCCGAAAATAGTACATCTGTCAAGCGGTCTTCCATGCAAATTTACCGATCTCGCCATATTTTCTCTCGATCTTGCGTGAAAAAACATTCGATCGTGAAAAAGAAAATTCAGGTGATTATTCCGTTCCGTATATTTGAAAAGTTTTCTCCAAAAGTACAGACAGAAGCATTGACACGTCAGGATAACTTCATTTGTGTACCATTTCTGTAATTCAGGGACCAGACTTTGCTAATTGTGAACGCAAATAGCGAGTTCACTTGAACTACTGCAGATACTATTTTTATTTAGTTATTTTATTAGCTTCGCCTTATTAGCTGTCCTTGTTTATGAATTATTTGTATTCCATTCTAGTTGAATTCTAGGGCAGTGCGAGAGAAATATCGTTCTGATATATATATTGCGTGCCTCCAGCCTGTCTTATCATGTCAAAATAATCCTTTTCCGGATTTTGTGTTTCTTTGGTGTCAAAGAATCCTTATGATCTGGGATCACAAATCCGTTCTCGGATTTTCCCAAAGAAACGCACCCTTAGACAGTGGAAGTAAAACCTGCATTTTTCCAAGTAAACTTCGAAAGGTTCTCATGCATATATTTGGTGCCTGGTGTTAATCAGGAAGCTAATTCATTATAGGTGAATCCATACCTCTGTGTCATTAACGTATAACACGTACATTATGCCGGGCTACATTTTAAACAAACACAGACCATGCTCTAGGATGTCTGATTTATTTAAACCCCCAACAGATCTTGTAGTTTTCCGCAAAAGAACCTTCCGTTTAAATTTTTTGGCTACCAGGGTTCTTATATGTTGGAGGTCTTACATGCGGGTTTCGACTGTATTTTAAATGCAAAGAAGCCTTAAAACGGGTCGGTATTTAGTGTACATCTTTCAAACGGTACAGGTACACATGCAGGCTGCCTCTTCCCCCCGCGCTGGTATAGTGCGGGCAAACAGGGAGCGCGGGGCGTCGTGGGAAGGATGCAAAACGCACCTATCCCACAACGCTACGCGCACCTTCAAATTACAAGGAGGGACGCCTGGGGACAAGGCAGCACAAGCAGGAATGACGTTGCATGCAGGGAAGTCATCCTCTAAAACTGGTCACGAGTTTGGTTTTTGTCGGTTCGACAAGCACAGTTTCTTGTTGTCCATCATGGACTTAAAATTGAAACTCGTTGTCCTTCTTCATTTAAGACCCAATTTCAACCTCATTACTGAAGACGTTATTTTTCAACCGTGTTTGCGTAGACCATTTAGAAAATTAGCTTACCTTGAGACATTCAAATGCTGGGATTCTGTGAGCTAGCTTTGGCCAAATTCTTTCATTAAAATAATCATAGTCCACGTCAAAGTCTGACGATTCGTGGTCGTCCTCCTAAATGTAAACGAAGACTTAGTTAAACACTTTTATTTCCAGCGTGTACCAAATTTAAATAGAAATTTGTAATAGATAATTAATGTTTGGTTTGTACAAAATACAACAAGCGTCTCATGCCGACCAATTCTACTTGAACATTTTCACCACAGTTAATGTCACATGGTGAGCCTCTATTTGCCTTCAATAATTAATTCTATGGCCGTTTTACGGCCGCATTAAACTCGGGCTGTTCTTGTCATGGCTAAAACTCGTAATCTTAGGTTATGGGTTGATCACCGACCTGACCTCCCACCCCTCCCCCTTCCAGATATTTCTTTTACTCCAATTCTCTCCGATTTACTCCAGGCTTCACCACATGTAAGTAGCCCGCGTGGACAGGCGCCAGAGGGGGAGGAAGTGGGGAAATTAGTAAACGCGAGACGCAATGCGCCCGCCACGTGCACGCAGGTTACACTGTAAGGAAATGTCGTGGTATCGTTTTAAAGATTATTTATTTTCTGTCAAGATAACGCGACAACTTATCAACGACTTTATCACATAGGATGTTGGTATATCAGAGGTAAGAGCCGGCTGTGATACTGTAGCTCGAAAAAACACCGCGTCGCTTATTTGATTTTAGGACTTTTCGATGCTGTGCTTATTGGATGGCAGCGTTTTTTCGGGGAAGGCACTTATTAAAACACATTCAAGACAACATTACCTGAGTACATGTCACTAATTTTACAACCTTGATTTAAAACAAACCACTTCGTTTTACATTTTTACTTTGAAACACTTCGAATAAGCTTCAAATAAGCGCCATGTTTTTGTTGAGATGTGCGGTCGACGCTTATCTTAGAGTGGTTCTTATAAGGATTTTTGCTCTTTAGCGAGGGCCTTATTCGGGGGAAGTGCTTTTCGAGTTAATACGGCTCACCTCACACATAAGTAGCCGATGTCTAGGCGACTCGTCCCAGGCCTAGAAGACGTTGTAGGAGAAGTAGACTATAAACTGTTAAAACTCACATTTTCCGGCGCCAATCCAGATATAAAAAGGCTACCTTCATTACGAACGTATGCCCCAGAAGTATCGATAACAAAGGGCATGACATCTTTCGTTGGAGCTCCCGGGCAATCCAACACGTAGATGCAACGCTTTCTTGGCTCCACTGGCAAATCTATCCCAAGCTTCTTTGCGAGATACCCTGCGCTCGGACCTGCAGCATTAACTACGACTCCACAATGAATATCTTCCACATTATCTGGAGAAGAACTAGTAACCACCTAAGGAGACATTAAAGAAGAAAAATGTGTTAATCTCAAGCCAACAACGGGCCACAACGATATGGTGTCTTTTTTCAGGTTGATTTTATGTGGTCTTATTAGAATTTAGATCATCTCCGAAGATTTTAATCCGCAGTACCAAACATTTCCAATATTTTGCCTTACAAACACAATTTTCGACATTCCGTCATACTAATAAAGCAAACTAATATTGAACAAAACATTTCAACTAAAATGTTCTTCCAGTATTAAATATCACAAGTACTTTAATATTCACGTCTAGTTAATCTTATAAGGGCCGTTTACAGAGGCAATTTTTGATGCGCTTTTAACGGCGATTCTTTATTTATCATTTATTTACCATTACAGCAGCCCCTCGTATTGAGGATTATCAGCCGGTGTGGTTAGCAAAAAATAATAATAAATAACAACAAAAGCTACAACAGAAACAAAAGACAAAACTTAAACTAGTTGGTGGGTGATTTTAGACACGTTGATTCGGAATTGAGCAGGATCAGCAGAGAGAGTGAAGACATCCGGAGGCAGGGAGTTCCACTGAACTATAGTTCTAGGATAAAAAGACAGTCTGTGAGAGGTAGTAGAGGTGGAAATCGGGATGAATTTGGCGATTTCAAGCGCGAGTTCAAATCGAATGTGTAAACTACCAGCGACTTTTGGTGCGATTTTTCTGCGGTTTGATTGCGATTTTGGTGCGATGGAAGAAGAGCGCATGTGAAAACAATGGTAGTTTATAAAGGCGATATGAAAATGCAGTGTGTAAAAGGCGGCCCATAAGATAAACAGGTTTTAAAGCCGACTTTACAATCTTCTGCAGTCGCATGTTTTTCAAGCGTAATTAGGCGGCTATGATTGGCCCGTTTTTATTCACCCATAGTCACCTAGCCTGCGTATAAAGTGTCTCTGTGGGATCGTCCGCGCGTTGACCAACGTTCCCGCGGCCAAAACACTGCCAACGCCAAAAACAAAACCCACGGAAACAATTGATTCGCAGGCTAATAGCCCGTGGTAGTACTCCCATCTATAGGCTACATGGGTTTAAAAATTGAGTAGTTGTAGCCTGGAGTTGACATAGGGGTGAGAGGGTTTGACTCTGACTTGTTTTCAATACTTGCTTAAAGACGTTTCGGCTAATGCTTAAAGGAAACTGATGAAGCCGGGCTTAAAAGCGTTAGCCCAAACGTCTTTTAGCAAGTATTGAAAACAAGTCAGAGTCAAACCCTTTCACCACTAGGCTACATGGGTATGCGCTGCTGTAAAGCAGTTTTCAACCAACTTAGTCTGAGATAGGGCATAGAAATCAGAGAGTTTTGGTCTAGAATAAAGTATCATTTACAGAAAACTAGGGAATCACACTTGACGAGTCTGGTATAGGGCGAGAAGTTTTGGTGTCTAGTCTAGAATATTGTTGCAAAATGCAGCAGAATGCGGTCAGGATTAGGATAAGGCTCTCAGAGTCCTGGCGGCACACCCCACCGAACATTCACATAGCAGCCCCCCCCCCCCCCACCTCGGAGGGGGTTATTAGTCACTCAAGAGCCAAAAAAAAGTTTGTAGCTATCCCGCTTTTTATGACTGTTTATATCTTGGAATGGTAGTACCTCGTCCTTGAAGTCATGCTCACATTATCATCATTGTGTCTTGATCATGCGGGGAATCTTGACCAGCCGGATTTGCCGTGATTTGCGCATGTCACAAAATAATCGCATCAATGCGAAAATACTTCTAGCTGTACGAAAATATTACGCTACGTACAAATCGTTCCAAACCTTAACAGTGCTGATTTGTCCACTCTGATCTGTAACAAAGTCCACGGCCTCGCCGTTAATGTAATCCACACCCAGAGAAACAGCCTTTCTCCTAAAAGCATTGAGTAGCGACCAAGGATCAAAATAACCTTCACCTCCTGTACCTGAAACATTGTTAGTAGACGGCGTCGGTAAGAATCAAGCTTTGGGATTTACACGTGCTGGCTGTTGCGTCTTGAAAAATCAATTTCAAATTTGCAAACTCGTGCTGAAAAACACAAGTTATGACGTGTGAAAGAGTGACGCAACGTCGTAGTCCATCGCAGGGATACCAGCGTTACTCATTTATATTCCTGGGAAGTGAGAGAGATAATAATGGTCCAGAGACCGAACATCGAACAACCGACCTTCCGATCTTCCGATCAAATCTCCGGTCGAGACTTTCGACCAGACTTACGATCTGTACAACCTTCTATCGGACTTTCGATGGGACTCACGATCTGTATTGACCTATCTGTATCAGAACGCATACAGATTCATTTATTACAGGTGCAGATCAAGACCGGTTTTCACCATTTTTCGGAAATCGGTCTCACATTTTTTGATAAATAGATATGTTATTTAAAATGAAAGTAATTTGATCAGATTTCCAAGTTAGTTTAAATCTCAAAAATGCGTCGCTTACTCAAAAAAAAAAGTTTAGACTGTTGATGTCTGTATAATCACACGCACTAGAATTTACCAGCTGGAAATGTACTGTGTTATCTACATCGCCCTCAAGATTTGCGAATTAATGCTAGCTGCACTGCACGTGCGTCAGCGATTGAAAACATACATGCGAGGCACTACTAGTACGTCAAAACGCGATTAACAGGACTTGCCATGCTCCATATCGATTACAGTATGGAAGTTGACATTGACGAGTCATAATCCGCCGATTTGCAAGGTTTAATTTGAGGAAGACGGAACTGGCCAATTTTCTGTCCGAGTGACTCAAAAAACCGAGGACACATTAGAGAGCTAAAATCTAAACATTTTACCGGAAGACTATGCCCCTGGTACCCCAAGAGAATCGCGCCTTTGGCGCTCATGTTACAGGGAAACGGTCACGATTCCCGGGGGCGGGACTCCCATATGAAAGTGACGGGGATGCTCGTCGTCTCGCTTAGGGTTGTAAATTGCAGATTTTGGTCTCGCTTAGGGTTTTTAGGAAGGAAAGCCAATATTTTTACCCATTCAGGTATCGCTTAGGGTGTGCGTAAAGAAATATCTATATGAAAAAAACCAAACGACGTCAATCTTTAGCGACAATCTTTAGCGCATTTAAAATCACTGAAGCTCTTATTTGGTTGTCTGCTTTAGCATGGTCTCGTTTAGGGGTCAAATAACGCCTGAACCACGCCCAGATTGGTCTCCTTTAGGGGTTTAATTCTAATTTTCCGACGAGCATCCCCGTCACTTTCATATGGGAGTCCCCCCCCCGGGTCACGATTTTCCTGGATCTGCGCCCCTACCAAAAGGGTAGTAACATGAAGTACGTAGGTAGGCCGCTGCCCCCCAAGTAGTTGGTAAATGCCTTACCGGATCCATCAATGAGATACTATCCCGATAATTAGAGGCTAGATTGCAGAATAACCCGCAGTTCATTTGCATCTCATTGAATGATATTGGCCCCTACTGTTTTGCACTCCGTTTTACAGAGAGTTCCGACACGTCACCCTTTGGTAATCAGATATTAAAGTTTTGGAAAACGTGTAAAGAAACAGTAAATTTTTAACAAGAAGTCGCGGTGCATGGGAGGAGAACTTATTTCTTCCATTTTGCTAGGGATCCTTAAAATTCCTTGATTTTTGGCATGTATTCCTGGCCAGATTCATCCGATCGTTCTCATTTAGGCATAAGGCAGGAAAACGCGTAGGAATGCTCGGCAGGCTTCGTAGAGGTCTCACTAGAGAGAGTGCAAATATAGTTTATTGTAGTCTAATTAGGCCAATTTTAGAATACTGTGTAAGTGTGTGGGGTTGCTTCGGAGTAGGTCACAAACAAGACCTTGAAGCCCTCCAAAACCGGGCTGCCAGAATAGTTGCAAGAACTGTGCGCAGCAACCCGGCAATGGACGTTCTGAAATGGCCCACGCTGGAGGAGCGCCGTCGTAAATCTGTTTTTAAACTCGTTAAGAAATGCCTGCAAGGGCAATGTCCCCAATATTTTAAAGACTATTTTAAACGTAATAATACAATCCATGCGCGCGCCACTAGACAAAGCAACCTTTTACATCCGCCTGCTGTGAGGACTGAGATCGCAAAACGATCCTTCTATTACTATGGTTGCATTCTTTTTAACGAACTATCTTGATGGTATTTTTCGTATTCATTTGCTTCTAAATCTTTTATTTGTACATAGTTTTCTATCTATATTATTATTAGTGTTAGTGTAATGCATATGTATGCATAGTTTTAGTACATTGTTGCGCTCAGGGCTCCCATTGATAACAGACAACTTTTTGCATCTGAAGGGGCTACCCTGAGCGGTATAAATCAATAAAGGTTCTTCTTCTTCAATACGGAGGATCCCCCCTCTGTTGGTTGTTGATCAAAGGCACCTATGGTTGATATAAGTGATGAAGTGGCACAAGACGCTTGGCGGTTATGGGCGGCAAGGGGTGTGAATAGGTTAAAATCCAGTGATACTAACTTACCCAGTGAAGCTAGTGCTACACCATTCGTGTTAAGCCAAGGAAATCTCTCACTGAGCTCATCAGGTGAAAGGAGAACGACATCGCAGCCTAACTTCCTTAAATGAAAGAACATCGCATTAATATTTCTACCAGTGGGTGTAATAAGTAAAAAAGATTAATGATTTTGTCAGTCGCTTTCCTAACTACTGTGAAATTGGTCCTTAACTGTCACAACCTACAACAAGAATTCTTGATTTAAAAAGCACTGCACTTGTCTGATTTAGCTGTTGATAGCGAGTAACTGTATGTGTAAGCTGATCTGGTTGGAAAATAACTATTCAGATTGTCTCTGCTAAGTTAATAACCGAAAGTTCTCTCTCAGATGCGCGGTGGTGTAGTGGTTAGCGCGTTGGACTTCTGAAGGCCTTTGGTTCAAGGCCCAGTCCCTGCCATCGTGTTGCTTCCTTAGACAAGAATCTTGACCCCACATTGTCTCTCTCCACCCAGGTGTATTATGGGTACCGCAAACATACTGCTAAGGGTAACCCTGCAATGGTCTAGCATCCCATCCAGGGAGCAGTAGCAATACTCTCAGTTGCTTCATGCTACAGAAACCAGGCTAAGCTCCGGCCGTGTGGGCCTCCTTGTCCTCCTTGGATCGTGCGCGACTTTAGCTTCTCACCCCCTATAAAGGCTGCGTAGTTGGTGTTTTGTACTCAAAAGTGCAAAAACGCTCGACCTTTCAAATTTCCCCCTTCATTATAGTCAACAAGACATGCACCCCAACTAGAGTGTATAGTGTCTACATCCCCAGATTTGTTATGTTGTATGCTGATACTTCAGCCAAACTTTCACAGCAGCGGTCACATTACCTTTGAATAACATGGTTTTTTCTCATTGTTTCTTCTCGTTCCTTGCCGGCTAGAAACATATACCCTGATCTGTAAAGCTGGATGTCGGGTAGGTCACATCCATCAACTGCTAGAGTTTGATCAATGTTGCTGAGAAACTCAAAGCTTGCTCGGGACATCCGAATATTTTCAACCATGGAAAACTGTTGCCTTATTCCTGCTGCCGACAGCACCGTTGACGCCTTTGAGTACTGTGAGAAAACAGTACAATATTGCATCACACAAGGTAATTACAAGATACATTGTAATAGCATGAAATAGATTTATTTCTGTGCAAGGTTCACTTGCATAATTACTCTGCAATGATTGGCTATTTTTCGTATGTTGTGGGGACAAACTTTTCCGATTCGGGGCGTATGACTTTGTCTGCCGGGAATTAATTCATTGGATTTTCCGTTTCAAGCAGCAGTTTCTATTTGCAAATGTCGCGGAAGTTTGCAAAACTGCACGCAAAAGAACTTCCGGTTTGACCCGCAGAGGCACGTCACGTGCCCGCACATTTTGTCCGTCACGGTTACTGTTTGACTGTCACGGTCCTTCGAAAATGTACTTTGTTTAAATTAATTTTCTCTGATACCACTCGTCTTGAATCTGCGTCAGTTGTTGTGTGATTTTTGATGTGTGAATTCATATGACCTGCGGGAAAAAGAACTCAACAGGAGCTTACAATCACATGACCTCTGCGATCAGCTGAACAATACAGCTATGAAGCCAAGAAGTTTCCGATACAAAAGCGACGATTAGGTTTAAAAAATCGACAATTTGGAAAGGAATGTGACGAAATCGAAGACTATATATGCCCACAGGAAGCTCAAACACTTAATAACTTGCTGGGATAATTTCCGACCATCAATCGGTGCAGTTTCCCTGCACTGGTCAACTATTAATCATATCATATATCACAACATTTTACTTACCGTAGGGTCACGCTCAATCACGCAAATTTTACCCACTCCTGGTGACATTCTGTTTGCAAGAAAATAAGCTGAAGATGAGCCCATGATACCCCCACCAACGATAGCAACATCGTAGACTTTCTTTTCCTCCAAGGATCCTTGAGTTTTCGAACCTTTAGCGTTGCATGACATGCATGACAGCGACAAGCAACGAGAAATTGTCAGTTTCAGCTGGCTGTATGTTACATTCCTTTTCAACATCCGGTGGCCCAAGCAGAACAAAGGTGTCCTAACAAAGCGAAGGCGAGTAGCCATGTTGAAAATGTTCGTTGATCATCCAGGGATCTTGATCTTCGATGTTTCAAATGTATGCATTATTAAAATGTTGATATCTATTGCGACGTTTTAACCGTGACAATCACCCAATCGATCTTTCCTGAACAATTGCCAGGGCTCTCCCCAGTCCCTTCCGTATTGTCGCCTTCTGCTTTAAACATGTCGTCGGGTTCTGAGTTCATACCGGTAAGGAGAGAGTTGATAAAGAACATTCCTCCCAAACCGTTTCTCATTGGAGTTGCCGGTGGATCAGCATCTGGGAAGGTAAATTGCTTGGTCTAACATTTTTCTTTTGTGACGCTGCTGTGAAAAAGAGAGTCCAAATCGCTAGATTCATGGCGAGTTCGACCTGTCCCGGCTCAGCGCTTTGGAAAGCGAAGTCCTTCCCTGTGCTGACTTTGTGTAAACGTTGCTCTTGTAAGATGTGTCAGGCAGTCTTTTCATGAGGAAAAAATGTTATTAGGTGATAAGTTTCTTTCGGGAAAAAGACCACAGTTGTAAAACAACAACAGACCTAACCGCACAAGGGGGGGTCGTTTTGTTGCTCACAATTTCTCTTTCGTGGTGTTCGTGAGAAGAGCGATGACATCATGTTTTGTCACTTTGACCATGCTTTTGTTTACCAGTTCTACTAAAGCCTACCCTGCAAGCAGAGGTTTCTTGGTCACCCTGGTTGTTTACCATTTACAACCACTTTCCGGAAAATAAATTATTCCGGTTGGAAAGTAAATGGTACACGACTTTTCGGGTCGTTCCAGTGGAAAATTTCCGGGAGCAACGGAACGTCTGAAAAGGTAGTCCTCTTTTTTCGGACGGAACGTTCCAAACGGAAATTCGTGTACCATTTGTTCAAACCTAATCTTTGATACCAGTTTCAGGCTCTCACGGACATTTTCTGTCCCAACAACAATTATTAGGGAGCCTAACGGGAAGGAAAACGTCACTTTTAAAATGACGTCAGAATCTTTGAAACTTCTTGGCGATTATTCTGACTCGTTTAACCTGTCTAATGCAGTCTAATTATCCAGGAGCTGATTTTGTAAGGACGGCATATCAGTTGAGGAAGAAATTACTTTGAGAATTAATTAGAAAATAGCTGTGTCGCCAATTAGCACCTTGTCATGTTTACAGGGTGCTAGATCACTCGACACATGAATAAAGTTATTACTATTATATTATTATTATTATATATTGTTATAAAAACGAAAATTCACCATCGTGTGTTTGCGTTCTACACAAAACGTTGAATTTGGTCATTTCAAGTTGTAGTTGTCCACAGAATGGCAAAGAAATATACCAAAAATAACGCACGTGCAGAGTCGTTGGTTTGTTAATCAAAGCTTTTGTTTTGCGACCTTATCATTAGCCGTCGCCGTCGTGCAAATTTTTTGGTAAATGGTAGGGATTTCTGCAAATGGTAAGCGCCAGTCTCAGACGGAATTTTCCCAATACGGAAGTTTGCTTACCATTTGCCCAAACTGACCCAAAGGGTAAACCGACCAGTTTGCCCATGTAAATGGTAAACAACCCCTATGTTCTGGCAGGCCAATAAGTAACCTCTGCGCGAAACGGTCCGATTTCCTGTCGTGCATGCGCAACATTCGTCATACACATTGTCACTTCCTGTCTTGCATGCACGTCAGCTTGACCAAAACTTGCGAACTCCATGAAAACGTCACTTGCAACGGGTTTATTTGAGGGACTTACTTTAAACTCCAGATAAATGTAAGTAAAATAAACCTTAAACATGACAGACCAGTGTAAATGGTAAACAACCCCTATGTTCTGGTGGGTGAATAAGTAACCTCTGCGCGAAACGGTCCGATTTCCTGTCGTGCATGCGCAACATTTGTCATACACATTGTCACTTCCTGTCTTGCATACACGTCAGCTTGACCAAAACTTGCGAACTCCATGAAAACGTCACTTGCAACGGGTTTATTTGAGCGACTTACTTTAAACTGCAGATCAATGTAAGTAAAATAAACCCTAAACAATTTCTGCCTTGTCTTTTTCTGCTGATCTTCTGAGCTGGGAGAAGTGACAGAAGATCTGTTGTGTAAAGCAAGTTTGCTAGTGTATCACAATTTTTTGTATCACAGTTTTTGACAATGCAATGTAATGCAATGCAAGCATGCGTAAGCTTTAAACCAGTTGAGAGCCAGTTAGAAACCAGTATTTTAATTAATTTGTCCAAATCCTGGACAGCAGCATATCAAAGAATCGGACAGTTTTGCACAGAGGTTATGTACCGGTCAAATTGAAGCTTAAACATCCACCCCCCGGGCATACCCTGGGCATTTGACTGTGCACGGTGCCCAGGAAAGGGGGAATTTGAACATTGCCTTGGAAGGGTGGGGAATTTGAACCGGATTTATCTCTTGTTCTAGCGTAATACTCCTGTGAGTTTTCTTTGGTTTTTGCGAGGTTTGACGGATTTACAAGATAGAATTTCACCTTTGTTAGTGAATAACTCTTTCGAAAGGGTCTTCAAAAGAAGTTTGAAAGTGTAATCACGGTATATCTCTCTCTGAAAAGTGTGAACAGAGTTTGATTGAAGACGAAATTTGTCTGAAAGGAGAGGTATTTCAGAACTAATTGGTGGGGCATTTGAATGGCTTTTTTGCCCCAAGGGGAGGGAATTTGAACAAGCCAATCTTCAAAAGTTCAAATGCCCGGGGGATTGCCGGGGGGGTGGATGTTGAAGCTTCAATTTGACTGGTACATTACTTCTTCGCCCACCGAAACATAGGGCGACCATGGAACCTCTGCTTGCAGGGTAACTTAAAAGCTTTGAGGGCAAACTTTTAATTCTGGCCCCTTTTTAGAAGCCCAGTGCAAGGGCAGTTTCTTGTGTCGCTTGCATGTGTCTATTTCAAATTGCCTTGTGCCTTGTGTTGCTCATTCACAAAAGACCCATTCTCGATCATTCTAAGCCTAGATGAGTCCTATTTGTGCTATCAATATTTCCTTAATAATGGTTGTCTTTTGTCACAATTTTATTTACATGTCACCGCTTCTTTTTACCCTGCCAGGGTCTTCTTGTCAGTCAAGGTTTGACTAGGTCCTTTAAATCTTATACTGCAATGACTTTAGTCTTTGTACCCAGGCAAACAGTTTCAACATCACATGCAACATGCATTTGATATCTGGAGAAGAATTAGGTTGAAGGATGTTACACAGCTTGTTTGGATTTAGGACTCTGTTCAACATTTCCATTATCAAACTTGTAAGCTCTTTCTAATCCCAGTTTATGAGAACCAATTATCAACTCTGCCTCAATACTTAAGGCCGCGGGTGAGAAACTAAGTCATCAGCATTTATTTATTTAAAGCGTATGCACGGAGTGCGACGAATGATAGCGACATTGCGCGAAATATTCATGAAGAGGCTCTTCAGTAAAACTTTCAGTTTCTGAATCAATAATTGCACGTGCATCAAATCGTGTGCTACGGAGTTGTGACTTTTAAGCGTTTTTAAACAAAAAATATTGTCAAGTCCAACTTTTTTTACGTTCAAACGTTAATAGAAACTTTTGAGAAGTTTTCCAAAAAACAAAGCAAAAACTAAAATAATACTCCTTATAGCTAACATAGAGCTTCGGAAATGCTTATATTATTCAATCCAAATATTTGCGATCTCTAAATTGCAACGTATTGTTCTTTTCTGGACAGTGAACAATAGCTGCTAGAATTGAATTTCCATAATTAGCATAATCTTACCTAAACGTTCGTGTTTATTCGGTAAGCCTTCGAAAGCCCTAAAAACACCAATTTTGTGTCCAAGAATACAGCGCGGATATAGAATTTCCTGAACTGACACAACAGAGAGGCAAAATAGGTGTGTTGTAGGTTGTCACAACAGAAGCACTTTTTTAAAACAGACTTTTTAACAGAATTTTGAAGGCTTCAAATTTAAAGAAGGATGATTTTACTGATTTAAAGGCTTATAACTTTCAGTGGAACTTGAAATCACAAAATCGGCTTTTGTTGTGACACAATAGAGGTTTTAACTGATCAATGAGTGGTAAAATCAAGAAGTGTTGTCTTCTCCACGAGGAGAAAACTCGACACGGAGTCGCGTTTTACAAAATTTTAACTTTGGGAGCTAAAAGCATCGCAAAGAAGGGCAATCTATCAAACCAAAAGCAACCTTGTTGCACTTCCACCACTGTCCAAGCTCTCTGTTAAGTTTAAACGGAATCGGCTCCCAAACGTTCCAGATATAACGTTTTTTAGCATAAGACCTCCACCAAACTTTTGCCTTATAGATTTATTCATGAGCAGCTTGTCACCCACGGCCTTAATACACTGTAACTAAAATCTGCTCAAAATTTAATGTTCACTTAAATGAATAAGAGTTCAAAGTCTTGCTTTTGGACTGTCTAATCGTCAGTCTCATGCATTCTCATACATGTACCTGTATATGAACTCTCATCAACTCTGATTTTGTCAGCTGTTAAGCATGGGAATGCAAAATAAAAATATATAATGTTAGTATGTACAGCAGTGCCCCTAACCTGAATGGGATGACAGTCTATCATACTTAAGCATAAACCCAAGCAGCAGCACATGTAATTGCTTGCTTGCGTAAGTTTGATCATGTTACCAACACTCTTAAGGACGGTGCCTCCTAATACAGATATATTTTTGCAAAGGTTATGACTATGGGGAAAAAGTAGGTCTTAGCAACGGTTATTGGAATCCAAAAAGAAAAATGTGCGTAACCACACATTTTTCAGAGATAATTAAGCAACCATAATTCTAAAAAAGCGTTAAAATACAAAGAATGTATGGCAATTTCTTTCCAAATTTAAGCTCAATCATCTCTGAAAAATGGATGGTTACCCCCAATTTTCTTTTTGGATTCTGATAGCCCTTGCTAAGATCTGCTTTTTTCACATAGTTATAAACCGCGCAAAAACATTGTTGTATTAGTGGGCAAATTCCAATAGAAATCTGAATATCCCAAGATGCGCAGAACATAAGCTCAGTAACAAAAGGAGGCACCATCCTTAAGTAGCTACACTGGTTACCTGAAGAGCAGAGAATTATTTTTCAAGATAAATCTTGTATGTTTTAAGGTAGTAAACAATTTAGCTGCTAGCTATCTGACAGAACTGTTGTGCATTTATGAACCTGCCAGATGCCTTTGCTCATCTTCTGACAAGTGGTGGTTTGCCATTGAACCCTACAACTTAAAGACATATGGACTCAGAGCTTTTTCAGTCATTGCCCCGTGACTGTGGAACGATCTGCCCATGGCAATTAGATCTTACTACTGATAATATAAATATTTTTAAATCTAAGTTAAAAACCTTCCTTTTTAAACAAGCTTATGCTTTGTAGCAATGTACAATGTAATTTTTATTTTATTTTATTATTATTATTTTTTAAGCATTGTAAAGTGCTTAGCACTTAAACAGATAAGCGCTATAGAAATATTATTGTATTATAAGTAATATTTTAATAAATAAGTTAGTTTCTCTGAGAATTTACAATGTAACCTGTATTTTCTAGAAGTCTGAAGTGCAAACTCATTTTTGGGCAAGCAAGCACTAAATATTAAATAAATTTTTCATAATTTATGTTGTATTGGATTAGCAGACAGAGAGTTGGGACAAGTTAATTAATCTTCTGATCCTCTACCTCTTTCACTAGTCGTTATCCTTTTTTTTCATTCGCGAATCCAAGATGGTAGCTACAAATTAATGCAATCAGACTTAAGAAATTTAGAAATGCATCTGACTCCCTGCTAAAAAATACCAGACGTGAGTATACTTACAATGTTATTAATGTACAGGCTACCTCAGTATGAATTCATTTATTAATTACCAGAGTATTTTATAGTCAACAGTTTGCGCAAAAATAATGGAGCAGCTAGATCAGGATAGGGTAGAATCCAATCAGAGAAGAGTTGTGATTATCAGCCAAGAGAGTTTTTACAGAGAACTTAGTGCAGAAGAAGCTGAAGATGCCAAAGTGGGGAATTTTGACTTTGACCATCCAGGTGATTCAGACTATCTTGCCTCTAAAATAAATAAATAAATCAACTTTAAATAAATAAGCCAATTTAAGTCTACATTGACTAAAAGTAAATCTTTTGTAAACAAGATATACCATTTTGCTTAACACCTTTTCAAAATGCCTCGTCAAATTTGAATAAAATATCTTTTCAGCAGTGCCACAAGAAGAAACATTTTTTACTACTTCACTCTGGACTGGACACTACAAAGTTATTTTGTTACAATAGGTTTTTTGTTAACGGTGTTAATTTATACCTGGGTGCCAGCAATACAATGTGGTCAGCAGTAAATGTTTCTGTGTGGCTTAGAAAACAACACTGATATGATGCAGAAACGACCAAACCTCCAATCTTCTAGTCCAAAGCTGGCACCACTGATTGTTTCCAAAATTTTAACTGGTGGTAAAATCTTCACACACTGTGTTAATATTTAATATTCACTGTTTTGGCAGATGCTTTTGACTTTGAGATGACACTTGACACTTTAAGGAAAGTAAAAGCTGGAGAAACTGTTCAGATACCATTGTATGACTCTGTCAATGCTACAAGGTGAGTTACACAGGTCAGCGTAGTTTAACCCCTTAAGCCCTAAGCCGCCCTGATGAAAATCAAGTTTCTCTTTACATGACCACTACTTGTTTGAATGTTCAAGTGATGAGAATAAAGGAAATGATCACTGAGGATAGGATGTCTTGATATTTAGACAAATTCTCCTTACTAGTTTCATAAGAAATGTATGGGGATCAGTAAGGAGAAATTATATGCATTTTTATATCAGGGCTTAAAGGGTTAAGCAGGGAGATTTGGTAGTAATGACTGACAAGGCCATGACAACAGCATGCACAGTTGACCTTCAGGATGCTGTTATCTTGTGACCACAACATGAAATCAAACACATCCAAATTCCAATTCAATCTTGGAGTGTCCCCAATTAGCATTCTGTGCTAAATACAGTTGACACCTAAATAAAGTGATTTATTTATTTTTTATTTTAATGTTATTAAATTTTCATCTACAGTAAGAGGGGGAAATGACCTCTATTGTACTTGAAGTTGAAATCAACTTGCGCACAGACTATTCTGCATTTTTATTTCATGTTACACTGACTTTATTGTCACAAATAAGTTTATTCATCACTGGCAACCTAAGGCAGTCAAGGTGACCATTCTAAAATTATAACAAATTTTCATTGAATAACTGCCTTACATGGATGTCGCAGTTCAAACCCCCCCTTCCCCCCTACCCCCTTCCCTGGTTGGTTGCTAGTCCATTGCAATATTGTTGCGCACCAGTATTAATATTTTTGTTAGATTCCTAAACGGTTTCCCTGGTATTCGTTTAAGTACCTTGATAAAGAGATAAGAGAGACAAGTTTGTAAGTTTCTTGTCTAAGGAAACAGCATGATGCAATAATTATATTTGCAGAGGGCATGCCTTTGACCACCAGCTCACTGTTCTCCTTTAAGTGTCAAAAGTCTGATCAAAACTCCTAGACAATGACCACAACACCGTGGAGCCTCTTGTAGTTTAGCACTCTCAAACAGGGTTTTTCACTCAGATTTTCAAAGTGTGCAATATTTTTGGACTTGAAGATCTACACGTACAATCATCAGGGTTCGTACAGAGTCTTGAATTCTTGAAAAAGTCTTGAAATTTGCAAATCAGTTTTCCAGACCTGGAAAAAATCTGGAAAATAAAGATAGAGTCTGGAAAAAATGGTAAAAAGTCTGGGGCTTTTTTGTTTTGAAAACTGCAACAAGTGCTTGATTGCTAAGTGAATTTTTTTTCAGGCAGTCAAATCTTATTTAATTTCATCTTTAGCGAAAACATTCAATCGCAGACTGAGAAGTACAATGTATCAGAACTCTCTTATGCCGACATTGCATTATGGTTACTGTACGTTCACAGTGCATTACGGGACAAACTTGGTTCCCACGTTTGTGGAGGTTTTTATCAATCAAGTATTTGCCTTGTGAAAATGGGGAACTGTGTTTTCTCTAACAAGTGGAAAGCTAATGAAAGATTTAAGGCCTGGATTGCAGCCAACCCTAAATCAAGAACAAAAGCGAAGTCTACTGTTTGTGACAAGGCAATTGATATTTCAAGCATGAGCGAAGCTGCATTGAAAGAACAAAAGAAAAGGATGAAATCAAACATTGAGGCACTGTTCAAGTCAGCTGATGACCTTGTAGAAAAGGCAGAGTCAACTGGGAAAGTTACTTTTATTTCCAAGTCAAATGCAATGAGGCAAGGTGCCAAGGAGAAAGAGGGAGAGCTGAAGTCCATAGAGGAAGAAATAAAATTAATAAGAAACTTGAAGTACTGAAGAATTAGTTCCTGTATGCAATGAAAATGTTATTAAGAGATTAGGTGCAGGTGTTGATACACCTGTGATACTTTGTTTCTTGTGAGGACCAAAATGGCAAAAGATCTGCTGCCTGCCATAATATTGGGTTGCTACTTTGTTTTGATTGTGTTGCTCAAAGTTCTGAATAGGAAAATTATTATACTGTGTGATGAGATCATTTGCCTTGTAGTCTAAACAATTAATAGCATGGTTTCTGCAGGATAATTGGGATAAATACTGCTCATTATATTTCAAAATTCCCCAAATATCACTCGCCGCTTCACCACTTGAGATTTTAAGAACAGTTTTGAATTATAACTCGTGGGTCTTTATCTCAAATATCCCTTAAAACCATGCTATTACCTATACTAACCTTGAGTCTGGAAAAAGAAATTATTTATTGTTTTGGAAAAGGTCTGGAAAAAGTCTTGAATTTTGCATCCAAAAATCTGTACGAACCCTGAATCATGTAATTTAATATAAAAATTATAAATTATTTTGTTGTCTTCCATTTACAGGAAAAAAGAATCTAGAACAATATTCCCAGCTGATGTGATTATGTTCGAAGGCATTCTGACAATCTACTTTAAGGAATTGCGTGATATGCTGGATATGAAGCTGTTTGTGGATACAGACAGTGACACAAGATTATCGAGGAGAGGTGAGATTAGTGATCAGGAGAACAACAAAGTTTGTTCAGCACTGTTGTTCAGCTCTGTGAGTTCGTTTTTTTTTTTTTAAATTGACATTTAGATCATGTCAAAAAGTGAATTAATAAAATTAATATTACTTTTAACAGTAAAGGTTAGGTGATCAAGACCGTCTCTGACCTTGATGGGTTGAGCAACCCATCATGCTCATCAGTGCCAATGCCTAGGTATGGTTTCTGCAGACTTGGACCCAGTCACTATTTATGAGAGAAGATTGGATTCTATTGAGGTGCCCAGGGAGTCATGGAAGAGGCATTTTCTCTTCGCCCTTTCCCATGACTCCCTGCATGCCTCAATAGAATCCAATCTTCCTTCCCTTTACCCCGGGTTCATAAATAGCGACTGGTTACAAGTCTGTGGTTTCTGTAGCATAACGGAAGTAGGAGTATTACAAGTCTCTTTTTAGATGACAGGCGCGGATCTAGGATTAATGGCGACCGACTTCCGAAAAAACAAGCACTGAGGCGCAAGCTTCTAGTGGGGTCCGGGTGAATGCTCCTTCAGGCAATTTTTGAATTTTGACTCTCTTAAGTCCCATTTCCTGGGTTTCTGAGTCATTTAGATAGGAAATTGGCTAGTTCAAGTTTTCTTGGATGACGAATGAAGAATTTTTGAGATTTCAACTCGGAAATTTACTTCTATTGAAAAAAAATATGATATATACTTATTATAAAAAATCTGATCAATTTTCGTAAAATGGTGGAAACCAGTGTGGACCCGCACCTGGTTGAGATGCCAGTCCAGGCCTATTTGGACATTTTATTAGGTTTCCCTAACAGTATCACTGGTAAGCCATTTATACAACTGCCCGGTAGAATTCCAACACAGGATCAACCTAGGATCCTGACAAGATATTTACAATCCTACATACAGGATCCTGTAAGATCCTTTTTAAGATCCCCGTAGAATCCTACGGGATTCTGTTTTTACAGTAAAATATTAGGATCTTGCAAGATCCAAAAAGATCTTAGGATCCTGAGACAGGATTCACAAAGCTGTCGTAAGTCAAGACGACTTAACAAGGGTAGCTAGATAGGCTTTTGTTTTCCAATAATACATGACACGTCTTATCTTACGAGGTCTTTGTGAATCCCACCCCTGGGTAAGATTATGTGAGATCTTACAGGATCCTGTCATTTTCTTTACAGCTATGCAGCATACAGGTTTAATCAGAGGCTTAGATGAGATGTATCTCTTAAATAAATCTTTTTTTAACAGTTTTGAGAGACACTCAGGAGCGAGGAAGGGACCTTGAACAGGTCCTAGCAACATATGCAAATTTTGTTAAACCAGCATTTGAGGAGTTTTGTCTTCCTGTAAGTTGACATGTATTTTATTTAATGAATGCCTTTTTAACATTATTCTAATTTCTATATTCTCCAGAATAAATTTTAATTGGTGCAGTACTTAATTATTATGTATAGAACTGGTATATAAACAGAACGGTGTGACTGTTTTTGGCCCTAAGAAAAACAATATTATATTTTGTAGATACATGTGTGTGTCCTTGTACATGTTCAACTGTGCAGTCCATTAAGATCAAGTACTTAGTCCCTTGCATGTAATTAAGAGAATCTTTTAACTCGCTGGAACTATTCAACCATAATTTCGCATTTTGTAATCGTACAGAACAGTAACTTGAAATATATTAGAATATGTTAACTGCATGTGTATAACTCCTATGTATCAATTAACCATCCACTGTTTTAACATTTTCAGACAAAAAAGTATGCTGACGTGATTATACCTAGAGGATCAGATAACACAGGTAAATTTTTAAATTATAATATTTAACATTTTTTTTAGGTTGCAGATTTCACTTTAATTTTAAAGGCAGTCTGAAAAAGCTGCAGTAGCTTTAACTGGTCAACCTAATATGTTTTGGTTATAGTATTTATAATAATATAGCATTCCACTACAAAGTACTTAAATAATAGACAGTATTAGTATACATGTACAGTATACCAAACCAGTGCATAGTGTTTTTTGTGCGTTCTGATTGCCTATCTGCTGTTCTCCCAGCGTTGGTCTGGATTTTGTGTCCTAGTTTTTCCTCATCCCTCAGAAAAATAGGAACTATTTGGCTCAATGTTGCTGAAGATTGGTAGATATCAGTCAAGTATTATTTATTTTCTAAGGCCTTCTGTTAAGATTAGTCACGACAGTAGTTTTATTATCTATTTGAAATTTGTAATGTCTTTTTATTACCTATCTAAAATTAAAATGTATTTTATTAAGTGTAATTGCACTTTTGATTATTTTTATAGAATATAAGTAATAAATATTAATAATTTATCATTATTATTATTAATATTATTATTATTATTATTATTATTATTATTATTATTATTATTATATTTCCCTTGCCACTTTGGGGCTCGGCAAATATCCACCACTGTCCACCTCCACTTCAGTGAGTACGTGTAATAATTATTAAAGTTAATTATTAGCAACTGTTACTCTTTACACTGTAGTTTAGAAAGTTTCTGAAATATAACAGTTACTGTTAATTACTTGCTTATTAAATTTATTCAACAATTTGTTTCAAAAGTGAAGATAATTGTGAAAATCCAAAGAAATTGCTATTTAAATTGAATCTAGCCACTAAACTCATGAAAGGAAAAACATCACATAATTCACAAAAATTATAACTTTAATTGTTAGGTATTTAATCCTTGTTTTAAATTTCTTTTAGTTGCCATTGGGCTCATTGTACAGCACATTAAAGACATTCTGAATGGAAATAAGAGCAGCCGGACTGATGAGAGTAATGAGCCAGGACGACGACAAAGGCATCTGTCTGATTCAAGTATGATTTCATCCAGACCACACTGATGACTTGAATTTAACCTGGAAACAAAATTTTACTGGTCATTGCCAATTCTGTTGCAGTATATTCTTCAACAGTTAATGTTGTATTGCAAATACACATTAACTTCACTGGCACTAATTTAAATTCCTCATTTATTTTCTTTAATTTGAGCACAAATGGGTAAATGTGTATACAAGTACTTCAATGACAATAATTAACACAGTAAAAACTGCTGTAAAACTTTGTAGCACTAGCTTTCTAATTTTCAGATCACATAATTGTAACTTAACTAATGTAAAATGTAACATAAATGTGGTTATGGGATTAAGTCATGGTCAGCATCAAAGTAAAATGCTTCTCTTGGTATTTTTCCAAGGATAATTTTATTAGTAACTGTAAAAGTACACCATAGTACTAATGAAGTAATTAAAAACACTGTACACTGAAACTCCGGAAATAACAAGTTCCTGCTATATATTTTACTTTTAGTGGAAAAAAGCATAGTTGCACCCCTTTCTCTGCTTTTGTGCTTTTTTTCTTAATTATTATACCAATTAGTTAGTCTGATGAGGAAATTTATGGCAGTGTTAAGACGAAACATTACCATTCACCTGTTTTATCAACTTATCAGATGTTGAGTGCATTTCATCAGGCAGGCCTGATACATTTGTACACATATTAGCAAGTTTTGTTTTTTTTTTCATTTTGGAACTTTTAAAGCCGTGTGTATGGAGTTTTGAGAGAACAAGTTTAATTTGATATTTATAACACAAAAATTATGATTCATATTTACTAGTTTATGCACGTTTCAGTGGTTGGAAAATACACTGGTAATTAGAATTTTTTATTTCTTATGTGTAGTAAAAAAATATGAGTTTATAGTTTCTTCCAATTACAATTTTTAATTAAGAGAAGATTTAAATCATGGTATCATTGGAAGGGAGGGGTTGCTTTGACCTCAAATGGACAATCCTTGCCATTATAGCCAACATGTCTTTTTAGGGAAGGTACGTTTTTTCTTGGGGGGGGAGGGCTGGGACCTCAGAGGGGAGGGTCATCAGTGAAAGTGAGCACCAAAAGGGGAGGGCCATACCTCATGTGAGCTATTCAAGGGAGGGTCACACATCTTTTCCAGAATTTTTTAATGAGAATTTTTGTGATGTTGCTTTCCATTTTTCTTACAGATTAAGTTTTTCTTTTCACCTACTTTGAATTAATTTGGTGTTTTATTATAGGTACTAGGTTGCATTTGTACATGTATATTATGCCATGGCACACAGTTTTTCTCGGAGGACTCGTGTCCTTTGGCGTCCGTATCGAGAAGTACTTGACTCAGGTATCGTTTCTTCAGCTTCTTGCTGTTGGCTATCCGCTGCCTGATCTCCTGAGTCGTTTAGTTCTGAAGAGTTACTAGTAGATTCAACAATGCACTCTACCCTGTCGGAAATGTAGGAAATATTTGTTTTTGAGAGGCAGATTTCGCATGCTAAACAAATAAACCTGTCTGTTAAAATAACCAACAGCAATGCCGGCTAGTCGGAGAAAGAAGCGCGTGTATTTTCCCTTAGATATTTTATGTTCAAAACTTTTATAATACTCAAATACTTCTATATTCAAACTTCAGCTATAAAACGTAAATATCCCACACTGATCGTTCGCATTTTCTTTGTTTCAGCGTGCACACATTCAATATCGAGATATATTCATATTCAAACACTTTGCGTTCACAAGTGAAACGTTCTGAGGTTTCTACAGCATGGAACATACCATGTAGTGGTGAGGGGAGGGTCGCACTTTTGTCAGTCACCTAAAGGTGGGGGGTCAGGAGTGTTTTCATTAAAACGCAAGGGAGGGTCAACACTTTTTTGGGAAAAAAATCCCAAAATTCCCCAGCCCCCCCCCCCCCCCCCCCCCAAGAAAAAACATACCTTCCCTTAGCTGATGACATCATATCAATGATGTCATAGGCCGATGCTCGAGCCTAAAAGATCATCGCTGGTCGCCTATTGCTTATGGCTGTCTCACGTCTGTAAGGCTGGGGGGGGGGGGGGTACTCTGTGAAATGTTGGGTGGGGGTGTGCTGCCCTGACACTGAGACCCTTACCTTATCAGCAGCACATACCCATACGGCTTATAGATGGGTGTACCTCCCCTGGGCTTTGAAGTGTTTGCATTTGTTAGTAGATCAAAAGGAACTGTTTAATTTTAGTTCAAATGCGCTGTCTTGTATACCTGACGTCTGGCAGGGTTTTATTCTTGTTTTCAATAAAATATTTACACTGAATTATCAAGAGATCTTAAAAGCACCAGAGTTTCTAACTTTATGACTGCCGGCCTCTTCCCATCCATTTAACATCCCTTATGACTCTTACATAAAGAACTGGTTGATGATGATGATGATGATGATGATGATGATGATTTTGCCAAGTTCCCCTTGAAGCCTTAAGACCCTGATTATATATTGCCTTGAGTTCTATTGTGTGTTTTTATTACCGCTGTGAAATGTGCTCAATGCAGGGTACAGTCTATAGTTTACAGTTGTGTATTGTAATAGAAAAAAAATTAATTTAACAGCAGGGAATCGAAGACTTTCCGAACTTTTCAGCAAAAACTGAGGTACTGCCAGGGTAAAATTTGATGAGCGCAAGCGATGTGACCTTAAAACTTGTCCTACCACTTATCATAGCCTGAGAAGACAGATGACATTTTCTTTAGACACCAATGTCTTAGAAGTATCTTTGTTTGGTTAAAATAAATTTTAAATAGTAGAAAATCGTGAACTCAAAAGTTAAAAATAAACGTATTGAAACTTACGATAGTTCCTCAGATGTTCAGGATGTTGTTTCATGGTCAAATGTAAACACAGTGTGAACTTTGATTCATTTTCCAAATCTATTCTTAACTTGAATTGCTGAGAGATGATATTGCTAGTGTTGTTCAAGTGCCAGCTTGGCAAAGTGGCCCAAAGTGACACCAAACGTTCGAACAAAGACAAGAGTCTCCTTCCCCCCTCCCCTCCCCTCCCCTCCCCTCCCCCCTCCTCGTTTACACCCTCTCATCCCTGGCAGAACCTTTAGTTAATGCTGTCGTAGTGCTAGCCTGTTCCAGGCGTTCAGATAGTGGAGCGCGAGCGAAAAATAAAGCGAGCATCTGAACGCCTGGAAAAGGCTATCGTAGTGCGTGATAGTTAAATTCTTTCATGTTACTGCATGTTCATAATTATCAGCATGTCTGTTCTTTTCCAGGCTTTTGTGTTCTAAGAGATGGCCTTCGTTTAGTGTGATAGGTACACTCGTGTGTTGTTATTGATATCCTGACAAGCTTGTTGTAAATATAATGATGCTCATTTTATAACCTTTAATTTATTGGAACATTAATTTATTCAAAGCAGTCAGTTTGTTTGTATGTTAGGTATGTAGTATTGAGATTAATAAAGAGAAAAACCAACTTCTATTTCTATTGTTCTTTCTGTCCTTCTTTCCTTCTTTGTTTTTTAATGTGTGAACACCATGTCATCTTGAAATTAAAATTCAACTACCGTTATAGGCGTATACTTGTACTGACAGTGTTCCGGTATTTGTACGCTGACCTCCGTGGTTGTAGGAAAGGAAACGATTGCTACGCAGACTACAATGAGCGACAAAAGTACTTGAGGCATTTTCTACAAAATATCTCCCCTTAGCGGGCGCTTATCAGCGCATAGTGCCTATTTTTGGCAATTTTCGCTCGAAATTTAGCGTTGTACAGTAACAACAATAGAGTCCTTCTGTCTCAGTCTCTATGCGCTATAAGTTCTCTCGGAAATTTGATGTTCAAACTTCATATTAGCCCTTAAATAGTGCATGGCACTAACAACGTTAGCACTAACAACCTGGCGGCCTTCTGCCTCACTGGGGGCGACGACACTGACCTGATGTAACTAACAACCTTGGTCCTCAAAAAAAATAATGTAAAAATTATAAAAATACTGTATCGTATATACTTGGAACAGGGCGCTTCAATAAAAACCTCCTGTAGCCCTGCTCTCTGCGCGAAAGCACTGGGATTACGTCAAGTAACAACAAATACGTGAATAGCAAAACCTTGCAAAGCGATGAATTGAAATGTCAGCACTGGATCAAAAAACATTAAAGTTCGCAATTCTGACGCTGTCGATTCGAGCCGCGCGTGCAACGTCGCCTGGTAAGCACTCCGCCTGACGTCATCAGATCTATTTCTTATTGAGGAACACATGCTTACGTTTACTCATTAGCGGTAACAAGTTGATCCTTGCACGTGCATGGAACCTGTTTTTGTCAGACGCAGAAGCCTTTCTAGCGCTCGAGGCCCTGGCTTTAAGCGATCGACTCGCGCTCGTCGATTTACCGCTGTGATGCAAATTGTCATCAATGAAAAAGATACTGACAGAAATCCCGGCAAGCCTGATTTTTTTCAGGCTTTCTTTTCGCAACTGCATAAGTTACGTTAATAACTGCGAGGATCTTCTCTACACTTATTTAGAAAATACTGAGCTGGATTTGTTATCCGAATAAACAGCCGTAGCCTTATGCGACCTGTATTGACAGTCTCGACGTCACTTTGTGTTTGCAACCTCACACCCGTGCAAACATTGGCAGTTAGCAAACTTTAATAAGTAGCTCTTTGAGTTAGTTTGGCAAACGATGTCTTTAGAATCAGCATGCACTAAACCCAAGAATATAAAACAGCTCGAAAGACCCTTACAACAGCAAACCCCTTATCTTAATCACAAACCGCTAAGCAAACGCTCGCTAGCTGTCAAAAACAGTACGGCTCGTGCGAACCCAAAATAAAGAAAAGCCTGGTCGTGTGATTTAGATTACCACCCCATCAATCGCAGTTGTTTCCTGGAATGAAATTGTTGATTATGACGTCAAAACATTAAGATCAAATAATGAGTTGATAATGTAAACATTAAAATGCCAAATTAAATTCTAAATTGCTTATTGTGAATGTGACGTCAAGTTGAGCTTAATCATTATTTTCCAGGTGATGATAAGCTAAACCGCTAAACCATTTCTGTGCTCCGATTACTTATTTCACTACACGTCCTTTCTGGTTTGTTTCGGCGGAAAAAGCAACATTTTTCCTTATAAACATTGCACCAACGCCGAATTAGGAATTATCTGAGTTTAAAGCGATTTATAAAAAGCTGAAGATGCCAAGATCAAAAAATGGTGCAAACATGGCGCTTAGCCCCTCGAGCTCTGGGCTGATGAAGCGGAAGACATCTTTTCCTAAACGAAAAAGGAGTGGCACGTCGTCTGGAAGAAGCGATAATCTTGATTCCGCACATTGCAGTGTCGAAGACAACAATACTTCTTCCAACAGGAAAGGTAAAGTTACCTCGTGACAAGAAGTATTATTATTATTATTATTATTATTATTATTATTATTATTTATTATTATTATTGTTATTATCATTATTATTATTATTATTATTATTATTATTATTATTGAATACAAAATATGTTTTTCTGTGGGGATCCGTCCACTTAAGTACGGCCAACAAAAAGTTGCGTTTTTTTCGAAAACAATGTGAAATAAAATTGGTATTTTTTTTTTCAATTTAGGTAATCAACGCTATTATACAAACTTCTTGTGTTCTAATTTTAATTAGAAGGGACTGAGATCCATCCCAAATTTGGCAAAAATTTTCAACAGTGTTCAACATCTCTCTGCTGACGATCGAGAAGAGCTCAATTAAACAATTATGACAATTAAAGCAGATTTCCTATTCATTAGGGGAGGTAATTATGTTTGGGCTTTTGAAAGCTCCTTAAAAGGAGCCCATGAATACGGTCTCTCCTTGTCGCTCCAGGACGCTGGAGGCGCGAACGCCTCTAGCGTACAAAAGCGGTAAGTGACGTCTGTGTTCGAAGGCTAAGCTCTAAGTTCTGTCTAATAACGATGGGCGTGGCGTACAAGGCGCGTTAACCAATCAGCACATGCATTTTTTCAACCAATAGCGAGCCTAAGTTATTTTCTTGGGGAGATGGTTGGGTGTGTTGGCGGTTTGCATTCCACCTTTAGCTACGGAGTGTCATTTTACTCAATTTTATGAATAAAAGTCAGACAATCATTTATCAGTAGTCAAGGTTCCCTTTTGCATTTCTAATTGGATAAACAACGCTTTTTCTCTTGAAATTTAATTTTGTGCATTTCGCCTGGATTATGAACTCCAAACTCTGAATTTTAAAACTTATCACCAATAAAACAAACTAGGTATTTTTTTAATTCGCTCGTCGAAGCGTGAGTATCAAAAAGACTCGCTTTTAAGGTACCTTTAATCTTTTGTTTTTATGTTACACTTCTTGTAAATAAAACGCACGCACACGTACATTTCATGAGGAATCTATACAGTATCATAGTTTTCACACGTCCGTTTACACGTGATCTTCATCACTGGTGTTACTTCACAAACTTTCCCAACTTCGGTCTTTTCTCAAGACCTTTTTGTCACTCAATTGAAAACTCAGTTTCATTTCTTTCGGAATGAAAAAAAATATAGCTCTGGCCCTGAGGAAGGGCCGAAATATTGGCCATTAAGGACGGTGCCTCCTAAAACAGAGGTATTTTTGCAAAGGTTATGACTATGGGGGAAAGCAGATCTTAGTAAGGGTTATTGGAATCTAAAAAGAATAATGTGGGTAACCATGCATTTTTCAGAGATAATTAAGCAACCATAATTCTAAAAAAGCTACAAAGACTGCATGGGCATTTCTTTTAAAATTTAAGCTCAATTATCGCTGAGAAATGCGTAGTTGCCCGCAATTTTCTTTCTGGATTCTGGTGGCCCTTGTTAAGATCTGCTTTTTCCACATACTCATAAACCGCGCAAAACGTATGCGCAGAACGTATGCGCAGTAACAAAAGGAGGCACCGTCCTTAAATAAATCAGCCCTTTGCCGTAGTGCCAGCCTGGCACTCAGTTTTGTTCTAATGCTCAAGTAGTTTAAGACCTGATTCAAGGGTATTAATTAGAATAATATAATTTTTTAATGAATTATTTTGTTTGTTTGTTTGTTTCTTGAGTTGAGGTATGAAAATTACATGAAATTTGGCACACAGAAAGATCTCATAACCTTTTTAAGCGCATTAAGCGTTTTCTTATGGCAGGTGACATAAAACAGCCTGATTTAGGTTATTGTAATTGTTGTTGTTGTTGTTGTTGTTGCTGCTGCTGCTGCTGCTGCTGTTGTTGTTGTTATTATCGTTGGCATCGCTGCTATTCTTGTTGCTGTTGTTCTTGTTCTTGTTGTTGTTACTTTCTTTAACGTGCCAAATCTTGCAGGGCAAAAAAGAAAAGATTCCACACAAACCAAATTATGCAAAAAGAGAAAGCTTTCTGGAGACGACAGTAAGGTTGATCTGATAGAGACGAGAACGAGAGCGAGGATAAAAGCTCGGATCAGGACACGGATGAAGGCCAAAGAAGCAGAGGAACAGCGTCTGTCAGCATTAAGAGCAATCAGAGAGAATGGATGGTCAGACTTGATTCCTTATGAAGTGCTTCTAAGGATTTTCCGGCGCGTTGTGGACGACTCTGGACCAGTACCTTTCTTGTGCAGGTGACACTCACAATACAGTTTTAAAATTTCTAACGCGATTTTTATTCGAATTTAACGTAGGCACGTAGAGCTGTTAGTTTTACAAATTCTATAAAATATACCAACTCTAACCGCTGTTCCACTCTAAGGTTTACGCTATAGCCTTCAGAGCGGCGGTGTTTGACACGTCGTGGTAGGGCTATGGTTTTTTTGGGCGGGAAATAACTTAAGGTGATTCCATTCAATTGCATTGCGCATCCTTTCTGCGCATCATTTTTTGCGTGATTAGCGCGCGCACGAGCGCGCGCGCGTTCGGAACTTGATAGGTTTTCTATGGAAGCTGAGCTGTTCAGAGAAATAAATTGTCGTTTTCTCCTAAACGAACTCGGTGACCCCACTTTTTTATTCCATTTATTTGAGGAAAATACGACTTTACATGATATATTCAAATTTGAAGAACTTTTCATTATTCAATTTTGAAATATTCCGGTTGATTCACTACTACAGCCAGATTTTAGGCGTTTCACTGGAACCGTGCAGACGCTCGATTTGCCTATTATTACAAATTAGTTTCATTGTTACGGCAATTTTAAGGCGTTTTACTGTAACATTGTACTTCTATCATAAGAATAATGCTTATATTTCATTGCTAGTTATAACTTTGTTGAAGTAATGGGTGTCTCTAGTACAAGGATAGGTTTTTTTAATATTGCTGTCTAAAGATAGCAAAGTACCTATATACTATAGCCCCGCAGCGTGAAATCAGACACGGTGACCCCCTCTTTTTATTTCATTTATTTAATGCACTAGGTGTAATTCGTAACTGTGCAAAGTTTCAACAAATTCTCATTACAACTTCTTTTTCGATGGAATCACCTTAACAAGGATAACTGCAAAATTTTGATCGTCACCTAATAGCAAAGGAATTTTAATTTTTCCACCATTTTGCTAATTTTTCTAAACATTAGTAGTCTGCTCCCCAGCCTATCCCCAGGTCCATTAGGACTGCAGTGACTAGTCTGCTCGGTTCGTCTTCACCTGATAATTTAGTCCCCCAGTTTGCTGGGAACACACTCCTTAATACAAATTAACTGGGACTGAAACAGGTGAACAACAATGGCGTCTAAGAATATAAAACTTCAAGAAACGCAGTTATGAGACCCTGAAAATGACATGCAAGTAAGCGGGTCACGCCTGTCATTGATAACTTCGCATTCTCGTAAGCTACGCAATCGTCTCAACTTATCAACTTATCGATATTCAGATGATGGCTCTTGATTCAGATACGAGCAGTGTTATTTTATCAGATATTGGTGTTATTTTATCAGGTTGTTGTTAAATAGTTCCTTGTTGAAAAAAACAATAGTCGAGACAACAGCTCAATTTTGGGAATAACACGAGCATTGTTCAACGACCTGAATTAATTATTTTGCTTATTTTTTTTAATGCCATATGGCGCTTCCCCGTCTAGTACCCAGGTGTTCTCTTCTCGGTGACGTCACATTTCACGCCAAGTCGAGCGAGCGGGAAGAAAATGCCTGGGTACTAGGCTGGGCACTTCCCTAAAGTTTCAACAATTTTTGAACGTGAAGCGTATTTGGAGACAATAAATTCGCACATCTTGGTGAATATTTCAGCAAAATTTTTGGTTATTTTCCGTGTTTTTACACAGACAAAAATCTACGGCGTGGAGTTAATAGTTGCTGAACATGTAAATCAGCTAGTTTCGAGTTAGTTGCTGAGCAATACGAATCACTCACAAGAGGCAAACTGCTGTTTTCCTTTCGTTTCATTAAAACAAAGAACTCGGCTGTGATTAAGCAGCGAAGAGCTTGCGCAAACGGAACCTAAAGGACTACCCACGGAGGTCTAATGGTGCCTCCGGGGCAGTCTGAGGAGGAGACTAGACTGGTGGCAAATTTCAACCTGTCATACTAAATGTCTCCTTTAACTTAGTTACAGCTTTCGTAAGTCCTGCTGATCTGAAGTGCTTAAATTATTTCGTTTTTAACATTTCGTAGGATGTCGAGAGTTTGTCGCAGCTGGAATAAGGTTTCATCAGAAATAACTTTATGGCGAGAAGTGAATCTGTCGACAGTGAGTATTGAATACCCGAGATCAGCCACCGACGCTACCATCCAAAAGCTTGCTGCCTCGAGACTGAAAGTTACCAAAGAACTCAGCCTTGATGGATGGAGTGAACTGACAGACGTAGGACTTAAGGTACTGTGGAGATTTAGGCAGGATATGTGAATGCCTGCACCCGCAAGTAGGCTCAGATACAAACATACGGATATTTTTTTTAATATTTAGGGATATTTAGAGTTTTTGTTTCAGCTCTTAAGCTTTAGGCGTTTATTTCAATAGTTGCTTGGCGTTAACAATGGTTTTATGCAATTCAGTGCCAACAGAAATCTGTTTCAGAGGTTCCCCCTGAAAATTACATTCCATGAGGCTTATGGCAACCAGTACTGTGGTACTCCACAGTACAAAATGTTATGTTATGTTGTGACATGTGACAAATGCCGCAGAACTGAAATCTACACGACCACAATAGCTAAAAAGTCTGTTACTTCTGAGTCGAAATTATAATATTCATTGCAATCATGGCAAGATATTTAGACAAAAATTCGGGATATTTAGAGATTTTTCGTTGAGATATTTAGAACTTTTATTTGAGTTATCTGTATATAAGCCTGAAAGCCAAACGACCAGCCACTCGTGGTTTTGGCCGCTTAATGTTCTTCTTTACTTTTCCAGGCGGTAGGTAAACACTGTCGTCACCTTCAGTCCCTTGTCCTGTCTCAGTGCGGAAGTTTGTCGTCGAAAGGCATAGCTTCACTTTCTACAAAATGCCGCCAGCTGAAGATGTTAGATGTCGCCATGACAAAGGTCAGGGGTAACTGGAGGGGTTTTGTGGCATTTAATCTCTAAGTTAGCTAGCCTTCACTTACTTTGAAAGAAAAAATTACATCACTTACTACTTAATTATGTTACTTCACTTACTTTCAAATTAAGAAAGTACGAAACAAAAATTCTTTGTATTCTATAACTCTCTTGGCAATTAAAGGGGTCTTGGGGTTTTCAATTAAGTGTCGATGTGTTATTTGCGTTTGCGTTTGCGTTTTGCTTTACTGCTCCTACTGATTGATCAGAAAAACTCACACCATTTTCTCAACTCTTTGTCGCGAGCATATTCCCATGCTTCAACACCAGAAGTAATGAAGCACTCTAGTGCTTCCCAGCCAGCGACTCCGTTTTTGGAACCTGCGACCCAAGCCTAGTACCCAGGCCTTCTCTTCTGGCTCACACGACTTGGTGCGAAATTTCGTGAGGTCAGCGAATGGCCCCATTCGGTGACGTCACGACATTTCGCACCAAGTCGAGTCGAGTCGGCGGGAGGAGAACACCTTGGTACCAGGCCACTGCGACCCATTGAAATCATCAGGAGGAACCATGGCAGCGAGTTTCGGCCCCTATACTCCTCAACTGCATTCTGCCATGGGGTGGGGGGGGCTTCCTTGTATTTGCTGCGAGTTCTTGTTGGCTCATTGTGTTGTTAGTGCGATTCAGCTTTGGTTTTGGTTTTGCGACTGGCTCAATTGAAAACGGCTCTAATCACAAGTTAAATAAACTTGGTTGAAAAACGTTGCATTATTTGTTCTTTACTTTTTTGCACAATTTAGCAAAAGGCAAACCGAGGCCATCGAAAGTCATTATTTCTGAAAAGCCTACATAAATTCACAATTAGAGATCAGGGACGTTTCACTAAGAAAAGATTTTTACAAGGAGGTTATCCTTCTGAGAGAATGGTTTTCAACAAGAATAGTCACCTGGCCAATTAAATTATATTCTATCTATATTGACTGTTTTTACGTTTTTTATGATAAGTTTATTTGTTTGATTCTTGTTGATTTACAGATAGATTTTTCGTGCCTTCATCGTGTGACCAAGCGTCTTGGAAGCCAGTTAGAAGAGCTCTGTTTAATGAACTGTAGCCGGCTGGCAGGAGAACAAGTTCTGCCTATAATCCAGGTTTGCCTGATTCCATAGCCTGGCAAGAGAAAAATAAAACACAAACAGTGGTAATAAACATTATAAACTTACGCATTTTTATATAAACTTGACGTTACAATTTTGACAAACCTTTTATACAATAGTGATAAGGGGTCTGGAACCAAGATTAAGAAAACAATCTTAACAGTGAATCTATAAAAAGCTAATTAATTAAGTATCAGCTTCTCACTGCTGGTCACTTTTGAAAATGTATGTTGACTAGCATACGAAACGTCAAGTTTATATAAAAATGCGTAAGTTTATAATGTTTATTACCGCTGTTTGTGTTTTATTTTTGATCAAGCTACGATGGCCCAGGAGCAAAGTCTTTATGATACTGGCAAGAGAATCTCGACTGCCTCAGGCCTATTGTAGGATCCTGCTCCCCAATACAACGACCATTCAAAACAAATTGATGAAATATTAAAACGTATAAAAGACGAAAATCTGATGTCTCATTTTTCATGGATGACTCTGTGAACGTGGGAGAGAATACACTAACCATTGCCTCCTAAAGTATAGTCTATATACTTTACTTCGTCTTATATACTTGTAGCTATGCTTTTCATTTGAAGTCGGTGGTTGGTGTCGCGAAATTGTGTAGGGGTTTCTCTACTGCCTCTTCTTTGCCTGCCGCTTTTGGCAATTTGTGAGTTAATACAATGTTTGTAAGTTCATGCCACGTGGTTATTTTCCTATAGGACCGGTGCCCAAACTTGACAGTCCTTGACCTAACTGGTACTAACATTAGAAAACTGAATGTGGAGAAGCTACAGGTAGGCCTTTCACATTGTTATTGCTACTTTTGTTTGTTTCTCATATTTATTTCTAAAACCATAATGTTGTTGTATATAACAGGCTGGTTGTCCAAAGCTTAAAGAACTCTTTGTTGCCAATCTGTTACTACACTCAACACCCACAAGCACTGACTTGGTAAGTGAATTTTTATTTTAAAATGGCTCATAAATGTATGACTGAAAGACATCAAGTTTGTCGCTAGATCTACACAAGTTAATTTCTCGTCGATTAATGGTGTGACAATTAAATCCAAGTGACATAATTATATCATAGTGGTGTAATGGTAAACGCTTCCAGGAATTCTCATCAGAAGGTGAGAGGGTCGGTGGATAACGGCTGTTTTGGCCGTACTCAAGAAATGTTACTCTGCCTGGTCTCTCTCTAGCCAGGTTATGAGGTACCAGCGACAAACTGGTGGGGGTAGCCCTGTGATGAAAATAGCATCCCATCTGGGGTGAGGGGGGGGGGGGGAGTAATACTCCTAGCCAGTGTATGCTGGATACCCTGTGATGGACCTAACATCCCATCTAGGGGAAGGTAGTTACTTCATGCTACAGAAACCAGGTTAAGCTTCAGCCGTATGGGCCACCTGGGATCGATGTACAACTTTACGTCTAACTTTATTTTCCAGGAACAGAATGGTTTTGCAGAGCTGGAGTCACTCTGTTTGGCTTGTGGCTCTCTGGCAGGTGTCCCGCGACCGGACAGGTTTCTGAACAGGTTTGTAAACAGTAAGAGCGTGTATGTTACAGTGTGGTACGTCGCACCGTTGGCAATCGTACAACGATTTTGACTAGTTTTTGACACCTTTTTCATAGCTTCCTGGTTAACTTCCAATTAAAATGAAAGAAATGTGAAAGGCAGAGTTGTTAGCTACACGGTCGCACTTCCGACGCTTCCTCTCATACTTCCCGGATTTGATTCTGATACGTGATTGGTCAGGTGAAAGGAAAGCGATCAAGCAGTCGTCCAAAAGATTTCATAAAATAACCAAAATCTTTCTTTAAATGACAAGGGTGAGGCACGTTGGCACTGCAAACAGTTAAATTGGTTGATAAGACAAGCAATTTTATCGGTGATTTTGAGTTATTTCAAGTCACGTGTACAAACTAATGGGAAACATTCACTGCAATTTTACGATTTGATTGCGCTCTTGAAGTATTGTGTATCATCGCTCATATTGTGAAAACAAGTGGTCATTGTTGTTTTAGGGCCTCTTCAAGGCAGCTATGCTGACATGGCATGTGCTTCTGCTTCTGTATCAAAATCTCAGTCATACCACTGTGAGATTGTTAACAAAATAGCCCGCCGGGAAGCTGTTTCAATGGGTGAATCCAAATCCGCCACTTCAAATCGCAGCAAATGGCGCGCCGCCAAAATTCTGTCTAAGGACACTTAGTACATTAAAGGGGCATAGTCACGCTATTTTAGTTCACTTTAAAAATCAAAAATATGTTCTCACATCAATGAACTTCCACAAATAATGGTCTAGTTTTGTTACCAAAGTCTTTACTGAAACTATTTTCTGTCGTCTGGTGCTACGGATGGAAATGGATTGCAATTTGAAAAAATTAGGCTAAACTTTTCAAATTCTTTCAGTGTGTTGACATTAAATCGATATTAAATGGTCATGGTTTGTTTTCTCTTAACGAAATTAAGTTAATATGTTCCTTTAGAAGTTTAGACACAATGTGGGGCCTGGATAAAGTTAGCTACCGATAATTTTAGCACAGTTTTGACCAGAAATCTGCGAAATCCTCGTGACTATGCCCCTTTAAAGGCAGTTATTGGTTTCTTTAAATTCCTTACCCACTCAAAAGCAGCAATTTCCTCTCCTTACATTAATGCACTCATCTCGCACTCATCGCTTATTAAGTGCATAGTAGTCAAAATTTTACGTTCATTTTTATGCCTTTAAGGATGTTGCTAAGATATGTAAAATTTATAGAAATCTTCGGTGGTCTCATTTTCCCGAAAAGTGATGGTTACACTTTTCTTACATGTTAACGCTTGACAAGAGGTTGTTGTTGTATACCCAACGTTCAAAATAATTAATTCGACCTCTAGAGCAGTTTTTTCTTAGAACAGTCGTATGGGAAGATTAATGCACGTCGAACATTGAAAAGTCCTAATTAGCTGTTTCTGAATCAGCTTTTTGTTGCTGCTGTTGTTGCTGCTGTTGTTGCGATGTTGTAAACTGCTGTTTACTCGAGTTTACTAGGTTATCTGTAATTTGTAACTTTGTTTGTAGAATCTTGAGAACATCGACTAATCTTAAAAAGTTAGACGTAAGAGGACTTCGAAGAATCACTCCAGAAGGATTACAGGTATATTGAATAGAGAATTCCTGATAATGATATAACTTAAGATTTAACATCAACCCCATCATCGTCATCATCATCATCATCGTCGTCATTATCGTAAGCGTCACCAACACTAACACCCTCACTACCACCACCATTGTTATTAATAATACCAGACATAACTGTCATCGTTGTCGTCGTCATCATCATTATCATCATCATCATCGTCATCGTGTTATCCATTTGGATTATTTGCTTCATTGTCCCTGGAAAGCCCCTTAAGGGAGTGGTCAATTAATTAATTAATCAATATTATCTGATTATTAATATTATCTGATTAATATTATAACTGGTTTGTTAGTATTTTTTATGCTATTTTAGTGCTACCCTCGTTAAATAAAGACTTTACTTACTTACTTACTATTACCGTCATCATCATCATCATCATCATCATCATCATTATCATCATCATTATCATCATCGTCATCATCGACACTCATCATTTGAGCATCCTTGCTGGTTACGAGAAACCTCACTCCTCTTTTTCTTTTCTTTTCGTTTTTTTTTTCTTTTTTTGTCTTCTTTTTCTTAGAGCTTACCAGTGACTTCTCTCAAAGAGCTGTATTTCTCAGACACGCACGCGAATTTTGCCATGATGTCGGTCATAATTGAACAGGTAGTATGAGTAATATTTATGTTTTTGTTTTTGTTCAATATTTATCAACACCAAGAGCCATATGGCTCTTGTTAACACGTATTTGGTACTCTTGTTTATCTCCCATTCTAGTGGCACCAAAGTTTGGCAATTTTGGACATTTCCTCGAATAGCGGTATTAACGATGAATCCATGGCGCTGTTGAGAAACTTTGGAATACCAGCGCTGCAGAGCTTGGATCTCGCTAGCACTAATGTTACGGCTGAAGGCGTACGGTGAGTTTAACCAGTCCGACAACAGAATGCTCGCAAAAGATGATACATATCTACGATAGTACAAAAATTTGGATTTATCAGCCGGGTTGATAAGGCAAATTGACTACCGTAAAGAAATTGAAAGCTGACGTTTCTAGCGTTAGCCTTTCGTACACGTCAGAGCGAAACAAAGGAATTCTGCGTTGTGTGTGATTTATATGTAGAACGATAGAGCTACGCTATTGGTGGAAACATAGTAACGTAAAAGACAAGAATAAATTAGCTGAATGAAAAGTGTTCGTCAATTCCGTGGGGGTAAAGAGTGCCGATCAAAAAGAAGAGTTTTTGCCCAAAACTTTTTGCTGCTTTCTGTGCTGCCCTGATGTAAGGAAAGGCCACAGACCGTCATGTTTTGGATAAGTTTGAGGGACTGGTTTGGATGCGTCTTAGTAGTTATAGAGTTGGGGGTACCAGATCATTTTGAAAATGATCTGTTACCAAACCCAACTCTATATCTACTTTCCATCTGATGGTATTATTTTATGGTAATAATTTAATGGAGAACTATATATTTTTCAATTATTTGGAGAACTATATATTTTTCAATTATTTGGAGAACTATATATTTTTCAATTATTTGGAGAACTATATATTTTTTCAATTATTTGGAGAACTATATGTTTTTATTTCATGCGGTAACCAACGCATTCTTCCATCGCGTGACTTCTTTCAACTGGAAGTCTTAAAAACCACAGGGACTTTCCCGAGGAAATGAGTCATTAAGTTTTTCAATTGTTTTTCTAACGCGTTAGACAGTTCTTTTTGTCTTGAAAACCACAGGGACTTTCCCGAGGAAATGAGTCATTAAGTTTTTCAATTGTTTTTCTAACGCGTTAGACAGTTCTTTTTGTCTTGAAAACCACAGGGACTTTCCCGAGGAAATGAGTCATTAAGTTTTTCAATTGTTTTTCTAACGCGTTAGACAGTTCTTTTTGTCTTGAAAACCACAGGGACTTTCCCGAGGAAATGAGTCATTAAGTTTTTCAATTGTTTTTCTAACGCGTTAGACAGTTCTTTTTGTCTTGAAAACCACAGGGACTTTCCCGAGGAAATGAGTCATTAAGTTTTTCAATTGTTTTTCTAACGCGTTAGACAGTTCTTTTTGTCTTGAAAACCACAGGGACTTTCCCGATGAGTCATCAGAGTGCCATAGATCCATAAACTAAACTGTGCTTGCGGAACTTGTATGGAGGCCGACACAGCTGTGTCGTGACGTCACATCTTCAGATTGCATAATGTCCGTAAGCGAAACTATTGATTCCATCGTTTGCTATATATCGTTTATCGTCGAAACAGCTTAGTGACACTTTATTGAGCTTGTAACTACCCAGTTGATGATTGATACTTCTGATTGTTTTCATCGTATGATGTATTTGTTTGTTATTAATTAATACATTTTTATAATCTTCATGTTTTATATTGTTCTTTATTGTGTTCTTCTTGATTCCCTTGGCTGTTTTTCCTACTTTCTGGTTGTCTTTTATGTAACTGTACATTTTTGATCGAAGACCTACGAATTCTGTGATTGGTATTCCAGCTGCTTCATCCTTGAATTTACCGATTACCTTCTTGTTTGTCTTATCGAAATATGGAGAGTTTTCTGGATAGTCGCTGTTATCAAATCGATCTTTATCATCCCAAAAGTCTCGGTACACATCTTCAGCTTCGATCTCATATGTCAGACTGTCTGTGTCAGTGAAGAGCAGCTTGGCTTTGTCTCCATACTTTTCTTTTATGTAGTTATAATGAAAATCATACATGAGAGTTTTGCTCAGATCAAGAATACACATACCCACATATGCCGGCCTGTTTAGAGTTAGCGTTTCTTTGATCTTATGCACTGCTACCAGATTTTCATTGAATATCTTACTGCTGACATAAGTTGGTTTAGAAGCCATCTTCAATAGTTTTTTCTCATCTGTAATAAGTCTAACATCGACACGTTTTCTTATATTCTCCATCGTTTTACCGAACACACTGTTGTTCATTAGCTTGAAGAAATCTTTTTCGAATGAATTTTTCGCTTGAGTACGTTTTTGTGTATTGAAGTCAATGTATTGTTTGAGCCAAGGTGACTGATTGAATTCTAATACTCTGTGCACTTTCTTTACTTTCAATCCAAGATCAATATACAACTGCAGATTTCTATAGTGTAGGACATATTTTTCTTTGTCACATAATGTAGGAATCAGTTTATGCACCAGTCCTGTCGATATGTTGAACTTTTTCTGTATGTTCTTACAATATCCAGACAACATGTCATCAGTTACTTTGACCTTTTCCGGTCCTAGAGGGTAGTCGTTATGAAGATCATGCAACTTTTTGGGGTATTCTAGATCAACTTCTAGTATTAACCCTTTATTGCTGTCTTCATTATACTGAGCTAAATTTATTTTATTAATCTGCTTTTCCGTCAACCATTTGAAACCACCAGTGGGTAGATATTGACTCATAGCCCAACCGTATAAATTATTAGCATCAAGATACATAATGTACTTTGAGGGCACATTCTCATCGTATTCTCTCATGTACTTGTTATTCGCTTTACCATATCGATTGGCAATATAAGATATACCACCACGCATGCCTTTTTCAATGAATTGAAACATGTCTATGTCTGTCATTAGTTCTAGTTTAATATTGGTCATCTTTAACATAGAATCCCATGACAAACCAGGAGATGTGAAGTAGTGACAGGGGTCAAGTTTGTAATACTGAAGACAGGTCTTACGGAAGTTTTCAAACACGTCAGCTAATAGAAGTATATCAGACTTAAGATATAGATTATGGTATTCACCCATCGTTTGTAATTTGAATGTAGTCCACACATTTTGAGCATGGCTATAATCCTCGTCTGTTATATGCTCATTATTCAATATGCTGTAAAATTCTTCTTTCGTTGGTAATTCTGTTTTATTGAATTTCTCAAAACTGTCCATGTAATCATAAGGATAAACACCCTTTCGTGTCATAAGATTGAACTTTTCTTTTTGAAATCTTTTGTTTGTATATTTTAAAGCTTCTGCTGGTAAGTTGCTGACTAATTTATCCAAACTTGAACTCATGAATTGGAAACTGTCAATGAATGTCAGATGGTTACCAAGCATGAACGCCATATATTTTTCCATATTGTTTGGAACTGCATTTATGTCCATTTTAATCTCTTTTCCGTTTTTGGTGTATGCATGTTTCTTAACAATAGCTCCAATCTCTTGCATTATAAAATGACTGTCATAACCTCTCAAATTATGGAATATCACTGGAATTTTAATTTCTTCTGGATTTATTCTGAGTTTCAGATTACATTCTTGATGTGCTGAGCCTCTGTATTTGCCAGTAATATGACAATGATCTCTGACTCGAATGTCTTTCTCAGTATATTTTTTATCACAGATGTGACATTTTGTTATTTTTTTGAATTCATCTTCATCCTCTTTTGTCATTCTCAATGGTTTATCGAAATGTTTTTTCATAGCTTTTTTACAGTATTTTACTTCTTCTAACATATTTTCCATGAATTTGTACACGGCCTTTTCTCCTCTATATATTTGTATTGGTTTTGTATATTTGTCATCATAACAGCAAACAACTTTATAACCATATCCACAGTCTGTATGTCTTTGGTATGCTTCTGTGTATGATTTATTACTGTCTGGTTGACATCCTTGTACCTTTTCAGTTATAGCCTCAAAATCAGCATAAATGACAAATGGCACAGGTTGCTGTTTATGAAAGTTGTTGAATTTCAGTATGTTATTGTCTTTGTCAGGCATTTTTATTGCTTGCTGACCGTTCACTTGAATACAGTTTTCTTTGTGATTGTTTAATACTCTTTCAGAACTGAAACATTGCAGACAGTACATACAAAAGTGTTTCCTCTCTTTGTGTTTTGTTTGATTATACATGAACTTGTTGAAATCCTTTATGAGAACATAATGCTTGTTTTCATCTTTCGTTACTAGTAGTAGTTCCATATGATTTTCATACTTTTCTTTGGAAACATAGATGGGATATGGCTCTTTGTTTTCGTATCCGAATACGTTTATATTGATACTGTTTTGCTTCTCAATTTTGTTGTAATGTTTGACATTAACTGGAAATTCAATGTTTGAATAATCTAACTTTTCAACGTATTGTTTGTCTGTCTTTTTTATTCTTTGAGGATATTTTTCTTGTTGGTTTAAATGTCTTATGTGACACCATCTGAAACATTCATTATCCTCATTTTTCATGTTTATTAAGCCTTTAGCGCTGTTTCGCAGTTCGTAAGGCAGTTGGATATATGAGGATCCTTTCATGGGTTTGTATTTGACAATATTGAGGTAATGGCTATCAACAGATTGGATAGTCCATCCTGAACCTTCTGATATCCATTGAGCTATCTTATTCAGTATCTGTTGTTTAGACATTTGTAATGCTTCATTGATTTCCATTTGGTTGATTATTGTTTGAGGTGTACTGTTGAAATATGCATTTTTAATTACTGTTTCACCATCAGACATTTTGTTGAATGTGACTTTCAATGTTTCAACGTATTTCAAGCCTTTCATTTCATTCAACAAAGTTATTACACGATGTTCTATAGCCTTTCTAGTGTTTTGCATTTGGGCTAACGGGTCTTTATTGTTTTTGATGCTGATTTCATAAGACTTAGTGTAACCTTTTAAAGCTTTGTCTGTTTGTTCTATTTTGGTTCTTGGTGTTGGAACCGGTTTTTTAACAGCATTTTGTTTAGTTCTTGGTGTTGGAACTGGTTTGTAATCATCCCTGAATTCTGAAGGCGGTAGAATGATGTTTTCTTCATATTCTTTAGCCATCTGTTTAACACTTTTACGAGGTGTTGGTATTGGTCTTCTTGCTTTGTATGTTCTTGGTGCTTGAACTGGCTTGATGTCGTCAACCACTATAATTTCGGGCTTCTTATCCAGCTTCAGAAGCAATTTGATAAGTTCCGATTTGCTGAGTTTCTTAAGATCTCTCTTGTTCATTATATTAGGATTAGATTTTTCCATTCTATATATACTATAGTATGATATTCTTTTAAATAGTTTTCATTGTTCGTTTGAACACAGTCAAGAATTCAAATGATCCATTAATAGATCCTTTAAACTATATACATTTTGTTAATTTTCTGCATTAGCGTTTTTCTTGTGAATTTTTTTATTCAAATGACACCATTTGCCAGCAAGAGTATAATTTATTCCAGTTTTGCAGACATCGCAATACCATTCCTTATTTAGCATGTACTTCGATTTTTGTTTTTTTATGGCCTCCTTCCTCTCTTCTTCAGTTGAATACTTTTTGGTCTTCCAGGACCTCTCTTACCTTTTTGATTCTCCATATATATATACTATATGTTTATCCTTAAATGACTTTGACTGGTGCGTTTAAATTCATTCAGTAACTTTGTAATTTCGACCAAATAATTTTTTACGTTCTTTATTATCCTGTATACGTTTTTTAAGAAACCCCAAAAAATTCATATATCCAACATCTTCACCTTCCATCATTCGTTCATTTCGATACATTTTATATTCTTCAAATAGTTCATCCCGATACATTATATATACTTCATATATCACATTACGATACACAAGTTTTTTATTTTTTTTATGAACTTCAGTCAGAAGATGTTCATTCTTTCTCTTTGAATTATATTTCTTTTCACAAATATCGCAGAACCACTGTTGTATTTCAGTATCCATATATATAATCTATATATTATTTTATATTTAAATATTTGTTCAAACATGTTCACCACAACAGATGGTAGCTCCAGTAATTAGCGTATTCAGGATCCTTATATGTCAATTTACCATCTTTATTCTTTATCTTGGAGGCTCTTTTACGATATCTTAAACGTCTTTCTGGATCTTTGTGTTGTAAAAAATCTTCATACATTCTATCACCAAAATGTATATTTTTACCGTTTTTGAGAGTGACAACATATTTCTTATTTCTGCGGTTTGAATATCTCAAATCCTTCGCATTGTACACTTTTTTGGCTCTGAATTTTAAAGTATCGAAATCTTCTCCAAACATCAGATTCATATAATATGGTTATATATTCTTGATAGCCAGTAACATTCTTGTTTTTGGCTACCAAAAGCAAAAGACAGTATATACTGTATGTATCTAGATATAATATATGTTAGATAATATTTGCTTAAATCATTTTATATATCCTTCAAGTCCTTGAACGGTATCCAACTGTTGAATTCATCACTATACCCCTTCCACTTAACCAAAGCTTGCTTCTTTTTATAATCCCTCCGAATGACTTTATCGATTCTGAATACCTCTTGTGTAGCTTTCAGTAATTCGGGTTCATAGAAACTCCCTTGAATGTCTTCATCTCTGAGATCCTTCAGTCTGTAAGTGACAGGAATAGTGGATTGTATTTCATTAACTGTAAAAATTTCCTCAGACCAATTTGGTGTATAGCCCTTATCAAACACATTCCGTTTGTATTTACTTATTCTGACCTTATCACCAACTTTAAATTTCGGTTTCTGTTTTGATACTTGCTCCAAATTACCATACAGATTAAAGTAAACAGTGCCTTCATTTTTCTTTTTACTGGCTTCAATGGGTGTCATTTTGATAGAACTATGTTTAGTGTTGTTATACTGTTTCACTAATTTGGGTAGCATTTCTAAATACTGTGTATTACCTTGAACAGTAAACTGCTTCCACATCTTGGTTTTGATTGTACGGTTCCATCTTTCACAAACTGACGACTTTTCCTCATTCTCAGTTGAGTACAAGGTTATTTTATTCTTATCAAGTAGTTCTTTAACATGTTTGTTGTAATACTCTTTGCCTTTGTCTGTCCATAAATATTCCGGTTTTCTACCTTCTTTAAGGATTGTTTTAAAAGCATTCATAACGGTTTCTCCTTTTTTGTCCTTTAAAGGGACAATCCAACCATATTTAGAGAATACATCTAAAACCATAAGAAGATATCTGTAGCCAGCGTTCCATCGACTGAACTTTTGCATCTCAACAATATCAGAGCACCATAACTCGTCAATGCCGTTTACTAAAACACGCCGTCGAGTAAAGTTACGCTTTATGGGCTTATGAAGCTCATCAGCTAATTTTTCTTGCCAGTTTTTTTCTTCACTCGACGGCCTTTCCCGTTTTTTGTCTTCCTTTGTTTTACACCTAGACCTAGTTTCTGCTTCGTGTTAATCAAGAACCGAGCGGTTTGTCCCCATTTTGGCATCTGTCCATAAGGTATTCCATCCAATGACTTGACCATTTGTTTGTCACATTCACCTTTGTTTTTCCCCATATCATAACAAATATCATGATGAGCTGCTATTTCATCCACTTTATTGTAAGGTTGTACGTGCCACTTGGTGACCTCTCCAGTGTTCCTATCATACTCTAACTGTTTATCGAGAGGATTGTATGGTCCCATGTATTTATACTTTCCAGGAGTCCATCCAGCTTTTGGTTTTGGTATTTTCCCAATTAGTTTATGTATATCAACACCAGCACCATCCAAATCCTTTCTGTCGGTTTTATACTTTCTATTTGGTCTGATTTTGGTTGATAATTGATCAAGAGCTTGACTTCCGACATTTTGAATCATTGGATTCAACTTATCCAGAGCATAATCGATAGCCTTTTTCTGCAGTTTTGGGTTTCTCAAGGCTTCTGATCCATAATATCTTCCCATTTCAACAGCCTTTTTTCCCAGCCAAGGAATACCGTGGTGAATCAATAAATCAGTACCAGTTGATGCTACTGTATCTAGTACGCCCGCCCCTTTCGACGGGCGACCCAGTTTCCCGCCTGTTTAACGAATTTCGTCTTAGTGATTCCACATTCAGAGCATTTGCATTTAAGCATAAGCCTCCCATTTTTAGCCTTTTCATATCGTTCACTCCCAGGTACACATTCTGTGACCTTCTCCTGTTTCACGCAATAAGATTTCATATATAATATGATTAGATTAGATTAAGGTTCAATATATACGTTTTCAAATTTGCCTGTTTTCGGATTTTTCACCAAACGCATGACAGTACCTTTTTTAGGATGAGTCCAGAATTTCTTGCTTGTTATACCTGTTGGTCCTGTGAAAGCACCTTTCAAAACATCACCAGACCAATATCGGTCAAATACATGGTTGGTTGATGGAATTACTTTGCGAGTTATTTGTTCGGCTATTTTGGCTGCCTCGAAAGCTTTACCTAATGGATTTTCACCTCCCTTTTGACTTTTGACGAATTTCGTCTTAGTAATACCACATTCAGAGCATATGCATTTAAGCATAAGTCTGTTATTTTTGGCTCTCACATATCGTTCACTCCCAGGTACACATTCTGTGACCCTTTTTTGTTTCACGCAATAAGATTTCATATATAACTTGATTACATATTTTTGAAATACCGTTCTAGAAACCTCTCATTATTCGTCGTATCATATATGTCGAAAACTTCCAACAGATCAAAATATGATTTACCCTTACTCATCTCATTCAAAAAGTACAAACAGAAGTAACCGCATGTTGTCGTCAGTAAATTTTGTATTTGATTGTTCTGATGAAGCAATGTTAAATTCTTTTTTCTCGCATGATTGACCATTTCTTGGAAGGGAGGCAAACCAAAGCTATCAAAGTAATTGATGACTTTGTCCTTAACATAAGTAGCCACCCAATGACTCCCTGACATATAACTCGGTTCAAGATTGTAAATGAATAGAGCCTGTCTATGATTGTGAAGAACATTTTCATCTCGAGACAGAACATCTTTGATTGGGATATTCAGATATTTACACCATTTTATTAAATCATAATTGCTTAATGGGACATTCTTATGGAATTTTGGTTTTACAACAAAATGTTTAACAGTGGGACGTTTTTGAAGGGTGAGTTCTTGCCCAATAGTAGACCTTTGCCCTTTTTCTGAGCTTTTTTTTTGGGAGCTTTTTTTTTAGTCCCCATACCGATTGTACCGTTCGGCCAATTTCCATAAAAAGGCGGTGTTCTATACATTGGTATTAACAAACCACCATCCTGATTATCATTGGTTAGTTTTGATATAGATCTGGGTGGTCTTTGTTTCGGTTGTCCCATCTGAGGGGCACCTTTACCAGTCATCTTCTTTATTGCCTCAATAGCTAAAGGGACTCCAATTGATGCAAGAAGAGTACCTAAGAAACCACCTGTTTGTACTTTAGTCGGTTTTATATGAACACCAGAGCCTGTTTGTAGAGCATTTAATATATCCTTCTTTTGTTTGGTTGTCAAAAGATGTTTATATGCTATCAACTGATCGATTTTATTTTGTGGTATGAGAAACCCACCGGTTTGAACACCTTTTCCGGATATCTTCTTAACAATCTGAGATGCTCCTTCACTAGCTGCTCCAGCTAAAGCCGACAATCCAAGAGTCTTAGCAATCGTTGGACCAAAAGTTCTTCCAAGCGTCAGAACTGTAGACAGAAGAGATCCACCTACTTGCTTTCGAATGTTTGTTTTAGAAAGTTTAATGTCCATTCCCTTTTTCAATTTTCTATTTTTTTCCAATCGTTTAACTATATTCTGAGGTACATACAGAGTGTCATTCCCAGATAGAGAGTCCTTCGTGAGCCTTAGAACTATTGTTTCTCTTTTATGATACGCGTTACTAAGATTCTTTTTCTGGTTTGGTGATAAACTAACTTTAATTTCGTATAGTTGTGTCATATAATATATGTTAGATAAATTCTCTTTTAAAAAACATATTCATTTAAATTTTCATCGATGTAAAACTTATTTATTTAAACTATCATCAATTCGTTTCCAACTGTCTTTACTACAACCTCACTCTCGTAAAATACGATGCTATGAGCTCGAACGTTTGCTGCCGGGGCTACATTGAGACGATAATGGCGAATCAACTGTTTAGGATCTCTCGTCACTACCTCTTTCTGATATGACAAATCGAAATACAATAATCCATACAAACTGGTGAAATTGGCTATATTCAATTGTGTCCCTGAATTAAAATCATTTTTTCTATATGCATATGACATTAAATCGTTAAATACTCTTACTTTACTATCCGCATCATATTCCAGCTCTGGGTAAAATGTATTGTTACCATACTCTAAACGACAGCTTGATAGAGAGCTATTAGCGTCAGCAGCATTCAACTTGAAAGTGTCGAATACATACGGAGACCTTTCAGCTTCATCATTATTTGGTCCGTCTGTCCGCTGGAGATATATAAAAACGTGTTTAACGTTGTCGATAGCTGGACTGATTTGAAACATATTCTGAATAGCTCTGGTATTTGCTGACTGATTGTAGAGATCTCGCATATATGTCCAGGTTGTTGGCTTAAGAAACTCTGAAACGAAATTACTATACATGCTGTCTTTTGGGATTAATCTAGGGAGCCAAAGATACAATCTCTTTACTACAACACGACCAGCGTCTGTGCCATTTGCCATGTGAATCATTTCACTGTCTTCGTTAAATGTAAGTTCAATTGTGAGCTGCATCGGGGGCAACATTTTTCTTTCTAATTCTTGGAAATAGCTGTATCTGTTTAACGGAATCATCTCGTTAATCGATTTAGCTCCTCCGCCGCCGTTATTCTGATTAGCCTGGGTTAAAATGCGACGGGCCTCGAAACCGGTGTTTGTATTTGCTGTAGTTTCGTCAGTATCAAGATACCAGAACGAATTCTTTCCAACGGATCTACTATAATCATCGCTGTATTCAAGGAGATTTTTGACATTCGTTATTCGATGCAAATTATCACTCTCATACACAATTTTGCCTGAAGATTTGATAACCATATGTCTGATTAGACTGTGAGATCCGTTTATCATGGTGATGCGATCCGCTTGAGCATATCCAGTACCATCTGCCTTTTTTTGAAGCTCTTTAGTTACTTCTATATACCATTGAAAAAATCGAAGATTGTCGACCTATCGTTGATTGTGAATCTGTAACCTGTCTTTTTCTGGCTTTGATTGTTAGCAGGTTGCTCAATGACATTATCCAAATGGAAACGAACGTATTCATATCGTTGCAGATTTTCATTTGCTCTGAAACTCATTTATATGAGTAGTTTAGATAAAATTCACTCTTTATATAAACCATTTCCCACTTATTGGTCTATTTATAATTGGATAAAATTCACTTTCAATAACATTTTATCGTCTCAATCCAGTACCAGATATAAGTCTATTCAGAATTATGTTGTAATCTTCTTGTTTTGGTTTAGTAGGTTTGGTTGGTTTCATTGATTGTTTAGTTGAACCGTGTAATTTTCTCATAATAAGCTCTCCGCTTTTTTCAGCTGCTTTTTTTCCCAGTTTGTCTCCAGCATGTGAAATACCAGATTCAAGCGCTTTTTTGGCAAAAGGTTTTAAAACCATTTCTGGAACTTTACTTAACACCCTTCCAACCGGTTTGAAAATGTTATCAACAATGATCCCAGACCCTTTATGTTCATAAACAAATCGTCCAAGTTTTGGATGATAAATATGCTTGTATTCGTACGATGACATATATAAATATTAGTTAGATTAATCTCTCTTCTCTTTTAAAATCAAACTGAATGAAGTGTCACTATGATTAAGATCGATGATTCTCCTCTTACCATCTGTGATATAAATTCTTATTTTATTGATCGTATTTTTATTACACGGGTTGTACTGAACTCGTCGAGGCTCTTGTGTGAAACTATAACTCGGGGTGAGAGTTGAGGTACTGAAACTATATATAATATCTGACTCTTCACCATCGACAAGACTGTCACTTATCAAATCACAATGAACATTCAATATTTCTCTGTCTTGTGAGAGATTAGGAATGTAATCTCCAACATTTACACTACTTGTTAGAATCTTTTTATTGAAACCAATAAGATCATTAAAATTACTTTGAGTAAGATCTAATCTGTAATTTGAGGCTAGTGTTATTATTGTTCTGAATACAGTATCGTTAAACTCCAGAGTGATTGGATATTGAGGGTTTGATGAGGTCCCTGCTTTTGTTTTTTCTTTGATTAAATTTTCAAAATCAATGTAATTCCATACTCCAGGGTTGAATATAATTTCGATCCAATTAGCACCACTATCTGTCGAATATCTTATTTTCTGATTATTGAGTTCTTTAGTCACATTAAACCAAGTAAATGACATCGAAATGATTCGGTCTAGGCCGATTTCATATTGTCTGTTTGAATCTAGTATTATCGGATTACTGTATTTGATTGTGAAATCCGATGGTTTATTACCACTTATACCTTTGACGGTATGACTGGATAATACAAGTTGTCTATTCATTTATATGATTAGTTTAGACTAAAATAGTTTTTGTATATTTTGTTGTATTGCAACCTGTTCAAAATAGAGTTTTTGAATAAGATATCGAGAATTGCGACACCTGTGTTTCTTAGCTCTATGCTATTATTACCTGCAACCATTGATCCGATAATCAGTTCAAGTTTTTTAATCATTTCTGTCGGATTGTTGAAAAACTGGACTTGTCCACCTCTTTTTATTTTTTTCTTCAAACCAGATCCTTTAATATTTTTTAATTTTTTATTGTTGTAATCGATATAATCAGTAAGAACCTTTCTTGTATCTTGAATAATTTTTCTTCGATATTGAGCCTCAGCTTCAGTCATTAAACCACTTTTTAATTTTTTACTGATATCACTCAAATAACCATTTAGTTTCAAACGTTGATCTTTAGCATTTTTCAAGATTTTGTTCAGATAAGCTTTACTCTTTTTATTATCCATATCCTTTTCTGTTAGACGTAATTCAATATCATCATAGTTAGGAATTTGAAGTTCATCCAAAACTTGGTTAATTGCATCCTCCTCGAGAATGTTATAATCAGGTCCTTCTTCTTCTTCGTATTCAGGTGGAAGATCTTCAGGTTCATACATGTATTCTGGGTCAATATGAATTCGTTTTTCACCTGATGCTAAATCCTTGAGGACATCTTCATAAGATGGAGGTTTTGGAACTAACTGTTTCTCGTTTTCAGGTAAAACAGGTTGATCAAACAAATCATCCAATCCATAATCAGGCACTTCATCATCAATAGCTATTCCATAATCTGGAACAGGTCGCTTTTTCTTTGGTAATCTTATCAATGGCATTTTTGGAGCTGTGAGTTCCTTTAATCCTGATGTTATAGGTTTGAAAAGTTTCTCTGCCTCAACTTCACCCATTTGATCAGATATCGTTTTTTGTTTTATTGTCTCTCTCACTGTGTTAATCTTTTTACCAAGTTCGGATCGGCTCTCTGCTAATTGTTTCCATTTGAGTAAACTCATTATATCATTTGTTTACATAAAATTTCGTATTTTGTTCGGAAAAATTAGGGTTATCATATATAAAAACGCTCGCATAGCGTGTCGCATAGCGTGTCGCATAGCGTGTCGCCATGCGATAAAATTGTATAACATATTATCATATGAAGATTCAAAATTACGACATTCAAGATGATGAAAACAACGATTTTGTTCAATTAAAGAGTTTCATGCCAAACCGATGTTTCAGGATGCTTATTTGTGCTCCCTCTGGTGGTGGCAAGACTAACCTTTTGCTTGATATGATATATAGGCTTCTCTATTTTGATAAGATATACCTTTATGCTCGAAATCTCCAACAAAGCAAATATAAGCATCTGTTGAAATCTCTTGAACCAATATCAAAATCAAAAGAGGTCGGTTATGACGTAATCGAAGCAAGTAATGATGACATCATCCCTTTAACAGATTTGTCTGATGAAAACCAAAAATTAATCATATTTGATGACTATTTGAATACAGGTAAGAAAAATGACGAACGGATACGTGACTACTTTACCAATTCTAGAAACAAAAATTGCTGTTGTATATATTTAAGTCAAAGCTATTACGGAACTGATAAAACAATAAGACTGAATAGTTCACATTTTTGTGTTTTTGATTTTCCTTCTATAAACGAGCAATCGATGATTTGCCGAGAACTGAACATAAATAAATCAGATTATCAGAAAGCTACTAAGGATCCATATAGTTTTTTGTATGTTGATAAGGTCAAAAAAAAGGTAGCCCGAAATTTCGACGAAAAAATCTAAACTAATATTACATTATATGAGTTATACAAACGGTATTCTTAATCATGTTGATTCTCAAGGACAAGGTCAGATAGGCCCTAGAGGGTTGCTTGGGTTACCTGGTCCTAAAGGCGATAAAGGCGATAAAGGCGACAAAGGCGACAAAGGTGATCGTGGACCTCAGGGTAGTGCCAGCGGTTCTGCTGATATTGACATGCAAAATAAGTTCGAGATTTTGCGATTAAAAAGCAATCCTTATCCTATCCACGGTGATCTGTCAAAGGTAATAAACTATCAGGACACGAGAAATATCTTTCTTTCGAAAAAAGAGGGTGGAAAAATGGAGGCAAGCATTGATATGAACAATAATACAATCTACAACGTAAAAGACCCAACACAGGCAGATCAAGCCACAAACAAAAAGTATGTCGAAAATCAGCTTGAAAAAAAACTGGATAAAGGAGCTGATATTGATATGAAAAATAAATCAATTACCAATCTTGATCTTCCATCAAACCAAAGAGACGCCGCATGTGTCGAGTTTGTTAACAACAGAATTGATGACATGACACAAAAAAAGTTTCTCAAAGTTGATGGCACCAACAATATGACTGGAAACTTGAATTTAAATAACAATAAAATTATTAACTTACAAACCGATTACAGAGATTCAAAATCCGCAGTTAATGTTGATTTTGTGCAAGAGGAAATAAAAGATTTGAGAAATCTTGTCACTCAAAAAATTCGTGAATCTCAGATCAATAACTCAGGACAAAAACGAGACGCCTTCAGATACTTGATGGAAGACACTGATGAATCTTCGAGTGAAAACAATATCGAGGTTTTGGGTATTGTCGATTTTCCCAATTCTCCACATCAAATTAATAAAAAAGCTTACCAACTTAAACTCTTGTTTGAAAAAAGCTCACCCTTCCAGTACCGCTCACGTCTTGGTTTTAACTTATATAAACTTCCAGTCGGGTATTACACAATGGTCGTTGAATGGTTTCCGCCGGAAATGAATGAGATAAGTGTAACAGCTCAAGGAACAACGATTTCAATTTCTGATGAAACAACCAAAACATTCGAGAAGTACACCAAAACAGTTATCCATTTTCACAGATGGCGTAGCTCACCCCCACAATTTATATATCTCGATCTGCACGGTACAGTCAGTAAGCAATCGTTATTAACAATTGGGCATTTAATTGTCTATGGTGTTAAAGAAACAATTTCAAATGTTGACCCAAGTGTCTATGACACCGCTTTTGTTATTGAAAACGGAAAAATGGTTATGCAAACAGATTTGTCTTTAAACGGACACCAACTACGCTCTTCCATTCACCACATAAACGGTTTTTTAAATTCAACAAAAGGGGACAAAAATTTTGTTTTAAATGGTGCCGAAATAATTTCATTGCCGGGTGAAGCGATTTTGAAAAATATTGATATATATTGTACGCGTCCAATCACTTCTTCGGATTCTCATGTCACTGTACATAGACACAAAAAAATATCTTTGAAACTCAAAACATCTTTACGGAATTTTTTTACTGGAACTCTAAGCTCTTCAAGAAATTTTACCTCAGAAAAAAGTGGGTGGTATCAAACGATAAACCCAAATTCTTTCCAAATGCCTTCGTCCGGGATTTTGGCTTTTGAACTAAATATGAATGATGATATTTGGAAAAGTTACAACGCAATTATACTTCGTATCGAGTATCAAACAAGTGCGTGATTACTTTCCACAAAAAAATTTACATTTATTATATAGCACAATGCAGGATATCCATCTGATTGGAGCATGGAATGCTTTTTAGAATATATTATTATCCCAAAAGAAATAATGAGGATTCCGAAGAAGATAATGAATAATCTAACTTTATAATATAATGAGAACAGCTATTTTAATCAACGAAATTATTGAGAATATAGAAAAAATAGTTCGAAACATCAGAAAATTATACATCAGTATTAAGAAATCGTTCAAAAAAGAAAAAAATGTAACCATATAATATATATGGATAGACGTTAAAGCATATTCAATTGGAACCATGTTTCAGAAAATTTAACGGAAGATCAAATATCTGAGTTGAAAGCATTGTACAAATTCTATCATAAAAAATATTGGCTTGCAAAAATGACATTTAAATATTACAAAAAGGCAGAACTTGCATGTAATATTGGATCTGTTTTTTTTGATAGTAACTGGGACTGTAGTTGGTGGTGTAACACTAAACCCTATTCCTCTTGGAGTGATATCCGGTTCTGGGCTCTTGCTTAAATCATATTCAGAGGCTAAAAATTATAAAAGGAAGATTGAGATGTCAAAATTCGCATACACTTCGTACGAAAAAGTTTTAACACATTTGCGATCTTTTATGAGAGGACTGGAATATAATGACAAAGAATTTATTGATTTTGTCAAAATTCTAGATGATATAATAGTAGATATGTGTCCGTTAACTGACAAATTTGAAAAGAAATATAATAAGGTATTCATCCAATAATAGATTTTATTTTATCACCGATTAGAGACATAATACTAGCCCAATATTTATTATAAAAAGCTAAAGTTTTTTTCGATTTACTAATTGGAATTTGTTTATGAGGTATCCCCATCATCTTGAATATCTTTATCATAATAAAATTAACGCTAATCATTCTTTTCCTTGTACCATTAACTTCATTAAGAACCTTACCGATCTCTGTAAACACTCTATCGATCTTATATTTCTGACAGTTTGATATTTTAATGTTATATTTTTCTTCAATATCGAGTAATATGTTGCTGATGTGGTACTCTCGATGGTAAACAGATTTTCTAATAAATTTATGTCTATTTTCATAAAAATTAACATATTCTTTCACATAATTATATCCTTGAACAATACCACAACTTAGACAGGCTAACATCCCATCGTCATTAATAATATACTGATTATCACAGCATTCATCATATTTCGGTTTTTCATTAGAATCTTCCAATTTTTGGTCACAAAAAGGACAAACAATATCTCCTGATTCTTTCAGTTCATCATGTAATTCCTTGTTACAATTCATTCTATACTATTATATGAGATATTTTTTTATATGATTCAAACTTCCTGTTTTCCGAGAATTTTAAGACTTCCTGTTGTATGAAGTCACGCAATGGGAAATGCGTTCGTTTCCACATGAAATAAAAAACATATAGATTTCCAAATAATTGAAAAATATATAGTTCTCCAAATAATTGAAAAATATATAGTTCTCCAAATAATTGAAAAATATATAGTTCTCCAAATAATTGAAAAATATATAGTTCTCCATTAAATTATTACCATAAAATAATACCATCAGATGGAAAGTAGATATAGAGTTGGGTTTGGTAACAGATCATTTTCAAAATGATCTGGTACCCCCAACTCTATAACTACTCGTCTTGGTCATATCTTTGATCATGCAACTCGTGTTTATAGATCGAAGTGGTGGAACTAGCTAAGAAGAGGGCCAGGGAGGAACATTTAATAGTACTCCTCCCCCTCCGTTTTACGTGGAGTCTGCCACTAATCCGTTGTAGTGGCAAATGAGTCGGTCGTTTAATCATAAGCTCTAGGGTACGAGGCTGTTTTCTGTACCGTGTCGTGTTCTTTGCTCCACATTCTCCCTCTCTAGCTTGGTAAACAAATGAGGGTCCCTATGCATAAAAATCCTGGAAGTTACCTTCTGTTAGACCTGCATCCCATCCAAGGAGATAAGTAGTAATACACACTCATCAAGCTTCCCAGAGTTGCTGGTAGAAATGTGGCAACTTTGCACAGCATCAAAAGAAAGTGCTACTCTTTAATTCAATAAGTTTCACTGTCCCTTGAAAAGCTCCATACAGGGAGTGTTCAATTAAGTATTTAATATTTTTAATTAATGTGCACGCTTAGAAACTTTACTTATAGGCCCAAAATTTAGAGCAATTTTAAGTCACGTGGGGTTTACGGTCTTTGAGGCGTAATATTTGATATATATCACGCTCAGTCCCTCCACTAACTCAGTTCTCTTTCTTTAGGAAAGCTCTGATTGGCTGTCCAAAGCTCAAGCATTTGAATCTGACGTCATGCCGTGGAGTTCCTCGAGGCCTGAAACAGTGGCACGATGAAGCCAAACTAAGAAATTTGATTTCTCTACTGAGCGACATGGAATCTGGGACAACTGGCAGAGAAAGCGGGTGATAGAAAGCTTCACTTGGGAGTTAAACGTCGACTTGGCTCTGTGATCTGAGCTGAGAATCGCCTCTGATCAGATCACACACACGACTTGGTCGAACGTGGCACGTAATTTATGAGAAGTGGTCAAATTAAAGCTGCAGCTCTCTCAGTGAGGGTCATGGGTTACACATACAGCGAAAATTGCGACTGTTTGCCACCCATGCTACTATTTCAAACTTGAATTTCTGATTCAATATTGCATTTTCTAAGCCCTTTAACCTCTGGTTTCACCCTGCGTCAAGGAACCTCTCTCCTGTATTACAAATCGATCCTACTCCAATCCACTCCCCCCCCCCCCATCTCAACCCCTCCTCCCCCCGACCTTCCACGTTCTCATGTGCGAGTTGCTTTCTTTTAACACTTCTCTACATTACTTACTTACACGTTCGGTCATTGTGTTAAAGATCAGACAAACAGCTGTTGAGGAGCTGACACACGTAAACTTCCATTTAAAGTCCGCGCTGCATTTTGTGTTATTTGATTCTAAACCTTTGTATTCCTTTTCTGAATTCACACTGACCAGCAAAGAAAAACTGACTTTATGTAAATGTCACGTTTCTTGACCTCCTTCAAACTCTGACAGGCAAGTTTAACATGGACATATATCCAGAGATCATGACGACTACCCCTAAACAGTTCAGCTTATTAGTCAATAAACAACGCAAAAATCATCTGTACTTTGCATTTAACTCTAGTAAAATGTTTATAAATATGTTTATATACACACCTAGTTGCAATAACGTTGTCCCACAAAAATGAAGAAAAGAATAAAGAGAAAAAACACCCAAATAGGAATTGATTAGCTATGCAAATTACATTTTTAGATTCTAATAATTCTCAAAGCTCTTATTGACTACGGTGTAGTACTTCAATTTGATATCAAATAAGTTGATACAAGGTAAATTGTCCTCCGCATAGACCTTTTGAGCTTTAGGCGTTTGTCAGAGCAATTCCCTAAATGTAGTTAGCATGCCTAAGTTATGCGAATTTGGCTTTTTTCCTTTCTCTTTTCTCATTTTTATACGACAACGTTATTACAATTAGGTGTATATTGAGAAATGGGATTAAAGGGAGCTTTAGTTTCTTGCCTGAATCAGGCGAAGTGTCACGCATTTTCTTTAGAATCAAACGGGTACAATTTGAGTCGTCATCGTTTTCAGTGTGGGCGAGCGAAAACCCGGTGCGAAAACACGTCGTCTTGAAAACGCTCTAGTGTGTGGACGGGGAAAACGAAGGCCTTTAAAAACATTTCCGGACAACTTTTTATACGAGAACGCTTAAAAGGTGTCCGTTTTCGAATAAAAACGTATCACACGTGCGGGACGAAAATATTTTGCTTCCTTTCTAGGCATCTGAAAGAAAACCCATTAATGAGGACGGGCCAATAGCACAACATTATGAGTGTTATAACCACTAACCGACCTTTGTTTTCCGCATACCCCCAATTGAAAAAGCTCAACCAATGGCAGCTAGTGGCGAAATAGTGCTGCGCATCATTACTGAACATAGACAGACCAGACAATCGCTCCAAAATCCCACCTCCAATGAACCTTTCCACTGATCCTCGTAAAGCCGTTTCATACCCACAATTCCTTTTGAGCGTCGGTTGTAAACAACATGGCGGACACCGCTAGTTGGGTTTGACTGCCTACTTTTAGGCTAAAATTCAACGCGATTTATTACGTAATTCGATCTCCAAATGCCACCCAAAGCTAGAGCATCAAAAGGTATTCTTGGAGTGCCGAAGCGAGCAGGAAGACAAGTGTTTGTATTCGGAAGATATGCGGAGGATTTGCCGTCAGATGAAAGCGATGATCCTGACTTCAGGGAAAGCGATGATCCTGACTTCAAGGACGACTTCGGGGAAACATCTGCAAGTACTGCAGCTGAAACGAAAGGTTAGCCATTCTCGGCTAAAACTTAATTCGTTGTCTAATAGGCCAGATAATTAAGAGCCGTTGTCAGTAACTTTCGAGAATCCGGCGACAGAGCCGAAAATTCGAATTTCTTTTTATTTGCCCAAAAGAACCCTTTTGGTAAACTATTTTCAAAAATAATATTAAAAAGTTCCAGCGAGTTTTTATTTTGGCAAAAAAACGGAAAGTTCGAAATTGGCCGAAACGGGCCTTCGGACCCGATGTAAATTATGCAAATTAGTACATTTTCAAAACGCTCGTACAAGACAACGAAAACTTGCCTGGAATTAATCTTTTCACAGTTTGTTAGACATCTCTTGAACTTGCTTTCAAAGCAAACTTGACGTCGGTCTAAACGTTCTTTCCTTGATATCCAGGCGCGTAAAGAGTACAGTATTTTCTATTCCGTTGATACACTGAATTTTACCAATTTTTAGAAGACCATATCATCGGGGGTATACGAATATCTAGGTCATAAAAGGACTCTTTGGAATCGGAAATGCTTGTTGTTTATCATATTAAGATATTTAGTTTGGCCCGTGAAAAGCGAGAGCGTGAGGTGAAAATATGTGGAGTGCACTTTGACAGATTTCGCCATTTCTTTACTGTACTCCTATTTCAAGTCACATATGCTTTTCAGACACAACGGTCGACGTTTCTGGTCTGTACCATACTGCTTTTATACTGAAAGTAAGCTAAGGCATTTCCTTATCTTAAATCTAGTTGCAAAGCGATGTTTTGACTTTATTTTACGCGAGTTTCACATAATACAACAATTAGACGATGAAAGATCCAAGTCGACATTGTGATGTTTTGATACCCGATGTTACCCTGTCGCACGAATATTTCGCTTTTCAGACTTTTCCAAACTAACTATCGTTACTTTACGGCAGATATTAAAATTTTAAATGTTTAAGTACATGAATTCGAGTAAAAAGAAACCTTGAATAAATATGCCATTAAGTCACTTTACGATAAAGGAATTCGGTGGGCATAGATGCTATCAGAAATCTCCTTATGCAAATGAAAAGGCGTCTGCGCGATATTTTTGTGTTGCTTTATAAGAGTAAAACGCTGGCGCGTAAATAGCGTGTTTTTGCAGTCCACCTGCTAAAATACATTTGCCAGTGAAGCTTATTAGCTTTGATATTTGTTTGTTAAGATGTTTTGAAAATATAATGGAGTCAGGCCATTCATACTGACTCATTCCGCGATCAGAACAGATAACTCTATAACCAGACTTAAAAAATCATTCCACTGCTAAGATGTACGGTGATTTACTTACTTGTAATGTTTGAATGAGTTTCTGTTCCCTCACAAAGCAATCCTTAGCTGAAATTTCGTACAATGGGCACGTCGGACAAAAATGATCAATGCCGGCCAAAAGCGAGTTGCATGTTGCGTGACAAGAAATATTGAAATGTGATACAGTAGCGCGGGGGAGAAATGACCAGGAAATGACTGTCAATATTTGCGTTTCTTATGACAGCTTTTCTTTCTTTCGTTCGTTCCTTCTTTAATTAAAAAAAAAACGTTTCAAGTTATACTCGATGAATTAAAACCAGAAACACAATAGTTTCATATTCTATTCCGTCATGATGTGAAGTCAAAAAAACTCTATCCTGTGTGAATTTTGGGGATGCTTTTTATGGAGCCAGTAATTCAGGCCATTTATTTATTCATTTATTTTATTTTTAAATTTTTATGTAACTTTTATGTTAACGCTCCTGTAACGTATTTACTCATTTTACTCTTGTAGTCCCTGAAGAAGGCTTGTCTTGCAAACCGAATCGTGCAAATTGTTGCTACATACATTTTTTTTACTTTACGTATTTCGTCTTCTGTGTCTTTCTTTAAATGCCGTAAGGATCATTCGTTCCGTATATTTTTTTAGGGGAAGGGGATCCTGGCACGCGAGCGTGGAGGGAGGGAGCGAGAACGCGACAAGATGGCGGGAAGGATTATCCCTCCTCTCCCAGTCTCCCCAAGTCGCTGTATCAAACGATAAACAAGCTAACGCCCTCAAATAAACCGGCGTTTCCCAACGATATATAGCCTGCATAGCAGTCGTTTCTGTTTCCTTTTAGCCAAGCAAAAGAAGTGTGAGGCAAGCGGGATACGCGAGAGGGCATGGGGCGAAAAAGGGTAAAAAACTTAGAAGCGGGGGGGGGGGGGGGGCTAACGATCGTCAGGAAACGCCGGTTTAGTTGAGGGCAGTAGTTTGTTTATCGTTTGATACAGAGAGCTGGGGAGAGGCGGGAAAATCCTTCCCGCCATCTTGTCGCGTTTGCGTTCGCTCCCTTTGGCTCTCGCGCGCCAGGATCTCCCTCCCCTCCCCACCGCCTCCTCCTGTTTCTAGAGCTTTCCTAGTAACCGTTCTTCTTTATGTGGAAAACTTTTAACTAATGTACACGTTCGCTCTACTTCTTTTCCAAAACTATTAACCTCATCCGGACCAATTTCTCATGACTTCAGGTGTGGGTGAACGTCCTTATTGTAATCTCTAAGCGTAACACATTGCAAATCATGTGGATCTCTTGACCTTGCGCCGCACAGCGACGTGAGGCGAAATAAGGACGAAAGACTGCAAGTTGCCATTGTGAATTTACATAATAGCTTTCCGAACAAAATGTTACTTTCAAAAGGTATTGCAGTTTCGAAACTGCTGTGTTTTGTTGATTTTCCGATTAGTTCGTTCAGTTTGACTGACAAGGCTTTATTTAAACACCGGACTTTCTGAATTACTGGCCCCACTGAAAAGCATCCCCAAAATTCGCACAGGATAGATTTTTTTGGACTTCGCATCATAAATAGAGAATGAAACTATCGTGTTTCTTGTTTTAATTCATCGTGCATAACCTGAAAGGTTTATTATTGTTATTATTATTATTATTATTATTATTATTATTATTATTATTATTATTATTATTATTATTATTATTAAAGAAGGAACGAATGAAAGAAAGAAAAACTGTCATAAGAAACGCAAATATTGACAGTCATCTCCTGGTCATTTCTCCCCCGCGCCACTGTATCACATTTCAATTGTCACGCAACGTGCAACTCGCTTTTGGCCGGCATTGATCATTTTTGTCCAACGTGCCCATTGTACGAAATTTCAGCTAAGGATTGCTTTGTGAGGGAACAGAAACTCATTCAAACATTACAAGTAAGTAAATCACCGTATATCTTAACGATGGAGTCTGGTTATAGAATTATCTGCTCTAATCGCGGAATGAGTCAGTGCGAATGGCCTGACTCCATAATATTTTCAAAAAATCTTAACAAACAAATATCAAAGCTAATAAGCTTCATTGGCAAATGTATTTTAGCAGGTGGACTGTAAAAACAGGCTATTTACGCGCCAGTGGTTAAGTCTTATAAAGCAACACAAAAACGTCGCGCAGACGCCTTTTCATTTGCATAAGGAGATTTCTGATAGCATCTATGCCCGCCGAATTCCTTTATTGTAAAGTGACTTAATGGCATATTTATTCAAGGTTTCTTTTTACTCGAAATTTTAATATCTGCCCTAAAGTAACGATAGTTAGTTTGGAAAAGTCTGAAAAGCGAAATATTCGTGCGACGGGTTAACATCGGGTATCAAAACATCACAACGTCGACAGGGATCTTTCATCGTCTAATTGTTGTATTATGTGAAACTCGCGTAAAATAAAGTCAAAACATCGCCTTGTAACTAGATTTAAGATAACGAAATGCTTTAGCTTACTTTCAGTATAAAAGCAGTATGGTACAGACCAGAAACGTCGACCGTTGTGTCTGAAAAGCATATGTGACTTGAAATAGGAGTACAGTAAAGAAATGGCGAAATCTGTCAAAGTGCACTCCACATATTTTCACCTCACGCTCTCGCTTTTCACGGGCCAAACTAAATATTTTAATATGATAAACAACAAGCATTTCCGATTCCAAAGAGCCCTTTTATGGCATAGATATTTGTATACCCCCGATGATATGGTCTTCTAAAAATTGGTAAAATTCAGTGTATCAACGGAATAGAAAATACTGTACTCTTTACGCGCCTGGATATCAAGGAAAGAACGTTTAGATCGACGTAAAGTTTACTTTGAAAGCAAGTTCAAGAGATGTCTAACAAACTGTGAAAAGATTAATTCCAGGCAAGTTTTCGTTGTCTTGTACGAGCGTTTTGAAAATGTACTAATTTGCATAATTTACATCGGGTCCGAAGGCCCGTTTCGGCCAATTTCGAACTTTCCGTTTTTTTGCCAAAATAAAAACTCGCTGGAACTTTTTAATATTATTTTTGAAAATAGTTTACCAAAAGGGTTCTTTTGGGCAAATAAAAAGAAATTCGAATTTTCGGCTCTGTCGCCGGATTCTCGAAAGTTACTGACAACGGCTCTTAAAACAGGACTGACGATACGTCTGTGACCTTAATCTTGCAGCCTTCTCTGCATGCCCATAATTTCCTATCAAATTAAAATCAGGATCGGGTAGGGATTTCGGGTCATTCACATTGAAATTTGGTATTTGGTATTTGGTATTAATGGCTTGCAGTATAGCAAACGTAAACAATATAAGGTGAAGATCACTCTCCTCTGTTTCTCTGCAATGTGCAGGTGTCATTTATTTTGCGTTATAAATAATGTAATAGGACTGCAGTCTGTAATCATACTCGTGATTAAATAAATCACTTTAATCCCTCCTATGATTACAAACTGAATTGAACTCCTCTCAGTCCTAATAATTCTTTTGACCGTAAAATGTACAATCAAGCATTGAAAGGTTGTGTTGCTTCAAAATGCATGGTAGTCGTGTTGCAGTGGACTTGGCAAACCTGAGTGTACCAGTGTATTAAAAGTATCTTACCAACTGGTAATTACAAATTTACACAGCCTTTACTGTTAATATTGGCTTTAATTAATTAATTAATTAATTAATTAGTTCATTAATTGATGAATTAATGAATTAATCATGCTTTTGAAAATTTATTTTCGGTCTAGTACATCCTGGCTACAGCTTAGCTGGAAAAGTGAATTTCTTTGCTTGCACCCTGCCATGCTACCAACTGACATAATCAAGCTAACACAGTGTCTACTGGCTCTAAACACTCTCCCATGTTCTTTTTTAGATTTGGTTTCAGGCCTAGGAGACACTGATTGCAATGGGTAGTTTTTTGAGCTTTTGTTGTGACCTATGAAGTGTGACCTACATTGTGTACCAGCTACCTGCCCCCATTCTACTACCAGCCAATTCTGTTGAATGTAACATTTTTCTTTTTGAATTGATTGGTTGTAGTCAGGTTCGTTTGTTTGTTTGACAATGTTTCTTTTTAATAGCCCTTTTCACAGTTAACTTTTCTCATTTACATTACAATGAATTTGAACATGGATGTGAGGCAATTTCGGGCAGAAACTGCAAAATTGCCCAAAATTGCCTCACATCTACGTTCAAAAACATTGTAATGTAAATGAGAAAAGGTAACTGTGAAAAGGGCTATTGGTAAGAATTTTTTAAGCTAATCTGGTGTTTCCATGAACTTCTCCCAAAAGTGGACAATTTTCCAAACACCTGTGAAGATGCCCTTTAATATTAGCTTAAAGCTTGCCTTTGGCATGACCACTTTCACTTTACTGCACAAATAAGCCCTTGGCTGCAAAGAGGAGAATAGGCCACTGACAAATCTATCCCCTACCTCTCTCTCTGGCACTACTTTTCTTTGCATGGCAGCTCTTCCTCGCAAAAGGACCTACCTCCACTACCAGGTCATCACTTGGGTGCTACAAAAAATTTGACAGGTAACAGATTGGCCAACCCGGAACCCATGTGCTGGCTTTACCAGTTTCTACCTCCCACAATGTAGACGTAGGCTGGGGTTGGATTTTGGGAGGCTGTTGTCAGGACCAGCTCGTCTTAAATACATATACATGTATGCATGTGGTGAAATGGCTGTACACGTGCACAACACCAGCTTCTATGGCATGAATAATCTGTGGACTTCCCATTAATGGGATTATTAACTGCACTTAAGATTTATAAAAAAAAACCTTCTTAATTATCTTTTAAGGTTCAAACAAAAAGAGAAATGAAAAAGGAAGTGTTTCCATAAAGAGGAAGGTCAGAAAACAAGGAACAAGGAACAAGGAACCTACTGCAAATAAGACAGATGCTGATAATGTAGCTGATGGTCCTTCTCATCTGTCGAATGTAGCTGATGGTCCTTCTCATGTGTCAAAAGGATGGACAGAACTCATTCCAACGGAAATCCTGTTAATAATATTCCAACATGCCATGAAGAAGATAATAGGGTCATCAATACCTTTCTTGTGTAGGTGAGAGTTCAGAGAATTTGTCTTATTGCTTTAATACATCATTTTCAGGTTCTTTAAGATTATTGTGGACATAAAGTGACAGAAAGCAAACATGCGAAAAAAATTGCAATGCAAGGGAAGGTGTTGTCAAACAACAGAGAAGCTATAAGCTTTTCTTTACCAACTGCCATCAGCCCACTGTTGACAAGTTTTGAGTTAATTGGGCTTTTGAGGGCAAAAGTCAGTTAGCTGGAATTATTCCCAGATTTCTTGCACGTCAGTAAGTGAAGTCGCTTTTTGTAGTTCACATGAAACTCCACTTGTGCAGTGTGTGGGCTGGAGTCAACAAACTGTACAGAACCAATAAATTATTGTGAACAACAATTAAATTTATCTAAAATATGAAAATATAACTTGAATACAATTTAAAAGTCAAAAACTTACAGGTAGCTGGGTTCTTTAAAATATATTATTTATTTACAATTTAACAATTTATGTATTGATATGGAGATGTGAGTCAGTGTACCTTGAAATTCCATCAGGATGTCAAGGGTTTGTCACCGATGGAGAGAGGTTGCATTAGAACCAAGATTATGGAGGACAGTGAATTTATCAACATCAGTTTTGAACATCAAAACTTCTCCTAAGATTCTACAAACATTGGCAACCACCAGATTGAAATACACCACACATCTTTCTCTCGAGGGATGGAGCAAGCTGACAGATAAAGGAATTAAGGTATGATTATTACTGTGTAGTTCCAGAAAAAATCCATACCCACCCCTTTGAAGGTCATCAGAAATTCCTATTGGGAGGGGGGTCTCAACAGTCAAAATTTTAGAAGCAATTAAGTATGAAACTAAACTGGAATTTCTTGGGGGGAGGGGAGTGCAAAACAAAAACCTTCCGAGGGGGAGTATGAATGTATTTTCTGGAACTACACATTTAATATACAGTATTCAGTAATTTATCAATGCCTTAACAATCAAAGTTTCAGAGCACCCTAAGTGATACCAAAATCCATTATCTACACTCCTGAAACAGACAACAAGCATCCACTTTCCTTTCACATGGAAGTAGTCTCCCCACCCCTCACTCACACAACAACTAGGAGTATTAAAAGAACTGTACGTACCGGTAAAGTGTAATGTAGTGGTCATCATGTGGGACTTTCAATCTGAAGATTGTGAGATCAGAAGGTTGGTGGTTTGAGGCTCGGTCTCTGCATTGTATCGTGTTGTTTCTTTAGGCAAGAAACTTTACTCCACATTGTCTCTCTCCACCCAGGTGTATAAATGGGTATCGGCCGACTGTTAGGGAATCCTAACAAAAAGCTGGGGGTCACCTTGCGATGGATTAGCATCCCATCCAGGGATGCTGGGTATCCTGTGATGGATTAGCATCTCATCCAGGGGGGAGTAGTAATGCTCTTAGTCACTTTATACTGGGTATCGAGCTGGGTATCCTGTGATGGATTAGCATCTCATCCAGGGGGGAGTAGTAATGCTCGCAGTCACTTTATGCTGGGTATCCTGTGATGGACTAGCATCCCATCCAGGGGGAGTAGTAATGCTCGCAGTCGCTTTATGCTGGGTATCCTGTGATGGACTTGCATCTCATCCAGGGGGAGCAGTAATGCTCGCAGTCACTTTATGCTGGGTATCCTGTGATGGACTAGCATCCCATCCAGGGGGAGTAGTGATGCTCACAGTCACTTTATGCTGGGTTTCCTGTGATGGACTAGCATCCCATCCAGGGGGAGTAGTAATGCTCGCAGTCACTTTATGCTGGGTATCCTGTGACGGATTAGCATCTCATCCAGGGAGAAGTGGTGATGCTCCTAGTCACTTTATGCTGGGTATCCTGTGATGGATTAGCATCCCATCCAGGGAGGAGTAGTAATGCTCCTAGTCACTTTATGCTGGGTATCCTGTGATGGATTAGCATCCCATCCAGGGGGAATTGGTGACGCTCCTAGTCACTTTATGCTGGGTATCCTGTGATGGATTAGCATCCCATCCAGGGGGAAGTGGTGAAGTTCCTAGTCACTTTATGCTGGGTATCCTGTGATGGATTAGCATCCCATCCAGGGGGGAGTAGTAATGTTCCTAGTCACTTTATGCTGGGTATCTTGTGACGGATTAGCATCTCATCCAGGGGGAAGTGGTGACGGTCCTAGTCACTTTATGCTGGGTATCCTGTGATGGACTAGCATCTCATCCAGGGGGAGTAGTAATGCTCCTACAGGGCTCGAGACTAACTTTTCAGCTTAGTAGCCAAGTGGCTAGTGAAAAGTTTGATTTCACTAGCCAAAATAAACTTTCACTAGCCAGACGTTTTTGCATAATCTCATACTGTGTTCAATATGTCTAAAGTTTAGCCGAGTTAAGCACTGTAAACATGCCTCTCTGTAATCTCAAGAGTGAAGAACTTGAATGTTGAGTATTCTTTCCAGCGGTTAAAGATCCTCACACGCGGAATACAAAGTACTATGTGCCTTCTAGCCTGCGTGGCCGGCGGGATCGTTCGCACGCGCAAAGTTTTGGCTTGGTAGAGGAGAAGAAGCCGCGCAGAGAATGGCGGCTTCGCCGCCAAAACTACGCGCGCAAATAATTCCGCCAGCTACGCAGGCTATGTGCCTTCAGGGCAAATTCCCGGGCGCGATGTAGTTCACGCCTCTCTTTTCCGTTTCGGTCAGATCCATGACGAACAACTCAAACAGTTAACCTTATATGAGCATGTCATCCTACGGGGAAACGTTGGGAAGACAAGACTAACATCGTGCGAACGTTGTAAGGTACGGACAAACGTCAAAAAGACAAGACTAATACAGCACTCAACTCACGTACGAAAAAACATCTACAAGAAAAGACTAGTAAATTATAAGCGTATTTAAAAGCGGAGAAACATTGAGCAGAAAAAACTAATAAGGTTCGAACTTGCTAAGGTACAGAGAAACATTGAGAGGTCATATTAAACACGTTGGTTTCACTAAGGTACAGAGAAACGCTGGCAACGTACCAAAATACAGAGACTAATAAAATATGCAACTACTAACTTAAGGAGAAAGGTTATGAGACAAAACTAATTCCGTAAAAACGTGTGTGACGTACGGAAGAACGTCGAACGGACAAACTGAACTATTATAGTGGGACAATAAATTACGGAGAAACGTAAATGAGACAACTAAAATCGCACTAACGTACAGATAATTGTTGAGAAGACAAGACTAATACCGTATGAACATACTAACGTACAGAGAAATGCTAAGCAGTGTCGACTTATCGTACGAATGTACTAACACACCGAAAACCTTAGGAAGAGTAGAACAATGTCATGCGAACGTGCCAACGTACAAAGAAACGGTGAGAAGGCTAGACTGATAAATCAACGAACCTACTTACGTACGGAGAAACGTTGTGAAGACGTTACGTAAAGACAAACGCTGGCAAGAGAAACTATTCTACGAACGTAGCAATTAATGGAAAAAAGTCGATAACAGAAGACTAAAGAATTGTGTGAACCTACTTACGTGTAGACAAATATCATGAACGCACTAATGCACCTTTGAAGGAAACGTATGGTGAAACGTTCTGAAGACGGCTAATTTCGTTTGAACGTAGTAATGACCGCGAAAATGTTGCCATCTGAGACAAGAATTAAAAACAAGTACCATACGAACATTATGATATCCATTTACAGAATAAGTTTTAGTTTCTGCTCACTCGATTTGCTTTTGGGATCCGACCATCAGAAACAATATTAAGTTTGGTTTCCATCCGGTGCTTTAGTGCTTTGAAAGTTTCACTAGCCAAAATGGCTAGTGAAAGCGCAAAACTTACTAGCCAAAACGGAATTTCTAGTAGTCTGTGACTAGTTGGCTACTGTTAGTCTCGACCCCTGCTCCTAGTCACTTTATGCTGGGTGTCCTGTGATGGACTAGCATCCCATCCAGGATGGGGGGGTTGTACTGCTCCTAGCCACTTTATGCTGCAGAAACTGGTAAAGTGCCGGCCTTGATGAGCCTCATGGCTTACGAGTTCAGTCAAGTGGATTGAACACATGTGACATTACCTTAAGTTACTTAAATTACCGGATGAGGTGGGTTGCTTCCAGCATTTTGTGAACAGGTTTGCCTAAGAGTACTGTTGATCTCTCGGGGAAACCTACTAGTTACTTAGTCTAAATTAAAGAATAAATCCAAATGGTCTACATAAAAGTAGACAAACTACTATTTTTAAAAAATAAACAACTACTTTCAGTTTGACACAAGACATGTTTCAATCGTTCAACGATCATCATCAGTTGTGACTTCGTTTACAATTGCGGTTTGAATTTGTATAAGCAATGGCGTAACAATATGATAATAAAGAAAGAACTCAGAGAATATGACCTCGCTCACCACGAGTCTCCCAGTAGCTCAGTGGTTAGAGTGCCCGACCGGTGTACGGGAGGTCATGGGTTCGATTCCCGTCGGGGACTCAGATTTTTTCTTTGTCCCACGCTCGTGACAAACTGAATATTCCATCTTTTTTATTTCTTTCCGAGCTTAAAATTTACCATCTTTCTTTCTTTATTATCACACACGGTGCTTTCAACATTGCTGATCCTAGCAGTATGCAGGACATGTGTCACAACGAACTCAGTAAATATGACCTCGCTCGCCACAAGTCTCCCCGTAGCTTAGTGGTTAGAGCGCCCGACCGGTGTACGGGAGGTCATGGGTTTGATTCCCGTCGGGGACTCAGATTTTTCCTTTGTCCCACGCTCGTGACAAACTGAATATTCCATCTTTCTTAAATTACAATATTACACAAAATTATATAAACAAATAAAATTAAATAACACGACATTAATGTATAAGAAAAATAACATAATATGAGAACGAAAGAGTTAAGTCAGCATGTTTGAGCTGCTTATTTAACGTGGGGTTTTCCCAGCGGATGTGGACAGCCTCTTTTAAAATTAGCTGCAGTCTATTGGGTGCAGAATCTACAATAGAAAAGCAGTTCTTAGAACAAAGCCTACGGCATGCCTCAGATTGTTGAAGATGATGGAAAATATGTGAGTTCCTGTCCCTACTGAGATGCTCACGAATGCGCGTTGAAAGATGACGGCTAGTTTCGCTGATGTAACAGGCATTACATCCTGCACAAGAAAATTTGTAGACAACGCACGAACGGAGATCAAGAGGCACAGGATCCTTCACACTGAACATGCTACTGACTTTAAAAGACGAAAAAACTAACTTAATTTCAATGTTAGTACAATAACATTTGACAAGTGTACGCAATCTCTTCTGTGCTTCTGCAGTAAAGGATCCTACATAAGTTAACTTAAAATAATAAGATGAAACGGGTTTGTTCTGAGAACTGATTTTCTATTGTAGATTCTGCACCCAATAGACTACAGATAATTTTAAAAGAGGCTGTCCACATCCTCTGGGAAAACCCCATGTTAAATAAGCAGCTCAAACATGCTGACTTAACTCTTTCATTCTAATATTATGTTATTTTTCTTATACATTAGTGTCGTGTTATTTAATTTTATTTATTTATATATAATTTTGTGTAATATTGTAATTTACCTTGTAGTTTATACTGTTTTCTTTGCCATGTATTTAGACTCGCACGCACAACAGTTGTTCTATGTCTCGCACATTTAAATGTTGTACGTTAACTTTAAAATGTATCACGTTTGAAATGTTACGCCATTGCTTATAAATACAAATTCAAACCGCAATTGTAAATGAACTCACAACTGATGATGATCGTTGAACGATCAAAACATGTCTTGTCTCAAATTGAAAGTAGTTGTTTATTTTTTAAAAATAAAGAATAAATCTTTTAAATGGTCTAGCATCCCATTCTGGGAGACCAGGAAGAGTAGCAGTCATGCTATGAACGAGGCAGTTGAACTGTACGCATAATTGAAGAATACCTTCAGAAACAAAGTATGCTGATCTTTGGTAACCCCCGATCAAGGCTTCTTCAGAACTCAATTGGTTAGCTTCCACAGATCTTTAAGAGTCCTGGTGCTTCAAAGATGAAAATCACCCATCTAACTCTAAAAGGCTGGCAGTACAATAGACAGTCACAATATTCGAATAGATGTGAAAATACCAGTCATTGGGAATTAAGTACTTGCTGAAGGTGGTAACCTGTTATTCTACCTGAATTGTTTTGTTTGATTGATACTACAGGTTGTAGGGAAACACTGCAAAGATCTCCAGTCCATCAAACTGGCCCAATGTGAAAGCCTTACATCACAAGGTATTGCATCTCTAGCTGACAAGTGCCAGCACTTGAAAAGAATTGACGTTGAGTCTACAAAGGTAAGAAAATTTGGTTGTGACCTTTCAAAAACTGCCACTGTCAGACAAAATTTACTGGCCAGTAGAGAGAATGTCATTACTATAGTGTTTCATTGGGAATGGATTGGTGGCTGGGACAAGAAATGTAATGACTAATTGAATCAGAAGCTAAAGTGTACATGGGGCCATAAATGGGCAATCAACAGTAGTGGATATTCAAGTGTCTGTGTATAATAATGCAGTGTTTTGTTATAACTGATCATTAATAAATTAGACAAGCTAACCAATCAAATATTTCTTTCTTTGCTCATTTGATTATTATAATTATTTGTGGCAGATCAACATCTCTGGTCTCCAACATATTATTGAAGTCTTAGGTAGTCAGTTGGAAAGCCTATGCTTGCAAAACTGCACCCACTTGAGACAAGAACTTATACTTCCACTCGTACAGGTAAATTTCTAAATAATCAGAACCCAACGCAAATTTGCAAGACCTCTTTCACCTTTCAATTTTTCTTTCACACAAGAAATTTGAAATTTCTTCTTGTGCATGGGCTTTGAGGGGAAAAAACAACTACTAAATATAAACATAGGTTGAGGTTCAACTGTCTGGCCACAGCATGGCCAGCTCTTAGCTCAGTTTCCATAGCATAACGCATCTAGGTCAGTAACAGCCTTCTCAAAATGTGTCAATGTCTGTCACTTTTGATACTTACAGTCAAATTTCTGCCACTCACTCCACAACAGACTCCACATGATGGCAAGAACTCCCAGTGGGCATTAATGGACCCTGCCTTTACAGCCTATACATGTATATGTTGCACCTGTTATGCTGTCTTCTACATACTTCTAGTAAAACATTTTTTGAAGGTTGAGTATTTCTCCACTGGCCCTTCTTCCCCTCCCCCCCCCCCCCCCCCCCCCACAGGACTACAGCATATCTTATTAGACTCTCAGGAGGCATTTAGGGACCCCGCCTTTACTGCCTAAGTTACACCCATTATGTTGTCTTAGATACATGCTACTAGCAAAACATTTTTAGAAGGCCGAGTATTTCTCCACTCCCTTCCTACTGCAGGTCACTACACTCTGCACATTTTCTTACAGCGTAGGTCTCCCAAATGGTTCATTATGGTATATTATTACATTTGCTGGATGAGCTGGATTTTCAGTTGACTGAAATGTACAATACGCATGTACTGTAATCTGAATTCAAATTTTTAATTTTCTGATATCTTGTCTTTAAAGGAAAATTGTCCAAACTTGGAATTCCTTGATCTCAGTTGTACCAATATCAGAATAATTCACATTGAAAGGTTGCAGGTATGAATTCCTTAACAATAATATTAAGCTGAAAAAATGTGTCAATGAATTCATTTTTCATGTCTAACAATATTATACGTTTATTGAATCATCTTAAGAATAAAAGTACAGTGACTTTACAATATATAATTAAAAATGAAAATTCAATTGGAATAAAAGATGAAAGAAAAACATAATTTTGAAAATCACAGTCACCTAGAAATGAAAGGTTAGCCTTGCTGCCCTTGGGTAAAAAGGATCCTTCTGATGTCTTTTTGTACAGGATGAGGAATGAGCATTTTACAGTTTGCTTTTGACCTCAGTTCATAGCTGTAGTGTACAACCTTTTTAATGAAAATCCTACATAGGTTGAATCTGCTGATATGCAGACTTTGTACAATTTGTGCGCCTAAGTTACTTGGCTCAATTGGTCACCAGAAGCTGTAGTTTGTTTTACAGTAATTTTTTGTTTAGTAAATTTATCTTGTTCTGCTGAGGTGATGGGTTTATTAGGTTTGCAAGAGTGCGTGGCAGTTTACATGTAATTAGAGGATGCTGGGCTCAACTGTGTGCCTGATGTGTACAATGTGTAACTGAAATTTCAAATTCCATGCCTTACACGCTAAAGTGTGACATACAGGAGATGCCATCCCTGTTACACTGGCTAGAGGAAATTTTGAATCTACAGTCAAACCTCTTGTAGGTAGAGATATCCTTAGTTTGAGATTATATTCCAGTGTCCGCTGAAGAGAGAAATTCTCTTATGAGAGAAAAAAAAGTCTTTGTATCTGGCTTGGACTGCGGCTAAGTGACCAATATCCTCCTACAAGAAGGTTCCTCAAGCAAAGGCTTGACGGTACTGAGTTTACCTGTAAGTCAAGGTGTTCTTAGCTGTATTTTTATACCAAGACTCTGGACTAACAAGCTAAGTGACTGGTAAATTTTCAAGAGCCTTGATGTGTTTGAAGGTCGTGTAATACATGGAAGTACAGTCGAAGCTCTCGTAAGCGACCACCTCGGGAATTCAGAAAAGTCGTCGCAACTAGAGCTGGTCGCCTACGAGAATAGGCTCTCGTAAGCGACCACATGACGAACCAATAGAGAGTGGTCGCTTATAAGCTTGGCATATGTTAATGGTTACGAATAGTTTAATTTATTGCCTATCAAAAAAGAGGTCCGCATAGGTGCAAGTCAAAGAACCATTAGCACTTGCGTTATGTATTACTCTAAATTTGAACAAGAAACGAGTGCTTTTAGTAAATTGTTGACCGAGTGGTCGCTTACAAGAACTTAAAAACAAAGGAAAAAGCCCGATGGTAATTCAAAAAAGTGGTCGCGGTCGCTTACGAGAGCTTTTGATTACAGAGTTTTAGTGACAAGTCAAACGGGGTTTCATAATCCTCGCCGCAACTAGAGCTGGTTGCTTACGAGAGTGCATGGTCGCAAGGAGAGCTTTGACTGTATTTCTTCTTGTGTTTTGCAGGCTGGCTGCCCCAAGCTGGAAGGCCTTTCTCTGTCAAGTCTGTTACTTAATTCCACCCCTATGGCTAAAACTAAAGGAAAGGTACAGTACGGGTTTTCTACTTGCACCTTTAATAATTACTTTATATTTTGTTTGTGTAGCTCTTGTTTCATCGTTTGTTTGTTTTCTTTGGCTCAGTTTGTTGTGATCGGCAATAGTATGAAAAATGTGATGGAAAAGATATTGGAGTTGAAAACCAAATCGAAAGTGTGTTAGCTTAAAGAGAAATTATTGTTCAAGTCAGCTATTTATTAGAAGAGGCCATTCTAATACACAGAAACTATTTACAGGTTTGTTTGGTTATGGATGGCCATGAGGGAAATAGCAACTTGAAAACGTTGGGGTGAATTTTCAAGCTCTTTTCTATCCCTTTACATAGTTGGCATCTTAGATAAAATCGGTAAAACCTGAGTTTAGCTACTTCTTCCTTTGAAAATTAATTTTTTATCATCCTGATGTTGGTCTGGAAGCTATGCATGTGTGAACAAGTAGTCTCTCATTTAAAAGTGACGGGAATGGCAAGTTCCTGCCCAACAAAAACTGTTTTGTGTTATTAACATAAGAACCTTTTTCCATTTTGTCTGACCAATTATTTTGATGTATTTTCTGTTAAAGATAATAATAATTATAATAAAAACGTCCATTAATAATAATAACGTAGTTATTAACATCGTAGCCTGAGGCTATTAACATAGTTGGTTGTGGTCTTACTGAAGAATATTATTCTTATTCTCAATCAAACCTTGAGCAAATTCCAAACCCTACAGTTAATACCGCTAGTGATCTCTCTACCTGCTTTTTTCCTTGCAGGCAGGACATGGCTTTCCTAATCTTAAATACGTGGATCTCTCTTGTACCTTCGATGCAATTAGTGTTAGAAATGACCAGTTCTTACACAGGTTTGTCAGTTAAGAACACCTGCCCAGTACTTTATATTTTTCTGCTCCGAACTTGGTCCAGGGCCCCGGTTGTTCAAAGCAGTATTAAGCTAACCCAGGATTAGTGTCAATTTTTAATCCAGTCTTATAGCCAAGCGATAAGGATTTCCGTAAACCTTTTTGCGCTATTTTTTGACTTTGCTTGCTATCAAACGGCTAGCCAAAATTAGCTTTCAAAACTCTTCTGGACAAGAGAAATAGGAACCTTGGTTGAGTCTAAATCCAGGGTTAGCGTTAACTGGCTTTCAAACAGCCGGGCTCAGGTGAATTAAATCATACAATCTGATTGATGGCATGGGCAGTCCAGGGATGTTCATGTCGACTGCTCAGTTGTAGACTGCGAGTAGTCTCCAATTTTGGCGATGGCGATTGTGGCGCGGGCGAAATACACACGCGCGCGCGAAAGATCGAGGAGACGCGACGCGAAGGGAGCGCCGAAAATTAGAGACTACAGACAAAGCCAGGGATTTTGACCTTTCACAGCCGAGTGATTTTGGGATGTAAATTTCATATCGTCTTACAAGCCAATTAAGCGCAACCAATGGGATTCCTTCTCTTAACTGCGGAAGATGTTATCGCAAATAAAACGGTTCGCATTGTTTATTTGGATTCGACCAGTACTCGACCGGATGGGCCGAGATCAAGAGGAAAAATTACAGCCTCTCATCTCGAAGAAGAAATGAACATTGAGTTTGGAATTTCAGTCGACAGTAAATTGTTAGTTCCAAGAAGCGGCCCTGTCATATCAAAAGCCTGTCAAACACTTTTACGGATTTAGCAGTCGCCGAGGTCATTTTCTTCGTCTCCAAAAATCCCATCGAAAAAAAAAATAACGTTGAAGACACGGCAAATTTTTTTCTACTTTCACCGAAAGTTTGAGGTCGATGCGAACGAAAATGAAACTTCCCCCGAGCCAGGAAGTTTTATTTCAACGCAGAGCAAAACGAAGCAGCCAGCGAGCGGAGACTGAGTTGTGTACTTCATCCCTGCAGACAATACTTTGTTCCGTTCGATCGGTCCCGTATCAATGTTAAAATTTAGATGAAATATCAACTCACAGTAGTGAGTGGATTATGATTTTAACAGCTCTTGGAATGGCTTGGGCAAACAATCTTCAGCCGAACGGAATATAACTTTGAACAACCTCGCTGATCTGTCTGCCATCTCAGTAAACTGAAACGGAGTCGATGTTATCGTGAGTGTTGACAGCGGCTTGTCTACTATTGCCAGATTGTTGACAGGTATCCAAAAAAGGGCCAATCAGAGTTTTGCGCTTGGAATGTGCGCGCTTAATTCAAACTCCCTGGCTTTGTCTGTAGTCTCTAATTTTCGGCGCTCCCTTCGCGTCGCGTCTCCTCGAAATTTCGCGCGCGCGTGTGTATTTCGTCCGCCCCACAATCGCCATCGCCAAAATTAGAGACTACTCGCAGTCTAGCTCAGTTGTCAGCCGGACTGCTCATGCACATAAGCCTTTATCATCTCGGCCTACACGAAGATAAACACTGAGCTGTTTGCCTGCTTAGAGGGGGCAATCGTGATTGATCTCCTCATGGTAACTGCTAACCGATTTCCGCCGCCAAGATACTCGCGCGAATAACACACTAAGTGAGCCTGCTCGCAGGCTATCCTTGCAAGCAAGTAATAAACAATTTGTGGACGAGGTTGAGCAAAATATCGTGATTTGTCAGTGACGATCTGATTGATCTGCGAGACACTGACAAAAGATGATATTTTACAAAATCAAGTTCAACAATTGTTTTATGATTCAACAATTCTTTTTCCAGGCTTCGGCGTAGAGCTTTCTTAGAACAGCTGTAAGTTAACATTCGACGTAAGAAGCTCCTTTTCGTCGACTTTTCTCTCTTGTATATATTGTCGAAATACGTTTACAGCAACCTTAGTTTCTTTCTTGGTGTTATCGCTGTTTTCTGTTGTTCAATTTGACAATTAAGATCACTCGCTGTTAACTCTGGAAATCTTGCCGCCATGGTGGAGTTTCAAACATGGACTGAACAGGTTACTCAACTGCGCACGAGCAGAATTATTCGCAGCAAAACAACTTCGCACAATAATGCGCATGAACAGACAATTATCCGTAGGCAGTTATTTGTAGTCACGTAATGGTCTCTCGGCCAATTAAAAGGCCGGAAAAAATAACATGAATTATAATCTTATTAAGTATATAGACAAGAGTGTATTAGTGGGAAATAGACCACTCGTAAAGTTCATACGAAATTACAGCTGGGACTCGAGTGGCGAGTTCCATATCCTCACTAGTGAGGATGTCGATGACCTCATTTCCCGCTTTTACATTATTGTTTGTGCAAAAATACTCTTGTCTATATAATAAAAAGAAAATTACACGACGGCTTAAAGATATGGCTTTTATTTTCTTGTGGTAAAAAACAATATTTTACCACAGTTCAAGCAAAGGTTTCGTTATACAAGGTAAAGGTTTCATTTAACCAGCGTTCACCAGCGTCGCCACAAGGAAAAGGTTCGTTTTACCAGTGCTGATTTTTACTTAATTTACCACTTGAAAATAAAATTCATATCTTCGCACCGCCTCCTCTATTTATTTTCTGAAGGTGAGAAATGTTTAATGACTGAAACACTCTCACTTTTCAGGATTCTGTGGGCATCAAAAGATCTCCAATCTTTGATTATCAGAGGACCAAATCTGTTTACTGCTGAAGGATTCCGGGTATGTTGTTATTTAGCTTCAATCAGTATGTAAATGAATTAGTTAATTTAACAAAAGGAAAGTACTGCTTAATAGCTTTCACTGGAATGGTCACACCTTAGAATTTCTTCCACCAAATCAAAAATGAGCACCACCTCACCTTGTACAGCATAATCCAAGCATAATGAACAGCACCTCAGGAAAGTACTGCTCAGTAGCTTTCATTTGAATGGTCACACTTTAGGATTTCATCCACAGTCTCAAAACTTAGAGCCACCTCATAGAGCATAATAAACAGCACCACAGGAAAGCACTGCTCAATAGCTTTCATTTGAATGGTCACAATTTAGGATTTCATCCACAGACTCAAAACTTAGAACCACCTCCTACAGCATAATAAACAGCACCACAGAAAAGAAATGCTCAATAGCTTTCATTTGAATGGTCACACTTTAGGATTCCATCCACAGACTCAAAAGTTAGAACCACTCTGTACAGCATAATAAATAGCTCCACGTACAAGTACTACTCATTGCCTTTCATCTGAATGGGCATAATGAGACGTTCTGATGGGCAGAAATGAGAGTTCTTTGAAACTGTGCTAAGTAGCGCCTTTCATTTGAATGCTAACACTTAAAGATTTCGTCCGCACTCGAAAATTTACCGTTTTACATGACACGGAAAATGGTTCTTTAATCTTAAAGGAGCTATCTCACGGTATTTTCATTCATTTTTCTGATCTGACAAAAGTACTTTCATAGTGAGGGAAACCTCAATAGTGTCCTAAGATAGAAAACACCAAAGAAGTAATAATAAACCAAAACTAAACAAGGATGGTTAGGACTGAGGGATATTGAGACGGATTACGAATGACAGACTTGAACAAATTTGCCATTTTTTTCAACATGCCTTATCCGTAACGTATCTCCTTTAAATCTTTGCCTTAAGTGAGCTAGCAGCGACCTAAAGGTGTAATATGGTGAGCAGGTCGTAGGTTCGGGGACTTGCTTGGGGACCCCCAAGCCTGCGACCTGCTCACCATATGAGTCACCCTAGCTCAGTGGTTAGAGTATCCACCGGGAACTGGAAGGACGTAGGCTGGATTCCTGCTGGGGGCTCGGAAATTTTTTCCGAGAATTTTCTTTGTGTACTTATTATCTATTTCAATTTCATACCACTGGGTGGTTGGCTGGTTCACTTAAACTCTAAGTGTACACAACACTTATTTTATGTGCTTGCGAGATGCAGGTAATTTAGTGTGTTGCTTATATGATTAGTGTCCAGTGTACTGGTAAGGGGTCTATACGAAGTCCTGAGACTTGCAACCCCCAAGCCTGCGACCTGCTCACCTTATCATTATAAGGCTCCATAGCTCAGTAGTTAGAGCATCCAACCGGTTACTGGAAGGTCGTGGGTTCGATTCCTGCTGCGGACTCGGAAATTTTTTCCGAGAGTTTTCATCGTCTACTTATTATCTACTTTCTTTCAACTTACTTTATACTTAATTTTTTTTCAGTCAGTTACGTGAAATCTTCCTAGTCCTCATACGTGAATTTAAAAGGCTTCTTTTAACCACCCTAGAATCTGCCAGATTGTCCTTTAAAGCATCTAACGTACAACAACGCAACGTTTCCTAAGGTGGCCGCCATTGTCGAAAAGGTAAAATGTATATTCAGTCATTTCCACTGAAAATCACCAGTGACGATTAACCCTTTAAGCCATAACAGGGACGAAAATGAAATTTCTCCTTACATTATCACTACTTGTTTAAACATTCAAGTGATGAGAATAAAGAAAGTGAACACCAAGGATACAATGTCTTGATATTTAGACAAATTCTCCTTTGTTATGCCACAAGAAATGTGTGGAGAAGAGTAAGGAGAATATGCATTCTCATATTAGGGCTTTAAGGCTTAGTTCTTTCTTCCAGTGCGTTAGTCAATGTCCACTTCTCAATACTAAATAGCATGACACTTTCTACTGAAGCACTGGAAACAGGTTTCGGAGGATTTGAGATAACCTTGGTTCGAGGAAGCGAGGTCTGTTGCTGTTTCAATTTGTGGTTCCGTTTCTTAGCAAATGACAGGAACCTCAGGAGGGCAATGACACCCCGTGGATCGTAACCTTTTCCAGGCGCTCAATTTAAAGGGAGGCTGGAAGATTGCGCGGAAGGAAAGAAGTCCTTTTTCTTCCCTGTTATCTTTCCTTCGGTCCACACAATCTGGTCTCCCAGGGTTTTTTCGAAAGTAACAGCAGCTTCCTAAACTTTTCTCCCAAATAAATAGTTAGCCAAAAAGGAAAGTCAAAAAGGATAGCATTTTGAAAGATCCGTTACGCTGGTGTTGCACCAAAGAGCTTTGTTTGTAACATGTTATATTTTTCCATTATAGTGGCACAATACTTTGACGTCTCTGGATATTTCCTCCAATAGAGGTGTTGATGACGAATGTATGGACCTGTTGAGGAACTTTGGAATGCCAAAACTACGGAGTTTGTATCTGAGTAGTACGAATATTACATCAGAGGGAGTGAGGTTAGTGGGGATCCGGCACTCCCTGATGTAAGATGTTATGAAGTGTCTTACCACTGTCACTTCACGGGGCGGGAAGAAGAGAGACCCTGCGAACGTGATTAGGTCGTTAGAAAAGTCGATATTCTCGTTCTCAGTACAACGTGGTTCTTGGTGCTGACCTAAAAGATCGCGGGGTTCGTTGGCGAGAATGGTATAGTTTCAAGAACGGAAGCGAAACAGACAAGCGCGGGCCGAGGCCACGTGCCGCGCGTCGTTTTGCAACATACCGCACGCCTCCTCCCTGCCTTTTGAAACCCACTCGGTTATAGACCCAATTTCGAAAAAAAAATTACTGATCTTTCCGTTTATACTACCTCCTAAATATAAGCATTCCTTTTGGGTAGCTCAAATGTAAATTAATAAAATTGTGACAAATGTGAAAATGGTTAAAAGTTCCATTGAATATTTTTCTGTCGTTTCAGGACTGCGTTGAACGCTTGTCCAAATCTCCATCTTCTTGATTTATCTGGTTGTCGTGGACTTCCCCGAGGGGTAAAAAGTCTTCATGGAGAACTGGGAATTCGCAGTCTTCCATGGAAGCTAGCAGAGGCCGAAGAAGAGAGTGATTGAAATCTCTCAGGGGCAGTGGTTTTGTACATCAAGATCTCCTTGCTACGCCTCCTCGAGAACGGAAATACAAGACATCTACGTGCAGGCCACGTCAAAGATGCTAGGACATAATATTTTTTAAAGGAAGATAAACTTTACATTAATGAATAAAATGACAACTCCATGTTACTGAGGAAAGATCATTTTGTTTTCTTTTCTTTGTTTTTCTAGAGATTTATTTTATGTACTATTGTAATGTTTTTTCATTTCTTTTTTCGAGATTTTTTAGCTTTCCTAAGATTACTGTAAGAGCATTGATACTTCGTAAAATGCTCTAAATATATTATTATTATTATTATTATTATTATTATTATTATTATTATTATTATTATTATTATTATTATTATAACCTTTCATGCAGATTGAGCCCTACTTAAATTCTACAAACAAGCCACAAAAGCTATGGAAACGCTAATGAAGACGTAGAATGGCTCTGCTCATGTTCCTACCTTTGTTTAGAGATGTCGTCACCAGTTCCTTGGTTATTGTTGCTCACTTCGCCTTTCAGAGCCTCGGCTTTCAGTGGCTTTCAGGGACTGGGGTTCAAGAAACAACCGAACAGGAAGTTGCAGACGGTTTCCATTTGACGATAAATTCCGGTTTGAATTTCAGTAAATTTCCAGTGGTGAGTGGAACAGCAATTTCCGCTTTTTTAAAAAATTCCGTAAAGGAGGACAACCTAGCTGGCGAGGTATACCCAAATTTTCCAAAAAATTTTTTTCCAGAAAATTTCCATTTCATTCGATTTATACCTCGCCAGGTATACCCAAATTTTCAGAAAAAATTTTCTCGAAAACTTCCGTTCCATTCGATTTTGTTTCCCGGAATTTTCGGTTGAATGGTGCGCATTATGCGATTAAACAATTGCCGAAGTTTTCGGGAAACTTTCCCAACAAATTTCTTTTCCGAAATAGACAGTGCCCACAGACAGGTAAATTTCGTTTCACTTGTCTGGTTTTCTTATGGGTCCCTTTCACGCCACTTCCCGCTTAGCCCAGGAATTGCGGATAAATGGCGGGAGCAAAAATTCTAAAATTAATATCTTCCATTTTGTTTCTCGGAATTTTTGTTTATACCTCGCGAGCTGTACCCAAATTTTCAGAAAAAAAATTTCCCGAAAACTTCCATTTGATTTTGTTTCCCGGAATTTTTTGGCTGAATGGTGCGGATTACGCAATTAAACAATTGCCGAAATTTTCGGGAAACTTTCCCAACAAATTTCTATGTAAGGGTTAGATTATGAGCTCGAGATTTCTATCGCGTGATAGTTGATGAGGCCGAAGGCCGAATCAGCTATCACGTATAGAAATCGAGAGCGAATAATCTAATTGTTTTAGTATAAATCTACTAGACGTTCAAAACTTAACAGCAGGCACTACATGTTTTTATTGAAAAATGATGTAAATAGGTCACACCGCGCGCGGAAAACACTCTACTCACTATCTACAACAGAATAGATAGTAGCGTAGCCAATCAGAGAACAGCATTAGTGATAGAACGCTAGTAGATTTATACTAAACCGAAATAGACAGTACCCACAGACAGGTGAATTTCGGTTCACTTTCTGGGTTTTTTAAAGGTCCCTTTCAGGCTTCTATCCGCTTAGCCCAGGAATTGGGGATAAACGGCGGGAGCAAATAATTCTGAAACTAATATCTCTTCGTTATCTTTGCCTTTTCTCTTTTACTTGTATTTATCAATCATCTGCATGAGTTGTCAAAATTAATTTCTTGGAAAATATATTAAAATATATTTATTTAATCTACACTTGGTAGACCTACGAGTGCCTTGCATACCCATGCCCCTATTGGCAATGAAAGTGGTGCCTCACTGGAAGTATACCTCCAGTGCCCAGTCCCCCCACGGTATGAAAAAGGTCTATACCCATGCCCCTCTCGGCAATCAAAGGTATGATCATCACCCTACAAAACACTTTCCATCTCCGTCTCTTATTGAGAAGATAAGTTACGTAATGAATGTTTAAAGGGCTTTGTCGCCAAAATGCATGTTTGTATAGATGGAACCCAAAATAGTGGTCCAGTTTTGTTAAACTACTCTAGTAGTGCGCTAAAACCGGACCACGGATGGTAAGGATGGAAACGGGTTGCATCTTGAAAAGAATTGGGCCGCTATTTTTCAAGTTTAATTTCCCTCATGTCTAGAAAAACCAGTTACAAACTGATTATTTATTTATTTACTATTTATTATTTTTTTATTTTTTTATTATTTTTTTTTTGTTCTCCTTTCAGAATTTAGCTCATGTCTTCTCCTTAAGTTTTGATTTAAACAGAAATTTGACCCCAGGACACAAATATACCTGTGACATAGCCCTTTTAACGCCGGCTGGACATAAAGCCGCGGCTAAACGTTCCAAGATTGTTGTACAATATCTGTTGTGTAGTCATGTATTTAGTATTTAGTGTAAGTCGATCTCAGTGACACTAAGACATGCTAAGAGCCCACAGTAATTTGCCCTGCGGTAAAAATATAGGTAACGCGAGTAACACAAGTTGGCAGCAAATTATGTCGGTCGTTTTACGCAAGGAAAACTAAACGTTCTGCTTGAACTTCGCTCCTCTGGACCCTGTGCTATTGCGACTCGTAGGACACTGTTATTGATCTCATGACGGTCCCCGACTTCTGAAATAACGTGTGACATTTATGTGGCTCGGTGCTCGGTGCTTTTATGATACAGAAATGTAGTTATTTAATTTGAAACGAAACCAATAAAAGGTAAGAGCACCTGTTTATTAGTTTACAGGAGCTCAGCTCACATGTCGACACTTGCAAGAATTATTGCCTCTGTTATACTTAAGAATTAAATATTTCGCTTTACTAAATCAGTTTATAATAACAAAACAGGGAGAAAGCGTATAATTTATGTAAGCTTATGTTTAAGTAAAGAAGAAAACAAACGATTGGTGCTTTGCTCCCGTGCTTTCCGAGGGTGAAAGAAACTACAGCTTGAAAGATAAGCTAAATTTACAAAGTGGGACGATTACGTTTTTTTTTTCAAAGAGAAACAATTTAAAAAGTCTCGTATTATTAAAATTAAACACGAATGGCCGGTTATTTTCTTTTATTACTGTGAAAGGTTGTTTGAGAAAGTACAAAATGGTCCGTTTCCTCGGCGGTCCGCATACTGTTATCAGGGACATTTTTAGATTTTGCCTCTACTACACAACCGAACACACGAACAACACTTTGAGGCATGGGCACGTCGGTCAGCCAGGCCCATGATGCACTTTATTAACACACATAAATACTAAAGTAACACAGTAAATCTAAACGCACCATAGCCGGACACATAAACTCCAAACAACCACTTTTGGGAAAAAATAGGGACCGTGTACCCCCAACCTATGCTCTGGTGCTACCTTCGAGGTTTTAAGGTGTATAAAACTAAAAGAATAAAGCAGCTATAACATGAATATAGAATGACAAATTGTTATTTAAGTATTAGACAGGAATGAAGCTGATAACGAAAATCACGCCAATAGAACAACTGAAACTAAATTTCACAAAACAAAGTTGACGCGGCGAGGCTGACCGTAGAATGACACGAATAACTCAACGGTAACTATTTCAAACCCGCGAACCGCAATCCTACGCCCGCAACACTCGAACCAGGTTCTCTGTTCCGTGCCGGCAAAATATTTATTTATGTCAATTCTGATTAACGCAAATTACATTGTTTATTTTGCATTGATTTGTACATATATTTCACAGACTGTCCATCTCTTTACTATGAAACTTACAGAAAATCAATTCTATTACTGCAAAATTTGCAGGCTATACAAACAGATTGTCTGAGCACCATTTTTTTATTACTTAGCTTGTTTGCAAAGCCACATCTAGGAATTGGACTCCAAATGTTTCATCCGAATAATTTGTATTATTTTCATAGATCAGTCAGCAGGCCTGTTTGAGCAGGAGAATACTCCCAGTTCCAGCGAAGTAAGTATACACATAGAGGCAACTGAATATAGACCTGACAAGTCAGCCACTGCAGTGTCCACGGACGTTGTTCAACCCATCATTGTAGAGAAGGAAAAACCCTGCATTTTGGTGCAAGATGCAGTGTGCGAGGGAAAATTTAAGTCTAAAAGGAGGAAAATAACCCATGACCTTGTCCTTGAGCAGCAGTTTAACACTCTCCTTCTGACACAAGAGAATTTGAGGCTACAAAAGAGGAAGTTGGAGCTAGAGATGTCACTAATGGAAGAGAGGGTGAAAAGAGACTCTGTAATTGGACGAAACATACATCCGTTAACAACAATTAATGTCATTCCCATTTTGACAAGCCAGAATTTTGAGTAAATGAACAATTTTATACCATTCCTTGTCTTTCCTAATTAATTTATAACATTCACATTATTTTTGGTTATTACCAGCAAGTTTATTGTTAAAACCACCACAGGAAGATATTAAAATGCTTCATTAAATCTGTATTTCATTTAGCATACGTATTGTTTGCAAGTTTTGTTTTCATGTGTATAAATACATTAAAAAAACAATATTGTTGTGCTTAAAATTATTTGATCAGTCATGTCAAATTCTTACAGCTAAACTTCAGTTAACACCGCTCCAAAATTCATCCAACAAAAAATATTGGTCAAACTTCACTTAACGTGGGGTGCTAGACGTTCTAACATTGTTGAACCAATCAAAGTTGTACAACAATCTTGCAACGTTTAACCGCGTTTTAATGCCTGAAGTTAGCAGTTACGGTGGGATGGTTATTGATGTACGCGGTTACGGGCTGCGTTTACTTAACCACAACTAGTCCCAGGTCTCCACTGCCAGCTTAAAGCAACTTGTCAACCGCGACCGAAAACAAACCTCTCGATAAGTGAAAACTAGCTTGGATATTTTCTGCCTTCGACAATTGTGGCTAAACACTCTACTAAGTTTTCCTCGAATTCGAAAGGTATCTTTTGTGTAAAAAGCTTATATTGATTTTTCGTGGCAAGAACCCAGCGAAGATCACGAGTTGAAAGCCAACAATTTTCTCTGATCCATTTGCCATAACACTGTCGATTGTCTCCATTAGCAACCCAGCCGAATGCACGCATGATCCACTCGGGGTTTTCGTTGTCATGGTAACCACCTGATGTTCCCGGATGACGCTGCAGTGAAGAGAAAAACACTTCATCCGGGATGTAAATGTCTGATAACCATTTGTAAAAGTCAGTTGCAATGTTATCATACAAAACAAACTCCACAAATTTCCTTGTCGCTGCTATATGGTTCCAACCTTTCATAATGGTAATGTTATGAGGAGGTGGAGGCTTCTTTTTCCATGTACGGTCCATTCTGTATCCATCATGTTCATTCCCATTTCCGGTTTGCTTGAGTTCCCAAATATTGCCGGCGCGATAGGCAAAATTTTCTGGCATGAGGTAACTCTCTATGTTGTTAAGTCCGTGTAGCTTTTTTAAGCCTTCTACGATTCCTTTGTTGTCATAAAGCGGGTAGTCTTGCGCCACAAGGGTAATTAAATATTTCCACGGTACATCACTATGAATAAGATCCTCCATGCAGTTTAATTCTGCTTGTAACACAGACACGTGGCCCCAAAAGACATTTACCAATTTCTTCGTCACAAAAACATTTGGCAGACAGTCGATGAAAGAATGAACGACGCGTTTGAACTCATTCGATGATTTCTTGTCCAAATGAAAGCAATACACGTTTTGAGGCATGTAAATAGCTCTTAAGAGTTGTTCTATAAGTCCAGCACCCTTATAAGCCACGATAACATAAGCTATTTTCATGTACATCTCAGCTGGTGTAGGTGGAGGGTGAGCGAAGAAATACCGTTTTGACCTGCAGTTTAGACCGTCATATTTCTTCTAGATCTCGGCATCCTGTATATATCTTTTTCTCCCTTGTACAAGCGCGTCATTTGCTTCAACGTTTATTAGATGATTGCAAAAACTGCTGTTGAACTGAAACAAAGCGGTATATTTTATTAACAAAATAATACAAGACTCTATCTGGAAAACATTCTCTTTTTCTAGATTTCTTAAATGGAAACGGAAAGGCGCGCGGGAAACGCGAAAAACACAAGAAGGTCCTCATAGGGCTGCTGGAGCGCCAGGAAACATTTTGCACGTCTTTGCTCAGTTTACACTCCCTTCAGACCTCTCGTACGATTCGTGTACTGATATATTTTAAAAGTGAGTTTTTGAAAGGCTTTTACTGTTGTTATTGTTGTTGTTGTTGTTGTTGTTGTTTAATCAAAATAGTGTCAAGGTTACGAACTTTTTTGCGGAAATTTTATGTCGTGTTTCTGCGCTGCCCCTCCCCTCCCCCCCCCCCCCTGCCTTTTCCTTTAACTGAATTTCCAGCTTTGGGATTGGTTCACCGCGCACAGGTTATCTGTCAATAAACCTGCTTTTTGCCTTCTAAGGAAATTGAATGTGTTCAAAAGTTTTAGTCACGAAGTAAACGTTTTGTCCAAAAATATGCCAAAAAATTAAGGGACGACATACCGAAGCTGAGTATTTCAAAAGACAATTATTCCACTCGCGCTTGATGGATGTTAGTCTCCTACTCAGCCATAATGGGGAGGAGCGTTGTTTGACCGTACCCTAAGAACGGCTGCGTAGGAGACTAGATGGATGTGAGATGATTATAACCAACTGGGTGCGTAGTTATTTATCACCTCCCATTGCCTACTATTTCTTTTCCATTACGGTTACATGAAGTGCTAATCTGACCTCGCGGAATAACAATATCTTGCATGGAATCGGAATAACAATGGTTTGCATATAAATTATTCAAATTAACTACACTTATTTTCCAGTTCTATTTCTTGAACTTGATCTCCTGCAAAATGAAAAGTACAAGCTGAAAATTTTAGCCATCTTCGCCTGTCGAAGGGCATTTATTTCGGCAACCCCAATGTATGTGTCTCCAAGAACTGCGACAATGTCTTCCAGTTTTCACTTTCTATCAATCGTCGATCCGTGACTTTCTACTTGTGGAAGTCGCTTCAAATCAACCCAGTTACCACAAACCCAAATAGTGGTGAACGTAACCATGGAATCATACACCCACTACACGTATTGCCCTGCACATTTGCAAATTACCTCATGCATGCGTGAGAGGAGTTCTGTCGAACATGACACGCTGCGGTTTTGTTTCTTCTGTTAATAAAGTTGCCTTTTACATCAATTTCACAGAATGAGTTCTCCAGCGTTTTCGATCATGTACATCACATGCAACACCAAGTACTTCCTTATCACATTCTCATAAAATCGGTACTCTTACCTTGTGAATCGGCTTATAGAACGATCCCTTGGGCAGTGGCCTTCGAATTCTAAATGATCCTTTGTCCATTGACGTGAACAGATAGAATCCCCACAAAGCCAGGACAAAAATGGAGGCAGCTCCGACTTTGCACTTGGATATCATTGCAGCCAATATTTACACATTGTTTTGAATTCTGCGGATTATTTAAAAAAAAATAGCATCTTAGCTGCAGTCTGCTGTGGCCAAACTTTGCCTTTGCTGGCTGGACAGAGAGGTACTTGGTTGTTCACTGTATACTTAGTGTAATTTGACAAGAGAGGAAAATTTATGCAATTTATTCAGTTTGTTAATGCACAGCAGCGTGCGAAGTGCCTCTTTACACGTTTTTTAAAACATGATTTGATTGGATATTCCTGTGAATTTCTTCGTAAATATATATAAACACGTAATATAGTGAAAAATGAAAAATAATATTTCTCTCAAAACAGGAGCCATAATCGGGGACGGAGACCGTAACTAAATACCATTTTCAGTAGGGGCGTTGGCCCCATCGAAAAAGACAAATATGCTATTTTTAGAAAAAATTGCGCCATCGCGCGTTACACGCGCGCATATATGTTGCGAGGACTCCGCGCAAAGAAAAACAAACAAAATGGCGTCGGAAATTACCTTCGTTGGAGATGAAGAAATTCAGTTTCTGTTATCAGTGTCACTTCCAAATTTGAGGCAAGACCTTGGGGAGAGCTTTCATGACATGCATGATAGTGACTCTGAATATGAGGATTATGTAAGTGATTCTGGTGATGGCAGTGAGAATATTTTAGACAAATCTTGTGTCGAAGATGCGTCGGACATGTCAGACGAGGATTTCCCCGTTAGACGGATGAAACGTTTTGCGGGCAAAAAAGGCGTCGAACTACGAAAAAACAGTTGAAGGCGAATCAGGCAGGAAAATGGAAAAGACATCCGGAAAATACATTTCCTCTGAGGACGTACAGAGATTGAAGGGGTGCCGCAAAGACTGTTAAAAGAATGTCCAAGCACGTTGTGAAGAAAAGTTACGCACTGATAGATCATTTTCACTTTTTCCACTGCAAAAGAAAATAGTAACATAAATTCAAACTATCGAATCGGGAAAGAAGACGTTTGCCGAGGTTTCTCAGGGCATGTTTTCTAAAATAATGTCCCCCTTTACCGAAGTGGCCGAAATGGACCGAAACGAAGACAAAAAAAAGCAAGAACCGCGCTTTATTTTCAATCAAATGCTCTCGCGGTGCGTTATCAATCGTCGACGAAATAGAGAACTGGAAAAACACCAAGAAAAAACTTCTTCCGTCAATGAGAAGGAGAAAGCTGAAGTGAAACTTCATGCTGCCCTGGTACTGAATGTTACTTACTGAGCAATTTACGAACCTAGAACTCAAGGGATACATAGCGCAGTGGACGTGGCAAGGGTTTCAACGACAGAGTGAGCTTAAAGTATTTTTCTTCGCCAGCAACCCCGGGGCGAGAAAAATCGCTTTGTATCGCAGTTAAATTAAGGAAAAATTACAACTTAACGTCACTGAGACACAAATCTACGTTGTTTCAGAGTGCTTGACTTCTTAGGACGAAAGGAAATTGTAGAAATAGAAATTTATAAGTTTATTTAAGCATTTAGCTCCGTCTTTACAATTTCTTTCATCGTCACTGAGTCAATCACTTGTTCTTAAAATTTCACAAACAGTAGGTTTTTTACGGAAGGCTTTGACTCCGAAATATCGAGACAAGACAAAATAAAGCATTTAATACCGACAAATTTTTGTGGCGAGTCAGTACGAAAATCATGTGGCAGTCTGAACAACAAGCATTGAACAAATTCAGTGCCAGAAAGGGCGACATTTTTTGGCTATGCCACGTAAAATTGACACTGATTTACCTGTACTCGATGCAGCTCTCTCTATGTTCCAGCAGCTTCAAATGTTCAGATACAAATCATATGCCATGTAAAATACGTTGAATCGCTTTCACAGCTGTTTTAGAGATGCTTTTACCGTTCTGTCCGCGGGCTCTAAGCTGAGAACATCTGTCTTTTGTGGTTTACGTTTAAAAAAGTAAGATGGTGAATGTTCCTCACTTCCGTAGTCTTTCAGTAGGTTTCAGTGAGCTGCATAGAAATTATTGTTCAAGTTAAAATAGTAATTCTCCCTTCGGTTCGATCAAACGAACACATGATGGCTCCGTTGTCAGCGTTGTGTGAACGGAGCGATTACAAACTCGTTCATTTGAACTCCCGCAGCTACATGTATAAAGGTGAGATCGTACAGCCTCAATCCGCTGTGAACCATGATTACAACAATTTTTCAGGAAAAATCAAACACGTACCTCATTTCAAAGCCCATAATTGGAAGATTTTTTGCAAACCTTGTGCTTGTACGTTCACTTTGGAGCATTTTCATGGATTCATTCAGCTCCGCAGAGAAACGCTGCAACACTTCGCAAGGTTTCACGCCTCTTTCGGTCAGTCATGTGATCGCGATCGATTCTTTTTCCCTTTTAGGGACCGTTCATTTTTTATGGGGTAGGGGGGGCTGGTGGGATTTGATGGGTAGTTCCTGTAAAATATAATGACCCCCCCTCTACATTAGAAATTTTTTACCTGGCCCCCCCCCCTTGTAGTCCTAAATATTTGAGATGACCCCCCCCCCAAAAAAAAGAAAGTAAAAGGGATCAAGTAAATCTAAAACTTATCAAGCTGAAAATAAATTTAACAGTCAATTTTAACACTCAAGTCCTGCAGGAGTAAATGTCTTTATTCAGACAAGCACTAAAGGTAATTTTCTGGCAGGGGTTCCAGAGGTATGTTCCCCTAGAAAATGTTGAAAATTTAGAGATGCCCCAATGCAATTTGCTGCATTCTGAAGTACATAAACAGACAATTCATACCGGTTTGAAGCATTATTTTGGACATTGTTATCAGTTGTTCAGTTGTTTAAGAATCAGATTAGCAGAGGGCAAAAAAGAGCTGACATTCCCCTGGCTGTATTTTGTAATGAAACAGTTCGTTGGGTAGAGTAGCTGTTGGGTGTATAACGGAGTAGGGGGGTCCGGGGGCATTCTCCCCCGGGAAAATTTGAATTTTCAGAACCTTAGAAACGCTATTTTTGGCCTTCTGGCACTGATGTTTGCATTATTACAGAAGCTGTCACTACTAAACTTACAGGCAATTTTTTTGGTGACCCCCCCTTTACACACCATATTTTTTCGGCTGGCCCCCCCTTTGAAGCCATATTTTTTTACATGGCCCCCCCTCAAGTCCCACCAGCCCCCCCCCCCCCCCCCCCCCACCTCATAAAAAATGAACGGTCCCTTATTTCTTGGAGTTTCTCTCTCTTTTTTTCTCTTTCTTAATTTTATAGCAATCAGTGATTGTCTTTTTAATAATTAAAACAATTATTCTACTCGGGCTTGCTGGATATTAAATAATTATAACCATTTTGGCGCTACGCGCCTTGTTGCCGAGTTGTCTATCATATCCAGCGCGCCCTCGTTGTACACAAATTTTCGTGTATCCACGCGCGTTTATGACGTTTGGGGTGGCTGTAAAATGAATGTCCAAGCACGGTGTGAAGAAAAGTCACGCACTGATAAATCATTGCCCCTTTTCCACTGGAAAAGAAAATAGTAACATAGATTAAAACTACCGACTCAGGAAAGAAAACGTTTGCCGAGATTTCTCAGTGTCTGTTTTCTGAAATAATGTCCGCCTTTACCGAAGTGGCCGAAATGAAGCGCGCTTTATTTTCAATCAAATGATCTCGCGGTGCGTTATCAATCGTCGACAAAATAGAGAACTGGAAAAACACCAAGAAAAAAAACTACTTCCGTCGATGAGAAGGAGAAAGATGATGTGAAACTTCATGCTGCCCATGTACTGAATATTACTTTCTGGGCAATTTACGAACCTAGAAGGGATACATGGCGCAGTGGACGAGGCAAGGGTTTCAACGACAGAGTGAGCTAAATTTTTTTTCTCCGCCAGCAACCCGGCGGGAAAAATCACTTTGTATCCAACTTAAATTAAGGAGAAATTATAACTGAACGTCACTGAGACCAATCTAAGTTGTTTCAGAGTGCTTGACTTCTTAGGACGAAAAGAAACTGTAAATTAAAATAGAAATTTAAGCTTAAACATTTAGCGCTGTGTTTACAATTTCTTTCATCGTCAAGTCAATCACTTGTTCTTAAAATTTCTCAAACAGTAGGTTTTATACGGAAGGCTTTGTCTCCGAAATATCAAGACAAGACAAAATTGTCACACTTTTATGGCGAGTCAGTACAAAAATCACGCAGCAGTCTGAACAACAAGCATTGAACAAATTCAGTACCAGAAAGGGAGAAATTTTTTGGCTATACTGACGCAAAATTGACACTGGTTTACCTACACTCGTTGTAGCTCTATCTGTGTTCCAGAAGCTCCAAATGTTCAGATACAAATCGGATGCCATGTAAAATACGTTGAATCGCTATCACGGTTGTTTGAGTGTTGCTTTTTACCATTCCGTCTGGGGGCTCTAAACTGAGAACAACTGTTGTGGTTTGCGTTTAAAAGTAAGATGGTGAAGTCTAATGTTCCCCACCTCCGTAGTCTTGTTTCAGTGAGCTGCATAGAAATTTTCGTTCAAGTTAAAATATTAATTCTGTCTTTAGTTCGATCAAACAAACACATGATGGCTCCGTTGTCAGCGTTGTGCGAACGGAGCGACTACAAACTCATTCATTTGAACTCCCGCAGCTATAACGGTGAGATGGTACAGCTTCAATCCGCTTTGAATGACGATTACAACAATTTTCAGTAAAAGTTTAAGTCAAATACGTACCACATTTCAGAGCCCATAATTGGAAGATTTTTCCCAAACTTTGTGCTTGTACCTTGTACCTTGACTTCGGAGCAGTTTCATTGATCCATTCAGCTCCGCAAAGAAACGCAGCAACACTTCGCAAGGTTTTGGCGCCTTTTTTGATCGCGATCGATCCTTGTTCTCGGAGTTTCTCCTCTCTTTTTTTCTCTTCGTTGATTTAGTAATTGTGTTTTTAATGATAAAAACAATTATTCTACTCGGGGTTACTTTCCCTGCGAGCAGAGGCCCTTCGATCTTCCTAGATAAGTCGGGACTTATCTAGGAAGATCGAAGGGCCTCTGCTCGCAAGGTAGGGGTTACTGGGTATCAACTGATAATTATAACCATTTTGGCGCTACGCACCTCGTTGGTTGTCAATCATATCCAGCCCTCCCGCGTGTTTATGAAGTTGAGGGTGGCGCACGTTTCTCTAAAAATAGCACATTTGTCTTTTTCGATGGGCCCGTGTGGACTTCGCACTTACGGTCTCCGTCCCCGATTATGGCTCCTGGTAGGGATTTAAGAAGACAGAAAGATATAGGCTGCATAGCAGCGTAAGCGGGGAGGGGGTAGGGGGAGCGAGAAAATAGGGGGAAATGAGGGATCCCCTACGCCTTCCCCGTTTACGCATGCTACGCAGGGGCCTTGCATAAATCTTTCCGGAATTTCTCCAAAAATGTTCTAAAAATCTCCGGTTCGCGGGCGGGCGCAAGCAGACAGACTCAGGTAGGCCTAGCTACAAAAATCCCGAAAAATGGCCTAAAAATCTTTCCGGAATTTCTCCAAAAATGTTCTAAAAATCTCCGGTTTCACCTCTAAAAATCCCATAAAAACTGCTAAAAATCTCTAAAAATCCCGTGATGTTAAAAAATTGGGTTACCTGTGGTGAAAATTCCACGGCTTTGGTAGGCTTTCTGCCAGCGCCCACAGTCTCAGCCGAATCAACAAGCTCTGCTGAGCCCGCCATTTTGAACTCACGGACAGCAAGGAATGCTGGATTATGGGAAAAACCGCCGACCGATACAGTGAGGGGGCATCAAGGGGCATCACTCCTCCATCACTTATAAGTTTCAAGCTTTTTTGTAACAAATAAACAAAAAACCTTGAAAATGTTCACCAAAGCCTCTAAAAATCCCTCCAAATCTCTAAAAATCTTACAGTTTTCTAAAAATCCCGTGAAGCTCTAAAAATCCCTAAAAAAGTCCGGATTTTTGTAGCTAGGCCTAGAGACTGGATTCAATAGAAACCATTCGGGGAAAATGGTGGCAATTTAAAAATTCCCGTCATATGTTTTCATTTTGCGGAGATAAGGCCGTCACGAAACAGATAAGGTTTTCACCTTGAAGGCAGTTCCTAGAGAGACTCTTCTTCCACATATCTTTTTTAGCAAACTAATTGTCTTCGCCACCATAGTAAATTTTTCGCTCGAAGTCAATGGCTCGTAAGTGAAACATGAATTGTGTCAGGTAAGCTTATACTTTTGTCGTAGCAGTGCTTAGCTGTTGTTTGAGGGGTAAAACTCGGGATAAGTCCGTTTGCAAGAAAAAGATGATTGCAAAAGCTGGTAGTCAAAAATTAAAGCCACAGAAAAACTCGCCAGAAATTCAGCCAAGAGGCGAAAACAACATGCGGACCGCCGAGGAAACGACACTTTTGCTTGCTTTATTCATCACGAAGTATAGAATTGATTCTTACTTATACGTCTTTCTAAAGTGCTTAATTAACTTGGATTGGCATGATAGCTGCAGGAATAAAATTCTGAAACCTTCAGGCAAATAATGGGAAGTCTTATTTTTTCTTCGGTTCAGTTTCCACGCCACACAAGGTGTCCTTAGTCACAACTCAAACTAACAATCAATCGACATTTTACAGACAGAGAACAAAGAGGGGAAAGTTTGTTATTTCAAGAAGCTTTTTTTTAAAGAAGTAAAAGCGAGAACTACCCTAGAATCACCAAACGGAAAGGGCTATATAATTGGAGAAGTTAAAGTAATGAAATAAATGTGCAAAATATAATCTTTGATCACGGCGTTCTGGCATGAGACCGCAGTACTGGAAGAGTTTTCTACAAATCTATAAATTTAAATTTAAATGATTTTAGAAATTAATTCGCTGCAAAAAGAAAGAAGCTATAATCACGCATGATTCTAAGAGCTGAAAGCACGCTGAAGGTTTATTTCATACAAGCCGATACCCTGCGAGCAGAGGCCCTTCGATCTTCCTAGGAAGATCGAAGGGCCTCTGCTCGCAGGGAAACAAGCCGAAAGAAGGCGATTCAAAACATTGTGATTCAGCTGTTTATAACTGATGCGTGACAATTTTTCTTTCTTAGCAAGCGATCGTAACACCATCTACCTTGTATCGGTGCTAATGTAACCTCAACTTGAATTCCCCAGGTCATCCCAAAACAGCGAAAAGTCTTGATGGAATTGGCTGTTTTCGCAGCGCTCGTGATCGTGAACGAGTTTTCGGAACTAAGACGGAGCAACTGTTGTTGTTTTTCCCAATTTGATTTCAGTGCGCTCCATTGGAAGTTGAGCAGCCCGAGTGAACTACAGCGCCGCAAATGATCCCGAGACCGCAAATGATCCCCGACCGGAAATGATCCCCAAATTGGACCGCAAATGATCCTCGACCGCAAATGATCCCCAGACTGGACCACAAATGATCCCGGTAAAAAAACTTGGAATGGCGTCGGGGTTTTAATGATCGTAAATTGAAAAATACTGGCGGTAAAATAAAATAAGGAAAAAACGGGAAAATTCCTTATTTCTCAGTGAGATAGAACATTTCAAAGGCCGCAGGCAAAAATCATAATTTAAAAAAACTATATCATTTATACAGAATCATATAAAACGTGTGGCACTAAATTTGTGCGAGGCTTTAATTTTGGATTGGCGACTGATTTTTTGTGTTCTGCGGGAACCAAACTTTGCGATTGAAAACAAGGTTTTTCTGGGAATTAATTTTTGCGATTTTCTGGAAGTCGCGTTCAAATAGAACTGATAACATTTTCGTTTTTTATTTGAGTACATGCAAAAGAAAGACAGATAAAACAACATGCGAATGTAAAACAGATTAATCAGTGTCACTCTGTAACTAAAGTATTAGTATCCAACGAGTTATCTATAGCATTTTCTCCTTTAAAACAGTATTTCTGTACATAATTTCTACAATGGAGAAATATTTTGCGGGATCTCACTCTCTGGGGAGTAGCAAGGAGCGACAGGCCTGCACGACTTCTAACAGTGGAAACATTTATATAATGTAGCCTCTTAATATTTTTGTACTGACAAGTATGTGATTTTTAAGAAAGGATTGTTGTTGCAATGACTGTCTTGGTTTTATAAAGTGCCATTAAAGCGTGTTTGAGCTTTGGCACCGTTTGTTGACATTGAGTTCAGTCAAATGCGTAACAATTAGCCCCTTTTGAAACTGTGAGTTTCGTGTCGATAGGGCTCGATATGTTTCCTCCTTTTGCAAGCAAGTCTTTCGACTGCCGATTTGTACAGGCAAGACCATGGTTTCGACCCTCCACATGGGTCTCATCAGTTGCCGGGATTGGTTTTGCGAGTTGCTCTTATGCAAGCTCATGTACGTTTTGAGAATGACAAGGCATTCTGTTTGACAAACGTTTTCCGTTGTGTATTTATACCCACTGTGTGGATCAAAAATCCGCAGGATTTCTATTGGCTAATCAAAGGCGGCCAACTGTCAAATGTGGTTTTCAATCCTTATCCATTTGAAGCTTACGTGTGTTTGTATATGTTGCGTTTTTGACATTTTAGCACTGTTTTAGGTTGAATTGAGGAGTTGACCGTTATCTGATTTGATGCGTACAATATTTTTGCATAGCTGCAGTGTAGTTGTTTTGTAGTTGTTTTGAATGGTGGAGTACCTTAGAAACAACCCAACTACCCCTGACGCAGTTCATTTCAGGGATTTTGTTAATCATGGTGCATGGGAGATGTATCTGAGAAGGATGGCCATGGATGGCGAATGGGGTGACTGGATTGCTTTGTGGGGACTGATTAATATGTTAAATATCCCTGTGGCTATTGTATCAAGCTTAGGGGAGGAGGGCTTGAATATTATTTATCCAGCTGGCTGTGGAGGTAAAGACGATCTACGTCCTGGAGGTATGGCCTTACTTGGCCATGAAGCAGAATTGCACTATCACAGCCTTGAAGCCATGGATTTCACATCCCACAGTAATGTGCAAACCTCCATTGCTACCGAATTAAAACGGAAGTACGGCGAAGGAAAAGTATCAGAAGAAATTTGTCCCAACTGTGGGAAGAAATTCCAATGCTACTCCCAAGGCGTTTTTGAGAGTGGTGGAGCACTGCAGGTATACTCAGACGACAGCGTGTACTGTGATGTTTGTCAACTACATGCCGAACTTTAACCACTTTGAACTGAGCTAAACACAAACTTGTTAGATTAGAATGATGCATGTTGTTTTTGCTGTTGTTCCAGTTTGTTATTTTTAATGAATTACATTAATTTTGATATTAAAATAATTGAAATAATTATACCATATACCAGAACTAGAATATGAGACGTTGCGTTGCCATACTAGAAACTGCTTCGATCTGTTATTGCATAAAACAGGAACGAAATTTTAAACAAATAAAAAGGGAGATTTGTGTTCTCTTATTAAGACTGAACTACATGCATCGTAACCTCGTTTTGTCTCGAAATAAAAAATAATCCAAGCAATAATTAATAATTAATTAAGTCAAAATGCGCTTTTAGGGACAGTAAAGAAAAAAGTTCCACCTTCCACAACATTCCCCTGTCCTTGCCATTTTGCTCTCCACGCCATTCCTCCCTTTTTACCGGGATCATTTGCGGTCCAGTCTGGGGATCATTTGCGGTCGGGGATCATTTGCGGTCCAATTTGGGGATCATTTCCGGTCGGGGATCATTTGCGGTCTCGGGATCATTTGCGGCGCTGTACAGTTGAACTCTTCTGATATATTAAAGGAATATTCTCTGGAGACACAATAGAGTTTTAGTCTCGGTCTTCTCTCTCTTCATGCATTTTTATCAACGCGCTGCATCCAACACAAGCCACGCAATAAGATCAAACACTAGCGGCCCCGAGCTAATTTTCACTTTTGTTGTAAGCACCAAACCCTTTATGCAAAGTGTATGAGTACAACAAGTTTCAAACCCTTTCAACAAAACCAACCTTACCTCGCTGACTCTTGCTTTCTGGTTACAAACTACACAAAACTGGAACTTAATAGCTTTCTGATCGACTTTCTGATCATAACCGGAAACAAGAAAATGACCGGAATTATGACCGGAAGCCGACACAGCGGCAAAATGAGTGCGCGTGCGCTAACTTGTTCCCGCCATTTTCGCAGGCGGGCGCAAGCAGAGAGACTGGATTCGAGAGAAACCATTCGGGAGAAAATGGTGGCAATTCAAAAATTCCCGTCATATGTTTTCTTTTCGCGGAGATAAGGCCGTCGCGAAACAGATAAGGTTTTCACCATGAAGACACTTCCTAGAGAGACTCTTCTTCCACATATCTTTTTTAGCAAACTAATTGTCTTCGCCACCATAGTAAATTTTTCGCTCGAAGTTAATGGCTCGTAAGTGAAACATGAATTGTGTCAGATAACTTTATACTTTTGCCGTAGCAGTGCTAGCTTTCGCTTTTTCTAAAGGTAAATTACTTAGCTGTTGTTTGAGGGCTAAAACGCGGGATAAGTCAGTTTGCAAGAAAAAGATGATTGAAAAAGCTGGTAGTCAAAATTAAATCCACAGAAAAACTCGCCTGAAATTCAGGCTATAAAGCGAAAACAACATGCGGACCGCTGAGGAAACGACACTTTTGCTTGCTTTATTCATCACGAAGTATAAAATTGATTCTGACTTATACGTCTTTCTAAGGTGCCTAATTAACTTGAATTGGCATGATAGCTGCAGGAATAAAATTCCGAAACCTTTAGGCAATTATTGGGAAGTCTTATTTTTTCCTAGGCTCAGTTTCCATGCTAATCAAGGTGTCCTTAGTCACAACTCAAACTTGCAATCAATCGACTTTTTACAGACAGAGAGCAAAGAGAGGAAAGTTTGTTCTTTTAAGAAGCTTTTTAATAAAGCAATAAAAGCGAGAACTACTCTAGAATCACCGAACAGAAAAGGTTTATATAATGGCGAAGTTGAAATTATTAAATAAATGTGCAAAATATAATCTTCGATCACGGCGTTCTGGCATCACACCGCACCACTGGAAGAGTTTATCCCCGGCTACAAATCTATAAATTTAAATTTAAATGATTTTGGAAATAAATTCCTTGCAAAAAGAAAGAAACTATAATCGCTCATGATTCTAAGAGCTAAAGCATGCTGAAGGTTTATTTCATACAAGCCAAAAATAAGGCGATTAAAAAAATTGTGATCCATGCAGCTGTTTATAACTGATGCGTGACATTCTTTATTTCTTGGCAAGCGCTCGTAACACAATCTACCTTGTATCGGTGCTAAAGTAACCTCAACTTGAATTTGCCAGATCATCCCAAAACGGCGAAAGGTCTTGATGGAACTGGCTGTTTTCGCAGCACTCGTGATCGTAAATAAGTTTTAGGAAGACGAGCAACTGTTGTTGTTTTTCCGAATTTGATTTTAGTGCGGTCCATTGGAAGTTGAGCAGCCCGAGTGAACTCTTCTGATACATTAAAGGAATAATCTATGGAGACACAATAGAGTTTTAGTCTCGGTCTTCTCTCTCTTCATGCATTTTTATCAACGCGCTGCATCCAACACAAGCCACACAATAAGCTTAATCAAACACTCGCGGCTCCGAACTAATCATGAACTAAACTTTTGTTGCAAGCACCAAACCCTTAATGCAAAGTACAACAAGTTTCAAACCCTTTCAGCAAAACCAACCTCATCTCGCTGACTCTTGCTTTCTGGTTACGAACTACACAAAACTGGAGCCTTCTCTGTTCTAACAGCTTTCTGATCATAACCGGAAACAAGAAAATGACCGGAAGCCCGCGAAAAAGCGAGCATGCGCACTCATTTTGCCCCTGTGTCCCGGAAGCCGACACAGCGGCAAAATGAGTGCGCATGCTCGGCTTTTTCGCGGGCTTCCGGTCATTTTCTTGTTTCCGGTTATGATCAGAAAGCTGTTATAACAGAGGAAGCTACAGTTTTGTGTAGTTCGTAACCAGAAAGCAAGAGTCAGCGAGGTGAGGTTGGTTTTGCTGAAAGGGTTTGAAACTTGTTGTACTTTGCATTAAGGGTTTATTCGGAAAAACAACAACAGTTGCTCGTCTTCCTAAAACTTGTTTACGATCACGAGCGCTGCGAAAACAGCCAGTTCCATCAAGACCTTTCGCCGTTTTGGGATGATCTGGCAAATTCAAGTTGAGGTTACTTTAGCACCGATACAAGGTAGATTGTGTTACGAGCGCTTGCCAAGAAAGAAAGATTGTCATGCATCAGTTATAAACAGCTGCATGGATCACAATTTTTTTAATCGCCTTATTTTTGGCTTGTATGAAATAAACCTTCAGCATGCTTTAACTCTTAGAATCATGAGCGATTATAGTTTCTTTCTTTTTGCAAGGAATTTATTTCCAAAATCATTTAAATTTAAATTTATAGATTTGTAGCCGGGGATATACTCTTCCAGTGCTGCGGTGTGATGCCAGAACGCCGTGATCGAAGATTATATTTTGCACATTTATTTAATAATTTCAACTTCGCCAATTATATAAACCTTTTCTGTTCGGTGATTCTAGAGTAGTCCTCGCTTTTATTGCTTTATAAAAAAGCCTCTTAAAATAACAAACCTTCCTCTCTTTGCTCTCTGTCTGTAAAAAGTCGATTGATTGCAAGTTTGAGTTGTGACTAAGGACACCTTGTTTAGCATGGAAACTGAGCCTAGGAAAAAAATAAGACTTCCCAATAATTTCCTAAAGGTTTCAGAATTTTATTCCTGCAGCTATCATGCCAATTCAAGTTAATTAGGCACCTTAGAAAGACGTATAAGTCAGAATCAATTTTATACTTCGTGATGAATAAAGCAAGCAAAAGTGTCGTTTCCTCAGCGGTCCGCATGTTGTTTTCGCTTTATAGCCCGAATTTCAGGCGAGTTTTTCTGTGGATTTAATTTTGACTACCAGCTTTTTCAATCATCTTTTTCTTGCAAACGGACTTATCCCGAGTTTTAGCCCTCAAACAACAGCTAAGTGATTTACCTTTAGAAAAGGCGAAAGCTAGCACTGCTACGGCAAAAGTGTAAGGTTATCTGATACAATTCACGTTTCACTTACGAGCCATTGACTTCGAGCGAAAAATTTACTATGGTGGCGAAGACAATTAGTTTGCTAAAAAAGATATGTGGAAGAAGAGGCTCTCTAGGAACTGCCTTCAAGGTGAAAACCTTATCTGTTTCGTGACGGCCTTATCTCCGCGAAATGAAAACAAATGACGGGAATTTTTAAACTGCCTTCATTTTCCCCGAATGGTTTCTATTGAATCCAGTCTCTCTGCTTGCGCCCGCCCGCGAAAATGGCGGGAACGAGTTAGCGCACGCGCACTCATTTTGCCGCTGTGTCCCGGAAGCCCGGGAAAAAGCCGAACATGCGCACTCATTTTGCCGCTGTGTCTTGCATACGGTGAAATTTGAATTAACCAATCAGCATTCAGTAGAAGGGAAAAACTGTGGTGTCCTGACGTCATGCAGACTTCGTGCTCTTCGCTTCGATTTCTGCTTGATCAGCGAAGTTTATACTGTGGACATGCGATTTTATTTCAGCGTTTTCTGCAAATTAACCGCTTGCCCTACTTCAATTTATTTGACAACTGTTTGCAATTATATGGGCTGGATGAGCAACCAGAATCGATTCAATACTTTTTTCTGCGGCGGGAGACTTCGCTAACTGGACTTGAATGCGAAGGAGGTTGTAGAGGTTTTCCTCTTGTCCCACTGAATATCATTTTTCACAGGAAACTTCACCTCCCTTTCACTCCCCTTGGCATCGTTTATCACATGGCTGTCCGCTAACTGAGCAGCTCTGAGTAGCGTCGGGTACAATCCGTCTTCTGTCCTTGTAAAGCCATGATCTTCAGTCACTTCATACTTGTTTTCATCGTGTACTTCATCTCTGGTTTTAATTTACACCAACTTCCAGCTGTGATTGCCTGTTGTCAACGAGATTGGTCTTATCGGTTAGGGAAAAATGTTCTGTTCATCAGATCAGAGATACATCATGGATGTTTGACAAATTTGATCTACGGTCGTTGTATGGTTGCGCTACACAGCTGATTCTTCAAATTGGAAGTAGGCAAGTTTGTATAATTTTCCACATACCCGGAGACGAACGAAAAGGCTTTTTTGGAATATGGAGCTTCCTTGTGTCATCGTAACAGCAAGAAGCTCGTAGTCAAAAGCTGCAGAAAATTTACTTTTCTTCTCAAAAGTCAAAACTCATCCGAAGTTCAGGTCACGCAAAAAAAAAAAAAACATGCGGACCACAGAGGAAACGACAATTTCGCTTGCTTCATTCACCACGGAAAGTCAAAATAATTATTACCTAGCCCGTCTTTCTAAGTGGATAATTCACTTAACTAACTTGGATTGGAAGGGTAATTGCAGGAACAAGGTTTATTTAGTCAAATATTGATATGTCTATTTTCTTCTCGCTTCAATTCCCCCCTCCCCCCCCCCCCAAATAAGGTGTCCTTCAAAACTTGTAATCAATCGACTTTTACAGACAGAGAGCAAAGAGAGGAAAATGTGTAATTTTTAATGAAATTTCAAGGAGATTTAAGGTGGCCCGATACTATTTATTTGCGTGAGGGGCAACTGTTTTGAAATCCAATTTTTAGCTGCTCAACAGCATTCGATTGCTGAGATATTTTAGACGCTGAAAAAGGAATGCTTGAAGTTTATTCAAATTATTCCCCAAGGTGGACTCCCAAGGGGTAGATGTGACAAGTCGTCCCGTGCAGAATTCCAAAACAGCATGTGTGATATTGATTTGTTTTTTCAACAAAATGGTTTTCAGAGCAAGTTTGGTCGAGCAGCTCGCGAGTGATCCGAATTTGCTGCCTCATTTCTGAAAAGCGTATTGTCAGAATATGGCAAAATCTGGTTAGGAGCTTTGTTATCGACTGTTTTGTGGTGCTCGCGACGGTTTTACGAAATAAGACAAAAAGAGCAGAAAGTTGAGCAAACCCTGGAAAACAACATGGTTGCCATAATTTTTACCGGCAAGGCGTTCTCTCGATTTACCGTATAATGTCGACAAAACCGTTCCTTATCGCTTTGACTCTGATGCATAAGTTGAAGACATATTTACTTGTGTTCCAGTAAGTGCGATTCCTTGTTGCTTTAATCCTTTTCGTAGTAATTATGGCTAAATGCGTGTACATAATATTCTAATAACTATTTTAATCACCGTTTGTTATAAAGGTTGTGTGGAGCCGATTTATCTGAAACTTGGTCCATGAAATCTTTGAGGTTTCAGCACCTGTTCAGAGTAATATGAAGGAAATACCTCTTTTCATTTTCACGATAATACGCATTTTCTTTGAAAACCACATTCAAGAAAGTTGCTGAAAATTTTCGTATGTTGGTATCGATCTCAATAAAAACGCTTTTGATAAGCTTCATGCAGGTCACAGCGGTCCTGCATCAGTCCGCAGTACCGAGAGAGATTTGGAATTATAAAACTTTACGTTAGGTCGGATTCGTTACAAAAAGGAAGAACCGATAATCACAGGCGACTCTAAGAGATGAAGTTGTTCTTCAGAAACCAATTAACAAATTTATGATCCGGCTGTTTAGTATAAGCTTATTTCTTGGGTGGTAGTTGCATTATTAAAGCTATGTAAACGTGCCTTTAGAAACTTGGGCAGCTTAAACCAGAAAATGGGAGAGTGTGATAATTTTTTTCTTTCTCAACAAGCACTCGTAACGCCATTCAACTTGTAACGAGGCTAATGTCACTTCAACTTTTGCTTTGTAGATCATACAAAGCCGCTAAAGGTCTTACTGGAACTAGCTTTTTTGTAGCTCTTGTGATGGCGTTGTTGTTTCCCCGAATCTGATCCCATTGGGGCCCGCTGGAAGTAGAGCAGCTCGAGTCAACTCTTCTGATATAAGGAATAAATTCTGGTGTAATATTACGGTTTTAGACGGTTTTAGTCATCGTCTTATCGCTCTTCTTACCGTTTAAATAATGCACACCTTTAATCCAACACAAGCCACACGAAACAAACGCTAGTGGCTTCGGTCTTCGTACTAATTTTTACCTTTCTTGCAAGGGCAACATTACAATACTATTAGAAAATACCCTGACTTTCCGGGTTTGTTTGAATGGATCGAGAGCCCTTCATAGTTTCAGTCGCTATAAACTCTTGCTTTTGCTTACAAACACAAAATACTGGAGTTTCCTCTGTTTTCAGTCGTACCATTCTGAACCGTAACCGGAAACGAGGGCCCAGTACATTTCGGTGTTCTAAGGACACCACGGTTTTGACTGCCACTCGTATCGCGGGCGCAGTTGCCGTATGCAAGGCCCCCACGCTAGAAAGATAAGAATTGAGGGAAGTGTGGCATACCATGCCCCTCTCGACAATCAAGGTGGCAATCACCGCCCTAAAAACACACAATGCAGTTTCGTCCCATGCTCAGGGTGGAGTGGGAAGGGGGAATTGCTCACAGATCAAAAGCTTATTTTTCGTCAAAGCATCAGTTAGGGAGTTTCACGTATTTTCTATGCGGTGCGGGACCAGCATCACTGCACAGTTGATTTGCGTAAGATTTAGCTTTCAGTAGCCTAATTTTGAGGCAATTTCTGTCGGGTAGGTGCAAAGTGCAAGAGATGTCCTAGAAAACGCGTAGCTCAGACCAAGAAAACACGTTCAAAATGTAAGATCAGTCGTCGGCCGTACAATCTGTGTTGCTTCGAAAAAAGAAAGCCGACAGGACGTCTTTTGCAATCTTTGCACCTATTACGTTGTTCTGGCTAGAAGTTTAGTCAGACTCTCCTTTGAATCAAAACCAAAACTCGAGCCATATTTTTCACAGCTCGCATTTCGCTCGCGCGAACATTTTTACTGTTCGCAATATACTCGCTGCCATTCCGCTCGCCGAGTTCTGTGAGTTTTGAGGACACTGGTGTGCAGTTTATAGCTACAAGCCGAAATGTGAAAGAAAATAATAAATACCCGCTCCTATGTGCCATAAAAAAGGATACATGGATTCTTTTATCCTAGTGACACTAAGGCTCACATTTCATATATGGGTGTGAATAAATCCCTATAATTTTTTTTAAAATTTCATTTCTAATTGACAGTCTTATGTTATAAAATTATTACCATATGTTCCATTTTTTCAGTCTCTTTATTCACCCATATTTGCAAAATCACGGTATTTCTCATTTCCACAGGTGATTCTTAATAAACGTGAAGTTATCACTTAGCAGTTAGAATGTGGTTGACCTATAAGAAACGAGAAGTAACAGGAGCCAATGATCTGCATCCGAGCATCCGAGCATCCGAGCATCCGAGCATCCGAGCATCCGAGCATCAGAGCATCCGAGCATCCGAGCATCCGAGCATCCGAGCATCCGAGCATCCGAGCATCCGAGCCAGGCTTATTTCGCCTTTCAAAACACGCGAACCCCGGACTACAAAATCCAACCGGCGATTTCGTTTTTTACTGCTGTCAATCACAATTATTACACATCGACAACCCATTAATCGTGAAAAAAAAGAAACCGACAAAGTGGATCGAAATCCACAAATCATGGTGCACGAACTTGACTTTTCGTCCCTCTTGAGCTGAACTTTAAGACCCGCTACGATCGATGACTGACGGCAGTGAAAAACGTAACCGCTGAACTACACAGTGCCCATGTTGTTGAAAAGCGCAGTAAGTTAAACTGTTACGCCGGGCGTAACTGCTAACGTCAGATGTTTAAGATAGTGATGTTGACTGGGCAAACGCCTGAGGTTAGCAGTTACAGTAGGGTGGACGCAGGCGTCCCAAGTCTCCTCTGCCATCTGAAAGCTAGTCGTCAATGAACCGCTGACCAAAAAGTACGGTGTCAAGTTAAAACACTACGCTGGATATTTCCTGCCTTTGACAATTGTGGCTAAACACTCTACCAAGTTTTCTTCGAATTCGAAAGGTATCTTTTGTGTAAAAAGCTTATATTGATTTTTCGTGGCAAGAACCCAGCGAAGATCACGAGTTGAAAGCCAACAATTTTCTCTGATCCATTTGCCATAACACTGTCGATTGTCGCCATTAGCAACCCAGCCGAATGCGCGCATGATCCATTCGGGGTTTTCGTTGTCATGGTAACCACCTGGTGTTCCCAGATGCCGCTGCAGTGAAGAGAAAAACACTTCATCCGGGATGTAAATGTCTGATAACCATTTGTAAAAGTCAGTTGCAATTTTATCATACAAAACAAACTCCACAAATTTCCTTGTCGCTGCTATATGGTTCCAACCTTTCATAATGGTAATGTTATGAGGAGGTGGAGGCTTCTTTTTCCATGTACAGTCCATTCTGTATCCATCATGTTCATTCCCATTTCCGGTTTGCTTGAGTTCCCAAATATTGTCAGCGCGATAGGCAAAATTTTCCGGCATGGGGTAACTCTCTATGTTGTTAAGCCCGTTTAGCTTTTTTAAGCCTTCTACGATTCCTTTGTTGTTATAGAGCGGGTAATCTTGCGCCACAAGGGTAATTAGATACTTCCACGGTACATCACTGTGAATAAGGTCTTCCATGCAGTTTAATTCTGCTTGTAACACAGACACGTGGCCCCAAACGACGTTTATCAATTTCTTTGTGACAAACACATTTGGCAGACAGTCAATGAAAGAATGAACCACGCGCCTAAATTCATCCGATGATTTCTTGTCCAAATGAAAGCAATACACGTTTTGAGGCATGTAAATAGCTCTTAAAAGTTGCTCTATTAGTCCAGCACCTTTATACGCCACGATAACGTAAGCTATTTTCATGTCCATCTCAGCTGGTGTAGGTGGAGGATGAACGAAGTAAAATCGTTTAACATGATCGCAGTCTATACCCTTATACTTCTCATAGATCTTGGTGTCACTTATTTGTATTTTTCTTCCTTGCACTAGAGCGTCGTTTCCCTCGACGTTTATAAGATGCTGACAAAAGCTGCTGTTGAGCTGATAAAAAGAGAGATGAGTTACTAGTAAATTAATAAATATCTCTTAGGTAGTGACTGCAACGGATAACCCGGCCAGGGAAAAGGCTCTTCCACTGTACAATAGCAGACACTCTCTTTTTTCTCTCAAAAATTGGAGGCATGTAGTTAAACGCCGGAACGCCGGAACGCCGGAACGCCGGAACGCCGGAACGCCGGAATGCCGGAATTCTAAAACCAGGAACGCCGGAATACTTAAACCCGGAACGCCGGAATACTTAAACCCGGAACACTGAAACACTTAAATCCGGAACGCCGGAATTCGTAAACCGGAACGCTGGAACACTTAAACCCGGAATGCCGGAATACTTCAACTCTAAATGACCGATTTAATATACGCAAGATCGCTGAAATGACGAACAATTAAGGTTAAGCCACGTTACATTACTAACGTTACCTTCTGATCCCCGGCGCCAAAACCATTCTCCTCACTATCCCCATCCCAACCCCCTGCCTTACGTTTTCCCGCCAACCATAATTATTATAATTTCTTCATTCCTGGGCTTTTTCGCGCTGCCATCGACATGGAGGACTCTCAAGCAAGGTAAGCGTATGTAGCTGAAATTTTCTCTCTTTAACTTAACGCGTTTAAAGTATCATTTACAAAGTGATAAACTGTTATACCCTTTCATTTAGTCGCAGCCAAAGCCCAGAAAAAAAGAGGTCAGACATTGAACCTTAACTAGCCTGCGCGAAGACGTCGCCTATTTCCTTTGCTTCACGCGGAAAAGGGAAACAAAGGAAATAGGAGACGTCTGCTCACAGGCTAAATCTTAACCAGTTTTATAACTCAGTTGACAAATGTCAGGCGCATGGTGTGGCTTCACGTAATAACAGCAATACTGAAAATATTCAAGCAGTATAAATGCTCTTAGTGACGAGGTAAACTGTCTCAAAAACACATACACCAAGAGCCTTGGCTGTTAGTTTGCTTGTTCTTTTTTTTTGGTGAGCTTGTGACGACATATGGATCGTTAAACCAAAATAGTGGAGAACAGATTAAAGAAACATGGCGTCGACATACCACGAGAGTTCGAATCAACGATCCATATGTCTTCAGAAGCTCAAAAAAAAATACAGGCAGGGTTCTTGAAGTATGCGTTTTTGAGACAGTTTTTTCGTCACTAAGAGCATTTACACTGCTTGGATATTTTCAGTATTGCTGTCATTACGTGAAGCCACACCATGTGCCTGACATTAACTGGTTAAGATTCAATATCTTACCTCTTTTTCCCTGGGCTTTGGCTGGAACTGGGAAGGGAATAACAGTTTATCACTTTGTAAATGATGCTTTACACGCGTTAAGTTAAAGAGAAACTTTCAGCTACATACGCTTACCTAGCTGGAGAGTCCTCCATGTCGATGGCAGCGCGAAAAAGCCCAGGAATGAAGAAATTATAATAATTATGGTTGCGGGAAAACGCAAGGCAGGGGGTTAATTGAAGTGGGGATAGTGAGGAGAATGGTTTTGGCGGGGATCAGAAGGTAACCTTAATAATGTAGCGTGGCTTTACCTTAGTTGTTCGTCTCTTCAGCAATCTTGTGTATCTTAAATCGGTCATTTAGAGTTGAAGTATTCCGACATTCCGGGTTTAAGAGGCTCTGACTGTAAATATTGAGAATCGTTGGACAAGCTCAAAAAATCGAAAATCCAGATAACTTGCAAGAAGAACACCTTTGGGGAGCTATCTTCGAAAATATTACTTAAACCTTCTGGGATTCTATTGTTTTCGAGAAATTCGGAAAAAACGGTTTTGCTTAATTAATTATGCAAAATCAGGTTTAAAATTAAACAAATTGAATGCGCTTGTTTGTAAACAACTTGCAACGCCAGAAAACAATTTTAATTTTAAATGATAGCAATACCCTTATACTTTCTATCAATGGGAATTGCATGGAGTTTTGCTTTGTTTATGTGGTTTGGTGGTTCTTTGAAACAAAGGCATTTTGCGCACTTCGGAAAAAGGCAAATATTAGTAAACTTCAGAGGCTTAAAATAGGTCTTGGTATATCTAATATCGAATTGAAATAAACACTGTGATAAAGTTTGGCCCTACTTCTATTATAATATGACATAAAAAATCTGGGCAATTTAGGCTCGCGCTGACAAAAACAAAAATTCGCGAACCAGTGTTGCCAAAATTTGCATAATTTGGATAATAGGAAAGAAACTGTAATGGAAGGACGACTTGAAATATGACAAATCGTTTACTGTAACTATTTTCAGATGGTCTTTTTACTAGATGATGCATTCGCTGGTATCTTCATTTATCTTTCTGAAGAATTACGAACAAATTTGGAGAAAATTGTTGGTGAAACTTAAGAGTGCAGTGGGTTATCATATTTTGTCAGATGTCTTTACTCTGCAGGACCAGTGGCCTTTCTTTGTTATTTGCAGTTTCTTTGGGAAAACACTAATGTTCTCGAAAATCCAAACAGTTTCTTTTATTAATCATTAAAGTTGACGTACGCGTATAAATTGAGAGCTAAAATGGCTGTGTAAGGTGAGGAACACAAAGTACCACTCAAAATAATCAAGTCACGCAACCGATCACTGCACGTTCATGTAAACGTGAAAATATTCTTCAATGAAAATCTCTTACTCCAAAACTGTGAAAGAGTTCTCAGCGTTCTTGCAAAGTAAAACCAAACAAACTGTGTATTGATATCTCTTAGATATACAGCCGCATTAAGAATTCATAAATACCGATCCCGCTGCCAGGACGTCCGTGGTTTGCGTTTAATTTTAAACATTTATACAAGTGTGATAATATTGATAGAAACAGCACATGTTTTGACAAATACGTATAAATCATAATAATAATGATGCACGTTTGTTTCCTGGCCAAAATAGTGTCATTTCAAAAAGTCGCGCAATATCTTAGTAGCCGTTTGAAAAGAGCGATCGAGTCACGTAAATGTACACAACAACATACTATGTCGCAGTTTTCTTCTCTCGAAGAGAAAGTGTCATATGCATACGAAACTAATTCTAGACTTGCCTGTCGGAATTTTCGTCCCAGTAGAATATCAACTGCACATGACAGTATGTCCCAAACACAGGGATGCGTACGGTATTCGCTGGAGAACTAGCCATGCATAAAACAGCGGCCAATGTAGGAGACCGCATTCAAAAACTGCCATAAGTTAGGTTGACAAATTGACAAAAATATTCACGTGACACGGGTCACGCAACAGCTTGTGTAGAACTTTTAAAACTTCTTCTCCTTCTCTTTAGTTTTACGTAGAAATAGTACAAGCCCTAAACAATGCAAGAATAGATCGAAGAAATGTTTTAGTTCATTCTTTGTGTGCCTTCAATGAATAAAATCCTCTAAATTGAGCTCACCCAAACTACTACTTTTCATTTCATTCATTTCATTATGCAAATTTTGGCAACACTGGTTCGCGAATTTTTGTTTTTGTCAGCGCGAGCCTGAATTGCCCAGATTTTTTATTTCATATCATAATAGAAGTAGGGCCAAACATTATCACAGCGTTTATATCAATTCGATATTAGACATACCAAGACCCATTTTAAGCCTCTGTAGTTTGCCAATTTTTGCCTTTTTCCGAAGTGCACAAAATGCCTTTGTTTCAAAGAACCACCAAACCACACAAATAAAGCAAAACTCCATGCAATTCCCATTGATAGAAAGTATAAGGGTATTGCTATCATTTAAAATTAAAATTGTTTGCTTGCGTTGCAAACGGTTTTAAAGCAAGCGTTTTCAATTTGTTAATTTTAAGCCTGATTATTGCGTAATAAATTAAGCAAAACCGTTTTTCCGGATTTCCAGAAAATAATAGAATTCCAGAAGGTTTAAGTAATATTTTCGAAGATAGCTCCCCAAAAGTGTTCTTCTGCCAAGTTATCAGGATTTTCGATTTTCTGAGCTTGTCCGACGATTCTCAGAGCCTCTTAAGTATTCTGGTGTTCCGGCGTTCCGGGTTTAAGTGTTCCGGCGTTCCGGATTTTAGTATTCCGGCGTTCCTGCTTTTAATATTCTCCAGCATTCCGGCGTTCAAGCGTTCCGGCGTTCAAGCGTTCCGGCGTTCCGGGTTTAAGTACATGCCGTTTTACTGACACCTGCAAATGGAATATCAATGAATTTCCATGTTATTTATTTTAACAGTACTCGCTGTCATTGTTAGATCTGGAACTAGCTCTCCTACAAAACGAAGAGAACACACTGGAAATTTAATCACCTTTGAAAGCATAAAAATCCTGATCCTGAAAATACTTTCTAGTTTCCAAAATTTCTCACATTCGTAGACATCCGGCTGACTTTCGTGATCCGGCGTTGGCGAGCGAGCGGAAGACTCTTACGGATGCGTTATAATTGCTTAGAATTGAAACAGAAAACGAAAACTTAACATATATTTACATATATTTACAATCAGTCTTTTCTCACTGGAGTTATACCCAATGACCTGAAGATTGCTCTTGTTACTCCAGTTCTTAAGGCTAACGATAAGGAGGAATTTAATAATTATAGACCAATTTCTGTTCTTTCCTGTTTCAGTAAGATATTAGAAAAGATCATGTATAAAAGAGTTATTAAATACCTTGATAAAACCAATATATTATTTCAAAGTCAGTATGGTTTTCGCAAGAAGCATTCAACAAATTTGGCAACTATTGAGTTAATGACTAAGATACTGCAAGCAATAGAAAATGGTGAATATACAGTTGGAGTTTTCCTAGACCTTGCGAAGGCATTTGATACAGTTAACCATGAAATATTACTAAAAAAACTTGAGCATTATGGAATTAGGGGAATAGTCCTAGAATGGTTTACAAACTACTTAACAAACAGAAAACAAATAGTGAAATATAAGTTTGAGAAATCGGAAAGATTGACAATTAAATGTGGAGTACCACAGGGGTCCGTTTTAGGGCCCCTTCTGTTTCTTATCTATATGAATGATATGTCTAGGTGCTCAGAGATTCTATCAGTCATTCTTTTTGCTGATGACACAAATTTGTTTTACAGCCACAAAAATATTGATACATTAAACAAAACTGTGAACCAGGAACTTAAGAAAATTGAACGCTGGCTTTGTGCAAATAAACTTTCCTTAAATATCAAGAAAACACATTTTATAATTTTCAAATCCCAAAAAAGGAAATTAAATCAGACAGTTTCAATCAAGATAAATGAACAACCAATTGAGCTAGTAAAATACACAAAATTTCTCGGTGTATACATAGATGAGGAGCTTTCGTGGAAACATCACATTGACCAAGTTGTGAGTAAAATATCAAAAATGACAGGAATTATGGCTAAGGTGAGACACTATCTGTCTCTCAAAACTTTACAGACAATTTATTACACTATGGTATATCCGTACTTGACATACTGCAATATCATTTGGACAAGTACTTATCCAACCAGGCTGAAACCATTATTCAGGGTTCAGAAAAAAATTGTTAGAATCATGACCTTTGCAAAATATAATAAGGAATCTAGACCACTATTCCTACAACTTAAATTGCTTAACATATATCAACTAAATACGTACTTTACTGCACTATTTATGTACTCATATTTTAATAACAACTTGCCAAATTATTTGACTAATTACTTTACATTAAACAAAGAAATGCATGGTCATAATACTCGTTCTGCATCAAACATATATATTAATTATAGGAGGACAAATTACGGGAAATTTTCTTTAAAAATCAGGGGAGCACAAATTTGGAACGAGTTACCTAAGGAATTAAGAATGTCACAATCATATAATTCTTTTAAGAAATTAACAAGAGATTATATACAAAATCAAGTGTAATACGTAGAGTATATACTCTAGTTATAGTTAACCCGTGTTAATGATAGATTTAGTAAGAAAACCCATCTGCTAGTTTAAATCAGATTATTGAACTGAGGGGATCTTCTCAGAAAAGCTCAACAGAGCTTGCTAAGATCTCCTGCCATTATGATATTTTAGCAGATATACATGTATTTACGTACGTGATGGAAAAAAAAATAGTACGAAGACCAAAAAAGAAAAAACAAAACAAAAAACCTTGCCATCGTGATCGTTTCAGTTCAACCTGGTTATAAAATACGCAACAAATAATGATGATAGTAGCCATGTGATCATGCGATCACACATCGTCGTGTCGTAAGAGACTCCTGTACGAGTACACTCGAGTCGAATTGGGCATATTAATGATGTTTTGTAGGCGATATTGCCTTCCTTTCTTCTGTTCGATGTTTATGATTTATGTCTCACTTCGTGCTATTCAGAGTCCAAGAGGTTTCAACAGCTAGGATGAGGCCCGGCCGGCTTTTTTGTTTATATAATATAGAGTTACGCGAGTGGCGTGACACGAATGGTGTAGGATCAATAAAGTAGCGGATTTTTCACAGCTTAAAAAGGTAAAGTCTCATTACAAATGGAGCTATTAAAACTAGTGCAATTTCCCTGTTTTCACGCACTTCAGTCGTTTGAAAAAAGTTTCTTTTGGTTTTTAAAAGTTATTTGTAGAATCGATTTTGGTCACAGCCGGGGTCACAGAAGGTGAATCCGGTTCTCGATCAATCCTCACTTTATTTAGACTGCGAGTAGTCTCTAATTTTGGCGATGGCGATTGTGGGGTGGACGAAATGCACACACGCGTGCGAAATTTCGAGGAGACGCGACGCGAAGGGAGCCCCCTTCGCGTCGCGTCTCCTCGAACTTTCGCGCGCGCGTGTGTATTTCGCCCGCGCCACAATCGCCATCGCCAAAATTAGAGACTACTCGCAGTCTACACTTTATTTTTTTAATACTACATCACATGCAATGTTCAGTTATACTACTACCTCAAAATATTCCCATGGAATCTGTACTGTTACCTTGTGAATCGGCTTCTGAAACGATCTCTTGGGCAGTGGTCCTCTAAATGTTCCTTTGTCCACGGATGCGAATAGATAGATTCCCCACACAGCCACGACAAAGACGGCCGAGACTCCGATCATGCAGTTAGATGCCATTACAGCTGATATTTACACATTATTCCGAATTTCACGGAGTATTCAATACAGGGAATACAACAGCAGTTCGTCTTGCTCAACTTCGCCCTCAAAGGGCAGAGAGAGAGGCGATTGATCGACTTCTGTAATGATGTTTCTCTCACAAGCTAGGGATTCCGTCAGGGCGTGCGTTCTGTAATTTGACACGAGGGGAAAATTTATGCCTGGCGTCAATGAAAATATATGCAATTTATGCAAAAACGCCTCCAAACAAATTGCGGCTTGTGTGAGTGGCATTGAGTTATCGTGGGGGACGGCGGGGAGGGGGAGGGGGACGGGGGGAAATAACGAGAGGAACACCGTAGTAAATAATTATAAAATACAAAGTAGCTTGCGCTAAACAGAAAATTTAGCGCTTTTCAGCTCACTATGCTTACCCAAGCCGCTCCATTGTTTTCAGCCAAGTAAATCACAATGGAGAGGAAAACAGAGAACCTAAAACGCACTGGAATCGCTTCCCCGAATTCCATAGAAACACAAGTTATACAAAGAAGAGGGCAGGTAAGCCGATTTTATTAAATCTCTTTCCCATATTTTGAACTATTTTGTACGATCGTTATATTCCCATACAAACTCTTATAAATATAAATATAACGCTGTTACGCATGTACGCAATGTCATGTTGACGGCCCCTTTACGAGCTTGAGCTACCTGTGGGGAAATTTTACGCCCGGAAGCCAACTAGACTGATTAGAATAGAAATGGCCGAACAACGTGGACCTTGTATCGAACCTTTTTTGTGTTTTGTTTTGTTTTAATTCGGGAAAATGCTGTGGGGCTAGCCTCGTGTTCTTCTTTATCATGACAAGTCTTACTCTTTTGAGACAGATTTTGGTTGATTAATCAGGTTTAATGGAAAAAAAGAAACATTTGAAACAGAATATCCTTTTCTATTAAGAATGTATATTTTATATATATCTTTGTACCTTTTTACTAAAACATCTTGAATGAATGTGTATGTGTGTATACTTACGAGACAACAAACACTTTGGAATAAAAGAAGCAGAAAATGCTGCAACAGTAGTAGGACAGAACAAGGCATTCTGGTTATGATTTTGTTTTTGTTCTATCGAGAAGCTCCCCTATAAATAATGATTCTGTCCTCCATACCTGTAGGAACAGAAACAAAACACTAAACAATAGACCACACGGGAACGATAACTGAAAAACAAAGTAACAGAACGATCTTATCAGTCATAACATAACGAGACTTTTCGTCATTTCTTGTGGGTTTAACAAAAAGAGGAAATAAAATAAAAAAATGGGCTTCGGTCATAAATTATTGTTTAGGAAACTATATTGTCTGCAAACTTTTAATAAAGATACTTTTAAAGAACCTGTGAAACTCACGGATGACGTAAAATAAAGGAAACAAAACATTTTAAACAATAGCGTACAACATAACAATAGCTAACAAACAAAGAAAAACTTGTCAGGTTCTTACACCGACGTAAACCCGAAACTTCATTTAGTGTTAAAGCTCTCTTTGCTATGCACACAACTCAACTGGCTCAATTAAGAGTAAGTTCAGTTTTCTTTACTTAGTGTCAGAAGCTGTGCAAACAAGCTAATAATGGATTGAAAAGTAGGTTCATAAGCTCGGTAAACTTAGGCGTTAATCCTCTAGCTAAGTTTATTTAGGCCTAAAAGCTGTGTAACTAGGATGATGCGCTTTTAAATGGCATAAATAGAGCACTCTAATCTTTGTAACGGGGATTTACATCGATGTACTTCGCGCCGCCTGTGGATTTACTTCGAGGATTATAGAAGACGATTAAACAAGTTGAAGTCCAAGAATGTTGTGCGTCCCGTTCAGTTGTAGCAATCCTTTGGTACCTGGGAATCAGTCGAATCAGTGAGGGGTTCCGTTCCAGCTAGCCAAGCAGGCGCGCGAGTCGCCTGCCAACTTATTCACGCTACGTTTCCGACGAAGTTTCATTGAAGCCAAGTTCCCTTCCTTCACAAAAATTGCAAATGAAAGGCAGCGTGGCCGAGTGGTTAGGGCGCGGGACTTGAAATCTGGAGGTCCCGGGTCCTAAACACTAACTGGAGTTGTTCTCGGTAAACCCGAGTTCAACTCCTCGGTCACGCTTGTAAATAGCCAACTGGTCTGCCTCCCTGCCAGTTGGGATTCTTAAAAGCTGTTATGTTCATTTACATTATTTCTTTCATTGTCCCTTAAATAAAAGCCCCTTACGGGGAGTGATCAAGTAAGTGATTATTATTATTATTATTATTATTATTATTATTATTATTATTATTATTATCATTATTATTATTATTAAATCTTAGTTTTCCTCAAGGTACGATTCCGATGCAAGAATGTATTTCGCTATGTTATAAGATAGTATAGCTAACATTCAGCCACAAAGTTCCTCAAAGTATAAACAATTATTTACCAGTGAACTCAGAACGTCAACTGCCTCAGGTTAAAACATACTGCAAGCAGTCTCTTACAATTCCGAAATAACAGCAAAAAACAAACAAAAAAATACAGAAATATACAAACATACAACAAACTCAAAATTGGTAAGCCATAGTGATAATACCCCATTACATACGGGCTTGCGGGATCGCCACTCGCTAGTGACTCGCTCATTTCGCTCCGCTTTTATTTGTTTGGAAGGGGCAGAGACTACATGCAGTCCTTCTAAACAGGAACATTTCGTTCGAAAGCCGATTGACCGTCTGGATTAAGGGCCCGTTTACATGGAAAAATGGTACCCCTAGGGGATAGGGGCACCCGACCTACTAGGGTTGAAGATACCGTCATTTTACATGCAAAGTTCGAACGTAGTAGGGGCACCCTCCCCAGTACAGCAAGGTCAAGAGATAGCGCCATTTTACGTAAGCTGCATTTTCCCTACCTCGGGGGGCTAAACTAAAGGACAATTGAAAAAAATTAAAACAATTTTTTTCTAACAAATTTTTTAAAAGGCTAAACTAGAGAGCAGCACTGTGCGAACTTGAGTTGTAAAACTTGTTTATTTAAAAACAACTGTTTTAAAAAATTGTTTAAGAGTTAACAAAACTTCCACTTTCTCCGTTGACAAAGAAAACCTTTTCGCCTTCTAGTTGCTTTTACTGTGGCTTGCCGGTGCTTTTCGTTTGTTTGTTGTTTGTAAATGATTTCGCGCTCGCTCTTTGGGTGTTTTGGCCGGTTTCTTCGACCTCGAAAGCGCTTTCCTCGATCAGATCTTCCTCCATTGCATCCCTCATCGTTTCTGAACCTTCAGGTTGACTTTCAGTCATTATTTGGAGTTAAAGCCTTCGAAAATATTCTCCAGGTTTTTACCTTAGCTTGAAGTGTTCGAAGCCATGCTGGAATTTGGCGCGTGGCCAGCGGTAATCTGAGAACGACGAAACATAGCCCTACCACCTAGGGTTAGCCCTACTTTTTGGTTTTACATGGGCTTATGTCAAAAAAACTTGTCCCTACCATGTAAGGTTTCCCTACCTTGAAGGTAGAACCCTACCCCCTAGGGGCACCCACCCTCGCATGTAACGAACTGCGTAATACAAAGGAGAAGGGAAACCCTACCCCCTAGGGGCACCCTCCCTTGCGTGTAAAACGAACTGCGTAATACAAAGGATTAAGGAGAAGGAAAAATACAAATTAAAGGAGAAGGAAAACTCTGCTACCTAGATGCACCCTCTCACATGTAAACGGCCCCTAAAAGTTAACCGAAGTTTTCATTTCCCGAACTTTCTTAAAAATATTTTGAATTGTTAAATTAAAGTTACAGTTCAAAATTCGGTTCGGCGAAGTTACAACAAAAGATCAAAATAAATTATTTAAAATTGGCCAATAGCGGCCACCAGCCCACAGAAACTAAATATATGGCTCAAGACTTAACCTCTAAGGCGAGAAACGATAAAGCAAGAGCTTGTATTTAAGAAAAACCGCAAGACTACAAGATGGCATGTGAGTAGCTGACTATAGTCATTTCAGCAGAGTTTATTATAAACAGACTGCGGCATTGCAGGATTACCACTGTTGAAACAATACTGACACATAAAATTTGCGTTACAACCCGTGTGGCCCGCAAAATTTCGCCAATGAAGCTCATTGGGCCTTCACAACAAAATTTCTAGAATAAACCTGTTTTAGGACAAAGAATGTAAGCGTTTTGAAGTAAATATCGCATTTCAATTGCAACAGAAGCTTCTACCTATCGAAAAAAATCTACACAGGCGGAGTCTTTTTGGGTGGTACGTGGGCTTAGAGGCTTGACATTTTGTTGTTCGTTTTCCTCATTATAATTATTATAACTATTTATAATATTCTTATTAAAAATATTTTACACTCTAATTTGAAATTTTCCGGCTTTGGTGACGTACTTCACCCCCTTGAAGGGCTTGTATTTCTGAAAAGAAAAGAGGTAGAAAAGCACGCGTGAAACTCAAAATAAAATGGAACACAAATATATCCGCTCTCAATATCTCTCATGACTCTCAAACAGATTGAACTCTTATCATCTCTCCAAGGATTTTACACGTGACAAGCTCGTGGTAAGACTGGTAAGTGTAGATGAGATGTAGATGAGATGTAAATGAGAGAGAGCGAAAACAGATCCTTAAATTTTGTCATTACTCGATAACTCCCGTTTCATCTCGTTTGACCTTGTCTTTGCTCTAAATGGTATGTGAAGGTGTAATAAAGTTTCGAAAGCCACTTTTGGCACTCGCGTGTCACACGCGTGAGTAACGCGCAAATGCAAAAACTGGCACTCGAATTTGGCGTTTATTTACCTCTCCATAGATATCCAGTCTGCTCACTTTCAGACCTGACGCAGCCAGTTGCGCGATCTTAAACTTGACCTGGAAGTTATCATATACGAGTGTAAATGATTTGCGAAATGATAAAGTAAAATGAAAGGAAATTTGTAGTGGAATTATGGGATTCAAATAGTCACGTGACACAGGAGCACGAGGAGCGAGAGTGGGAGGAATCGAAGTTGGGGGGGATCGAGATTGTCAGTCTTGTCAGCGTTTACCTTGTTTACAGTTTACAGTTATAAAGTTGTGTTAGTTCATTCCGCTGTGGTCACTCCTTATTCCCCCGCAAATCCGTCTACAAATTTACGGGGGGGGAGGGGGGGAGGAGACGCAAACAGGTGTGTACTTACAGATATCGTACAAGATTCATCAGGAGGTGGAACGCCAGTTTGAAGAGACATCTAAACACAAAACATAAGGAACATTACCCCAAGTTCAAATAACAGCTGAATTCATTCTCGTAATTAAAAAGGTTTATACGAAGGCGCACTGAAACAGGCGATTCCACAGGAATACCAAGGTTCATTTGCCAGTCAACAGTGGCAAGGTATTAGCACGGAAAAAAGGACGAATAATTTTTCAACGTTTTCAGAAACTAGGCCAAATCTGGAGCCTTAAGAAGAAAAATTTAACTTTCTAGGACTAGAAATTGGGTGTGAAAAAATGAATGAACGAACGAACGAGTGAGTGAGTGAGTGAAAGAAAGAAAGAAACAAACAAACAAACAAACAAACAAAGAAATGAGATACATTTTGACGCTAATTGCAAAATCCCTGAAATTCACTTCTGCGTAAGGACATGATAAGTTTTGCCATGGAAGCGTACATCATCTTCGTGCTAGCAATTGGCAAATATTTCACTTACATTTCCTCTCAGATTGGGGAGCTTCTGTGGTAATATTTTACCGATCTATGAAAAGAATGGAGGATATTACTTCAGGCCATTTGTAGCACAAGAGACAACAAACAAAGAGTCACCATCACATAACACAATGTTCAGCATTCAGTGTTCACCTTCCGTTGCAAACCAAAAAGAGAAAGGGGGGATTCAAAGGGTATAGCAAAATGTTTTGTTAGGACCAAAAGATCGTTTTCACATGACGTTACGGCGGCCATATTGGTGTACCAAAACAATGAAACAGCGGCCATGTTGGTGTACCAAGAAAATCCTGTGGGGATTGAAAACTTTTCCCATACAAAAATCTTCTTTTGTTCCAAGAAATTTGCATAGCTGCTGACCACGTGAGTGAAAACGATCTATATGCGACAAAAAAGTGAACTTTAAACCTTTCACTCCCAGAGTCAGTTAAGGAGACATTTAAGGTGGTTCTAACTTTTGAGTCTGTGGTGTGACCTTTCAAACAAAACCTCTTTAGCAGTACTTTCACGTGGTACTATTCGTTTTTAAGTATTTTACCAAAGGGAAATTAGATTCTGCCGTCAATTGATTTCAGGGACTATTGGGAGTTTAAGGGTTAATATTGATCAGCGGGCCTTTTCTGTCAAATATACCAGTTCGTCTTGTTGGGTGAATGCTGTAACTTTCACATGCAAATCATTGTTTAACCCTTTCACTCCCAGAGTCAGTTATGGAGACATTAAGTTGGTTCTAACTTCTGAGTCAGTGAACGAAATCCCATAGTGTTACCATTCAAATGAAACCTTGTTAGCAGTACTTTCACATGGTACTATTGATATATAAGTATTTTGCAAAATGAAATTTGGGATTCGTTGGCTGCTTGGGAGTGAAAAGGTTAAAGGAGGCTTCCGTCTATTTCCTTCAGTTGCTGTAGGCACCATTCACTTTTTATGAGGCTGTTTATGCATAAAAAGGAAATCTGATAGTTATTTTGAGTTGAAGTGTGACCAATGCTTTCTTGGGGGGGAGGGGGGGGGCTTAACTGGGTCGTTAAAATTCCACTCGCCTTCTCCCTAACAAAAAATGAACAGCTGCTTATTTGAAATAATCACTTATACCCCATGACTTGCATTAAACCACTCCTTCTCCTCAGTCTACACAGAGACCAGTATTGTCATTTCCACACTGGCTAAAACACAAATTGCACAGGAAAAACTGTGAATTGACAAAGCACTTACATCCCACACAAGCTCTTTCTTGACAGGGTCAAACGAACAGGAACCAACTGAAGTATGGGAAACAGAAATGATAGATTAAACAAGCAAAAGTGAGTTATACTACAGTAACTGGCACTATATAAAAATATCCTCTAAAAGGGTAAGAGTCACTGGAAGCGTTTTCTTGGTCCCTCAGGAATGAGAATAGGAAGAAAGGGAAGGATCAGAATTATTGAAATATGACACTAGAAAAAATGATCATTCAAAAAATGGATTGAAAACTGACCACAGGTTTTTTCCTCGGGCTCGGTGGGAGACTTTTAATTTGCCGCGGATGCGCCGTTGCTTTGGTCAGCCATTTTGTAATTGCCAAGTGATTGACAGCTTTATCACTATGCTCATTTCTGTTCATTCTGCCCCAAATAGCAGAATAACATGGAATGGCATAAACTACCATTCTAACGATTTCGGAATGACAGCAGGTGAAAAAATGCGTCAAAAAGCATTCTTATTGCAGAATGGTTCGGAAAAAAAAACCCCTCCACTAAAATGACCCCATCCGCCTTCACTCGCAATGACCATCCATAACCACCTATCAGGGGAACAACTGTTGCGAACGTGATTGTTTGCCAATAAAGAGGGTTGCTGTTGTTGTTGCAGTATTTTTTAAAGTTAGAAGCTTTAGTAGTGCACAGTGTTTTATTATGCTGCGAGGCCTATTTCAAAACCAGAAGGTTTTTTGTTTCTTGTTTTATTTATTTATTTATTTATTTATTTATTTATTTATTTCAACAATATTTAGCACTGAATGAAGCTACCACTAAAGATATTTACATATTGCAGTGTATTAAGTTGTGGTTGTTGTTATTGTCGTTGATGTTGTAAACAATGAACATCAAAATACCATGTGTTGAAAGAAAAACAGAGCAAATCAAATTTTCAGGTGTAGAGAGAGAGAGAGACATTTCTTTCTTATTTGTTTTAATTATTATTTTGTTGTTGCCACTATGAGTTTAGTGAAGCCATCCTCAGCTCAGCTGGTAAAGCATCACACTGGTAACGTAAAGGTAAACTCGGTTTTTTTTCCAATAGCACAATTTGTGCAGCATAACATTTGCAATATTGAATTTAGGGGGGGGGATGAGTAAATAAATAGGTTCTCTATGATGAATGAGGCATACACAGGTAAATGTGAAGTTTCAAAGAAATCTGATTCCAACTCCAGGATACATAAAAGTTTGAATTTCACAATTTTTAAAACAAAATGGCCGTGTTTGCTTGCCACATGCCCATTTCTTTCCAAAAACAGCAATTTTTGAATTCAACTGTATTTATGTTTCCTTGAGTATAAATCAAATCTAGACACGGACTTTAACATTTTTGTGCTAATGACTTGTTCCATTGAAGCCTTGAATTTTTTTCAGACCTCCTTCCAAGTTGTTTAATTTGTTTTCATAGATGTAGCGATCACTTAAATGTACACCTACATTAATTCCATAAATAGTTATTGAAGCTAAATTTTATACCACACCTGAAGGAGTAAGGTTGACATTCAACACTTGTTTAGGAAAAGGAACTGTGACAACCACATCTTCAACCTAAATCAATCAGCAAAAAAAAAAATAACAAGCACATTTACATGAAAAAACAAGCTGCAGTTTGGCCAAGCCTTAGCTTAGCATTGCCACAAAGTCCATAATATAATTGTTGTGATAACTACATTCCAAGGCTTAACCACCACTTCCACCAGTCCAACAACAACACAGGCTGTTGACATGAAAAGCCACAGATAAATGAAGTTCAAAGTTAAAGAAAATATACTGTTTGTACACATTCTTTACAACAAAAGCAGGCCAGTTTATTATACAAAATGAATTCAGCTGATAGTTGGCTAAGCTGCAGGAAGGCTCAGCAAAATGCCAACGTTCAGCCGCTGGCTGACAATAATATTATATCTACATCCCATTAAAAAATACACTAGAAGGAAACTTGTCTCGCTAAGAAAGGAAAATTATTTTTACCCCTGCTAACTGGATCACGCTACCATGGCATCCACAGATATCGTTTATTATTTACTACGACAAAAAGTTATTCAATGCTATTCAACGTACTGTTTTTCCCATTGTTTGTTTAGGACCTACAGTGAGGTCAAACCTTCCGGACCCTCCCTGCAACAAGACAGATGTACAAAATTAAAAATGATAAAATTAATATGACCACTGTTTTTACTCACCCAAAGGTCAATGACTCTTTTGCTGACCATCCTTATGGCATTATATATTCATTATACTGTATTTTATTTAGTTTTTGTATATTGTTTTAGGCCATTAAATTGTAATAAATAAATAAATAAATAAATAAATAAATAAATAAATAAAACAACACCACTAACAACCAATGTTTAATCTCTCTTATTTCATGACCTAGCTTTAAATTCACCATATCTCTTTTTTTGATATCGTACAGGATACTTGCAACGTTGCTGATCTGAGCAGTATCCAAGGTGCTAATCACATTGAGCTTCCTAAAATACCCAGGGTATATATTAAATTGTCAGGATTTTCTGGGGGCATTTATTAGTTATGGGGTGTTAAATAGAGGGAGGTGTTTATTATGTTTTCCCAAACAACTACTAAAACAAAGGCTCAACTTTTCTTAAATTCAAAGGCTGCCATACAATGAGGGTGACAAATCCCTACATTACAATGTAGTTCTTCATATCCATAGCACCAAATCATCATTAATTACGTTTATTTCACTGTCTTCATCAATATTAGAATGAATATTAGGATGACTTCATTGGATTAGCCCGTCTGATTTAACCTGCTCCTTGCACAAGGCATTTACTGGGCAAGGGCGTTTATTAGATAAGAGGCATTTATTAGAGAGGGGTGTTTAACCCAAAATGCCTATTTCAGAGGGGCGTTCATTGGATACGAGGTATTAATAAGAGAGTGGGCATTTAAAAGATCATTTACGGTAATATGACCTAGTAGCCCGCCACATGTTTCCCTGTAGCTCAGTAATTAGACTCATTCTCTCTGCCAGTGTTTTTGCCATATTTACACTGTATTTTACCACACTTGGCACCTATTACCAGCAATTTGTGTTTGTTGTGACTGGCTAAGGTAACTACTTGGTTTTGTTTCTATGGCACTCAACTGGAAAGCACTATTACAGAACAGTTTACTTACCTCTTGATAAGATATCTGGGGTTTTGCATACACTGGAATTGCGACAGTTCTGTGCAGACAAATAGCAAATATATCCATATGTAAGGAATGTAACTTCTATTCCATTATTTAGTTCCAATGATTTCAACAAGCTTGCAAATAGATTATTCCCCTTTTGTTGGTTTATTTGTTTCACTTTTTTGTGTCACTTTTTGAGTTGCAGTGTGGGATTGAAGAATTCGAAAAATAAAGGAGAAAACAACTTTGAAAATTTGTGAGAAGCTGAAGTGTAAAATTTAAGGCTAACGCTAATCCTGTTGGAACAATTACTGTATGTCCAGGATCTTTAACTGGCACATAATATATTTAGGCAAATAATATGGTTTGACCAGGTTCTGGTTATGTACACTGCAAACCAACTATCCTTTTGTCTTACACATCAAGTTAGCCCAACTTACCCTGTGGTGATATGATAGGAGCAAAGTCTATAATTTCCATCAGGGGGAACAAATGACAAGACTTTCTCTCCCTACCAAAAAACAAATCTTTCAGTAAAAAATATACCCACCAGCTCAACCCATTAAGTGTGAGTAAAATTGTGATTTTTAAAGTTACAATTGTTATTTCAAAAATCCTGGGCTCAAAACACCTAGAAAGACAAACCTGACTCACTTGCAAGAAAATAAGACACTGATTCAAAATGAATACATTGAACAAATCATTTAAAATGCAGTACTGTCCCACAAATTGAGTTGACAACAAAGTTGTCAGATAAATCACGATGTATAACAACACTTTAGTTTACAGCTGTCCTTTAATGTTCTTTTATGAAGAACTGATGTAGTGTATAAACTTGAATGTCGGAAACAAAATAGTGCACTCTATTACATGGGATAAGAACGTGAACTAAATGAAAACTGTAGTTGTGAAAAAACTTGCTTTGCATAGGGGCTAAAGATCAAAGAAAGGTTGGAGGAATGAGACAATATGGGGATGACAGAATTTACAATTCCATATTACAAAGATAACAAGAACAATACAGAGATACATATTAACATCTCTTGCTGATAATACTTGGAAGTTACTGTAAGTAATAATATTACAAATGCTAACAGAAGTTCTATGTTCCTGTTTTGGCGACATAACAAGCCACAGGTAGCAAAACAAGAATTTTCCTATCTGTGGCAAGATGCAAAATTGCACCAATAAAGCAAACACAAAATGTTCACTTGCAAAGTGGTGAAAGTCCCTAATATTAATACTTGTAAATGAACACCAGTTATTGCACAGTACAGTCAGACATGGTTTTCAATATAAAGTAATCATACATTGATTGTCATTGATAATTTCAGCTATTATGAAAAATCGTATACAACAGAGCTCTACAACATTTTGAAGCTGTTGTAGTAATTAATTCTGTACACTGTACAGACACACCTACCTCCCATCTTTTTAATCTCACACATGGATGAAAACTTGGATCCTCCAGCAACCTTGAGTTCACAAAAGATAATGACAGATCTGGCATTCCTGATAGCTTACAACATGAGTCAATCTGTGACAGTAGAGACATCATAGTCATTTCCTTTGAAACTAATGTCATTCATTAACAGGAAACTGTTTTGACAACTTTATTCATGTTACCAAACACACTGGCAGAAATTTCAAAACCACATTCTTATATTTTTTCCATAGATTAGTGGTTTGCATTTCCAAGTCTTTCAGACTTCTTAAGTAGTAATGATAATGTTGACATTTTAATTAGAAAACAGCATTTGCTTAACCTTTTAAGCCCCAATAGTGACAAGCATGTAATTCCTCCTCACAGTATCATTACTTGTTCAAACATGCAGGTCATGAGAAGAACGGAAATGATCACCAAAGACAAAATGTCTTCATCCTTAAAGGGGCATAGTCACGAGGATTTCGCAGATTTCTGGTCAAAACTGTGCTAAAATTATCGGTAGCTAACTTTATCCATGCCCAACATTGTGTTTGAACATTTAGAGGAACATATTACCGTAAACACAGGCATATAAGCCGCACTCGCAGATAAGCCGCACCCCGAGTTTAGAAGCTCAAGTTTTTGAAAAAATTTTTGTAAAAAATTCATAGCCGAGTCATTTCATTTAAGACTTAATGAACATATTGGCTGAAGTGAAGTCCTTCTTAAGGCCGCGGGTGACAAGCTACTCATGAATAAATTTATAAGGCAAAATTTTGGTGGAGGTCTTACGTTAAAAACTTTAGATCTTGATCGTTTGGAAGCTGATTTCGTTGAAACTTAATAGAGGGCTTGAGGAATGTTGGAAGTGCAATAAGATTGTTTTTCCTTTGATAAGTTTCGTTTCTTTGCGATGCTTTGAGCTTCCAAAGTTAAGATTTGGTAAAACGCAACTCCGTGTCCAAGTTTTCTCCTCGTGGAGAAGACAAAGCTTCTTGATTTTGCCACTAATTGATCAGTTAAAACCTCTATTGTGTCACAACAGAAGCCGATTTTGTGATTTCAAGTTCCACTGAAAATTATAAGCCTTTAAATTAGTAAAATCGTCCTTGTTTAAATATGAAGACTTAAAACTTGTTAAAAAGCCTGTTTTAAAAAAGTGCTTCTGTTATGACAACCTACAACACACCTATTTTACCTGTCTGCTGTGTCAGTTCAGGAAATTTTATATCCGCGCTGTATTTTTGGACACAAAATTGGTGGTTTTAGGGCTTCCGAAGGCTTTTCAAAGAAACACGAGTGTTTAAGCCAAGAATATTTTATTATGCAAATTATGGATATAAAATTAAGAAGCTATTGTTAACACTCCAGAAACAAACAATAGGTTGCATGCAATCTAAAAAATCGTGTGTTTTCTGTCGAAAATAAACGAAAGAAAAAAGCATTGGTGCTGAACCAATTAATATTTATACCACAGACAAAATAGAAAGAGAATTTTACTATCGAAATTTTCAAAGTGGATTTTTTCCACTTAAATGTAGAATTAAACACCAAAACCAAAAAGAACAACGAAATCGAACTCTTTTATTATTTTCCAGTCTGTGGAGCAGTGTATATATACACAGAATAAACTTCACGGAGTTGCACTTACGAAAGACCCAGATTTTGATAAATATTGGACACAAAATTGGTGATGTTGATAAATATTCGAGATAGAGGTTCAAACAGTATTTTATTTTCGTTTTGTTTTGCTGGAAAAATTCTAAAAAGTTGCAAATAACGTTTCAACTGACAGATAAAGAATAAAAAGAACGGTGCAGATACAACAGCGCTCAACGCATTTATTATTATTGTTATTATGAAAATTTGTATTTAATAATACTTAAAATGCACAATATTTTCTGCCACACGATTAAACACACGAGCAATCATTGATGCATAAACCAAAGATTTTATACTGCAGAGCTTACTCATGAATATTTCGCGCAATGTCGCTATCATTCGTCTCACTTCGTGCATACGCTTTAAATAAATGAATACTGATGATCTAGTCCCTCACCCGCGGCCTTAACTATGGATCAGTGATTCAATTTGTAGTCTGAATAAGACTCAAACACGCATTTTAATCCTTAAAACAAATATCAAAAAGCTATGTAAATGTACTTGAACACAAGACCACTTTCCCCGATCAACTTTTCCACACCATTTTTCCAGTTAGAGCTATTCAAGTCCGAAAATTTGTGAGTGAGTTCACTCGGCCGTTCGGTTGCGTATCTTGACTTAGAAGCCAGGCATTTGATGAGAAGAGAGAAAACTGGTGACAAGTGTTGTCGCTCCGTTCAGTCGCAAAGCAACTGAAATTCTAAATGAAGGTTTTATCAGTTTCTTCAACTGTTCATGGCTTCCATGTCAGGGGCACCGAAAGAGTTCGTTTCGAAGAATTTCTGTTCGGAAGGCCTAAAATCACCTGAGATATTCGGATTTAATTGCAGTGAAAGCTAGAGATTTCTTCGGCGAAACATCACGTCGGACTTTCTGACAAGAAGAGGTATTAATTCCTATTGTTTTTGGAGGGAAAAATATGTCGTTTAGATTGTAAAATAAGGTAAGCTATTATTTTCGGAGGAGCCATTAGCAGCTCAGAAATTCGGCGGACGGGAATCTGTTTCCTAATTTTTCTGCGGCCTAAATTTTCAGCTAAAAAATCCGAACAGATCAATCGGTATTAGCTTACACAAATATGCCTTTAAAACGCTCTAAAACAATCTAAGAAAGCAGAAAATGATATTTCAAGTATTTTGCTAAAATGTTCTCGTTGGGTGCCCCTGCCATGTTTACAAGGATATTTGGAAGCCATCCATCCATGACAAACTCGCCTGTGAAAGGGAGTTCGATAATTGCTTTGACAAATTTGTCATCAAAGTTGTCAACAACGGAGAAACAGTGGGCCATTTACCACGCAAGTTCTCGAAGATAGTGTGGTACCGTTTGGACTTTATTTTTGTATGGCGATGATTCAAGGAAAATTACAAATTTTTTTCCAGATGTTCTTGCAGATAAGCCACACCCCCCGATTTTGAGCGAAGTTTTAGGGTAAAAAGGTGCGGCTTATACGCTGGTGTTTATGGTAACTTAATTTCAGTAAGAGAATACAAACCATGACCATTTAATATCAATTTCATGTCAACACGCTGAGAGAATTTGAAAAGTTTAGCCTAATTTTTTTCAAATTGCAATCCATTTCCATCCGTGCCATCCATAGCAATAGACGACAGAAAACAGTTTCAGTGAAGTAATATAGTCTTTGGTAACAAAACTAGACCATTATTTGTGGGCGTTCATTGATGTGAGGAAATATTTTTTTTTATTTTCAAAGTGAACTAAAATAGCATGACTATGCCCCTTTAAGCAACTCTCCCAACTAGTACTCAGGGGTTTCAATAAAATTTGAAGTAGGCAGCTGGTATGAGTAGAGTAGCCCGACTGTATCAACAAGGTTTGAAAGAAATCTCTCTTTATTTGCTTCAATTTAGGGAAAATAGTAGCCGACTTCTTTGAGCAAATTTGCAGACGCTTTTCGTTGTTCATCGGTGCTTATTGAAAGCACTGAGTATAAATATATGGACAGCAACAAGGAGAACATCCATGTTGATACTGGGACTTAAAGGGTTAAATAAGGTATAAAATATCAGCTAGAACCATATACATGTACAGTACTAACCACGCCTTGGATTTCTGTAAACACTGTTGAACCCTAGTGAGAGAAAATATCTACTGGTAAATGGTTTTTAACTGGCATGGTAACAAACAAAACACAGAGTGGCAGAATAACACAAGTGTACCGTACATACATGTTTGTCAATTATACAGTCAATTTCTTCTATGACATCAAAATAAATCTGCAAAAAAATAGCAAATTTATTCAATATTTATTTTTAATTTATTGGTTTATTCTTTAGAGCAAACTGTTAACAAGACTTTTGAGCCCAGGAGATGGAATATGGCTCTAAAAATTTACTTACTGTACTAATAAAACTAATAATTAAATATAAACAAGTTGAAAAAGAAAGACAAATTAATCCCAAGGAGGCCTTGAGAAACCAGGCTTAGAATTTCAATGGTATGCTCACTAGTAATTTGCTCTCAGAAATTTTGACTTGCTCTTAGAAATGAAGGCTTTGTGAGAAAGAGGGGTGCAAGTGATAATTTTGGCCAAACAAATCACAAAGAATTTAGCCACATCTGCCACCAAGACTTAGAGTACAACAAAACAATGTTGAAATTCACCACTTGTTTGTTTTGTTTTCTATGATTGTCTTTTTTCTTCTTTTTCTTGTTTTCAAAATTAAACATGAATCAATATCTAACATGCAAAAAGTGCCTGTACCCAAAACTGGGCCACTCGAACACTTTTTTCGGGTTTTGGCCAAAATTGTCACAACCATGCTCACTCTTGTGCCAAATTCTTTCAGTACCACCATCATAGCGAAGCCCACGCACAATTGCCGAGCACCATTGCTAAGGAAATTTGGTAACCTATCAAGCCAAGAAATTTTGGTGGTGACGTAATAGTCACGTGACCGTCCATCTGTACGTCCATACGTCCGTCTGTCCACACCACAGGGTCACCAATATGAAATAGCATACACTGGATATAACTCTGTGCTGAATCCCGTGTTTTTGGCGTGAAATCGCATGTTGACCCGCGTTGCAGCAAAACAAGCAAAGACAACAAAAGTAAAAAACAAATTTGTTAATGGAAAAAAAAAGTTCAAAAGAATACTCAGTTGTCTTTTTGGTGGAAGGCGAAAAGTTCAACTTAGGCTAAAAAAAATTAGGCAATAAAGTTCAGGCGAAAAGTTCAAATTTGCCTTGTCAGTTCTGTTGCGAACTCGGTCAGCACACCGCTTGAGTTCGCAGCTTTTTGCAGCGGTTTCGACGCCAAATATAGCAGAGCTAGTGCTTTTTGGTTTTTTCTGTCCACAACCATGGTTTTTACCGCGGTCCGAACACCTTTTGCCAGGAAAAACACCAGCACTTTCATGTTGATGGGCAGCTTGTCATGAAGAAAGAAGCAAGTAGTAAAATTAACATCTAAACCTAACAATAAACGCTCATGGCCTAGTGGACTAATCGCCGGCTTATGGCACCGTCGAGCCGGGTTCGGCTCTCAGCGAGGACGTGAATTTTTTCTCTTTTTTCTTTCTTTTTTTTTCATTTAACGACTTGAATGAGAGTATTTTCACAAATTAATAAGTGCCAGCAAAAAAAAAACAAAAAGGGGGGGGGGGCTCCGCTTTTAGGCTTGGCTAAATCTATATATTACCTCATTGTGTGTGTATTTCACACCAGTTCTTCTCCATGGCACATTGGAAAGTTGACCAGTGGGCAAGTGAGAGCTGACACTGAAATAAAATACAACTTGTGCAGTGAATCTACAGAAATCTTAGGCAAAGTCTAAAGGCTCACAACTGCTGGAGCTGAACCTGGTTTCCATACCATGAGGTGACTGGGAGCACTCCTATCCTCAGTGGATGGGATACTAGTCCATCACAGGGTAAACTTTACCCCCTCCCCCCCCCCCCGGCATTAGTGAACCTTTCACTAAAGCCGGACCCCCGAATAAACACGGGAGGTATAAAAGGGGGGAATTGTAAATAAGCCCCTCAGACAGTTACTTGTTGTATAATAAACTTAAGATTTAAGGACAAGATACAGGGCTGCCAAGAAAAAGGAATAATAACCCTTTCTGAAAAAATGGCAGGCCCAAATAAACTGCTGATTCAAACAAATGCCAGGTCTACCATGCCAAGTTTAAAATAAATGCCAGGGAGTTTAATTGAGAAAATACAGTAACCACCTTTTCGAGCACACTTGCCACAATTACGTGTAATTTTATTAATATGCTTCCATGGACAAAGTACTTTAATTAGGAATTATTAAAAGGGAAGAAGTTGCTTACTGTGATCCACCAGTGACTGTGTTGACAACTTGCTTGACGATACTTGGGGGATTTATAAGTTCTCGCAAAATGTTAGGTTCTGTCGCCAGAGGAAATCCATTATCAAGCATCTCCTCAAGTAACTAACAAAACAAAATGATTAAGATGATTCCGCTGAACGTTCGAGGAATAAGTGCAAAAATAAAGTTACCAAAAAATGTTCATAGCATGGTAACATTTTGAACAAAAAAAGAAAAAGTTATCAATCCTCAAGCTCCCAAGCTAACCCCGTGAGAGAAAATTGAAATTGAAGCTATCCATATTTTAATTGTAAAGATGCTTCATGTCAGTTCAAAACAAAATGGTACTCAATTTTAGCATGTGTTTACGAGATTTGACAGCAAATTTTCTCGAGAATGCTTGAGAATTTAATTGCGGGGTTACTTGGGAAAGTGAATTAAAGTAAGATGTTTTAAATAGCATTGAAAATGTTCCCGTGCTATGAGTACCTTTTTACTAAATATTTTTGCACTTACTGCTCGAACGTTGAGTGGAATCCGTCTTAAATTTTTAAATGTTTAGGACTTTTCAAAGCTTTCATTTAAATAGAGAATAAATAAATGAATACTACCATAACATACCCAGCATAGACACTCAATCAAATTCAATGCAAGTGGCAGTGCTCCACTATTTCAAGCATGTACAATCTAACATGATCAAATTTGCATGACGTCGCTTCAGACTCAGGGGAACTATCGCATTATTTTATGGGAAATTTACCACCTTTATCTCTTACCTCAAATACTACAACAATATGATCTTTGATAGAAGACTCAGTACAGCTGTTAAAGTATTCTGTGAAGATGTCCACAACTCTGTGCAAAAACTCAATAACAAACAGTGGAGGCACTAAAGGAAAGGAGCACACAAAAGGAGTCAATAACAAACACAACATGACTATAAAAATTGGAAAAAGTAGTTAAGTTCTAATGACTTCATAAATTAACTTATTTCAGGTTGCTCTTTCCAGTTACGGTATTTTCTCTAATAATACTTATAGCTTGGGGCCCTCTTTGGAGCAAAATTTGCTCCAAAGAGGGCCTTTTGCTGAAGCACGTAGCAACAAGATGTGATTATTTAGGGTATCTTTTAGAACAACCTACTGGTGTAAATACCAACAAGTGACAGGCAAAAAAGTAGGTACATCACTTCAAATGAAATTGTTAGAAGTACTTCTAGTTGCTTCAAGCTATGGAAACCAGAGTAAAGCACAAGCCATGTGGATAAAATTCCTTGTCCTGCAAATTCACATTACCAGAGTCATTTGTAAAACACAGGGTTTATTAGGTCTATGGAGTTGGCTTAGAGCTAAATTGAGAGCAACCACTGTCATATTCATACCTTCTGTCTGTACAACTGCCAGGAAAAACAATTCATTCCTGTAAATGCTAATGAGATAGTGATGTGGAGCAGCTATAACAGGTGGCACATCTTCAGGTGAATTTGCCTGATGAAAACAATATAACAATATTAACCTCAGGATCCCTCTTGTACATACCTCAAATAACAAAATGATCTTAAGAGAAGGGAGCATCAAATTCAACAAGAACAATTCAAAACAATTTGTTAAATTTTTACCCCGCCGTCAGGACGGGGTCTAGTAATGCCCATTTTTTCAGTGGTTTTTTTTTTTTTTGGTGGTCACTTGCCCCAGACCTCCGGTTTTCACTCGGCCGAACAAATACGTCTTGCAGACGTTCAGTCAACAGAAGTACTATCTTCAGTCGGTTGGCGTCGATTCGCCAAAATCTTCATGAAAAACGGTGTAGAAAATTACTAGCGATGCAATGGCATAAAACTCTCGAGCGAGGACGAAGATGCTAGCAAGCTTTGAAGGTCAGAGATTCGATGTTGTTTATATTTTCATTGGTTACTCGATGCGAGTCAAATTCAACAGTGAAATGCAAGCATTTTTGACAGGTTTGCTTTGCTTCGCCAAAATCTTTGTTTACAAAGTTACCAGGAATTTAATGGAGATGACTTCTCTTCAACGAAAGCACGGACAAAGGTGCTAGCAAGCTTTGAAAGCCAACGATTCAAGCTGACATGAATTGGCCTTTTGATGTGGGAATAACAAGACTTGGCACGTAAACATCACGTCATTCAAGACAGAAGCCGATTCATGGAATTTCCTTGCTTTCACTAAAGCATTCATAGAATCATGGCCTAAAAGTAGACTTTTACGTTTCCTTTTCAGTAGATAACCATTCCCTTTAGATTTTAGGATAATCTTTTCTTTATCAATCTATTTAAATTTCCGTGCCCTTCTTGTTTAGAATTACGCTGAGATGTCAGTGCTTAAAAAAAAAAACGTGGTGTAAGTGGGTCACATTATGGTCAAAACTATTTCGTCACGTTCTTCTTCGCTAGTGCCAGAACAGGTGGATGACCAAGGAATGAGGGATGCGATAGGTGTTCATACTATTTGGGATTCATGTTATCACATGGGGAAGGGTGCAGTGAAGACGTGGGTGGGGAGGGGGGTGGCAGCGAACATGTCAAAGGTAAGATAAATCACCAACTTCAAAAATTTACACCACTTGGGCTCATATCTTGAGTGACGGTGCTGTATTTTGCACCCCGAGCAAAGAGGGAAAAACGGTGGGGTCCAATGCCCCTGGGGCTTTTCTTGTGTAAATGTTATTTTCCTCTCCTTTGGCAAATTGCTTAATTCCTGCAATACACCTGGGGCTCACCTGGGATAAAGTGACCAAACTACCAGAGATGCCATTTGCATTCAGAAGAGTAATTATGAGAACCACCTCAAGGGGTGCTATGCAATTCATGAGAAGCAACTGCCTAATGCATGTACAGAGTTCCATTGCCTGCCCCTTTCTCTTGGGTATATCCAAGTTTTGACATGTTAAATGTCTAGATCTTAAAGTGACCCTGGCTAACATTTTAACCCTCGGAGGTACAAGGGGAAGGGGGTGGGATGCCACCCCCATAAGGTTTTTCTTGCAAGAGGATTGTTTATTAGCACCTTCCGTTTTCGGTTGGCATTTCCCTTGAACACACGACCACAAGGTTCGATGAAAATTGGTGCCATGTCGCCAAGCCATTTTTTGATACAAATTTGTCCAAAGTGTTTACTCGTGTTATTTTCTACTTATCTAGCATGGAAAATTTTTAATTTCTGCCATTTTTTGCTAATTTCTAATTTTGAGTAAAATCCAAAATGGCATCCATCTTGGCCATCTTCTTGGATGGTGTCACAGGCCCCCAGTAGCACTACAACCCATGATATTAACCTCACAATGCACATCACAGGCTTACCATCAAAGGTTAAATAGTTTTGAAATATTGTAGCACAACAAAAAACAAGAAAGGGGTATGGTGCATCAACACCCTTCTACTGCAGTGGGGGTAAGAGTTTGGTTATGTGACCAAGGGTTAAGCATCGTCATGACCCGGTCCCACGTACGATGAGTTCGTCCCTGTCCTAGGCACGTAAACGTAATCAACGTTCCATCCAAGAAAAATACGGGTTTACCTCGGTGTAAGAACCTGACAAGATTTTCTTTGTTTGTTAGCTTTTGTTTTGCTGTAAGGTATTGTTTAAAATGTTTTTGTTTCCTTTGTTTTACGTCATCCGTGAGTTTCACAGGTTCTTACACCGAGGTAAAGCCAAAAATACAAGACATTTGCAAATGATGACTTGCCCCGAGAGGTAACTTTTCATAGTCAACCTGGATAAAACCAGTGACGTATGAAAACGAAAGCAAACATTTGTCCCAAGAGAAGAGTCACCCCGGAATGAAATCATTTCGGCTATAGATTATGTAAACGGACCCTTAGTTTACGTAAATTCATATCATATAGCGGAAAACTAAATTATAGCAAAAGCAACCAAAATAGTTTACCTTGGATAAAGCTTCAAAGAAATGATCGCATACCGACCGACTTATCACACTTTTCCAGTGTTTCTCCAAGAAAATGTCCCTGTCGAAAGACGAGATATAACCATCGTCTATCGAACTATGCAGTCTGAAAATTTTCGAATATTGTAGCACTGTTGAGTACATCAAACATTCAAATGTCTGAAATAAACACTTACCCGACGTTATTAATTACAAAAAGGCTGTTAATCATGCTTGAAAAGCTATACAACAAACCAAAACTACGAGGAAACTATCAAGATGGCGGATGCTGAACTGCGCGTGCTCTTGCAGTAAACCGCTGACACCCTCGGAACCGCATGGGGATCTCCTTCTCTCCTTAGGGAAGGTACGTTTTTTCTTGGGGGGGAGGGCTGGGGAATTTTGGTTTTTTTTTTTTTCCCAAAAAAGTGTTGGCCCTCCCTTGCGTTTTATTAAAAAAACTCCTGACCCCCCACCTTTAGGTGACTGACAAAAGCGCGACCCTCCCCTCACTACAACATGGTATGTTCCATACTGTAGAAACCTCAGAACGTTTCGCTTGTGAACGTAAAGTGTTTGAATATGAATATATCTCGATATTGAATGTGTGCGTGCTGAAGCAAGGAAAATGCGAACAATCAGTGTGGCCGTGATATTTACGTTTTATAGCTAACATGGTATGTTCCATACTGTAGAAACCTCAGAACGTTTCGCTTGTGAACGTAAAGTGTTTGAATATGAATATATCTCGATATTGAATGTGTGCGTGCTGAAGCAAGGAAAATGCGAACAATCAGTGTGGCCGTGATATTTACGTTTTATAGCTGAAGTTTGAATATGGAAGTATTTGAGTACCGTATTTTCTCGATTAAACGCCGGGGGCGTTTATTTAAAACTCGGCCTCGTTGACCCGGCGTTTATTCGAAGGTGGCACATCTTCAGGTGAATTTGCCTGATGAAAACAATATAACAATATTAACCTCAGGATCCCTCTTGTACATACCTCAAATAACAAAATGATCTTAAGAGAAGGGAGCATCAAATTCAACAAGAACAATTCAAAACAATTTGTTAAATTTTTACCCCGCCGTCAGGACGGGGTCTAGTAATGCCCATTTTTTCAGTGGTTTTTTTTTTTTTTGGTGGTCACTTGCCCCAGACCTCCGGTTTTCACTCGGCCGAACAAATACGTCTTGCAGACGTTCAGTCAACAGAAGTACTATCTTCAGTCGGTTGGCGTCGATTCGCCAAAATCTTCATGAAAAACGGTGTAGAAAATTACTAGCGATGCAATGGCATAAAACTCTCGAGCGAGGACGAAGATGCTAGCAAGCTTTGAAGGTCAGAGATTCGATGTTGTTTATATTTTCATTGGTTACTCGATGCGAGTCAAATTCAACAGTGAAATGCAAGCATTTTTGACAGGTTTGCTTTGCTTCGCCAAAATCTTTGTTTACAAAGTTACCAGGAATTTAATGGAGATGACTTCTCTTCAACGAAAGCACGGACAAAGGTGCTAGCAAGCTTTGAAAGCCAACGATTCAAGCTGACATGAATTGGCCTTTTGATGTGGGAATAACAAGACTTGGCACGTAAACATCACGTCATTCAAGACAGAAGCCGATTCATGGAATTTCCTTGCTTTCACTAAAGCATTCATAGAATCATGGCCTAAAAGTAGACTTTTACGTTTCCTTTTCAGTAGATAACCATTCCCTTTAGATTTTAGGATAATCTTTTCTTTATCAATCTATTTAAATTTCCGTGCCCTTCTTGTTTAGAATTACGCTGAGATGTCAGTGCTTAAAAAAAAAAACGTGGTGTAAGTGGGTCACATTATGGTCAAAACTATTTCGTCACGTTCTTCTTCGCTAGTGCCAGAACAGGTGGATGACCAAGGAATGAGGGATGCGATAGGTGTTCATACTATTTGGGATTCATGTTATCACATGGGGAAGGGTGCAGTGAAGACGTGGGTGGGGAGGGGGGTGGCAGCGAACATGTCAAAGGTAAGATAAATCACCAACTTCAAAAATTTACACCACTTGGGCTCATATCTTGAGTGACGGTGCTGTATTTTGCACCCCGAGCAAAGAGGGAAAAACGGTGGGGTCCAATGCCCCTGGGGCTTTTCTTGTGTAAATGTTATTTTCCTCTCCTTTGGCAAATTGCTTAATTCCTGCAATACACCTGGGGCTCACCTGGGATAAAGTGACCAAACTACCAGAGATGCCATTTGCATTCAGAAGAGTAATTATGAGAACCACCTCAAGGGGTGCTATGCAATTCATGAGAAGCAACTGCCTAATGCATGTACAGAGTTCCATTGCCTGCCCCTTTCTCTTGGGTATATCCAAGTTTTGACATGTTAAATGTCTAGATCTTAAAGTGACCCTGGCTAACATTTTAACCCTCGGAGGTACAAGGGGAAGGGGGTGGGATGCCACCCCCATAAGGTTTTTCTTGCAAGAGGATTGTTTATTAGCACCTTCCGTTTTCGGTTGGCATTTCCCTTGAACACACGACCACAAGGTTCGATGAAAATTGGTGCCATGTCGCCAAGCCATTTTTTGATACAAATTTGTCCAAAGTGTTTACTCGTGTTATTTTCTACTTATCTAGCATGGAAAATTTTTAATTTCTGCCATTTTTTGCTAATTTCTAATTTTGAGTAAAATCCAAAATGGCATCCATCTTGGCCATCTTCTTGGATGGTGTCACAGGCCCCCAGTAGCACTACAACCCATGATATTAACCTCACAATGCACATCACAGGCTTACCATCAAAGGTTAAATAGTTTTGAAATATTGTAGCACAACAAAAAACAAGAAAGGGGTATGGTGCATCAACACCCTTCTACTGCAGTGGGGGTAAGAGTTTGGTTATGTGACCAAGGGTTAAGCATCGTCATGACCCGGTCCCACGTACGATGAGTTCGTCCCTGTCCTAGGCACGTAAACGTAATCAACGTTCCATCCAAGAAAAATACGGGTTTACCTCGGTGTAAGAACCTGACAAGATTTTCTTTGTTTGTTAGCTTTTGTTTTGCTGTAAGGTATTGTTTAAAATGTTTTTGTTTCCTTTGTTTTACGTCATCCGTGAGTTTCACAGGTTCTTACACCGAGGTAAAGCCAAAAATACAAGACATTTGCAAATGATGACTTGCCCCGAGAGGTAACTTTTCATAGTCAACCTGGATAAAACCAGTGACGTATGAAAACGAAAGCAAACATTTGTCCCAAGAGAAGAGTCACCCCGGAATGAAATCATTTCGGCTATAGATTATGTAAACGGACCCTTAGTTTACGTAAATTCATATCATATAGCGGAAAACTAAATTATAGCAAAAGCAACCAAAATAGTTTACCTTGGATAAAGCTTCAAAGAAATGATCGCATACCGACCGACTTATCACACTTTTCCAGTGTTTCTCCAAGAAAATGTCCCTGTCGAAAGACGAGATATAACCATCGTCTATCGAACTATGCAGTCTGAAAATTTTCGAATATTGTAGCACTGTTGAGTACATCAAACATTCAAATGTCTGAAATAAACACTTACCCGACGTTATTAATTACAAAAAGGCTGTTAATCATGCTTGAAAAGCTATACAACAAACCAAAACTACGAGGAAACTATCAAGATGGCGGATGCTGAACTGCGCGTGCTCTTGCAGTAAACCGCTGACACCCTCGGAACCGCATGGGGATCTCCTTCTCTCCTTAGGGAAGGTACGTTTTTTCTTGGGGGGGAGGGCTGGGGAATTTTGGTTTTTTTTTTTTTCCCAAAAAAGTGTTGGCCCTCCCTTGCGTTTTATTAAAAAAACTCCTGACCCCCCACCTTTAGGTGACTGACAAAAGCGCGACCCTCCCCTCACTACAACATGGTATGTTCCATACTGTAGAAACCTCAGAACGTTTCGCTTGTGAACGTAAAGTGTTTGAATATGAATATATCTCGATATTGAATGTGTGCGTGCTGAAGCAAGGAAAATGCGAACAATCAGTGTGGCCGTGATATTTACGTTTTATAGCTGAAGTTTGAATATGGAAGTATTTGAGTACCGTATTTTCTCGATTAAACGCCGGGGGCGTTTATTTAAAACTCGGCCTCGTTGACCCGGCGTTTATTCGAACCCGGCGTTTATTCGGGGCCCGGCGTTTATTTATTAAATGTATTTTTCAGCCATCCATTTTCTAATATCAGTACTGGAGGTTTATTGAACCAAGAACCAAATTTCAACAAAAAGTAAATTATTTATAAAAAGAAACATCATTGACAGGAACAGTGATTGAAATCTTCTCAACGTTGCGTTTCTCCGTGAAACACAGAGGAAGTGTATCGGTAACTGCTCGACAGCAAACGTACTGTGCAAGCAATTTAGAACAAGGTGGTGGCAAGGTTCCTGCTCCAATAGTTCTGAGAAAAGCAAAATTATAGAACCATTCAAGGAACTGCTGGAAAAACGCTGGGGAGACCCTCGAGATGACGTACTTGTCCAATACTCCGACAAATTTATGCATAGCATTGTTAAATTTCTTATTGTTTTGCTTCATTCTTTATTGTTATGCTTTTGTACAGTAATGTTATGTGAAGTGAATACAATACAATGCCATGCATAAATTTGTCGGAGTATTGGACAACCCTCCGAGATGATCCTCGTCTGATGGACAAGCCCGCAGAAAAGTTACCATGATTTAAAAGAGATTGACACGATACCTGATGCGTTGTTTGTTTCATCTATTTCAGTTAGAAGCACTTTTGTAAAAGGTAGTTTGGTTTGAATATCAGTGTATAAATTTAAATACAATGGTAGGAAGAGAACTAGTATGCAGTTACGACACATAAACGTGATTTAATATACCGGTACCCATCTCGAATGAACGCCGGGACCTCGAATAAACGCCGGGGGCGTTTATTTCAAAATCGGCCCTGTAGACCCGGCGTTTATTTGAGCCCGGCGTTTATTCGGGGTCCGGCGTTTAATCGAGAAAATACGGTATTATAAAAGCTTTGAACATAAAATATCTAAGGGAAAATACACGCGCTTCTTTCTCCGACTAGCCGGCATTGCTGTTGGTTATTTTAACAGAAAGGTTTTAGTTGTTTAGCATGCGAAATCTGCCTCTCAAAAACAAATATTTCCGACATTTCCGACAGGGTAGAGCGCATTGTTGGGTCTACTAGTAACTCTTCAGAACTAAACGACTCAGGAGATCAGGCAGCGGATAGCCAACAGCAAGAAGCTGAAGAAACGATACCTGAGTCAAGTACTTCTCGAAAGGGACGGAAAAGGACACGAGTTCTCCGAGAAAAACTATGTGCCATGGCATAATATACATGTAAAAATGTAACCTAGCACCTATAATAAAACACCAAATTAAATCAAAGTAGGTGAAAAGAAAAACTTAATCTGTAAGAAAAATGGAAAGCAACATCACAAAAATTCTCATTAAAAAATTCTGGAAAAGATGTGTGACCCTCCCTTGAATAGCTCACATGAGGTCTGGCCCTCCCGTTTTGGTGCTCACTTTCACTGATGACCCTCCCCTCTGAGGCCCTAGCCCTCCCCCCCCCCCCCCCCCAAGAAAAACGTACCTTCCCTTATTAAGGGACTATTAAACGTTTTTTAGCAGAAAAAAGGCAACAATTGTTTAAACAATTCAAAAATTGGTTGGATTCAAACCAACTCTTTCTGCTTCTCTAAATTTACACTGCCGAAATGATAATTTCTCGGCCCTGCCCTTTTTAACGTGTATATGGTAACAGCTTGCATTATGCGAACACTGGTCGTTTTCTCACAATAATCAACCAAATTTTTGTCAAAACATAAGGTGCGACCTAAACCTGAAGCCAAACTGTAAAACAGTGCTTAATGTTAAATTTTTGATGCTTTAACGCAAATGTCCACCATCTTGAAGTGGGCGTAAAAACAAAATGAGCCCTCCCCGGTGGACCACAGCGTACACCCCTGGGTTAACTTCTTTCGCAGTAAAAGAAAATAGCAAAAAACATACTAGAGATACCAAAAACCCAGTCACACTGCTGACAAAAATCACCGTATAACAAAATTAAAGTTACAACTTCGGATCATTGGCAGAAACAACAACCAAAGCCGTTCCATGTGATGTGGCTCTAACCGACCGTTTTGAGGCTCTGGATAAAATCCTAAAGTGTAATCATTCAAATGAAAGCTGAGTGAGCAGTCCTTTCCTATTATATTGTTGATGCTGCACAAAAATGGTACTAAACTTTGAGTCGACTGTGGGCCCAAAATCCTAATTGTCCTAAAATGTGGCCATCAATTAAGATTAAATGACAGCAACTGAGCAGTAGATCACCCGTGGTGCTGTTTCTAACGCTCTACAAGTCGATACAAGGACTACAAGATGGTAATAACTTTTGAGTCTGTGATTGAAATCCCAACAGTGACAATTCTCAATCCGGAAAGCTATCAATCATAACACCATAATTTCCTTACGTTTTGCTTATAATGTTGTACACTGAGGTGCCATTCTCGTCCCCAGAGCCCACGATCCTTTTGGTCTGCGCAGGGATCGAGACCTCTGGCAAGGACCGAAGCAGGAAGTCCGCGAATCACGGACTTCCGGCTTTTGTGGGCAGCCTCAGAAATCTGAATCAATAACGGTTACTATCGGTTACAAAAATGGGCAGTTATTGCGCTTGCGCGTTACCTGGTCCCTGCCAGAGGTCTCGATCCCTGGTGCAGACCAAAAGGATCGTGGGCTCTGGGGACGAGAATGACTGAGGTGCCTGTTCTCGCGTTTTTGTTTGTAACTATGGTTAACGTTTGTGGTTGAAATTCTTAAGTGCGAAATAAGACCCGGAAGCAGCACTCCCCTGTGGTACTTTTCATTTCTAAAAATGAAATTGTCAGAAAATGAAAGTTCGATCTTGACTTTTCATTGGAGTAAAATGCCTGATTACTATATTTTCTCCAAGTTTGTGCATTTCAATTTGAAAGGTAGCCTTGGGTAAAATTTAAGATTGATCTGCTTTCACTAAAGAATCACCTCCGGTTTGAACCGTCTAAATAGCACCTGCGGTAATATTTTAACGCAACCATAACGCTCAGAACTGCTAGCTTTTAACGGCTTGACTGAACCGGACAAGTCTTAACTAAACATGTCACACTGAATTCCATTTTGCAAAATGTTGTCAAACAAACAACGTTGCAGAAAATAATTCTCAACACATAGCTTTAATTGAAATTGTCAACGACAGTAAGAATTTCATTCTCAAAATGAAAACCCGGCCTGTAAAAAACGCATTAACCACGTATTTACGGTACGTATAGCCGGTTTAGTTATCAAACAGAAAGGTTCCAAATGTGATCGGCCGATAAAAAGGTACTTTCCAACTAAAACCGAGGTTTCTCTCGGTAGAAAAGGGACTTTAACAGCGTTTTTTGAGCTCTTCACGGCCACATGGGGCATCACGGGTGATCTAAGCCGTTCTATAGGGAATTGGTAACCTAAGTATATCAGGCTTTTCTTTCCAATCCCCTCTCCCCTCCCCCTCCCCCCTCCCCTCCCCAATGAGGGCCTGACGCTTAGGTGATAGAAATTGGAATTTTAATTACGTTTGTTTGTACCCTTATTGGGAACTTTTTAGAGAATTTCTTTACGGCATTCTACAGATACAATTACAGACATAACCGACAATGGTAACTGGACAAAAAAAAGATCGCTTCAAGTGCAGATATTCTATAAAGTATTATACGGCTTCGAAATCTTTTCGCTGGCATATATTGAGAACATAAAAGAACCCGATAAATGCACAAACAAGCATATCTCAATCTAGACTAATTTTCACAAAATTTAAGTTTTTTGGATTTTCCCCTTAATGTCGTGGTTATCACTAAGGTTCCGTGTTGCCGAAAGGTCTCAATATTCCTGTTGACATTACAAAAACACCTTAGGCGCCGGCTCGTCGGACGACCGTCAGATATTAACCCTCAGGCGAAAGAATCGAGCAGGTGAAAGCTGTAAAGTAATAAAATCTCTCTTGCCCTCGGGCTTTATTTTCACTTTATTCCTCAGGGCAGGCTTGCGGACTCACTGAGAAAAACAATTTGAATCCCTGGCTGTCACTCCGTCAGCGTATTTGAACCACGAAAAGCTATTTGTTCAGTCGTCTTCGCTATGTTTCACGGCTTGTGGCCTTCACATTGAACCAGCAAGTCTTGTGGTCCAACAAGTAAATGCCTCTTTAAATAGAAAGGTAAGAAAGTAATGCATTAGTCAACAATACGAGCTAATACACGGTCATCGGCTGCTTTAAGATTTACATTCAAGATCATTTTGATGCGACGTCCCTATGAGCTAGAAGCCTCAAGGAAAGCCGACTAGGAGCATTAGTTTTACAAAAACCGTTGAATTCTGTCTCAAACTCAGGATAAAGTTCATAAAAGAAAGAAAGTTTGATTTTAAAGACGATAGTCTAAAGCGGCGTTCATTTTACCACCTGGCCGGCTTCAAATATAATCGAAAATATTGATGTAAAAAGCCTTTAATTTTATCAAAATTGCGGCCGAATGAGAGCAAGATGTTCGATTCTTTTGTACTGAGTAGGGAAGGAAAGCTATTATTAATAATGCCCCTTTATATCCCCCAATCAGTTTAAGCTCCCCAGTTTTAAGTCCCTCGGTGATAGCCTAGGCCCATTGGCTCTGGTACCAGAGCAATTATGTTGTCATGAGCCCTCGGGATGTAAGGTGCTGTAGAACAATATAAGTAAAGGAGCGCAAACGAAAATGCAGTACGTGTACGTAGGATCGTGCCTCGACCTTTCCGAGACACGTGATTGCGTGATCCGGTGGGCGTGCGTCCTCGTTTAGGGCTTTTAACAAAGTGCACGGGGATTTTTACGGCATTTTCGCCATCTTGCTTTGCCGTAGTGATGAGCTCTAAGAAGAGTGTGAAACAACTGTCTACGGCTGCAACCTTGCTCTGTTAAATTTCTATCAGTGTCGTGTTGATGTCTTGCAAAGTTAAATCTTTGTACGTGGTCAGGAGCCCATAACCATGGGCTCCTGACGTAGTCAGATCAGTCTTGCTGTCATGTTTGTCATTTAAGGTGATGTACCTTGAGCTAGCCAGAAATGAAATGTTTCTGGGGCACAAGAGCAGGGGGACTGGGGCTGGTCCAGTTGAAGTGCAGCATGGGTAGAAAGGAGGGCAATATAAGAGATATATATCACTTGGGAAAGAAAATTATTCTAGGTGGACACCTCTTTCGGGTTACGTTATTTTTAACTTTTAAGTAAGTGGTTCTTCGTTGTCATACGTGCAACTTTTTTTTTAGTTAACGCGGGTGGGGATCTTTGCAACGTGTAGTCTTGTAGGATGGGCTATTTAGAGCTTGAGCCTCCTTGAGCCATGGTTCCTACCCAGATTTCCTGCCGTCTTTTTTCCCCATCAGTTTTTTTCTTTCTTTCTCTTTTTGTTTTTTTTTGTTTTGTTTTGTTTTTTTTTTTTTGCTGTGGTTACGATATACGTCATAAACATCATGCGATCAGGCCATTTTTGAATAAAAATGCATTTTTTCACTATTTTTTCCGCGAAGAAAGTATTAAATGCCGCAAAGCGTTTACTGTAGTCATATCATAATAATTTTACACGTCTCCATTTTAAAAAGCATGTCCCGGTCATTACTGTACCATATGTCAAACTCTTTTAAAATAACCGAGTTTCACAAGCCATCTATTCATCTTCTATTAAATTGGCTAGTTCATGGAAAGCTATGGAGCTACAACTTTCGTCAATAATTTTGCAACACCTTCACATTTCCGTATTTGCCAAGGGAAATTCTTAAAAAAATACCGCCCCCCATCCCCCGTTCAACGTGGATTTTCCCATCGAAAAGCAGTCTATCCGTTGCACAACAATGTTTAAGGTGGTTTAAGGGGGAGCCGGGGGGGTGTCATTTAAACTCTGGCTCTGGCAAAATTGATTATCATATAGTAAAAGTTGAATTCATGTAAAATAGGCCGCACTGAAGTGTCCTAAAGATTTCTGTCGAAAACGGTGTAGCTATAAAAATCATCCCGGGGCGCAGTGTTACATGGAGATGACTTTTAAATCATGCTATGTAACATCACCTGATGCTTCTTCAAGTTTATCTTGACTGAGACGAATAATTCGTCTGAGATAAAATATTCGTCCTCCAAATAGACACAACCAATCAACGGGTGTAGACTGTGAACAATCCCTAAATTTGGCAATGGCGATTTTGGGGCGGGCGAAATACAAACGCGCGCGCGAAATTTCGAGGAGACGCGACGCGAAGTTATCGCGTCTCCTCGAAATTTTGCGCGTGCCCGTGTATTATTTCGCCCGCCCCACAATCAGCATCGCCAAAATTAGGGACTACTCGCAGTCTAAACGGCTGTCTCTCCTATGATAGTTTCAATTTGTAGGAGTCGGGTTCACTCTTAGAACTGAGCACTTTGCAAGTTAAGCAGGGTCTACGTACTGCGGGCGTTCCCTATAACGTTTGTGTCCAGGCTACAACGATCTTGACTTGGTGTAGGTCTTGATTTTCTAGTGACTAGTCCTCCCGAACGAATAGTACTTCATTTAAGGAATCATGAATTGAAATTGTTGGGTGTTAATAATGCCTGGTATAAAGAAAAGCAGTGTGTGGCTGTTGCTAATTGTTAAAAAAGGACAAAATGTTATGGACGCCCCACCGAATGTCAAAAAGTAAACTAATTCGAAAGCGAATCGTTGAAAGCATAAAAAGGTATAAATTGTCAAATAAAACGTGGTTAATTTGAACTTTAAAAAATACCGCCTCTCTCAATTACAGGAGGTTAGGCGCCGCATTGACTCGATCCCCATTGAGATGGTAACGGCGCCTCCACTTTGATTCCAATAGAGTTTGAAAAAGGGCAACATGCCCTCAGGCGTAGATATTTCTATTGTCATGTTCTTTATCCGTCAAACGTTGCTGCGCATTCGTATGTTCCTTGGATCACGTATAAAAATAACCTTGCGATAAAATGGATAAACTACGGAACAACTTTAAAATCACAGTAAGGTTGTGCTAAGTCAAGAAAGCGCTGTTTTTTTCAAGTGAGCAAAGGCCTTTGTCTGTTTTCACCCTCAATAGCCTCAAGCATATTATGAATGCAGGTCTCAATTTGTATTATTCCGAAAACTAATAATATCATCACGTTGAAGCAGTCAAAACATCGAGTATTCCAGATAATTAATTCAACGAATTGACCTTCTTGATGTATCCCGCTGGAATCACTGTTCTCGGAAAATGGCCGTCATCCAGATCGAAGTGAACAAATTCCGCAGAACTGGAAATTGGATCGATTTGCAGTTAGTCTTATTTATGATATTACTCCGGAGTTATGATTAGGAATGCTATGTTTAGCGAAGACAAAAGCCAAGTTTTTCATAGTACTAAAATGTATGTTAAGTTTTCTTGATTTATAGACGCAAAATTCAGACGGTGGAGAAAAAAAAAATGTAACATTGGTTTGCCTACCACAAAAGAAGTTGATTAAAGGAATAGCAGCCTTTTTTTAAAGGTGAAAACTGAAAGAAATAAAATTTGCCTTATGAACAGCTAAAGAAAAGCCATTTTAGTTGGAACGATGTTCTTAGCATCATTGTTTCTGTCTGATCTGTCGATATAGCGGCGCTTTTTCTTGTATTGTTGTTCAAGATGCAGTACTAGTTCTCGTAAATATTGCCCACGCTCTTTGCAGGCCAAGGCCATGTATACGTGCTTTCCTAAACATCTCTTTATAAACTCGAAATTTGTTTTTACTGTATGTTCAAGATATAGATACAGTTTTCAAGTATTTCCAAGCTAGTATGACTCATTGGAGTATTGCAATATCACTACTCGAAGAACAGAATAAGCCTCGATGCTTTTTCTCGTCCGTGTCCGTTGAGGGGCAATATTGATTTAAAGAAAACTATGTCCTGAGGCTATTTTAAAGGACAAAGTATACATTTATATATTTGACTTGCGTCTCCTGGGGGTTAAGAATGCAGATACGATCGGTCATTACAATTAACAGGGGCTACCGGCCAACTTAGCATAATCAGTCCTGACTTATGTAACACCCTTTACTCTTTATTCTGGCAAAACAAGGGGAAATTTGAATAAAAAGGAGTGATTGAGCTATTGTCGAAACGTCCCGCTCGGACAATGGTAAGAAGAGGCAGTTAAAAGTTGTGAAAACAATATTTATTTGATAACTGAACACAGTACTTTTTACAAGACAGGAAAACTATGAATTCCCCGCAAGTGGCTTTTCACGGTAATGTGGTTGTAAAGACCGAGACAGCCGCCTATAACAATTGCACAGAGAATCGTGACGGAGTTAGCTGGGAATCCGAAGAGTCAAACGAAAGTCCAAATGGTGACGATCAACGCTTCAACCATACCAGACAACTAATTGTCCAAAGAGAACAAACAACACAAGGTGAGAACTCTGTTCAATTCACAATTGAAAAGTCCGTTTAGAAACTTGTCCACACTAAACAGACTTAAATTTTCTGGGAAGTAATTTTCTCGGCACTTTCCAACCTAATGGGGTGGTAACAATGCGACGAGAATTACAATCTGTTGTTTAATTTTCAACAAGTTAACCGGTCATAGTGGATGAATTAATAGAGACTTGATAAAAAATTCAGAGAGCCATCAGGAATGTGTAAAATTACCAATATCAATTGACGTCTTTTACTTATTCGCTGTAACTGCGAATATAATATCCTTCATTGTGGAGGAAATGAATGCCTCAGGCGCTTTTAGTTCCGTCGTTATTTCACTCATTTGGTTTCACGCTACGCTTATCAGTAATAAATTGAAATGGCAGAATGGACTAGCAAAAGTTCTTAATTCCAATGCAATCTACGTATATTCCTAGCGATTAATACTAAAACCCGTTGGGCCATCTTCTGCGTTACGAGGCATAACAAAATACAAAATTCCGCTTTCAGTTTCGAAGAAAATTTGGCTTTTGTCTACCTCTACTTACATAGAGAGCAAAAGAGAATGAAGCTTGTTGAACATGGGATAGTCGATGAAAGTTCGAACTGGCTCTGAGAGCGCATGGAGGACGATGAAATGTCATGAGATTTGGCGATCAAATAAGAAGTAGCTATAGAGTCATTAAAGGTCTCTCAACGATTCAGTCTCGATTCTACTGAAATTTCAAACAAATTCAATTTAACTCAGTGAAAGCGTACGAGAGTTGGTCAGATCGGTGAATAATACGTCGAAAAAATAACTCGGTAAACTGTAGTCAAATCTAGCCGTTTCTCGTGTCGTCTTTGATAAAAAACGCCAAAAGAATTCAATAAACCTTAGCTTTCAGTGTTGGATCCTATTCAATAGGCCTGGCTTTGTTTAATAAACTGCTCCGGGCTATCAAAGTCGCCAAATTTTATTCTAAGAATACATGGCTTTCTTTTGCCAGAAAGACTCTCGACTTAAATATCTTCAGTAGTCCGAAAAGGGCACCCAACGAAGCGAAGTACTTGCAATGCTGTTTTCTTTTTTCTCAGACTACTTTCAAACGGATAAATCTAACACAGGTTGATCTGAGTTCGGATTTTTTAGCTGAAAATTTAAGTTGTAGAAAAATCACGGAAACGGCAACTTACGCCGGAATTTCTGAGCTGGTGTTTGCTTTCCGAAACGGCGCAAGCTGTCGACCTTATTTCGCACTCTAAACGTCGTATTTGTCCCTCCGAAAATGTTAATTTCACAAAAGTTTACTGAAGGCATCTTTTTGCCAAAGAAGCCTCTAGTTTCTGTAACAATTAAACCTGAATTCTAATGGTTCTTTTAAAAAGGCATCCGAACGGCTAAATCGACGCGACGCTTGCTAAACGTTACGCATGAATGCTAGACAAAAATCACTGCTGATGTTGTTTTAGGCACTCCAGATAAGGCTTGTACGTCAAGGAAAACACTGAGTTTTTGAATTGAACTATAATAGACACTGGAAAAGGAAGCACGACTTGGCCATGGACTGATTTTCTAGGTTTTTCAATTCCCTTTCTCTTCATGTTTTCCATGTTTTTCAAAAGGTTGCCTCAGAGGCTACCGATTTTGGTACTCAGTCGAATTAAGTCTGACCAGCATTTTGTAGCATATTGTGCGAACGCATGAGGTACCCGCATACCCAAATGTACTCGCACGGTTGAGAAAAATTCATTTGGTCCTCCAGGGACTTAAGGTGATTCCATTGAAATAGAAGGAATATTTAAAATTTACTAAAACTTGGTCTAATTGGTAACTATGTTTTGAACATTTCAAAAATGCAATAAAAAATGGGTCACCGTGCTCGATTTTGCACAATGTGGATGGCCATTAATAGCAACTATACGACCTGCAAGGTTTCCTGAGAAACCCTAATAATCAGAAAGGAGAACTACAATTTCTTTAAAACATCATCGCTTGCTTTGAAATAGTGGAGAAGTTCAACAAAATAGACATTTATCTTACGTTGCATACTATTTTAGTTGAACAGGAATTAAGGATATGAAATCAATTAAAGAACTTGCTGCGTACGTATATACCCTGCTGCACCTTAAGACATGTCCTTTTCGGCATTTAATTAGAAATATCTCAAAGCAGAATTTTTAACTTTCCTTAAAATCGTAATATATTGTACCCGACGGTATGCCATTTAAACTTATGTATTAAAAAATGGGGGTCACCGTGCTCGTTTAGGAGAAAAAGAGCATTTATTTCTCTGAACAAACCAGTTTTTTATAGAAAACCTACAAGTTCCGAATGCACCGCGTTCGTGCGCGCACTAATCACGGAAAAAATGATGCGCAGAAAGGATGCGCAATGTAATTGAATGGAATCACAGTAAATAGAAAATGTTCCTTGCAAAACAATTAAAGAATGTAAAAAGGCACAAGCCAGTCAATCCCTATGATAGACATAATTGAAAACAATCTCCTCGACTTGAGCGTTTCTTGGTTTTGTTGGCTTTAAATTGATTGTAGCGTGTTCAAAAACATCTATTTTCCTCGATTTCTTAGATCGTCAAGTTCGTGAGCGAAATAAAGACCTCGTTGAATTAAAGGTTACGGTTTAGCGCTAGCTTCACTATTATTTTAAAAATGAAACAGAAAATTTTTTGACTGATCCATCTCTTTTAGGAAATGAGAAAGATATTTCGTTCTTTTTTGAACATATTTCTTTAGAAACGGAAAATTATTTCGAGCACCTACTTCATAAAAGAAAAGAAAATTCTCTTCCTTGTTCCATGATTTGTGGTCATATTTAATTTTTTACTGATTTTTATTATAATTTGCAGGGCCCCACTGAAAACCGCCAAGGCGAGTAGGCTCCCTGGATAAATATTATTATTATTATTATTATTATTATTATTATTATTATTATTATTATTATTATCATTATTATTATTATTATTATGGTGAACATTTAGCAGAAACGTTTGTTTTCCTGTTTGCTAAAACTTTTTGCCAAAAACAGAAAGTGTTTTCTGTTTGTTAAATCCTGACTTTTTTTAATTTAGAAAGTTTAGAGGCAATATCGCTGTTACTAAGTGTTGTCGCTTTTCACAGGAAATGAGGCGAACAAGGAAATAGAAGAAAATCCACGCATCACAGTAAAACAAGAACGAGTTGATGAAATGTGCAACAGTGCAGAGTATAGCGACACAATACCAGCTACTTCTAGAAAGAACAGAACTCCGAGACGAGAAACGTCGATGTATGAGTTCCGTAAGAAAGCATCGCCAGAGAAAATCAAGGATAAACATTTAACCCGCGTATCCCGTCCAGAAAGCCCTTCCCACCCTGACAGCCCGACCCGTCCCGGGAGCAATAACCCGCGTGAAACTGAGTCTCTGTTGTTCCCTTGGACACCAAAAGAGCGATTGAGAAATCTTGGTGTGGAAGCAGTGGAAAACCCTTCAAGAGGCTTATACCCCGGCGTTAGTTACTTGCGTTATCCTGTCAAACGTGTTTACAACCGGTTTCAGTCAGCCCCGACAATGGCTTCAAATTTTCCGGAAAACATCTCTGAAAGGCAGCGGCGTTTTGCCGCGGAAATGAATTTACACTTAGCCCAGGGTGAACGGAAACAGACTATTCAGTACGAAGCAAACCACGACGGGTCTTCTGTTGACGGAAATTTGAGCAATGGAGAAACCAGCACGATCCAGGAAGAGCGGAACCTTAGGCCTCGAGTACAAAGCTCATCACCGCCAAATAGGACCGAGCAGACAGTTTCCTCGCAGCAGAATGGGTCTACACAGCCAATAGTAGACAGCAGTCATTTGAACAAGAAAGACGAGGATCCAGTGTGGAAGACGTACCAGTGGTATAGAGACAGAAAAAGGCCCTATTCTCAGCAAGTCAAGAGACAAAAGGCAGAGCCAACCATATTCATGCAGTACAATGAGATCCGCGACAAACGATTTAAAGAAGGGAGAGTGGTGAACGACAAAAGAAGATCCTCGGAACCTTGGACCTTCCCCTTCACAAATGAAAGTAACCCTTTGTCTCCATTGTCTCACGACACAGGGACTAGTTTTCAACCATCTCATGTGATAACTACCCACAATGACGCCCATGGGCAACCAGAATCACCAAACAAGCGCAGAAGACTCTTAGTCAACTCTAACGCACTACCCAAGGACAACAGACCTTCAAACGGCAACGTTAGAGCGGATGAGAATTTCATGCAAGAAAAGCACACAGGTCGCCATTATAGCTCCAGTGGAAATGATTTATACCAGGTTAGCGCGGATGAGAACAGTAACTTCGAGATCAACAAAACAGCTCAGCATGGGATGTCCTCTCGTGGAGTGGAATCCAGATACGATTTTAAAGCTGAGACAAATGGTGTTAAATTTTCCAGCGCTCACGATGACGACGAAATTAGCAGTACGGTGTATGAAGATGGTGTGAAAGTTTCCCCTGAGGCCTTACGCCACTGTCCCCAGGACGTTGCCAAGATTCTAAGGCTCAACAGAATCGTAAAAGCTGTGAGGAACAACAGAGAAAACAAAACAGCCGAGCAAACAAGACGATTGGAGACTAGTTCAAGTCACAATGGATTTCAGAATCGGGGGAAAGATAGAGTGCATTCAGTCGAGCGACAAGAGACGCAGGTGAAGTCTCCGACTGATTCCGACGAAGATTTAGATGGGCGGAGATATGGGCATGAAACAACCACGAAAACCGAAGAGAAACGAAACAAGAACGAAAACTTCACCGGCTTCTTTTGTCCTGAAGGAGATCGACAGCAGCCAGTAAAATACGGACGCGAAAGCCCAGAATTTTCAGACTTTACTCAGTCTTATTCAGATCCAGAGTCGTTTTTTGCCGGACAAATGGAGGCTCAACACGACAACGACCCCGTTTGTCAAGTAAATGGCCTTCTTTCTCTCCCTGGATTCAAAGAAACCAAGTTTAACATTAGTTTGGGCGAGCTAAAACGACGAATGAACCCGCCAGAGACGCTGACCAGGGTAGAAATGATTTCCTATGTTCGCCAAGCCAAGTCCTCTGGGCGAGTGCTACTGGACCGAAACAATATCGTTACCGCCAATCGCTCGCATCCCACAATCCTCTCGCGCGTGTGTGAAAGCGAGGCTCAGGTGCTGGCTGATGGGATACTCAAGATGAACAGGGAGTATTTACCGCTGACCACATTGGCGCGGAAAACAGTGAACGCTTACAAGGATGACGGCTGCAAGGTAGACAACTGCGAAGACTGCAGGCTCAAACTCAGAAGACGGATTGTAGATGTTGAGATTACGAGGTTAGTCTGCCATGCTTTATGAACATTGCGCACAGCCATTTTCAGTGTGTGGAGCTAGACATTCTCCTTGCTAGACTCCGTGATCTTTTTGGTCTGCGCCAAGAGCAGGCGCAGTCCAAGAGATCAAAGGCGTTGGGGGAATTGAATAAAAACTAGACTAACGATGGAATCGATGTTGAACCCGGTTGTTTGCCAGACCACTTAATTTGCCATGATCTGGGACATCAGAGTTTAATCATTTCGGAAATTGATTCAACGTAGTTAGATCTGAGTCGTGAATTAATTTTAAGTCTGCAACGAATTAAGAGTAAAAATTGTTTTCACAGATCTAGAGTACAAACATATTTGCCAAGAGCCAAGTGTTTGCTCAGATTACGGGCAAAATAACCCCTGGAGGATTTTCTGACTTTTGATATTGGATTAAGTGCAGCGCCCTAACCACAGCGCCACACTCTTTTTTATGGTCCTTTCAGATTCTTTCCATACAGTGAAAACTCAAGATTTCGGATTAACTCCTTTTTATTTTTGTTTCTGTGTAGAGGCTCACTCAAGGAGCTGTATAAGGCTATCGAAGAAACTAAGAAGGAAGACGGCTTCCAGACGTTTGAGCTTGCGTCTCACACGTTCGGAGTGAAAAACATTCTCAATCATCTGACTCTGTTGGACGATTACTTTAGAGTTCTGTTATTGATGCTACAAGATGAATAACAAGCATTGTACACTGGGAAGCTCGCCGGATTTATTTCTGGAGAACATTTCTGAAACATTGTTCTCATGAGTAAAGTTTACACTTTAACAAGCGTTTATATCTCTCTAGGGAGGGTGCCGTTTATAACAGGTTCCTTCAAGAGTCGGTAGAGCCCGGGGTGGGGGTTCACAGCGGTCAAACGTACGAGGCGTGCGCTCTCCCCACCATAATTTTGTAAAGAGAAATAAATACTAATGAGGAAAGTCTTGCGTTAACCGCAAAACTTAACGCCGTTTCCGAAAACTTAAGCTTTGCCCTTTTAGTATGTGTTCAAAATGAAGCAACTGTCATCCACAACTTTTATGGGCACAAAATTCGGTTCGTGGGGACATTTTATGTATTGTTTTCATTCGAACTTCACGCCTGTAAACATTTGAACTGAAGTTTGAACTTGAAGGTTCCGAAAAACCGGAAGTGACGCAATTTTTGCGTTTGACCGCTGTGAAGGTGGGGGCACTCTCTAAAACTTCTTTCCCAGTTGTTTCCAGTTTTCACAGCTTTCAAACTTGAATCATCTCAGATGTTTACAGCGTAAAGTTAAAAAAAAAAAGCAGAAAATACCCCGGTAAACCGAACTTTGCGGCGTTGTAACTAGTGGCTGACAGCTACTTCAATTTGAGCCCATACTCAACATTTTTTTTCCTCAAAATTATGGCGAGAACTGCACGCGCACGCGTCGTTCGTTTGTTCGCTGTGAAAGAGCTTTCAGTGTAAGTGTATGCAGCCCAGACTCTCTTTCAGGACATATTCTTCCAATCCCGTTTTAAACTTGACCAAAAAAAATTCATACCTTAATTCAAACTCTTAAACATAGACAAAATTTCAGAGGGATACCTAACAAAAGCGCAAAGTCCTCGGGCTTCTTGGTCAGCACCATCCGCTGACCAAAAAGCCTCCGCACCAGGGGTTCACAGCGGTCAAACGCAAAAAAAGTGCGTCATTTCCGGTCTTTCAGAGCCTTGAAGTTTGAATCAGCTCAAAGTTTTACACATGCGACGTTCGCATGAAAACGAGGCAAAACTTGTGGATGACAGTTACGTCATTTCGAACACAACGTAGAAAGCTGAAGTCTTCAGAAAAATATGCATGGAGTTAAGTTTTTCTGTTTTAAAAAGTGAAACTTTCGGCTGTTGTATTTTTCTTGGTAAAATTATGGCGAGTACTGCGCATGCGTCATACGTTTGACCAATGTGAAGGGTACGAGATTGAAGGGCGCACAAAAATACAATTTCCGATTTCCCGTGCTGTCATACATCAATAGCACCCAGAATAAGGTTTGATGGTCTTGTTAGACCAACATCATTTTGGACCCCCGCCTCCCTATGAGGGTTTGGGTATTTCTTTCTCCAGCTATTTCGTTTGAAGATCTATTTTTAATAGGCATAAGACAAGGATGTAAGTTCAAAAAGGTTTGTACCGTCTCGTTCTTCACGCTGTTTTGATTCACACCGCAAGATATTGGACCTATCAGTTAGGCGACAAGGAGAGAAGGCCTGGCTTGTAGAGAGTGAAAAATAGTTTAACGATAAATGGAATTTAACAGAATAAAGCAAAGTACACAACCGATTTGTTTTCGCAAGGCTTTGTGAGCCTGTAATTTCAGGTCTAATTAATACCTAATTTAACCGATCAAGTCAGCGCTACTTCATGATATTTCCTACTTCACCGACTCTTAACTAATGCTGGTCAAGTAGGCTACTATTTAAGCGCTAATTCTCCCCTTGCGTCACATCTTGTCGCGATAGCGTTAGGTCAATTTTTATCCCGCTTCCCGTCCACTCTTTTGCCTCGTCCCGCCCCTTGTCCCCACATGCTTTGGATGGTAAAAGAAAGGTAAATCAGATTTAACGTCATAATGTGGGGAGTAGTCGCCTAATTTCCCGAGCCACCTGCAGGGGCTCATGAGTAAACACTTGACGCCCAGGTCGAATTGGAATTTGGAAACGTTGGTTTCATTGCGTGAATACCGTACGTACGCATACCCCGACCAACAGGTAGTTTTAAATTTAACGCGCTACTTAGCTTCCCAATCAAGCGCAGTCATCTATGCACGCGTCGCTTCTGTTTAGCTGTTAGACCGAGCATATCTACAAGTCAGCAGAGATGCAGAACACATGAGTGCTTACTTACTTAGTCCTCTTCGTTCCTTACGAGACCTAAGGCAAAGCCATCAGCCCCTTTTCTCCACTGGTCCCTATTTTTCATAACTTATCGCGCCTCGCCCCATCTTAAATTTAGCGCCTGAAGGTCGACCATGAGCTGAATTCGACGCCAGGCGGTTTTTAGCCGTGCAGATTTCTGTTTGCCATGTGAGGGCAGTGTGCAAAAATCGCCTGCCCACGGAAACTGGAAACAGGGTAGAAAACACACAAACTACTTCTTTCACATTTGAATTTATTTTCACCTTAATGCAGATTCCCTTGATCGTTTTACAATTCAACTAATTGGAGCATTTTTCAGTGTACGCGACGTACAGACACCCTTCCCAGCTACAATGAAGGGAACATCCTTGTAGCAGGCGACTCCAGCATCGCTTGTTCGCAGGTGAGGTTTCACTTGATCCCAAATCTAAAAAAGGAAGTGTTTACAAGACATTATCAAGTTTGGAAAATTCATTCGTCAACTGACGAGAATCAGCTTACAGTACGTCCACCACTGATGGTTTCACGAGTACGACCGCCATTTTGAAACTAAGCAGAGCAAAGGTGGTGCAAAATACAGTGTTGATATGGAATCCAGCGTCCAATAATTCAACGTTAAAATTATTCATGAAATGTTCTAATTCTACAAATCAAACAAACCAGGAAGAGGATTCTACTAATCAAATTTCAGGGATGTAGTTGTACTGGGAAGCGCACAGTCACATTTTTCATTTGCACTACGTTTGTGCTGAAAGTTCGCGGGAAACTACAGACAAATGAATAAAAAATTTGAAATTGCTACTTCCAAGCTTTTTTTATTTGATCAGTATAATGTTTTAAACATCATAAACTTTCATACCGTGAATACTTCAGAAAAAATGTCTTTACGAAAATTCTTTAACATCGGATTATCATAAAAACACTACATCCTGCGTCTGAACTACATTCAAAATGGCGTTCACTACCGTAAATTCTAAAACCGTCAAACTAATGAAACCACTGAACCATAGCCTTTTAACCAAGCAGACCTTAACCCGTTACTAATGAATCTCTTGGGTAGAGGGATTCTGCTTATATTTACCTTTTTGAATTTTGTTTTTCGGTTTTGCGTTTTGCGTGGTTCAAGGAAACGAAACGACTGCTATGGAGGTTAAAGGACAGTATGTCGATTGTTTCGCACTTTATCTCAAAACTTTTCTAAGCTGTGCACTTCTTTTTCAATAAACAAACAAATAAATAAATAAATAAATAAGTAAGTAAATAACAGGCAGCACAATGTGGCGGCAAATTTGTCACAACAAAGTTTGAGATGCTGCAACGATTGCACGATTTTCAGAGATAATTTCATTCAACATTCAATAGACGGGAAGTTTCACGGCAATATGTATCCACCTTTTTCTTTGGGTTAAGTTGTTTGTCTGGTTCTCCAGGATAACCTTCAAATGATATTCTGTCACCAGGGACACTACCATCAGGAGGATCCAGCACTTCAAATGACGTTCTGTCCTCTGACACTGAACACATCACCATCGCTTGTGATGTTATACCTCGCATTCTGAAGAAGCAGAGAGTTAATGACCTCATCAAAGGGGTCCACAGTTCTCTGGGGTTGTTCTATCTCGTAAAGTGTGGGCTTAAAATTGTTCTTGTTCTTAACCCTTTCACTCCCAGAGTCAGTTATGGAGACTTTAGGTTGTTCTAACTTTTGACTCTGTGGACAAAAACATTTGGTGTGACTATTCAAATGAAACCTTGTCAGCAGTGCTTTTAAAGGCTACTACTTATATTTAAGTATTTTACAAACTGAAATTTGGGATTCGTCTTGAATTTCAATTTAAGCACTCTTGGGACTGAAAGGGTTAAAAATTGACTAAACAAATCATTGTGTCTAAAACTTCAGAACCTGTAGTCAGGAGTTGCCATTGTGAGTAAAAGGTTTGACTTGACTTGACTTGACTTTGTTTTTATTTGTTAGCTGAAGACGTCTCGGTAGGCCTTGATCAGTTTGAAAGAAAACTGTTATTATATGTGTTTAAATTACAGCACATACACGCGCGTGCTAAGAGGTTGCCAAAATTGTTACGCGTAACGTTTCAAAAACGTATCGTGGAACAAATCGATGATGGCCCCAGTTTCGTTTGCCAAAGGCAGTAAAATGAAATCTCCAATCTCCAAGTAGACAGAAAGGAAAATACTCTACCATTCAATGCAACTCTACGTGAAATATAATGAATGCACATAAAATACAGAATACGACGAAGACCTAACGTAGAGTATTAAGAAATATCTGTCTTACTTGACAGGCTTCAGGTTACACATCACCACCACTATGCGATCCTAGGGGACAAAAGGAGCAGTAAGACTTAATAAGTTTTCATCAGTGTAAGCATGATTACACACAAGGGAAATCAAAAACTGTTCGAGATGACAGTGCTTTGAGACAGCCAATAGTAAATAAGTGAACAAATAAAAATAAAAATAAATAAAATAAATTTCCTTTATTTACCCTCGGCAAGTGATTATAACAAGGTACTAGTGGGGCCGAGCGTTCTTAAAACCTAAGAAACAAATATTTAAAACTGAATATAACAAGTTAAAAATCCCAACTGGCAGGAGGCATACCATTTGGCTATTTACAAGTATGGCCGAGGAGTTGAACCTGGGTCGGCCGTGAAACAACCCCAGATAGTGGTCAGAGCGGGGCTTGAACCCGGGACCTCCGGATTTCAAGTCTGGCGCCCTAACCACTTGGCAACACTGCCTCCTTAACCAAAGGAAGTGGGTTTCAGTTCGAGATAGCTGCGTTCCAAGAAACAGGGGGTATACTCTATCTGGTACTACATACCAAAGCATCAGTTGAAAATTTCAATGCTTATTTATTAACTGCTTTTGATCAATTAACTACACACTAATAATGGTTGTACCTGCAGCTCTTCCAGTGCGACTGATCCAACAAGACCACTACACACTGTTCTGGGCGTTTCTTCTCCTACATCAACTGAAAAAGGAATTAACAGCATTAATTACACCTTCAATCAGGCTTGCAACCAGAACTCATCATCATCCTGTCTCTTAGAGCCAAATGTGGCACCAAACAGTGAGTCATGTAGTCCCAATTTTAATTTAGTGGATGGAATTGCAACATAGTAATCAATCAAATGAAAGGTGCAGAACAGAATCCTCCCAAGAGTGCTGTTCATTCTTCAATTTTTTTAACTGAACAATTTGTCAAGTCTGTTCTTTCTAATAATACTGAATATTTAGACACGAAAAACCATCAGTGGAGAGACCACTGCTATCAAATTACATGTGAACTACAGTTGACTCCTGGTAACTTGAACCTTCAATGGCAATCAAAAAAGGTTAGAGTTATCAGGGAATAGGATATGTATTCGCACAGGAAGAACTTACACATTTTGTGTAACAGAACATCAAGAAACTAAAAAAAATTGACACAAATAACTATTAGTCCCTTCACAAATACATCCTGCTCAATTTTTGAAATTTGATTTAAGAAAAATTCAATGTCATGGAGGATGTTTTACACTTTGACAAATCAGAGGTATCAACATTACTGTACTCACTTTCTTCCACAAACAGAGTATCTGCATCAGGGTGCCTCTTGGCTGTCAAAATTTTACCCACACGGAAGTCAATGTGATGGACATCTGGCTCAGCAGTGCTGGGCTGTTCTGAATATAAATTAAAGAATCGTCAAATAATAAACAATAAATTATTGTTTTAACTGCAGATATTCACAAGATTATTTTCTTGGAAAAATTACTAACATAAGCAAGCTGGCGGTTGCACTGTGTTGTTCCAGAAAACATCCATACTCCCCCCACAGAGAGTTTTTTTGGTTTGTACCCTCCACCCCTCTGGAAATTATAGTTTGGGCTCATACATTCCTCTAAAAATTTTGGCCTTTAAGCCCCCCCCCCCCCCTCAGAACTTTCTTCCAATGACCCTCTGTGATGGGGGGTATGGATATTTTCTTGAACTACACATTGCAAGTTTGTGGAACTGAAATGTTTACCGAAAGCGTGATCATTGAAGTGAAAGCTACTAAGGAGTATTTTCCTGTGATGCTGTTTGTTATAATTATTATATGCTGTACAAGGTGGCTCTAACTTTGGAGTAAGTAGATGAAATCGTGGAGTGTGACCAATCAAATGAAAGCTACTGGGCAGTACTTTTCTGTGGTGTTGTCTATTATGCTGGACAAAGTGGTCCTAACTTTTACATTAAATGTAAAAGTTTTTTGTAGATTAAAATCCTAAAGTATGACCACTCAAAATGAATGAAAGCTACTGGATAGTACTTTCAGACTGAAATGCTTATTATGCTGTACAAGGTGGTTCTAATTTTTGTATTTGTGCAAAAAATCCTAAAGTGTGACCATTCAAATGCAGAACTTTTGTGCGGTTATGTTGTCATGATTATCTTGCACAAGGTGTTCTTAACTAACTTTCTTCTGTGGATAAAATCCTAAAGTGACCATTCAAATGAGAGCTGTTAAGCTGTACTTTCCTGTGTGCTGTTTAAAGCATCACTCCATGCAAAATGGTCCTAACTTTTGCGTGTGTGGATGAAATTCTAAAGTAAGACTGTTCAAATGAAAGCTATTGAGCACTTCTTTCCTATGATGCTGTCGATTACGTTGTACAATGTGGTTGTTACTTTTGAGCTTGTAGATGAAATCCTAAAGTGTGACCATTCAAATAAAAGCTACCAAGCAGAGCTTTCCAATGTACTCTTTGTTTGTTTGTTTGTTTGTTTGTTTGTTTGTTTTCCTTTACATTTTATATTATGATTTTTAATTTAGGTGCTGTCGGAAGTAAAAATGGTTAAACCCATGACTGAAAGTATTAAACAATATGTTCAGATGTATAACCAGTAAGAAGTGAGTCATCTGTTTTGTACCTCCTGCCCCAGTGTTCTTGTCTTTTCCTTTCTTTTCCACTTTTTCTTTCTTTGGCTTCTTTTCCACTGGCTTCTCTGCTTGTTTTTCCACAGGTTTGGCTTCAGCTCGTTCAGCTACTGGAATATTAACTTTCTCCTGTGCCTCAGAAGATGCTGCTTGCTTCAAATTTGGGAGCGAAACTTGTTTCACTAACAAAAACATTGAAATGCAACAAAGATCAGTAAGCAGGACTCAGAGTTTGAACCACAAAGTATGTTTCTGGAAACATGAATCACAGGCAAGATGAAAAGAGAGCAGTTTTTTTTCTTAATTGAGTATCATAAACAAAACCAAAGTTATAACTCTGACCAATCCCAACAAATGCAAACCATGCAATAAACCAACAGGAAATTGAAGCAAGGGTAAATGCATACGTTCAAGTCACAAGTAGTTTTGTTTCATCTTCTCACTGGTTGAGAAATTGGCGGGAGTGTTTTTCAACTAATATCAGAGTGTAGTAAAGCAAAGCCAACGTGAATCCAAACTGTCCCAACACTCAATTGAAAACCGCTCTAAACTTTAAGCTGCAATTACAGAAATTATCATAATGACTTTTCTTGTAAATTGATCTTAAAATCTCTTTGTTCATGGTACAATTAACATGGTTATGTCAAACCAACGTGTTCACACTGTTCGCATTTGCACAGTGACATACAGTGTCCACACTCGGTGCCTTAAGTTCTTCAAAACAGTCTTGTATGCCAGACTCTGAGTTAGTGCTAATTATATTAATTTTTAACACTTACATCCATTCCTTACTTCCCAGTATTCTAACTCTGCTTTAAGTTTATCAGCTTCTTGCTTCAGACATTCATTTTCTTGTTTGAGGGCTGAGATCCGATCCTTATAAGAAACGTAAAAATATATAAATTCTTTTTACGTTTTTTTACAATAATGGAACTCTCCATATCACAACTCACTCAAAATGCTTTATAATATAATCAGTAGGTTAAATACATGTGTGAGGAGGAGCCTTGTCTGTCATTTTAACAGTGTAACTTCCCCACCCCCCTACAAGACGGCATTAAAGAACACTGATGAGAAAGCGAATTGTGCCATAGACAAAATTATATTGAAAAGTAATTACAGGTCATCCCATAAGTATCTGGATGCTTTTTGTATCAATAGACAAGCATGTATGTAATCTTAATGTATCAGTCAACATGTAATCTTGATGTATCAGTCAAATCCAAGAGTGCCCATCCCCTCCCCTCCCCCAACTCCAGGCAAACCCAGGGCATTTGATGCAAGGTTACATGTAGGTCATGACTGTATAGTGGCAAATTTGATGGATAGGGAGGAAGGGTGCTCGATCAGGCGTTTTAACGATCAGTGAAATGGTGGTCAGCGGTCTCAACCTAAAAGATTTCAAGCTACACAATCACTTCATATACAGAAACTATAGTGTATACTTGAGGGTATTCTGCATTGTTGTTGGTTCAAAAAGTGTTAAATAATGTTTTTGGTGTGGATTTGATACAATTGATTAATTGTTGTAATATTGATCTTGTATATATATATATATTGCATTATTTTCTCTTTTGTTGGTACATCTGTTTGCATCCAAGTTCAATTTGGGCTTGCTGAAATAGTCAACTGTCCAAAATCCATAAAAGCGTTTGTCAGAGAACACAGATAATATAATAAATAAACAAGAATAAGAAAGTGCTATGTCCATTGATGAAAAGTGAGTTACTACATGAAAAAGACATTGCATATTTGTTTTATTGGATCCTCCATTTATCTTTAAAATTTCAGGTAAGCCAAATATTGTGTAAGCCGTGAACTGTTTGCATAAACAGTTACAAGACATCTGAAACATGGAAAAAATTTTGTTAAATACAGTACTAGCGAAACCTACTTTTCTACAGGGTGGGGAATTAGACGCTCTGCGAAGCCCTAACCGGCGGGGCATTTGCCTTGGCAAACTTCCAACACAGTGGGGAATTTGAACAAATGTTTTCAAAAAAGTCAAATGCCCAGTGGTTTGCCGGGGGGGTGGGGGGTGGGGTGTGGTGGGGGGGGATGGGTTTTCTTGGATTTGACTGCCATATAAATACTGTAAGGTGACAGGGAATGAATGAATACCTTAATTTAATTAGGGTAGCTCTTTCAGTATTCACAGAATAGTAAAAACTGTTATCAATAGGGCCCCCAAAACACACACACACACACACACACGGATATGTAATAAGGAAAAGAAGAGAATTAAAATACTAGGTCTAAATTTGAAATTAGAACAAAATTAAAAGTATAATAATGAACAAACCTTTATGCCAGCTGGCTTCGTTTTTCTCTCTAAAAGAAAAAAGCAATAATAATTATTTATTGTAATTTTCAGTAACTTATTACTAAGTGGAGGTAGGAAATTCCTTTCTTAGGACTCATCACTAAATATCAAAATATTGGGTGTTGTGCTCACTTTTGCCACTTTACATTACCACTAGATCTCAAACAAGATCCTTTTTCTTGAGGGTTTTAGGGGACTACTGTTCCACTAGGCTTGATTTGCAGCCGGTTTGTAGTTAGCCTGAGAAAACAGAAGACGTTTCACGAGGTCCCCACTTGAGCCCTCGCAGGGCCTCGTGAAACGTCCGCTGTTTTTTCAGGCTATTTTGTAGTGAGTTTGGTTTTCTTCTCAACAAAACGGCTAAATATCGAGCCTACTGTACTACAAACCTGCCGCTTTCTGAAGAAAGAGCAACTGAGACTTCAACAAGGAAATCGTCTCTTCCGCTTCAATCGCGCGTTTCTCGAGCCTGTCTGCAACATCTTCACTTGTAACCATGTTTACTCTTGCCTGAAGGATCAGTCGAAAAACGTTGTTTTTGCTGAAAAGGCTTCTGTTATTACCCCAAAATGTTACACCACGGAACATCTACCAGACAGAAAGAAAGAGGAAGCTAAACAAACCGTCAGCGGTGTCTCTAGCCTAGTCATGTATGGTGCACGATGTGTCACAAAGTAGAACTTATTCCCCTTTTCGGTATATACTCCATGGTATCCCCTTTTCAGTTTTCAATGAGAGCAGGAAACGCCTGGTAAAAAATACCTACGAAACCGGCAATTTTGACGTAATTTTTTGAAGCAAACGCGGTAAACTCATTCCTGTCATGTCTGATCTTCTTAAATTCATGACTTTAGTTGGGAAGCTGAAGTCCACCAAGCGTACAGGATGGGTTTATCGCGGAGTGAAGTCTCCAGAAAGTGTCTCAGACCATATGTACCGCATGGCTGTGATGAGTTTTTTATTGAGCAACCAAGAAGAGGACGCTGCCATCAACCGAGATCATTGCATTAAACTCGCATTAGTCCACGATATGGCGGAATGCATTGTTGGCGATATCACGCCATTTGATGGAGTCAGCAAAGAAGAAAAACACAAACGTGAAAAACAAACTATGGAGTATTTATCAAGCTTGGTTGGTGAAGCAGTGGGGAAGGAATTCCTTTCTTTGTGGCAGGAATATGAAGCCCAAGAGACCAACGAAGCGAAGTTTGTGAAGGACTTGGATCGCTTTGAAATGATACTGCAGGCACATGAATACGAAGACAGTGAAGGAAAGTCTGGGAAAGGATGGCTGCAAGAATTTTTTGACTGCACGAAAGATAAATTTCAACATCCATTGGTAAAAGAGTGGGTTGAACAGCTCAATACTTTAAGGAATCAGACAAAGGAATAGTGTGGTACTACTGGGTACTGTTGGCAGCTTTTTAAGTGATAATAATGAAAATCAAACAGTCGGAGCTGTAGTACTTGCTATTTAATAAAATTCCGGGTATTTTCTCAATTTTATTTTCAATTCTCACTCACCAAGAGCCAATGTCAGCTCTGTCACAAGGGAATTGACATTGTATGTTCTTTGGTTTTTGGAATTGTTTCAATGAAGTCCATTGTTACTGTTTTGTTTCAGTCCCTGTAGCAGTACACAAGGGCAGAACTCAATGTCCCATTATAATCTTTATTATCGGTACATTAACTCTAAAAGCACCCTAGACCACTTGCCACACAAGATTCAAAGAATGTGAAATATAATGGTGGATGATGGGTTGGTGGCCTGAGGAAGGAATGTCAGCTGATTGGGTTCACATCGGTGTAAGAACCTGATAAGATGTTGTTAGGGAGGCAGTGTGGCCGAGTGGTTAGGGCACTGGACTTGTAATGCCGAGGTCCCGCATTCAAGTCTTCCTCTCGAATCACTTGGACTTGTTTACGGTAGTCCTATGTTCAAATCCTCAGCCACGCTTGTAAATAGCCAACTGGAAAGCCTCCAACCAGTTGGGGTTTTTAAAATATTTGTTTCATTTGTCACATTACTTTCAGAGATTTATAGTGTCCCCAGTTAGCACTGCCATGCTAAATAGTCATCATCATCATCATCATTATTGAAGTGCTTTGTTTCCTTTACATCATCTGTGAGTTTCCCAGGTTCTTACGCAGAGGTAAAGCCACTAGACCGGTCCCATGCCTTTATTTTGTGAAATAGTCCCAGGCCACATCAAGCAAGAAGGAACAATTTAAACCTATGGTCAGGTCATCCTTACTTTAAATCCAATGTAAAAAAAGAAGAGTCCTCAAGTCGATTTACTCAGAAAAAATTCTGAGTCCTCCTGTCAGGAGTCAAACCCATGACCCTCTAGGCACCAGTTGGATGCTCTAACCACTATGAGAGACTCGTGGTGAGCAAGGCCATACAACCTGGTCCAGATGTGACACGGGCCTGCGATACTGCAAGGCTCGATAATGTCAAATACGATAGACGATAAGTGGAGTGACTTGGAGTGTTTACAATTATCACATTTGACATTATTGAGCCTTGCAATATTGCAGGCCTGTGTCACATCTGTACCTAGTTGAATGGCTTCACTCATCACAAGTCCCTCATAGCTCAGTGGTTAGAGCATCCAACCAGCACCTGGTCAACCCATCACACAACCCCCAAACCCCATTCAAAATGGCTGCAAATTAAAGGGAAAATCTTTTCAAAATACTATGGCACAACATAAACCCAAGGGAGCATAGGGGATGCTCTTTGTTATGCCCCTACACTTCGATCAATCCAGCACAGACCTGCCAGGGATCAATGATGCAGCCAGCATAGCTCTTAAAGACAGCAAGGCACACAAGCTTTACCCCACACCAAGGTGACAAGATTAGGATCAGGTTATACATGCAAGGGTAAACAAAAATGCCAGTATTTCACCCTTTTTGAACAGGACTAAAATGATGCACAGAATATATTTATGCTTACTTCTCATTTTTCAACTAAATACATTTTATTTCAAATCTTGCACTGTGTCAAATGAAATAAAATATTGCATGGAAGACTGTGGCCCAGACATCTACGACTACTGAACATTTGCCTTATCACAAAATTTCTTCCCACTCTTTGCCCCTCAACAATTATTACAAATCTTTCTTTTGATGTGACAATAAAGTTTCACCTGCACTTCTGGTTACCTATGTAACAATTTCCTGAATTTTTGTCAATTTTTCTCTTAATCTGTTTTATTTCCTGCCACTATTGCACTCCCAAAACATTCATAAGCACAGGTGTGGTGTGATTTTGTAACACCCTTTCTGCTCATCATGTACAATGTCCATGAATGAAACAGTTAACTAAAAATAACAACGTATACTGACAGAGGGAGCCAAACTTTGGATCCAAATATTTCATTTCATTATGGCTGAAAGTAATTGGTATATACCATACACATGAATAGTGCTTTATGTGAGGCCTTTGCAGTGTTGCTGAATAGGCTTTTGGTATAAAAGTAGATGTAGATGTGCACTCTGCACATCAGTCTCCAGATATCCTTTGGTATTCACCTCTGGACAAAACAAAAAGTGTCCCATGAATGATGATTGCCTTGCACTTGCTTTCGCCCACTCGACAGAAAATGAGAAAATTATTTAGGGTGACTATTCACTTGTGTGGTACATACTCAAAAACAATGATTATTTTCTCAGTGCCAGTGAATAGTGGTGGAGATTACTTTATTTGGCCAATTTGCAGGCTTTTAAATGTCCATCACCATTCCCCTCCACTTTGGTAAATGAATGTTACCTTTGGCTACAATCCCACAAATGTGGGATCATTTTCTTGTGACCTCTTATTCATTAATTTCACAATAATTGCTTAAACATCTCATTTCTTCTAACTACATTGATATATTGTCACAGTCCAAAATGTAGCGTGCTGATGTATTTCCAAATTCTTAGAATAAAAGTTAATGTAACTGCAAAAAGAAGCAGTAAGGATAAATCAAGGGCTCTAAACATAAAACATCTTAAGTGACTTCTTAGACCAAAAACTACACAAAAAGGTCAGGACTTGGGTGGCTACTGATGTCTTGCAAAGCAGCACAAAGGCCACTGCATGACCAAGACTAATTCCAGCTTTTGCATCACGAAGCAACCAGGAGTATCCCAATGCCCCCCCCTCCCCCGGTTGGGATGCTAGTCCATCGTAGGGTTATCCTAAGCATTTTTTCACAGTTACCCATCAATACGTCTGGGCAGAACAAGACAGCGTGGAGTTAAGTGTCTTGTCAAGGAAAAAGCAAGGAACAATACAGAGACCATCCTTGAAGCACCCATCTTCTGATGGAAGGTCTGATCAAAACACTAAGTTGTTATCCAATATACTACAGCGCCACCAAATTAAACTTGACTGGAAAGAAAATCCTTGTTGTTGTCTTTACCACCAAAAAGTTACTTAGGATGTTTCTTGCCAGAGCCCTGCCATGAGACCTTCAAGCTTGGGAAATCATGAGGGGCAAGTTGCATACAACTTAACATTAGACTGAAGTAATTAAGTGCAAACATTAGGCCGTAGTTTAGTGACTGTGCTATATCCTGTGTTATGTACAAGTTCATCCTTTGCAATTCGATTGGGCTAAATGGCTGGCATTAGCAGCACTTTCCAGTGTTAAGTTTTATGCAACTCAACCCAAGAAACTTAAGTGCAATTGTAAACTAAAAAATACAAATTAAACATATCCTAAACAACTTAGCCATACAATTGAAGGCCCCAGTGGAAAAAGCACGTAAGTGATGATTTGAGGTTAAAATCAAAATTGCTCCTATTTAGCTGAACATTGACGCACAGGCTGGTTTTCATGTGAGGAACGCTGTTGCACACTTATTTCTTGACCTGAGATCTAAAATTTGAAGAATTAGCGTATTACTTTTGCGTGAAAAGTTTTGTTGAACTGAACTCGCTCAACTGATGCATGAATGATTTATTTTGTTCTCTGCCTCAACTAAAACAAAGGAATTCAACCTGGAATCTGCAGTCCTGTTGTTTTCTTTGTGTGAGTTTTAAGCAAAAGTAATACTCTAATTCTTCAAATTGAAGCTCTCAGGTCAAGAAATAACTGCACAACAATGTTCCTTACAGGAAAACCAGCCTGTGTGCCAACGTTCGGCTAAAATAGCAGCAATTAAGATTTTCAACCTGCAATCATCACTTACGCCCTTTTTCCACCGGGCCCTTCAATTGTAACTGCTAGCACAGAAATAGAGTGGTTTCACTTAACCCGTGAAACAATATCCAACAATTACTGTCTAAAAGTCAAAAGTGAATAAAAGAAAACAATGAAATTAGTGTGTAATAGTGTCTAATTGTTTGGTATCTATTTCACGGGTTAAGTGAAATCACTCTAATATCTATGGTTTGTTTGTATATAATTGACATTATTGAATACCTAATTTCTTACTTTATTGGAACAAATTGTGTTCCAGTGTCCAGAGTAAATAAAACTATTATATGGATAACCCTTCCACATAAACAATTGCTTACAACTAAGCTGTCAGTTCTATAACCCACTGATTAATTTCCGTGTGCTCTCAATGGATGAAACACATCACGTGGTACAAAATCACTGAGAGGGAGGGACCGGCATTTCACAGTATATCCAATCTGATTTGATAATGGCCATCAGGTTTTGTCAAAAAGAACACTGAGAAGAAAGGAATCTTTAGTTATGAAATCTGACGACAGTGTAATAAAATCAAGTAAACTAATCAGCTTGCATTTATGTAGCTGAAGTTATGCCAAGACTAATACTGGCTGTTCTCTCTTTTCTGCAATAGAGCATGTGTGCTACTGACAGAAATTAATTGGGTTATAAAATGAGTACTGTAAACCCCATACTGCCTTGCTGGTACATAGGATATTTTTCTTTGAGATTGTCCTCTTCATAAAATTTTCACATTTGCCCTTGAAGCTTTACTTCTCAGCCAACTATTCATTTTTCAGACAAACTTTCAGCCTTAGGCATTATCCTGTTATATATGCTACCCACTGTAAGGGGTTTTATTCACTATACATCCTACAAGCCGGGAACTTGCCCAAATGAAAAGTAGAAATAAATACTTCTTAAAATGAAGACAATGAAAATCAGGGGTTATCTATTATAATGAAACATGAGTTAGCATACTCATGTGGGAACAACAGATCATAGCAATATTTTGTTTGTTACGCTTTCAGCTGTAAAAGGCCGTCTAAAAACAACACTGTGCGAAGCTGAGCAATAAAATATTCTTCAATCTAGATAATTAACAGCATGTGTAGCCTTCTTTAAAACTGCAAGGCATACACGTTATGACAAATAATTTAGTCCAAATGAATTAGAACTTGTTGAGCTTTAGACATCTTCAAGATCCAAATTATTACTGGCAAGTTGAATAATTTATCTTACGGTGAGTTCCCAAATGAAAACAACAAGTCTACGGTCTTGCCATCAAATGCAAAATTACTCAAAAACGTCCCGAGAATATGGTAACATTTACACAGGCTTGCAACCAGAGAGTTTTTTTAGATCTTCAAGTTAAAATTACCAGAAATCTAACTTTAAAATGGCAAATCTCCTGTAAAGAGAATTTCAGCCTCTAGTGGCCAGAAACTAAGGTTTAAAAGTGACAAGGACACAGGATGAATTTCTAGGGTTTGAAATTCATTATTTTGGTATTCTTAGGTTTAAATCTATGGCCTATTTTTTAGGAGCAACTAAGCCTATGCCAGGCATGTTTTGAGGGGTATTGGTTTTAGGATTACTACCATACATACCAGTAACTTTGCACAAAACAACTTCATAAATATTTTATAGCATCTCAGTTAATCTTTGTATTTAACAGGATATTTCATAGATACAAAAAAATGGCAAGAGGTTAAGTATTTGTCATGGATATTTTATTGGGGGTGGGGGAGGTTACAGCTAAATTATGGTTTTATTTGTATTCCCCATCACTTTTAAATAACAGTCGTGGAACCTCCTCCCCCCAACCCCTTGAGTTTGGACAGAATGGGGACCAGCAACTCCCATTACATTTTTAATAGGTTCACTTGTTGTAATATCTAGGGTTAATAATGTGCACTTTAGTATCCCTTAGGGAGTTTTTCAAATATTGATATTAATAGAAATTGCATCCCTTTCACTTTAACGTGGGAAACCAGTGTAATAATTATATCATTTAAATAAGTTTTGATAATAGAGCTCTAAGATTGTGGTCCTATATTTTCCTTTGCCATCTTTTCCCTTCTTGCACTATCAACAGCCTGCAAGTCAAGAATGTAGGACTCCAGTGCTTGAGTCATCTTCTTTTGGGCACTGTATTTTTCTTCCAGGCTCTACAAACAAGATCATTAGATATAACTAACACTGATTAATTCTCAATCTTGGTTAGTGAACTTCTCGGTTTCTTATGGCTCAATGGATATAGGTTAACAGTAAATAACCCTGCTTTTTCCCTTGTAAGAAAATTGGATGACATGTCAAACAACACCATTCAAAAGGTTTTCCCTGCAAAGAAGAAACTTTGTCAGAAGATACAATGCACGACTATCCATTTGCACTTGTTGGATGTTGGGTGGTTACCACTATCTTGACACTATGTGCCTTGACCAACTTCAACCTGGAAACACTGTTAGTAAGTAAGTGCTCCTTTATTACAGGAAAAGTAATTCACCAGACTTAAGGATCAGGGGCACAAAGCTCTTTAGAACCTCTAATTTTATTGGACATTGTTACCACGAAGCTCTATTATTTTCAGGTTGCACACAAGCCAAGGAGGCCCACACGGCCAGAGCATATCCTGGTTTCTGTACCATGAAGCAACTGAGAGTATCACTACTCCCCCCTGGACGGTTAGCTAGTCCATTGCAGGGTTACCCCCAGCAGTACGTCGCAGTACCCATTTATACACCTGGGTGGAGAGAGACAATGTGGGGTAAAGTTTCTTGTCTAAGGAAACGTCACAACGGCAGGGACTGGGCGTCGAACCACCGACCTTCAGATCAAAAGTCCAACATTCTAACCATTACACCGCCGCACCCCCTGTTGTTTCCAGGGCTAGATCATTGATTTTGTTGTTTATTGTTTGCTCAGCCAATTCTGTGAAGCATTCCAAGAGCTCTGTGGTGCCCCTTAAGGATTCCTCAAATAAACTAACAAATTGTGACTACCTAATTCTGACATGAAAAGTACAGTGTGGATTTGTACCTTGTCAAAATCAGTACAAAAGATTTCAAAAGCTACACAGACCTCCTTTAGCACTGGGTGAAGGGGAGACTAGAGAACAACAGCAACAACAACAAAACTAAAACCTAAGGATATTCTATAAGAGAACTGCTCAAACAGCTGGTGTCAACACTTTAGCAACAGCAACGTCTACAGTTTACAAACATTCATGATTTTTGTTAATTGTGGCAACCATTAAAGCAAAAAAACACTTTGTCTCAGCAACAACTAGGCTTCTGTTTTAAAATTGTGCTCTTTACAAATACAAAATAACATTTTCAAACTTTTCAAACAGGCAAAGTGATATCTCACCTGCATCTTGCTAACATATGTTCCTTTTAATCCTTCAGTGAATTTTTTCATTTCTCTAATTTCATTATCCTGCAAGATAAAGCAGTTAAAAAACAGTTCACATCACAAAATGATAAACTGGGTAATAGAAAGTGATGTTGACATGTTTCTTTTGCTCAGTAATACCAGAATTCTAATTAATAATGATTTGGAGATACATAACCAAGTTGGAACTTAATCTTGTTAGTTTTTACTTGTTTTAATACCGGAATTATATCAAAAAATACTATGAGAAGTTTTGTGATTGGTTTATGCCATAAATTTAAAAATTAAAGACTTATGCAATCTCTTTTTATTTTTGTACTGAATTTTTGATAACATCTCCTCACCTTCATCAGATGAGATTAGTGCTCACTCTTTTAAGTCATGTGTCAGTGGCAATATCTTTAATTTCAAATTAAAGGGATGTACAGTGTAGAAAATCAGTGCAAAAACTTAAGTACTTCTGGTAAATCTTTCGTTTGGAAAGATGAGAATTTGATTGCTCTCTGGTGACTGTAACATTGCTCAAACATGCATTTCTTCTCTGAGGGTCTCTATTTTGGATAATTTAATATCATTCAGTAACTCTTTGAAACCTTATTTTTAACCATCTGATTTACATTGCATGTCTTGTTTTGTAAGGCTTAGCAAGGCAACATGTGACCTTGAAAGATTCCCCCCAACAAATACACAAGTCATGTGTTCTTGGACTAAAATCAGATAGAAAGACCGAAGTTAGCCCACAGTGGAAAAGAACTATTTGGTGGATATTATTTATTACAAGACCAGGAAATACAATACCTTGTTGGAAACTATCATTTCCATATCTGCTAGTTTGGCATTTAAAGCCTCTAGTTCAGCTTTCTGCCTCTTAATTGTTTGCTTTGCAACTGGGAAAAGATCATACAATGTAACTTAAACTTCAATTCAAGCTTAAACCCTTACCTCTGAGTTTAAAAACCACACCAAAGACCATGATTTCAATTCACGTGAGTTACAGTGTTATTTTTAACTTTTGAAGCCCCTGCATCATTACACAAATTCTCCTCACTGATCTCCATAAAGTTCGTTGAGGACCACTTGAGAGAACTTGTTCAAACGTCAAGACAATTCACCTTTGGTAATCATTTTCTTATTTATTTATTTATTTATTGACAATATTTAGACAGAGAGGCGCAGTTCAGCATACGCTGGTTTAAATGGGGCTCTGTAAACTAACTACCTAATAAAGACAGTAAATTTGAAATGACATTGAAGAATAAATAGATAAGTAAATAACACACAAAGAATAAACAATAAAAGGCCTATTGATTATCGCACTTTTCAGCATCTGAAGTGTTTTTTAGGCCTGATTTAAAAGGCGACATATCGCGCATATTTCTTAAGTCCGACGGCAGCACATTCCATGTTTTAGCTCCGCTGTACCTATGACCTGTATACCTTATAATTCAAAAATATGCTGAGATGAAATTTGATGCTGTTCATTAAGGCTTAACTCTCTTCTTACCACTTAAATCTCTGTGACACCCATGTAACTGCATGTTGCTTTCAGGATTCTGTCCCTCAGCCAGAGTCAATTTTTGAATCATGTCTTTTTGTTGTTGGTTAAGTTCACCCATTACTAGCAGTTCCTTGACAAGGTCATTGACCTTTAAATAAATATAAAACAACATATCATTCTATGAATTAGATACCCTTCAATTCCTTTAAGGTACCTTTAGATACCCTTTAAGGAAAGTAATGATCGCTCATAGATTACACAGGACATCACTGTTCACCTGTTTTGACAGCTGATCTTTTTCTGATGCTTCAACTTTAAGTCGATCCAACTCATTTTCTAATGTAAAGATTTTCGCTCTTAACTGATGAACTTCCTGCAAAATATAATTATTTAAACACCAATCTTTAAGTAAATACAAGGCAGCAGTAACAAACAGTAATAACACTGAAATTGTGAATATATGAAACTCATACATTTGAACTGCGGAATGAAGAAATAAATGTAAAGAAGATCCTCGCAGTTATTAATGCAACTTATGCAGTTGCGAAAAGAAAGCCTGAAAAAATCAGGCTTGCCGGGATTCGAACCCTGACCTCTGCGATACCGGTGCAGCGCTCTAACCAATTGAGCTAACAAGCCAACTGGGAGCTGGTCATTAAATTGTAGTAGATAGTAGTAGATAGTTTATTAAAATTAAAATTGCAGCCAGAGGCTAAATTGGTTCGTAATATACCCGGGAAAGATGAAGATGAAATTGTGAATATATGAAACTCATACATTTGAACTGCGGAATGAAGAAATAAATGTAAAGAAGATCCTCGCAGTTATTAATGCAACTTATGCAGTTGCGAAAAGAAAGCCTGAAAAAATCAGGCTTGCCGGGATTCGAACCCTGACCTCTGCGATACCGGTGCAGCGCTCTAACCAATTGAGCTAACAAGCCAACTGGGAGCTGGCTTGTTGGCTTGTTAGCTCAATTGGTTAGAGCGCTGCACCGGTATCGCAGAGGTCAGGGTTCGAATCCCGGCAAGCCTGATTTTTTCAGGCTTTCTTTTCGCAACTGCATAAGTTGCATTAATAACTGCGAGGATCTTCTTTAGTAATAACACTGCCGCTTATTAGTACAAAATTAGGGGAAGAACAGACTTGTGTCTTAAGTGAACACAAAAATAGAACTTGATTCCACCTGATACGTTACTTACTGTCTGTTTTGCATCAAAATCTTTCTGCTGGTTTTCCAGTTTCTCTAACAGCTCCTTTTCATTGTATTTCAACTGAGCATTCTCATTCAATAAATTTCTGTGGAAGAATAGAGTAAGGCAGGGAGTTAGCTTTAAAAGAGCTGATTTACAATGCAACAAGAAAGCCTGTTGGACATTTACAACCAGGGGTCAATTCAATGAAACTTTTCCACTTGTAATTTACAAGCTGGACACTTGTTTTTACAAGCGCACGCAAAAATGAGTTCAATAAACAACATTACAAGTCCTTGTTACAAGTGTCCGACTTGTAATTACAGGTGTAGTGCTACACTTGTGGAATTTGGTACTTATCCAATTCAATAAAACTTTTACAGGAGTCTGCCTTGTACTTTTACAAAAGTCCAACTTGTAAACTAAGTGCAAACTACAAGTGGTAAGTCACTTGTAAGCTAAACGTACAACTTGTAGAAAGGGTATTTCAAAACTTCAATTATGTCCTCGTCTAGCGAAGAAGAACTTGAAGAACTGTTGAGACACCGATTTATTTGGCGGCCTAGAAATTTTGAGGAAAGACGGTTGCTTGACACGGAAAATCCAAGGGAATTTCGGGAGAAGTTTTGTCTGTCTGTGGATGCTTTTGCTCATTTTCTGGAATTAATAAACCTGTGATTAGAGAATACATTAGCATAGATTAAAGCAGAGAGATTTGATTGCACACTTGTAACCTTCAAGTGCATTCCAGCCGAGTTTACAATTGTAAGGCTACAATAATTGTAATTTACTCTTGTATCTGACTCGTGCTACATGTGTAAGTTCCAGAGTAGAAAACTCTGTTATTGAATTCTTGTATTTACAAGCTGGACATTACATGCATAAATTACACATGTAAAAACTACAAGTGTAGTTTCTTTATTGAATTGACCCCAGGATGTGTGACATGTATTGAAAGATTTAATCTTATTGATGATTAAAATATTAATGAATTATTATTATTATTATTATTATTATTATTATTATTATTATTATTACTATTATTATTATTATTATTAATGATGCAAGTCCATCACATGGAGGTCATCCCAGCATTTTTTTTCTTCATTTTTAAATTTCCCTAACAATGCTTCAGTACCCATTTATATACTTACAGCTGTAGATGGAGAAAGACATTGTGGGGCATAGACCAAACTAGAAACCGTAATCTTCAGGTTGAATTCAATTATTTAAAAACTATTTAACTGCACCCATCTAAGTGCTTATTAAATAATAATTATGTAGATTTAATCTAGTAAAGATTATTCAACTGTATGCTAGGACACAAATGTGAAAATTTCACCTGAGTTCAGTCCTTTGATGAGCTTCCCAGCTAGAGGTAATGGATTTAAATCTCCTGTACATTTAAAGAAAAAAAACCCATTAAGACACAGAAAATGAAAATGCTATTAGAGAAATTGGCTGACTTAGCCTGAAACAGAAATATTTTACACATTAGATCTGAAGAAGGCAATTAAACAAACCATTCACTTTGGTCTAAAATAAAGCAAGGCTCTAAGTGTCACCTCACTCCTCCCCACTCAGTGCCAAAAATACCCCCCCCCCCCCACACCTGCCCCAGCCTAGTTGATCACCCGTCACATAACCAAATGCTGGTTTTCAGTCTCCCAGAAAAATCTGGAGGAGAAAAAAAATAGTCCAAACACTATGAGGTAATTAGCCATTTAAACCCCAGCATCATTATACAAATTCTCCTTAGTGGTCTCCATAGATTTTGCTGATTACTTGTTGGGAGAACATGTTAAAACATCAAGACAATTTATCTTTGATGATCATATCTTTAATTCTCATGACCTGTATGTGTTATAGTGTACTGATGTGATAAGGAGAATATGCTGATCACTAACAGGGCTTAAAAGGTTAAGAAATATAATAACCATTATGCATTAAGATGACACTATATATTACCTGTTCTCTTCCACTTGCTTATTAAGTGCATCGGTCAATTCTCTCATTTTATCTTCTTGAAGCCTCAGCTGATCTTTCTATTTCCATAAAAGAAACAAGGAAAATAAAAAAAATGTAAACTTAGCTTCAGAAGAAAAACACTTAAAAAAATATAATTTAAAAGGTCAACACTTATAATCTGAATCCTGAAGTTGATCATAAAAATTAAGGGCTCATGTACAGAAAAGAGAAAATGGGACTCACATACAACATTAAGTGCATTGTAATGAGTAGTCAGTGAGAATACATGAGGTCTAACACTATTCATGTAGATAGCACAATGTTCTACTTAAATACAAATTGAAGTCCTGTGACCTTTGCCTGATCATCAGTGACATGTGACTTGACACCAAATACTTGCACTTGATTATCACAAGACCTCCTCCAAGAGTTGATAATCCAACTACAGAACAAGTTTAAAGTACACTAAAGGCTCTTTTAAAGCACAATTTTTTTACTGTTAAGCAATTTACCGATCATAACCTGTTCATGAATCCAATAAAATTTCATTAACAATTAAGTTTTTCCATATGAATCCTTAAAATTGGTAAATATTCATATCATAAAAAACTCACCCTTGAGCATTAAGGACAGGTTGCACAAGAGTTAACGTCAGGTCCTGGTGCTAATGTACCGGTCAAATTGAAGCTTCAACACCCCCTCCCTCCCCCCCAGGGCATACCCCAGGCATTTGACTGTGCATCATCCCAGGTAGGGGGGAATTTGAATGTTGCCTTGGAAGGGTGGGGAATTTGAACCAGAACAGTGAACAGTGTTTGATTAAACACGAAATTTGTCTATGAGGAGAGCTATTTTAGTATTAATTATTGGTGGGGCATTTGGCGGGTGTTATGCCCCAAGGTGGGGAATTTGAACAAGCCAATCTTCAAAAGTTTGAATAACTGGGGGGTTGCCTTGGGGGGGGGGGATGTTGAAGCTTTAATTTGACTGGTATGTACATAATGGACACGCTCATTTCAGTCAAAATCACCATTTTAATGTGTGGAAATAGCAGCTATGTCCTATGCAACTCAGCCCACAGACCTCAAACTTGGCCATTTTGCACCACATTATTACACAAATTCTCGTGGTCTGTATACTTTTCATTGACTACTAATTTGGAGAACTTGTTTAAACATCACAATAATTCATCTTTGATGATCATTTGCTTAATTCTCATGACAAGTATGAGTTAAAATGCATTGACATGATGAGGGAAAACTTGATGCTGATCACTAGCAGTGTTTAACTTACAGTGGCTTGAAGTTCTTCCTGGTACTGTGAAGCCTTGAATGTCTTGCCTATGAGTCTTCTGTTACGGATGGCATGCAGATCACACTTGTGTCGCTCAAACAGCAACTGGTTATGTAGTAACTTGACTTGTCCTCTCAAGATCTCAATTTCATCAGCCGGAGGCTCACCTAAAACAGTAATCAAACGCTGTGCATCTACATTGACGATGACGTAAAATGTTTATGCCAGAATAACTTATTTCACCCCCAAGCCTCACTTTCAGAGGTTTAACCTGTGAAATTATTGGACGTGAACGCTGAGGCTGTGAAGTTAATGAATTTTAATATCAGTTAAGTTTCAAAGAATGCTCACAGCAAAACATAATTAGCACAATTTTGTGCAAAAGAGACTTGGAGGTGAATTGTGGACTAGTGACATAATGCCCCCAAGGCCTATTCTGAGACTGACAAACTTAAGGTATTCCTGGAGGCTAAAGTGACCCTCTCAAATCAGTTGACTTTTAAGTAGCTTTAAGTTTGTCGCAAGATGAGTTTGTTGGCAAATTTTCAGTTCAAAGGAAATTGTGTTTAGCGAGATATAAGCAACTGAAGTTCCGTCTCCAAGGAAACTTTTGTGGGAAAATTTCCACAGCAGACGGCTAAAAAATGTAATTGCGGTTTACGAAAACATCCCCTACGGCGCGCAAATTTGACAGTTTACGATCTCGAGTTTCGATTACAAAATTATCACAAGTCACAGACTCTTCGCTTAATGTGCCTTATTCACTCTAGTTTAAATGGAATATTACAAGTTACCTTCCTCTCATGAAACACAATAGTATTTCGGTGGTAGAAGTGTACTGAAATATATTTTTCTTCTACGAAGACGGAGCAACGCAAGTTTTGTTCGCGACGTTGAAATAGTAGCCGTCGGCCAGAGCTATCGAAGACAACTTCTTATTACAGGTCGCTAAAATCGCAATCTTGTCCTTTGCAAAATACAACACAGTATTTAAAAATATCTGTGGAAGTTTCATTTTATCATAAAGAGCAGAGGTTCTTTAGTACTTCGTGGTGGAATAACTGATATTTGCAACACAAATGAATAAATCTGTCAACGCTACGCTCCACGAGATCGGTTGTCAAGGAGGTGTCATTGTTTCTGCTGGTGCTTCTGATTGGTTTCGCGGGAAAAATAGCCCACCTTAAAAGGAAAGAGGGGCCAAAAAAGGGCACTATTTTGTGTTTTTCCGCTGGAAAACATGACTGAAGGTCTCAACAACATGGCTGCCGTTGAAAACAGTTCGGAGAAAAGCTGTAGAGTGATTTTCTTTCGATTCCAGCGCAATTTTGGGCTAAAAAATACGATTTTCATCAAAGGTGGGGATTTATATATTACAATATTTATTCTTTGGTTCATCGGACAGACTTGAAACTTGCAGGACTTAAACTAGATGCGTGTACGATGTTTTCTTTGGCAGTACGTCAAATGCTGTCAAATATCTGTCCCGCGATGACTTCAAGCATTCTATAAACGAGCAGAATTGAATTTTGCAGCATAACATTTTTCGATTTGCCTTTTCTGTGATGTACTGCCACAAGATTTAAGGTTTCGGTGACATACATAGCTCGGAAAAAGCTTTTTGAAGTTGAATGAATTCTCTTTGAGTTATATTAAAGAAATGGAGAACCAAGAATATTTTGACCACACCTAAAAGTATCAGATTACGGGAATTCTTTACATACTTTCTGAATAAAACTATTTTTTAACAAATCTATTGTACTGTCTGTGTTAATATGACCAAGTTTGAACAAATATTTCTACAGAATTGGGACATAAAAATAAGTGGCAAAAATGTCCAAATTAGCCTCCAAGAATACCTTATGCTGTTTTATTTCTAACAACTTCTGCTTCAACTGGCAGAGTTGTCAAGTTGCCAATGTATTCTGCCTCCCATGGTTTCTGCAATTTTGACTGGCCAGGTAAAACTGAAGTCATCAGAGAGTTGCAAAGAAAGGTAATTTCACAACTAAAAAGACATTTTCAGACAAAAATAAGCGAAAAGAGCACAATGCCATTATCAAGTGTAAATCGCGCCATGCTTGACAATGGTATATATAAATATTTAAGTACAAAAATACATAAAATACATTTGGGAATAAAGTGATGAGCGAAAACACAAAATATAAATAGAAGAATGTTCATTAAACAAAAAATGTATGTTAATTAACAAAAAGTTTGGCAGGAATGGAGATCAATAAAAAAAATGAAATGATCAGTGTGCAGGTCTTCATTTAATTTTATTAAACTTAAATGTACTCTCCAAGCCCACAAAGATATATATCATTTCATAAAATATTGAACTATTTACCTCCAAAATGTGTCCAGACTGTTCCAGCTTGACTAACAAGAGGAACCCTGCAGGATAAACAAACTTACTTACTTACCTTAAACTATTAATTTATCAAGTTAAGGGTATCTAAAATAATTTTGGCAATTACAATTTAAGGGGATTTTCCTATAAGTAGGTGAAAGAGAGAGAAATTGTTTAAAAACATTGTTACTTAAAAAATAACTATGATAATTTGGTGACTAAAATACTATCTAAGATTGAGGTATTATGATATAGAGTAATAGATGATATGATGTATTATAGTCAACTTAAAACAGCATATCTACAGTAACAAAGAAAACAAAAACCCACTCAAACCTCAAAACATTCTGATCTTAAGGTCAGTTTTACAATGATGACTGAAGGTCACATGTTACAAGTAAACGTGACAGTTATTTACTTATAAACTAAGTTGGGTAATAACAAAGCTGCATCAATCCAGTGATTGATACAATCTTACTATACCTAGAAAGTTCACCATAGTGCACGCTATTTCCTGTCTTGAGGTAGCTATCGAGAATTTCCACTGGGCTGGGGCCACATGATAACAAACGCTGCTGAAGTCTAGAGAAGCCTTGATCATCTACATCTGACATGGTACCACTGTATTCTTGCTCGCCTCTAATTAAATTCAGCAGCTGGGGAAAAGCTGTAATCAGTTCACATGAATGAGAAGGTTGGTGGTTCTGCTGTCCCGAAGGAGTTGTACTGCGGAATTTTGAGGAGTCTAATGAGGCCTCGTAAGACGCTAAACTAGTTTCACTTTTATTGACTTCTAAACTATCCTGGCCTTTGTCAAAATCAGTGCTGGTTTGTTGATCATAAAGTTCCTTGTTGTCTGTTGAGGACCCATCAAAATCAGAGCAAGACTGTGTTGTGGCATCCTGTGATTCTTCAGGATCTGCTGATGTACAAGTATGTTCTGGTACATTCTGCAAATAACTGGGTGAGTTAGCTAACGTTACAGCATCCAGCGACTGTCCTTCTACTGGAGTGACCACTGGAGTCAGAGAATCTGGCAAATGATCAGAACTAATGTCACTTTGTTGTGGTTCAACCATTTCACATTCACTAACTTCTGAAGCAAAATTCTGTTGCCCTCTCAAGTCTCTATATTCTTGCTTTGGCAAAATATTATAACTGCCACTGTCAAATTGCTGTGAACTAGTCCTCGCAAAATTATCCTTAGTTTCTTCGCCATGGGCTTCAAAAGTGATTAAAGAGCCACTGGGTGATGAATCTCTTTCATTAGTAGATGCCTCCACTGGACTTTCAACTTTGGTATCTTCTTCAAATTTAACTGGTTCCTTTGGTGTTGACGTGTGATGTCCACCAATTGCCGCAGGGGCTGACTCATGGCTGTGCTGAGCTAGTGCAGAATACACAGCTCTTGTTAACTGTCCATCGTGACTGGAGGCCTTTCCTCCCCTAACAGGAGTTCCCCTGCCACTAGGTGTCCCCCCAAACACACCACTCTTTCCTCTACTTCCAGACACTGACGGAGAACTTGAGTATCCATGGTGATATGCTATGTCACCACCAAGTGAAGTTGTAGGGGACTGTCCAGGGGTGTACACAGCTCCGGGTGTACTGCAGTGAGAGTGAATATTATATGACGATAACAGATCAGGATTGCTTGTTGATGGAGACATTTGAGACGACGGTGGGGTGTTAAGCTGGCACACCTCTGAAGGGCTCCACCCAGCAGCAATCTCATCTGCCGAAATAACAGGCAAACTGCAAGAATCAGTGCCACTATCGCCACTTTGCAGTGATTTACCAGTCTGTGTTGCCGAGTCAGACATGCGGCGTTCCTTCAATCTCCCAACCTCTGCTCCTTGACTGTCACCTGATGTTGTGAGAACAGAGCTGACAGATTTATCAGCAAAAAGTTCTTGATGACTATGCCTGGATGTTGATGAGGACATAAAAGTTCCCTTCTCTTGTATTCTGTCAATTGGGTCTAAAGATAGTTTCATACACTCTATAACAATGTCATGGGGCTCTTTTTGTCTCCATCTAAGGTAAAATCAGCAACAAACACAATCAGTATTAATAATACATTCACACATACAACCATATACCTGCCAACCTTATAAAATCAGAAATAGGGAACACCCCCCCCCCCCCACCCATCACCCCAGTCCTGGAGTAGTGCCCTGCCCCCAGCACTGAGCAGGGCCGAGGATGCTCCAGGGTGTTTGCATTAATTTTAAAAACATCGCCTGTACTGTACTGTTTTAACGTTAGAATTCTCAGGGGTTGTTTAATGGTCTGGAACACTACATGTATTGCACAAAACAATAGGATTTAGAACTTTAACCTACAACTTTTGTCACAAGTTGTTGTGAAGGTTTGACCATGAACAGAATTTTAGTAAGATTTTATTCATCGTGTCTAAATATGCCATCATAAATTAGTCTCTGTCTCTATTCGCCGGTCCCCCCTCCCCCCATTGAAAAGGGGGGAGGGGAGGGAAACAAACGCATGGTAAAATGTGACAACCTTCCCAACAAAATTGGCTAAGGTTGTCTGTAAATGACAGAAGGTCTTTTCCTCATTATATCATCCGAAGTATACTCGGTACAGTGTTCATCTTATGTGTGGCAAACATATTATTAATGTTCTTCCTACAGCTGAAATCTGAATCAGCAAACAGAGATATTGCAAAATGCATGAAATGTATGATGGTTAGTTGTTTGATAGCATGACAAGAGATGTGTGTGACATTCCCAGACAAAATATCTGCTGGGAATTGTATTTAACATAGCCGTGTAGATTCAACAGCTGTCTTTCTTTTCTCGAAAACGAAAATGTTTACTGTCACATAATCTGTTTGTCACTGTGGTTTCTGCACAGCAGTAAGTGTTAGGCAAAAACTTCCCTTCCAATATAGAGTCACCGGTAACAGACTTTACTTCTCAAATGTTCTTAGCTGACTTAGAAAAGTAACCTTACTAAACCTTTAAGAGCTTTTTAGTCAAGCTTAACTGTTATACAAACGTGATAATATCAGGGAAGGAATAAAGCTATCTCGCTTGCGTTATTAAAGAAAAGGGTGGAATTTTACTTAACGAAACATGTATTCACTGGAAGGAGATATACACGTGCCGCGAACTGTGCACCGAAAGCGGGTCAGACCGTTCAAGAATTTTAATGATCATATTTCTTTCACGTTTTGATGATTCAAGATACCTATTTAATTACTTAGTGGGAAATTGGTTTTGCGACCACAAAAAACAACTGAATGGTATGGTACGGTATGATATTTTTGCGATGAGAACCGGGACTTAGTATTCCTAAATTGCTGAAAAATGTAACATATCAACATCATCGGGTCGGATTTGTAAGGAGAGTTCCAGTTAAGAGAGAAGAAACCGGATTACTTCGTAGAAATTGGCCGCCCAAGAAAGTATCTCTTTACGAGTTGCTTGTTTGCATACATTGCAAATGAATGTATATCAGTGGTAGAGACTTCTACAGTCCTGTCAGCCTAAGTATGTAGTTTATGCTGTTGCTACAGTATGTTCTTTGATGCCCACCTCCTAAACTTTTATACTGTTAACTTGAATCCCACAACCAGATTCAGCGCAGGCTCCACAGCAAGGGAACAACGTAACTCTTCTTCAATATATCTGGTTATAATAAACATTTTCAGGGGTATTTCGCTGCTGGCCCACCATCCCAATAGATAGAGTACCATGTCAGGCAATCCTCACAACCCACTGCAGTTTATTAGTTGAAATCCATTTTCCGATTACTTATTGCAAGTGGAAAGTTAACTAACAAAAATTATTCATCATCAGAGAGGTAAACTCTGATATGCCTATCTATATATTAACAGAACAAATGTCGGAAAAAATCAAATGCCCCGAGCGGGATTCGAACCCACGACACCCCGATCTCATGGAAGGTGCTCTAACCACTGAGCTACCGAGGCAACCACAGTGGAGTGAGTCGAATATTTGCTACAAAGGAAACATTGACTACCAGACATTTGCCAGGGCTCGAGACTAACACTTCAGCTCAGTAGCCTAGTGGCTAGTGAGAGGCTTGATTTCACTAGCCAAAATAAATTTTCACTAGCCAGACTTTTTGCATAAGTCTCATACTATGTTCAATATGTCTAATTTTTAGCCGAGTTAAGTACTGTAAACATGCGTCTCTGTAATCTCAAGAGTGAAGTACTTGAATGCTGACTATTCTTTCCAACGGTTAAAGATAAGTACTTTGCGCCTTCAGGGCAAATTCCCAGGCACGATGTAGTTCTCTTTCCGTTTCAGTCAGATCATGATGAATAACTCGAACAGTTAACCTTATATGAGCATGTCATTGCAGGGAGAAACGTTGGGAAGACAAGACTAACATTGTACGAACGTTGTAAGGTACAGAAAAAAGGTAAAAAAAAACAAGACTGATACAGCACTCAACTCACCTACGGAAAAACGTCTACAAGAGAAGACTAGTAAATTATAAGCATATTTACGTGTGGAGAAACATTGAGCCGAAAAAACTAATAAAAATTCGAAGTTACTAAGGTAAGGAGAAACGCTGAGACGTCATATCAAACCCGTTGGTTGCAAATGCACTACAGTAGGGAGAAACGCTGCCAACGTACCAAGAGACAGAGACTAATAAAATACACAACTACTAACTTACGGAGAAATGTTATTAGACAAAACTAATTCCGTAAGAAAGTGTGTGACGTACGGAAGAATGCCGAACGGACAAACTGAACTATTACAGTGGGACAATAAATTATGGAGAAACGTAAATGAGACAACTAAAATTGCACTAACGTACGGATAAACGTTGAGAAGACAAGACTTAAACCGTATGAACATACTAACGTACAGCGAAATGTTAAGTAGTGTCGACTTATCGTACGAGTGTACTCACATTGAAAACCTTTGGAAGAGCAGAACAATGTCGTACGAACGTGCTAATGTACAAAGAAACGTTGCGAAGGCTAGACTAATAAATCGACGAACCTTCTTACGTACAGAGAAACATTGTGACGACGTTACGTAGAGAGAAACTCTGGAAAGAGAAACTATTTTACGAACGCAGCAATTAATGGCAAAAAGTCGATAACAGAAGACTAAAGAATTGTGTGAACCTACTAACGTGTAGGCAAATACCATATGAATGCATTAATGGACCTTTCAAGGAAACGTATGGTGAAACATTCTGAAGACGACTAATTTCGTTCGAACCTAGAAATGACAGAGAAAACGTTGCCACCTGAGACAAGAATTAGTAGGGAAAATGCTGAGAGGACAAAATAAGTGTCATACAAACATTATGATATCCTTTTAAGGAATAAGGACAAGTTTTAGTTTCTGCTCACTCAATTTGCTTTTGGGATCCGATCATCAGAAGCAATATTTAGTTTGGTTTCCATCCGGTGCTTTAGTGCTTTGAAATTATCACTAGCCAAAATGGCTAGTGAAAGTCCAAAACTTACTAGCCAAAACGGAATTTCTACTAGTCTGTGACTAGTTGGCTACCGTTAGTCTCGAGCCCTGTTTGCTCCCAGGCCTCTTCAGACTGGGAATTACTTACAAAAATTATTCAATGTACACTTTGATGGGACTTTTAGGAATTTAAGGGCAAAGCATTATTAATAATTAAACAAGATTACAGGTTCACATTACTTATTAGCACCCACTTACTGACCTGTGCTTTTCTGTCTCTGTTTGTACTGTTTCAGTTATAACACAAGGGTGAAGTCGCACATGCTCCAGCATAGGCTAGAAATGTTATTAAAAAACAAATCTGTAAATAAGTGATTTGCAGCTGTGTTGAACCAAGATTTTACAAGAAAACTAATTAATATGTTGCCATTAAAGGACATTTTCACTGGTAAAACAAATCATTGCATTTGGTTAATTTGTAATAGGCTATAGACTAGATAAATGCTGTGCAAAACTCCTTGAGTTTAATGGTCAGAAAACAACATGGCTGACTCACATGGCAAGAACATATGCATGCAATGAATTATGGGTAATATGCGTTTACCAGATTATATTACCTGACGGGTAACAAGTTTCTCACCTTGATAGTGTCTTGAAAGATACTCTGTTTAGACGGTTCATTATAAAGTGATCTTAAGTACACCAGGAAGTTGTTTGGGTACATGGCATACAGCCGGTGAAAAAACATATACACTGCAACATGAAGATGAAGGAGATAAACTTCAGGTGCATTGCCTGTAAAGAAACAAAAACCAACAAAACTTAGTTTTGTCTGTCGAAACATTAAGTTAATTTAAGAGTCAGTGTTGTTTTATTTCTCAAAATGGAAAGATGAACCTTAACTTATTATCAACATGCAACAACAACCACTAAAGTGTTTCAGTTTGAGATGAGCAAGGGCTGGCAACAATCTTGATCTTGCCGCATACACCAGTTACATGATAGCACCAGTAATAAATTTTAAATCAGCTTAATTACAATCCACAGAGTCTCGAATGAACCCGAATTAGACCCAAATTGAAATGGTTATATTTAATTCAAAAACTCATGAATAATTAATGATCATTTCCACCAATTACATCACGCAAATGAGTCACGTGGATGCTTGTTTAAAACCGGTAATACATCAACAATCTAAAAAGCCTGGTGGCGGCATTTGATTTCAGTCCCAGGGGAAAGCGGGGCTGATTGTAATATACCTCATTACTATTCTTTATATAAAATGTTACCCTCATTAGTATTCTTTATATAAAGAATACTAATGAGGGTAACATTTTATATAAAGAATAGTAATGAGGTATATTACAATCAATCCAACTCTCTTCTGGAACAAATCAAAGGCCTGAAAAAAGAAATGAAATAAAATAAACAAGCACGTCGGTTTGGTATTAGTACAACTGTGTCATTAGTACAACAGTCATTAGCTCGGCTCTTCAGAAGCTTTCTTATTTACTCTTGTTGACTGCCATTCTGAAAAAATCTTCATAGCCCACTTATTGACGGAACGTGTTGACTTTGGTACGGCATTTTCCAGCAGTTGTTTCTCTTCTTCAGCATTTTTGGGTTTGCGAAACGTCCGCTTGTGCTTCGAAGCCATAATGTTCTCATCGAGCTCACTATTGAATGAAGTTTCCACTATACAAATCCTCTAATCTTATAATTCTTTTCAGATCTAGCAGCATGAACTAGCAGCACGGGAAAATGGTCTGAAGCTCATTAAACAAAACTTTTTATTCTTTTCAAAGACTATAGGAACTACAAAACATGAAAGAATGTCTTTATATTCTGTGAGATCGATTTTGACATTCTCTTGATGAGACTATGGAATAAAGTTATAGCACGGGAAAATGGCACCATTAGTTCATTATTCTATGAGATCGTTTTTTGAAGCCGTTCAATAAACTCGCAGATCGTGTTTTATCGGGTCTAAAACCACTCGGCTACGCCTCGTGGTTTTAAACCCGATAAAACACTCCTGCTCGTTTATTAAACAGTACATGTGACACCTTCAATGCCTCCTTTTTGGCGTCGGCACCATTTTTATTCTGACCAAACTTTAGTACTTAGTCTCACTCAGCCAAATTTCTTGACTGGTGCAATCAGAGAACCTCGGGTCCACGTCCTGTTGTCAGCCTCTCCCTACCCCCCCCCCCCACAAGACAAACAAATGGTTGCCTTTTTCACTGCCATCAATCATCAGAGCAGAAGTCTAAACAGCAAAAAAGTTTAGTTCAGCAAATTGAAGTGGTCACATACATGAACTCTGATTGGTGGATTTCAATCCACTTTGTATTTCATGGTCTAAAAAGGCTTTAACCCCATAAGCTGTGATCAAAAAATACATATTCTCCTTACTGTTCTCCGTTCATTTCTTGTGGAACTAGTCTAAATATCCAGACATCTTAACCTTGGTGATCGCTTCCTCTATTCTCATCACTTCAATGTTTGAACAAGTAGTAACATAGCCTGAGAAAACAGCCAACATTTCGCGAGGTCGCCACTTGAGCCCTCGCAAAACGACGAGTGCAGAAATTCCATACTGATGACGTGTCGCTTCCCAGATCAAGGTAGTGCTTCTGATTGGTTGAAAGAAAATTCCAACCAATCAGAAGCACTACCAAGATCTGGGTACAGACACGTCATCAGTATGGAATTTCCGCGCTTGTTGCTCAGAAGTCGTTTTGCGAGGGGTCAAGTGGTGACCTCTCGAAACGTTGGCTGTTTTCTCAGGCTAATAGTGAACAAGGTAAAGAGAAATTTCATTTTCATCACTGTTAGGGCTTAAAGGGTTAAAGTACAGAGTTCATATGTCAATAGAAGGCTACAATAATGTGATATCAGTATGCTATGGCTTGTGGCTAGACTGCCCATCACCAAACATCAGTATTAAATTTGACATACCTTTTCGACGAGCTCTGAAAGACGAGAGTCTGACGAATATGTCAAACAATTCATGTAACCAGTGTCCAATCGAGGCAGGTACAAGTGGTAACAGGGTGGTTATGGTCAAAATACCACTTGTTAAAACCACTACATCAGTATCGCCCTGTGTTGGACATTAACAAAATGGCTTTCATTACTTTAAAGGAACTCACACTTAAATCACCAAATTTTTACCTTGTTAAAATTCTTGACAGAAATGGGTTTCTGAATTCATCAAATAATTGACTGTACATCAAAATGCAACTACTGGCATCTATATCAATCAGTAGTTTTCTGATCTTTACCTTCATACACTTGAGAAGAGTTTCAAATAAAGGAGTCTTGACGATCTTGTACAACCAGGAAGGCTGAAAAAAAATATTGCAATTAAAGCCAGATGCTGTGATTTGAGGAAGAAACAACATCTAATTTTCTGTTACTAATACCAATGCACCACCAAGCACAAGGTCTTGAAAATAAAAGAATTCATCAACTAGGAGAAAAAGATTTCATGTACATGCACAACAAAAAAAACATTATTATAGGGCAATCTTTGCTGGCATTACTCGACATGTTGCAATATTTTAGAAATTTACCCAACAGAAACTAGAAGAGCACATAAAATTAACTTAATATTCAAAACTTGCAGCATTTACAGATGTTTGTGTGGCTGGGTAGCAACTCTTTCAATCTGATGTTTATCAAAATAATGGCCATTTCTTGTTCAATATTTAATGAATTCTTCTGATATTTGCAACAGTTACTACAAGGCAAAGATGCTATTAATCTACCTTATGAATAGGTGTGCTAGACTGCTTTAATTTAAATTTTCAATAAATAAAAATACTGGATGCTTATTGAGGAAATCAAAGAACCCAATGAAAACAAAGTTTGCTCTATAGAATAATTACATGAAACCCAACTATCACCATATTTTGACCATGCAAACGTAACAGAATATGGTTTACCCAAACATCCATTTGATAAAACGTGGAAACTTTCCACCATTTAATATAAGAAACTTCAATTCGTTTTAGCATAGAGTAATGCATTCATTGTGTGATATATATGGAGAACATCCCTGCGCAACTATTATTTGTGGTGTTAAACAGGCCATCCTCGAGCTGCTTAAAATAATTAAATTACCTAACGCTGTAAAATTAACTAAATTAGCTAAAAACAACCTTTTTTCTTCTGTAGTAAGGGAAGTGATTTCAATTTCAAACAGTTTCTTTGCAGCTCCATGCAACTTTGTTCGCCTTGCCCTATGCATGAATATCATTTGAGAGTCCCCATGAAACAAAATGAAAACCAATTAAGTGTGGAGTCAGACAAACAGCCAGACAGTAAAAGTTGCATGCTAAAGTGTGCTCCCAGACGATAGCGGATAGGCATGAACGAAAAGTGAGTGAAAACTATTCACTCTTAAAGTTTTTACAGTTGGATGTGAACAGGTGAAAGAAAACCTACACGATTTTATTGATCGGCAGAACAAATACGTTGCGAGAAAGGTCAACAGAGTGACAAAAATACTTGTTTGAAACATCCGGTGGTTAAATAGCTATAGAACACGATAAAGCACGTGCGCAAAGTTAGAAGGCGGTGATTTTATTACTTGTCACTGAAGGTATGCCAAGCAGTTCACACAGATTCCATGGGAATCCATCACGCTTGGAAAGAATCTGACATTTTATGAGTAAAGTAATAGATTTATTAAAATTGATTGACATCATTACCTGTTTTCGTACGATATGTCCTAACAATGTCAAGGTGTCCAAACGAGACGGTCTGTGTTTAAGACACTCGTTCATTTTCTCGAACAAAGCCTTTGGAGAGAAAAGATGCACAACTCAGGCAATCTTCAGGAACAGATCTCTATCCACAGACCTAAATATAAACGCTCCAACAATGAATCGATTGATTGTAACAAGTATCACCTTACAAGTCCTACCTGTGCTCTAGCTTCGTGTATGCCACTCAGTATCTGCAAACACGCAGTCGAGCGCGTTTTTAAATAATATTCCACCATGGCGTTCAACAGTCCTGGATCGCGAGAGGAATGAAGATTTTCGTTAATCAGAGCTTTTGTTTCTTCCACTGTACTTATGTTATCTGCATCGAGCAAAGAGAACAGGTCTCCCTGGCTCGGTGACGACGAAGTCTCTGTGACAGAGGTCATCGCCCCCTAATACGTTGCTCGGACGCTCCGTAAGAGTCTTATGGTAAAGAAATAAACCTGAGACATTGCTGGACGTGGCAACAACTTGGTTGCCTTCATTCATGGCCGAAAAACACATAGACTTTCTGCACGTATTTCTACAGAGCACTTGACCGCCGCCATTTTTTGTTTGATTTTTGGAAGTCACGTGCTGACAGTGCATACATTTTATATAAAAACCGCTAGCCAATGGGTGGATCGCGTTAGTGTTGTCTTGTGGGTGGGTTCGGTCACGTCGACTTAGTCACGTAAGTCGCAAGTGCGTTATCTGGCCACCCTCAAACTAGGGCTAGGGGTAACAAACAAACAAGTGAAACCAACAAACAAAGCTTCATAGCTTCAGATACACTTTGTCTCCACCTTTAGTAACAAACCCTTTAGTGTAAAAGCGTGCGGTGAAAATTCTTCCGCCACATCGAACATCCAGCGTTCGTCACGAAATCTCTTTTCTCTCATTGTCGCCGCTTTATGGCTCAATTTATTATGAAGGAAGAAAAACCTCCTTGACCAGGGTATCGAGTTAAAATAACACCCCCACTTTCAACCGGTAGGCGTTGAAGGCAAATAGGTAGGTAAGTAATTGTTGTCTTTACACGGTAATTCCTACAGGAAAAAATGACAAAACTGGCCTCTACCAAAGTTCACAAAATATGAAACTCTGGGATTTCATCGACTTTTTCTAAATTTTTATTGAATATACGCATATACAGATTGGTTTTTAATACAAATTATCAGACATTTTGCGGCAAGATTTGATTTTTTTAAGGTTTCAGTAGGTTATCAATACGGAAAATGCAAAGAGAAATGAGGACGCAACGGCATGCAAAGAAGTTCAGACTCGACCCGATGTACGAAACGGCCCCGACACGTACATGCCCCAACATTGCTTTTCATGAGCTTCTAAATTTCGCAAAGATTTTCCCGCGTTCGTTTTTAGGGGAGGGGTAATTTGTAAGGTTTTACTAAGGCCGGAAGGCGTCTCAGTTAATTGCTAACTTGATATCCGTCAGATAAAAACCCCCTGTTTCACTTGCGACTACTTGGGGATCTCGTAACAAATGCCTCAATCGGTCTGTACTTTCAGTTAAAACTCATTTCGAAAATAGGCCATTTTAAATACTGTTTTAGAGACAATTTTTGCGGTCACTTTAAGTGCGATTTGAATTCACCTGTGTAAAAAACGGCAATTTTCGCTGCGATTTCACGGCCATTTCAGACTGCAGAGCATATGCGACGTCAGCAAGCTGTCTATTCTTTCAAGTCCATTCTCGACCAAAGCTGTTCTCTTTCGCGCGTGATATGGGGTCATTGATGAATGGCTGCCTTGTGGGGCCCCCAAGGAAACATTAAGATTAATTTTTTATGTTGTTTTATTTATTTATTTTATATGAGTGAGAAAAGCATCAAGGACCGTAACAAAAATGCTGCTGATATACGCAGCCATAGTTTGAAGGGCGATTATTCATTGTAAACCATTACATGTTCAAGTGATTTGCTTCCTTATGTTATGTAAAAATTGTCTCTGAGGGCAGCGGAACTCGCAATCTGGAATCCAGCATTCGAGTAAAGGCGCGATGGTGAAATGGATTGCGGGCCAATCTCCTACCTAGAGTCCTCTGGCTTCTTGGCCAGCGGGTGGTTACCAGGAGACCACCTGCTGACCGAATCTTTTCTGCTGACCAAGAAGCCCAAGGAGTACGAGCGCGTGCGTCTGACGTTCGATCAACTTGTTTATTCGATCGGCGTAAGGTCGATGGTTCGGGACCGCTCTTTTTCGAAAGCTCAAAACGCGAGGAGCTTCGATGTATGTATCGTGATATATTGTTTCCTTGGACAAGACTCTTTATTCCACTTGGAATTAGCGTGTAATAGTGCGTATTAGTTTTGTATCTAATGCACGGGTTAAGTAAAATCACTCTAACATTATCAGTGCATTTGTGACATCACTGCTACGTCACGAACGATATTAGTGACGTTTAATAATCTTCTAAGTTGATTCCACGGTGACTCAGAGATAATACTTTTTCCCCGAGAGCAAGTTTAGAAAAAACAATGGTAAAATTTAAGAGTATCTTTGTGGCTTGTCTCGGCCTAGGGATAGCGGCTGGCGCTGGATATTACCTTAACTGGAAATATATCAGAAAAGATGGTAAGGAAGATGGTAAAGGCAGCTCCACACAGGTAAAGACTGATAGAATTTACCACCCTACTCAGAAAAAAGTGTATCTGAATCCGAATTACCTGTACAAGTAAGATTTTTCTTGTTATTACAGGGTGGTAGAGAGTATGACAACGCGACAAGTCTGCCAAATAGAGATGGTAAACAGAAGAAACTGGAAATTCCCTTAACAGACCAACAAAGCCAAAAGAACGAGAAGAAAACCAGTTTCGGAGGACTTAGGAGAGGATTCCTTCTCTGACATGAGTTGCTCGATTCCTTTCAATTTTTTTTGTTGTTGCTAAGATGAGACAGTTGAGAAAGACATCTAGCAATAAACTATATTATCTGTTGTCTCACTAGAGTCACTAGAGTAATAAATCGCGACGTTTCGATTTCTTTCTGTTAGTACGTCTTCATCAGGCGATGAGGTCGACCAATTACGTATCACCATACGTATCACGATGGTCGGCTATGATTGGTCCATTTTCAGGCGAGAAACTGTTCCCTCTGCGGTCTGCTGCTGTACTGATCTGATATGTTATCAGAGTGAAATATAATGTGGTTAGCTTCCTTGACTCTACGGCTGCACCAGTACGAGTCTCAACCAATTTTTCATTCCAACGCAGATAGTGGCCGGGCTTGTGGGCACGCTCGGAAACGGCGGAGATTTGGGTACGGGTCTGTACCACTATCGTTCTAAAGGTTTCCTTGCATAGATTTTCCCGTTTCCCTGATCAGCCGAGACTTCACCGTACATTTCAGGGAATCCTGCAGACCACACCATCCTGTTTAACCACATCAACAGTGTCCTAAGATCGCACCAATTGTCACCTAAGTACATGTCCTGAACATGTACTTAGGTGTACTTAGTTCAAAATAGCAGCCGGCACTTTGGCCACCCTTGCCGGCGATTTTTCATCCAAGAAATGGAAAAAAATTACATCCCATTCCTTGATCGACAAAATCAATGTCCCTAGAACGTCATAGTAAACGTTTCATATCAGAAAGTAATGCAGCCGTGAAACACTTACACACATACCAAAAGTGAATTGGATGATGTTTTAAAAGCTTTCTTAATAAAAAGCAACAACAAATTACAGAACGTTAACAATTATTATCTCGATTCTTGTAAATCAAGTCTTCGTTCTAGCGACTATCTCTATTTGCCGGCACTCTTTTTTTCCGATGTGGTTTCATACATGATCAACAACGCGACTTTTGAGGAAATAGGCCAGACACGGGGTAGCAGTGCCACAGCAATTCAGTTCTCTTTTAGCATGTTTAGGAACCGGGCAAATTTTTATTCACGATTTCTTTGTTACCAATGTGTCTTCGATCCTGTTCCACTTAGCACCTTGTCGCTTTTTTCGCCTTCTCGTCCAATTAGATTTGCTGGAGACTGAAAGGAAATATACCGTCGCGCTGAAAATCAGTGTCACTGTTGCGGCATTTATCATTTTCAAAGGCCTGATCTAATTTGTCAAACGCCAGCAAGCGACCCTGCCAGTCCGCCGTCGACGAGATTTCCATGTTCAAGAGAAAAATCGAGCAGTCAGAAACGTCGATAGTTAAACTTCAGGCCCACACAGAAAAATTCACATACCCAAGAGACTTGCGCTATGTTGCAAAAGCAAACATCATTCCTGACGAGGAGTTTAAGACAGAAATATACTCCATAAAGAGAGAGGCCGAGCGAAAATTCATAGGCTCACTGACCAAGCTCATTATCGCCGCGTTGAACGCAACAGTGAACAGCGAAGTTGCGAAGAGCGAAATCTGATAAATGTGGGTCAAAGAGACACTGATCGGGCTTAGCATAACGCCACATGGTCAGTCAAACATTAGTACAAATGTTCTACACTCTTCTACCACTTGAGTGGAAAAGATACATCGATGACTTATTCTCGCTGTGGAATGTTGACAAAACGGAGATAGAAAAGTCTAATGTCTTAGGTGAACAGTCACCACCCGACCCAATTAAATTTACGGCTGAAATCTCAGACAAAGAAATAAATTCAGTTCCTGGATACCACTCTTTTCAAAGGTGAAGATTTAACAAGCAAGCAATTCTTGATATCCGCACACATTTTAAGCCCAGAGGAACTTGGCTGTTCACTCACTTCTCTTCCTGCCACCCACCAGACGTTAGAAAAGGGTTTATCAGAGGTGAAGCCCTACGTCTTTTTAGAACAAACTCGAGAGAAATCTTTCGTTGAGAATATCACCCAATTCAAAACACGCCTCCGTGCGAGAGACTACCCCAACAGTCTAGTAGAAAGAATAAAGGATAACGTCCGAAGTCAAATGAAAGGAAGTCGGCACTTCAGCAAAGAGAGACAGTGCGGGAAAAGAATCTGCCTTTCGTAACAACGTACCACCCAGCTCTGCCTAATTTTAAGAAATGGCACTTAATTAAAAATCAACCATTTCTAAAGCGGCCATCACACGTCAAACGGATGTTGGCCAACTCGTGTTGGTAAACTCAAATTGGTGTATGTGAACGACACAACAACATGTTGGCACACTGTTGGCGACAAATAGAACTTGACTCTATTCTCGCCAAGTTTTTGCCAACAGTTTGCCAACATGTTGTTGTGTTATTCACATACACCAATTTGAGTTTGCCAACACCAGTTGGCTAGCATTAGTTTGACGTGTGAAGGCCGCTTAAGAGAAATATACAAACACATTAGCACGAGCATATGAGCCGCGTTTGGCCTGTCACCACTTCATTCCATACTTGGGATAGGTGCTTGTTCATTCTTGTTGACAGCCGGCTAAAAATCAGCCTTGAGAAAAAAAAGCCGTCAAATTGAGGCTGAAAGCTCTGATTTTATTTTGAACCCTGATGTCGTTGCGCGAATACCTTGTTGTTGACAGCCTGCGTAGCAGGCGCTTTAGTATTTATATGGAGCGCGCGTTGTTGGGAAACTCGCGATCGGAGGCGCGAGGACAACGGGGGTCCCCGCGAGCTCCTTCCCTTCCCATAAGTAAAGGCTGCTCTTCTTGTTTGACTGATCCTCTGCACAAAGAAGGAAAGGAAACAAGACCAGACGACAAATGCTTCTTCTCAGAGATGGCTGGCGGTCTGGTCACGAGACGTTTCGTCCGGTTCGTTAACAGTGGCAAGTTTTCCAATGACTTCTGCAAGCTTTTACAGACTTAAAGTGGTGCGAGTGCGCTCGCCCCAATTTTTGCGAGTTCAACAAGCGAAAAATGCTTCAAACCTGCGGAAAGCCCTACGGAAACGCTTGCTACGCAGGCTATGATCAGTGAAGCATTGTTGGTAAGGAGGCTTTCTCAGCCTCTCCCAAGAGAAAAAAACTGCTAGCTGCCAACACCGCTGCGATTCCGGACGGTGAAGGTATCATCCATTTGACGCTTCTAAATAGTGTTAACATGAAGTATATACCCGGACCAACGGCCGTTATGGCAGTGTATCTGATGTAGGTTGGTCGTCACTACAAGATTGCTGTCCGTGCTCAGCGTGTTTGCGCGCGCATGCCGATGATAGCGCGCGTGTCGAACTTTCGATCGGAAGTTCCAAAGCTCGGTAGTTCGCGGCTAGTCTCTGTCAGAAGCTTATCACGTGATGACCCTAGCTCTCTGCATTGTGTTGTTTTCTTTACAAGAATCTTTACTTTAATAGTAATAGTAATAATAATAATAATAATGATGATGATAAACAATAATAGTTTATGGATGGTTGAGATTTTAGATTTTAGTATTTCTTTATTCCATACGTACCTCTTAGTTATAAATATTATTATTATTTATTATATAGACAAGAGTGTTTTAGTGGAAGATTGACCACTCTTAAAGTTCATACGAAACTACATCCGGGACTCGAGTGGCGTATTTTCCATATCCTCACTAGTGAGGATAGCGATGACGTCATTTCCTGCTTTTACACTGTTTTTTGGCAAAAACACTCTTGTGTATATGATAAAAAGAAAATTACACGGTTGCTTGAAGATATGATTTTTTATTTTCTCGTGGTAAAAAACAATATTTTCATTACTCGCTGCGCTCCTTCGTAAAATATTGTTTTAACCACTCGAAAACAAAATTCATATCTTTGCACCGCCGTGTAATATCCTCTCTCTATATTTTTTTTACTTCAAGGCTCACAGGTTACACTATGCACCCTGCGTAGCTAGTTTAGCTTTTAGCATACAGTCGTGAATTCTGCTATAATAATAATATAATAGTAATAATAGTAATAATAATAATAATAATAATAATAATAATAATAACAACAACAACAAACAACAACAACAACGACAATTTTTATGGAGGAAGTTCCCGTCACACGGAGTGGTTTTCAGGGAGGTCCTCGCTGACTAGGTTTAAATAAATACAAAAGTTAAAAATTCACAAAAGAATAAAATTTCTGAAACTAGTACACTAATAAACATCACAAGATGTTGCGCTAAAATACTAAAATAAGTAAATATAAAGGTTCCCGAAGGATTAAAATTGATTGATTACAGTTCTAATAAAATTGGCCGTTAAAAACTTCTTAATGTTGCGCTTAACTCTACTGAGGGGTAGTCCCACAATAGACTGTCGACTCATTCGGGGCAATCATTTTATGAAATAGCAAAACTTAAGGCAAAATTTTGGGCTCTTTAAAACCGAAGAAAACAAAATAATAACTCTTAAAATTGCCATAACTGAGGTTTTGGTTTCTTTTTCTATGTTTACTTTGATGATGTAAGGCTCGCGAAAGTGATGTTTTCAAAAGAACGGTCGGACTCGCTCAAAAGAAGGGTTGTCCACGTCATGCTCAATGGTTCACACTATCGTGCTAATGCTTTATGCTCAACGAATGTCACTATTATGCTCAAATAGCATTACTATTATGCTCCATCATAATTAACACAAAGATAAACAAAAGTCCACAGAAGACAGGTTTATGTTGATTACAAGTGTAAGTGGAAACAGTCCGAGGAGGCAGCTGACTATGTCGTAGAACTGGAACTGCTGTTGCTAATTTGTAACCAGGCCTGGTCAAAAAATGTGGTACCTGAGCCGGCGACTGTTGTGGGAATCCCATGGTTTTGGCAAAGTTTTTTAAAGCACAAAGAGTCGAACAAACTTTGCACTATTGTTCCAGCATAATGCTCGATTCTTTTGCCTCACTACTATGCTCAAAATTATGCCGACATAATGTTAATGTGGACAACCCTACTCAAAAGTAGAGAAAGAGAAAGAGAACAAACGCCAGCAATCAGTTCATTAATGGTCAATAAATTGAACAACGACAAGACCGTTGGCGCTTAAATCAGTTGGCTGTTAAGTCTGCCTCGTACCCAGGCGCTTCTCAGGTTCACGATTTGCGGCTTTCCCATTACGGCTTGTGCCTTGCCAAAATCCCGCGTAGAAAAAGAAGCGCCTCGGTACGTGGCAGTACCTTAACTCGAGTAAAAAGAGTGAGAAACAAAAAGAACAACACCACGAGCACTATTTAAAGCGGAAGCACTACATTCTTTATGCAGTTCCTCAGGTATCGTTTCATTGCATTGACTTAAATGTCTTTGTTGACCTAAAATGCAGAACATTGCTGAAAGTTTGAACATTGAAAGTTGCGTTAATAAAGTTCGAGCCGCATACAAAAAAAACTAAAAACTGCCAAAACACATATATACAATGTGCTAATTTTTACCATCCATAAATATTATTTAATTCATTTTATTTTTAAAATTATAACAAAATACCTCTATACTTCCCTAAATTCGGACTTTTGCTCTAAAATACAAAAGGAGAGGTATTTGTTTGCATGTGAAAAGTCGTCGTTTTTTCTCAAGTATACACGCTGTACTCAGAACCTGGTTTCAAAATCATCAGAAATCAGAGCAAACAATCAACCAATTACGAACAAAAACAACGCACGTATTCCCGCGCATGGTACAGGTTGAGTGTTTTCCCGCGCTCAGCAAAGACTGGACTGCATTTTCCCACTTTCGGCACAGGTTGCGTGTTTTCCCGTGCTTGAAAACAGCATCATGCTACAATTGTACTTGAAATTTTCATTTTCAATTTTGCTCTTCACTGCAGAATCAGTTTTACTAGACAGTGTTAAACAATCACAGATCACGTCACGTGTCTAATATGCGCCGTTGACGTCATACGCCCATCGGTGGCCATAAGTATTAGCGTTGCTTGCATGCGGTAGATGTTACTATAGTGTTGTTTGTTCCGTCCGCATGAGGACTTCAAAGATCAGAAGGTACACAGTGGCTGTTGCCGTCGTAGCGAGCATAATGATAAATCCAACCCTATAATCAAACAAGTTCAATCAGTGACAAGAAGAAATAATTGAAGCAAATGCACGTAATTCTTTACAGAATTGAGTGTCGAAAGTAATTCGCGTTTGCATGGGTTTTGCTTTACTTCGCTCTGTGATTGGTCTAAAAAACTCGCGCCATTTTCTCGACCAATCAGAAGAAAAACCAAAACCAATTGCTTTGTATTGCTTTGAGTTCTGATTGGTTCATTGTGTTGTTGGCGTCTATTGTGATTGGTCAGAGTAATTAATTTGGTTTTGGTTTTACGATACTTGACTAAAACTGCTCTAACAAATCTTTAACATCCTTTCTTGTTCGGTTAACCTTGCGGTTATTCAATATATCTTATTCAGTTACCTCTTTTAAATTAAACTGTATCGAGCAAACTATTTTAATTTTGTGATTGTCATAACACAAATTAGTTGTGGCATTACTATACAATATCTAGGATATTATTACAATACATAGCTGTATATCTGATTGTTATTGTATAGTTGTTTTCACGGTTCTCTGAAAGAACATTTGTAACGAATGTGACTTCGTGATAAACTGATGATGATGATGATGATGATGATGATGATGATGATGATGATGATACCTAATCTGCAGTCCTGTCGTGTTTACAGTCTTAAGATTATAAAGAAGACAAAAGTTGGACCGTTATCTCGTAAAAATGTACTCCATTTTGGTTAAGTTTTCAAACACACACACAAAAAAAACATACTTGAAAAAGTTGTTGAAAGTTATGGGATACCCATATTGCTCTGCGAGTCCTGCGCACACGACATTAGCTGACGCACCAATCAGAGTACCGTTCCCTGTGACAAAGTAAAAACATTTTACTTAAAGCAACTCATCTTTTTCCCTTCACAAGAGAAAAAGAAAGGAAAGTAAAAGTCGATTTCATTTACGGGCATTTAATAAGATTTTTAGGAAGCCCTTTTCACGCAGTAATCTACACTAGTTATTCTTTGCTTCATTAGTGAGTTCAACAAATGAAGTCACGTTCGATAGCGTCATTAGGCTGTCGTTTATACTTATAGCATCATCGTTTGCAGTTTTTCTTTTCTGTTAATGACGGCCAAAAGCTCTAGTATAACGAGTCGTCGGCATTATTAACTAGCAGTCTACACTGTTTAACGAGTGATAGTCATGTGAAACTTTGGTTACTCTCAGTTATTCAGCGATGTAAACAGTTTTTGTTACGACGTAGTCAGACGCTCACTTTAATAAAGTCCGACCCTGGGTCTGTCCAACTCTCCCTCCCTCCCTCCGTCCGTCCGTCCATCTAACCCTCACTCCGTTCCTCTGTCCGTCCATCTCTCACACCCTCCCTCCTTTCAACCACCCATCCATAAGCCGGTGAGGAGAAATTACACATTGATACAAACGTCGAGTCTGTGCTTACCTCCTAAGCAGGACCCCATGGCGAGAGCCCACACCAAAGGACAAATATCTAGTCCATTCTTCTTCTTCAGTTCCAAAACAACTGGAATCTGCAATGTTAAGTAAGACTGTTTGAGCATCCCGTTTACCAAACCGGTCTGACCTGTTTCTTACGCTGTTCGGACGTCCTGCGCGTTCAGGGAATCTAAATGTTCATTACAGACACATTAAAAAGCGGTGCAGGAGGATATTCCTGCCAGTGTGAACACTCCTCGGGCCCTTAGTTGTCATTCGTTAAACTGCTAGTAGCCCCTTTCTTGATGGTACAGCGGGAAAGGCAATCAACGAGCGAGAACTGCCTCGCCTTAGTTCTCACCTCGGCTCGGTCCATTTGCTCACCTGCGCACGTGATAACCTTGCCCGATCAACTTAAAAAAAAAAAAAACATCGCTAGCATTCTAGGGTCGCTTTTTCTAACCCAGTCTTTTCTACTTCTCCGGATAAACCTTCTACCAACCTCATTCAACTCCAGTCAAACCATGTAAAGAAAACAACTGCAAGAAACTTACAAGAGCAGCAGAAAAGTCAAGTAAACGTCATACCATAGCTGTTGTAAATGGAATGTTGTCTATGAACGATGATACTAATGCTGAGACCCACACAATGACGATCACAGCGATGCCCAGTTTACCCTACGAGGAAGAAAAACAAAAGCATAATGAGTGCAAAAAGGCACCACCTACAGCTTAATGGGGACCCTGGCCCTGATAGAGATCAGCACCTAAATTCTCCTCACAGTATCACTGTTTGTTCAAACACTCAGATCAAGAGAATAATGGGCGTGATCAGCAAAGATAAAATGTCTTAAAATTTTTGATCAATTCTCCTAACTAGTAGCACAAGAAATATACGAAGCACGCTGAGCAAGTTGAGCTCCAATAGTGAAAACCTTAGTTACAGCTTATTGTAACGAATCACTCAAAAGAGGATGTAAATGTATAATGGGTTACCTTGGGTGTGCAGTTCTCTCCTAATTTCTGAAAAAAATTGAAAGTATTTTTAAAGAGTTTCCACCTAAAACACATAACCTACCTGGCGCACTCCCACGGAAACTCCCGAGGAAATTTTGGGCGTGGAAAGCTATGTGCTGTGAGAATGTTACCAACAAATATCCAATCACATTACACTTGAAATTTCCGGGACTTTCCGAGATTACGTGTAGAATAAAATTAAAATTTTGGGGTCGAAACTCTTCGCTGCATATTTAACAATTCAACTATGAGGCCTAGTTTTGTGCGAATGAATAGCCATCGAAGGTGCTAACGAGTAGGCTAGCACTCTTGGAAAATGAGGATGAGTGGAACAAATGTTTTAGTAGACATCAGTGCAAATAATTCTCTTAGCAATAGTTTTGAAAATTGTATTTTTAAAAGATTTCAAAATAATTGACATTCCAAAGCCATAGTGCGCTCAATCATTTTCTATCAGCGAACAGAAAACGACGGTGCCACCCATCAGACTCGCGTATTTGCAATAGAACAAGTTTGATGACCATTAACAGTCGATAAACAACCCAGTCTTTTCCAATTCTCCGCATAAACCTTCAACCAACCTCATTCAACTCCAGTCCATTTTCTAAAGCTCACTAGCTAAAACAATAACAACCCCATCCAAATTTCACGAACAATTCCCCCTCCCTTCGGTTTTCCCGATTTGAAAGCAGTGGCAGAGCAAAGACTGGGGGAGAACAAAACGCACCTCTATTAATATTGATGTTTTGTTGCCAAGAAAATCCATAAGCCCAAGCTCATTCAGGGACTAAAAAAATAACAACATACAAGGTAAAAACAACGGAAAACGTAGAGGTGTGACATTCAAATGAAACACGTTGACTGCTTTCCTGTGGTGCTAAGATGGGTCTAACTTTTGAGTTTGTGGATCAAACCCCATAGCGTGGCTTGGTGTTGTTGAGATGGGTCTTCTTTTCTCGATTCAAACAAAAGCTACTGAGTGGTACTCGCTTTGTTGTGGTGAGGTTTATTGTTTCACTGGGTGGACCAAACTTTAACCTATGAGGACGAAAGTTCTAAACAGCTAAATTGCGCCCACTCACATGAAAGCTACTAATCAGTTCTTCCCTTTCGTACTGTTTAGTATGTTGTACAAGGTGGTTCTAACTTTTGAGTCTGTGGATGACATCCTAAAGTGTGACCATTCAAATTAAAGCTACTGGGCAGTACTTTCCTGTGGTGCTGTTTATTATTTCGTGCGAGGTAGTTCTGACTTTTGAGTCTTTTAACACATGTAATTTGACACTGAAATAAAGTTGTTTATTATAAAATTATTATTTATTAGTATTGTTGGTAAAACGACTGAAAGATGCTTAGCAGTACTATGTGTTGTTTTTTTTCAATTTCTTTGTCTAATTTAGAACTTTGTTAATAATAATTTGCAGAATGTCTTTCCTAAATCTTGCGGTTGTTCAAAAGCGTTTTCAACCCAGTAACTGTTAAGGCTGACCTTCATTAAGATGAACAAGCCGCTGAAGAACACGAGGGTTGTCCATTCTACTTGTTCCATGAGATCTTCAAAGTGTGTTACGTCGGCCAACAAAATGAGAAGTATAGCACCAAGAATAGCTATCCATCCTGACCGACAAAAACAGACACCGAAAAAGACATTTAAACACACTGCATAGGATAGACACAGTATAACGTAAAGTTCTTTAAAAACTGACGCCTAAAATTGAATTCGATGGCAATTTGGTGTTCTGTTGTGTAGGAAAATACAATTCATTGTTAAGCCGTTGACCCTTGCTCCTACTAAACGAGACAATATTGTTGAGGAAACGTTGTTACTTCTGATGTGGCTCAGGGTTGGTCGAGCGAAAAGAACCCGCGAGCGAGGGCGAACATAGAAACGAGAACTCGCGCGAGATGAGCCGCTAGTGTAGTGAGCCGACTCATTTCAAACGCGTGTCACGTTTCCACGCTGCATGCAATTTTCGCGCTACTTGCTCGCGTCTTCTTCTTGCTCGATTATCCCAGCGCGGGAAGAGAGACTGCTCGTACTCGTAGTTTAGATGTGGCTAAACTGGGAAACATTTGTTTCGGAAGCGGCCCGGGAAGCAAGAATGTTATTCAATCGATTTAATTATTATATAACATTTTCTTGCGTCCAGGAAGCAAGATTTTTCCCTGCAACATTAGTTTCTCGCGAGGCTAACCTGATAGGGATCGTGTCCGCAACAACGTTTCCTACTTTAACCAGGCCTGAACGCCTTTTCTTTTAGTGCATTAACAAGATACCATGTTACTGACTTCAGTAATCATCTATGCGATTATGACGGAAACCACGGCTTTGATAATACACAAAAAAACTGAACATAAAAAGCTTTACAACGTCATGCACTTCTTAAATATTAAGCATACCCGTAAACTATAACTTTGCCTTATGTGCATAGATTAGCCAGTTAAAAATACGATATACCAGGGCACATTTCCATTCCGGTAAAAGTTTAAAAAAATGAACGGGTGTCAGTAAAGATATGAGAGCATCACAATTTTATAATTTCATTCGGCAGTTCGTTACAGGACAATTTTGGTGGCAAATTGTGACGAAAAGCTAACAAAATATTGTGTATGTTATGGCGCTATGTGTCACCATGTTACCATCGCGCACTCTTACAGACTGGGTCGCCGCTCGCTTCCTCCGCCAATAGATACGCAACCGGGACGGAAACACCAAAGAAAACGTATTCTATAAAAACAAATCCATGTCACTGCTTCGCGATTCTTCCCAATTGCAATTTGCTCAATGTGACCGACCTATCCAGAAGCTAAAAATTTCAACTTATAGAGCGCCAAATGTGAGAAATTCCAGAAAATTCTAGTCCCTAATGGTGCGATACGCGAGCGGCGACTCAGTCTAAAATAGTACCCGTTGACACATAAGGCTATGAAATACTCAATATTTTGTTAGTCTTCTATCACGGCTTGCTTAAGGTCCCTATAATCGGTTTTCGTACCGTACCCTCCAATGTCTGAAGGCAAATACCGACTTTAAAGGCTTAAGTGAAAAGAAAGATTGCAGAAAACGTACCTATACCAAGATATAGTCCAGTTACAAATGAGTGAATGAAAAACAAGACAATCACCACAGTTATGACAAGCGAGCTCTTTATTAAAAGTCCCTTGTCTCTGATGACGTACTGAAAGCAAAAACAGATGATAACATGAACAAATGTATATAGCTACAACCTTCGTCATTAATATTGGAACACCCTCACATCTCAGTAATTGCCAAGGAAAAATTCTATAGAAAAACCCCCGCCCCCTTGTACAATGTTGATTTTCCCATCCACAATCAATTTACCTGTAACACAACATTGTTTAAGAGGGGGGGGGGGCGGGGGGCTTTTAAAGTCCGGTTACAGCGTGATTGGGCTAAAAATTTGAAAGTCATGTAAAATAGGCAAAATTTCTTCTTCAAGTGTCCCAAAAATTTTTGTTGAAGGTTGTAGGCTACAACAAAAATCACGAAGATTCAAATCCATTCGTGCACACCCAAAGATAATTGCAGTGCTCCGCAAAGGAGAAAAAAGCAAAACTTAAAACCTCTGGCAGGCTATTTTAACCTGTACTACCCCAATGCACCAAGCATGCAACGCTCTTCCTTATGCATGTTTTGAGGTAGACTAACCGGGGAATGGAACCCTCAGGGGAAGGGAAAGGGGGGAGGGAGGGTAGACACAAGCAGTTATGGGTGCGTACCATTCTCAAAAATCTAAAAAGCATTGGATGGACATGGAACAATGCCTCAAAGATAGCCGGCAGGAAATTGGGTCCGATGGAAGGCTTTGGTGGCGGTCCTATTAGGAGGATTTATTAAGTCAAGGAAGTAAGTAAACCGAGGCGACGTCATGTACTTACGGGTTACACGCCATTACTCAGTTCATAAATATCGTACTCTTTTTTACGTTTAACTTCCCCTTGGAGAACTCGAAGTTTAACAGAAGGAAAATACACAGGAAACGATTCACCTTTCTCTCCAGTTGTTGTAGACTGTTCTGGAAAGCCTCTTGTCTTGACCTGGCAAGAAAACTGTATAGCCTCACAAACTGCTCGCTTTTAACACACGAGACAAGTATGCTCAACAAAGGCAATTCCTAAACCAAAATCCCTAAGTGTGATCATTCAAACGACAGAAATTTAAGCAGTACTTTCTTGTGATGCTGTTTATCATGCTGGGATAAAAGGCGCTTCTCACTTTAGAGAGTCTGTGGATGAGATCCAATGTGTGACCATTCCAATGAAAGCTATCCAGAAGTACCTTCCTTTGGCGCTTTTTTAGCACTTCGCTCAACAAAATTTGGGAATATGTTCAAATAAAGAAAGAAAGATGGTAAATTTTAAGCTCAGAAAGAAATGAGAAAGATGGAATATTCAGTTTCTCACGAGCGTGGGACAAAGAAAAAACCCGAGTCCCCGATTTTTTTGTCCCACGCTCGTGACAAACTGACTATTCCATCTTTGTCAGTTCTTTCCGAGCTTAAAATTTACCTTCTCTCTTTTTTTATTATCACAAACGGTGCTTTTGACATTGCTGATCCTAGCAGTATGCAGGACGCGTGTCACAACGAATTCAGTAAATATGACCTTGCTCGCCACGAGTCGGCTTCCAGTAGCTCAGTGGTTGGAGCGCCCGACCGGTGTACGGGAGGTCCTGGGTTCGATTCCCGTCGGGGACTCAGATTTTTTCTTTTTCCCAAGCTCGTGACAAACTGAATATTCCATCTTTCTCATGTTCAAATATTTTATTATACGGCACATCTGGGAGTCAAAAGGTTAACATCCTGTTATCGACATTACGGGTTCTTACGTCCTTCTCTTCATGTTTCTGATCGTGTTTTCCAGCGCCATGGCCTTCTGCATCAGCAGCAGTTTGACAGTTTTCTCTTCAGCGGAGACAACTAGCAACCGATCAGCTGATCTCTTCCAGATCTCCGCTTCTCTCTTCATCTCTGCGGAAAAGAAAGAAAACGTACCCTGAGCTATTCTCAGAAGGTAACATGGATGGGTTCTGCTTGGATACCTACAACTTGGTTATTTATTGACTAAACCCCCTCCGTCGGCTTGTATACCGGAGGATAATGTCCGAGGCTGAAAGATTGTCCGAAAAATGAACAGTTGGCTGAGAAGAGAACTTGCGAAATATTGAGGACAATCTTTAAAGCCAAGGGCATTATCCTCCGATAAACCAGCAAGCCATGAACGGGTTAGTTTTCTTTATAACCCTCCGATTAACTTTCATAATGCCCTTTTGTCGTGCTAAAGACGCAAAAAGCCATTGATGATCACGGCGTGATCGCCACGTGACGTAATTAATTTCGCTGTCATTGGCTTCTGCTAGTGCGTGCTTCTACCAATGAGTGCGCCCATAACTGTTTTTCTCGGTTAGCTAACAAGCTTTCTAAAGGTCCAGGAGTTGTTTGTGTAATATTACGATTCTACTGCGCCTGGGAAAACAGGGAAAACTGGCCACTACGACGTCTGAACAATCAACGCAAATTTCCCGTACTGATGAGGTAACGTTTCTCAGATCACGAGACGGAGAGTGCTCTTCATTGGCTCAACGCTCGCATACAAAGAATTGTTTTCTCCCGTTTATGTCAACCAATTTCTTAGCTAAATACGCCATTTAAAAGCTAAAGCGAAACGAATTTGAGGTCACAACGAGATCACTGAAAAAAATTTAATTTTGCAAGTCAACATTGGCGTATAATATAGTATATAATTTTTTCTCCCGTTTACATCAGCCAATTTCTTGCTTTATATTTAATCTAATCATGGTAATTGCCACTAGCGTTACAAATAATGCTAATCCGGCACTGGAGCGGCCAGCGGTCGCTCAATTACATGGTATCAGAATAAATGAAAAACAACGATGTAAATTAAATTAGACTAATACGCCATTTGAAAGCTAACAGAGCGTAGATTTCTATAAGCGAACACTAAGGGAAGAGATGAAGCTTCAGAACTCGATTTAGTTGAGGTTTCGCTTTAGTTTATTCTTTGTCATAAAGCATAATTCGTAACTAAGGCAAAACCACGTATTGAAAGCACTTGAGAAATGAAGAATTCGCTCTACGTTTTTCGGTCTCAAATTCCCATCATGATTTATGACAACAACTACAATACAATACGTTTTTTTATGTATATAATCGTACCTTCAATAACCGGTGGGTCATCATTGACGATTTTGACATTCCGATATAGAAGCCTAAGAACAACAACAACAAAAAAAAGACTGAAAACAGTGGTACACCTTTCCCATCAGATCTGAGTCCTTGGAAGAGGCTTCACGGCGTACAGTGGTCAAATATGCGATGCATGCATAGTTGCCGCCACACATATGAACACAACATAAAGATTAATGTAGGATCCTCCATTTTAAAGCCAACACTTAAAGAGATAGTCCCCAGGCGCGTCCATATCGTGTTTTCTTAAGTATGCCGACCTTTAAGTAGCCTGCGTAGCAAGCGTTTCCGTAGGGCCTTCCGCAGGTTTCAAGCATTTTTCGCTTCTTGAACGCGCGAAAATTGGGGCAAACGCCTCCCCTCTCCTCCCCTCCCCTTCCCCGCTGCTTCCATCAGTGTTGTGCTCGCCCCAACTTTTGCGCCGATGGGCGGAAAACCCTACTGAAACGCTTCCTACGCAGGCTAACCCTTACGTTTGCTTTACTATCTTGAAAAAGGGAAAAAATCGCCAAAAGTCAAGAAAGGAATGAAATATAAACTAGAGAGATAGGCAGAATAAAGGCTAAACTGCAAATTTTGATTTCTGGACCCGTTATGGGATCAAACTTCAAGAGCGGTAATCCACCAACATCATCGCAGTCTTCTACTTAAACCCCTATATTACTTGTTCCGCTTTACTCTGTAGAAAATTTCTATCCAAGTTAGCTGTTTATTTGGTGGCATTTTAAAGAAATGTAACATGAAAATAAGGTAACTTAAATTTCGATATTTTGGCAACACACTGTCCCTCTAAGGTCATTTTTGTTTTCAAGGTAAGTCTTCGTACAAACTGAAGGTATAACTGTCGGCCACACGTTTACCGGTGAGGAACTGAGTTCAGTGCCACAGTGCACTTCACGCCCGTAAACGTTTGGTGTAGTGAAACAACTTTCAATAGACCACATTGCATTTTTTATAGCTTGCTTTTTCAACAGAAAAACCATCGATACTTTACCTCAACACAGCGTACGCTACCAAAAGGCAAAAAATTATTCCACCGATGAGGTGTTTTGTAAAATCTGCAAAGTGGACATGCTGAAAGGACAAATAACATTGTCACATGACTTTCTTTTTAAGTTACATTTCCCAAAAGGTCTTGAAAGCAGGAAAAAAACACAACAGTATTTAATCTTTTCAATCAATCAATCAATCAATCAATCAATCAATCAATCAACCATCAATCAATCAATTAATCATTTATTTCCCTTTTTTTCAAATTGATTACAAAAGAAGTATCATAGATTTTAAAATTATACTTGGGCAGGAGCTCTCATCAAACCCTCCAGGTCTTTACGAGGAGAGCCCCTGGACAAGTTTACAATAATGAAATTTCAATACACATGTCTGTTGTATGTCGGTTTAGTATATAGATTACTGTTCTCTTTTTGCTACGTTTATTTAGTGATATTGATTGAAATCTAGATATTTCTATTTGAGGAGAAAATGAGTTTTTTTTTTCCTGAATAAGCTAAATGTTCGAATTTCTTGGATAGATTTTGTCAAATTATTCCATCCTAAATTTCCTTTGTCTTTCACTGTCGCGTGTTATCTCAGATAATTGTATTGAACAACAAACCCCTAACAAATGCGCTATTTTCATCAGAAAATATTCACCACACCGCGAATTACATCCCCCAATGTTTCTAACAACGATGCGTTTGCGCTAAAACATTTTCGCTCTAAATAAAATAGTTAGTGACTCCCTCAGTCAAATACGTAAGTTTTAATGAGTATAGGAACCTTTCATGGAAACTTTTTTTGAGCCGCAAAGTTTGAGTTTCGCGCCCGAAAAGTGCCTCCATTTTGATCTCGGCCAAACCGACGGCATCAAAAACCTGTGACGTCACAAATCGCGTAGAAGACAAGAGTGACATGGCAGAGAAGAAAGCATCAAGATTAGGGGTAACTTGCTGTGCTGCTGGCAGCACCAATAACTGAAGTAAATTGTGCGAACATTGAAGGCATGCCGGGAATAAGTACACATTATTTCCCGAAGGACGAAACTTTACGGCAGAAGTAGACTCGGTTTGCAGGAAAGATTTCGGTCGCCTCCCTAACTTCATAGTATGAAGAGATTAAGGAGATAAATCCGAACCGGCACGGGGTGTTGAACAGAGCCAACATGATCGAAGAGGAATGGAAAAGAAGAACTTAATGCTCATTTAGTGGGCACTACTTCAGTGATTAGCTTTCAGTTACTAAGCTACTGGAAATGTTTGCTTGATCGTTCAAGATGGGATTTTTTGACACGTTTTACACATCCGCCTCAACTCGAATTTACTGCAAAAAAAAAACAAACAAACAAACAAAAAACTAGGTAATTGTGAGGAATTTACTGAACCCACTAACTTTTTTGAGCTCCTTGTCAGAAACCAAAATTATATTCGGTGGATCCCCAATTCCTGTAGAACAAAAACAAAAACAGTTCAGCACGTGTGTAAGGGCTGTTTGGATGTTTTTAAGAAACCCACAAAGCAACACAACACAGCTGCGGCAAACGCAGATTATTTTGCATTGCAAAAATTATCACACAGTGAAATGGTTTGACATGAGAGTTAGAGCACCAATCCAGAGGTCCTCGATTGAAGTCATCCTCTCTTATCACCAGAGGGATTTTTAACAGCATAGTCCCGAGTTTAAACCCCAGGTCACACATAAATAGCAAACTGGTTAATCTTCCAAAAACTGAGATTTTAACAATGCTTATGTTTCAGTTCCAGATATTTTCAGTCGTTTGGTGTTACCAACTAGTACCGCAGAGCTGTCATTAAAACATGAAAACAAGCTTTTATCGCCGGCAACTACAGTGAAGAAAGTTTGACTACCCGACAACAGTCGTGCAAGATGTTCTTTCCGCGGGGAGCCAGCTTGTTCAAAGCTTTACAATAGCCCACGCACCACAATATATTCTAACACTTACATTTAGTGATTTAATTATTTATTTTTATTTTCTTTTATTTTTATTTTTTGGTTTATGCTAACCAGAGACACTAACCGAAATAAATGCGGTACAGAACCAAATGGAGAGAAAAACAAGATTTCCAGCTTGTTAGCACAGTTGACCATCTTTCGGCAAAGCTGCTACTTTTTTTTTTGTCTAGAATCTTTAAGTTTGCAAATCAGTTCTTACAGTGCAACACGCTGCACCTTTGCCTCTTGTGCAAAGTGTTCCATTAGTTTTTGACAACTGACAGAGAACTATGACAGGAGGAATCGCAAGTGCGAACGCAAAACTTTACAACTCCAATTCTCACAGTTCTTTCATTTTAACTGGTCAGTTGACACGAAAGCCGTGGACGGAAAAGTTATCAAAAAGTTGTTCAAAACTAGCTTAAAACTTTGTATACTATAACACCACAGAAATCAATTTCACGCCAAAAAAACTGAGTCCCAAACAAAAATCACAATTTTTCAAGCCACTTTTGCCGCAAACAAAACGGCGGTAAATCCGCAGACGGTCACTGTTAGGTGGGAACTAAGGATGCTATACCCAGCAATTTCTGATACCTGTTGCTGTTCCACCAATGTTAGAAAATATCACTTCAGCTATCAGGATATGAGTGGGATTCAGATTCAGCACTTGACACAACCTTGCAAATAAAACGGGAAAATTTGTTTCACAAAACACTGAAAAACAAACAGCAGAAAGTGAAAGCACTGCTCAACTACAGACAGAAACGTTTGTATAGCCTCCGTAGCAGTCGTTTCCATTTCCTTTTAGCCAAACGGGATACGTGCGAGGGCATGGGGCTCCTCTTCACTCCTTGCCCTCGCGCGTATCCCGCGTGGCTAAAAGGAAACGGAAACGACTGCTACGCAGGCTAACGTTTGTACTTTATAATAAAGTTTCGATATAACGCACGCTCTGATTGGTTGAAACAGCGTGCTTTATCAGAGTACAGATGCACGGAGTCGGCCCGTGACGCCATTCTGCGCGCGCTGGCAAGCTGAAAACCTTTCTTGCGCGCGCTTGCAAGCCATGAAAAAAACTTGATTTCTTGCAATTAAAAGCCAGTTTCTTTACAAATGTGAGCAAAGCTATATTATCAAACAAATAAAAGAGCCAAAACCGTGCTTTGTTCTGTGATAAAGCACTCAAGGAAGTGACGAGAGCACTCAAGAAGTAGGGAGAAGCACTCGCCTGCGGCTCGTGTTCACCGTACACTTCTTTCGTGCTCTCGTCACTTCCTTGCGTGCTTTATCACAGAACAAAGCACGGTTTTGGTTTTTTCATTTGTTAAATACAACATTGTGTAGGATTGTGCAAGAGCTGATTTCTGTATTTAAAACCCTTATATGGGTTTTAGTGTCAAACAATTTGCAAATGTTCAGTGATGAAGACTACGTTTTAATGAATAAATTTTTTGACAAAATTTAAATCGTGCTCCTTATTTATACTTTTTCTATCTTTTTAATGCATCTGGTATTGCAAGATTTAAACATGTCCTGTTTTCCAAAACATATACTTAAACGAAACAGTCTGAAAATCATTTGCTCAGGAACATTCCAACAACTGCATGTAATATATCCCAGTAACTCTAAAATTATCATAAAAGAAAACCAAACTTCTCGTAGTAGCAGGCATAGTCTGGGGAGGGGGGGGGGAGACAAACGGCGGGGCAAAAGGGAGAGGATGGGGGGTTTCCTGCCCTCCTCTCCCTTGTCCCCCCTCCTCCTCCAAATCCGTCAGCTAACCAGGTTAAACTTCTTGTGACTTTTGAAAGTTCCGCGTTTTCTTACATTTTTTATGCTTAGGTTAGTTTAAAGTGTCTTTCGAAACGGGGTGTACATGCGTAGAACGAAGCCAAGAAAACTATCCACAATAACAGGCTTAAGGCGTCCTTATTAGCGGGTGTAAATAAAGCAGGGTTCGATTGTGGTCTTGACTGCTGGGATATATTATCATCATCATCATCATCATCATTATCACTATTATTATGTGGTGTTATATTTTTATTGGATTTATTGTATTAATTTTTTTTGTCTAAGTTAATGTCTTGCGCGATGGTATCCCTTTTGCAGGACAATAAAATTTTTGAAAAAGGTTGAATAAAGGCGTTCAAAAGTCTCTGGGGCGAAGCGCATGTTGTCTCCAAAACCACAGCAAAACAAAAGAAATTCCGCAACGATTACCGAAGCTGGCAATTTAATATGTACAACGATATTTGTTAATATTCCACTTGCACTTATAAGATATGAATCGATTAGAACCAACTCGGTGCGCTATCACCTCATATCTAACACACGCTCGTGGAATGATTTATAGTTAGCATATGACAACCAGTGGATAGTGTTTTTCGCGCGCTCTGATTGGCTTCTCAAACTTGGGATAGCATCTGCTATTCACCTCCACTTCAGTGAATAATACACCGTACGGAAAAAGATGGCGGCTGTACATTTTACCACAATACTTTGCGAACCTAACACAGCCAATAAGCACATAAAAAGCCATATTTTTGCAGAAATTTGTCCCTGTGCTAGAAACATCCCGTATGCTAAGTTTGAAGTTTTTAGAACTTTTCTTTGCGTTTTTATGAGCGTTTTTAGGTTTCTTGTTTGCTAAGAACTATGGGTAAATGTACCAGTCGCCATATTTTTCGGTACGGTGGATTGTTAATTAGTTACATGTAAATGGCTTGTGGTACTGTAGTCAGAATATAGGACATGGAATACATTAGAAAACCTTAACGAGATATTAAACAGGTCAATGTGCTCTCCTGCGTTGATCTTTACAAGCAGTATACTGGTATAATATAAAGTCCTAAACAAGAGGATGGGATAATTACTGATGAACTTACGTAACAGTTACAGGAGTGAGAAGCAAAATGACGGTCACGTTATCCTGTTTGAAAAAAAGAAGAAAAGAAAAGAAAAGAAAACCTTCAAGTTTTGAAAGTAACAAGCCCTCGAAAGAGCAACTCCTAAACAGGATGTCCTTAACTATAACTAACTCTAAATTACCTATAACAAATGTCTTTTTTTTTAATATCATGCATGGGTAAACTAAACGAATGAACCAATATGTATTGGAATGCTGTTTTTTTTCTTTTTTTTAAGGTACACGGGTGTTATCACATTTGTCTCATAATTATTTCTTGGAAAATAAATACATACAGCAAATGTATTTTAAAAACTAACTGAGATAAGCGATCTCCCAAAGAAAAGCGTTCAGTATGCTTTTCTTTCACTATTTCAAAAGAACACGCAAGCGACCACGAAGATGGCTTGCCGTGTGGAAGGTGACGCGCGCCTGATGAGCTGCTAGTGTGGTGAGTCGGATACTACACGCGGCAGGCAATTTTCGCGCCCGCTTGAACGTTCTTTTTGCTCGACTATCTAATTGGTTTAGGATTTAAGGCTCAATAAATTAAGTTTCTTTACCAGGACAGCGGAGATAACAGCCGTGCATGCGCAGAGAAGAGTAATGAGCCACCACACGTGACCCCTGGACAGCTTGTATGCCTGAAACACAAGAAAATCATCTGGATATGACAGTGTATTCACACCTTAAGATAGACAGGTTATGTATAATACTACGTTTCCGTAGGCTTTTTCGCACGTTTGAAGCATTTTTCGCTTTTTGGCCGCACTTAAACTGGGGCGAGGGCGCAAAGGGGGGGAAGGAGGGGGGGGGAGGGGAGGAAGAGAAGCCTCGAAAGTGGGGAAAAACCTACGGAAACGCTTGCTGCACATGCTAAGAAATTGATGGGAAAAGGCCGCAACAGACGTCGGCACGCAGGCTACCATAAAAGCTGATTTTGCTGATGATTGATTTTTGCCCATTTTTACCTTGAAGTTGGTGAGCCTGTGCGGCTTCCAATTTGCGTGACAAAAACAACCCTACTTATCTCCCCAGCACTACGAGCTCAAAGCTAAACAGCTGATTTTAGTGACCTTGGGATCTTGACTTCATGGTAACTCTATTGAAAACAAACGCGCTATGAAGGGCTCACTAAGAACGAGTGTCACGTTCCATTAAACAATATTTTACCGATCTTACGTAATAGATTAAAATAATTTTTCAAACCTTCAAAGCTACGTAGTCGAAGAATCCAGTTTTAGCAAACACAGCAACCAGGATCATCTGCCACAGAAAAAAATAAATAAGAATAAAAAACACGAATGGGAAAGAACAGCAAGATTGTTTCATTATTCATGAATATCAACATTTAAACACAATTTTTTTCAAATTTGTGAATTTTGCACCAACTATGTACATGTATTGCTTCACTTCTTTTCATCTTTAACATTTGCACCTGTCAAAGCTCAGGAAAATAATTTCTGCAGGTCTCCAAAGCCAGAGAGGTCAAAGATTTTTACTGTGCAGTTGTTTTGTAATGTTTTCAAAACGTTGCAAAAAAATTTCAAAATTGAAAAGACACTCTTGGACACAAAGGCCACAAAGGACATGCACTATAATTCTCTTGGAACCAAGGTAACCACGTCTTTACAGCATGCCTAAGTCATACATACTGAGAGGCCCTTGTTGGATAAAAAAAATTGAATATTAATAACTTAAGGAATACAACAGGTTTTCTAGCGTTGTTTTTAAGAATTTCATTGTGGCCTTTAATGATTTATGCTCTTCTACCAAGTTTTTTTTTTTTTTTAAATTAAGGCCGCGGGTGACAAGCTGCTCATGAATAAATTTATAAGGCAAAATTTTGGTGGAGGTCTTACGTTAAAAAACTTTATATCTTGAACGTTTGGGAGCCGTTTCCGTTGAAACTTAACAGAGAGCTTGGGGAATGGTGGAAGTGCAAAAGGTTGTTTTTGGTTTGATAGATTTCGCTTTTTTGCGATACTGTGAGCTCCCAAAGTTAAGTTTTCGTAAAACGCGACTCCGTTTCCAAGTTTTCTCCTCGTGGAGAAGACAACACTTCTTGATTTTACCACTCACTGTTCAGTTAAAACCTCTATTGTGTCACAACAGAAGCCAATTATAGGATTTCGAGTTCCATTGAATGTTGTGAGCTTTTAAATGAGTAAAATTGTCCTTGTTTAAATGTGAAGCCTTCAATATTTTGTTAAAAAGCCTGTTAAAAAAATGGCTTCTGTTGTGACAATCTACAATACACCTAAGGTGGAATCATTTGCAGCATACACGTATAGCTGTCGCTTTAGCGCGTGGGAATTTTCTTTGTTTTATAGCCAAAAAACAATAAAAAATTCGCACGTGCCAAAGCGACAGCTATACGCGTATACTGCAAATGATTCCACCCCTAGTTTATCTGCCTGCTGTGTCAGGTCAGGAAATTCTATATCCGTGCTGTATTCTTGGACACAAAATTGGTGTTTTTAGGGCTTCCGAAGGCTTACCGAATAAACACGAATGTTTAAGGTAAGATTATGCTAATTATGGAAATTAAACTCTTGCAGCTATTGTTCACTGTCCAGAAAAGAACAATACTGACGTTGCAATTTAGAGATCGCAAATATTTGAATTAAGAGCACTTCCGAAACTCCATGTTAGCTATAAGGAGTATTATTTAAGTTTTTGTTTTGTTCTGTTGGAAAACTTCTAAAAAGTTTCTATTAACTTTTGAACGTAAAAAAGCGGGACTTCGAGAGTATTTTTTATTTAAAAATGCTTAAAAGTCACAACATATCCGTGGCACACGATTTAACGCACGCGCAATTACTGATTAAGAAACTGGAAGTTTTACTGAAGAGACTATTCATGAATATTTCGCACCATGTCGCTACCATTCGTCGCACTTCGTGCAAAGGCTTTAAACGAATAGATACTGATGACCTAGTTTCTCACCCGCGGCCTTAAGGTGTATGTTACACGTCAAGGTGTATACTACAGTTGTATATTACAGGTAAGAAGCTCATACCATTCCAAACAGAAGGGCAAGAGTCTCCCATTCAACCCACGTCAAAATGGTTTCCAACGTCGGTCTCTGAAATGTCAAATGAAAATTACAATATATGCTGTACAAGGTTACTACCACGTCTCAATATGCAAAACATAGTACTTTTTTTTCGATTTTCCAAGCCATGACTTTGTTTTCCTACAGCTTTTACAGTTAACGGAATTAGAGTCCCGCCAAAGTATTGAAATTTTGCTTATAACATGTTATATTTACAAAAGCCACCAAATATAAAACCAAATTGGATAAAAAGATCCTTCAGAGCAAAACAGAATATTGACTGCACATAGTCTGGGGATAAAGCAAATTGCCATTCTAATGAAACTACAGTCGAAGCTCTTGTAAGCGACCACCTCAGGAATTCAGAAAAGTGGTCGCAACTAAAGTTGGTCGCTTACGAGAATGGGCTCTTGTAAACGACCATCTACTAAAACAATAGAGGGTGGTCGCTTACAAGAACTTTTAGCAGAAAGCTTTGCATATGGTGTTGGTTGCCAATAGTATTGTATCAACAATATTAAATAGTTTTTTGTTGCCTATCACAGGAGAGGATTGCATATGTAAGGGTCAATGAACCATTATAGAGCGCTTATGTTTTGTATTACTCCAAATTTGATTAAGAAGTGAATGCTTTTATAAAAGTGTTGACTGAGTGGTCGAGAATTTAAAAACAAAGGAAAAGACCACCCGGTAATTCGCAAAAGTGGTTGCAGTCGCTTACAGGATGGGTCGCTTACAAGAGCTTTCAATTAGGGAGTTTAAGTGACAATTCAAATGGGGTCACAGTGCTGCTCGTATCTAGAGCTGGTCGCTTAGCTAGGAGAGTGGTCGCAAGAAGAGCGTCGACTGTATTGTCTTTCTAGTTTATACTTCTGTACACCGGTCAGAATCATGCGCCAACCACTGGGCTACTGGTGAACTCGTGGCAAGCTTAAGTTCATATTAACTGGGTTCCTTGTGACACACATCCTGCATACTGCTAGGATCAGTCCCAAGCATGTGACAAACCAAATATTTCATATCCGTGAAAACATTTTCTTCACAGATACCTTGAAGTACACTTGAGGACAGAAAATGGCCGGATGCAATTTTCGTTTTGGTTACAATTTCTCAAGACCTCCTGCAGCTGCATTTCGTAGAAGGAATTTGACGTCCTCCCAGTCATGTTACATGCACTAAAATAAACACTGTCCTTGTAAACCAGTAATTGCCAACACGCATATCTAGCTGGATTTTTGAAAAGGTGGCTCGTGAAGAAATTTGGCCATTTTCACGAGAACGACGCTGAAGCCAATTAAGGTTTTATGACTCCAAACAGCCTTAAAACCACACGAAAGAGAAAGGAGAAGGAAGGGAAGAGAGCGTAGAAGAAAAAAAGACTCATCACTCACAAAATTTTAATATTGCCTACTTTGAATGACAGAAAACCACTCACTGCACACCGGTTCAGATGCCTCAACCGAGGAGAATTGTTTGAAAAATTCACTAATAGCATTGTTTTGATAATTCTCGTTAAACTGAAGATGGTATGATTCACACCAAATTATGTCTTGAAAAAGCTGTCTCACGTTTTCTAAATTTGTGATTATTCCATTCCCTACAGAATGACAGTCAGATGACATTCCTAAGCAATCAAAATACTGTACAGATGTTTTACCTTGTTGATGCATGACAAAACAGATAATGCAGCTAAAGATCCCAGCATTGCTGCAGTTGCTCTGTGAACAAGCTGAAAAAAAAATTAATTTAACAAACATTTAACTTCTTTTATAATAAAGTTTCGGTATAACGCGCGCTCTAATTGGTTGAAACAGCGTGCTGTATCAGAGTACAGATGCACGGAGTAACCCGTGACGCCATTCTGCATGCGCTGGCAAGCTGAAAACCTTTCTTGCGCATAGTTGCAAGTTATGAATAAAACTTGTTTTCTTGCAAATTAAAGCCAATTTCTTTACAAATGTGAGCAAAACTATATTATAAAACAAATAAAAAGTCAAAAGCGTGCTTTGTTCTGTGATAAAGCACTCGAGGAAGTGACGAGAGCACTCAAGAAGTAGGGAGAAGCACTCGCCTGCGGCTTGTGTTTACCCTACACCTCTTTCGTGCTCTCGTCACTTCCTTGCGTGCTTTATCACAGAACAAAGCACGCTTTTGGCTTTTTTATTTGTTAATTGAAACATGAAACTAGCCTGTATTAAAAAGCCTGACATTTAGAGTAGTTTTCAATTGAGAGTCCAAAAGTAATTTGCGTTTTGCCTTCAATTGGTTTTCCTTTACTTCGCTCTGTGATTGGTTAAAACATATATCTTGTGCCACTTTCACGACCAACCAGAAGTTAAACCAAACCCAATCAAGACTTGGGTTGTATGTGTACTAAGAACTGTCTCGCTAGCCTGTTCCAGGCGTTCAGATAGCGGAGCTCGAGCGAAAAAGAAAGCGAGTGAAAGAGATCGCTCGCTTTATTTTTGCTCACGCTGCACTATCTGAACACCTGGAACAGGCTACTGTCTCGCTCACTACACTAGCGGCTCGACACGCGCGTCACGTTTCAACGCGGCAGGCGATTTCGTGCCCGCTCGCTTGTTTGTTTTCCTCGACTATCCCTGAGCGGAAAGAGAGACTGCTCATAGTCTTGGTCGTATGCGTTTTTCTGCTATTGGCGCCTATTATTATGTACACATGTAATTGCTTCAAGTTCTGATTGATTCATTGGATAATTTGTGTTTGTTGTGATTGGCTGTGGTAATTACTTTGGTTTTGAGCCCCTGCTAAACGATTAAACATTTTCGTCCAACATCTTGTTTGTCACACAAAACGTTCAATAGCTAAACAGGCAAACAGTGTTTGACCAAACATCGGATAAATCGAGCCCACATAACACTTCTTGCGTAATGCAGCTGAAAAAAATACATTGACGTCACCCACATTCCGTCTCTGATAGGTCTCTTTTTCCCGCTTGCGCAATCCTTGTTGGCAGAGGAGGCTAAATGATCAAACATTTGCTGGTATAAAGCAAAATGTTGGGTGAAGATGTTTGATCTAGATCAAACATGAAAAACCATTTAAATGCTGAACAGTAAAACATGTTCTTCCAACACGATATTGGACAAAAATGTTTGATCGTTTAGCCAGGGCTTCAATTGAAAAGCGCTATAACAGAGGACAGAATTCCAAGTGATCAGTTTGATTTTTCAGCCCTTAAATCCTCATTAGTTGAAGGTGGGATAGAATAAGCTTAGTAAATCGTATCATAATCATGCAACACAAATTTATACCTCAAATATGATAAGTATGTAGACTCCAATTAAGATAATAACTGCACCAATAACCTACAACAACACAACAAAAGCAAAATATTATTACAAGGTTTAACAATTTGGACAGTCTGTACAAATGTCCCAGAATTATGTCCGTCCATGAAGTTGATTCCAAGCCACTTGAGTCTAATTTCAAAAAAAAAATAATTATAAATAATTGTCATAGCAGCCAGTATCTTGTCCTCAACCTCACGCACACAAAATCAGGAGAGTGGAAATTAAATTTCAGTCAGTTTATTGCAGCTTGTAGCTTTATGGTCAATTACACTTGTAATAATTACACCTGTATAAGGCTAATTATAAGACTAATAATTAGTCCCAAATAGGGACTAATTATTACCGCGGTAATAGTTGTGGAAATGTAAAACGTGGAATGTGAATTGTGGATTGAATGATGTGAAAGGTGAAAAAAATGCAAGCTAAAATGTGAAAATTGTATAGTAAAATGTGAATATATGAAATACAAAATATTTACTGTTTTGGTAAAGGATGTTAAGCTTGCCAATTCTATACTCAAGAATTGCTATTAGTGATGCCTCACAGATTCCCAAAAACTAGAGCCATTTCAACATGGCCACATGAACAATGAATCTGATCATTGCTCGTGTAAAGATCTCAGCAAGGTGCCCTTACTATATCTATCTTCAACAGAAATGCTGACATTCACCATTCACCACAGGTGTTTATTTGTTCACCATAGAAATCACACAAAACAAACTCACACGCATAAAACTACATTTGAAAATAAATTGGGAAAATAACACGGGGAATTAGAATATTCTTAAGAAAAACTATTTACAGTCAACTGTAACTGACCTGTCCTTTTTTGAAAGTTTAAGTCTCCTTTCTATGGAAATTGGGTCGTTGAACGTTTCATTGGTTGTCGAACTGCAGTTGATTCCAATGTGTTCAATACTAGTTGAAACCTGTAAGAAACATATGGTTTCATGACAAATACAGCACTGTCCAGTGGTAATTTGAAATCACATTAAGACGTTGTAATCGCATGCTTTCTCTTTCAATAGAGTATTTTAAAAGCATTGCCATAAATCTTAAGTTTTTTTTTTTTGTCAAGCATCCCCAAGCAAATTATACCTTCAGTTGATGGCTAAAACTGTTGGCATTCTGTCCTGAACACCCTAAGTTATACAAAAATCCATAATTTACACCCCTTAGTGAGACTGTGAGCATCCCCACGCCCTTCACATGGAAGCCTTTCCCTCACCAGGAGTAAAGTGTAAGACAGTTAACTTATCTATTGCATTGACATTACCAGGGACCTACCATTTTGTAATCAATGAATTAAAACAATTGTACGTGAATCTGGCATTATTGGCTCGGGTATTGTAAATACCTTCCCTTCCTCACCTTTACATACATGTATTATTTAGGGATTTAAAGAAACCCCAATGGCAATGACAGTGAAAATGCCACAAAACATTAACCTTTAATGAGCAGAATAATGGTTCCACACATGAATTATATACATATTTTATTATTATTTTCTGGTACCCTTCTTTGCCATGAAATGACCAATTTAAATGCAGAAATTTATGCAAACACAAAATGGTGACTTTTCCTTCTCAAAATTTCTTACTTTTCCTGTGAATAAAAATTCATTTTATGGATAGTTCAGCCACATTAATTATGCAAATTGGGCAATTTCAACTAATCACAGGGTAGGTGAAAAACATGAATTTATTAGTTAAATATTGAGTGACATTTTCACAGGTATTGTCACAATGGTTGCATATAGTCTGTTAAATAGCAGGGGACCTTAATTAGAGCCATAACACTGTCCGATTACAAGATAAGGCCACAGAGTTTTTAGTCTCAATTGGTCTCTAGTGAGGCCCTGTTAGGGTAAATTCCGACAAGCGACAGTTGGCCTTGAAACAGCGACATAACAAAAATGAAATGGCGACAAACGACACAAAGATGGATTGAAACTGCGACAGCGACGAAGACAAGAGCAAATACACTAGTAAAATACCAACAGGGACATGGCTAATCCTCCACAATACGTGAAATGAAGGGTTTTGAAATTCAGACTAGCAACATTTGTAGCCCCCCTAAAAGGGCCTCTCTTGAGTATGTAAATGTGTGGGTTTCATTTACAGTCTGTGATACCTTCAAGAACCTCCTTCAAGATGGCTACAGTGCATTTAGTAAATAATTTAACATTCACAGGATTCCCATTCTTTGTAATTTATGCTTATGTGTAAGGAATACTTACATTTGTTTGACTATCATTCTTGCTTACAAGGCCAATGGTGAGATTTTGCCCCTATGATTTAGAATCTTGATTGACAGGAAAACAATGTGAATTATCGTCAGTGGCAGTTGATGCTGGCACAACACTAACTATCGGCAATATTTATTTTGCATGACTTAATTACATTATTGGGGTTTCTATGTTTTTGCCAGTCAAAACTATACTGAAATTAAAACTAAACACCATTTCTTATACATGTACACAACATGCACTTACAACACTAAGAGGAAGGCAAGAAATGATTACTTAATGGAAAACCGAAAATAATTTTGGTTCTGTAAAACTGTTTGCATGTTTCATCTGGCCATCCAATTAAAGCCACTTAAGTACAGTTTCAGAAAACAGTGGGAAAGTTGGTGGATATTCCATTTCATTTGACATGAATTTTCTTTAACATTTCACTTGTTCTAAAATTCATTTCCTCGATTTTTTAATTGGCCTTGCAAACTTTAGCTTGACTTGGTGAATTGTCGCCAAAATTTCCTCAAATTGTTGCAAGAATGTTGTGAAAAATTGATCAAAAGTTTGACAATATTGCGAAGAGAACAAAGTGCAAACAACTTTGTTGAAATTCGCTCTCATTACTTTTGCACAGTACTGTGTATAGTAATTTTTTTAAACAATTTGAAAACTGGACCATTATATTTGGGTTTCCTAATTTGATTCCAATATGTCTTAATTAATAGAACTAGAAGCTTTTCAAAGAAATACTGAACTAAAAACTACATGCAGGTGACATAGAGTGTCAGACATCCTATTTCTCCTTACAAATATCACAACTTGATCAAACATAGAGGAGTTGAGAATACTGGAATTATCACCACAGATAAAATGTCTCAGTTGATGTTTAAACAAATTCTCCCAACAAGTTCTATAAGAAAATATGTACAGAGAATAGTGAGAAGAACATATGTAACATAGTCACTTGATGATACGTTTGAGACTGGAACAGAGTATTGCATCATCCTGTTAAAGCATGCACTACGCATGCGTGGGTGTTCTGAAACATGGCGGACTGTTTCACGTGTTTGTTCATCCCGTTGGATGTTTTGACATTCTTTCGTTAGTTTGAGAACATTACATGGTGGCAGCGGTGAGTTCTCCTTTGCAATGGAGTTTCCCACACCCTCTCCGATGAACTTTGACGTTCCGAATGTAGCAGAAGGCTGGAAAAAGTGGGAGAAGTCTTTTGAAGTGTACCGCACCGCTCGCGAAGCGTTCAAGAAGCCGGAAAAAGTTCAGGTTGCGTTGTTGTTGCACATAGCTGGACCCGACGCTCAAACAATTTTTGACACGTTCCAGTTCAGGTCCGGAGAAAGCAAGGAGAAATACAGTTTAATAATACAGAGAATAATCAGTTTATAAAAATAAATAAAAAGTCAGTGTTCTTCCAAAACTGGCACATCGGCGGCATAAAAAACGTATCCTGTCTCGTAGATGAACAAAAAAAACGCTTTCTGTCTTTTCAGTCCTTCCAACAGAAATTCCATATAAACTGCAACTTTCTACAATACTACGGGCTTTTATCTGCGATACCAAGTGCTTGGAAAGAGCTTTTAAAATCACAAACCGGAAACCTCTCCTCTTCGACGCCAACTATAGAAAACCTAACGTGTAAAGTCATATATCATCTGTTGATTAATGGAAAAAATCTTCCTCCACCTACGGCAGAAAAAAGACTCATCAAGTGCGGTTTTGATCCATCGCAACGTCGCAAAATATACTCACTTCCCTTTGTTGTAACAAAAGAAGTTAAATTATCTGTTTTTCAGTTTAAGTTAATACATAATATTCTAAACACAAATAGTCTTCTGTACAAAATGCAAATTATCGATTCACCTACTTGCCCATTTTGCCCTGATACAGAGCAATCTATCTCTCATTTATTTGTGTACTGTTCATTGGCTGTATCTTTCTGGAACGAATTTACCGAGTGGTACTGCTCACAATGCAAAGAGCATAGCGTGACAGCCTTGACAGAAAACGAAATATTATATGGCGTCTTAAAAGGCTCATCTTCGCTTCAAACCATCAACCACCTTATACTCTTTGGCAAGTTTTTCCTGTTCATCTGCGCTAAAAATGACAAAAAATATCAATTTGCGGATTTTGTCGTCTACGTGCGAGAAAAAATAGATCTCGAAAAGTACATCGCCTTACGTGCAAATAAACTCGCTCATTTTAATTTTAAGTGGAAAGATTTCTTTTAAATAATTATCACATCATCGGTAGCATGTCATTCTCTTTGTTGTTGTTTTTTTTTGTGTAACAATTTCATTAATTGTCGTTTGCAGTAAGTAAGTAAGTAACGTAGTGTGAATAGTGTTTGTATTGTAAGCTATTAGGGACGAAGTGTCAGTAATCAAAGATGTAGAATAATAAAGGAATCGTTGTACAAATAAGCTATGCATTTCAAGTTAGTAAGTAATTATTTAAAATGTGTCTCGTTGTATTAATGTAATTAGCGTAATGTATTGTACTCTAGCGTTGTATTGTAAGTAAGAATTATATTTTAGAAGTAGTCAAAATTAGTTATCCTTATAATTAACAATTATTTTTTTTCCTTTTGAAAGTGTACATGTAAAAATTACGTCTCTTGTAAATAGCCCGTTGTAAATATGTATTTATCTGTAGTACCTATGTAACTAGTGTTGCGTGTAAATAAAGTTGCATTATTAAAAAAAAAAAAAAAAAAAAGGAGAAATACAGTGATGTTCTTCAGAAATTTCGTGAATATGTGGAACCTCATCGGAATGTGGTGTACGAGAGGTACCTTTTCTGGACAAGAGATCAACAAGAGGATGAACCGGTCGACTCGTGGCTAACGGATCTGCGAACCAAGGCAAGCAGATGTGAATTCGGCTCTGCTGACGTTACTGACACGATGATTCGCGACAAGATCGTATTTGGCGTGCGAAGTGAGCGTGTAAAGATGAAACTTCTCAAACAACGAGATCTGGATTTGAACGCTGCCGTCGAGATTTGTCGAGTGGACGAAGTTTCAACAAAGCAATTTCAGCGCATGAGACAAGAAAGCACGCCGTCTGGAGGTAACATTGATGTAATTCAAGGTCAGAAGCAACCAAAACGCCATGTTCCACCTTTCCAACAACAGGGCAGTCAACGAGGTATGTGCCATTATTGTGGTAGTTCTCACCCCTATGGTCAATGTCCTGCATATGGAAAGACTTGCACAAATTGCAACAAGAGACATCATTTTGCTAGAGTGTGTATGTCTCGTAATACCGTAGATCCTAGCCAAAGGAAGTCACTCAACATTCTTCAAGCAGATAACGTAGGGGACGATGGCCCATGTGATGATTTGTTCATTGGTGGAATCAATACTGAGAAATCAGATGCCTGGAATGTCAGTGTAAATATTGGAAATGGTAAGATGGTGGAGATGAAACTTGACACTGGCGCTGACGCAAATGTGATCAATGCTAAAGATCTCGGTGAATCCACAATTTTCCCTACCCATGCTGTACTAACTGCATTTGGAAACAACATCATCAAACCTTCTGGCTTTGTCATGCTTGACTGTAAGATAGGAGCGCGCCCATGTCAAAAATTGAAGTTTTACGTTGTGGACTCTGGTCTGTCCATCCTGGGTAGATCAGCCTGTGAGTCGCTCGACTTGGTGCAGAGAATTCAGCAACTTCGTCATGCAGAGTATTCTCCGATATCGAAAGAGAAGTTTCTTCAAGACTATCACGACGTGTTTAGTGGTCTGGGCGAGTTTGAGAAAGAGTACGACATCCAAGTGAGACCAGATGTGGAGCCAAAGATACAGCCAGCGCGAAATTTTCCCTTTGCTGTACGGGATCAATTAAACGAAACTCTTGTACAGCTGGAGGAGAAAGGTGTAATAGTGTCAGTTGACTCTCCCACTGATTGGGTCAACAACCTGGTGGTCACAAAGAAGAAAAATGGATCCATCAGAATCTGTTTAGACCCTAAGTCGCTCAATCAAGCCATGAAAAGAGAGCATTTTACCCTACCTACCCCAGCGGAAGTTCAGGCCAAACTCAGTGGAAAGAAGGTGTTTACTGTATTGGATCAACGCGATGCATACTGGCAAGTTAAGCTGACGGAACAGTCTTCATTTCTGTGCACATTCAACACTCCATGGGGCAGGAAACGGTTCCAAAGAATGCCTTTTGGAATTTGCTCTGCTAGTGAAATTATTCAGAAGAGGAACTTTGAAACATTTGGAGACATCCCAGGCGTTCACTGCATCATAGATGACATGATCATAGCAGGCGAGGATGACAAAGATCACGATCAAATTCTGAAGAAAGTGATGGAGAGAGCCAGATTGAAGAATGTCAAGTTCAATCAGCGCAAAATTCAGTTTCGAGTACCCCAAGTTCATTTCATGGGCAACATCGTAACGGCAGATAGTTTGCGTCCCGACGACTCCAAGGTACAGGCGATAGTAAACATGCCTCCTCCTGATGGAAAGCCAGCACTGAGAAGACTTCTGGGCCTAGTCAAGTACCTAGCACAGTATATTCCACACGAGTCAGATATCACCCAGCCACTTCGGTCTTTGCTGAAAGAAGATGTCCAATGGCAGTGGATGCCCGAACACGAGGAGGCGCTACAGAAGATTCGAGATGTGCTATCCAGTCAACCGTTGCTTCGATTTTACGATGTTCAGAAACCTGTCACAATTCAAGCGGATGCATCATCATCCGGACTTGGTGCTTGCCTCTTACAAGAGAACCAGCCCGTCGCCTATGCCTCCAGGGCTCTGACAAGTGCAGAGAAGAACTATTCCCAAATTGAGAAGGAAACACTTGCTATCTGTTTATCTATCAAAATTTCATCCTTACGTCTATGGTAAGGAGTGTGAAATTCAATCGGATCATCGTCCACTGGAAACTGTTTTCAACCGGCCCCTTAGCAAGGTTCCACCTAGACTTCAACGCATGCTTCTCCAGCTCCAACGGTATTCCCTTCGCGTAACGTATACGCCTGGTCGTCTCATGTTTCTTGCGGACACTTTATCACGGGCCTATCTGGAAAACCAGGATACCGCTGAAGGCAGTGAGCTGGAGGAAGAAATGGAAATCATGGTCCATGAACTGGTGGCTGACAAACCCGTGAGTGACCAGAAACTCATTGAACTGAAAGCAGCGACAGCCCAGGACAATACTCTTCAAACGTTACTCCATGTCGTCTGTGAGGGATGGCCACAACACAGAAATTTGCTCCCGATGGAAGTTCGCCCATTCTGGCACTGTAGAGAGGAGATTCATGAGGCAGAGGGGTTGCTATTTCGTGGGGAGGCCATTATCATCCCTGAGGCAATGCGGAGAGGAATCAGAGTCCCTCTGCACGAGGCACACCTAGGAATTGAAAAAACCAAGACCCGAGCGCGTCATCTGGTATACTGGCCTGGCATAAACTCAGACATTGAGGAGATGGTTTCACAGTGCCCGATATGCCTACGATACCGAGCAAGCAACGTCAGAGAGCCAATGATTGCACATGACATACCAGAACGCCCCTGGGTGAAAGTTGGTGCTGATATTATGACTCTCAAAGGCAAAGATTATCTGGTCGTCGTTGACTATTATTCGAAGTTTCCCGAAATCTCCATTCTTGAGGATAAAACTGCAGCTACTCTGATCTTGCATTTCAAGTCTATTTTTGCTCGGCATGGCATCCCCTTGGAACTGGTTAGTGACAACATGCCATTTAGCAGTGCAGTTTTCAAGCGTTTTGCTCAAGATTGGGGAATCAAGTTAAACCCAAGCAGCCCCTGTTACCCCCAGGCCAATGGACAGAGTGAAAGATTCGTCCAAACACTGAAAGGTTTGCTGAAGAAAGCTGCTGACGAAGGGCGTGACCCTTATTTGGCCCTGTTGGAATACCGTGCCTCCCCTTTCACTGGCACTGACTTTTCGCCAGCCCAGTTACTTTACAGTAGACAGCTGAGAAGTAAATTGCCCGCTACATCTAGCGCTCTTCGTCCTCGTGTTGTTGATGGTCACCCGCAACTTCAGCAACAGAAGCTCAAGCAGATCAGGTACTACAACCGAGGTACCAGGCCACTTCCAGCTCTCAACCATGGAGAAGCCGTAAGAGTCAGAGTCGGAAATGAATGGCAACCTGCCATGCTTACTGGAATTCATTCAAGCCCGCGCTCGTACACGGTGAATCATAACGGTCAAGAGAAGAGACGTAACAGAAGTCAGTTGCTCAAGACCTATGAAAGGCGATTACCTGCAACCATGACCTCGCCGATGGGTTTCCCGGCTACGCCCGCGGCCCGACCGCAGGAACAACCAGCAAGACAAAGTCCTTGTTCTTCTACAGTCACCCGACCCCAAGAAGCTGGTGAGATTCCTTCATTATTTCCCGATCAAGATGGAGATCGTCAAGTTCAAACCTCCAGTGGGCGAGTTGTCCGAAGGCCTACTAATCTCAGAGACTACGTGCAGTACGTGCGTACGTACTTCGAAGGGGAGATGTAACATAGTCACTTGATGATACGTTTGAGACTGGAACAGAGTATTGCATCATCCTGTTAAAGCATGCACTACGCATGCGTGGGTGTTCTGAAACATGGCGGACTGTTTCACGTGTTTGTTCATCCCGTTGGATGTTTTGACATTCTTTCGTTAGTTTGAGAACATTACAACATACATGTTGATACTGGGGCTCAATGCGTTATAAGGTTTTCATTAGAGTGGTTTTCAATTGTGTCAAAAGTAATTCACGTTTTGCCTTTAGTTTGTTTTGCTTTTATAATACTTCACTCTGTGATTGTCAATTGGTTATTAAAAGAATCTTGTGCCACCTTTTCAACTCATAAGAAAGAAAACCAAAATCAATTAACGCTAAACACGAGCTTGGCTGCACACGTTTTCCTGCACTTAATTGGCGTCAGTTCCATGTATTTGCTATGAGTTCTGATTGGTTCATTGAATTGGGTAATTTGTTTTTGTTGTGATTGGCCGGGGTAATTATTTTGGTTTCACGACACTCAATTGAAAAGTGCTCTATTGCACCCTTAGTTTAACCTCCATCTTCATCTAAAAAAGGTCCAGACACAACAACAGTAACAACGGAGTCCTTTGAGCCATCCAGTTCAAAGTCTGATGTACAAGGTATATAGTTAAGGTACGGTATTACATTATCATAACCCTGCCCAGCAGTGACAAGCATCTAATTTCTCCTCACAATATCACTGATTGTTCAGAATGCGCAGGTCATGAGAACAAAGGAAATGATCACTTAAGATCCAGTACTTTAAGAAATACATGGAGAACAGTGAGGAGAACACATGCATGTTGATATCAAGGGTTAGAGTTATTTAAGCGGTACAGAATGGTAAAATTCGAAGACCCTCATTTAAAAATCTCACCCAGGCCTAAAACTTTACTTTTCTATCAATTCTGTACCTGAGACTCATTTGTGGAAAAAATTTAAACTGAGAAAGTGACTCTAAAGCTAGACTTTGAGCAATCCCTCCCTCCTGACTGACTGACTGGCAGTGTCTCAGACGAAGCTCGAGCAAGATTTTCCTGACTCGTGAGATACAATTTTGAAAATCTGAAGTTTTGAGACACTCCCTAATTCTTGTATGCACCCCGATTCTGAGATTTCAAGGCACTGAAATTATTTATGAGACTGGAGTCTTCACTTTTAATAGACCATTCTTCACCTGTTACTCCCCTGTGTAAAGTAAGGGGTGGTGAATGGTCTTACCAAACCTTATAAAGGCAGGGGTTTCAATAAAATTTGAAGTAGGCAGCTGGTTTGAGTAGAGTAACCGACTGTATCAACGGGGGCTTTGAAAGAATCTTCCTGTAATTACTTCAATTTAGGGGAAAAGTAGCCGATTTCTCTGAGCGAAATAGCCGACGCTTTTCGTCGGCCGTCGGTGCTTATTGAAAGCACTGAAAGGTATCACAAAATTTCAGCTGAATCATAAGTTTCTCACAGTCTCATTCTTTTAACAGTTCTTTGCATCTTAGAGTCCCAAATGTTCGACAAAACAGCCTCAGAATATCAAGTTTCTTCAACCTAGCCATCTTAGGATCTCAATCTTTACACAAAGCCCCCTAGGGCCTTGACTTTTTAGAACGCTATAAAATGAAACTCGAAGTTCTGATGTGAAAGGGTCTCCAGCTCGCACAAAAAAATGATTGTCTCACCATCTCGCAAAGTCTGGAGGTTACCAGTTGTCACCCCTTAAAGTACTTTGGGGAAGGTGAGGGCAGGAAACAAGGAAGAAGTGGGTGGGATATCCATTGGAGGCAAGAGAAGATAGAATTGGCAGGAAGTGAGATTCCCAAGCTGGCAGCAAGAAAGAGAAACACAGGGCTTGAAAAAAATTAGAGTCAGGCAGTTTTTTCTTTGTGGGGGGGGGGGGGGGAGGGATGAAAATTAAACTGCAACCTGCCATTAAGTTTTTTGAACTGCTACAGATTAAAGTATATACTATTATTTTCAGTGACAATTGCATTTTTGTTCAAAACCATTAGAAGATTAAGAAGTTAACAAAAAGTAAGAGTAAGACAAAATGCTTGAAAAAGTAAAGTGTTACCAATCATGGATATTAAGGACGGTGCCTCCTTTTGTTAAACTGTACATACGTTCTTGACATCTTGGGATATTCGGTTCTCTTAAGGAATTTGCCCACTAACACAACAATGTTTTTGCACAGTTTATGACTACGTGGAAAAAGCAGATCTTAGCAAGGGCTATCAGAATCCAAAAAGAAAATCGGGGGTAACCACGCATTTTCAGAGATAATTGAGCTTAAATTTGGAAAGAAATTGCCATACATTATTTCGTATTTTAACACTTTTTTAGAATTATGGTTGCTTAATTACCTCTGAAAAATGCGTGGTAATACCCACATTTTTCTTTTTGGATTCCAATAACCCTTGCTAAGATCTACTTTTTCCCCATAGTCATAACCTTTGCAAAAATACATGTATATTAAGAGGCACCGTCCTTAAAGTCATGGGCCATTCTTAACGTTACTTTTTCTAGCGGTGATGATTACTGTTTAATCATAAAGAGGACCACTAGATGAAGGAACATGGTAAGTAAAATTCTGCCTCCCATTTTATTTCACATTTGGCAGTTCACAAATTATACAGTCATTTGCCCCTTCATCAGTAAAATTTGGCCTGTGTTTTGCACAGTTAAGAATCATCTGTCCAGCTAGTACCAGTAATTTGTTGCAAAGTTATTTGGGGGGAAGGATAGGGAAGAACACGTGGGATCCCCCCAAGTCTCCCGGCTCCAAAAATAAACCAATACTTTGGGGTAAGAGCAAAAAAGTCTAATGCTTACACTAAGCACTGATAGAGGGGCTCCCATTTTTTCTTTTATAATAGTCTTAAAAATTATACACAAAATACATGTATAAATAACGAAAGGATACACTTAGGATATGAATCTGAGATGGCTAAAAGTTTGGCAGTTTCAGGAACTTCATCATAAATAGAAAAAAAATACCTGAAACAGTCAGTTAATTCATTAATAGAATTAAAATCTATTCATCTCATATCTGATTGGCTTTTTCCAACACAAATAAACTTTTCAGAAATAATTGCAGTGTTCATGGTTTTCTTAGAACTTTGCACGTTACCCTTTGCTTCATTCAGTATTAAACTTTCAACATATCCTCACGAGCGATCTATATATAGCTATCATTTGTTTAAACTCGAATTTTTATTAACCACAAGCTTCTGATATCCTATTCTGGACAACCAATCTCTGTCCCGAACTCTGAAAAAATGATCCCCTATTCCAGACCACAATATCCCTTTTTTATACCCTTTTCCAGATCAAAATGCCCAAAACCATACCCCGACCAGCAGAAGAGGGGTATGGGCCTAGAATTTACTTCCAAGGGAGGCAGTGGAAGCCAGTCCCTTGCTACCCTCAAATTAGCAGCCTTACAGGCAATTAGATCCAAGAAGTGTCCCAACTATTTAAAGAGGCTATGGGCATATATGAAATATATAAAATATTATATTGGATGGCTCCTGTAAGATACCTCCTATGGTCACAGTAATTAAAGAACTGTCCAGCATTTAATATCCAACATAATAATGGAAATTCCATCCTCCTCCCCCCACCCCTCCCTGGAGCTCCCATTCCCTGAAATACAAGTGATCCCTTAAAAGCTGGTCTTTACAACATGTATTTACTAGTAAATCACAAACCAAGTGACCAGCCCCATCAAGCTCACCACACCTTAGCCACCCAACCCAACCCACCCCCCCCCACCCCCTTTCCTAGTGCAAATGGTCCCTGCAGTTCTATGCCCAAGAGAATTGTTACAACAACAACAAAAAACATTACGTGCATAAATTGACAAGGGTAACAAAATAAACTGACATCTTTTGTACTACTGTCCAGAAGATACAGATGTAGTCCCATCAATTTGCTGCAGCTGTTATTTAGTTGTACTAAAGCATCCATGTTAAAACATTTGTTAATAAAATTTCTTTGCAGTTAAATAACGAAATATTTACTTTAATACTGAGAATGTCACAGCCAAGACAAAGAAAAACCATGGCTTCACTTTCTTGGACACATTACTACAAGAAAAACAAAAAATATAAATGTCCCTAAAAAGTAATCAGCATCGTCATCATCATCATCATCATCAGCAGCAGCAGCAGCAGCAGCAGCAGCAGGAGGGGTCCATGAAGGTTTTGAGAAGAAAGGCAAATGCTTGTCACAGGGAGGCAAAAAATTGTGAATTCAAATTCTTTATAGAAGAAAAACTTTGCTGAGATGATCAAAGCAGCCAGGCAAGATCTGCACAGCTGGTCAATTTCCCTTCTGCAGTGCCTGGCCTTAATAAAACCCCTCTATCAGTTCAATTATTTTCAATTCTTGGTTTTCACTGTCACACCATAAAATATTAAAATCAAAACCAGTTGATGAAAGAAGCCAAGAGTTTGTAATGTTATAAATAAAGGATACACAACTAAACAACTTCACCAAGTCTCAGTCTGTAAGGTATTCCGTTGTTGAGTTATTTGCTGAAACATTCGACTGAAAACTGTAGAGCTCAGTATGGAAACGCCATGTTGGTGTCCCTCGGAGGGGCACTAACATGGCCACCGGAAATCAATTAAAACATCTGCAATTCACTTCTGCTCTTCCAGCGATTACTTTTCTCTTGTGAACTACTACACAACCACATTAATTTCTCTCCTAATGCTTTAACTGTCCAAACTGCTAAAATCACGAGAGTCCTTTTTTTGCACAGGAGAAAGCTTTGTCAGGGACGCTGTGTTGGTGTCACGTAGGGTGAAGAGCCAGAAATTTAATATTCGGTATTTTCAAAACGAAAGACGCTACCGAGCTGAAAACTTGTGAAAAGGTATATTTTTAAGTCATCTTCAACCTGGTAGGGATATAAAATCTGAAGACCTCGCGATTTATGATTTTAGAATTTTATGACGTCACGTGAAAACCAGCAATACTTTTTAATGATCTATTAACACGAAAACTGATAAGATCAAATTGAAAAATTGCTCAGGCTAAATTAGGTTATTTTCACATTTTAACATGGTTTTCAACTGAGGGAGTGTTTACATGATACCACTATATTTCTCTTGCAGGTTCCTCTCCTATTCGTTTACTTGCTACAAGTGAAAAATGTTATATTGGTGAGTCATGAATACCAATGCAGTAGCTGCAATTACCCCTCAAGATTCTCATTCCTGTACAAAACCATGTGCTGGTATCTAACAAGCTGTTAGTTATACATGTATACTTCTTTAAGTTTTAACCACTTCCTTCCAGAATAAAACCCATATAACACAAGAGTGACAGTTGAAGGGCCCGGTGGAAAAAGGGCGTAAGTGATGATTTGAGGTTAAAATCGAAATTGCTCCTATTTAGCTGAACATTGGCACACAGGCTGGTTTTCAGGCGAGGAACGCTGTTGCGCACTTATTTCTTGACCTGAGATCTAGAATTTGAAGAATTAGCATATTACTTTTGCTTAAAAGTGACACAAAGAAAACAACAGGACCGCGGATTCTAGGTTGAATTCCTTTGCTTTAGTTCAGGCAGAGAACAAAAGAAATCTTTCACGCATCACTTGAGCGAGTTCAGTTCAACAAAACTTTTCACGCAAAAGTAATACGCTAATTCTTCAAATTTTAGATCTCATGTCAAGAAATAAGTGCACAACAGCGTTCCTCACATGAAAACCAGTGTGCCAATGTTCAGCTAAATAGGAGCAATTTCGATTTTAACCTCAAATCATCACTTCCGCCCTTTTTCCACCGGGCCCTTCAGTTATATGTACCACTATCCTGTAAACATCCTCTGTTTGTGAGAAGTAGCTATTTGTGTTAGCTTTGTTTTTGTTTCACTGTGATCTGTTATTGGTTAAAATAACAAGATACACATTCTCAACCAAAAACTAAATTTTACACTACACTGTTGTTGTGCACACTTCCCTAAACTTGGCATCTGCTACATGTTCTGACTGGTTTGTGCAGAGATGATCATGGAATCATAAAAATTTTTCACTTGTTTGATCCATGATGAAAACAAAGAGCTGTGTTTCAAAAGTTTGCAAATTAAAAAAGGAGCATGAACAATCTAAAAACAAAGTTCTCCTGAATACATTCAGGTTAGCAGATTGACCAAAAATATGAACTATTTATGGAAAGAATTTTGATTAGCAGTCAATAGCGGTGGTTAATCACAGAAATAGGTTCCCATAGTGATTACATGATTGCAATTGATTACAGATGAATGCAGTCCCAGATGATATGTTATATTTTCCACGATTGTCTATGATGGTGTTTGCTGAATCGCAAATGATACAATGTTTGTTTCCATAATTATTATCACAGAATTTTTAGCAGCTGATTTAGCAAACACTTGCAATTGTAATCACATGGCAACTAGCCTTAAAGGACCAATATCTGGTTACTGCGCATGCTCCAAACTTTGATTTCCTGACAGGATGTCGCGAATTCAAAAGATGCGAGAAGTGATATAGAACCTTCAAAAATCTGTTTGCATCGTGCTCAGTTTAGTTCAATTTTACCCTAAAGCTTCTCCCAGTAATATAGATTAATGATATACAGTTTTCGTTAAGTTCCAATTTGTGTGAGATCGGATTTTTTTGGCATTGTTTTCAATGCTGTTGGACGGAGGACCGAGAGGAGGGAAGCGCTATGGCGCCGGTCGAAAGCTTCTTTCTCCCGGCAGCCTCCATAAAAGCTCAGAAGATCGTGAAAGGAATAATAAGAAATGGAACTAGCAGCATACCAGAATATATATAAAGAAAGCAACCCATGAGACATGGAAACGACTGAAGGGATCAGTGGTGTTTGTATTCGACCGACACAGCCATAAACTGATGGGTTGGAAGGCCTGCACGCTGCACGACTTCTACTTGTACTTGTACGCCGCGCCTTATCTTGGTCTTTTGCCCATTTTGCTTCTTGTTTTTTTGTAGCGGGTTTAGAACGGAGGATTTTTAAATGTTGACTGAATCGAGCAGTTACAACGTAGGCATCGCATTCTCGAGGTCATATCGAGGTCATAAGTGGTGGATTCTTGTGGCTTTTGTCGTTTGTTATTCTTCGTTGGTTTGACTTCTGATCGTTTGTTAAGCGACTCAATGTGGTTTTTATGCCGCTCTTGTATGATAGGTACGTTGAATTTGGCTCATTTAGGAAATTTATGGGTTTTTCCGCCTCTCATGTTTATATTTTCAACAATAAAGGATCTGAAATATTCACTGCAGCGTGACGAGTTTCCCTGCTGATGTTTGTAACGCCGGGGTTGGCTTATTGTTTTTAATTCTGTTGCAGGATTTTGTGTTTTGCATCACGCTCAGTTAGATCTTTGTGTATAATCAGGGTCACCCAACGAGAAAATTTTAGCAAAATACTTGAAATATCATTTCCTGCTTTATAAGATTGCTTCAGAGGTTTATAAAGGCATATTTGTGAAAGCTAATACGGATTGTTCTGTTCAGATTTTTTAGCTGAATATTTAGGCCGCAGAAAATTTTAGGAAACAGAATCCTATCCGCGAATTTCTGAGCTGCTGATGGCTCGCCAAAAATGCTAGCTGACCTTATTTTGCACTTTAAACGACATATTTGTCCCTCCAAAAACAATAGGAACTAATAGGTCCTCTTGTTACAAAAGTCCGACGTGATGTTTCGCCAAAGAAATCTCTAGCTTTCACTGCAATTAAATCCGAAAATCTCCGGTGATTTATATTTTGTGCTTCGCATCATGGATTGTGATCTACAGACCCTTTTTGTCAAGAAATTTAAGTTGTAGCTTCCTTAGAGCTATAAAACGCGAGCAAATATTTAAATGGCGGATGTAAACAGCGGATCACCGCGTGGGCCGCGGGGTAATCTTGTCACCTCAATGTGACAGTTCTATTGTTTTTTTTTTTTAAGATAACAGCTGACGTTCACGCGTGCGCATTATCGGGATAGTGTCCCTTTAAAAATGCTGGTGCTGATAACAATCAATACAAAGACATTTAATGTCAATTGTAATTGATTGAATTTGGAAGTAGATGACCAATCAATTGAAATAAAACATTAAAAAAGCATTTCCCATAACAATTGATAATTTGTTCATTGAAAACCAAAATTACTTTGAATGATTGATAACTAATTGATATTGGTTTACATCGATTGACATCGATTTGTACTGATCATCCATTTACCACGCCAGGACACAATATAATGGAAACCGAACCCCCCAAACCACCCGGCGGGGGCCCCCTTGCAAAATGAAGCTAGGAATTCCTAAGAATTTCCTAAGAATTCCTAGGAATTTTTTCCTAAGAATTCCTAGGAATTCTTAGGAATGAAGGTGTGAATTTTCATGGTAATTGGAACACGGAATTCCTAGGAATTCCAAGCTTCGCATGGTCTTAGATTAGCTTGGAAAAAATTCCTAGGAATCTGAGAGGATTAAATAAAATCTGGAAAAAAAAATTGAATTCCTAGGAATTCTTTCTGGGAATTACTGAGAACAGTCAATACTAGGATCTAATGCACATCAAACAACAAACAAACTTAAAGTTGATTATTAAGTATTTATTCGAAAAATTGTAAGGATTCTTTACAAGTTTGTCATCCAGGCCACAAAATTCAACTTTGTTTTGATTTATTGAAACTTTTAAACTTAATGCCTGCACTATAAAACCTTTAAACCTTTTCTTGTGAATTTATCTAGAGCATTAATTCACCATAGTTTCAGCACTCTGGAAACTAGCCTGGAGACTACATCTTGTACTGATGCAGTGCAGCTGTGATTAAAATAACATCTCCACAAAGTTCCACAAAGTTCACAAGAGTCTTTATATGACATTGAATACTATATTTCTCGGGCATAACAGTATGTACGTGACCTACCTGTATGTATTGTCCTCTGAAATTCACATCTGTTTCAGTGAATACATTTTCAAGAATTGTCAACACAGTCAGTGACTGGAAGAAAATTCAATTCAACATTGGAAAAATTACAATTATTTAATTCTGAACACTTCTTTTAAATAAAGCTTCATCAGTATACGCAAAGTGAATCAGACAACAAACTCATTGTCTCAGTTTTTCTTTTTTCTCAAAATATTTTGCTGTGTTCAATCAGAGTGGATTACAGACAACTTACAATACATTTACAATTGCATTGTGTCCTGGTAGTTTGAGTAGTTATTAAAAGTGACTAAGCTTTAATACTGAGCAGGCTACTCTTGACTTGGCACTGCAGTGCTCTGGCCATGAGTGTCACATCTGTTCTCACAGCAGCTGATTATGAATTGAGTATATACCTAGCAGAGCAAAACAGAACATTGTGTGATTAAAATCAGTTCTGAGTCATTGTCGTATTCAGTTAACAGTTCTGTTCTTTCAATTCTCCAGAAAATGATCTCTATTATTGCTTTCAGATCAAGACATTGTACACTCAAAACATCAATTATCTTGTGTCCTTTGGGTCGTTCCGGGGGACTCGGATAAAAAATGGAACGTCCCGTTTATAAACTAAATTGATGGAAACACTCTGCAGTGGAAAGGCACTGGAGAACATTTTATTTGATGTTTCATTTTAACTTTTCTATAAACTGCACAATTATGCCATAACTGCTTCTTTAGTGAAATAAACTCGCAAATTCAGTCTGCCTCAAATGTAACTAGCTACCTGTAAATATAGCTCCCACATAGCTTCGAATTCAAGAAGACAGGAGAGAACATGATCTTCTTAAAATCGTTAGTTTTGAAGCCAAGCTTTCATTAACAAATCATTTTCTTTTAAACTTACCTCCTTCTTAAGAGTAGATATCCAAATTTTGTTGCTTTGAGGCATCATTTAAGCTTGAAAGAATAGGAAATCCAAGAAAACATGTGTTGAACACTTGACATTTGTGGCACTTGTGGCACCGGAAGACTCGCACCGGGTTGTGCCTAAATAATACCGTCCAGGAGGACAGCCGAGGAGTACTAGGAACGACTTTCCGATTCGGCCGGCTTTCGGAAAATTCTCGGCAAATATCCAATATGGCGGACTGAGCATTCAAAGCAGGCATTAAAAAGGCCGAGAAAAAAGGTTTTTACTGTACACTTCACCCCATTCATGTACAGTGCTTGTTTAAACATGAAATTGGCGTCGAAGTGTTCAATGTCTTCGAAAAAAACTTCTGTTAGCCGACGCTAAATTAGCTCAAGTACTCCAAATTAAGAAACTGAAACGGTAAGCTTGTGAGGGTCTTGTAAGAATTGAAATGTTTATTTAAAAATCGTCTTTTTGCGATTGAGACATTGTCTTACAAATAATCGATCTTTTGTCACAGCTCTATTGCGTTTTATGTGTAACTAGGTTGCCTTGTCCCTCTAGTCGGTATTACCCTAAGAAGTAATACCGCCCAGGGGGACATAGAGACATATGAGCTTCTTATACATCATACGTTGAATATTTTTTTCAAATCATTGCAGGCCTTGCTGATAGCGTATAATGGTAACTCGGAAAACTTGACTTATCGTAAATATTTTTAAACTTAGTGTTCTTGCCTTCACCTTTGTGTAGTAGGACACTTTGTGTGCTATTATATAGCGTGCCACAAGAGTCAGAACCGGTTAGAACCGGTTCGAGTGGAGTTCGGGAAAAAGGAAGAAACACGTGCAGTTGTTGTTGAATCTTGTCTTGTCTTTTTGAGTTCAAATTCCCTACTACAAATTGGTGGAAAATCCGGGATTCAAGCTGAACACCATGCCTGCCACAGTAGAAGAGCTACAAGGACTAATTGCTGGACTTAGCGAAGTTGTTAAGGGCTTAGCCACAAATCTAAACACAGTCGCGACTCAAGTTGGCGCCATTACCGCCGCGTCACATGGTCAACAATCGAGCGAAGCCGACCCTGTTGTTACTCAGAATCCAAATTTGCGCCTTCCAACACTCCAGTTGCCCACTTTTCGACAGGATACTACGGTTCAAGACGACATTTCTTACTTTCTGGAAAGATTTCAGGAACAAACAGCTCATTTAACGCCTCCTGTTCGACAAGCGCTCCTTGAACAACAATGCCTTGGTGAGTGGCCTCGATCTGTGCTGTCGTTTTGTCGATCGACCGAAGGATTCACCGCCCAAACACCATCTCAGCAATTCGACATGTATGTCAAAGCCCTCCGAGAGGAATTTGAAGAGCCCAAAGATTCGAAATGTCGCCGCCTTGCTTCCGAGTTAAGTGCAATGGTGCAAGATCCTTCGGAGTCAATTGATCAATTTGCCTTCAAGTACAAGAATGTTTTACACAAACTGGACAAATTGGGGGAAAATCTCAGTAAAGCTTGTCCCACTTACGTTACTTCGCAATTCATTTCAAAGTTGCAACCGCACATTGCTCAGCACATCGTTTTGCAGGCGGATCAGATTACTCGTCTCGATAAAGCCATTGAAGCTGCTCGTCGAATTGAACAATCGTTCTCCGCTAAGACTCCTGCATCTCAGTCATTAACTTCAACCTCACCTGGTTCAACCTCCACCTCCACTCTTGCAGACTGGAAACCTTCGCGTTCAGCCCTAGTTACTACGCCTACTCGATTTAATTCACCCCGTGGATCTCATCAACAGCAACAAAACTCCTGCTGGATATGTGGTGACACAAACCACATCTCACGTGATTGCACAAAGCGTACGAAGCGACCTACCAAGAAAACTCCTGAAGTCTGTCGCAATTTTAACAAGTTCATTTCAGCTAACTGTGAGCAAGCCAACAACAAATGTTCTGCGGGAAGATTGCACAAATGTTCTAACTGCAACAAATGGGGATGTAAAGCTGTTCGTCACAAAGAGACACCCCCTCAATCTCTGGTCGCTGGTCTTCAGTCTACAGATAAACCAAGTAATGAAATTGCACCCGTGGGTCAAGACACTGCCATCTTTGGCCTGCCAGCTGTTACCAACCCTGCTGGATCACTCAAGGAACGTCACATCCTCTGGACTCCTGTCATCTCTGCTGGTGAAAAACTTCCACTACCCCTTGACAGTTGCTGCTCCGTATCTCTTGTCAGTCGCTCCCACGCTGACCTTGTTGCTTCAAAATGTCCAAAGTTAAAGTACCAGTCTCTTGAGAATCCTATTGCTGTATCTGTTGCTGATTCACAGTCTCAGTTGAAAGCCATTGGCACAATGGAAATTCCAATCCAATGGAACAATGGAAAAGAAAGCACCTTTCAAATGCTCGTAGTACCTGGTCTCTCTTGGCCCGTGTTATTCGGTGAGAATCATTTACACGCCACTCAGGCCTTGGTGGATCATGCTGAGCCTAGCATCCACTTTCGACACCCCAGCATGTCATTCAAAATTGCCTGTTCTCTCCAGAACCCATTGACAGAAGCACATGGTTGTAGCAGTAACACCCATGCTGGTGTCACCTGTCTGCTTACTGGTCCCTCATTTCCAGGCTATTCTCCAGGAAATTCTCAGCTAAATCGTGGACTGAACTTTGTCTCTGTCTGCCTTACCGTTGGAACTGCACTCATGGCTTTTTCACCTTCTGACTTATGGGTCGATGGTCAAGACATACAGCCTGGTGTCAAAGTTTTAAGTGGCCCGTTCCACATGACTGCTGCCACGGACCAACTGGTTCCAGCCAAGTCATGCCATGCATCAGTTGTTAACATCCCAGAAACTTCATCTGAATCCAGTTTTGTCCAACACATCTCAGATCCTCAGCCTGTGTACGCTCACAACACCTCTTCAATACCTGGAACAGATCACATCACTCCTTTCCTCCTGATGTTTGGAAGACATGCACCTTCTCCTGAAGTACTTTCCTATGATTTGCCTCCTGCACCTCTCTCCCAGTCTTCCTATGCCAAAGAGCTCATTAAAAGATCCATTGAAGCAAGGAAAAACTTTGACAGAATCAAAGCTGACCTTAAGAGAAGCCAACGAGAGTATTATGATATGAACTCCAGAGATCTTCACATACCTGATGGTAAACGAGTTTTTGTCCGACTTCCTCCTCCAAGCTCAACTCCAAAAGGAGCAGCTACCCGCTTCCTAAGGAAATACGATGGTCCTTTTCTAGTTGTTGGTCACATTCGTGGTCGCCAAGATCTGCTACGATTACGTCATATGACCACTGGCAAAGAACTCAAAGCAGTTAACATTGAAAAAATTGTTGTAGTTCGTGATGGTGACCCACATGCTGACATTCGTCCTGATGATGACGCAGAGCAACTCAGGGACAATACTCCAACATCAGTACAAGGATCTAATGAACTTTCACATCAAGCTAGTCATAATAGCATAAGTCCTGAATTAGCTAAGGTTGCTTTTGCTTTCGGACAGTATCTTAGGACCTTACCAAAACCTCAGTGCTATGCTTCTGAGGCTTGTAAAGTTGTTTATCAGAGCTTTCCAGATGCTAGAGACATTCTTAACCGCCATGGTAAACTCAAAGGACTTGTTGCAAAATGCCCTTATTTATCACTGAACGGTGGACCGCATGGAGGTACATACCTCCTCACCTTGGACATGGGGCTTTTCCAGGAACTTAACAAGTAACACTCCCAAGAAGGGGTGGACTCATAAGCTACCATTCGTTTTCCTTGATGTATTAGACTTTCTGTTTTGTTGAATTTCTAAGCGTTTTAAACCCAAGAAGGGGTGGACTGTAGTAGGACACTTTGTGTGCTATTATATAGCGTGCCACAAGAGTCAGAACCGGTTAGAACCGGTTCGAGTGGAGTTCGGGAAAAAGGAAGAAACACGTGCAGTTGTTGTTGAATCTTGTCTTGTCTTTTTGAGTTCAAATTCCCTACTACATTTGGGGGGGGGGGGGTGCAAGCTGTGTATATGTATATTCAGCTTTCATTTACTTTCCACCTGGATTTCTATTACACAGTTTCTTTCAGATTATGCTGTTTACAGGTTTCTACTATAACTCTGATAGCTTAACATAAATATTTTCAGACTTAGTAGTCCTTGTCCCTTCGACTGGTATTACCTAAAAAGATTGTACCATCTGTGAAAGGACATACTGTGTGTTCACGAGCATTCACAGCTTACATTTCGTTAATGTTATCAAAGATATTGGTCTTGTCCCTTTGAACCATATTACCTAAGTAAATAGTACTGTAGTACCGCCTAGATGGACACATGGCTATTCAGCTTGCATGCTGTTCATGCTTTGTAGTCTTATCCTTTTGTCATGTATTACCCAAAGAGATAGTACCATCTGGGGGACAAACTGTTTGTATTCGTGAGTATTCAGCTCACATTTCATAAAAATCTCTTTAGATTTAGTGGTCTTGTCCCTTTGAATGGTATTACCTAAGAAAATAGTACCGCCTTGAAGGACGTATGACTATTCAGCTTGCATGTTGTAGATATTCTCATGCTTAGTTGTCTTGTCCCTTTGGCAGGTATTACGCAAAGAGATAGTACCATCTGGGGGACAAACTGTTTGTATTCAGGAGTATTCAACTCACATTTTATTAATATCTTCAGACTTAGTGGTCTTGTCCCTTTAAATGGTATTACCTAAGAAAATAGTACCGCCAAGAAGGACACATGACTATTCAGCTTGCATGTTGTAGATATTCTCATGCTTAGTAGTCTTGTCCCTTTGGCAGGTATTACCCAAAGAGATAGTACCATCTGGGGGGACAAACTGGTTGTATTCATGAGTATTCAGCTCAGATTTCATAAATATCTTCAGACTTAGTGGTCTTGTCCCTTTGAATGGTATTACCTAAGAAAATAGTACCACCTAGAAGGACACATGACTATTCAGCTTGCATGTTGTAGATATTCTCATGCTTAGGTGTCTTGTCCCTTTGGCTGGTATTACCCAAAGAGATAGTACCATCTGGGGGGACAAACTATTTGTATTCATGAGTATTCAGCTCACATTTCATAAATATCTTCAGACTTAGTGGTTTTGTCCCTTTGAATGGTGTTAGGGAGCAGTCATTATTTAGAGCAGGGGAGGGGGTGGATGATTTTTTAACCCCAAACAGCATAAGTCTATAACCCCTCCTTTAGCAGATGGTAACTTTCTGTGACCCCTCCTTGAAGTGGTTGAAAAATTTCATGACCCCTCCTTTAAAGAAAAACACTTTTAATAGACCATTAGTGCTTGAATTGGTGCAAATTAAGTACAGTAACTGTCATGAACAAGCCATTTAAACAAGGGCCTCTCTCAAACTTAGTAAACAGCCTGAAGGTCAGGACAAAGTACAAATTAATTATATACTTTTCAGATGTGTATGAAATCCCTCACTTCAAAAGCCAGTGTCGTGGCAATGCTCTTAAACACAAAGTGGAACATTTCAAATGTCAACTGATGCAAGCCAAAAAAAGTTATTTCTTGTAGCCTTAATATGTCATTCACAGAGTATCATCAGTCATCTGAGTGTCAATCTCACTTGCTTGGCTTTCCTCAGCCTCTTGTGAACTATTATTTCCGGATGCCTGGAAGCCCAGAGCTAATATTATAAAAGAGTTTAGTAATGGAAATCTGCAGACAGAGACTGAAATGGACCACTTTGCCACCAAATTTGCAGTTGATCCGAAATTAGTAAAGGAGTATGTGCAGCATCTAAATGATCTTAAACAAAGATCGCAGATTAGAGCTGCTCACGGAGAGGAAGGAAACATCAGTACTTTAGGCGGAAGACATTGATTCGAGGAATATGAATGGTGACAATTATTTCTGGGAGGAGAAATCAGCAAATTGGAAGTATAAAGACTAGACAAATATCTGGACAAACACAATCTTCTTACTGGAAAGAAAGCATTATAGTATGATAAAGTAAAATGCATGATAAGTCATGTTCTTAGAAACTATTCTTCAGCAACTCACACAAATGCTGTCCCTTGTGCCAGTTACAAACAAAGAGAATGCATGGATGAATCAGTCTAGGATGAAGACGATGACAATGATGATGAATGATTTGGGTGAATCGGCAGAGTCGGGGGACAGTAAGATGGAAGAGAATAAAGATCGACCAGAATTATTTGATGAGGTTATTCTTAGGTCTGGAAGACTGGCCACCACGTAGCAAAGCCGATTCCTAGTGCGAATCTAGAACAATAAAGCCATATTCCTTGGAATCAATAAAGTGTTCATTGATTCTAGTAACCCCTCCTTTTTTCTCTGTGGGTATTCCATAACCGCTCCTCCAGCACTTCCCAAAAATCCATAACCCCTAACTAATATCATCCACCCCCTCCCCTGCTCTAAATAATGACCGCTCCCTTACCTAAGAAAATAGTACCGCCAAGAAGGACACATGACTATTCAGCTTGCATGTTGTAGATATTCTCATGCTTAGTAGTCTTGTCCCTTTGGCAGGTATTACCCAAAGAGATGTACCATCTGGGGGGGACACATTGTTTGTATTCATGAGTATTCAGCTCAGATTTCATGAATATCTTCAGACTTAGTGGTTTTGTCCCTTTGAATAGTATTATCTAAGGAAATAGTACCATCTACAAGGACACGTGACTATTCAACTTGCATGTTGCAGCTATTCTCATGCTTAGTAGTCTTGTCCCTTTGGCTGGTATTACCTAAGAAAACAGTACCACCCAGAAGGACACACAGGTATTCAGCTCGCATGTCACCAAACAAGAGCCTGCTCGCAGGCTGTCATGCTTAGTGGTCTTGTACCATCCATCCTAGATTGAGGTGTCTAATTGCAGTGTTAAGTATTGTCAGAAAACTCCCACAAAGGTGAATGTGTTAACAGAGGTAACAGCTAAGGGCTATTTGTTAATTCATAAATTTCTTGTACAAGTTAAAATTGAAATATTGTGAATGGAATAAAATTGTTGTTTGAAAATTATTCATTGTTCTGTGTCATTTTGTAGTATTTCATTACAGGAATTGTCCATTTCCCTTCCATGGAAGGGGTTTTTTTTTGGGGGGGGGGGGTTGAGACACCTCCCCTCACCCCACCCCTTGAAAGATTTTAAAACTTTGTATTTTGGGACCTCCACCCACCTCCAAATTTCCAAGAACATTCTGTGGGGGAGGTATGGTTATTTTCTGGAACAACACAATTATATTTTTAACTGGGGGTTGCAGTAACATTAATGGAACTGTTCCTCACTCTCTCAAATTTTACCACAGGAAAGTCGTATGCAGTTGGATGCTCTCTCAAAATGAAAACCCTGCTTAATCTTAGCATTTTCGAAAGAAACATTTCACCGTTTGTAAAAAAGTAGCGAATGCAATTTAACAATGTGCTAATTAATTAATTAGTGCATTTCAAAACCATAATCCAATTACATGAAAACACAGAGGTAAAACTGTTTAAGCTTCCCATTGAACTGAAAATTAAGCTGAATTTAATAACAATGACCTTTGGCACCAAAGCCCTTGTCTACTCTTCTCACAATGAATTTGCTGATTGTAGCTTTCTGGAATTCTGAGATCACTCTATTTGTTTCTTCCAGTGTGGAGACAAACAACTCACCACCAGAGGACCAGACATGCAAATTTTCAGCTGTCTCCAAGGAAAGCTAAGAATATTGGAAAGTCCTACTTCGAAACAGTCGCTTTTCCCGCCAATTTTACTGCGGGAACGCGCACACGTCTGAAGGCTGGGTTCGAAAAACCATGGCAATGTTAAAGTTAACACAGTCACATTAAGGATGCCATTCAGTAATCATTCTAAAAATTAGAACTTGTTGTAGTCATCACCCATCTTGATAAAGTAAAGAAATTGATTAAATAAGTTAAAATGGATGTAAAAGGACAGTTTTTGGTTAAATATGTTTTACATACCAAAATTCTCTGTTTTCGTCTTCTGTCTTTCTTTTACCACCCTTAACCAAAATTAGCACCACATCATTCCTAATTGAGCAGTCTCAGTTATGAGCGGGTTTTTTTCTTCAACAGGTGGTGAACAAGTTGATTACAGTTTCTATTCCCTTGTCATTGTAAGAACGAAAAACAAAATAGAAAAAGGCAAACAATCAACAGTTATAATAACTCATTTTTGTTACATTTGAAACAATTACATACATACATAAACTTTATTTACACATTCGGATTTGTACAGTAGCAATTCCTGCTAGTATCTCCAAATGAAAAACAAAATTAACTTAAAATGAAAAAGAAAAAAAATTATTACAATTAATGTTTGTTTTCCTTCCAATTGCCTTTGCCTCCTTCATGGGCACAGAAAGAAACAGTTCAATTAATATCACTGCAACCTCAAGTCAAAAACATAATTGTGTTGTTCCAGAAAATAACCATGCCTCCCCCATGGAACGTTCTCAGAAATTTGGAGGGGGGGTCTCAAAATACAAAGTTTTAAAATCTCTCATGGGGTGGGGTGAGGGGAGGTGTCTCAACCCCACCCCCCCAAAAAAAAACCCTTCCATGGAAGAGAAATGGAGAATTCCTGTAATGAAATACTACATCAATGACACAGAACAATGAATCTAATTTTCAAACAATTTTATTCCATTCACAATATTTCAATTTTACTTGTACAAGAAATTTATGAATTAACAAATAGCCCTTAGCTGATACCTCTGTTAACACATTCACCTTTGTGGGAGTTTTCTGACAATACTTAACACTGCAATTAGACACCTCAATCTAGGATGGATGGTACAAGACCACTAAGCATGATAGCCTGCGAGCAGGCTCTCGTTTGGTGACATGCGAGCTGAATACCTGTGTGTCCTTCTGGGTGGTACTGTTTTCTTAGGTAATACCAGCCAAAGGGACAAGACTACTAAGCATGAGAATAGCTGCAACATGCAAGTTGAATAGTCATGTGTCCTTGTAGATGGTACTATTTTCTTAGATAACACCATTCAAAGGGACACTTCAAGGAGGAGTCACAGAAAGTTACCATCTGCTAAAGGAGGGGTTATAGACTTATGCTTTTTGGGGTTAAAAAATCATCCACCCCCTCCCCTGCTCTAAATAATGACCGCTCCCTAACACCATTCAAAGGGACAAAACCACTAAGTCTGAAAATATTTATGAAATGTGAGCTGAATACTCATGAATACAAACAGTTTGTCCCCCAGATGGTACTATCTCTTTGGGTAATACCTGCCAAAAGGACAAGACTACGAAGCATGAGAATATCTACAACATGCAAGCTGAATAGCCATGTGTCCTTCTTGGCGGTACTATTTTCTTAGGTAATACCATTCAAAGGGACAAAACCACTACGTCTGAGGATATTTATGAAATGTGAGCTGAATACTCATGAATACAAACAGTTTGTCCCCCAGATGGTACTATCTCTTTGGGTAATACCTGACAAAAGGATAAGACTACAAAGCATGAACAACATGCAAGCTGAATAGCCATGTGTCCATCTAGGCGGTACTACAGTACTATTTACTTAGGTAATATGGCTCAAAGGGACAAGACCAATATCTTTGATAATATTAACGAAATGTAAGCTGTGAATGCTTGCAAACACACAGTATGTCCTTTCACAGATGGTACAATCTTTTTAGGTAATACCAGTCAAAGGGACAAGGACTACTAAGTCTGTATCAGAGTTATAGTAGAAACCTGTAAACAGCATAATCTGAAAGAAACTGTGTAATAGAAATCCAGGTGGAAAGTAAATGAAAGCTGAATATACATATACACAGCTTGCACTCCCCCCACCCCTTGCCCCCAAAGGTGAAGGCAAGAACACTAAGTTTAAAAATGTTTACAATAAGTCAAGTTTTCCGAGTTACCATTATACCTCATCAGCAAGGCCTGCAATGATTTGAAAAAAATATTCAAAGTGTGATGTATAAGAAGCTCACATGTCTCTGTGTCCCCCTGGGCGGTATTACTTCTTAGGGTAATACCGACTAGAGAGACAAGACAACCTAGTTACACATAAAACGGAATAGACTTGTGACAAAGGATCGATTATTTCTAAGACAATGTCTCAATCGCAAAAAGACGATTTTGAAATAAACATTTCAATTCTTACAAGACCCTCACAAGCTTACCGTTTCAGTTTCTTAATTTGGAGTACTTGAGCTAATTTAGCGTCGGCTAACAGAAGCTTTTTTCGAAGACATTGAACAGTTCGAGGAAAGATTTCCGCACAGCCCCATTCTTCATTATGCATGCAGAATAAATTAATTATGCATGCGCTCTATTGTTTTTTAAGACAATGGCCCTTTGAATATATACATTTGTAATTACTACTTACTTTTTCAATAAAAATGGATTTAGTTGCATCTGCCTTTTTTTCTCTCTTCTCTCACTCCTTCTTTTCCGTTCCTCCTCTGTTCTTCTATTTTTCGCTTACCCAGTTCCTTACCAGTTTTTTTCTTCTTTTTTTCCTTTGGATTTACCCTCGGCTTGCCTCGAACTCTCACTCTTCATACCTTTGGATTAGCTGTCCATCTACTATACCACTACACCACGGTGATCTGATGACATTTTCCCGGCGATAAATTATTTTTATGTTTAGCTGCCAATCAACATTATTAAAATTCAACGAAATTTACATTTGAATTACTTCTATTACAAAGACACCTCACCTTTTAGACTAATCTGCACGAAAAAATGATTTATTTTTGTCCATCCATTGGTTCTCAGTTGAAAAAAAGGCCACGCATTTCACTCTTCTGCTCGATCCAGTCTTCGGCGGCCGTGAAACGAAGGCTTGCTTCCTTGTTCTGGTAGAGCGCAGTGATAAAGATACACTTTTTGCCCATCATACGCGCACTCATCTTGCCAGGAACACGCGTGATGAGCGCCAAGTGGAAGGCTTATGACTACCTACAAAACGAGGGCTATATTCATCTCACAGTGAACTAGTACAGCTTAAACTTCGCAGACTTAGGCGCCGAGGTTTGCCCCGCACAGGAACGTCCAAAGAACTCTACGAAAGCTACCTACAGGAGTGGATGTAGCATCAGCATTATAACTACAAGGATCCTTTTGGCAACATTATCAAGCCTATCGTCGACCTTTGTGAGGTCCGCAAGGACGCATAAATGGTTCAGTTCCCGGAGTACCACTTTATGCACCGTTCGTAATTCGGCCACGCTACACTTCAACAGGGAAAGCAAGAATAACAATACGAAAAATTCCTGCTTCACAAGCATTGTCTCCATGTTAACAAGGAAAGCAAAAATAAAGAAATAAGTAAAAAGAATAAAAAAATAACGACACAAGACACAAAAGGGTAAGAAAACCTTTTATTTTTAAAATGTTATGTGGTTTACGTTAACAAAATACGCGCTGTCCATAACCTCATTTATGGCTAACCTTATGACTTAATTCCGCTTTTTTTCTAACAGTTTACACTCGAGACAGATTTAAAAACACGGGAAAAGTACACAAATGTTTAAAAAATTGCTCGATTTTCCGTATTTTTGACACGAAATCCGTAAATTTTTTCTAAGCCCATATGGACTTAGAAAAATATATAAACTTTGTTGAACAAAACGAGTCATTAGAAATGCGCATTAGAAATACGCGCTATTGTTTTCTTTAAACAAAGAGCTGTATGCATAATGAAGTATGGGGCTGTGCGGAAATCTTGCCCCTATGGAGACTTAGAACAAACTTACCCCTGCAAAAGTTCGGAAACTACGGATTTTAATCGTTAAATTGTAAAATTGTAAATTGTAATTTAACAAGGTAAAGTAAAACTGATTATTCTTTGACAAATGATTTTTTTCTGTTTTATGGTCAATTCTTGCACAGACTAAGCATAACATTCTAAGTAGAACTTGAAACTCAAAATGTGTTTATCTGAAAGTTTGAATATTTTGACCGATACATGTATTTTGTAGTAATAGCAGTTTTGTTTTTCGGTGGCTGTTTTGTTTTTGTCCAAACGTCAAGAGATACTTGGTGTGAGAAAACTCCAAAGCAGTTTAGCGATCAACAAACTGTAACTCTGGTAATTTCTACACTTATATGACCACTCTTAAATGCCCAAAAATAACACTTAAAAGCTTTTTCGTGAAAAAAACTTTCTTAGTCACAGCTAATGCATGGTTCAATTCTACCTGTTACCATCCCCCCCCCGGGCACACCCCCGGGGATTTGCAATTTTGTTCTCGCTTGGCGGTCTATTCCCCACCCCCGGGCAGGCAGAACGAGACAATTCCCCACCCCCGGGACTCCTCACTGACCACAAATACGTTGTTTTGTGTACAAGACTTAGATGACGATATTGATTTCCGTACAATAGCAAAACCAGACGTTTTGACAAGAATTTAAACGCTTTTCGAGAGTTTCTTGAACGAAGGACACTACCTGTATAATATAACAACATGAACACTATATTTGAAAAAGAAAACTGAAGAAAAACCTCTAACCGCACTGGCATACGGCTAGCGAGTAAAGAAATGGTCTTCGCCACGTGATTTAATCTAAATATAGCACATACGCACAAGAGGCCCGTGAACAAATTGATGGCAGCATTTTAAAGGAGTTTTTCTTAGCTTGTTTCATTAGAATGAACACTGGGCTGAGACCTCGGTTTAATATAAAGCCATGCGTCCGTTTTCTATAGAGTCTATTTAAGTCGACTTAGAATATACATAAATACGGTTAAGAAATATTTCTTTGTTTGTGACGAACGCCATCCATTCGAGTGCGCATCAAACGCACATTTGTTTAACAAATTATAATAAAAGTACCTTCGAATACAGATTTTAATTTTGAGAGATTATTCTTCTCTAACCAGTCTGCTACAAATTCTAGAGATTCTTCCTGGAAATAGGCAGTCTTCTTCACGCGGTTCGGCGTCAACCGAGAAGAGACGTACCTCACAAGAACCTAAAACAACAAGAAGTTGTTTTCGATTTGCCCGGCCCCCCTCCCCCCGGGACAAGACCGTTTCAAACAATTCCCCACCCCCGGGACCGAAGGGTTGGACTTGTCCCCGGGGTTGCCCGGGGGGGGATGGTAACATGTAAACTTGAACCATGCATAATTTGCATAGTTTGGAATTTTTGGGAATTCTTAGGAATTCCTAGGAATTCCTAGAAAGCTGGGAATCCATTACACAAGGCCCTTCCACAATTACGGTGGAAGTTTTAACCAGTTTTCAATTATTACAAACCCTTCCCATATAACGCTAATTTGAAATATTCTTCCTACATATAGTCAGACTCAGTTCTGCTGAAAGACGGTGTTATTTATAAAACAAATAAAACTCAAACTTTCCTGACCTAATACGTTTCCACACTGGTATGTCCTCGAGGTCTAAACTCGAAGAACTCGAAGAACTGCCACAAGAGACATGGAAAACTCATTCTGCTCTGCAGCTGTTCCATAGTGATTTTCGTGTGCTATCAATGGAGTATTTTCCGAAGCTTCTGCATTTTCACGACGAATGATATCATCTTCCGGGCTTAACAACCGCGGTAAGTGGAAAATTGGACTTTCGGTTCCATTAAGAGACTGGCAAGAACGGTAAGGACTGTTGTTTGTGCCAGGCGGGGACGAGCTTTCGGGAGCAAAATCGAAAAACCGCCAGGAAGCCATTAGTGTTACACAGCTGCAGTCCAACAAGATCAACAGCGACAGAAAAGTTTGTAAAGTGGAATGGATGTAAATTGGACTGGAAATCATGTCAAGATCATTTCTTCGATTTTGCTAACTTATTAGCTCCGCCAATTCTCGGAAAAACCAGCAGCTAATATCAAAATCAGCTGTGCAACCAAATCGCTGACTTCAGTAAATGCAGTTTAAAATCAGAGCTAAAGTCAGGTCACAACTACATTGGGTTGACATCTGATCAAACATTTTTAGGTCTTCCTAGGGACTATTTTGTTGCATTTTTATACATTTGGGACTTAACAAGAGTTTCAAATGATCTGTAGACTCTGTAGGACATCTTTCCTAATTCCTATTATGCATGAGTCAACAACAACCCCGACCAACCCCCCACCCCGGGACAAGGTGGGGATTAGAGGGGAATAGTAGGGGATTGGATACAAAATCAGGCCCGAGAAGGTGGGGCATTGGAAGTGTTTAGTAAATTTAGCTGGGCCCTGGGGGTGGGGCATAGGTGGGGATTTGGAACTGCATTGTGAATTTGTTTATTCTTGCTGGGAGCTGTTCTAAAACAAAACAAGCGCAAAACCATCATGTATTTCACTCCGTCTTTTGCACATTGATGGCGAGTGTTTCACTGCAAGTACTTGACTTGGTAACCATACAACCTCCACATTTTATTACTAAGTTAGGCAAGATAGCGGGTGTTTTGCAACTTTGTTGTCATTTACATTCACCTCTTTCGTCTTTTACTTGGCACAAAAAGCCTCCAAAAGTATCCTAAAAGTTACAAGGTTTGTTAAAATTTAAACACTTCGACAGCTGACCTAGGAATTTCGGACCTGTTTTACCTAACACTCGTAAACGTTTCCGTAACGTTTCCATAAACGTTTCCGTCGGGGTTTTCGTTGACTCGTGTATTATACGCTAGCTACCTTTTTCCCAGACCCAGTCGCCAAATCCCAGCCCCAGTGCCTCAAATCCCATTTTCCCAACTCGCTTAAGTAAGCAAATCCCAGCTCCCATTTCACCCCTTCAGGACCCTCAGGGTTAAACCCGGCGATTCGAGGAGTACGGTGCCTCCTTTTGTTACTGCACATACGTTCTTGACATCTTGGGATATTCGGGTTTCTTAGGGGATTTGCCCTCTAATACAACAATATTTTAATGCAGTTTATGACTGTGGAAAAAGCAGATCTTAGCAAGGGCTGGCTGGCTGGGGGTAACCACGCATTTTTTCAGAGACAATTGAGCTTAAATTTGGAAAGAAAGAGCCATACATTCTTTGTATTTTAACACTTTTTTAGAATTATGGTTGCTTAATTTTATCTCTGAAAAATGCTGGTTACCCGCATTTTTCTTTTTGGATTCCAATAACCCTTCCTAAGATCTACTTTTTCTTGATAGTCATAACCTTTGCAAACTGATACATCTGTATTAGGAGGCACCGTCCTTAACCTACCTTGCCTGGTGGGTTCACTCACTAACCCTGGCTTAAAATCTCAGGGAAAGAATATCAAAGAGGATGGATGTATATGAAATAAATCTTGTGAACTGTGGATTTCAAGCCTGAATTGTTTCAGGTTTGTTTGTTTGGTTTAACTGCTTGATTTGAATACATTTAACCACGAGGATCACATTTATCTTTTCATCAAAATTTAAAAGAACTAAAAACCACACAAGCCATTAAATAGATCATTATCAAGTTGAATTCAACTTTTAATTAATTCAATTCCAAAATGGACAGGGAATTTTCCCGTTTACAAGCCACTGATGATAACACAATTAAAAAAGGAAAAGAAAATTTGATATTTTGAAGGGCCTTTTATTGCCATTCAGTGATTTCATCTCTATGGACTCCGACTAAAACAAAGCAACCTTGTTCCCAGGGCCCTTTCTCTTCATTCCTCTAAGAATGAAGTTGCAAATCAAGCTAAGTTTAGAAACAAACTCTAACTGGTTACAGTGTTTCAGAAAACAGCTGCTTCTTGAATTCAATGAAAGCTGCTCTCTTATATACATATATCATACAGGGCCGTAGCTAGCATGAGGCAAGACGAGGCACTTGCCTCATCTAAGTTTTTGCCAATATGAAAAAAAAGCTTTGGAAAAATAATCGCTAGAACGCATTTGCCACTAACTACAGGTGATAAAAGATTAACCCAAGTGCGAAAGACTCGAATGGTTTGCACTGCGGCTCGTAACATAACAGTGACAGGCTGGGTGACACCAATTCCGTGCGGATTGCTACGACTACAGGCAGCTGAGCTAAAGGATCATGACTTACCAAAAGACAAACCTTCTTAGAGAATCACCGTCCCACATTTTCTTGAGCTACTTTGCTACTCTTTTTTGGCATGCATTGTCTAAAAAACTGTTGAATCGTTTATAATTTCGCCTCGGTATTTTGTCTTGGAATAAACACAAATCGACAGGGACAGGGTCTGCAAAAATCATCAACTCAGAATCTAAAATGAACGATTAGAAAGCCGGTACTTTTGTGACGGCTACTAAAAGAGCCTTTCGGCTGGCTCAGTAGAGCCATTTCAAAGATTTTCAATGCGTTTCCGTAAAAGGTCTTTCTCTAGAACATCCATGCTGTTTACTAGTGAGATGGCGTTGTCTCTCAGGCGACAGTGGAGTTCTACATTTCGCAGATATGCAACTGAATTTGATCAACTTGAAGCAGCACGGTATTTGCATGAGTTAGCAAGGGAGCAGAAGGCGGAGCTGGGGGTGCCAGTATTACACACCCTAGTAGTGGGACCGGTATAAAAAGTGTAAAAAGAACTGAAAAAAAAACAACTGTTTTTACACTTGCACGAGTTTCAATTTTGAAGAGAAATCTCACGAAAAAATGCTGAAAATAGCATTTCGGAGGGAGTAGATTTAAAAATTTCCTGGGGGGCATACCCCCAGACCCCCCTAGAAGCTCGCGCCGTCGGCGCTCGCGACATCTGCCTCGTCCGTTGTGAAAGTCTGGCTACGGCCCTGTCATATGCTCTAGAAACTTCATTTAGAAGATTAGGCTAATTTTGGCAACATTACACAATATTATCAAAAACAAAATAATAGTCCAGTTTCAAATTCACCAAGACCGCCAAATACTCAAGACACATTTTTGCAGGCCACGGTTAGCCTCAATCTAAAGCAAAATAATTGCACAAAAACCAGCAGGAATAACAAATACACATTGTTGTGAATAGTCATCTCACTGGTACTTGCAAATATCTTACTTCAGATTGGACTAACCCTGTAAAGACACATCTTCTACATATTTTTAACCAGCGGTCTCGGTGAACTTGAAACTGGGCTAAGTAAGTGAGTAAGTAAGTAAGAACTTAATTACTGTGTCGTAACATCTAGCATACAGGGAAGTATGCTAATTAAGCCATTTCCGAGTACATTGTCTTGTACCTCTTTTTCAAAGCCAGTCTTGGTGCATAACCTTTCATATGAAAATGAGTCTTCATTCACATGCAGATAAAACTCATTTTCATATGAATGGTTATGTATGAGGCCTTACTTTCAAAAAAAGGCACAAGACAATTCAGAAATGGCCTATATATATTGGGGACACCTAACTACAACAAAATCCTATAATACAATCCTACAATACAATCCTGTAATCCTATAATATATACAGCTGGTAAAAAAGTTACAGTTGAACAAGAAAAAAAAAATTATGTGGAAGACTGATCGACGATCAAATCGGTGACTAGTTGCTACAGAAAAAACAGTCTTTACACGTACTGTCCATCAACTGAGAAAAATCAACAGATTTAATACACCTCTTAAAAATGTCTACAGATTCTGAACATTTTATGATGTGATATGTTGTGCTTGCCATATGCGACTGTTCGAAACCTTGGTAAGACAAATTCTGAATTTTTGAGAGAATAATGACTATAATAATGAATATAGTGTGGCACCAGCTCATTTTTAACTTTGTACGTTATGGTTGTGATGTCTTGCAATTGTCGAGTATGAAGTGTTGATAGGTTAGCCTTTTGTAGGAGTTCCTCGTACGTTGATTTATTATCACAATAGACAGCATGAAGGGCACATTTTTGAATTCATTCGCGTTTTCTACCATCAGAGGAACGACAAAAAGCCAGGCAGTCTGACAATAATTTATGTGAGATGAGGTAGTATAGCAAATTTGACAATGTGCAATTGCTATTGTGTTTAAATGACAAAGATGCTCTAAGATGTTCTGGAACAATCACGTTCTGGAATATTCAAGGTATAGCACTGTGATTATTTTCATAACACGTAATATGTATTATCAACCCACTGAAAGCTAACACATCATAGTTTTTTTTTCTTGAAGTCTTTCTCAGAAATGAAACTCTTCAGTGAATGTCAAATTACTTTGTTCTTGGCAGGCTTATATTTTGCTGAAATGTATAAATTCTCAGCGTTGCAAAAAATGTATGATTTTAGAATTTTACTTTCAAGCTTTGGAACAACTGCATATAGTGACAAAAGAATTGATTACATCACATGTTATGTCACCACAAAACAGTTTTAAGACAGAAATCATCTGCAGTGATATGAAAATTGTTTATTCTAATTTCTTGTGTCATTGTCTAGGACAACCAATCAGTGCAACAGACCATCCGTCTTGATTGGTTGCACACAACAAAAACAACTAACAACAACAAAAAGAAAACTAATTTCAAACTTTGGAAAAACTAATTTCAAGTTTTGGAACCTCATATCTTGAACATTTTTCTGTGATGTCTACATTACGGTTTTTGACTTTGCACTCACCAGGGCTAGTTGAAGTGGTCTAACTTTTAAAATATGGTAAAAAGCACGAACATTATTGGTAACTTGAAATCAAGAGTACCATTTGATGTCAACAGGTGATGTCATAATTTGACAGTTTCTGTCAACGTTGACGATTGGCACATTGACCCACACTCACTTGCCCAGTCTGGTAAAGAAATGTTCAAAAACAAGTTGCCAAAAATTGTAAATTGAGTAAAAATCCCATGATTGCATGCACCAATTGGTCTGGCTCCACAAATTAAGAAAAAAATTTTAAATCTTATAAAAATATACAGCAAGTACAGCAACCTCCTTGAGCAGCCTCTGGAAGGTTGAACTGTTTAATGTGTTTCAAATAGCTTTCTTCCCATGCAGAACGCTCTTGTTGAACCCTGAACAATCCATTTACGCCAAGCTGCATTCCTGTCATGCTCCACTTTGTGACATCTGTCCACCTGCCTGGTTCTTTCTTGTCTACACACTGACGACAAGCTGTTACCAGTTTGGTGGCATTTGCGTCAAGCGGAAGAACAATCTTGTGCAGATGATCTTCTATGTAGAGTGTACTTTCCATGGGTGGTTTCTTGTGGTGAACAAGATTGATTCTTGTTAATTTTGCTGTGTTTCCTTTTTTAAAATGAATGTGTGCGCAGACAGCAAAGCCTGAGTTCTTGGGATCATCCAGCAGGAACAGGCCCATTGGAGTTCCAGCATTTGGATCAGTTGGTCCAGTGCCCTTGTATGTCTTAAGCTTGTAGTCAAGAACAGTGAACCTGGGGGAGGACATGAATGTTTTTGCTGAGGTGGAACTTAGTACTCTATCGTTGTCCTTAAACAAATGCTCATCTTGGTGTTGGTAGACCTTGATGGAACAAAACTTGAAAAAGCCAGGATCTTGAAAGAGCGTCAACTTGAAATTCTGAACTTCCACTTTTATTGTAGGATCCTGGGACTGAGTACCTGTACTGCATGTGGTCACTACCATTGGAGATGGGAGGTTAATTGATTTGTACTCATCTCTCTCTTCATCTGTCATGCCATTCCACTGTTCCACCAGACCATTCAACAGTTCCTCATTCTTTGGATCATTCAGGTACACAAAGCAAGGAGTGAAATAGCCACCAAAGGTGCGCTCATCAGGGCCACAAGCAGCTTGTATGGTTATGCTGTTATTATTTTCACCAAGAAGAGATGGGTCGTTCTTGAGTGTTTCCTTTTGAAATTCCTTCAACTCCTTTGCAATCATTCCTGAATGGCAACTATCTAGGATGATGACAAGGTGCTTATTCTTCTTAATCCCTGTTTTGTTTATTGACTCTGACTTGAGAGCTGCAATCCAAGGCTTTAACAGGCCATGAAGGCCACAAAATCCAACATGATGTAGACAGAGCTCCCCACCTTGCACTTTTCTACCTTCCTTCACAAATCCGTTTGCAGCACTGTTATTAACAGGATACAAGACAAGGCAAGGCGTTGAGGAGTACCGCAATGTCTCAGCTGCTTCTTTGCCGAGTCCATGGCCTGCGTAATACCAAAATACCAACTCTTCAATTTCAGGACTTGCTGTGTTACGCATCGCAGCAAAAGCGTCTTTGAATGCGAGTTTGATAAGGGTACCAAAAATGCAGTGTTCAAGCTGGTTTCCTTGCTCTTCAAATGTGTCATAAAAGCCAGTGTTCAGCAATCCTGCCTCTGTTACCCAGTCTTTAATTAGCCCAAAGTCTCTTAAAGTATCTGTCTCGTCTGAACCTGGAGAGTCCATCGACGAATGCAGCTGCTCGGGCGACGGGAGCATGGCACAGCGAGCATGCTTTTCCATTGACCGAAACCGCTCGTTGTCAAAAGCTTGTCTTGCTTCTTGCATAGCTCTTAACCGTGTTTCTACTTCCTGAGCACTCATATGATCACTGATAGTTAATGATGGGACTATGTGGAAATTTAAATACGGTATAAAAGCTTCCGCAAAACGCCGTGATACAGCAAAAATATGAAACTACACAACAGTCGGGGGGCGGCGAACAAGTGCCGTTTGATCCCCTGTGATCCCGTTTGATGGACAGAGGGAAAAAACCGCTGATTGGTTACAGTTGATTACGTCACGCGTGAACGGAAACCTGAACACGTGTCTCGTCTGAACCTGGAGAGTCCATCGACGAATGCAGCTGCTCGGGCGACGGGAGCATGGCACAGCGAGGATGCTTTTCCATTGACCGCAACCACTCGTTGTGAGAAGCTTGTCTTGCTTCCTGCATAGCTCTTAACCGTGTTTCTTCTTCCTCTTCTTCCATGGGGGATTCCTGACCTCCTTTTGATATCTCTTCTTCTTGAAACTTCCTCACCATTTCTGTTCCTTTTCGGTTCATCCTTCCCCAAAGCTTACTGATTCGAACGCCCATCGCCCATTCGAACCGCTCCCTGATTACGTTCACGCGACGGCACAGTTCGTCACAAGTATGACAAGTATGCGATGCATTTTGCATATCTTTACCACAGGCAGCCCAAATTGGCAGTATGTGCACTATTGACACTATTAGGAGATTTTATTCGCAGCACACTAAATACAATAAACGATGAAACTGAAATGAAAACAAAAACAAAGAATGTAAACATCTAAATAAAACATTGTTTACGTTTTATTTGTTGTTGTTTCATGTGTCTTGACTGTCCTGAGGGGAGAGGGACAGGAGCGGACGGTAAATCTCCCTCCTTCCTAGTCCCTTCTTTTTCAGCCAATGTCTCCCTCCTCCCTTCTTTTTTGGGGCAATTTCTCCCTCCTCCCTAAACTTTCGCCTCCCAGCAGGCTTAAAGTATACCTGGTTTAATGTGAATCAGGATAAGCGCCGGGGAAAGAAATAGACGAATTTTAAGAATAAAACACAAACAGCGGTTGTAAACCTTGTGAATAAACGCATTTTTTTAAATCAATTTACACAAAAAGGAAACAGTACAGTACAGTACAGTACTTACAAAAACTTTAGTAAAAGAAAAAAAATACGTAGGCGTTAACAGAAGTAAATACAATCAATAATAATTACAACTACAACTAGCGCTATAATTTAACAGTATTTTTTTCCGTTTTCTTTTTCCTTTTTTCTTTTTTTTTTCTCCACTTCGTTCCTCTTTTAAGATAATAAAACCTACTAGTAACAACCTACAACTAGATATATAACATAAAGTATCTAAATTAGTCTAAATAGATTATGTGCACAGATTGTGCGAGGGTTTCCTTTTGGTGCCTACTTTCCTTTTTAAATAATTATTTGTAGCTTGGCTTTATGTTTCTCAATTTCAATTTTATTTGTCAGAATAGCCATAAAAGTATCCCAGTAGTAATCTTCTTCCTTTCGTCAGGAAGCGGTGACCAGGAGCCCATTACCCGGAGCGTCCAACTGCCATAAATTCGTGCAACAGCGTTTTTACAAGTAGGTTTATTTTAAGATAAGCTTTTCCCGCGAAAATAACTGTTTCGGATGACGTCTGCATTAAATCTAAGCTACTACTTCCCTTGTAAATACTGAAATTATCGCTTGAAATACTGTCAGAACACTCCGATAAAGATTCCTCACTGGTCACTGGATCTGTTATGTTTATTTTCAGCGTAGACGAGTTGTCGTAGTTTCGTACTCAGTCTATTATTAATTACGCGATCGCTTTTTGATTGGCTATTTCAACCAATTCGCGGGAAAAGCTTATCTAAAAATAAATTTACTTGTGAAAATGCCGTTTCACAGACGCAGTATGGAAGTTGGACGCTCCCGGTAATGGGCTCCTGAAGCGGTATAGATATATTGTTTTGCTATTATCAAGCAGAGGTTTAAACCAAGGCGAAGAGGGAAGTTGGTAGTTACACCGTATATTATATCGTTTTCATCAAGATTAATTTCATGTTGGTTTTTAGTGTTCCACCAATTAACGAAGCAAGACCAGAAAATCTGTACTATCGGGCAGGTGACAAAAAGATGAGTTAAGGTTTCTCTTTCTTTACAGAGGTGGCATTTATCATTCTCTCTAAGTGAGTCCCGATGCAGCGTCGCGTTAGTGGGTAAAATGTGATGGACTATTTTAAACTGGAAAATTGAAAGTCTGGTGTCTTTAGTGACCTTAAAAGGAAGACTGTAGATTCGTTGTATCGTCACCTCGTTTAGATTGGCATTTCTCATCCGTCGTTCAGCTGTGGGAGCTACAAATTTGTTTTTAACCAGAAATTTGGTTGCAACTTGCAGGATATTTAATTTAAAGGTCGGCACACACGAGGGGAGTAGTCCCTGCGACTGGTCCCTGGGACTGGTCCCTTGTAGTGTGACACGAAGGAAATAGTTGCGGGGACAAGTCCCTCGATCCTTTTTCGCGCCCTGTCGAGAACCAATAAAAACGCGCCATTGGCTATCCCACAAACCTTCAGTAGCAGTCTTTCAAAATGGCGGCCTTGGAAGAAGAAGTTATTGAAGCAACGTAGATCGTTACCACCCTAAAATGCTGATTGCATTCTACAAAGATAACCGTCTGCTATGGGATAAGGATCACAAGGATTATGGAAAGAAAAATGCCCAAAAGAAGGCCCTAACCCCTCTTCTGGCAAAGCTAGAAAAGAGCAAAGCACCGCATACGCTGGAAGAAGTGAAAAAAACAGATGGCATAGCCTTCGAAGTTCAGCACTCCGATACATGAAGACGACCACTGAGGATGGCGAAGTCAAGTGGCCTTATTGGAATGACTTGATTTTTGTACGTCAAACGTTAGCAGAGGATGATGAGGAAGAGTTAGTGTGGTCTGTAGAAGCAACAGGTGAACTTGTTTATCAATTGAAGCTTGATCTGTCAATTTTAAACTTGACCAACCTCGCTCCTTCCCCAAGCATTTGTTATTTTGTTGAACCACATAGTGGGGGAATTTCTCACTCATGGTCGGGCTGGGGTGGAAATTTGCTAACTTAGCTACATTGTGTAACTGACCTAACTATTGAAGTGGATTAATGAAATGATTACACTGCATATTCTTGGGCAAGGGAAAGTCAAAACGTAATAGAAAACTTTTGACCAAGAAAAGGGAAGTGCAAAGTAGAATATTTTTTCTTGCAAAGTTTTTCAGACCATTCTGAGTTTCCCGTGCCCAGTTGATCTGCCGCTGGATCTTTGGTTGTTGAGTGGAATGTGTTTCTCTCAGTGATTCTATCAATTTAAGTATGTAGCTGAAAAAGAGACCAAAAAAATTCCAAACTTGAATGAGATTCCCTTTCAAGCCTGAATTTTTTTTATGGAAATGCTGCAAGGTCACTCATGTATCATCTAAAAAGAACATCCCAGACATGTATGCAACCGATTTTCGTATATGTTTACTCTTTCGTATATCATGTGCGGTTTACATACCGTAAAACCTTTATTAAGCTCTCTCCCCCCCTAACAAGCCCCACGTTTTGGAAGTCAGAGTTTTTAATAAGCCCCCAGCCTTTGGTGGTCAGAAATAATTTGCTAGTTGAAGTGTTAAAAAGGACAAAAGAAATAACAGAAAGATGAGAAAGATGCAGAGTCAAAACATCAATATTTTGATTTCATGTTGGCCGATTCTAGGAAAACATCCAGACTCGAAACCCTTGGTAACTCAAACCTCCTGCTAACTCGAAGTGACTGTTTTTTCCCTTCAGGTCAGTTTCTTTATAATTTTACCCTTGACAAGTCGAACTCCTGACAACTCGAATCTTTTTGTTTATTTCCCTTGAAGGTTCAAGCTATCGAGAGTCAACTGTGTTATTTTGTGAGACAAGCTTGGGAAATCAACTTGAGTTTATTTGAAAAATTGGGATTTGGAACAAGCCTCCAGCTCCCCCCCCCCCCCCCCCTTTTGGGCTCCAAAATGAAATACCTTAATAAAGCTTTTAAGATATAATTTTCATATATTCACATTCATGATGGTTATCATTATTTGTTCTTCTATCCAGTTGCCCAACAAAGGGCTCTGTCAAATTGGTGGCAGGGTGTTCTGCAAGCATTTCTGATCATTTTGACATGGAAAAGAGTTTTTTTTACAACCTTATACAACATGTACATGCAGCTATTGTACACTTGCATCATTTAATTTACCTTTACTTTCATTGTGTTGGTTCATAAAGCATTTGAAGATACACTGCCACTGCAATAATTGTCTCCTACTGATTTCCAGGTTCTGGTGTTGACTTTTGTGCTTTAACACAACTTCTTTTTCAGCACTATCTCTGTTCTGTTCTTGTAACGAAATAATTCAGTATTGTTTGTTGCCTTTTTTTTTCAGAAGTACTCATAAGTTTCTCTCAAGAGAATCCAACCTTGTGGCGTCATAATCATCCTTCATACTTTCAAGATACGAACAAGGATTTGCTATACGACATTCTGGCTAAACAGCTGGAGGATAAGTTTGAGGTGGAAAAGATTAAAAAGAAGTGGAGCGAATTGCTGAAGAAGTTCAGGCAAAAACACAGCAAAGCCAGTGTTATTAAACCATCTGGATCAGGTACAGATGGCATTTTCAAGTCAACCTTTGAATTTTAGGAACAGCTGAAGTTTGTGGATGTCATTTGTGATGATAGTGATGAAACAATGGACTCACTGAGCACTGCACCTTCCAAGCCTAAAGCCTCAAAGTGGTCAAAACAACAGATGAAGGAGGACAGAGAAAAAGAAAATGTCAACTATTTTCAGAAGTAGTTTCAGCAATAAAAGAACCACCTCATGAAAATAAAACTGCAGCCATTCCAGAAGCTACTGCATTTGCTAATTATTTGGGTGTAACACTGTCTAAACTAAGTCCACGAAAATTTTGTAAAGCAAAAAATGTATCGGTGACATTCTTTATCAGATTGAGGAGGGTGAAGATGAGTGCTATGCAACTGCTTCAGCCAGATCAACTTCGTCAACATCTTCAAATAGATTTCATACTCTTGAGAGGTATAGTCCCACACCAAGTTCAAGTAATGCAAGTGACTTCAGTGTTAGTAGATATCACATGCAGTACCCACTAGGTTACTACTAATTTACATACTGAAATTTGTGTTGAACAATCTGAAGGGACTCATTAGTATTTATTCTTCCTGAATGATTGTGTGGTTGGGTTATTCATATACCTTGCATAATTATTTGTTTGCTCCTTGCAATGCAGTAACATCTTGTTTCTTTGAAGTTGTTGTTGATGTTAAATTAATACCATGTATGAATAAAGTTTTAAGTTCAAGAATGCTAATACAAGCCCCTTTTACAATTGTGTGCTTTGTTACCAGGCTGGAATTGACTTTGTTTTGATAGACTTCAGTGATTTTTGTGTCATGGTATGAAAATGCTAACTTGAGTCAAAATGGAGTCAACTCTAGCTTCAAGCTCACTTTCACTCAAAGGCCAGTCAACTACATGTAAGCACACAACTGAAAGATGGACTGATATGTCACATAAAGCCAGTTTATACATTTTGCCTTAGCTCTTGGTAAAATTTATGCTTTTGTACTAAGGCTTCACTTTTAGCACAAGAACCAAAACAGAAAATCCTCAAACATTTTGTAATTTATAGGTAACTTTTACTGACTCGTTTATCAAGCTATATGTATGAAGCCAAAACAAAGCTGAGAAGCAAAGTTGAGTTACATTTTGCAAAGTCATGTGAACGTGTAAATTTCAAGAGAAGTCCAACCTCTTACTTGGTAGTGTGCTCCAGTATTATTGTAATATACAGTGAATATGAAGATAAGATGTTTCTGATGTAAACATTAAACAGGTTTAGGCTACTAAAGCCGACACATACACCAGTCCCAGTTGCCAAATCCCAGCCCCAGTACCTCAAATCCCATTTTCCCAACTTGCTAAAATAAGCAAATCCCAGCTCCCATTTTACCCCTTCAGACCCTCAGGGTTAAACCCGGCGATTCGAGGAGTACGGTGCCTCCTTTTGTTACTGCACATACGTTCTTGACATCTTGGGATATTCGGGTTTCTTAGGGGATTTGCCCTCTAATACAACAATATTTTAATGCAGTTTATGACTGTGGAAAAAGCAGATCTTAGCAAGGGCTGGCTGGCTGGGGGTAACCACGCATTTTTTCAGAGACAATTGAGCTTAAATTTGGAAAGAAAGAGCCATACATTCTTTGTATTTTAACACTTTTTTAGAATTATGGTTGCTTAATTTTATCTCTGAAAAATGCTGGTTACCCGCATTTTTCTTTTTGGATTCCAATAACCCTTCCTAAGATCTACTTTTTCTTGATAGTCATAACCTTTGCAAACTGATACATCTGTATTAGGAGGCACCGTCCTTAACCTACCTTGCCTGGTGGGTTCACTCACTAACCCTGGCTTAAAATCTCAGGGAAAGAATATCAAAGAGGATGGATGTATATGAAATAAATCTTGTGAACTGTGGATTTCAAGCCTGAATTGTTTCAGGTTTGTTTGTTTGGTTTAACTGCTTGATTTGAATACATTTAACCGCGAGGATCACATTTATCTTTTCATCAAAATTTAAAAGAACAACTAAAAACCACACAAGCCATTAAATAGATCATTATCAAGTTGAATTCAACTTTTAATTAATTCAATTCCAAAATGGACAGGGAATTTTCCCGTTTCCAAGCCACTGATGATAACACAATTAAAAAAGGAAAAGAAAATTTGATATTTTGAAGGGCCTTTTATTGCCATTCAGTGATTTCATCTCTATGGACTCCGACTAAAACAAAGCAACCTTGTTCCCAGGGCCCTTTCTCTTCATTCCTCTAAGAATGAAGTTGCAAATCAAGCTAAGTTTAGAAACAAACTCTAACTGGTTACAGTGTTTCAGAAAACAGCTGCTTCTTGAATTCAATGAAAGCTGCTCTCTTATATACATATATCATACAGGGCCGTAGCTAGCATGAGGCAAGACGAGGCACTTGCCTCATCTAAGTTTTTGCCAATATGAAAAAAAAGCTTTGGAAAAATAATCGCTAGAACGCATTTGCCACTAACTACAGGTGATAAAAGATTAACCCAAGTGCGAAAGACTCGAATGGTTTGCACTGCGGCTCGTAACATAACAGTGACAGGCTGGGTGACACCAATTCCGTGCGGATTGCTACGACTACAGGCAGCTGAGCTAAAGGATCATGACTTACCAAAAGACAAACCTTCTTAGAGAATCACCGTCCCACATTTTCTTGAGCTACTTTGCTACTCTTTTTTGGCATGCATTGTCTAAGAAACTGTTGAATCGTTTATAATTTCGCCTCGGTATTTTGTCTTGGAATAAACACAAATCGACAGGGACAGGGTCTGCAAAAATCATCAACTCAGAATCTAAAATGAACGATTAGAAAGCCGGTACTTTTGTGACGGCTACTAAAAGAGCCTTTCGGCTGGCTCAGTAGAGCCATTTCAAAGATTTTCAATGCGTTTCCGTAAAAGGTCTTTCTCTAGAACATCCATGCTGTTTACTAGTGAGATGGCGTTGTCTCTCAGGCGACAGTGGAGTTCTACATTTCGCAGATATGCAACTGAATTTGATCAACTTGAAGCAGCACGGTATTTGCATGAGTTAGCAAGGGAGCAGAAGGCGGAGCTGGGGGTGCCAGTATTACACACCCTAGTAGTGGGACCGGTATAAAAAGTGTAAAAAGAACTGAAAAAAAAACAACTGTTTTTACACTTGCACGAGTTTCAATTTTGAAGAGAAATCTCACGAAAAAATGCTGAAAATAGCATTTCGGAGGGAGTAGATTTAAAAATTTCCTGGGGGGCATACCCCCAGACCCCCCTAGAAGCTCGCGCCGTCGGCGCTCGCGACATCTGCCTCGTCCGTTGTGAAAGTCTGGCTACGGCCCTGTCATATGCTCTAGAAACTTCATTTAGAAGATTAGGCTAATTTTGGCAACATTACACAATATTATCAAAAACAAAATAATAGTCCAGTTTCAAATTCACCAAGACCGCCAAATACTCAAGACACATTTTTGCAGGCCACGGTTAGCCTCAATCTAAAGCAAAATAATTGCACAAAAACCAGCAGGAATAACAAATACACATTGTTGTGAATAGTCATCTCACTGGTACTTGCAAATATCTTACTTCAGATTGGACTAACCCTGTAAAGACACATCTTCTACATATTTTTAACCAGCGGTCTCGGTGAACTTGAAACTGGGCTAAGTAAGTGAGTAAGTAAGTAAGAACTTAATTACTGTGTCGTAACATCTAGCATACAGGGAAGTATGCTAATTAAGCCAATTCCGAGTACATTGTCTTGTACCTCTTTTTCAAAGCCAGTCTTGGTGCATAACCTTTCATATGAAAATGAGTCTTCATTCACATGCAGATAAAACTCATTTTCATATGAATGGTTATGTATGAGGCCTTACTTTCAAAAAAAGGCACAAGACAATTCAGAAATGGCCTATATATATTGGGGACACCTAACTACAACAAAATCCTATAATACAATCCTACAATACAATCCTGTAATCCTATAATATATACAGCTGGTAAAAAAGTTACAGTTGAACAAGAAAAAAAAAATTATGTGGAAGACTGATCGACGATCAAATCGGTGACTAGTTGCTACAGAAAAAACAGTCTTTACACGTACTGTCCATCAACTGAGAAAAATCAACAGATTTAATACACCTCTTAAAAATGTCTACAGATTCTGAACATTTTATGATGTGATATGTTGTGCTTGCCATATGCGACTGTTCGAAACCTTGGTAAGACAAATTCTGAATTTTTGAGAGAATAATGACTATAATAATGAATATAGTGTGGCACCAGCTCATTTTTAACTTTGTACGTTATGGTTGTGATGTCTTGCAATTGTCGAGTATGAAGTGTTGATAGGTTAGCCTTTTGTAGGAGTTCCTCGTACGTTGATTTATTATCACAATAGACAGCATGAAGGGCACATTTTTGAATTCATTCGCGTTTTCTACCATCAGAGGAACGACAAAAAGCCAGGCAGTCTGACAATAATTTATGTGAGATGAGGTAGTATAGCAAATTTGACAATGTGCAATTGCTATTGTGTTTAAATGACAAAGATGCTCTAAGATGTTCTGGAACAATCACGTTCTGGAATATTCAAGGTAGTAGCACTGTGATTATTTTCATAACACGTAATATGTATTATCAACCCACTGAACGCTAACACATCATAGTTTTTTTTTCTTGAAGTCTTTCTCAGAAATGAAACTCTTCAGTGAATGTCAAATTACTTTGTTCTTGGCAGGCTTATATTTTGCTGAAATGTATAAATTCTCAGCGTTGCAAAAAATGTATGATTTTAGAATTTTACTTTCAAGCTTTGGAACAACTGCATATAGTGACAAAAGAATTGATTACATCACATGTTATGTCACCACAAAACAGTTTTAAGACAGAAATCATCTGCAGTGATATGAAAATTGTTTATTCTAATTTCTTGTGTCATTGTCTAGGACAACCAATCAGTGCAACAGACCATCCGTCTTGATTGGTTGCACACAACAAAAACAACTAACAACAACAAAAAGAAAACTAATTTCAAACTTTGGAAAAACTAATTTCAAGTTTTGGAACCTCATATCTTGAAGATTTTTCTATGATGTCTACATTACGGTTTTTGACTTTGCACTCACCAGGGCTAGTTGAAGTGGTCTAACTTTTAAAATATCGTAAAAAGCACGAACATTATTGGTAACTTGAAATCAAGAGTACCATTTGATGTCAACAGGTGATGTCATAATTTGACAGTTTCTGTCAACGTTGACGATTGGCACATTGACCCACACTCACTTGCCCAGTCTGGTAAAGAAATGTTCAAAAACAAGTTGCCAAAAATTGTAAATTGAGTAAAAATCCCATGATTGCATGCACCAATTGGTCTGGCTCCACAAATTAAGAAAAAAATTTTAAATCTTATAAAAATATACAGCAAGTACAGCAACCTCATTGAGCAGCCTCTGGAAGGTTGAACTGTTTAATGTGTTTCAAATAAATGTCTTCCCATGCAGAACGCTCTTGTTGAACCCTGAACAATCCATTGACGCCAAACTGCATTCCTGTCATGCTCCACTTTGTGACATCTGTCCACCTGCCTGGTTCTTTCTTGTCTACACACTGACGACAAGCTGTTACCAGTTTGGTGGCATTTGCGTCAAGCGGAAGAACAATCTTGTGCAGATGATCTTCTATGTAGAGTGTACTTTCCATGGGTAGTTTCTTGTGGTGAACAAGATTGATTCTTGTTAATTTTGCTGTGTTTCCTTTTTTAAAATGAATGTGTGCGCAGACAGCAACGCCTGAGTTCTTGGGATCATCCAGCAGGAACAGGCCCATTGGAGTTCCAGCATTTGGATCAGTTGGTCCAGTGCCCTTGTATGTCTTAAGCTTGTAGTCAAGAACAGTGAACCTGGGGGAGGACATGAATGTTTTTGCTGAGGTGGAACTTAGTACTCTATCGTTGTCCTTAAACAAATGCTCATCTTGGTGTTGGTAGACCTTGATGGAACAAAACTTGAAAAAGCCAGGATCTTGAAAGAGCGTCAACTTGAAATTCTGAACTTCCACTTTTATTGTAGGATCCTGGGACTGAGTACCTGTACTGCATGTGGTCACTACCATTGGAGATGGGAGGTTAATTGATTTGTACTCATCTCTCTCTTCATCTGTCATGCCCTTCCACTGTTTCACCAGACCATTCAACAGTTCCTCATTCTTTGGATCATTCAGGTACACAAAGCAAGGAGTGAAATAGCCACCAAAGGTGCGCTCATCAGGGCCACAAGCAGCTTGTATGGTTATGCTGTTATTATTTTCACCAAGAAGAGATGGGTCGTTCTTGAGTGTTTCCTTTTGAAATTCCTTCAACTCCTTTGCAATCATTCCTGAATGGCAACTATCTAGGATGATGACAAGGTGCTTATTCTTCTTAATCCCTGTTTTGTTTATTGACTCTGACTTGAGAGCTGCAATCCAAGGCTTTAACAGGCCATGAAGGCCACAAAATCCAACATGATGTAGACAGAGCTCCCCACCTTGCACTTTTCTACCTTCCTTCACAAATTCGTTTGCAGCTCCAAAATAATCGGGCTCCAAGCGAACCTTGTCAAGGCAAGGCGTTGAGCAGTACAGCAGTGTCTTGGCTGCTTCTTTGCCCAGTCCATGGCCTGCGTAATACCAAAATACCAACTCTGAGAGTTCAGGACGTGCTGTGTTACGCATTGCATCAAAAGCATTACTGAATGCGAGTTGGATAAGGGTACTGAAAATACCGTCTTCAAGCTGCTCGTTTTCAATTGTGTCATAAAACCTTGCGTTCAGCAATTTCGCCTTTGTTACCCAGTCTTTAATTAGCCCAAAGTCCCCCAAAGTACCTGTCTTGTCTGAGCCCCGATAGTCTTTCCCTAAGTTCAGCAGCTCAGGCGACGGGAGCATGGCACAGCGAGCATGCTTTTCCATTGACCGCAAACCTGCGTCGTAAGAAGCTTGTCTTTCTTCTTGCATAGCTTTAACTCCTGTTTTTACTTCCTGACAACTCATGGGGGATTCCTGACCTCCTTTTGATATCTCTTCTTCTTGAAACTCCCTCACCATTTCTCTTAAAGTATCTGTCTCGTCTGAACCTGGAGAGTCCATCGATGAATTCAGCTTCTCGGGCGACGGGAGCATGGCACAGCGAGGATGCTTTTCCATTGACCGCAACCACTCGTTGTCAGAAGCTTGTCTTTCTTCTTGCATAGCTTTAACTCCTGTTTTTACTTCCTGACAACTCATGGGGGATTCCTGACCTCCTTTTGATATCTCTTCTTCTTGAAACTCCCTCACCATTTCTCTTCCTTTTCGGTTCATCCTTAACCCAAAGCTTAATTACTGATTCGAACGCCCATCGCCCACTCGAACCGCTCCCTCATTTCGTTCACGCGACGTCACAGTTCGTCACAAGTATGACAAGTATGCGATAACAAACAAGACTGCAAGGCTGATCGTACTACGTGAAAAGTAGACTTTGCAAGACACCCACACGACTAGAACCGACACAGATCAGATCTCTCAGCAGATCCTACTAATTACAGCATTATCGTTTGCGGTCCCTTGCTGTTTTACTCTCACTTTCAAGTATGCGATGCATTTTGCATATCTTTACCACAGGCAGCCCAAATTGGCAGTATGTGCACTATCGTTATTCGCAGCACACTAAATACAATAAACGATGAAATTGAAATGAGAACAAAAACAAAGAATGTAAACATCTAAATAAAACATTGTTTACGTTTTGTTTGTTGTTGCTTGATGTGTCTTGACTGTTCTGAGGGGGGAGGGACAGGAGCGGACGGTAAATCTCCCTCCTTCCTCGTCCCTACTTTTTCAGCCAATGTCTCCCTCCTCCCTTCTTTTTGGGGCAATTTCTCCCTCCTCCCTAAACTTTCGCTTCCCAGCAGGCTTAAAGTATACCTGGTTTAACGTGAATCAGGATAAGCGTCGGGGAAAGAAATAGACGAATTTTAAGAACAAAACACAAACAGCGGTGATAAACACTGTGAATAAACGCATTTTTTTAAATCAATTTACACAAAAACGAAACAGTACAGTACAGTACAGTACTTACAAAAACGTGAGTAAAAGAAAAAAAATACGTAGACGTTAACAAAAGTAAATACAATCGATAATAATTACAACTACAACTAGCGCTATAATTTAACAGTATATATTTTTTCTTCTTCTTTTTTCCTATTTTTCTCTTTCCTTTTTTTTTTCTTCCCTTCGTTCCTCTTTTAAGATAATAAAACCTACTAGTAACAACCTACAACTAGATATATAACATAAAGTATCTAAATTAGTCTAAATAGATTATGTGCACAGATTGTGCGAGGGTTTCCTTTTGGTGCCTACTTTCCTTTTTAAATATTTATTTGTAGCTTGGCCTTATGTTTCTCAATTTCAATTTTATTTGTCAGAATAGCCATAAAAGTATCCCAGTAGTAATCTTCTTCCTTTCGTCAGGAAGCGGTATAGATATATTGTTTTGCTATTATCAAGCAGAGGTTTAAACCAAGGCGAAGAGGGAAGTTGGTAGTTACACCGTATATTATATCGTTTTCATCAAGATTAATTTCATGTTGGTTTTTAGTGTTCCACCAATTAACGAAGCAAGACCAGAAAATCTGTACTATCGGGCAGGTGACAAAAAGATGAGTTAAGGTTTCTCTTTCTTTACAGAGGTGGCATTTATCATTCTCTCTAAGTGAGTCCCGATGCAGCGTCGCGTTAGTGGGTAAAATGTGATGGACTATTTTAAACTGGAAAATTGAAAGTCTGGTGTCTTTAGTGACCTTAAAAGGAAGACTGTAGATTCGTTGTATCGTCACCTCGTTTAGATTGGCATTTCTCATCCGTCGTTCAGCTGTGGGAGCTACAAATTTGTTTTTAACCAGAAATTTGGTTGCAACTTGCAGGATATTTAATTTAAAGGTCGGCACACACGAGGGGAGTAGTCCCTGCGACTGGTCCCTGGGACTGGTCCCTTGTAGTGTGACACGAAGGAAATAGTTGCGGGGACAAGTCCCTCGATCCTTTTTCGCGCCCTGTCGAGAGCCAATAAAAACGCGCCATTGGCTATCCCACAAACCTTCAGTAGCAGTCTTTCAAAATGGCGGCCTTGGAAGAAGAAGTTATTGAAGCAACGTAGATCGTTACCACCCTAAAATGCTGATTGCATTCTACAAAGATAACCGTCTGCTATGGGATAAGGATCACAAGGATTATGGAAAGAAAAATGCCCAAAAGAGGGCCCTAACCCCTCTTCTGGCAAAGCTAGAAAAGAGCAAAGCACCGCACACGCTGGAAGAAGTGAAAAAAAGGATGGCATAGCCTTCGAAGTTCAGCACTCCGATACATGAAGAAGACCACTGAGGAGGGCGAAGTCAAGTGGCCTTATTGGAATGACTTGATTTTTGTACGTCAAACGTTAGCAGAGGATGATGAGGAAGAGTTAGTGTGGTCTGTAGAAGCAACAGGTGAACTTGTTTATCAATTGAAGCTTGATCTGTCAATTTTAAACTTGACCAACCTCGCTCCTTCCCCAAGCATTTGTTATTTTGTTGAACCACATAGTGGGGGAATTTCTCACTCATGGTCGGGTTGGGGTTGGAAATTTGCTAACTTAGCTACATTGTGTAACTGACCTAACTATTGAAGTGGATTAATGAAATGATTACACTGCATATTCTTGGGCAAGGGAAAGTCAAAACGTAATAGAAAACTTTTGACCAAGAAAAGGGAAGTGCAAAATAGAATATTTTTTCTTGCAAAGTTTTTCAGACCATTCTGAGTTTCCCGTGCCCAGTTGATCTGCCGCTGGATCTTTGGTTGTTGAGTGGAATGTGTTTCTCTCAGTGATTCTATCAATTTAAGTATGTAGCTGAAAAAGAGACCAAAAAAATTCCAAACTTGAATGAGATTCCCGTTCAAGCCTGAATTTTTTTTATGGAAATGCTGCAAGGTCACTCATGTATCATCTAAAAAGAACATCCCAGATATGTATGCAACTGATTTTCGTATATGTTTACTCTTTCGTATATCATCTGCGGTTCACATACCGTAAAACCTTTATTAAGCTCTCCCCCCCCCCCCCCTAACAAGCCCCACGTTTTGGAAGTCAGAGTTTTTAATAAGCCCCCAGCCTTTGGTGGTCAGAAATAATTTGCTAGTTGAAGTGTTAAAAAGGACAAAAGAAATAACAGAAAGATGAGAAAGATGCAGAGTCAAAACATCAATATTTTGATTTCATGTTGGCCGATTCTAGGAAAACATCCAGACTCGAAACCCTTGGTAACTCAAACCTCCTGTTAACTCGAAGTGAATGTTTTTTCCCTTCAGGTCAGTTTCTTTATAATTTTACCCTTGACAAGTCGAACTCCTGACAACTCGAATCTTTTTGTTTATTTCCCTTGAAGGTTCAAGCTATCGAGAGTCAACTGTGTTATTTTGTGAGACAAGCTTGGGAAATCAACTTGAGTTTATTTGAAAAATTGGGATTTGGAACAAGCCTCCAGCTCCCCCCCCCCCCCCCCCCCCCTTTTGGGCTCCAAAATTAAATACCTTAATAAAGCTTTTAAGATATAATTTTCATATATTCACATTCATGATGGTTATCATTATTTGTTCTTCTATCCAGTTGCCCAACAAAGGGCTCTGTCAAATTGGTGGCAGGGTGTTCTGCAAGCATTTCTGATCATTTTGACATGGAAAAGAGTTTTTTTTACAACCTTATACAACATGTACATGCAGCTATTGTACACTTGCATCATTTAATTTACCTTCACTTTCATTGTGTTGATTCATAAAGCATTTGAAGATACGCTGCCACTGCAATAATTGTCTCCTACTGATTTCCAGGTTCTGGTGTTGACTTTTGTGCTTTAACACAACTTCTTTTTCAGCACTATCTCTGTTCTGTTCTTGTAACGAAATAATTCAGTATTGTTTGTTGCCTTTTTTTTTCAGAAGTACTCATAAGTTTCTCTCAAGAGAATCCAACCTTGTGGAGTCATAATCATCCTTCATACTTTCAAGATACGAACAAGGATTTGCTATACGACATTCTGGCTAAACAGCTGGAGGATAAGTTTGAGGTGGAAAAGATTAAAAAGAAGTGGAGCGAATTGCTGAAGAAGTTCAGGCAAAAACACAGCAAAGCCAGTGTTATTAAACCATCTGGATCAGGTACAGATGGCATTTTCAAGCCAACCTTTGAATTTTAGGAACAGCTGAAGTTTGTGGATGTCATTTGTGATGATAGTGATGAAACAATGGACTCACTGAGCACTGCACCTTCCAAGCCTAAAGCCTCAAAGTGGTCAAAACAACAGATGAAGGAGGACAGAGAAAAAGAAAATGTCAACTATTTTCAGAAGTAGTTTCAGCAATAAAAGAACCACCTCATGAAAATAAAACTGCAGCCATTCCAGAAGCTACTGCATTTGCTAATTATTTGGGTGTAACACTGTCTAAACTAAGTCCACGAACATTTTGTAAAGCAAAAAATGTATCGGTGACATTCTTTATCAGATTGAGGAGGGTGAAGATGAGTGCTATGCAACTGCTTCAGCCAGATCAACTTCGTCAACATCTTCAAATAGATTTCATACTCTTGAGAAGTATAGTCCCACACCAAGTTCAAGTAATGCAAGTGACTTCAGTGTTAGTAGATATCATATGCAGTACCCACTAGGTTACTACTAATTTACATACTGAAATTTGTGTTGAACAATCTGAAGGGACTCATTAGTATTTATTCTTCCTGAATGATTGTGTGGTTGTGTTATTCATTTACCTTGCATTTGTTTGCTCCTTGCAATGCAGTAACATCTTGTTTCTTTGAAGTTGTTGTTGATGTTAAATTAATACCATGTATGAATAAAGTTTTAAGTTAAAGAATGCTAATACAAGCCCCTTTTACAATTGTGTGCTTTGTTAGCAGGCTGGAATTGACTTTGTTTTGATAGACTTCAGTGATTTTTGTGTCGTGGTGTGAAAATGCTAACTTGAATCAAAATGGAGTCAACTCTAGCTTCAAGCTCACTTTCACTCAAAGGCCAGTCAACTACATGTAAGCACACAACTCAAAGATGGACTGATATGTCACATAAAGCCAGTTTATACATTTTGCCTTAGCTCTTGGTAAAATTTATGCTTTTGTACTAAGGCTTTCCTTTTAGCACAAGAACCAAAACAGAAAATCCTCAAACATTTTGTAATTTATAGGTAACTTTTACTGACTCGTTTATCAAGCTATATGTATGAAGCCAAAACAAAGCTGAGAAGCAAAGTTGAGTTACATTTTGCAAAGTCATATGAACATGGAAATTTCGAGAGAAGTCCAACCTCTTGCTTGGTAGTGTGCTCCAGTATTATTGTAATATACAGTGAATATGAAGATAAGATGTTTCTGATGTAAACATTAAACAGGTTTAGGCTACTAAAGCCGACACATACACCAGTCCCAGTTGTCAAATCCCAGCCCCAGTACCTCAAATCCCATTTTCCCAACTTGCTAAAATAAGCAAATCCCAGCTCCCATTTTACCCCTTCAGACCCTCAGGGTTAAACCCGGCGATTCGAGGAGTACAGTGCCTCCTTTTGTTACTGCACATACGTTCTGCACATCTCGGGATATTCGGGTTTCTTAAGGAATTTGCCCTCTAATACAACAATATTTTAACGCAGTTTATGACTATCTGGAAAAAGCAGATCTTAGCAAGGGCTATCAGGATCCAAAAAGAAAATTGAGGGTAACCGTGCATTTTTCAGAGATAACTGAGCTTAAATCCGGAAAGAAAGTTGCCACACATTCCTTGTATTTTAACACTTTTTTAGAATTATGGTTGCTTAATTATCTCTGAAAAAATATATGCTTGGTTACCCCCATTTTTCTTTTTGGATTCCAATAACCCTTCCTAAGATCTACTTTTTCCCCAATTGTTATAACCATTGCAAAAATACATCTGTATTAGGAGGCACCGTCCTTAACCTACTTCACGTGGTGGGTTCACTTGCTAACCCTGGCTTAAAATCTCAGGGAAAGAATATCAAAGAGGATGGATGTATGTGAAATAAATCATGTGTGAACTGTGGATTTCTGCAAGCCTGAATTGTTTCAGGTTTGTTTGTTTTAACTTCTTGATTTGAATACATTTAACCGCATGGATCACATTTATCTTTTCATCAAAATTGAAAAAGAACAACTAAAAACAACACATTAGCCATTAAATAGATCATTATCAATTTAATTCAACTTTTAATTAATTCAATTCCAAAATGGACAGGGAATTTTCCGGTTTCCAAGCCACTGATGATAACACAATTAAAAAAAAGAAAAGAAAATTTGATATTTTGAAGGGCCGTGAGTTTTACTGCCATTTAGTGATTTCATCTCCATGGGCTCAGACTAAAACAAAGCAACCTTGTCCCCAGGGCCCTTTCTCTTCATTCCTCAAAGAATGAGGTTGAAAATCAAGCTAAGTTTAGAAAAAACTCTAATTGTTTACACTGTTTCTGAAAACAGCTGCTTCTTGAATTCAGTGAAAGCTGCTCTCTTATATACATATCATTGTTCTAGAAACTTCAAAGAAGACTAATTTTGGCAACATTACACAATATTATCCAAAACAAAATAATTGTCCAGTTTCCAGTTCATCGAGACCGCTGAATAAAAATACTCAAGACACATTTTTGCAGGGTTAGCCTCAATCTGAAGCAAAATATACACAAATACCAGCAGGAGAGTAAGTAAGTAAGAACTTAATTACTGTGTCATAACATCTTAATCATACAGGAAGTATGCCAATAGGCCATTTCCGAGTGCATCGTCTTGTACCTCTTTTTCAAAGCCAGTCTTGGTGCACAGCATTTCATATGAAAAAGAGTTTTCATTCACATGCAGAAAAAACTCATTTTCATATGAAAGCCAGGTTATGCATGAGGTCTTGCTTTCAAAAAGAGGCACAAGATAATTCGGAAATGGCCTACTGGGGACACCTAACTACAACACAATCCTACAAGACAATCCTACAATACAATCCTATAATCCTATAATACATACAGTTGGTAAAAAAGTTACAGTTTCAGTTAATTGTTAACAATCCTAATATAGTACTCTATACAATGTGTTTAACAAGAAAAAATAAATAAATGATGCGGAAGATCTACAATCAAATCGGTGACTAGTTGCTACAGAAAAAACAGTCTTTACAGGTTCTGTCCATCAGCTGAGAAAAATCAACAGATTTAATACACCTCTTAAAAATGTCTACAGATTCTGAAGATTTTATGATGTGATTTAGTTTTGACCAAATATAACGACCTAAATAGCTTATGTTGTGCTTGCCATATGCGACTGTTCGAAACCTTGGTAAGACAAATTCTGAATTTTTGAGAGAACAATGACTATAAAAATGAATATAGCGTGGCACCAGGTCATTTTTAACTTTGTATGCTATGGTTGCAATGTCTTGCAATTGTCGAGTATGAAGTGCTGATGGGTTAGAATTTTGCAGGAGTTCCTCGTATGTTGATTTACTATCACAATAGACAGCATGAAGGGCACCTTTTTTGAATTCATTCGAGTTTTCTGCCATCAGAGGAACAATAAAAATGTCAGGCAATCTGACAATACGTGAGATGAGGTAGTATAGCAAATTTGACAATGTTCAGTTGCTACTGTGTTTACATGACAAAGATGCTCTAAGATGTTTTGGAACATTCACGTTCTTGAATCTTCAAGGTAGTAGCACTGCAATTATTTTCACAACACTTAATATCAACCCACTGAAAGTACATGTATCATAGTTTTTTTATTTGAAGTCTTTTTCAGAAATGAAACTCTTCAGTGGATGTTAAATTTTTTTTTCTTGGCAGGCTTACATTTTGCTTAAATGTATAAATGCTCAGTGTTGCAAAATGTATGATTTTAGAATTTTACTTTTGTGCTTTGGAACAACTGCGTTAGTGACAAAAGAATTGATTCCATCACATGTTATGTCACCACAAAACAGTTTTCAGACAGAAATCATCTGCAGTGACATGAAAACTTTTTATTCTAATTTCTTGTGTCATTCAAGGCATCTAGGACTACCAATCAGTGCAACAGACCTTCCGTCTTGATTGGTTGCACACAACAAAAACAACTAACAACAACAACAAGAAAACTAATTTCAAGTTTTGGAACCTCATATCTTGAACATTTTTTTGATGTCTACATTACGGTTTTTGACTTTGCACTCACCAGTTGAAGTGGTCTAACTTTTAAAATGTGGTAAAAAGCATGAACATTATTGGTAACTTGAGATCAAGAGTACCATTTGATGTCAACAGGTGATGTCATAGTTTGTCAGTTTCTGTCAAGAACTGTCAACATTGACGATTGGCACATTGTCCCACACTCACTTGCCCAGTCTGGTAAAGAAATGCTCAAAAACAAGTTGCCAAAAATTGTAAATTGAGTAAAAATCCCATGATTACAAGCACCAATTGGTTTCGCTCCACAAATTAAGAAAAAAATTTTAAATCTTATAAAAATATACAGCAAGTACAGCAACCTCATTGACGAACCTCTGGAAGCTTGAACTGTTTAATGCATTTCAAATAGCTGTCTTCCCATGCAGAACGCTCTTGTTGAACCCTGAACAATCCATTGACGCCAAGCTGCATTCTTGTCATGTTCCACTTTGTGACATCTGTCCACCTGCCTGGTTCTTTCTTGTCTACATACTGACGACAAGCTGATACCAGTTTGGTGGCATTTGCGTCACGATGAACTTTAATCTTGTGCAGATTACTTGAGATCTGACCAGGAGACAGCCCATTATGATCTTCTATGTAGAGTGTACTTCCCATGGGTGATTTCTTGTGGTGAACAAGATTGATTCTTGTAGATATGTCTGTGTTTCCTTTTTGAAAATGAATGTGTGCACACACAGCATAGCCTGAGTTATTGGGATCATCCAGCAGGAACAGGCCCATTGGAGTTCCAGCATTTGGATCAGTTGGTCCAGTGCCCTTGTATGTCTTAAGCTTGTAGTCAAGAACAGTGAACCTGGGGGAGGACATGAATGTTTTTGCTGAGGTGGAACTTAGTACTCTATCGTTGTCCTTAAACAAATGCTCATCTTGGTGTTGGTAGACCTTGATGGAACAAAACTTGAAAAAGCCAGGATCTTGAAAGAGCGTCAACTTGAAATTCTGAGCTTCCACTTCCATTGTAGGATCCTGGGACTGAGTACCTGTACTGCATGTGGTCACTACCATTGGAGATGGGAGGTTAATTGATTTGTACTCATCTCTCTCTTCATCTGTCATGCCATTCCACTGTCCCACCAGACCATTCAACAGTTCCTCATTATCTGGATCATTCAGGCACACAAAGCAAGGAGTGAAATAGCCACCAAAGGTGCGCTCATCAGGACCACAAGCAGCTTGTATGGTTATGCTGTTATTATTTTCACCAAGAAGAGATGGGTCGTTCTTGAGTGTTTCCTTTTGAAATTCCTTCAACTCCTTTGCAATCATTCCTGAATGGCAACTATCTAGGATGATGACAAGGTGCTTATTCTTCTTAATCCCTGTTTTGTTTATTGACTCTGACTTGAGAGCTGCAATCCAAGGCTTTAACAGGCCATGAAGGCCACAAAATCCAACATGATGTAGACAGAGCTCCCCACCTTGCACTTTTCTACCTTCCTTCACAAATCCGTTTGCAGCACTGTTATAAGCAGGATCCAAGTCAAGGCAAGGCGTTGAGGAGTACCGCAATGTCTCAGCTGCTTTTGTGCCGAGTCCATGGCCTGCGTAATACCAAAATACCAACTCTTCAATTTCAGGACTTGCTGTGTTACGCATCGCAGCAAAAGCGTCACTGAATGCGAGTTTGATAAGGGTACCAAAACTGTAGTCTTCAAGCTGCTTTCGTTGCTCTTCAAACGTGCCATAAAAACCAGCGTTCAGCAATCCTGCCTTTGTTACCCAGTCTTTAATTAGCCCAAAGTCTCTTAAAGTATCTGTCTCGTCTGAACCTGGAGAGTCCATCGATGAATTCAGCTTCTCGGGCGACGGGAGCATGGCACAGCGAGGATGCTTTTCCATTGACCGCAACCACTCGTTGTCAGAAGCTTGTCTTGCTTCTTGCATAGCTCTTAACCGTGTTTCTACTTCCTAACAACTCATGGGGGATTCCTGACCTCCTTTTGATATCTCTTCTTCTTGAAACTCCCTCACCATTTCTCTTCCTTTTCGGTTCATCCTTCCCCAAAGCTTACTGATTCGAACGCCCATCGCCCATTCGAACCGCTCCCTGATTACGTTCACGCGACGTCACAGTTCGTCACAAGTATGTCAAGTATGCGATGCATTTTGCATATCTTTACCACAGGCAGCCCAAATTGGCAGTATGTGCACTATTGACACTATTAGGAGATTTTATTCGCAGCACACTAAATACAATAAACGATGAAATTGAAATGAGAACAAAAACAAAGAATGTAAACATCTAAATAAAACATTGTTTACGTTTTATTTGTTGTTGCTTGGTGTGTCTTGACTGTCCTGAGGGGGGAGGGACAGGAGCGGACGGTAAATCTCCCTCCTTCCTAGTCCCTACTTTTTCAGCCAATGTCTCCCTCCTCCCTTCTTTTTGGGGCAATTTCTCCCTCCTCCCTAAACTTTCGCCTCCCAGCAGGCTTAAAGTATACCTGGTTTAATGTGAATCAGGATAAGCGTCGGGGAAAGAAATAGACGAATTTTAAGAATAAAACACAAACAGCGGTGATAAACATTGTGAATAAACGCATTTTTTTAAAATCAATTTACACAAAAACGAAACAGTACAGTACACTACTTACAAAAACTTGAGTAAAAGAAAAAAAATACGTCGACGTTAACAAAAGTAAGTACAATCGATAATAATTACAACTACAACTAGCGCTATAATTTAACAGTATATATATTTTTTCTTCTTCTTTTTTTCCTATTTTTTCTCTTTCCTTTTTTTTTCTCCCCTTCGTTTCTCTTTTAAGATAATAAAACCTACTAGTAACAACCTACAACTAGATATATAACATAAAGTATCTAAATTAGTCTAAATAGATTATGTGCACAGATTGTGCGAGGGTTTCCTTTTGGTGCCTACTTTCCTTTTTAAATCATTATTTGTAGCTTGGCTTTATGTTTCTCAGTTTCAATTTTATTTGTCAGAATAGCCATAAAAGTATCCCAGTAGTAATCTTCTTCCTTTCGTCAGGAAGCGGTATATATATATTGTTTTGCTATTATCAAGCAGAGGTTTAAACCAAGGCGAAGAGGGAAGTTGGTAGTTACACCGTATATTATATCGTTTTCATCAAGATTAATTTCATCTTGGTTTTTAGTGTTCCACCAATTAACGAAGCAAGACCAGAAAATCTGTACTATCGGGCAGGTGACAAAAAGATGAGTTAAGGTTTCTCTTTCTTTACAGAGGTGGCATTTATCATTCTCTCTAAGTGAGTCCCGATGCAGCGTCGCGTTAGTGGGTAAAATGTGATGGACTATTTTAAACTGGAAAATTGAAAGTCTGGTGTCTTTAGTGACCTTAAAAGGAAGACTGTAGATTCGTTGTATCGTCACCTCGTTTAGATTGGCATTTCTCATCCTTCGTTCAACTGTGGGAGCTACAAATTTGTTTTTAACCAGAAATTTGGTTGCAAGCTTGCAGGATATTTAATCTAACGGTATTTTGTCCTGATCCGCACTTTTTTCCGCGGGAACAAAGGCCTTTCCTTTAACAATGTCTACCCACTCTTGAGGGACTGCATGGCATAAGCCATAGTATTTTAAGAAGTTAGTTTTTATTTTATATTTGTCGCAGAAATCGTTAAATGGTAGGAAAGTGTTGCCTAGAAAAATGTCTTCAACTTTGGTTACGCCTGCCTCGTGCCATTTTTTGTAATAAACTGAATAACCCGCTATTTTAATGAAGCGATTGTTCCAAATAATTTCGTTTAATACTTGTTCTTTGGTGCGGGGAGTTCTATTGTTTATTTTTTGCCAGACTTTTAGGGCTTCTTTGTAAAAATCAATCGGTATATCTGTTTTGAGCAGCTTTAAGTCAAAGTTACATTGTTCAAAGGAGGAACAAACCTCCTACATCCTGAAGATAATAAAGGGGTATGTGGCTCCAAATCGAGGTTTCTGTGCTAGTCAACATACATTTTCAAAAGTAACCGTTACAATGTTTGAAAACTGTTTATATAGGGTGTGTTTCTTTGGGAGAATCCGAAAACGGATTTGTGATCCCAGATCATATGGATTCTTCGACGCCAAAGAAACGCAAAATCCGAAAAAGGATTATTTTGCCATGACAAGACAGGCTGGAGGCACGCAACGTACATATCAGAACGATATACTGCCCTAGAATTCAACTAGAATGGAATACAAATAATTTATAGGCGTAGATCGAGTTGACAAGCCGTGGAGATGTATTTGAAAGTTGTACACGATACATTAAAGCGTTGAGTTTCTACGACTACACGTAGAAAAGTATTCTGTGAACTGTCCCCAACAGATGTACTATTTTCGGATCCGTCCCCCAAAGAAACGCACGGATCATGAATCCTAAAAATCCGGATTTAGATTTGATCTGATGTATCCACTCGGAGTGTGGATTCTTCAGATCACTAATCCCTGATTAATCCATTTTCGGATTTAGGTAAAGAAACACAAAATCCGTTTTGGGATACAAGAATCCGGATTTGGATTTTCCCAAAGAAACACACCTATAGTTTACAATAAGGGTCTGGAACCGAGATTAAGGAAAGCGCTCTCAACAGTAATTTAATACTTAGCCTTAGTCCGGGACTGTCTGCCCTGAGAAGCTGTAGCTAAAAAAGCAACAGCTTCTCACTGCTAACGTTAACATTCAAATGTATTAACGCAACTTATGCAGTTGCGAAAAGAAAGCCTGAAAAAATCAGGCTTGCCGGGATTCGAACCCTGACCTCTGCGATACCGGTGCAGCGCTCTAACCAATTGAGCTAACAAGCCAACTGGGAGTTGGTCGTTAAATTGGTTCGTAATATACCCGGGAAAGATGAAGGTGAAATTATGAATATATGAAATTCATATATTTGAACTGCGGAATGAAGAAATAAATGTAAAGAAGAATTTTTTTTTCAGGCTTTCTTTTCGCAACTGTGTTTCTCAGTACTTCAAGAATTCATGTAACGCTCGCAGCAACTGTTTCTTCTGAAAAAATAATCTGAACTGCAAGAGGAAATCGCTCAGTGCAACTAACCAAACATGGAGCAAACACGATCGAATTCGGGAAATATTATTTTCTTTTTGCCGACCGCACAGAAAAATCGTCCGCCAGCGCTTCCCTTCCCTTCTCTGTTTTCTTATTCGTCTTATCTCGTTGTACATGCGCAGTGGCGATTAGCTAGGAAACTAGCTAAAATTACGAGCATGCGCAGACAATTGTCCCTGGACCTTCTCTGTGCGAGAGCGGAGCGTTGCGTGACAGAGAGAGGGGCCAGAACTGGACTAGAGCCAGCCCGGCTAAGCGGGCCAGCCCGCCTCATGTAATCGGCCCCTAAGAAAGAGAAATAATATTTATTGCATTTCCTTTCAACATTTAGGACATTAAAGAACGAAAAAAATACCGTAGTCGAAACGACTCGTAGGCGAAACGACCGGTTTACGCAGTTCCTGGAACAACTTGTATTAACAGTTTACAACCATTCGAGCGTATTTCTTGCAAACAGATTCACGATAAACCGGGGACAGCAAATACTAGTCTAATACTCTGCAACAACTTTCCCAATACGACTCGTAGACTGCTAGCAGTCCCTTTCTGGATAGTCGAGAAGGCGTGCGAAATAGCCGAGCGAAAAAACTGGAGCGAACGAGCGGAGGGGGCTGGGGGAGAGGCGGAGAGCCATCTTGTTTGTTATATGATACGAAATCTGAGCAATAGATTGGCATCCAAACGTGCGAAGAAGTCAATTACTCGTCAGACTTGTCTGACAGCAGCTATTGTTTATGGACCAATCGGAATTTTTCGTTGCTGGTGCGACGGGAAATTCGAACGCGTCGGTTACAGCTAAGGCCGCAGTCCCTTTCCTTCCCGCCTCTCCCCCAGTCTCTTCGGGTTTTTTTCTCCTCGCTCCAGTTTTTCGCTCGGCTATTTCGCGCGCCCTCTCGACTATCCAGAAAGGGACTGCTAGCAGTCTATGCGACTCGTTTTCCACCTAACACACGTGAAAATGTTTTGTTATATGTCTCCAAAAGTAGGGATACGGAAGCCGCCCAAGAGCCGAATTTAGTGATTAACTTTTCTCGGCAAATTCTGCAGAATTTTCGTTTACAAACCATGCGAACAACCGTTTCCCTCTTCCCATCGTTCCCCGCGCTCCCGTTTTCTCTCTCCAGCGCTCCCGCTCCAGTTTCTTTCTCTGGTGTTTACTAACAGGAGCCTCTGCGGAGGAGAGAGAATCTTGGCCGTAACCTTCATTTCGCGCAAGTACACACATGACAGTTTATTGACATGGCGTGCAACCGGAAATAATTCTGATTGGCTGCTTATCTATGAGAAGCATATCGTATTTCAAGGAGGCAGAAGGCTCAAAACCGGGGTGTTGTGTCAGGCTTTCCTTTCCCCTTTTTTCTCTCCTTCCCCTGTCCCCCGGAAAGCCTGATACTCAGGCTAACTAAAAAGCACATTGATGTCCACGATTGAATATGCATACGTTCACTCGACTGGAACATAAAACTCAGTGAACTGCGAATGATTACGGTGGCGTTCGAAATCGTCCAGAATATTTAAACAGCTTTGCAGTTAAAGGGCCATGTCACCAATATACAGTATTAATTTGAGAAGTCAAAAAACATATTTGTATTGATGGAACCCGAAATAATGGTCCACTTAAAAAAAAAACTACTCTACTAGTGCACTGAAACTGAAAACAAGTCACCTTTGGCCACGGATGATCAGGATGGAAACGGACTGCAACTTGAAAAAAAATCGGGCCGCTTTTTTTCAAGTTTTCTGAGCTTCCACTTCCATTTTAGGATCCTGGGACTGAGTACCTGTACTGCATGTGGTCACTGCCATTGGAGATGGGAGGTTAATTGATTTGTACTCATCTCTCTCTTCATCTGTCATGCCATTCCACTGTCCCACCAGACCATTCAACAGTTCCTCATTATCTGGATCATTCAGGTACACAAAGCAAGGAGTGAAATAGCCACCAAAGGTGCGCTCATCAGGGCCACAAGCAGCTTGTATTGTAATGCTGTTTTTGTTTTCACCGAGAAGAGATGGGTCTTTCTCGTCTGTTTCCCTTTGAAACTCAATCAATTCTTGTGCAATTTTTCCTGAATGGCAACTATCTAGGATGACGACAAGGTGCTTATTCTTCTTAATGCCTGTTTTGTTTCTTGACTCTGACTTGAGAGCTGCAATCCAAGGCTGTAACAGGCCATGAAGGCCACAAAATCCAACATGATGTAGACAGAACTCCCCACCTTGCACTTTTCTATTTTTCTTCACAAATCCGTTTGCAGCATTGTTATAAACAGGATCCAAGTCAACCTTCTTAAGGCAAGGTGTTGAGGAGTACCGCAATGTCTCGGCTGCTTCTTTGCCGAGTCCATGGCCTGCGTAATACCAAAATACCAACTCTTCAAGTTCAGGACTTGCTGTGTGATGCATCGCAGCAAAAGCGTTACTGAATGCGAGTTGGATAAGGGTACCAAACCTGCAGTGTTCAAGCTGGTTTCGTTGCGTGCCATAAAAGTCAGCGTTCAGCAATCCTGCCTTTGTTACCCAGTCTTTAATTAGCCCAAAGTCTCTTAAAGTATCTGTCTCGTCTGAACCTGGAGAGTTCATCGATGAATGCAGCTGCTCGGGCGACGGGAGCATGGCACAGCGAGCATGCTTTTCCATTGACCGAAACCGCTCGCTGTCAAAAGCTTGTCTTGCTTCTTGCATAGCTCTTAACGGTGTTTCTACTTCCTGAGCACTCATATGATCACTGATAGTTAATGATGGGACTATGTGGAAATTTAAATACGGCATAAAAGGTTCCGCAAAACGTCGTGATACAGCAAAAATATGAAACTACACAACAGTCGGGGGGCGGCGAACAAGTGCCGTTTGATCCCCTGTTTGATCCCGTTTGATGGACAGAGGGAAAAAACCGCTGATTGGTTACAGTTGATTACGTCACGCGTGAACGGAAACCTGAACACGTGATCCGAGTCTTCAAATGAACAAGCTAAGGGGTGCGTTTCTTTGGGAAAATCCAAATCCGGATTATTGTATCCAAAAACGGATTCTGCGTTTCTTTACCTAAATCCGAAAATGGATTAATCAGGGATTAGTGATCTGAAGAATCCATACTCCGAGTGATCAGATCAAATCTAGATCCGGATTTTTAGGATTCATGATCCGTGCGTTTCTTTGGGGGACGGATCCGAAAATAGTACATCTGTCAAGCGGTCTTCAATGCAAATTTACTGTTCTCGCCATATTTTCCCTCGATCTTGCGTGACAAAACGTTCGATCGTGAAAAAGAAAATTCAGGTGATTATTCCGTTCCGTATATTTGAAAAGTCTCCTCCAAAAGTACAGACAGAAGCATTGACACGTCAGGATAACTTCATTTGTGTACCATTTCTGTAATTCAGGGACCAGATTTTGCTACTTGTGAACGCAAATAGCGAGTTCACCAATCTCGTACCCAGAGTCCACTGGCTTTTTGGTCAGCGGGAGGGCGCCAGTAGAGCTAGAGACTCTGGGATAATGGAAAAAATCTATTTTTTTGATTGGCTGATCATAAAACAAAGGGAACGGCGGAAATTTCACTGAACCGGAAACCTAACGAAAAATATAATTTTTTTGATTGGCTGATTGAGTAGCTTGTAGCCAATAAACCGGAAGCTTGCGACCAACTCAGTTTCATTGAAAGTTTGATGGTAAATAAAGCATTTTTCGGACGGGCACCAGTCTGAATAACTTTAGCCGTTTTTGTGCGGTAATTTGCTATGCAATGCTGTCGTCTGACGGTGAATCACCGTGAAAATACAAGCAGCTTCGATGGAAGATCATTGCCGCGGCCGTTCTGCTCATAGCTGACTCGATCGACGGAACACGACATTGACGTTTTACTGGTTTGTAGCAACTCCAATTTGCCGATCCTGTCATCAAATAAAGGGGATAATTGAAAAGGTTGACACTTTTAACAATATCTGCAATAACAAAGAAAGGGAAAAGAGGAAAAGTAGCTTCATGTACAAGGACTGAAAGTTAAAACTACAGAAGAACCATCGCGGATCGAAGTCCTTCGCACGGCTTAAAACGGAGGAAAATTGAAAACGAGCACAGCCAAGAGCGATGGTCTCTCTCTGTCCTTAACCAATCTTTCTAAGCCTCTACAAAAGCCTACAGACGCGGAAGATAGTTATGAGAAAGTGGAGGTAAATCTATCCAGACATGTAATAAATATTATATTGCAAAATATTTTAATCAATTTTATTGCAAAAGAAAAGTTTTCCCAGTCCAATATGATAAAGATCAAGCTCTTTTGGAGTACTTAAAGTTAATATAAGCTGTATTTTTTATGACGGAACTAAATCTTTCGTCGTCGAAACATTTTAAACAAATCTTACTTTTGTCAAGATTTATTATAATTAAGCAGTTGTCTGTTATTATTTGAATGGTCAACACACGTTCTTAATGCAAAAGGATAGTGACACTGTATGCAACTATATAGTCTTTGAGAGACCCGAGTGTCGAAATACTAGATTCTTCCAAATACTTTTTCATTCAACATGTTAACTGCGGGAACAAATTAAAGGTGAAGCTGTCATGACTGAGTGTGTAAAAAGAAACATGGACTGACATGGCCCCTCAGTTGTGCACATTTTCAGAAAAGAAACAAAACCACCGTCACTGAACTTCACTGGGTCAGTATAATGCATACACTTATAATTGAGGACATGAAAAAGAGAGCTCAGGACTGTAGTTCTTGATTTCCTTGCCACAATTGTGTTCCAGTTGTCAAATAGAAGAAAAAGATCAAATCATAAATCATAGCATATGGAGATGTGGAAGGGAGCTCAGCCTTATCCAAAAGGTTATGACCTTTATCCCTGGAACTGAACACCTTAATAGTAAGGTTAATCTATCTGACATATTGATGTTTTGTTTAAGTAAGTTCCAGTTACAATCAAGCTAAAGGGCCCATGTATTCATGCAAGCTATTTTGTTAATCATAATTTAAGATGTGAAAATAATATGTGACCAGGACTATCAACCTGTAACCTTTTTGATTTTCAGTGGTACTTTGAAGTGAGTATTTCTGTGAATCTTTAAAAAGCAGAGCTTCAAAATTATAATAAAAAGAAAATTGTCCATGTCCCGCCACAGCTAGCCTTACAACCACTGCAAAACATACAACCACTACAAAACAAATCTGAATATAAATGATTTTTTGTAATAATGTTTGTTAGCAGTGGAGCTGATCTGGCAATCTGCTATTTTTTCTGTGGTTCTGATTATTTGCCTAGAATTTCCTTTGAAATATGAACATTACAAGGATGTATATAGCTATAACCGACATAACTTTTTTACCTCTACATCGTAAAATTGTGTGGATCCAGGAAATACCATACCCCTCTCAAGGAAGGTTTTTGCATCAGTTTGGATTCCCTCATGCCTCTGGAAATTCCAATTTAGCTTCAAAGTCTAAAGGCATACAGCCTATTTTTTTCCAGATTGGCTAAAAAAACCCAAACCCTTTAAGGGAAAAAATACTTCTCCCCCCCCCCCCCCCCCCACAGACACTGACAGCTTCCGATTGCCGGGGGGCTTAAATTTGCATGTCTCTATGTCATATATGCTTAGATGCCTGTGTTGTCCTGGAAATAAACTGAACCTATACTCTGACTAGCAATAACTGTTAGGTAATAAATGTTGTGAATGTGTTGTGCAAATGAGACACATACTCATGTATTTCTCATTTTAAGGCTGGGCCCTGAATAAACACTGGCATCCTGAAGTGGAAAGTTAAATAAATTAGAAAATGCAGTATTTGCATTGCCATACGACACATATCATTGAAATCTTTTCATTTGCTGTTCTGGCAGCTAGTATTCAAGATCACTGGATGTTTTGGATGACAATGTTTGGTAATACTTTTAAGAATGTCTAATACCTTCAAAGCTTTATAACCTACATGAATTTTAATTGTATTATTGAAATACAATGTTTTCTGGGGGGAGGAGGCACTCCCTTATTGTGTCACTTAACAGGGTATGGTTTTCAGGGTCTTGCGTCTAACCTTTTAAGCCCCAATAATGATCAGCATCAAATTTCTCCTCATCATATCAGTGTATTATAACACATACAGGTCATAAGAATTTGGCAAATGATCACCAAACATGAACTGTCTTGGTCTTTAAATTGGTTCTCCCAATAAGTAATCAGTAAAATCTATGGAGACCAGTAAGGAGAATTTGTATAATGAAGTTGGGGCTTAAAGGGTTAAACGGGGTATACAATTTCACTATTTAGCACTATTTAGTGAGAAAAAATAAAGCTTATGTATGTATGTATGTATTTCTGGACTGAAAGCGTTGAACAGGGTGTGAACATTGGCAGTGAGCGGTCTACATGTGTGGTGCCAACAATTTTTTAAATCTAATTCTACGGTGTCATTTAATTAAACAAATACTTTCTGAAATAAATTTTTTCTGGTCACAAAAGAAGGTCTCTTGTCTTAAACAGGGTAGCAAAATGAATGGATTTTGCCTTAAAGAGGGTCAGGGTTTGAAGGCCTTAGCAGCACACCCCCACCCAAACTTCCCTTGAAGTGCCCCCTCCCCCCCCCCCATTGGAATGTTTACCACACAAAAAAGAAACATTTATTACAACTGACTACACTGGTTTCACCAATCGTGATCGATAAAATTGCAGCCCATTGAAATTGTCATACTTGGGGGACTTGGGCTAATTTATATAAAGTTAAGCACATAATTTGCAGAAGATGTTTATTGAAACTGGACATTCATTTTTTAATTCTATATAACAATAATTATTAATGTTACTATCAAAAGTCAACCAAACTGTCATTATCTACACTCTTCAAGAACCAGGACAGTGGGTGATACACATCAGCTACAGAACAAAATAAAAATAATAAATTAATCTGTATTATTCCGTCTTCATATAATTATGTTACTTTATTTTATATCTTCTTGTCAATGACAATGTTTTTATTTTTTACTCCCCACTGGCAAAGTTTCAAATAACAGTTGGTAATCGGACAATGACCACGCAAAAAATTTGCCAGTGTCCCAACTTAGAAATCCCAATTGTGGTTGGAAATAACCTCCACACAAATGTTGAAATGTTTGCAGCACATTATAGCAGTGGGGAAAAGTTCTTCACATAGATTTTAAGTCAAGCTGAGAAACCTGGAATACATCTTCCTCAGGGTTTTGGGGGCAGGAGTGTTACTACCCCATATACAGCATACAGGTAAGGGCTGCTGGATGGGTTCCTATTTTTGGCCTTCTTTTTAAGTCAGTAAAGTAGTTCCAATTTTGGCCCTTTAGTCTGAGATGGGGTAAACTTTTCTGCTTATTTGAAATTCATATAAACAGTGTTGACAGTTCCTTTCTTTATTTTGCCCGATTTAGATGTTTTCTGGCCTTCCTTTCTAATTTATGTTGTTACAAAATGTGTGAAAATAATACATTCTGAATAACAGAGAATAAAATTTAACTCGTTAGTCTAATATGAGATCAGAATATAGAACATTTTTGGTCTGAGATGGGGTAGGGTTTCCAAGTAAGCCCAGGACATTTTAATGTCCTTGGTAAAAACAGATTCCAGCTTTGATTGGTAAATGTTTATGGCTGCCTATAGAAAATGGCCAAGCCTGTTAGAATAGTTGCATCTTCCTGGAGCTGATTCAGTGAAATTGCCAGTCCTCCAGAGGCTTCAGAACCCTTACTTTCCCCAGTCAATGATCTCTTAACTGATGACCAGGAAAACAAGATCTTCAATCACGGACTGCAAGGTCTTTAGCTGAGTGTCTTCGTCATGCAATATAATAGATGACACTGGAAGAGAAGGAGGAGTAGAGCGCATGATGAAATATTGGAATGCCCTTTTCAACAGAGGAACACAAGAGGCCAAAAAAGCATTTCAAGCAAATATGCCTCTCACAGCAAATTGTTGTGAAAAACGATAATAATTTATTACTTATTTTTATGTGCAAGAAAATGGTCAAACGAATATTCGAATTCCATACCAAAATCTAGAAAAAAATAGTATAGAACTCTACAATGGTCATACGAAAATCTGATGTAAAGCCTAAAATACTTCGATGACCAAAGTAACGTCCAACGATTTTACTATCCATACATATTGGGATTGTAAATAAGACATGAAAGATTTGGAAGATAAAGCAGGATAATAATTAAGATGTGGAACTCACTGCGTATTTATAATTTTCTGATACCAAAGCCTTAAAGAAAGACACTCACCGAAGGCTCCAGAGACGTTACTAGAGACGGCGCCAGACGCTCTATCTTTCACTCTACTCCTCTTATTCAAAAATTTCAACTGCCTTCAATCGTGTGTAAGAATCAACTGTGCCTAGAGCTGCCTTCCGGTGTACGGATTTCCATGGCTGCCATTTTAGGACATTTGACTTCCGTTTTGAACTTAAGCATGCGCACTAAAACCGGAATCCCACGTTTTCTGGGATAAAAAATGCCATTATCCCAGAGTCTCTACTGGCGCCCTCCCGCTGACCAAAAAGCCAGTGGACTCTGGGTACGAGATTGCGAGTTCACTTGAACTACTGCAGATACTGCCCTTGTTTATAAATTATTTGTATTCCATTGTAGTTGAATTCTAGGGCAGTACGAGAGAAGTATCGTTCTGATATATATATTGCGTGCCTCTAGCCTGTCTTGTCATGAGAAAATAATCCTTTTTCGGATTTTGCGTTTCCTTGGTGTCAAAGAATCCATATGATCTGGGATCACAAATCCGTTTTCGGATTCTCCCAAAGAAACGCACCCTGTCAGTGACATAACGGAGATCACAAAGGAAATATTGCATTGAAGACCTCACTGAAATTTGCGAAAATGGATTCTATCTTTGGAGAAGCAACGGGCTGTGACGGGACAAATCTTTGTTTTATCGAGAGACAGCGTTATTTTCTGGGTTCGCTTCTCGTCAGTGGTTCAAAAACGTTTTAGACGTAGAAGTAGGTGAAATTATGTCAATTATTTTGCTGATGCGGGATTGCTGTTTCAACCAAACGAGAACAAACCTTGGAGCTGAACGCTTGTGTAAGAACGGTAACTCCGAATGAAGTGGACGAAAACCAAGATACATGTGCCGTGTCAAGCAATTACTGATGACAGTTTTTCCTAGTTGCGAGGTTGATTAAAGACAAAGCCGAACGCTTCGTCCACAGTTAACCAAAGCGTAATATGAGAGTTGTTTGTACAGAACTGAAATTCGATCCAAAATATAAATTGGCAGTTTTCCGTTCAAAATGCCTAAAAAGCGAAATAGAGTTTGAAGACCATCACCTGCTGTGTATTTGCTGTGTTTTTGCCGCTTTTCCGAGCCTCTGGAGGCAGCCGATTTTCTGTTTAACGGTCGATGCGACAGCACGTCAAAGTAAAGCCACTATACTAGTACGTGACAAGACGTCCCATCGACCGTTAAACAGAATATCAGGGATTATCGCCGAAAACGGCCTCCAAAAGTTCGGAAAAGGGGTTAAGACACAGCAAACACACAACAGGTAAGGTTTTTCAAACTCGATTTTGATTTTTAGGTATGTTCCACGGAAAACTGCCAATTATTTTCAATCGAATTTCGTCCCACTTCAACTTCACTTCACTTCACTTCACTCCACTCCACTTCACTCCACTCCATTCCACTTCACTTCACTCCACTTCACTTCGTCCCACTTGACTGAACGCCTCACGTGTACTGAACATTTTATGATGTCGAATATTGTATCTTATTATTCAACAAATTGTCACTATGCCCATATATGGTAAGGAAGCCCTCAATATCTGTCATCCTACATGACAGTTATCCTGCGATATACGTAAATGACCATATTTGGAAGTGCACTGCAGATTTTCTTTCATTACTCGTTTGGTGGCCATTTAGAAAAGCGAGGCAGTTTTAGCAGTGTTCTCCGCAAATTTTAACTCCCTGGAAGAAACTTTCCACCATTACACTCAAATTAAGAAAACCGTGAACACTGAAAATATTCCTGGAATGTGTGTTTTAACCAATCACATGCGAGACCTTGTAACCGCAGAAAACGAATGGGTTCTCAGTCACGGAATCGAGTTGTTTCGAAAGACAACAAGGTTTAATCTTCACCAGTTTATCTTACAGAAATTGGAAGTGCTATTCCTTTCTATCTGAGAGCCCCACGCACTACGTAAGCGAAAATAGGTTTGAGCGCTTTTGCCTTATAAAATTTTTCGACAAACCGACGCAACGATCAGTGTTTCCGACATTTCAAATAAAACCAACTCAAGCGGCAGTTTAATATTTCACCTTGAAGTAAAAACTGCAATATTCTCTCTCCAAATTCGCCCATTGACAGCACAGCTGACTCGATTTATTTAGGCCGAATCATCCGTGCCTTTAAGCCGGGCTTGTATCATATTTTATAAGGTGTAGTTGCACATTTTGAAAATGACATATCTAATTTAGCAACGGTACACCAGACCGTTGAAGAATAACGAACGCCGCTTTTGACAGTCCGCGGTCGTTGCTACAATGCAGCCGCAACAAGCCAAAGACCACTCACACATTTTTCGCTCCCGTAGCGCATGTGGCTCTCAGATAAAAAGAAATAACAATTTAAATTCTTGTAAGTTAAGATGAAGGTCTTTCAAAACAAATGGAGAACCAACCCGATTCCGTGACTGAGAAACCCACTTGTTTTCTGCCGTTACAAGGTCTCGCATGTGATTGGTCAAAACACAATAAACATTCCAGAAATATTTTCAGTGTTCACGGTTTTCTTCGTTTGAGTGTAAAGGCTCTCAAAAAGCCGGGTGTCTGTAAAACCCGGAACACACCCGGAACACCCCGGAACACCCCGGAACACCCCGGAACACCCCCGGAACACCCCCGGAACACCCCGGAACACCCCCGGAACACCCTCAGAACACCCCGGAACACCCGCCGGAACACCCCGGAACACCCCATAATACCCCGGAACACCCTCGAAACAGCCCGGAACACCCCAGAACACCAAAAATAGTGGTCAGCGGTCAGACTGCTCACGAATTGACTAAGCCGAAGACCGCCGAAGAGTCCCAATTCTTCAGAAGACTTTTGCGGATCACCCTGAGATTTCCGAGCATTTCAAGAATGCTTCGGAATATTTTCCAAGCTTTTAAGGACAGCGAAAGAACCATTATTTAATTAAAAAGAACATATTATACACGTGACCTTCGTATCAATAACTTACAATTCTCAGTGATATGAAAATGTGACAGTTGAATTATTAATTCTGCACTGACATTTCTCGTGCGAGGTTTGCATTATCACGCTCAAGAAACAGATGTGACCTCAAGGACATAACAAAGCGAAATGATACAGTGTCACGCAATATTATGAGGTCATTATTCCGAGGTCACACGATCGTCATCGTTTTACTTCCACAGGCGCATGGAAAATGTTCAGATATTTGTTGTTTGTTCTATTGTTTTCTCAGCAAATCAGAAAAGACCTTGTAAGAGCTGCGTACCGCCCCAAAATGTTCGCTCGCCTGTCGTTACGCTAATATATACACCTAATTTAAAAAACCATTTCATATAAAAGCAATGATGAAAAAAATCCAAATAGGAATAGATTAGGCATGCAAACTACCTTCAAGGATTCGCTCTGACGAAGAGCAATTAAACACTTAAAATGTGGGCTTTTAGATGGCAAATTCACCTTTTATCAACTTCTGCAGTTTATATTTAAAATTTGAAGTATGATACTGTAGTGCATGAGTGCTTCGGGAACATTAAAATCCGAGAACGTAGTTTCCACTCACTCATTCTCTTCATGCCGGGTGGCACATAAGGCAACGTTTTTGCAATTAGGCCTGCTTTTTGGTAAACAAATTAAGAGCTCGGAAGATAAATGAGTAGGAGAAATGTGCGCCTGCAAAAAGATACTCACTATAATTTTCTAGAAGTATCCGAGGGCTTATAATGTGGGATGTGACAACATAAACCAGGAGCAAAATTTACGCTCTTATAGGAAGAAAAGGAACAAGTATTTTATTTACTGTCGCAAGATCTAGTTAGAATTTAAGAGAAAAATTTCAATAAACCAAAAAAAGGAAAACATCAACGATGAGAGTACATACCACATTTTCTTGAACTTTGCAAAGTTCATGTGCTCCCTCAAAACGCCAACTTTATACGTTGCGATAAACCTTGAGTTACAACTTACTTCTCAAAAACTAATTCAAACGTTTGTCTAATGGGTATTTAGAAGGAGCGGCGGTGTTTCTTTGCCCAGTTCGTGCAGTAACAGCAAGTGGGGCACTTATTAAGAAAATGCGGTAGTACTAGCTATTTAAATTGAAAAGGAAGAGTATCTATATATCACTAGATACACCATATTTAAAGCCTTTACGGAAACAAAATGAACCCTATATACATTCAGTAGGCTGCAAACCAAGTCGGATTTCCGGCAGTTACATAAAATAGCAAACCAGTCCGTCTTTGCAGGCTACACCCTCGGTGGCCAATATCCATAAGTGTATTCTGCATGCCGGTCTAAACGGATTTGAACATATAAAGGCAATATTAAAATCAATCGGGGATAAGTTCCAGCTCTTCTGTTCTTCATAAAAGATCTGTATTTTAAGAAAACCTTCAAAAATCTGAACGTCACTTGTTACATGAACTGGACAAAAATGTCACTGTTAAAAAGAACCAGTAAGATCAGAATACGAAAATGAAATTTTCTTGAGTTTATCTCTGAGTGACTAGGATATGTGCATAAATATTTTCCATCAACCCGGAAATTTATGAAAAATGCATCAGCGAATTAATGTATTCTCCAGTAGGCTTGTAAAGAATGTTTTCTAGGTAGCGTGACCACCTTTTGTCAAGCCTGTTAATTTCCACGTGTCCCCTTTCGCAGAAAAAATCATTAAAAAGCAAAATGTGAAATCACTTACCTTAAATTAAGAGACCTGGATTATCTCAAATTGACCAACAATCATGTTCCCAGGAAGCAAGGCGATACTAAGAAAATGTATGTAGGCTGTCCATAGGTAAAATAAGTTCAGAATTACTTCTGAACTTTCTTTTTCCAAAGAAAAAGTGATATTCTTTAATTACGAGCCTAAGGTAAACTTAAGTTCCCTAACACCCGCCTACATTCATTCCCAAAACCGCCTTTAAGTATTCCACGTGCAATGGCAAGAGATGGGGGATGATGCTTTCGGGGATAATACTTTGTGCAGGCACGAAATGGGGCTGTTTGCGTTTTACGCAGTCAACACAACAGTGAAAATAGACGTTGGACACCTTGGAAACCTTTTCCCCGTTTGATGGTGAAGTATACTCCCGTCTCATCTTAGTAACTATGACTATGTTGCTGGGGATCTGGGGAATATGCCCTCCGGGCTTTAGGGCCTGTTGGCAACCAAAGCATTTTGCCACTTGGGAGGGACAAAACTGAAGCAGGTAGATGTTAAAAACACCAACGGACGGAGAAGGAAATGGCGGTTTGGATTGCCAAATCGATACTGGGTCATTGGGAGGATGTCGTGCTGCAACCGCGCTGACTGATCTATCTGCCGCCCAAAAAGAGAAATTACCGCTATACATAGGGTGAGTGTGGTCGCTACCAACAGGTGCAGGTGCACCAGGAGGAAACCCACCAAGCGTCGTAGGTGAAGTGGGAGGTAAAACAGATTGGCCACCAAAAGACGTAGGAGCAGTTGGGGGAGACTCAGCGAACGGTATCAGTGAACATCCAGGTAATGGATACTGATCTTCATGCCCAGTAAGCGACGGGGGCCCAGCGTACGAGATCAATGAAGATCCAGGCAATGGGTGATGATCTTATTGGCCAGTAAGCGAATGATGTGCAATAGGAGGGGACCCAGCATACGAGATCAAGGAAGATCCAGGCAATGGGTAATGATCTTCATGGCCACTTAGCAACCGAGGTGCAATGGCAGGAGAGCCAGCCGCATACGACCTCTGGGAAGATGCAGAACCAGTGGAAGGGAAACCAGCATTAAAGATTGGGGACGATCCCATTAGCGACTGTTGTTGACCATGACCACTGAGGGACGCAGGTCCAGCAGGATAGGAAGCATCATAAGGCACTAAGGAGGATGGAGAGGACGTCCGTTGTCCACCATCTCGTGTAATGGGCGACGCTGTTTGATACTGCTCCCTTTCATTATTACCCGCTTGCATATCTTGCCTGGAGCTTCTCACGGTATCTGTAAACGATGTAGTTAGTACCGGCTGTTTCTTACCGGCGTGTGCACGTTGTCTTGCAGGTTTTCCGCCTTTCCGTCCAGCCCCACTTCGCGCACCTTTCACCGAGAGTTGGTGCAGGTTAGGCATTTCCACGTTAGCTTTTAGAAACTCAATGTACTCTTTGAGGACGTGATTTGCTTCAGCTGTGGCTACCGTATGACAGCACATCTTAAGTTTGGCATACTGCGTGCAGCCAGGGTCACATTGAAAGATGTGACCTTTAACATTCTTCTTTGCGTGAACGGTCACCACGAGCGGCTTACTTGGTTGTTTAGAATTGTAAACTTGCTTTGCAAATGGACAGGAAGAACCGGCGACTGGAAGAATGTATCCCAGCGAACCTACAATCTCTCTCGCTTCTTTCCATATCTTCTTTAGCGTAAAGGTAGAAATACTTGGTATATCATCATACCCCATGGATAAGAGTGGCATGGTGGAACTTGGCTGTGGCAAGAGCTGAGCTGACGTGGATCTGTCTTCTATCAATTCCACATTCATAACGACCTGCATATGTGCTTCTCTCTGATGAGGAGTCATTTGGTACCAATCAGCCCTCTCTAAATAATGAAAGCCTGGAATAAGCTCCCACTCCCCGGTTCTTGCCACTGCTTTTCGTAGTAAGTCTCTGTGACGTTCAGCGATACAGGACAGCTTGTCAATGAATTCTGGCAGCTCGTTTTCCTGGTATTTGACTTGATCTTTAATGACCTCATTCATGCATTCACTCTTATTTTGGCAATAAGGCTCAGGGGGAGAGCCCAAACCCACCTCTTTTCTTAGGTTTGGAAGCATGTGCTCTTTCATATCTTTAGCCTTTTTTTCAACAAACCACTGGTGAAAGCATTGGAGGGTGGTGGAGCCACTGCTGACTTGACAGTTAGCTTCCAAGTTGTCCCATTTATCCTACGGAAAGAAAACATGTTCATATATGTAAGAAAATGGCTTGGCTTATTTTTGGTAGTGGCCGTTTTTAATATTCTGTTTGTTTATCGTGGTTTTCTTTTTGCTTCTTTTCTAGCTAGGTGTGGGGAGGTGGGCACAAGCGATGTGATGTAGCCCATGTGTCTGTCAATCGCGTTAAACGAAAGCGAGTAATCTAATTATTAAAAAGTAGCTTTCCTTCTTTATCGTTCCAGTATAAATCAAAAAGGAAGCGGAACACTGAATTACAGCAACACGCGCACGGGCGTTTATTATCGGCTATTAGTATAATTTTAATGCTATATTCACCTCGCTACCAGTTGAATACAACAAGGCGCGGCTGCTAGGCTCTTACTTTTCTTCGTGTGTTGTTCGTCAAGTTTTAGCTGTTTTTTTTTTTTTTTTTTTTTTTTACTTTTTGATGACCACATCTCAAATTTATAATAAAACACATTTTCGCCTCAGGGGCAGTAAATATTGGCGAATATTTACCGAGCCGAAGCCTGAGGCGAATAATTGTTAAATAGTCAAAGATGGCATAGCCAATCAGGTTCTCTGACACTCCCATCACCCCTAGTCTTTATTGCTATGTGCTAATACATTCTATATTGTTTTGAATACATTTTTAGGTATGCAAGTTTAATACGGGCTTATAAGGAATGAGCGGGGGTGGGGGGGGGGGCTGGGGGGAGTTTGGAGGTGGCATTCTCAATATCATTTTCTGTACGGTTCAAACTCATTTAACTATGTAAGTACCTTTAGTGACACCAGCTTTGCGTCGAACGTGTCTCCGTCTTCAGAGTCTACGAGCCCCTCGTAGTGGGTGTTTTCAACATCGTACCCGAAGATATCTCTAACGAACTCGACCTGTAGCTGTTTTGGCACACCAAGAGAGGACAGCTTGTCTTTGCAGTTATTCTTGAAGTGCGCAAAACACCTAAGGAGCTTTGGACTTGAACAGGCCTTTGTTAAACCCTGTTGTAGTGCATTCTCTCCATCTGTGCCAAAGCACTGAATTTCCGACAGCGATGGTCTAATCTCAATCAACGAAGACATGAAATAGTAGTAGTTTGCAAACTGCTTACGTCGGTGCACAAGTACCGGACCCATGACGATAGGATGTTTGCCAGTTCGTTTACTATTTACAAGCCCGTGTTCGTGGGTCATCACAGTCACGTCAAACGCACCCAGATTAAACGTAGGATCGACTGAAACTATTTTAAATGAAGCAGGATTTGTTGCATTACGTTCTAGTTCACGTAGTTGATAATCTGTTGCAAGAACGCACATAGTGTCAGGGGCACCTTGAACTTTGCGGACGAACGCCATGCCGGGGACTCGGGATTGGTTTATACACATCTCCATTACTGCAGAAAGTTCGTCCCTCGTTCCCTTAACGTTTTTTCTCCTTCGTTCGTTATTGCCTGTCACGGATCGTCTAAGGTTGCTGACCTTCTGGCGATTCCTGGGTAGGCTGCCGGCACTGTCCGCCTCCATAATTCCACCTTTAACATCATCGACGACTTCTACTGCAATTTTTGGAGTACAACTCTGTGCTTCGCTCTTGAGCATATCTAAAGTACTTGGCATTGTTCTGGTGTATCCAACTCTTCCCTTTGAATTACCATGAGAAGCAACAGCAAAAGAACGCTCTAGTCCGTCAAAAGAGTACTTGAGCAAGCACAAAGGCAGTGGGGATCCTATATAGTCTGATGAAATACAATCAAAAATTTCAGGTTCACCAAGGTGGCCGAACACAGTTTTATAGAACATGTGCGCTGTTTATCACCATTTTTACGTGATTTACATCAGGGCACCCAACATTATTACATTCAAGTTTCGTTCTACTACAAATTTCCTCACGAGTTACATTTCAGATTGTTCTTAGTAGGTGTTTCACCTGTTTTTCAACTATATCTCTGGCAAATTTCGCGGTGAAATTCTAATGAGAAATTCGTGAGAAATTTGCGCATTTCTGAAAAGATCACAAACAGTGGTCTCAAGTTTTGGTCAAATGTGCACTTATTTGTTTTTTCGGCCGAGAAGAATTAAAAGCCATGAAGGTTGGGTTCATTGAAAATTCACTCTCTTTTGCTCAGTGATGGAACGAGAAATTTCACAAACAACACACCAACTTATTTTAGGAAGAAAACACAACTAGGCAATCCATTTATAACAAAATACTTATCGGCGCCTTTTCTGTTTTTCTCAACCCTTGCGCACGCGCCCAGCAACTGAAATTGTAACTCGTACGCAAATTGTGTTCAGCCACTGTAAATGAAAATTGCCAGCACTATAATTACCGTGCAGCTTTGATGAGTACTTAAAACCAAAACTGTTCGACTGTATGTTATCGTAGAGACAAATTCGCGCCCACGTGTGCTAACATTATTCGCTAGCGCCAGTTTTAGATAATCGTGTGGAACTAGTACTCCCGCTGGCTTCCATGCATTGCACAGGGCGAACTGTTAAAAAATCTATACCACAAGAGAATTTTGTGAATTTACTGGGGGAAGATAGGAGTAAAAGAAGCACACAGACTGCACCCCACATTGCGTCGCGTCATCACGCGTTCGAGCAGTACGCGTGTAAGAGGTCTGAAGTCAGGGCTGAAACTCTCTTCATGCCGAAAACTTAGCCCGGTTAAGAATGGTCATACAATCGGCCTCAAAGGTTCTCTTTCTCCACTGAAAGTACTTAACCACCTTAAATCTTGAGTTGCAGCCTATAAATTCATTTCTAACCAATTTGCTAACTTGCAAAACGCGGGGTTTTAATATGTAATACACTGCTGAAGCTTAATTTAGTAACACATGCTGAGGCGATTTGTTTGTACTAGTTTTTAAAAATAATTTCCAATCTGTAGGTTACAATACAGCCCAAGCAATGAAAGGATGGGCCCACTATTACGCAGTTAAAAAATTTGAGCTTTTCGTAATGCGTAATATACGTTTCGATTGAGGTCTAAGACGTTTCAATGGAAAAAAAAATAAAGAGCAATTGGTTTTAGTGTAAGGAATTCATACCTTCTATCTCTACTATCATTCTTTTGAAGTCTGGGGCCGTTCCGTTAGCGTGATATATGCGTCGCATGACGTACATATCTGGATCTAGATCTGCACCGCTTGGTTTGTAACTTCTCGGATACTTGAAGATCTCTGAGACGTCGCCATTTGAATTTCGTTCCACCTTGAGGTAAGAAGTGATTACACCATTGTGGTTCCAAACTCCAAGATCGTCGGCACGTATGTCACGTCGGCCTTTAAGGTTTGCAAGGTTTACCAAAAAACAACAGTTCCTTTGCACGCCTATTGGCTGTTTTTGGCAAACAGTGTTTGAAGTGGGGTTTGTCGTTAGCAGGGTGCGTGCTGTCTTCGTAACAGAAAATTCGCCGTCATCCATTTCAGTCAATGGAAAGGATAGATTTCCATCAAAGTAGTTTACATCATCAGAATACGTTGCATTCTCCCTAAAAGGTAGATTTGTCAAAATGAGTTATCAGCCAAGGAAAGGGTGGCGAAACAAAGGGGTTAGGAATACGCTATTTCTTAGGTAAAAAAACATTCACACACCGTGCGCGTACGTATTTTAGAATTTTAGAGCTTGTTGAGCTCTATAAGTGATAAAATTCCGCAAATCAAAACGGTCTTTTAATCTTAGGTCCAACTTGCATTTTAAGTGTGTTGAATGCAAAAATACAATTGTGTTTGACATGCCTCGATGAAATTTGATAAAGTGGGTATTTCTATCGAGAGAAAAGGAAAGGTGTTATTTATGTCCCTACAGTACATTGGAGAAAAAGGCACCAATAGAATCGAAACCTTAACGGAATGGAAAAAATTTTCTCAGCTATTTTCTTGTGTTACCTACTCTCACTGAATGTGAGTAATCTTTCGTTTCTTCCTGACTGCTTTGAGGAGCATGCTTCCTCATGATCGCCAAACTTCAATCTGAAAGAAAAAAGTGCTCTTTAAGTTTAGTTCAATGCTTTTAAACTGCTGCAGCTTTCAATGATTATTTTTTATACCGCCGGTATAGAATGGTATGCAAGGATGATCTGATGCGGCTGTGGGAAGCCTAACAAAGACGCTCGGAAAACTTCTGGATTGGTCTTGACGTACTCTTATTTGCGAACGCTGCAAAGACCCTTTGAAAATTATGGCTATTACTATACTTTGATGTTTCCTTGTCAATTAAAAATAAGTCACTCAGATCTTGACATTTGAAAGAGAAATCTCATGATGACTGGCACCTCAGGAAATTATTTTCTTTACTAACCTTAGACTATTGATTATTTTGTGCCTTGTCTTAAGGGTTTATTGGCGAGGGACACTGGAAATCAGTTCGAGAGAAAGGACACACGCAATGAACAGGCAATAACAAAGTAGCCACGTCTACGAGGAAGACAAAACAGAACGGAACGCTTGCAGTTTGTTTTGAACACCTTAGAATCTCGAAGACTCACAAGTACATTTTCCAGGCTTTCGCCAAAAATCTAATACTTTTAAGCATAGAATAGATACTCACTTTTTTTTAAGTGGGCTGTTTTCTGGAGAGGAAATGACAATGACTTCGACGGTATCTGCCTTTCCCTTTTCTCCAACCTTCACTGTATTGTTGAAAAGCCAACGTTAAGGATGTTATCAAAACGTATACAACTAAGCTACAAGTAGTCTCTGTTTCTGCTCAGAGATAGCCGAGCGAAAAGAACACGCGAGCGACCGCGAAAATCACCTGCCGCGTGGAAACTTAACACGCGTGTGGTGCGCCGGAATGAGGCTTTCAGCCACGAACGGGACCCGGAAGTCACATGTTCTTTTCCTTTGCTCGTATTATCAATTTTTCAGGTTTCTTAGCGCGAACTTGTAAATGAGGAATGTCCAACTGCTTGCAGGTGGGGAGGTTAACAAAACAACAACAACAACAACAACAACAACATTCGCCTCTCGGTTGCCGCCTATAGCTCAAAACGACTGTGCTCAAGACATAAGCTCTCTATTACCACAACACGCACAACAAGCAGACACTTTCGTTTTTGTCAAAACATAAGAGGCCTCTGCCCCGTTTATAATTCACTTTCTCGCCCTTCATTGTATTACACAGCAACGATGAATTGTTTAAACTTATTTAAGTCTTTCAAAATGAAATGATATTTTTGGACGGGCAATAAAATCAGTTTACCTCTGTCAAGGTATCCGTACGGTAATATTAGAACCACGTGTAATTTAAAAACTCACCTCACTTCGCACGAAGTCTTAACGCTGTCATCTTTTTCGCTGAAAAGGGAAAGGCTAACATTTATACCATTCCTCTGTAGGTTCACATAAATTCAAGATACAAGTCAAAGAGATTTATCTTACCTCTTAACCAAAAATACCGGCTTAAATAAAATCTCTTCCTCCGAGTCGTCGTCCATCTTGCAAGGCCAGTGAACTGCACCAATAGTACAAGTAAACCAATCACAAGCTTCTCATTGTCACCGCAAGCGTGACCTTCACAATTTCCCACGGATACAAAATGATTTACATTTTTTCGTGGTCTTGAACGTGAAACGCACTTTGTGTGCAAAATCTGTCACGCCATGCCCAAAAGTAAGTTACCGCAACCGTGAAGTGTTGTATGGTGAATTGAATTATTATGCATCCATGACGTCACATCTGTTTGTCGAGAGTTGTAATGCAAATCTCGCATGAGTTACAACAACTTTAATAATTAAATTGAAATATTCAAAATCAAATCTTTGTTGATGTAAAGGGCACCAATGTTATTTTTTGGCATTAAATTCGATGCTTTTACTAAGTTAAAGATAACAAGCTTTGGAAATCTTGGGGTGATCAGCAAAAGTCTTCGGAAAAATTCGGAAATCTTCGTTAACCTTCGGAGGTCCTCGGGTCAAGTCTATGCGTGAGCGGTCTGAGCGCTGACTACTATTATTGCTGTTCAAGGATGTTCCTGGCTGTATTGAGGGTATTCCGGGGCATTATGGGATGTTCCGGGGTGTTCCAGGGGTGTTCCGGGGTGTTCTGAGGGTGTTCCGGGGGTGTTCCGGGGTGTTCCGGGGGTGTTCCGGGGGTGTTCCGGGGTGTTCCGGGGGTGTTCCGGGGGTGTTCCGGGGTGTTCCGGGGGTGTTCCGGGGTGTTCCGGGGTGTTCCGGGGTGTTCCGGGTGTGTTCCGGGTTTTACAGACACCCCAAAAAGCCAACAAGTATTTGCTTCAGCTAACAAAGATATCCAGAGGTTGACTTGGAATTTTCACAGTGTGAACTCAACCAAGAAAATGCTATTGCGAACTAAGCAGCAGACTTGCTCACGGAAAGCTGTAAAGTTGCAAAGATTTTAATTCACAGGAAGAGGACTTATTCCCGGTAAGGTAGCAATATATTTTTTTTACTTTGTCTTGTTATTTCCAGACATGAGTTTGTAAATAAGTCTTTTTAAGTGAACGGTAGTAAACTTCGATTTCTTGAAGTTCTGTTTTGATTTTCATTATGTGTTGCTAGCTTTTAGCGTTTTCATCATAGAACCATAGTTTTTCTAGTTCTGAAAATGGTAGTCGATGAGAATTTGTTGAATAATAAAACAATTTAATATCCTGCTCAATCTTGCGGAATATCCCCTGATTTAGCCAACTCGGCCTACGGCCTCGTCGGCTAAGTATCAGGTGATATTCCGCGCGATTTCGCAGGATAATTGTTTAATAAGATACAATAAACAGCGCCAGGAGTTGCACGAGCTGTGACCTAACTGAAGTGAAATTCTGTTACGCGTCACTATCCGTCACACGTCACATCGCGTAGGGCATACAATTGCGCAAGCGTGGCTAGCAAGTCACGTCATCGCGACATCGAGTTCTAATCGATCTTCATCGCAAATCTAACTGACCCTAGCTCGTATCGCGACTCTTGTGTTTAAATAGTGTTTCTTTCTTGTAAATATACAACAGTTATTGTTTCGCCTTTTGTATAGAGTTGTAAATTTCGTATCTGAACTCTTGTGTTTAAATAGTTTTCTTGTAGTTTATTGTTTGTAAATAGAGAAATGCCTCCGAAAGGAAAGGGCCGCAAGCGGACGTGCGACGTGGAGGAACTAAGAAGGGAAGTTGACACTTCTGTGGCAGTTGAGGAGGATCTGATCGGAGCCTTCCGATTGATTTCGTCAACTCATCTTCCTTTAGACGGTGTGAAGAGTAGTAAATAGCAAGGGTTGACAGGCCGCACAATCTCTTCCATTGTGAAACGTGATAACCTTTTATTGATTTTGGCTCTCACGAGTATATCTTTTAAGGATTTTCCCCTTTTAAAGGATACTATTGGTGGCTCTTTGAATATTTCTCGGAGCAGTGGTTGATTTTGTATAATGTGCCATTTTTTAATTAGGGCTTGTTTGATGTTTGGCACTGATGGTCGGTATTGTGTGACAAAAGGCAAAATGTCTTTCTGGGTTTTATTATCTTGTTTAAGTGCTGATTCCGTTCCAGTGAATTTTATTTCCGAAAGTCCTTTCTCTATCAGATTGCGTGGAAAACCTCTTACTTGTAAGCGCACTTTAAAATTTGAAATGTTCTCCTCAAAAATGACTCTTGAAGAATTTGTACGTAGGCATTCGTGTGACGTGTTACGGTATGTGACGCGTCACACGTTTTTAGGTGTCATGAACGTAACCCTAAATCGGGCATGGTATATTCCGACCTAAGGCATCAACACAACGCATAACCAGGTCTGAACATTTCGAAAAATCTGTGACAGATTCGGAATGTCCTTTCGATTTTCGAAATCCCTCTCTGAATCTCAGAAAACACAAGGCGAATGCCCAAATATGGAGAACGTGACTCGTCACGTTGCTTTGAATTTTAGAGTTTCCATTCACGGGTGACGTGGATCAACTGTAAAAGATATCAGGGGCTCAACCTCGCCCCCAAGGTCTTCTCGCTTTTCAATATGGCGGCGGCTCGGGAGAAGACCCTGGCACACAGCAGATCACGTGACCAAAGTCTCCAACGAGGGTGGAGGTCATCGTTCCCTAATGCGTTGCTCGGACGCTCCGTAGGAGCCATACATAGCTATACACAGCTATACATTACTATACACAGCTATACATAGCTATAAATACCTTTATTATTCAACAAATTGTCACTATGCCCATATATGGTAAGGAAGCCCTCAATATCTGTCATCCGTACTTGACAGATATCCTGCGATATACGTAAATGACCATATTTGGAAGTGCACTGCAGGTTTTCTTTCATTGCTTGTTTGGCGAGTATTTGCTTCAGCTAACAAAGATATCCAGAGGTTGTCTTGGAATTTTCATAGTGAGAACTCAACCAAGAAAGCTATTGCGAATGAAGCAGCACACTTGCTCACGGAAAGTTGTAAAGACTTTAAAAGTTGAAAAGAATTTAATTCACAGGAAGAGAACTTATTCTCGGTAAGGTAGCAATATTCTTGTTTACTTTGTCTTGTCATTTTCAAATATGAGTTTGTAAATAAGTCCTTTTAAGTGAACGGTAGTAAACTTCGATTTCTTGAAGTCCTGTTTTGATTTTTATTAAGCTTATGTGTTGCTAGCTTTTAGCGTTTTCATCATAGAGCTGTAGTTTTTCTCGTTCAGAAAATGGTAGTCGATGGGAATTTGTTGAATAATAAAACAATTATCCTGCTCAATCTTGCGGAATATCCCCTGATTTAGCCAACTCGGCCTACGGCCTCGTCGGCTAAGTATCAGGTGATATTCCGCGCGATTTCGCAGGATAATTGTTAAATACACGCAGCTATACATAGCCATACATAGCTATACACATCTATACATAGCTATACACAGCTACACCTGACTGCACACAGCTATACATGTCTATACATAGCTTCTGACATGGCTATACACGACTATACATCGCTATACATAGCCATACATAGCTATACACAGCTTACACGACTACACACAGCTATACATGGCTATACACAGCTATACATAGCCATACATGACTATACACAGCTATACATGACTATACACAGCTATACACAGCTATACATAGCTATACACAGCTACACATGACTGCACACAGCTCTACATGTCTATACATAGCTACTGACATGGCTATACACGGCTATACACCGCTATACATAGCCATACATAGCTATACACAGCTATACACGACTACACACAGCTATACATGTCTATACACAGCTATACATGTGAAGGTCACTCGCAAAGTGTAAAGCAAAGTGTCCTCCAACTTACGAATACTGAAAAAGGTTAAACCATTTCTAAATAGTGAGAACATCGATACTTTATTAGGTCAATTATTGAGCCTTATTTCAGTTATTGTTGTCTTGTCTGGGACTCAATAGGTGACACATTAAGTAATAGTCTTCAAAGGCTTCAAAATAGGGCGGCTCGTATTGTTACTGGTGCTGCTTATAGTAAGCCTTCTAGAGAAGTTTTTGAGGAATTAGGCTGGACTCAGTTAAATTCCATGAGACAATTTCACAAGGCCATTATGATGTTTAAAATCGTTAACGGCCTGGCACCTCCATACCTTACCGAAATGTTCACTTCTAATAACGCCTTAAACAATTACGGTCTGAGATCTTCTAATTACGACCTAGAACTGCCCAAATGCAGAACAAATTACTATAAGAATAGTTTTGCTTTCAGTGGCGTCAAGGTCTGGAATGCTCTCCCTTGCTACCTCAAAGAAGAAGGGTCTTTGGAAAAGTTTAAAAGAGGCTTACTACCGGCACTTGTAAAGTAAGTAGTTAAAGATCGCCTTGTAAATTGTTAAGTTTAAGTACATATTTTAAAGTATTGTATTAATTAGTTAATTCACGGATTTTATGGAAACCAAATTTAAACCTGTATGTTTAAATTTGATAAGATTTCGTGTATAAATAAAAGATTCCATCCATCCATACATAGCCATACATAGCTATACACAGCTATACATGACTATACACAGCTATACATAGCTATACACAGCTACACATGACTGCACACAGCTATACATGTCTATACATAGCTACTGACATGGCTATACACGACTATACACCGCTATACATAGCCATACATAGCTATACACAGCTATACATGACTATACATAGCTATACATAGCTATACACAGCTATACACGACTACACACAGCTATACATGTCTGTCATAAACTGCGACTTTTTGTAATTGAATTGATTCGTTTATTCCTATATTCGTCCCTATATACACAATTTAGTCTCGTAACTTCGTATATCTCGATCTCGCACGTCTCGCTTCGAAAATGGACAGATCAAAGTCTAAAGTACATACCACTTATCACAAGGTTCACGTGTCAATCACTTATAACTGTACAAACAAAACAAGTACATGTATCTCGTTACACAGATTGCGAAACTGTTCACCATGGGGTGTTTACGACGAATTTAACACTCCCCAAAGTTTATTCACATCGTGAGAAACTTTCAAACTTCGCTTAAAGAAAATAAATCAAAAAATGTCCAAGTGTTCATGCACTGTTCAACTGTCTGTTGATTTCTCCAACAATCGCCGCGGTTCGTCGGGGTCTCGCAGTATCATTCGTTACTCTCGTTTCATCTGCCTGAGTTCCTTCGGGCTGTACAAGTGCTGGAACCTTGACTTCAATCGGTATCAACTGCTGTAAGGGTCTTCTCAAGAGTGCAGGTCGTTTCGAACTGTTTCCAACCTTTACAACAGCTGCTCTCACTTCGCCGTCTTTTCCTGGAATAAGTTCCTCCACCTTTCCTATCTTCCAAAATACTCTACTTGTGGAGTCGTTCTTGAGCAACACGATGTCTCCAATCTCAATCGGTTTCTTGTCGCTACCCCTAGACACGGCTTGCGCTCTCTCCTTTAAACTTGTTAGGTACTCCTTTCGCCATTGCGTGGTCAACTGACGGAGCACATGCTTGTGGTGACGTGCTTTCCTAGTAAGCGATTGATTTGTGCTCACGATTTCGTAATGAGACGCGTTCGGGGTACAGGTTATGCGCCGCCCATAGATTAAATCTGAAGGAGTTAACGGGTAAGAGATCGATTCTTCGTCATCATATACATAGGTAATTGGCCTTGAATTGATCACTGCTTCAATCTCGACTAGAATAGTGTTCAACTCGTCGAATCCAAGTGTAGCGCGTCCAAGAACTTTCTTTAGCGGCCTCTTGATACTTCGCACCAGACGCTCCCAGTATCCTCCCCACCACGGAGCCTTTTCGATGATGAAATTCCATTGGATCTGTTTATTCGTCAGGTAACGCCACACCTCCTCTGATCGGATAATCCTTTGTACCTCGCGTGATGACGACTTGAAGGTCTTAGCGTTGTCTGAATGCAAAGTAGCTGAGACTCCTTTTCGTCCCGTGAATCTTCGAAAAGCCAACAGAAATGCTTCAACATTTAGTCCTGACGTAAGTTCCAAGTGTATTGCTCGAGTCGACGCGCATGTAAACAGGCAAATATAGACTTTCTTCGACTCGTTCTTGGCACCTTCAGAATTCTTGGTTGCGATAAACAAAGGACCTGCAAAGTCGAGACCTACATGGGTAAACGGTGGATCTTCGGAAACTCTGTCGCTTGGCAAATCGGCTTGGGGAGGAGAACTGTAATGTGTCCCCTCGAATTTCCGACAAATGACACATTTCCGAATGAAATTCTTCACTGATTCACGTCCACGGAGCACCCAGAAACGTTCTCGTAGTGTTGTCAAAGTGTCTCGTATCCCATTGTGTTTAACTGATTCGTGTGACTGCGTGATCAGAAGCTGAACAAGGCTATGTTTCGCGGGTAATAAGACTGGATTCCGAGTGTTAGCAGGTAACGACGAATTGTTCAGTCTTCCTTTGCATTTGACGACACCATCTTGAAGGAATAAACCAAACTGTGACACGTAGATTGGCGGGATAGACTTCTGATCTTTGCGCGTAAGAAATTCAATCTCTTTGGAGAATGACGTTGCTTGTACCGATTTGATCCAAAGGGTTTCTGCTTTCTTTAGGTCTGCGGCGCTTAATCGTGTTTCTTCTTTCTCGTTTCGAGCTCGATTCTTGAATCTCTTTGCAGCTTTGATAACCAGGGCTGTTACACGCAGCAGACTCGTGACGTCGTGAAATCGCTTGATATCAACTAGCTGGTCGATCCTTTCTAGCATGGTGGCTGATGTGTTCACAAGCGAGTGAACAGTAGCTACTGGAGTCTTGACAATTTCCAATAGCGCAACTTCATCTTCAGCATTTGTCGGTTCACTTACGGGCCATTCCGACTCCGCCTTGTAAAGAAATTCTGGACCGTTCCACCAAATTGCATTGGTCGACAACTCTTTCGCGCTTAAACCCCGTGACGGCAAATCCGCTGGGTTCTGTTTACCCGGGCAATGTCGCCAGTCGTCCTTTGAAGACAAATTACGAATTTCGTCTACACGATGTCGGACGTACTGTTTCCAAATTCGTTCGTTTTTTATCCAACAGAGTGTAGTCATCGAATCAGTCCAATTGATTGTTTTCAATTGTTTTCCAGCCGAATTGAATTTGTGAACCAGTCGTGCGAGAAGAACCGCTCCCAATAACTCCAGGCGGGGAATTGACTGCTTCTTTAAAGGTGCGACTCTGGACTTCGACGCAACCAAACGAACATCAACTCGGCCATCTTGATAGAGAGAACGCATGTAAATCACTGCGGCGTACGCGCGATTAGAGGCGTCGCTGAAACCATGAAGCTCGATTTCGATTGGACTTGACCGGAAATAACAGCGCGGGATTCGTACATTGTAGAGGCATTTCAATTCTTCAAGTAAAGTGTTCCAAGTGAGAAGCAAAGTTCCTTGTAATTCGCTATCCCAGTCGATTTTATCCAGGCAAAGTTCTTGAAACAAGATTTTCATTTCAACAGTGAAAGGTGTTAGAAATCCAATAGGGTCAAAGATCTTTGCTGTCAGCTTAAGGATTGAACGCTTCGTCGGCGGAAGTGAGCTGCCAAATTTGTACAGTTCCTTGAGATCGAAGAAAAATTCGTCAGAAACAGTGTCCCAGTTCAGGCCTAGAATTTTGACAATCGTTTCGTTCTTCGCTTCGGAGCTTCCAGGAGTGGTCGAAGATTTGGCGTACGACTCGTCATCTTCTGTTGTCGGTTCTTGGTTCGATTTGCTTTCACCGCGTGGATTTTCGCAACTCTCGATCGCTCTTAATAGGGAACGCGAATTAGAGTTCCATTTCCGGAGATTAAAGCCGCCTTCGGCCATAATTTGCTTGGTTTTCTTGTAAATGACCAGGCCTTTGTCATCGTTGTCGTCTCCAGTGAGCAAATCGTCCACGTACAGGGATTTCTCGAGTAACTCGGCCATCTCGGGCTCGCTCTGCTTGTACAGACTCAAGTGGTGTGAAATTGTCGCACCCAGAATTGAAGGCGAAGGTCTCAAACCGAAAACAAGCCGGTTGAAACGATACTCAGCGATTTCTGGTTTAGCGGCGAACGGATCATCGTACCATAGGAAACGGAGCATGTCACGATCTTCTTGCTTGATGCCAACCATTAGAAATGCCTTCTCGATGTCTGCGGTGAGAGCGACTGCGTTCCAACGAAACTTGGCCAGCATATCGAAAATATGCGGAATGTAATTCTCGCCAACTTCAAGGCAGTCATTAAGCGATCGTTCCTCCTTCGAAGATTTAGCAGATCCATCGTAAACAACGCGTACCTTTGTTGTTTCGCGATCTCGCCGGACCACTGCATGGTGAGGTGAGTAATGAACGCTCGTTACGTTCAGTTGGTTTGCGCAATTAGATTTCGGCACCCTTTCGACAATTCCGGCTTCGCATTGCTGTTGAATAATCTTGTCGTAATCGCTCAGTAAATTCGGTTCGTTCCTTAGTTTATGATGCAGGGATCGTAGTCTTGACACACACATACCATAGTTGTTCGAGGTCGGCGCACTGTCTTCTTTCCAGGGCAATCTTGTCTCGTAGTGGCGACCATTGAAGGAGATATCGGTTTGCTTTGCGATATCGGGTACCTGTCGTTCGATCTTGGAGTCGTCTAAAATTCCAGAACTCTCGGTTTCCCAGAATGTTTTCAACATGTCTACAATTTCGTCTTTGTCGTTACCCTCGTAAAAACATGAACCACCAGAAATAATTAAATTTGAGACGGCATTTGACTCGTTTGGAGAACAGGAAACGTTAGTCGGACCTGAGAGGAGCCAGCCAAACTTGCTGTTTATTGCCGTTGGCCCAGAATGCCCACGAATTGTTTCACCAGTGACAATATCCCAATAGTGATCCGAGCCGATGAGAATGTCAATACTGCATTGACTTTCGGAGCTGTCCGCTAGCTCTAAACCTTGTAAGTGAGGATAGTCGTTGATGTCCACACGTTTCGGTAGTGGCGAACAGATAACAGGGAAATTGAGCGCTGTGATCTCCAGATATTCGTTCTGCTTGTTGCGAAGGGGCAAGGTAACAACTTGACATCTCTGCTTTCGGTAAACGTTTTCTCCAAATGTATTTAAGTGGAGAGTCTCAGATGACATTGGCTTCAAACAAAGCTTCGACTTGAGGTTGTCGGTTACATAGGATCGCTGGCTACCATTGTCGAATAAAATTCTCACGGGTAATGATCGGGAACCATCTTCGTTTGTAGCAATCGCGGTAGCAGTTTGTAGCAAAATGCTCCCCTTGGTCTTGGTACTCGAAATTGCTGTAATCGTGCCTCCCGAAGCGCCACGCTCTTCTTTGTTGATTTGCCCGAGTTCGTTCGGTGGTGGGCGTGGTCGTTGTACATGCTGAATTGTTCCAAAACAAATTGATTGATGATGCCGACCTCCACAATGTCGACAGGCCTTAGAACTTCTGCAATCTTTCACATGATGATCGGGATACAGGCACTTGAAACAACGTTTCGCTTCGATTAGGATGTTTCTTCGATCCTTTGGATCAATGACTTTAGTACAAGATGCTGAATAGTGCAGGTCGTCGCAGTAAACACAACGCGTTTGTGAGGTGTTGTTCATTTGATCTCGCTTGCCAATGAAGAATGAACTCGTGGTTGGATGCTTGGGATGCCTGGGTTGTTGAAACATGTTTTGCTTTCTTTCTTCCTGCGCTTTAACTCCCTCGCTCATTTCTCTCGCTTCGACTTCTTGTTTAATGATCTCTAGAATTCCATCCATTTTCCAAACGGAACTTTTCGTTTCCCTTGCGATGCGCACGCGAATTTCGCTCGGAAGCTTAGCCATTATTACCGGAATCAATAAACCGCCATACTCATCAGAAGCGACACCCAGGGAAGACAATCCACGAACATGCACGCTGATCTGGTCGTAAACGAACCTTAAGGATGTTGAACGTTCAGTTCCTGAACAGTTAGGAATCTTTAGCAATTCGTCCATGTGCGCCGAGATAATCTGTTGAGGCCTGCCGAACCTCTCTTGTAAAATTTCGACAGCAGACTTGTAATTGGCGTCGGTCAATGATAATCCTTGGATTGCTCGCGATGCTGGGCCTTCGAGAAGGGAATTCAAATAATTGAACTTATCTACCGGTGAAATCGCTTTATTTTCGTGGACGGCCGATTTAAACGAGTCCCAGAAACTGATCCACTTTGTGATATCCCCGCGGAATTTCGGCAAAATCAACTTTGGCAATTTAGCCTTGACTTGATTTGTAGGAAGCGCTGGTTGAGCAGTTCCAGGTAGCGCTTGAATTAACTCTGCGAGTGGGTTACTTTCTTGTGGCTCTACGGTGGTCTTCCGAGAAACATCGCTTATTTTCTTCTGGCAGTTGATAGCCTTCTCCACATACTTCTCCGATTCCTCGATCTCCTGTGTAATTTCTTCTAGGATGCACAAGGATAGAACTTGTTGATCGATTTCCTCGAGAGTCTTCAGTTTTGCTTCTAGCAATCGACTTATGACCTCCAATTGTTGAACTTGTTCGCTAGAGATATATGCTTGAGCTGCTTCATCTCCAAAAATGGCGTTGGCTTTGTTTACGTTTTTAGTTACAATGCCACGTTGCGCTCCCCGGATCGATCGTAATCGCTCCAATTTTTCCTTTGCTTCTTCGCTCGCCATACTTGTACTCGTTAAGAGGCTCGTTGCCCCACGTTGGGCGCCATGACATAAACTGCGACTTTTCGTAATTGAATTGATTCGTTTATTCCTATATTCGTCCCTATATACACAATTTAGTCTCGTAACTTCGTATATCTCGATCTCGCACGTCTCGCTTCGAAAATGGACAGATCAAAGTCTAAAGTACATACCACTTATCACAAGGTTCACGTGTCAATCACTTATAACTGTACAAACAAAACAAGTACATGTATCTCGTTACACAGATTGCGAAACTGTTCACCATGGGGTGTTTACGACGAATTTAACAGTCTATACACAGCTATACATGGCTATACATGACTATACACAGCTATACATAGCTATACATAGCTATACATAGCTATACATAGCTATACATAGCTATACATAGCTATACACAGCTATACATGACTATACATATCTATACATGGCTATATACAGCTATACATAGCCATACATAGCTATACACAGCCATACATAGCTATACATAGATATACATAGCTATACACAGCTATACATGGCTATATACATCTATACATGGCTATATACATCTATACATGGCTATACATGTCTATACATGACTATACACAGCAATACATAGCCATACATAGCTATACACAGCTATACACAGCTATACATAACTATACATAACTATACATAGCTATACACAGCTATACATACCTATTACACAGCTATACATGTCTATACACAGCTATACATGGCTATACATGGCTATACACAGCTATACATAGCCATACATAGCTATACACAGCTATACATAGCTATACATAGCTATAGATAGCTATACATATGCAGCTACGCATGACTTCACACAGCTATACATGTCTATACACAGCTATACATAGCCATACATAGCTATACACAGCTATGCATGACTGTACACAGCTATACATATATACACACAGCTATACACAGCTATACACGACTACACACAGCTATACATGTCTATACACGGCTATACATGGCTATATACAGCTATAAACAGCTATACACAGCTATACACAGCTATAGATTGCTATACACAGCTATACACAGCTATACATAGCGTAATTTTCCTGGTGCGGCCCTAACTTTTCCGGTTTGTAAAAACTTTGAACAAGCAACAACATCAAAGACGCCGTAGTGCTTGGGTGGAGCAGGCAGATTTAAAATCGAGCTGAACAATAGGAATCACAGAAGCAACTGTCAACGCTTGTCAATGGAAGAAAAAAAGAACATTGTTTACGACACAATCAAATAAGCGTTCATCTTCTTTTAAAACTGTTCGCGGCCAGTACTTCTGTTCGTGGAAAGTAAAAATGCGGTTACATGAAGTATTTGTGACATTTAGCTGCTCGCGAAAGAATTGTTGTGGTACTGGTGGATCCTAAAAGTCAAAAAATAAACATCACACAGGACACGAATAACATTTGTTTCTTTCACACAAGATGCTCAACAAGAAAAGCTGTTGTAGATTTTTTGAAGAATAAATCATCATTTAATAATCGTCAAACCTTCAATTTAACAGGACGCTGTTTGGGTTTTGGTGTGCAACTGGTATACTTCAGTTGACGTTAGTT